>JAEQBH010000322.1:0-1408440 GCA_016808115.1 Tetrastigma voinierianum
GCTTCATCTTGAAGGTGCTAAAAATATGGGTTTTGGGATAAATGGGTGGGTCGATGAGCGGTGCATTTCTACTACGCCATTTCCGCTCTGCTAATGGTAGCCTAGCAGTGTTTGGGAGTTCGAGAGGGTTACGCGGGGACCCTTATCACGTGATCTTTTGTTTGTGCATGGAAGATCTTTTATGTTAATGATTGACAAAAGCCATTGGCGCGGTTATATCTCCAAGTACATTTTTAAGGGGAGAGATAACACAATGAAGCAAATCACACACTTCGCTGTAGATGATACTCTTGCCTTCTCGTAAGTGACACATCGAGGAATAGATGACACACTTATGCCGGATTTGAAGCCAGTTTGAAGCAATTTCGGTTTAAAGATCATTTAGAGAAAAGTTCTTTATCACTCGTAGTGTAGTTGATGATGTGGAAGGGCTATTTAAGTTGTGGCAACATGCTCTCGCCACCGAGTATCTTCGGTCGCCTAAAAAGCAAAGCATAAGGAGGCTAGAGTGCGGGACGGGGTGGAAGAAAGGTTTCGGCTAGTTGGCTCTTAGAAAGACAATATATCTCTAAGGCGGAAGACTCACTCTATCGAAGTGTCCTCTCCAACATGCCCACTTACTTATCGGGCCTCTCTTCCCAGCCTCCCTAAGAAAGTCGGGCTTTAGCTCAGACAAAAATTCAAGAAGACTCTTCGGGGAGGGCTCAGAGAAAAATTCCATTTGATAAACTGGGATTCCGTCTGTCAAAGTAAAGAAAAAAAGGAGTTCGTACTCGCAATCTTCCACTTTTAACAGTGGCTCGTCAGAAATGGTGTCGAGATTCACGATGGAAGATAACTCCTAAGTGTGGAGGAGTGTCATCAATTTGAAATATGGCTCGAGGTCAAATGGGTTTCCTCCTATTTCTAAAGGTCGCCCGACGTAGTCAAAAACTCATTTGATTTTTAATCCATTTTCTAATTTAAATGACAATATGAATGCTGATTAATATGCAGAAATATGGATATTTTACTCAAATATAATTTTGCAGAGAATTATAGCAGAATCAAAAGCCCCAACAAGAACCAGAAGAAACCAGTCTAATAGCAGGAGTAAAGTCGCAACTGAGAATTGAAGTCGCAACAAGGATTTCTCAAGTAGCTTCCGCTAATCCTGTGTCACGACACCACCAAGACTAGCTCCGAGAGAAAGTTCAAGGTCAGATTGCCAAGTCGCGATAGGAAAGTGAGGTTGCGACCAGAAATACTAAGGCACCCATAAGTTGCGACCAAGGAAGAGTTGCTGAGACAGAAGGAATATTCAAGGAAGAATCTGAGGTCGCGGCACCAATCTGAGGTTGCGACGCCAAAGGAAGACGACGCAAGTCGTAACATAAACTTAAGGTCGCGACATGAAACAAAGACAAGGGGTCTCTACATGGAGGGAGTTTTCAAAGTCATACTAATCATTCAAGTCGCAAACTACATACGGCTAAATTTGGGACAAAAATCTACCAAAAAGAAAGACACTATGTCGCGACACCATTTTGTGGTCGCGACCTGAAATAGAGGTTAAAGCAAGGAACATGATTGCAACTAAAAAAATAAGGGTTGCGACCAGAAGGAAGGCAAGGAATATCAATTGAGGTCGCGACTAAAAATTCGGTACTGATGAGGATAGAAGGTCGCCACATAGATAATCGTTGTCGCGACTAAGTGTATGTAACTGAGACAAAGAAAAAGGGTCAGCAAGGTAACAAAGAGGTCGCAACGCGTTTCAAGGTTGCACCCAGAACACGGCAGAGCTGAAGGACCTCGCGGCGACAAAACGCTTCGAGGTCGGGTGACTCAAATGTAAAGAATTCGTTATCGCGACGCGCTTTTGAGGTCGCGGACCGAAAAAAGTCGCGGATAAGAGAAATTACTGGTCGCGAACCTCGTTATCAACGCTAGACGCGCAACATTGATTTATACAAGCTCAAACAAAGAAGTCGCGCCTAGAAAAGTTAAGTCATGACCTAGAACTAAAGACATGGCCACAAATACGGTCGCGACCAAAATAGAACGCCGCAGAATGCGCCAGGCTGGGCAAAGAGCTAGTCGCGACTCCATTTTGAGGTCACGACCACTAATCAAGGCAAATGCAAGGAATCTAGTCACAATTGAAGATGTCGTCGCAACCGAACAGACAATGAAAGAATTCAGTCGCGACTCCATCTCAGGTCATGACTTGAAAACGTGCAAAATCAGCCATTCTTTAGGAAATCCACCTGAGCTTGAATCGCCCAATTTGACGCTTATAACAAATCTATCGCTTTAGTAGCGCCTGGCTCGATACCCAAGAGAAGAAGTACTCATCAGATATTTTTAGAGTAGATTTTTTCTTTTATTTTCTTTTATGGATCCTAAATCCAATGGACTGCGGTAGAAACGATGAAGTCGGGATTTAAATCTCTACGATTTTCTTACACCATCGCCTTAAATTAATGTGGAGTTTGGACAAATTCTCTGAATTCTGCTCTTTCGCCTTATTACAATTACAAGCAGGGATTTCGATCAATGATCCATTGTCGATTGTAATGCAAAGATGAACGCGCTTCACTAGATTGGATTTACCGTTAGTTACGCCTTTTCGCATCATTTAGAGAGAAATACTGATTGGAATTTATTTGATCGATGTTGTTCGAATAGATCAGCCTCCCAATGGTAACATATGATACCATTTCGCTGATCAAGCTCTTCCACTCTGTAGAGTCCTCTCACAAGTGATTAATGTAGATGGAGACTCTCGAGAGTTGGGAACATTCCACTTGTGGGCATGATATACTACCATTGATGAACCACAAGCCTCTCAAAGTTTCCACCCGATAAATTCCCCATATTCACTCATAATCGATGTCGGAGGGGAAAATTTATCAATCGTGAATAATCGTAGACTTCACCTTTTAATTCGAGGAAGTTCTCACCCCGTTGCTAGCGTAGTTAATCAAGGAAAGGGAAGAACCATTAGATTTAAAGGATGAGTCATCAATTGAGTTGTAGAAGTTTTGCAATAACCCTGCAAAGGGAAGCAAGAAATCTACAATCTCAAGAAATGGGTGTGAAGTATCAGAAAGAAAATACCCGTATCTGCAAGAAGGTCAGTAATACAAGTAGTTGGTTGGGATCCTTGTCTTGAGAAAAGCAGGGGCCTCTAACTGAATATGGAGAAATCCACTGCATCAGAAGGCATCTCGACAAATCCACATCCAGCAACAAAATAGAGTAATGAATATTAATGCAGAATCGGGTCAAGCCACGCATTCTCTCGATATGTTCATTTCATGAACCGACCTCGATCTAGTAATTGATTTTGATTTTTCTAGTTGGTAACATTTGATTTCCTTTTACATTCCTAAGTATCTTCTAGGACTATTATCTTCAAGATTAAACCATCACTATCCACTGGAAGTTCAAATAGTGTGGACCTTAAGTAGTTGGGGTAGTTGATTCCAAATTCTCACAACTCGTGAATGATATCCGGGACTCACATCCATTTTACTACTAGACATTCGGTACTTAGTTGTCTTTAGATTAAAACCATTAAATTAAGTAATATAAAGTAATTTTATCGCTTATATTCAAGTAATTCCAAGTGTATTAAAGATGCAAGAGAATCAGAAGGCTCTTATAACTATGCAATTTGAAGGTTTTAGTCTATATAATCACAGTAAACACTCGCTAATGGGTCGGGTCTTTGCATGAAATTAACAAAGAAGGTTCGATCCCGACATCACCGGTTCGCGGAAGATCGGGATGGTTCCAAGGCGAGATTTCGGGAAAGCACTACAGCGTGTGAAGCTCCACTATGCTCCTTCCCTTCCCCGCTACGGTATCGCATGGCAAGCTCCTCTAAAGCCGGGCTACATCTTTAGGTGATGTGGTCCTATGGAGTGATGGAACTTTACTGGGAGGCACTTCATGCCAGAATCGAGGTGCAAGGCTCTCATCAAGTAATCAAGCACTCGTGAGTATCGCCCCAATCTCAATGATAGAATTTGGTGAAAGAGGCAAAAATGGTAGCTCTCAGAAAAACTTTGTTTCAATTCGTTAAGGCTAAGACAAATAGCTTGGCAGGTTTTATAAAGATGTTATTGTTCCCACTAAGGGCAGGTTTCTTCGCCGGGAAGTATGCAAGATTCGCCATGGATCGGCCAAAGAAAGGTTTCTCCTCGCCAAGAGCATATGTGTAAAAGCATTAAGAGTCTTTAACATTCGGTCATTCACGCCCAAAGGTTCAAAGTATGTGGACCGCCATTTTCTGTCTGAGGGTGGGCTTGCCCTTTCAGTGAAAGACTTATTACGGGGTCGGGTCGCACTCCCTCGTGGCGCGGATACAAAAGTTACGGAGAGCCGTCCCTCTTTGTTCGATTCGGGGCTATCGGAAAGAGAGGCACGGGTCGTCACATCAGTTCTTCCAAAGATCCGCATCGTCCGCCATTTTCTTCTCTTCGGGGCTAGCTTCGTTCATGATGTGGAAACAATCTTTGAGCAATGAGATACATTTTCAAAAGAGGCCTCGCCTCCTCGGTTTATGGCTCCGCTTGTTTTTCGCTATTTCTGCTACTTTCTTAGGTTCGCTGCTCGCTCCTCTCCGTATACTCCCTGAGCATACTCCTAAAGTCCCATAGTATATATATATATATATACAATATATATATATATATATATATGAGCATATATATATATATATATATATGTTTATCCATCAAAAAAAAAAAAAAATCTCTTTCCAATTGCCTCACATCATTCATACTTCTCAATAATAAATCCACTGCCTTCTCTTCGCCTCAAAACCCTAGACTTCACAAAGAGTTCAAACCCCAAACTGCAGCTCAAAACGGCAAACCATAATCTAGTCCCAAATCTCATGAGATGGCGGCGTATCATGCAAAGAGCAACGGAGGTTCATCTAGAACCAACCGGAACAACAACCTTAGCTGCAACCGATAATGTGGAGCAACAAAACCAAGCTCCAAAGAAACAAGCAAAGTAAAAGAAAACATACAGTGCAGAGCTGGAGCAAATAAGAATCGGTTGATTCACAACGCATTCATCTCGATAGCTTACTTTTTCCGGGAATGATAATCCTGGTGAAGAACAAAGGATTACAGAGGCTTTGGCAAGTTCATTCGCCCTGTTGGAGACAATTGAGAAAAGGGGCTGAGTTTAGCCTCGCATCAAGACAAACCACTGGTTCGGTCGCAGTGAGTCGGGAACATTATGCCACAAGAGATCGCAGCATGATTCGCATGTCTGCATTGGCTCCTGGCGGCTGCGAGCGATCAATGAGGGAAACAATCAAAGATCCCAAGAATGGATCTACACAAGAAACTCGCTTAAAGAGCAAAACCATGAGAAGATTGCGAATTTGAAGCGACCGCCGGAAAGGAAACGGAGCTCAACAAAGAAGAATCCTCATGAATCCATCCCCACCGCAGGCTCTCTCACACAGCTATATGGTGTTTATCTGATTGCAACACATCAGCATCTACCTGGGTTCATCCGAGCACAATAAGGAGCATGGATAGTGAGTTAACATCTGTATGCCCGCTGAAGGACATGCTTAATGTTGGAAGATAATCGAGTCATCTAATGAGCTTCCTAAAAATGCAAAAGGACCCATCCTCATCCAAATAATAAATCACTCTACCTATATTGGGCCGGAGTTCACGGGTACGCGTATAAATAAACCTGCCCTAGTTTTCTTCCTTTTCTCACCTGCTGTGGTGCTTGAAGGCCCAAAGAACAAAAGAGAAAGGAAATGGAGATCAGAAGTGCGTGAGAGGCCAATAATAAGAAACAAAGAACCAAGACGGACAAACTAGAGAGATAATGCATAGTCAATCCTTCATTCACCTCCGAACAATGTAAGGAGACTTTTTCTGAACCATCGGACATGCCCTGGTGAGCAATCAAGGAAATGCCGAAATATGGAGATGCTGTGTCAATGGAAGACAATAAACAAGATAGAGAGAGAGATTTTTAGATAAAGAACATAAAATTAGAGAGGAATTTATGAAGCCGATTTTTAAAAAAAAGAACAATACAACAGAACAATGCTCAACAAAGAGATGAGAATGGAAAGAGGAAATAGAAAGGAGAGAAAGAGCACTAATGCAAAGGCTAGACTCAAAGATAAAACACCTTTCACAATGAATAATCAAAAGAGATAAAGATGTCAGATAATCTTTTGTAAGAGAGGAAGAATGGAAGCCGCACGCCGCCAGCAGCAAGAGGGTTTAATATCTTTACAAAGAACAATTCAAGCGAATTTGGAAATATGAGATGAAAGATAAAAGCTGAGATGGATAACAACCACGCACATAAATTATAAGAATGATAGCCTGATCGTGATCTAAATTTGAAATGAAAATATTATTGCACACTGTGTTTCCACCGAACCCTGAAGGACTGTGAACACCTGCTCAAAGGCGTGATCACTCAGTCACCCTCAAGTGGAGTATATAAATGAACTACTACCTCTTTAGAGGAGAATAAATTAAAAGAAAAGAAAGTCACATCTCCATTCCAAATTCCTCCATCTCTATGCTACCTTCAACCTGGAACCTCCAACCCGAAAAACTTCCAAATCCTATAAAGAAGGAGATAAACCTCTTATTCTATTTTTCTCCAAACAATTTTGTAATCTCATTCATCCTCTTTGTATTCAAAGTCATATTCCTCTTAATAAAATAAAAACTGCATAAAATTTGCGGTTCATCGTGAGTTTCTTGCTACTGATGTGTTTTTAATTAATTTTTTCTTTCGCTTCATTAAAACACATCTCGTTAGTTAATAAAGAAGAATCCAACCATCTGGAAGATAATATTAAGTTTATTCATATAAAGATGCTCAAGAAGTTTTAAGAAATGATCAGAAATAAACACTTGGTTGTGTTGTATTGTCAGGGAGTTGTATTTAATAATCAAAATAAACTACTTGATTAAAATAATAAACAAAAATTCAAACCAAACAACCAATGATAGATGACAGAAAGTAAATAATCCTAAATTGGAAAGAGAAGTTGCAAGCAGCGCAATGAAGTCAATGATCGATGAGGAATATACTCAATGGGGAAACACAAGATTCGAGACTTTCAAACATTAAGGTCGCAAAAATCCCAAAAGAATGAACATGTCAAAAGTGGAGTCCTACCAAATCGTAGTACCCCATGGTCATCTTCTGTGTCTATTCACAACAACAACTCAAGGTCCTGTAACATGTTGTACTATTAGTCAAGGCGGTAAATCCCAAGCAATAATTAACAGCAAGTGAGATAAAAGTCATCCTTTTTTAAACTTTGACTTCAAGCCTCCATCATAATATTACATGATACACTCAGTTCCAGACTCCACAAAATGCCTAATCTTTTCATTAAACCACTGTAACGGTACTTCAAGCCTCCTTCCTTATTCTAACTCATAGTAAAAGAAGAACCTTATCGTCAAATTTAGGAAAAGAATCTCAAAAATGCAAAAGACAAGATTGGGGGAATGTTATTTGGAATTTGTATGAAAAATAAGAATGGATGATGGAAAAGAAAAGAACAAATGAAGGAAAATAAGTGTGAATAAAGAAGAATAATGATTGTAAATTGTCAATTGAATAGTTTTGTCTTTTGCGCCTTCCTCTTGAACAATTAAGTTCATAGTGTTTCAACAACTAGTACCCTAATGCTAACTAGTATGGAGCCGCACTAAAGTTCTATAAGATGCAGGTCACAGCTACAACATCCATGATTTATTCCAAAAGTCTTTCATTAAGCAGTGAAAAGAAAAAGGCTTCTATCCTAGAGCAGACTCCATTTGATAAGATAATGATAATACATTATGATACACGTCAGATCAAGCCTGGGAAAATCTTTTCTTTTTCTCATTTATCAGTAGAAAAGAAGGGATGATGATAGAGAATAAGACAAAAAGGAAGCATTGAATATAAGTATCTAGCCTAAATTCTCCAATATCCACCCAAATACCTGGGGTTAAACTCTTGCACAAGCCCCAAAAGACCTAATCAGATTCAAGGTTGTCAGATTGCCACATTAGCTTTCTAGAGATTAATACTTATAAACACATATGGACTTAAAAAATGTTATATTAATAACTGTATCAAACAGAAGATTGTGGTTAATTTGCCAAGGAGAAAAGGTAGTTAAATAATTAACACACCTCACGCATCAAGATGAATCAATTCAATCTCGTTTACATCATAAAATCATTATGTCTTGCTTGCGGACAGCACTGAAAATTCTTCCTAAGTCTGAATTGAAAACCACTCAAAACCATGTTGCAAACAACCGTTCAATTCAGTAGTCGGACAAAAGTGATTATAGAGAAAATAAAAATGTCCCTAAAATAGCCGAATTGTTCGAGGACAAACAAATTTTTCTTTCGTCAGACAAAACAAAACTTTAAGTTTGGGGGACTTTGATTATATTAAACTCATCTATTTTTAATCCATTTTTCCCGCTTATTTTTATATTCATATGTTTTAATGCCAAATTATGGATTATTCAATTAACTTTGTTTTTTGCAGGTTTTAATTTCTAAAAAGCGGAGAAAATTTACAAGAGAAGAAAAAGAGCACTGAGAATGGGCTTCATGTCATGATGAGTTCTGTGTGTCACACAAACGTTCATAAAGGCTAAGGAAATCAAAGATTTTATTAATATTTCTTCTCGTCAGAATAATAAAGGACCGAATATAACAAGAGTTAGTGTCGACAAAAGACAGTATGCGTCATAAAACACGGTAGAAAAAGCCAACAAGTCAATCAGACAAAGAGAGATAATGTTGCGGACAAGGCTCTTAGGCCGATACCTGAAACTAAGAGGAACCTGTCGTGAAATAAAAGCTCATGTCGCGACACTAGAAACAAGAATAAAGAGAGACTTCACTGAATAAGGCATCTTATGCTCACAAGAAATTCAAAAAGCACACAGAATGAATATTGCTTGATGATATTTCGCATAGTTGCCACATAAGGAAAATATAAGGTAGTGGGACTTATAACATGACATAAAATCTCCCGTCGCATTAATCGATTTATTGCAAGTTAAAACTTATCAGACATCAGATGAGAAGGCTATGTCGCGTAATAAATTCAATGAATGCTCAGACATTTAAGACAAGGTTTTTTGTGGTCCTTTAGATAGAGAAACAAAGTCACACAAGCGATAGCCAGACTTATGGAACCGACCGTTGCAATACTAAAAGAGTTCAATGTTGCTACATACTTCACACGATTAAAGAGAAAGTTTGATGTCGTGCATTGAGATATTGCGGTCGTATATCAGCAAATGTCAGAACACGTATAAATGTTAGTCGAGATACTTCTTCCATCTAATGACAAAGATTCAACATTGCTGAAGAGAAGTCTCGACATTAAACTAGGCTCATTAAAACACCCATAACACCAATAGACTACGTCAAGATAAAAAAACAGTCGCAAAAAGAATGTATGTCAGTGGATTACACATCGTCATGATGCACTCCTCCTATAGTCGCTTATCGTGAATGCCTTCCATAATGCAAGAAACATTTGGCAACAAGAAAACAATACGAAATGTTGTCCTGACACAAACTGTGTCGTTTGATTAATAATCTTGGAATAGTTTACGATAAACAATGTTGTAACACAATTCACTAATGTCGCAACATAATTGTTCAAACACACATGAGAATGTCGTGATTATTAGAAATTGACGCACGATAGACCTTATATATCAAAGTGTTAGCAGAGCTAAAGAAAGATTTTATTCTGACAGAGGTGGAAACTATGCCGCACTTAATAAACACGCTCAGAAACAAACATTGTCGCGACAGACGTCTATGTGCCAAGAAGAACTCGCAACAAAGAATAAAATTATGGGTCACGACAACACTTCGTGTCGCATCAAGAATGCAACTGTCCGTAATCTAGGATCCACAATAGCATCGAATTTGTGGCCTGGGAACTTCAGGCCCCATAAACAGAAACATTTAAGAAAGCAAGGCCACTAACTAAAAACCAGAGCATCCTGCAGCCGGTGACTCTTTATATTATATTTTTCTACTGAAGCCTTTATTTATTTTTCTTCGCTTTTCTTTCTTTCTCGTAGAGATTAGGAATCAGCTTAGGTGGACTCAAATCTGTTTTGACTGGACTGAAACGAATACACGACGTCTTGCCTCAAGATCTAGTCTGTGTAAAATCAATTCGGTCATCGTTTAAACATAAGAAGTCCAAGAGAAAAGCCTTAGAATCCCACCTTCTAGTTTGATTACACATACTGGAATTTTGATTAGTGTTTATTTATAGATTAAGTTTTTCTTCTGAAACCCCAACTTCGCTAGGAAAGATCTATGTTAGGTAATGGCCTTTCGCATAATTAGAAAGAGATTTCTTTGGATTGAGAATTTTGAATTTATTTTAATGGTGTTGTTCATATGAATCGTTCTCAACATTAGTAACTTATACTCCACCAAGATCCATTGGCTCAGCTCTTAGAGATCTCCCCACAGAGTGGCCCTCCGAAAGGACACGCCAGACTCTGGGAGATCTCTTGAGCTATGGATGCATCATTGCAGGGCATGCCAGACTCATTGAAGAACCAATGAGCTCTTAAAATATGTTCATTTAGGATAACCATCAATTTACCACAGGTTTGAAGAATTAGTTGGCGAACATACTTCACTGAATCAATTAGAGATTTCTCCTTTGGTCTCAGGAATGATCTTGATCTTAGTGCCTGCTTATAGATCTAATCAAGAAAGAGAGAACTCTTAAGATCTCAAGGATGAGACATTATTCAGTCTTGTAGAGATCCGGGAAATGGCCCTGGTTTAGCAGGCAAGAAATCATAAATATAAGAAAATGAGATTAAGTATCGGGAAAGAAAAATACCTAGATCTTATAGAAAAATCCTATTTACTAAGTAACAGTTAGATGACAAATAGAAATGAACATGACTCAACTCAAGAAATGATAATATGGGAGAATCCAAAGTATACTACTCGCTTCTCTTTGACATTTTCAAATTCCAATTCATGAAAGAACAGAATTAGATTATGTTGCAGAATTGATAATTTCACAAATATGAAATCCCAGTTGTCTACTTCCAAATTAATAACTGTTCATTCCATTAGGTCTAGGATTTGCAAATTTTCCTTTTTATTATGTATAAGAAATTCAAACAAGAGAATCTCTTGTTAAAGTTTATTTTTTAAAATTATATGTTTTAAGTTCAAACAGTGCAATCCCGAAAGTAGTTAATAAGTAATGAACTTTTAAATTCTTATCTCATGAATGATATCCCATTCTATAGTCCACTTTATTACTGCATTTACTTCAGACACTTCAAGATTTTCGATCAAACTAAATCTTTCAATGAATTCAATGACAAATCATTTTTAGTAATGAAACACAGATGTCTTGTCTGGTCAATTAGTTTCTGATGCCTTTATGTAGAATTATTAATGTCCTTTCGGTAAATGTGATAAATTTGATCTCTATAAAGAAAATGATCAATTGCTACATCTTCTCCCTCCATTCTAAACACCAATGAATTTCAAAATACCCTTATCAGCATAAATGTTATTCCTCTTAAACTCACCTCCACCAACTACCTCTCTCAAGTGTGGAAACCGTAATTTCACACTCTTCATCGGAGGCTATGACCTTCTTCTTAGGGATATATAGATGGCTCAAAGCCATGTCCCCCAACCACTCTCACACAAAATGAAACAACCAAAAATTAACCTCAGACACACCTTCAGATCCGACAGACTCGCGACCCTCAACGCACAATTGGCTCCATCACCCAGACATCATACCTTCTACGTTCGAACACAACAACTCCGGCATGGACCATCTGGCCACCACTCACGCCAGCCACGCTTTTCTTTATAGACGCATTAAACAAGCCAAAAGCCAACTAAGATGATAACCAGCGCTCGGCGCGGTCACAACGTTCGCAATCCATCAAGGCAAAGGCCGGCGAACTTCGCTTCTTCAGAGCGTAATCAATAGACGCGCAGATCTCATGCAACGTATACTTATGCGGCTTGAAAGTCGATGAAGACAGAATTCACTATGTGTTGTCCGGCTTCAGAGATAGATGCCCATAACCCTTCGAGGAAAATATACAAAAAGTCGTCACCAAGCTATGCTCACTACTAAAAACTTTGTATCCCCTTATTTTCCTTACACATAACGTTAATCTTAATTCAGTAAATCCAAAGACTCGTTTCACTGCCAGTTAACCATTTGATCATTCATATGTCCTCCAACAATACTAAAATACATCCTGATTTACCTGTAATAAACTTAACTCCTTAACTCAAGTTTATCGTCTCTTCTACCTGAATACTGTACATACTAAATTTGTATGCTGGCAAGACATACAAAATAGTGGTCCTTCTATTTCCAAGCATCTAATTAATAACATCCATTACTACAAAGAAGTCCTTTTCCCTAGCTTTCCCATCACTCTACATCACAAGAAACTAGCATTCACATGCCCCAATACTCTCAGATTACATCTTGGATCCTGCATGCTGGGAGCATCTCACTATGTTACAACTGATTCAAACACCTCCCCAATGCTCCACACAATGGCTCAAATGACATTACAGGATCATGGATATTCAGCCTTTCCATTACCATTCGTCCTACCCTCTCTTCACAACTCCATAACACTTTTCGCCACCTGATAAACGCCTCCGTTCCCCAAGCATGGAAAAGAATCACATTTAATTTCAAATTTGTACCTCAAATAATGTCTCCATTTAATCTTAGTAAATCGATTTTCTTATAAAGGACATTCACATTGGGAAACACTATCTCTAAGGCCAAACTAAGGCCATGCCACTTTATACCATTTATCTCCAATTCCTCTCATTATTTTTCCAAAGATCAAAACAACTTTATCTCGAGTGAACATCAGATTAGACACCCTACTTCTTCCACATTCTGAAACATTGTTTCCAATAATCTCAATTTTCTTCCTTCTTCAATCAATTTCACTGTGAATGCCTATTCAAGTAATAAAAGTTTCAAATCATCATTCTCTCAATCTACTATCATTTCTTCTCAACCTCTTCAAACTATCTTTGATGTCAGACTCTCCAATTTATGTAAACAATTGATCAAACAGTTATGGTCATTTTGGTGATCATCTTCATCAGATATATTTGTCTTATCCTTCAACAAGTCCGAAGTCAAAGATATTTTTATCATATTTAAAGCCAACTGTTTAGAAAACACTTCACTAAAAAACCATTTCAAAAAATATTTTTACTCCTATTAATGTAGTAATGATATTTGACTTGGCCCATTTCAACAACAGTATTTCTCATCTTACTACACCACCTCACACACCTAATACTAATGGCTTTTCAATAGTATCTTCGCTTATTATAGAAATCGATTAGCATTACTCTCCCTCTCCTTCCTTTAAGCCATCGTTCACTCTAGCCACAAACAAATTTATTTAATAAATTTGTACGCCCACACCACACTCAAACCTTTCCTTCCATATGAAAAATATTTTCTCAAAGAACTCCCAACACTAAACTCAAAATTCAGTCGCTTATGCCATCCCCTCGCCTTAGATCCATAACCAATTCTCTAAAACTCAGAATCTGATCCAAACTCATGCCTCCTTTAGATACTCCCTTAACCTCAGAGTACCTACTACTCATTTGATCCATCCACCTCCAAAATTTATGTCTCTAGCATGTTAAATTTGTTTGTTTCTTTCCCTTCATCATCTCCGTCCGTCCTTCGGTCTGAAAATCGTATTCCACTGCCATCAGATTCCACTAATTCTTCGAATTTTACTCACGCCATACCAATCGTAGAAGACCTAATGATATATAGAAAATGCTATTGAAGAATAAATACTTCAAACTGACAGAAACAAAGTAATTGTACCAAAACTGAATGAAAAGTATTACCAACATCAACCCTTTCCAGTAAGTGCACTATTGATATATAATAGAATGACTTTGATGGAGTCCTGATATCGATCATTATAGACTGTGGAGGCTTCCAATCAGAATTTATCACCCCGACATAAGGGGTTTTTCACTATTTAGGCATCAACAGATGTGGAATAAAATCAATTTAATTGAAACAAAACATCTTAAACTAATCCAAAAATCTACCAAATAAAAACAAACTACTTCAATCAAAAGGTATGAAGAGTAGTCAATAAAGACAGATGTAATTATTTTACAAAAAACGCTTTACATTTCCTGAAAGCGTTAACAATCAGGAGTCAATGCTTATCTGTCCAGAATATTAAATGGAGTATAGTCGTGGATTCTCCCAGACCACATACATTTCCTTACTCATCTAACACACCATATTCTTTTATGAGTTTAAATGTCCCATAAATACTTAAAAAATCCGACACTCCTTAAGATTTTGATTGTTTTTCTTTCACATTTCACAACTATTTCTAGACTCAGCAAATTTCTTCACTCTTCACAGGCAGGAAAACGAAAGCCTTCTCCAATGCATCAGTGATTCTTCGCCCTTCAAATTAACAAATTTTCTATCTCTCGACAGATTCTTGCTAAGATAGTGATCAAGTCTAATTCATCGGGATTATGAGAAACTTCGACAACTTAATTGATACATCATCTAATTAATCCTCATTAATTAATAAAGAAATCAAGGATTCAACAAAGTAATTTTCTGTAGAGTTCTATTTAGTTCCAAGTGATATTAGTCTAACATACTTGTTGGCGCTTCTTACTCTTAATTCATCTCCTGTGGTCACTCAGGGCCTCTTTCTGAAATTAGGTAAAGATATAACAACCTTTCTGTGTATGCTTATTAATATTCAGCAGCTTCATTATATGAATAATGTTCTTAATTATATAACGCTTCAAACCCAAATAATCAAAACCAAATCTTAATGTTCAACAATTAATCCCACCTCTAGAGGGTGTTTAATGTTCCATCGATTCCAATCATCATTCAATCAAACAAAAGTAAAATGAAGAAAGAAATTATATAAGGAGCGAGAGAAAAATCCGTATTTTAGCTTCAATCCTGTTCGAACAAAGAATAAATCTGAATCTTATTATACAAAGATCAAATCTCTTCAACAGAAAGAATTATGTTCTAAAAACTACTCTAAGATCTATTAAAAATGCAATCCAGAAAACTAAGAAATGGGCAATTTAGAGAAAAACCCATTGCAGAGAAAATCCATATTTTAGCTTCCAATCTTATTCAATATCAAGAAAATCCCAATCTCGTTAGACAAAGATCAAAATCTCTTCAATATGTATAAAATCACATAAAAATTACTCAGATTTACAAAAATTAAAAATATGTAGAAAACCGAAAATGGGCAGCTTTAGAGAGAGAAACTCCAGCTCTTCTGAGAGAGGTTCTCAATCTTCCACCCTCTTTACCCAAAAACGAGTATATATATACTCTGGGTGAATGGGCTTGTAATAAAGCCTAAAACATCAATTTTCTGGGCTTTTTTAGTTTTCCAACGTTTTTAGTCATAGGACATTGTCAAGCTGGTCGCGACACGCTTGTCAAAGCACCAGCTTCCCTCAGTCATGACTGTAATGTACTTTCTCGACAAAGAACTTGTTTTCTTCTCTGAACTTGTCTGGCTATAACTTCTTCTGCTTTTAACCCTGATTCATGCAGTAAAGTACTTATTGGAAAGCCTTTGAATGTAGAATTTAAACAATGAGGATTGAACCATTTGATGTTCCGTGATGCCAGAAAATCGATTCTAGCATGTGTTTCAGAGACCCACTTAGACTTTCTTTTCGGGAAACATATTGCTCATTTCTTAAGCAACTACTGCTTTCATCAACAACCCACAAAACCAAGTTTAGAGGTGAAATGCCATGAGTTTTAAGGTTTAATATGGATGTAGAAATGCACAAAATATACTGTGAAATGAACCCGCATAGATAAGCTTTGCACTCATCAACCACACTGTCTGACGATTCAGTGATTCGCTTCAACAAAGAATCCCCAGAGAAGCCACCACCACCACCCGCTTCAACACTGATCCGCTCCACCAATTCATCATGTGCACCTTCAACATCAAACACCCTAACAATCACTAATAAATCACCTGAGCCTCAAACATAATCCACCACATAATGACTAATAGAGCCAAAACAACATTCAAAATCCTCACCAAATGGAATTCACTCCCACTCTAACCAAATGTGATGATCACGAATCACCACATCGACCCAAGCTCAAAGACTGATATAAATTGTGTTGCCTGAGCTACAGTTCAAGAGCTTGAGTACTTAGTAACAATACAATACGGGCTCTAATCCCACCAAATCCAAATGTAATCGGTTGGATGTAATGATTTTAGAACTAAAACGCAACTGAAATGTTGGTCTCACACATGTTCAAAGTCCATCATCAGAAAGTATTCACCAACGCCTTAATAGATTAACAAGACACTTCATCCAGCTTGTAAACCGACATGCAAATCCTAATTGTTCTTAATACACTTGCAATTGGTATCCTTATAGCAACTGATAAACAAATGTTCTTCCAAGGACATCTCTAAGAAAATGGGCATGTCACAACCACTGATTTGTTGGATAAAGCCAACCCCTCATATGTCTACAAACTCAACAGTTAAATATATACTCCCAAACAAGCCCTCGTGTGCGTGGCATCATGGAGCCTTAACATTCCTCCTACATTTGTATTTTCAAACTCATATGTTGATACATCCTTCTTTGTCTTTTCTGCACGACGGCCACACTTTTCATGTATCTCCTTGTTTGTATGATATTTAATTCTTAACAGAGAGAATGCTACCAAAGTCAATCAACTTGATGTCTCATTCTTCGTCACGCATTCCTCCCATCAAAGACCTTGGCCACCGACTTCTTTTCGTATAGTAGCTACATACCAAACGAACATGGCTTTTTACTTTCACAAAGGAGATATATTATGTATCTCCTCATCAAACTAAGATTGCAAGATCAAGATCGTTTCTTACTCCATACCAACTGGGCCCAACACTTATGTTAACCTAGTTCCTCCTCTGCCCGATCCATCCAGTATCGCCAAGTGGTCAGAGTCTCCACATCCGCTTATTAACAGCTATCCTCACATCGCTTGTTTCAACAAACTTTCCCTAGCACATGCACCGCCAACAATCGAACATCGGGTCCTTGGTCAAACGACATTATGTTATCTTGCTCGGGTACCGCTGATGATGGTCTTCAACTCTACAATGACTATACCTGGTTTGCATGCCTCCCCGACATTTCCTCCTCAACCTACAAAGCCTCGATGCCGATCAAGGCAAGTGTGATTACTTTTCGCTCCACCGCTTATGTTGTATATCTTGTAAAAATCCCACATCCTGAGCTTAAGCAACCACCTACAAAGATCCTCCACCGAGGCCGGTGGATCGTCTGGTCGCAACACAAATTCGTTGAACTTAATTTCATTTATAGTCTCGATCGATTCGGCATTTCGCTCTCCTACCGCCCTTATCATTATCAGATAATATTGTAGCAACCGCCTCCGCTCCAATCCAAATTTTTCGTCCGTAATGAAGATGTTGCAATCAATTTTTCATTTTATTAGGATCGTCTTCAAATGGTGTTCTCTCAGCTCATGTTCTTCTGAAGATCGGGCCATCGATGTCACCAAGCTTCACTTTGAAGATAACGCTTTTCTTCAACTGAACACAAGATTAGACTACTTCCCGAGCTCCACCTTGGAGCGGGGGGGCAGCTAATAGAGATAATTAGTTTTTCTCTGTCCCATGTGACTTAGTTCTTCATTCAGCTATCCACCACTTAGCTTATCAGATGAATCAGAACCATATTCAGAGGGATCCAATTCTGCAACCTCCTAGCTCATAGGATCTCTCAACATCTTCCGATGCATTCATACGCCCATTTGGCCTCTATCAATAAGAAAATTTGCTTTGATAATTCTATAAAAACACATGCAATGTTAAGAGAAAAACATACACGTGGCTTCCTCAACAAACAATGTGAGTAATAAGTATGAAATGATCAAGAATTAACAAAGAGAGCTAAACGCAATGTGAATTCTTAAACATGAGAGAAATCTAAGCCTTAGAGCCGACACTTACAACATCAACTATTTTATAAAATAAAAAAATAAAAGAAGGGAAAACTAAAACTTTGTTAAAAAATACTTGATTATCATTTATTTTTCCTTATATATATAATGAATATTATCTTTTATAATTGAACATCTCATATTATAGACATATAACTATTATCGTATATCTCAAATTGAGTTTTTAAAAGAAAAATATGATGGACATACCTCATGTACCGACAAGGTTTGGTTGTTTGAGGAGTTTCAAGGTGCTTAATCACTTTATATGCTAATTCATCTAACTAAATTCAAATATAAGTATTGCTAGCAAAAAAAACAAGCATGACCATTTTTAAGAAATAAAATAATTAAGGCTACAAATAGCAAGGTAAAGTAGTTCATAAACATCTCAGCATTTATAAAAATGTACTAAGCAAAAAGAAGTCTTGGATCTCCACATTGTCACTAAGCTAGACATGCTGGAACCAACTAAGGTCATAAAAGGGGAACTTGTTCCATCAATCAACAAAGATAAATCACAAAGATTTTATTTGCACATTTTATTATAAGTTCTAGAAGAAAGAAAGCATATACATACAGAGTATATATATATTTTTAGTCCATCCCAAATTTTGATTTCCAATTTGGAGAGAAACACATATTCATTTATTTTTATAGAGAATGCCTTGGTCCACATATTATATGCTAAAAAAATCTAAAGATTCCATATTGTTTTACTTATTAGCCTCCTAGTTGACACAAAATAATCTCCATGGTTGCACAACATTGTATACAAACAATAAGCCTAGTCATGCTCCTAACCCCTTGATAAAACTCACATGCTTTGACATTGCAAAAACCATAGACCAAAAAACATGGAATAACACACTGCCCCTCCTAAAACTCAAACAAGCTTTGGAATGTATATATGCCGAAAACATATAAGTCAAAAAACAACAATATCTAAATTATCCATGTGTACCAACAGAGCAAACTAGTATATATTGGAAGAGTGAAAATTGAAAGTATTATATAGAGATAGTAGTAAAAAATTGCATATGCCTTCCCTTTCCATGTGATATAATTAAAAAACAAATAGAGAAAAAATTTGCAAATATTAAAGTAAGAAAGAGACAGAAGAGTGAAATACAAAGTAGTATATAGTCATCAATCAATGAAAGAAAATAAGTAAAGGTAAGACTTAGATGTTCATCAATATCACAAAACATGAAATCATTTAACATTTGTTTTGCCAATTTAGGCTAAAAATATGATGCAAAACTCATCACAATCACAAAAATAAATATATTTATTTATTTTGTATTTTAAAACAAAGTTTGGTCCATCATGCTCATGATAATTGAAACCTGAGATGATGTTCTTTATTAGTTGAACAAGAGTAACATATGTAAAACAAGATTCTTTCCATCTTAATTACATGAATGTATAAAATATTTTTCTCTTTTTTCGATCATTTTGTTTTCTTCATAGGAATACAAACTCATATGCACTCAAGTTTACTTTTTCAGTCGTGTACAAGTTTAGATACATGTTTGTAATGAAATAATAAAAGTCTGAAAGTGTTTAACTATTATTTTGGGAAAAATGTGCAAAAAAAAACAGGTTTGTAATGAAATAATAAATGTCTGAAGCATTTTAATCATTGTTTTGGGAATATATGCAAAAAAAACCCCTCGTATTTTACTTGATATCCCACTTACACTTTAAAATTATCTTTGGCCCAATGGTCAAGAGTTTACTCCAATAATTTAAATTGGCCACTATTAATTTATACTAAAGGCCAAACAAAGGTTAAATTGTGAAGCTGTCATTGGACATGATGATCCACAGCCATACGTGACCACCTCCCTATCTTCTCTTTCTCAAGCCTCCTCTCTTTCCCTCTTTCTCTCTTTCCTCTCTCTTCTCTCTCTCTCTCTCTCCTCCCCCCTCCCTCCATTCAGTCATTGACCCCCCACCCACTCGGCCCCACCCGGCCCAACCCAGTGACCCACCTACCAACCTTATTCTTTAACTCTAATCATCAAAATTTTATTTAGTTTTAATCTATTAATAAAATTCAAATTTTATTTTTTAAATATTAAAAATTATTCACAATTTAAATCTACAACAAATTCAAAATTTTTTATTTCTACTTTAAAATCTACTAGATAAATAAAAATTCAATTTCCTCTAAAAATAGCAGCAGGAAAGGAGCATATGGCATATATATATATATATATTATATATATATATGTATATATATATATATATAAGTTACATATATATATATATATATACTGTACAAGATCTTTGCTTTCATCTGTGTTTTTATGCTTGAGCCCTAAAAATGATCATTTGTTATTCATTGTGATTTTGGAATGACCTTTATGCCATGCTCTTATAGATTATGAGGTGTCTAAATGAGTTCGTGGTGGTTAATTTTCAAGGAAACAGACAATCCTGCTACCTCAATGAAGCACTTTGAAGGATTGGCAGCACGAGGAAGGTAGATTCAGATACTCAATATTTCCTCTTTTGATTCCCACTCAAAGATCAACTGTCAAAAAAAAAAATGCAAGATAAGATCAACATTTGCAGCTGATTAACAAATCATCTGATCTTTGTAAGCGTCGCCATTTATATTAAAGTGAAAAGACACAATTTTCTAGATAATCACATAATAATAATTCTTCACCTAATGCACATCATGGAAAGATGAAAGTATTAATGAACGGACTGGAACAGAGTAAGTAGAGTAGATGTAGGAATAAATTAAGTGGAAGACCTTATTCTTCTTCTAATAGAACTCTAATTCAAATTTGTATTTTATATTTGTATTTCAATATTGATTTTCCATTTCATCCATTTTGTCTTTTTTGGTACCATGAATATTTGAATTTCTGGTTTGAAGATGAGGTAGGCTTAAGCTCTATTAATTGATCAGTTTTTACTCTATTTTGGCTAAGAACTAACCTTCATAATAATTGTTGTTCCTGAAAACTGAATACAATATTAGATCATGAATTTATAAAACTCATAATATATATTTCATAAATATCTTTTCAGGTCGATGGTGAAATGAATATTTGATCACCAAACCTCAAAAGTTAAAATATTAAGAGATTCAATAAATAATTTTTATCAACTGAAATTAAAAACAATTAAGCAGATAGAAGTAGAATCTTATTAAAAACAATTATGATAGAAGCAGAATCTTATTAATCAGCATGTGGAATGTCATGGGTCATATCACAACAACAGCGCTTGAAACTCTCGAAATATAAAAATAAAAAACAACGAACTTCCGTTATGAATGCTTTTGCAGCACTATTAAACACACAAGAAGCACACTTCTCACAAGCCCCTAAACATGGAGCAAACAGTAGCAAAAACACATTCACTAGTGAATCTATTCTTATGCAAATTTATTGATTTGCAAATCATTGCCTAGCTAGAACTTGGCCTGCAGGTTAGCAATGACGCCATTATCAACCTGGAAAGCTCCTGCCAAGATATCAGTGGAGATATCAGGCTCTGGGAACCAAACACTGCATTAGCACTGTAATGCACTGGATTCTGGCTACTTAGAAAGAAAAGTACGGCAACAGCATTTCCCTTTCCAACATTGTGCTGGAAGTGAATAAGGCCGATAGGGAACACGAACACACGCCTGAAGGACTGTCTAAATCAGACGATTGTCCGGCTGGAAGCATAAAGTTTATTTCAATGCTGCCCTCCACGACAGTTAGAGGATTTCAGCAGTCTGGGTGAGTATGAGGGAGCGACACCCCAGGGGCTATTAGATACCTGAGTGGAGCCTCATTGAGATGCCAAGAGGTTAAGTCCCGGTACTAGGGCCACGTAACTGGTGGCTACTCCTCGAGCCAGCGGTTGCTTGTATTGCCAGTTATTATGAAGGCCAGAAAAGGAGGTGTCCAGATGACACATGGCACTTTGTAAGGAACCCATTCATCAGCCTGTGCCACAGAAACAGCAAACACAGGCAAATCAAACCAAAGAATCTAAGATAAGTGTCGCGATGTGGTTAAAGCAAAACACAAGAATATGCTGACAAGAAATAAAACAAGAACAGTACCACAGAGAAGGAGAAACTAATTATTCTAAAAAAACCCAATTCAAGATTGGAGTATTGCACTATTGATTTCTGTAAAATCTCAAACTTCTTTTCTAGGTTGACAGAAGTCCTGCCAACTAACTTCAAGAAGAGCTTCAATCGTTTTCATTTTCAGATTCCAATCTCTCAGATACTTGAGATTTTCACAAAAAAAAAAAAAAAATCCAACCGTTCTCTATTTGCATCTCCAAATATGGAGATGTGAATAGTAAGACACTATTTACCTTTTTATTTTTGTAATAATTAAAAAATGAACTAGGAACTATTATTTTCCTATTTTTTATAATATTTGAATATGTGAACAGTGATTTAAAGATGAATTTGGAGATAATTGGTTGAAGTTGGAAGTGAAAAAAGTGGTTTTATCATCTCTAAATATAGAGAATATACCAATTTAGAGATTAAAATTAAGATTTGTGGTTGGAGATGTTATAAGAGATAGGAATAGGCAGCTGAAATTTTAGTACCTGGGCCATTGGGGTCTGCCACACAGAAATCTTGTAGAGGACTGCTATCAGATGTCAGATATGAAATGAAAGAATAAGGAACCCAACAAAAGAATTTTAATGTGCCACTGAAAGAAATTCCAACTAATGATAACAAAACAACCTAAATGTGTTTAAAGAAGTCATTACTAAAGCTTACACTATTACGAGAGAATTCTTCCAAAATGCATGCCAGGGTTCTCCTTTATAAAGGAAGATTGATGCTGCCGTGCAAGAGGATGACATCATATCTTTCTTCAGCCAATCCAATTTATGATTTGTGAGTTATTCTTCCTTTTCTTTTCTCTTTACCATTTTCCAATTGACTGTATACAGTTGTTCGTAATAAAGTGAGTATAATCAGACAATATTGTTCCTGAAACATATATATGTGTTTGATAATTATATAATAAAATGGGGGTACAGATGAAGACAGGATCGTATGGGACAAAGGTTTTGCTCCAATTATACCAGTATTATATATTGCACCAAACTTTGTACTTATTAAAAAACAATTAACAAAACATTTGGCTGATTCTCTGTGTTTGATTCAATTTGAGAACATCTTTGGACAAAAACAACAATAGTAATATTAAGAATCCATAGATTCCTGGCGCTAAGGCTAAAATGATAAACTTAACTATGGGATTTAGGCAGCCGGCTGGCCTTTTTCCTGTTTGTTTCTATGATTAGGTAAGTCACGGGAATCATATAGACATGTTATTCATATTCATGAATTAGAATGCATTTGATTTTTGTAAAGTCAGGTGAAAATAAATTTTTGTACATAAGTGCAACTATCCTATTCTTGCGGGTTAACAAGGAGAGCTCAAAACCGTCAGGAGCCTCTTAACTTCAGATATCTAAAAAGCAGAAGAAAATTGAATAACCTGCTGAACAAAACATGACAAAACAAGTTATAGAAAAACTTAGAAGGTCCTTGAACTATATTATGGGACACTAGCTCACTTCGAAGGAGCATAGCTCAAATTAGGCATCTATCTAACTTTCTTTGTTCAACCATATGATAAATCCACTAAAGTTAGTTGAGGCACACACGCCCACACACATTGTCACAGCCTAATTTTTTCACAAGGGCATGGCCGCGGCGCCCCCTCTCGACACTCGAGGACCCACCCTTCCACACTTCCATCTTCACACTCATGTCGATTGGTTTCACCTCGTCAGTTCATCAGAAAGCGCCTAACTTCCGACTCATTATACAGGTAAAATAACACCCTTCTTCACATCGTCAAGGTCCGACCACGACAAGCCCCGCACTCACCTGGCGGCTCCTCCGGCAGGCATGCCTCGACCCGCAATCCCCCGGTCGACACCCACGCAAGATCTTCACCGGGCTGCCAGCCCAACTCCGACTGCCACCCGCACATGATATTCTTCAATCCATAATGCTGGGTACATGCCACCAACATAGCGTCCGTGCGCTCGCTCCACTACGCTCTATCCCAACCTCGCCAGTCCTAACAAACTCTCCTCGCAAATTCAGACACCAAAAAGGCACATTTCACTACAAGGTCACTTTAAGATTCCAAGTAGCTCCTCCGAGCCTTTTCTCCGTCCGCACTAATGCTCATCAGCACAGGGATGTTCCTAATGGTACACGCTCATTTTTTTTTCATTATTATATCGGTTGCCTACACAGATAAGAAGGTTGACAACAACCTGGGAGGCCCATTAAGTTTATGGGAGCAAAGTTAATAACATTAACAACCAAAGACCAACACGGTTGGAATACTTACATATTTTTATCGGGGAAACAGGTAAGGATCGGGTTCAATCACCATAAACTACTATGAAAATTACGCCCTCAATCAATGGTGAGGCCAAGATTAAGTTCAAGACAAACTCATAACAATAACAACCAAGACTCAATGGTTGAATTACTTTTGAGTATGGTCAAGAGGGACAAACATACACTCGTTTAATCACCCTAAACCACCATGAAAACCAACAAGCATACGCCTCAATCGGGTCCTCAGTCCACCCCGCTCGCTTATTCACTAATGTCTCAAACTGAGAAGGAAAAAAAAACCCTCCAAGATGATGAATGAATTATAGAATAATTATTAATATTGTAATATCATATTAATGATCTATTCCCACTAATGTAGATGTTGTTGTTCATCCATTCTCAACGGATCCTCGTCTTTCTTATATATATATATACTTTTTTCTCAGAGAATAAAATAACCTCACTTATCTAACATTCTCATTATATCCAATAGAACTGGTAAGGCTGAAACAAATGACAACTCTCTACAAGTTGTAAATAACCCCTTACTGTAGGTTCATGACGATTTATAATGATCGTTTATAATAATCCACCAAGAATCATAAGATTGTCCGCTTGCAACTAGGCCAGTATATAGTTGTCAATCACAGATTAGCTGCTAATATGTTAATGATTCTATTAAATTTTAGCCGAAAAACACTCTAGCAGCTATTTGTATAAATGTGTTTGGTAAAATTTATTTGATAGCCTATAAAAAGATAGCTACTAGCCACTTGTTCAGAATGATCAATGCCACATTAACATGATTTATCACGGGGGCATGTTTACTTTAATAATGCATCATAAGGTGAGTTTGGTTTGACAACCACAAACTTAGCTGAAGAATTAAAACACTGTCATAAAAGATTAGTCATTTTAAATTTTAAAATAAACAAATTTCTTGAAAGTTAATTAGCAAAAATATTAACATACTGTGTAAATAGATAAATATTAATATTAGTTAATCACATTTGTGAAACAAAATTCTTATGAATAAAATTAGTGATAATATAATGTACATTAATATTAACAACTTTGGGACAAACTTGTCTTTAACTCTGTTGTTATTATCCTCTGTTTAAAACTGTCAGAGCAAACGCCTAAACTAAATCCGATCGGGCCCACCATCTCTTCCAATCCGCCTTCACCAAAAACAAAAGAACATTAGAGGTTTTGATTGATCAATCATCTAAAATTGGTCAAATTCTCTAATTTTGACATAAAACGCTCTCCACCAAACAAGGTCATTGTCTATTTTTGGTCTAAAAAGCATTCATTGGTCTAAAATGGGTTTACAAGGTTAGAAAAATCCAAGAACACATTATATATTTTGATACAGATTATCGCTAATTTGTTAGAGATCATTGATTTTTAAACTGAACATTGAATGTCTTGAACTTGATGATTAGCATTGTAGCAAAGGCTTCACAAACTCCAAACCTATTTATGCAGCTATCATTGAAATGGATTGCAAAGACAGGTTGCCTGTGCCCCAAATGCCCAGCAATACTCTAATGTGTAGCCAGGCTTGTTATGAAATTATTCATCCCCACCATCAAGCTTATACAAACGCTATAAGTCCCATGTTAGAAAATTAAAATTTATTAAAAAGTTTCAAAATATTATTAGATTTAGTTTTAAAAGCAAAAATACTGCATTTGCCACCTAAACCAGTTTTCTGGTATTACTATCATAAGAGATGTCGCTTGTTTCTTTTGAATTGAAGCATGAATTTGTTGTTACTTCTTGTTGTGTAGCTGGTTCTTCCAATAAGACAAATAATCCAAATTTTTGATTGCTTTTCTTTAATCTTTTTTTTTCCCTTGGAGAATCCTCAAGGGTTCAGGATTGTAGAGAAAAGAATCTTTGATTCAAAAGTGATCACTGATTGCTTGCACATTATCATAATGAAGAATAAAAATCTAATCCAAAAGAATGCATGTTTATTTAATTTTCAAATATTTCATAGATACTGAATTTCTAGATCAAAGATACTTATTCCATGCACTGAAATAGCATCCTCATCAAATTACCCAAAAATGTCCTTTCCCACTTCACAGGTAGAATGGCTGAAAATCATCTCAGATATGAGTTGAAATCACACGTTTAATGGTCGAAATTGTTGAGATACTTCAGTTGGAAATTCATTTCAGATTTGGAACGCTTTCGGATTCCTCAACTGAAATTTAAAAGCCGTGGATTTCATCGTCCCGCAACAATCTTCAACCAGTTCCTAAATTCTAATTTGTTTATTCCTATTTTTCTAGATTTTCTTGTTGTTTATCTGTTAATTATCTGTTCTATAAAAACACCCCCTTGTATAGAAAGAATATAGCTTTTTGCTCCTAAACCCAAGTTTGTTAAGGTATCAGAGCCTTCCCTCTAACGAGCTCCCTCTGTTTCTTTTATGATGACCTCAAATTCTGTTGCTCCTCGACCAAACCTCGTTACTGCTATTTCCCCAAACCCTGCTCACCTAGTTACCATACCATCAATTCTCCACCCAAATACCTATGAAATTAACTTCACTAAATTATCTATCATGGAAAGCTCAATTTCACGCTCTATTTTTTGGCCTATATCTCTTAGGCTATTTGGATGGTTAATTCTCTCTTTTGTCCTCCTGCAACTGTCACCACCAATGGACAAACTATCACCAACCCAGCTCATACTTTCTAGCTTAGACAGGATCACCTTATAATACATGCTATCTTAATCTCCCTATCTCAATCTTTCATCCCTCTTGTTTCATCTGCCAAGTCTAGCCGAGAAACCTGGAATCGCTTGAATCACATTTACGCAAAATGATCTCATTCTCATATCATTCATCTGGAAGACAAATTAACTACAATCACTCGAGGGACAAGCTCCATTGCTAATTTTCTTTTATCTATCGAGACCATTGCAGATGAGCTCACTGCCCTTGGAGCTCACCCAACAAATGTAGACTTACTTCTCTATAGCACCCAAGGCCTTGGGCTAGCATACAAAGAAATTACAACTACTCTTTGCACTCGAGATTCCATCATACCATTCAAAGAACTCTATGACAAACTTGTCGACCATGAGAGCTTTCTTCATCATAATGAAACACACAACCTTGAACCTATTTTACCCACTATCCATCTGATGAGTATTAAATAAACTCATTTTTTTCCTATGTTTTTGTGTTATTTTGTAGTTTTTAGTTATAAATAAGTGTTAATGTTAAATCTTTATCTTTTGTGTGAGTCATCCCTTGGAAGGAATGGAAGAAAACGGGATGAGAATCAAGCAATTTGGACAAGGAATGAAGAAGTTATGCAAGTTGCAATCCATGGTCGTGACCACAGCTATTCATGGTCCCGACCATGACTCCAAACAAGAAGAAAATTGTGCATTCAACATTCGGTGTGGTTGCGACCACAACACTTCATGGTCGCGACCACAACACTGCACTCTTGGTTGCGACCACGAAACGATTTGTGGCCCAACACTAGTTTTAGCCCATTTTCGACCTATTCTCAAGAGGCCTATAAAAGAGAACACGATCTAGGGTTTAAAGAGTGGCCTTTTGAGTGGAAACACCCTAGGAAGCACATCTTTGGAAGAGGAGAAGCTTCTTAAAGAGGAAGAAGAAGACGAAAGGATAAGAAGGGGCTTTCACTCCAATCTGTTTATTCTCTCTCTTTTTCTCTCTTTTCATGGCTATAATTCCTTTTCCAATTATGTTTTAGTTTACTTTCTTAAGGCTTAGATGTAGCCAAGACTCGTTTGTATGAATCTCTCTTAATTTCAGTGGATCTATGTTTTATTTTCATATATGTGTTGAGTAGTTAATTTTGATCTTAATTCATGTGGGTGATTGGCCAATACTTGCATGATGTGTGGTTCAATTTGAGACTTAAGAAATGAGAATTGAATTAGACCATGAATGAATTGTCATGAGATAGAGATAAGTGAGATTAGGTGTGGCATTGGGGTTTCTTGAGTGTATTGCATTCCTAGGGTTTTGGGGTTGTGTAGAATGAAAAATACATAAATCCTAGGGGTAGGTTGTGAGTTATCGAGAGAGATTCACAATTACATTAGTGAAATCACCATCAACATAATGAATTGAACATTAATTGACCGGGTTAAGAGGTTCATATAGGCAATTGGATCGTGGACTCTAGGACTTCTAATCACATCACCTATCAATTGTCCAACCTCCTTTCTCTCCACAACTAGAAAGGCTTGAATGTAGTCATTAGTAACTGATTAAGTTTTGAATATCACCACTTTGTCGTCTACACCACTCTTCTTGTTTTTACTATCGAATGTCTTATGTGTTTCTTTTATCAAGAAAAACTTGATTTCTATTTCTCAATTTTACCGCACTAATAATACTTCCATTGAATTTTTTTTCCCACATGTTTTCTTGTCAAGGATTTACAAATAGGAACTCCTCTACTTCGTGGTCAGAACAGGCAATAATCTTTATGAATGACCCAGCTTTTAGTATAATTAATAACGATGGCCAACATATGGTTTTCAATGCTGCTCTAGTAGCTTCTCCAAATGTGTGGCATGGACGACTAGATCATCCCTCAGTTAAAACAACTCGGTTCTTAGTATAATCAAGATTAGTTTGTTTATCTTATGATTTCTCTTCAAACTTTTTTGTGATTCATGTCATTGTAATAAGAGTAAATGCCTTCCTTTTGACGATTCTACCTAGCATAGTCGTGAACCTCTAGACATTATTTACATAGATGTTTGGAGTCCATCTCCAATAAAATCCCTTGAAGGGTTCCAATACTATATAATTCTTGTTGATCATTTTCGAAGTATATTTGGTTATATCCATTGAGACTATAATCTGATGTTTCTACAATTTTCCTTCAATTTAAAACCTTGGTTGAAAAGTTTTTCAGAACCAAAATCATTTTTGTCTATTCTGATGGTGGAGGTGAATGTATTGCATTGCCAAATTTGTTAGCTACATATGGAATACAAAATTTAAATATAGACCTCAACATAATGGCACCACTGAACGTCATCCTGGACACATTGTTGACACCGACTTAACACTTTTATATCAAGCTAAACTTCCTCTAAAATAAGGTCATATTCTTATCAGACAATTGTATATTTGATCAATCATCTTTCCACTCCTACTCTTGCTTTTTCGTCACCATATGAAAAACTTATTTTCTACCAAACCTAATTATAAAAAATTATAAATTTCTGGTTGTCTTTCCTTTCCTTGGTTAAAACCATATGCCTGTCATAAGTTTGATTTAAAATCGTCCCCATGTGTTTTTCTTGAATTTCCTCCTTACATCAAAGTGCATATGTTGTAGATGTTAAAACTAACTAAACCTTCCATTCTCGTCATGTTAAATTCGTAGCATCTGAATTCCCTTTTTCAAATATTTGTCCCTCATCCACTAGTTCTCCTAATTGGTCTTCTTCTTCTATTATGGATTTTAGCACACAGATTAAAATGACTTATACTAAACCATGAAGGAGAGTGAATTGGATTTCTCAAAAAAAATTTGCAAATCAATAAGAAATCTTCAATTTAATTCAAGACCAATAAATAAAGGGATAAGGATAAAAAGTGCAAATTCGGATTTATAATGATTCGACATACCCTTGCCTACGTTCACTTCTCCTCAACCTTTAACAGGTGAGGGATCCACTAGTGTCGAACTCTAACGACTTCTTCCTTTTTTATACTAAGATTTTGTTCAATGGACACTTCTGATCATTAAATTATCTTACGCAAACCTTCTTTAATCTTGATGGGACTCTCTCTCTCTCTGGCTCTAAGATTAGTCAAATACAATAGCTATGATGAACACATGGTGTGTAAAATATGCAAGTAAATGAATACACCAAGAATCTAGATTGAGAATTGATTAACAAGAGAAATGGTGGATTGAGAGAATAAATAAATAAGCATTCCCAAACACAATAAATAGGAAACTCGACAACCTGTTGGTACCTTTGTCGATCATTGGTTCCACCAACTGGTTGATTGTTTCATTTAATGTACTATTTATTTGTAACGCCCCAAAAATATCCTAGAATTTTTATAATAATTTTTATTATATATTCCGGGTATGAATTGAGCCAAACTTGGGTTTTTCGGGAACAACGATAAATTGTGAAATGTGAAATGAATATGTGAGCATATGATTAAATATTATATGCTAAAATGAAATTGTTTGAACAGGAAATAAACTAGTGAAAAAGAACAAATTGGAAAAATGTAAAATGAGGACTGGGGTCATTTTGAAAAATGTTTATGTGTTTAGTGCAAATAGAAGTGATATATGTGCTATAAGGTAAATAGAGGCAACTTAAATCCAAAAATGCATTTTTGGAAGCCAAATATGGCCTTATAATGGATAAGTGATATTATACCACATTTGGTCTTAGAATGCTCATTTGAGCAAAAAGGGTTTTGAGAAGAGAGTGAAAGGAGAAAGCTAGGGTTTTGGAAAGAAGTGATTTTGGTGGGAGATCTTCCCATTTACGATTACATAAGTGATCAAGAAGAAAGAAAGAAAGCTAGGGCTTGAGTTTCAAGAGGTTAAGGTATGAACCTAAACCTACATAAGTTGTATTTGATGTTTGGGTTGAAAAACCTAATCCATCCATAGGTTTTGCTCATGGTTGGTTTAGGATGATATTAGATGTTGTTGGGAGTGATTCCCATGTTTTGTTTTTGGGATTTTGAGGTTTTTCGATCGCAAAGAAGGAGGAAAGTGGAAATGGGCATTATCGGTCTCTGCGCGCGGCGTGAGGTTACGTTGGCGTAAACCTACGCCAAGGCATGGGATACCCTTGTCGCGGCCAGGCCTAGGTGCCAAAATGGCACCCCTCGGGTATGCCGAGGTGTAGTAAAGCTATGCCACGACAAAGGCTTACGCCATAGCGTAGCAGTGCTAAGCCACGACGTAGCTACTGTTCACAGCGATAAATTTTTTTTTTTTTTTTGGAATTTTGTTTCTGAACATCTCGTATTCGTACAACGATAGTGTAGGAACCCTAATAAATGATTAATGGGTGTTCAAATAAGGATAAAACTGAGTGAAAAATGTGCGGAGTACCTGTACCCGGCGGCGAGTTCGTCTTTAATTGAACTTAGTGTCTTGCTTAAAGCGGATTAACAAAGATTAATTGTCATCACTAAAAATGTATAATAATTTATCGAGAGTGACGTAATTTTTTATTGATAGGGACAGTGAGGATCACCTAACCCAGGCTGAGAGATCAAAGAAAAAGAGAAAAAACGGCCAAACTGACTGATTAGTTCTTGGACCTTTATTCTATTCAAGTATTATTAGTTCTTTGTTCCTTGAAATTATATTCATATTTCAAGTGTTTAGTGAATACTAAATAAACTTGAAATGAGTATATGGAATGAGTATATCTTTGAAATGATATTACGAAAGGGCATATGGATTTGAAAATGTGATATTTGAAATGTCTGACAATTAATTGCATGTGAGTGATTAATTGAATTGTAAATGAAATGGTCAATTCTTGACATCTTGAATTGAGTCGATATACCGAATGACCAACATGGCGGGATGCACCAAACGACATCCGTCATGAAGGCAAACCGAAATTGTGCAATGTCCCACATGGTGGGATGCACTAATTGGCATCCGTCTTGATGGTGTATGACATTGTTAAAATGTCCCTTGGCCGGGATGCGCGATCGACATCCATCACGATGGCGTATGACATTTTTAAATGACCACATGGTGGGGTGCACCAATCAGCATCCATCATGATGGGAGACCGAAATTGTTAAATGTGTAAGCATATTACCGAATGATAAAAATGATGGGATTCCCCGAACGGAATCTGTCATGAATGTGAATTTTATAGACAAAGTGAAATAACAAACTTGATGAGTACAAATGGGATTTTTAAATTAAATACATCCTTGGGAGTATATGTTTGAATCTCATGATTTGAGTTACGTAAATTGAAAGCATGTGAAAATGCATATTTCGATATGATCAATGATTTGTAAAGTGAAAGCATGTGAAAATGAATAAGCATGAGTATAGTTTGATATAAAAGGCATGGTTTTATGATAAATGCATGTCGTGTTAAACTAAAAATTTGAATGGAACTGTATAAAACCACTAAGCATGAAAATGCTTAGCCTATAGTTTTTATCTATGCGCAGGTTTCGAGTAAACAGGAAAGAAAGCAAGATCAAGAAGCGTAGAGTCATAAAGAAAGTTGTGGCATATAAGTATATACCCCGTCATATGCATACCATTATTTTTGAACGTATGACATTTTGTGAACAAAAGAGTTAATCTCTAAACTATTGTTTTGTATATCATTTTGTAAAGGCATGGTACGCCATTTTGTAAATGTATTGTATAAAGTGATAAATGTATGGGCCTTCCATTTGAAGCTTGACTTCCACGTGGTAGAAACTCTAAATGAAATAGCGTAAATAAAATGTTTTTTGATAAGATAAATACAATGGTCGGAGTAAGCAGACTCGGTTCGGATCGACCATTCGGTCGGGCGAGGATTTAGAGTGCGCAACACTTTGAAAAGAAAAAAAAACAAACAAATAAATAAAGGTAATGAAAAGAATTAAGCGAGCATCCGGTTGGTTCGGACCCATAATCGGGTCGGATCGGAAAATGGGGTGTTACATGATATTGCATTTAATGCATTGCGAGTTATGGTTTGCGGTCGTTGGATATTCATTGACAATCAGATCGACCGTTTCTCTATTGGTTCCTTTATAAATTGGCTAATGCCTCAAATCGGTTGAGATTCACATCTTAGTTGGTTGCTAACTTCAGTTGATAACAGTTATGAAGAGCGACATTAATTCTTAAATTATGTTTTGAGTTCGTTCATTTTAAGCTCCAAATCAATTTCTAACTAATAACTCTTTAATCATATTTTAAACTCCAAATAATAAGGTTTGATTATTAAACATGAGTTTAATATTTAATCAATTCAAGTCAACCGAGTTAAATCATGAATTACAAATAATGTCGAAAAAGTCTGGAAATAGTTTACTTTAGAATTTACTTGTTAATACTTTTTAAACTTTAAGCCTAGGTTTGATGTATAATCTGATTTTCAAAAAAAGATATTAAATTTAGACACAAAAAACCAATTCTGAAGAATATGCATGTAAAGATGATATACCCTAAATTGCGCAATGCTTTTCATCTTAGATTCCTAAGCTTACAAAATCTTCTCTTTATGCTTAAGCTTGGAGTATTGCTTACTTGTCATTTTGGATTTGAAATCTTGGTTCTTTGATTTGAGTGAACTTGACTTCAAAGAGATTAATCAAATACATTATTGTCATCTTAAGATTGAAATATCTTAATTTGATACTTGATCAATTTCAACATATTACTGTCAATGTTAACCATTATTAAACAATAACATTGATTTGTTGCAAAATCAAAACCTCAATTAGAGGTACTTTAGGGCTGACAATCTCTCTCTTTTGTAGTGACTAAACGGTTCATCTGGGATGAGTAAATTCTCCCTCTCAAAATAATAATTGAAAAATAACATAATCTCGAAGATTTTAACCAGTTAAATAGAAATGCAGAGTTGTGTAGATTAAACACATCGACACATAACATAAGCATCGAAAGGATGTAAAAATTATAAATGTATCATCCTCTTTTAGCACAAAACTCCTAGATACATATATATCTCCTCCTTTGGCAACATCAAAAGGAACATGGGGCTTCATAAACATAAGGTATCTCCCCCTTTAATACATTTGAGTAAGAGTTAAGGTGAAGTTAAAACTACAAACTTTTTAAAGCAACAACTTTTTCACAAAGATGACTGTTGTCTTCTAATGTTGACAATTAATCCTATTAAGGACATTAGAAAATATTTGCAAGTTATTCTTACGACCTAACAAAATCAATTATAATATCCTCTTTTTGTGCATGATATCTAAAGGAAATGATGTCTATCTCTGTAACATCTTTGGTCCTAGGTGTACAGAATTCTTTTATATGATAATGACACTTGTGTTGTGATATTTTATGGGAACATGAGAAAATGTCAAGCCAAAGTCACTAGGTGTTTGTTTCAACCACAATACTTGTGCACATCCTAATCCGGTGACTATATATTCGGCTTCCTCTATGGATAATGCAACCGAATTTTGTTTCTTACTATGCCAAGACACAAGTGAGTAACCTAGCGAGTGACATATTCCATTATTAACACATCAATTTACAACCACCAAAATCCGCATTATCCGAATAGCATACCAATATACCAAAGACCAATATCAATAGTTCCTTTGAAATATCTAAATATTCTTTTAACCGCATTCAAATGAGATTCTTTAGGACGTGATTGAAATCTAGTACATAAGCATACACTATACATAATATCAGGTCTACTAAGTAGTTAGTACAATAATGAACCAATCATGCCTCTATATTTAGTTTGGTGAATGGAGTTACCTTTCTCATCCATGTCAAGCTTGATGGATGAGCTCATAGGTGTGCTCTTGGCCTTCACTCTTTCCAAGTTGAAATTCTTGAGGAGGTCTCTTATGTACTTTGCTTGATTGATGAATGTGCCCTCCTTAAGTTGTTTGATTTGAAGACCAAGGAAGAAGATGAGCTCCCCCATCATGCTCATTTCAAATTAATTATGCATGGATTTGGAAAACTCTTCACAAAGTGAAACATTAGTAGCACTAAAGATAATATCGTCAACATAGATTTGAACAAAAAGCATATTACTATCCTTTGACTTAATTAAGAGAGTTGTATTAATTTCCTATTTTGAAACCACTTTGAATGATAAATTTACTTAACCTTTCATACCAAGCCTTAGGAGCTTGTGTCAAACCATAAATAGACTTTTTGAGTTTGAACATATGGTTAGGGAAGTTGAAACTTTCAAATCCAGGTGGTTGTTCTACAAAACTTCCTTGTTATAAAACCATTTAAGAAGAACTTTTCACATCCATTTGACATAGAATAAAATTCTTGCATAACAAGCAAGGCAGAAAAATAACATTCTTATGGCTTCCAATCTAGCTATAGGAGCAAAGGTCTATTCATTGTCAATTCTTTCTTACTGATTATACCCTTGGGCCATTAATCTTGCTTTGCTTCAAATTATTATGCCATTTTCATCCATTTTGTTTCTAAACACCCACTTAGTACCAATAACACTTTGATCATTAGGTCTAGGTACTAACTCTCAAACTTCATTTCTTTCAAATTGATTTAGTTCTTCTTACATGGCCATTACCCATTTGTCATCTCCTATAACATCATTCAATTTATTGGATTCAATTTGAGAGATAAAAGCAAGGTTGTTGAAAATATTTATAAGAGAATATCTAGTTCTTACCCTACTAGATGGATTACCTATGATTTGATCTTGTGGGTGATTTGATACAAATTTCCACTATTTTGGAAGGCATTGACTTGATTCTCTTTGTTCTAGTTGAGGAAGTGGGGGAAGTTCCAAAGGTGATTGCTCTTCATTCTTTGAATCCATCTCCTTTTCTTGTTTAGGATCTCCATCTTCAATTTGTAATCTTCCCATGGAAAAGTTCAACCCTACATCATCATCAACACTTCCTCTTCTTTGAAGAGAGTTGGTAGATTCATCAAAACAACATGGATGGACTCCTCTACAACCATGGTCATTTTGTTAAAAACTCTATAAGCTTTACTTGAGAAAGAATATCCAAGAAATATCCCAATATTGGATTTTGCATCAAATTGTCCAAGGTTGTCCTTAGTGTTTAAAAAGTAAAGAATTTATTTCCAAATACTTTTAAATAGCTAATGTTGGGTTTCTTATTTTTTCAAAGTTCATAAGGAGTTTTATCCAAAGCGGACCTTATCAAACTCTATTCAAAACATAACAAGAAGTGTTAACCGCTTCGGCCTAAAACAAGTTGGCAAATTGTTTCCATGAAACATGGTTCTTGTATTTCTTGCAAAGTTCTATGTTTCCTTTCAACAACCCCATTTTGTTGGGTTCTAGAAGTTGAAAAATTATGCTTAATCCAATGCTTATCACAAAAGCCTTCAAAATCAACATTTTCAAATTCTCTACCATGGTCACTTCCTATGCAAGATATAGTAAAACCTTTTAATTTTGAACTTTTCTACAAAGCTTTGAAAACTCATGGGCGGCATCATTTTTATGAGCTAAAAAAAAAACCATGTATATCTAGAGAAGTCATCCACAATAATAAATGCATATGATTTTCCTCCAATACTAGTAGCACTTGAGGGTCCAAACAAATCCATTTGAAGAAGCTCAAATGGTCTTAAAGTAGAAATGAATTTTTAAAGAGGTTTTTGTTGCTTTCCCATTTTGACAAGCTTCACAATTAAATTGATATTTTCAAAAAGAGGTTTTAGAGCCTAACAAGTTTGTTATTTTAGTTGTGCTGTTGATTTCATGTTCACGTGAGCCAATCGCCTATGCTACAACCAACTTTCATCATGCATGCTAGAAAAACATCTATCATTGTCTTCATATTTTGAAATATCAATTGTGTAAACATTTTCATTCATATGGCCGATGAAGATGATTTTAATATTTTGAGAATCCTTTATGATGCAATGAGAAGATTAAAAAATAACTTTAAAACCTTTATCACAAAGTTGACTAATGCTCAAAAGATTATTTTTTAAACCATCAACAAGTAAGGCATTTTCAATGACAGAGGAAGAATTGTTACCTATAGAACCATGTCCAATGATTCTACCTTTCCCATTATCTCCGAATTTCATGTACCCTTCTTTTCTTCTTGTGAGGAAGGCGAATTTTGACTCATCTTCGGTAGTGTGTCTTGAGCACCCACTATCCAAGAACCATTTTCCTTCTTTCATCCCAACAAAAGAAAATCAAGAAGCTTTAGGAACCCAAATCTTTTTGGGTCCTTGATGATTAGTGACCTTTGACTTCTCAACACACGTCTTCTTTGACTTAGAGGTTGATGACTTTTGAGATCCATTCCTAAGAAGGCAAGTACTACTAATATGTCCTCCTCTACCACAAAAGCCAGAATGACTTCACTTCAGGTAATTTTCGACAAAATAATTTTTGAAATATTTTTCATTCTTTGAAGACTAGTATCCTAGCCCCTTTTTGATCACAAACACATTTTTGTCTAGCTAAGACCATGTCAAAGGAATTTAGTCCACAAGATAATTTAAATAAGGAAGAGATCAATCATTCATTTTTTTTAGTAGCTCCTTATTTACCTTCTCAAGAGAATTTTGAACCTTTAACTTTTGAAAAATTTTCTTTGATTTCACTGCCCCTCAATATCAAAACCTTTTCGAGTGAGGTATCTTTCATCAAGCTGCTTGAAGGTTCTCGAGCATGCAATTCCTCATATTCAATCATAAATTCATCATCATCAAAGTTAAAATTTACCTCATCTTGATCCTCAAAGGCTATGAAGCACATGTTGGCTACCTCTTTCTCATTTTCATCATCGGATGAGTCTTCACTTTGACTCCATGTAGCCATCATAGATTTTCTCTCTTCTCTCTAGGCTTTATAGAGGGGGCTATCATACTTCACTTGGTCTAGCTTCTTGCACTTGTAGCATATAACATCTTTAGCTCCTTCCCTTTTTCTCTTGGGTTTTCAAGGACCTTCCTTGTAATTGTTTCTCTATCAGAGGTTCTTCCCATCAACTCGCTTCATCAATTTTTGTACTATCTTTGTGATGAGAATAATTTCTTCTTCAATGTCATTGATCTTTGTCTCATCAATGACTTTCTCTTCTTAAGCTTTGAGGGCAATGATTTTATTTTTACCTTCTTCCTCTTGCATTTCCTTTTCTTGCCTTGCTATCTTCATTTCATAACTCTTCAAGGATCTAATAAGTTCCTCAAGAAGTTTCTCACTTAGACTCTTTGCTTCCTCTCCATCATGGAGTTCCATTTGGAAGGAAGGCATCTTAGAACTTTAGACACCGTTTCTTGTTCACTTACACTTCTTCCCAAGCCTTCAAGTCCATTAACATCATCTGTGAACCCAGTAAACATCTCAACAATAGATTCATTAGGTTTCAATGTAAACATTTCATAATCATTAACAAGAATTATAAGTTTAGAATCCTTGACTTGGTTAGTTCATTCATGGGTAATTTCAAGTATCCTACAAACTTCTTTAGTCGTTTTGCATTGGCTAAATCTATCTTCATTCCTATCCATAGCCCTTGAATTTATTTGGAACTTTTTATTTTCAAAGTCATCATATTCCTCGAGGGGTTTTTAAGATTTAACCCCATCAACGGTTTTTGTTGGAAAGGTATATCCAAAAAAATTGTTTTCCAAACTTCCATCTTAAGAGATTGCAAATACCAAATCATTTTGTTTTTCAAAAATCGATAATTGAACCCGACAAAGAAAGAGGGTTTGCTGATGGGAAAACTTTCTACATGAAAAAGGTTTGTGTTAGTGCTAGTCATTTTCCTCTTAGACGGTTAAATCTTTGAAAACAAGAGGCCTAGCTCCGATACCAATTAAAAGTTGAATATGACTTATCCACTAAACCAAGAGGGGGGTAAATTGGATTTCTCAAAAACTTTTTTCAAATCAATAAGAAATCTTCAATTTAATTCAAGAACAATAAATAAGAGATTCAGATAGAAAGTGCAAGCTCAAATTTGTAGTGGTTTGGCACACCTTTGCCTACATCCACTTCTCCTTAATCTTCAACTGATGAGGGTTCCACTAGTGTCAAGCTCTAACCCAGCCTCCTTTACACTCGATTTTGGCTCTAGGCATCCTTCGTTATACTGCCTTTAATGCTCAATGAGACTCTCTCTCTCTCTCTAGCTCTCAAGATGGATCAAATACAACTCAAGCTATGATGAATACAAAGGTACACTCTAGAATATGCAAGTGAAATGAATGCACCAAGAATCTAGATTAAGAATTGATTAACAAGAGAAATGTTGGTTGAGAGAATAAATGCAACAAGTCTCATGGCAATAAAATGAGCCCAAAACACAATAAATAGAGGGGAAACTTGGTAGCCTATTTAGTTGCTAACCAATCAAGCGATTCCACCAATCGGTCGACCGTTTCATTAAATGCACTAGCCATTGTGCATTTAATGCATTGTAGATTACCGTTTTATGACCGTTAGACTCAACCAATTCAATAATCGATCGAGCATTTGCTCTACCGGTTCATATAATTTGCTATTGCCTTGAACCGGTTGAGTTACACATCTCAATTGATTACCAATCGGTCAATCGGTTAAATCGATTGATTGAGATAGCATAGTCGATTTCTTGCAAAAATTGTCGTTTTAGGTCTCTTTCAACCCCTTTTCGCCCCAAATTAGTTTCTGACTTTAAGTAAATCTTTTAAGCACATTTTAAACTCCAAATAACTAAGGTTTGATGTTTAAACATGGGTTTTAAAATATTTAATCAATTTAAAGTCAAACCGAGTTAAAATCATGAAGTTTGTAAAGAATTTTAATAAGCCCTCTGAAATAGTCACATTAGGTTCTTTTTGTTCCAAATCCATTTCAAACCTCAGAAAAATATTTTGAATACTTTTTAAACTTTGAAAGCCTCAGGTTTTATGTCATACTCGAGTTTTCAAAAAGGTATTCAATTTAGACATAAAAGCTGAGTTATGAAGAATATGCATGTAAAAGATTATATACCCTAAAGTGCATCAATGTATTCATTTTACATAGATTCCTAAGCTTACAAAATCCTCACTTGATGCTTGAGCTTGGAATCTTAGTTATTTGTCATTTTGGATTTGAAATCTTAGTTTTTTGATTTGAGTGAACTAGACTTCCTAGAGCTTGATCAAATACACAATTGTCATAAGCTTTGAATATTTCACTGAAGTTTCATCACTTCAACTTATGACACCCCAAAACCTGCATTCGTTCACACCCACCACAACCCACTAAATATCTAAGGTATCGTGCTCGATACCATAACTCGAGTCCCATTTACCAGATCCAACCACAAGTATAGTGACTACGCGCCCACTTATCACTTACATTATATATACATGCACGACTATATTAGCAATAGTCCCATAAGAATTTCTAATTACAATTTTATATTGAAAATATATGCTAGAACTAATTTGTTCCTAGCATCTTTACAAAAAGGGTTACAAAGCCACAACCCGGCTTTCTTCACAATTGAGGCCTCGAATGAGCATCGTCCACCGGTGTACTCCCTGCACCTGAAATATTTTTCCCATAAAGGGTGAGCCATGCCCAGTAGAGCAAACTTCTACAGAGGCTACTCCTCACCTAAGTGCACATGCAATGATCATGTTTACAATTCACATTCACATTCCAAGTAAAAACATGCAATTTCTACTATGGAATTCTACATGCCATGAAATGGAGAGACGAGACCTCAATCATGTACCATGCACTGAGTCCCACCGACTAACTCTTTACCCGAGTCCCACCGACTCCTACCACACAAGCTACGCCCAAGTGTGATAGTAAACTCCATCATTCAGGATTACATCCAATGATAATTTTACAAAAAAAAAAAAAAATCATTTGTGTTCAAACCAAAGCTTGATGTTACACCTCAATGATCATTTATTCAAAACCACATGCTCCCCAGGGGGGCAGCGACCTCCGGCATCACCGCAGGCCTTACACGCCTTCCTACACTTCTCACAAAAAGCCACCATCGAACACATATGTATAACCAAAAATATGAGGCATTCACTCCAAGGGTGTTTATCCCTACTTGCTATTACCTGATACATATTTTCATTTTCATGTATACAACCATGCAACTTTGTTAGACGTCGTCCCAATGTACCGAGCCCACCATCAAACACCAAGCACAGTGTTGATCATAACCATGCACTCACACTCATTTAATGCAATGTCCCCGTGCATATGCAATGCAATGCGCCATTGCATGTTCTATCATGCCACATGTATGATGAATGCTACATGGACAACATAATCCATACCACTTACCGGGTGTCATGGATAATCACATCACCTGCATATGACTTCCTTACATCATTTCATTCATGTCAATATATCATGCCCGCATATATCGACATCAACATGCAACATGTCATTCTATGTTCAAGCAATGACACAACCACAATCAAGCCATGTAATGACCATCTGCACACACCAATTCATCACATGTCAATACATTAGAACACACATATCTAGATCCAAACATGTCACTACTTCGTCAAGTAATGACAGTCTCAAACAAGTCATATAATGGCCCCCGAAGCAAGCCACAACAATCACAAATCGAGCCTCGAAAATGACCCCAAACAGGCCTTAACAGGCCATAATGTCAGTCCCCGGGCTTGCCTAGGCGAACTAGAGACTCCTCAATTCTTGTCCTCGGGCTCACCTAGGTAAACCTTCACTTCGCCGAGGCGAAGAGACCATCTCTAATGGAGACACACGTGTCTTCGCCTAGGCGAAGGACACCGATCAGAATTTGAACACCCGATATCGCAAAATTCCCAAATGAAAAGTAAAACCATGCAGAAAGAATCCTCACTTTGAGCATAGAATCACGGGTAGGAAGCCTCCTAAACCCGACAACTTTGATTTCTCGAAATCTCATTTCTTGAATCTTTGGCGAAATCCTTCGTTCTAGGTACCCACATCGCACTTAGTCGTATAATGAGGAACTTTCGCTCGGCCCGACGAACCGACCAACTAACTCCTCAGAGATCTTGAGAGAGATGTTTCCTTGAAAGTTCCTGTCCCTCTCTTTCAGGAAAAACCAGAACAAATGGGCTTTAGCCCTAATCCCATTTTTCGTCTACACTTAACTTGTTAAGTGAGTGCCCACAATGCGCCCATGTGTCCCGACCTATTCTGCTCAGCTTTCTACTGCGATTTGCTTCATCTCGCTCAAGTTCAAATTATATTTCATGAACTTAACTCAAGTTATTTTCTATCTACGAGATTTCGTAAAAACTGCTTGGGGAGTTGTCACTAGACACCACCACTCTGAAACGTGAAAATCCGACCGTTCCTCGAAATCTCGACGAAATTGCCTAGGTAGCTAGATTCCTGCGAGACGAATCTAACTGCAAATCTCTGCTCCACTCATCCTGAGATCTATAAAAATTTCAAAGTTTTCAACCCGTACTATTTCTAAGAATTTACCTGCTTTGCCTTTTTTTCTTAAAAAAAAAAAAAAAAATTCGATTTTGCCTGCTTCATATCTTTCTCCCTTAAGAGAATTTCTTCCCTGAAATTCACACATGCATACACATCCAAACCACATGCATATGCAACAAACATTTAATTGCCAAATGACTAAAGATGTACCTTCATCCTTAAATAGGAAAGGATAGTTGGCATGCACAATGCCTTCGCATTCCCATGTTGCCTCCTCCACTCCTCGATGCTGCCACAACACCTTCACTAGCCTCACAGTCTTGCCTCACAAAACTTGATCTCGATTATCCATAATACGCACAGGTCCCTCCTCGAAAGTCCCATCTGTATCAACTATAATCTCTCCCTAATCCACCACATGAGTCGGATCTGGGGTATACTTCCGGAGCATGGAGAAGCATGAACACTCAATAGGCTTGGCGGTAGCGCCAATCTATAAGCCATTGAATTAACCCTCTCGAGTACCTCGAAGGGCCCAATATACCTCGTTGATAGCTTTCTCCGCTTGTCAAACTTGACCACTCCTCTCTTAGGCATCACCTTCAAGAAAACATGATCACCCACCTCAAACTCTAAAGGTCGTCGCCGTCTATTGGCATAGCTCTTCTATCTATTCTGAATCGTGAGAAGACGCTTCCGTATCATATCCACCTTCTCATAGGTGTCTCTAACCAAATCTGGACCTATGGTAGGCCTCTTCCCCACCTTTGTCCAACAAACCGGAGATTAACATGGCCTCCCATACAGTGCCTCATAAGGTGCCATCTGTACGCTCGCCTGATGACTATTGTTGTAGGTGAATTCCACCAAGGGTAAATGCTCTTCCCAACTCCCCTTAAGATCCAGAACGCATGCCCTTAGCATGTCCTCTAAAATTTGGATAGTCCTCTCCGACTAACCACCCGTCTGAGGATGAAAAGTTGTGTTCATCATCAACTATGTCCCCATAGCTCTCCGAAACCTTCTAAAATGAGTCAGAACCCGGGATCCCGATCCGACATACTATAGGACAAGAACCCATAACTAGACTATCTCCCATATATACAACCTTTAGAATTCCTCCAGTGTGAAAGTCATCCGCACAGCCAAAAAGTGTGACGACTTAGTGAACCGGTCCACTATCTCCCACACCGCATCATGCCCTTGCAATGTCCATGGCAGGTGGGTCACAAAGTCCATCGTGACATGTACCTCAAAAGGTTGGAGTAATCTTACTGACCTTTGGTGCTCAACCTTTACCTGTTGACATGTGAGACATCACCGAACGAAATCTCCAACGTGTTTCTTCATCCCACTCCAGTAATACTGGCGACAAAGATCATGGTACATCTTCATGAAACCTGGATGCACAACAAAACAAGAGCAATGGAATTCCTTGAGGATCTCCTCTCTTAGATCTGCTAACTAGGGAACCACAACTCTTCCCCTATACCAAAGACTACCATTCATGTGAATAGCCAAGCCTTCATCACTTGTACCTATCCGTACCTAGTCCCTAATGGACAATATCTCGGTGTCCTATTCCTAGGACTCAATTACTCTGCTTAGTAGGGAAGGCGTAGCCACTAAAGTCCCTAAGGTACCTTAAGCCTAATCACCGTGATCGTAGTCCGACCGTCTCACGCCTCAATCATCCGCCACTCCCAAGAAGCCATACTGCTAATACTCCCCGATCCTACGAAAGTGATCAACCACCACATTTGCCTTACCGGGGTGGTAATACAAAGTGAAATCGTAATCCTCTAGATACTCCATCCACCTGCACTGCCTCATGTTGAGGTCTCACTGCATGAAAATGTACTTCAGACTCTTGTGGTTTGAAAACACTTCAAACTCTTCATCGTATAGATAGTGGCGCCAAGCCTTTAAGGCAAGACGATGGTCGCCAACTCCATGTCATGTGAAGGGTAACTTTGCTCGTAGTTCTTTTACTTTTGAGATTAACCATAAGCCACTACCCTCCTGGACTAGATCAAAACACATCTCAGTCCGTCCTTAAAGGCATCACAATACATTGTGTACCTCCGTCCCCATTCCAGACTATCACAAAATAAAGCGTATAAGCCTCCTCTTTAATCTTAACGCTCTCCTCACATTTAGCCATTCCACTTACACTCGATCTCCTTCTCGAAATAACCTAGTCATAAGTGCAGCTCTAACCGAGAGTAGTCCTCAAATGAACCTCTTGTAATAATTCCCGCTAATCCCAAGAAACCGCGGTGATCTCGAAGACCTGATCATATCTCTCCCAATTCATAACTGCCTCCACCTTCTTCGGGTCCAAGAATACACCCGAAGTCGATACCACGTGCCCCAAGAATCTCACCTTAGTGAGCCAAAATTCACACTTGTTAAATTTGGCATACAACCGATGTTCTCTCAAGGTTTGGAGGACAATCCTCAAATGACCCTCATGATCCTTCTCGACTCGAGCAGATCAAGATAATGACGAAACATGACGAACCGATCTGTAGGCTAGAACACTATAAGATCCATGAATGCCCCTGGAGCACTCGTCAACCAAATGGCATCACTGTGAACTTGAAATGCTCATACCGCTTCCTGAACGCTGTCTTAGGGATAGCTACTTCCCTAACCCTCAATTGATGGTAACCGATGTGAAGATCTATCTTAGAATAAACCCATGCCCCTCTCAGCTGATCGAACAAATCATCAATTATCGGCAAAGGTTACCTATTCTTGATAGTAGCCTTATTTAACTACCGGTAATCTATACACAGCCAAAGAGTCTTATCCCTCTTCTTGGAAAACAGAACCGGAATGCCCTAAGGTGAAGTGCTTGGTCTAATAAACCTCTGGCCCAGCAATTCCGCACTGACCTGAAGTTCCTCGCACCTGCAAAGACGTGTCATTCTATCTCTATGGCATAGGAAATAGGTGATACTGTGTCTAACTCAATCCAAGTGAAGTCTACATCCCTATACGGAGGTAATCCCAGTAGCTCATTCAGAAAAGGGTCCTCATACTCACAAACCACCCGAGGTAAACCCATATCTTTTCTCGCCTCATCCTCTAAGGTAAGGCTTACCAACCAACCCATCAACTGCCCGTGCCACCTAGAGTCATACACGGCTCGGGGTAAAGCGTCATGCTTATCCCCCTTAAACATAACACAAATACCATCCAGTGTGTAGGCAGTAACCCTCCTACGATCACAATCAATGACAACTCGATGTGTCTTCAACTAGTCCATCCTAAGGATGACATAAAACTCCAACATATCCATGACACTCAGGTCCACAGTGAGTAGAACCCTAAGATCTCTAGCTCACAATCCCGACATATCTTATCAACACTCACCCTAGTTCCTAGGGGAGAATTCACATACAACGACTTTTCCAAGGTTTCAACCCCTAAGCCTAAATCTTTCACACATGATGCAGTAATGAATGAATGAGAACAGCCAATAATTCTTCCATAAGCCAAAGAGAGTAGAAACGTGACTCATAACCAACTAATCAAGAAGTCTGCCCGAGGTGTAATGGCGCACACGCCCCAGTCCCCGGGTCCCGCCCGTGGCCTCGCCCTGCACTCCGCCCATGCCCTCCCTACCCATCCGGCCCGGGCCATTAAGTAAAAGAGGTGCTTGCAAAGACCCTAGGACTGATATTGGTTCCTCTGGCCCATGCTGGGGTAAGAAGGAAAAAACTACGTCTGTACACGTCACACTAATGACTGGGACTATGGTGTCTCATAACTCTGGGATCCCTACCTCTGGGGGCAATCTCGCCTCATGTGTCCAGGCTGGTGGCAATGGAAACATGTCCCTTGCCCTGACTAGCTAGTAGCCCTCATGTGCCTCCCATCTTGGGATGACTGATCCCAGCCTTAGCCCTGATAGTCGAGGCCCTGTTCCTAAAACCCTCGCGGAGTAGAAGTCCTCTGCTTCTTTCTCAAGCTAGAAAAAGAAGGTTGGCTCTCCTTCCTCTTATCCTTAGCCCGCATCCTGAATGCTTCGTGCATCATCCAATTAATTCCCTCTCTATTGCCATAGTTGTCTTGACCATCGAGTCTAAATCTTGTAGGAGAAGTCCCACAATTTTACCTAGGATGGACAATTTCAGACCATCCTCAAACTTTCCCACTTTAGCCATGTCGGTGTCCACATAATCATCAGTGAAATAGGCTAACTCAATGAACTTAGCCAAGTATTCGAGCATTGTCATCGTTGTTTGTTTCAACTCTAGGAACTCCCAATCTTTTGCATGTCGAGCAGATGCCGGGAAATATTTACCCATGAAGAGCTCATGGAACTCTTCCCATGTCATTGCCTCCAAGTTCCTTGAGGTTTGGACCAAATCTCATTGGGATTAACCCTCTAGCTAGAATGCAGCTAGCCTTATCCTCATGGCATCGGAGGTGATCTCCATGGCCTTCAGGATCTTGTCAACTTCAGGATCTTATCAACTTGTCATAACAATGGTCAACTTCCATCGAATCCTCCTCCCTCAAGATCGAGGATGATGCCTTAAACTCTGAGGTTACTCGTGCCTCCCGCCCATACGCTTATAGCCTAAGAAATGGTGGCTCGTACTAATAGCCTCTATGAAGGCTCAGGTTGTCAAAGGTCGCCGTGGTCAAGTTGTCGCTCCGTCCACCGCTCTACTTCCTCTTTCCTCGACCCGCTGATCCACATGTCAAATGTAACTGAGATTCCTTTTTCGTCTAATTACAGCATACGCCAACTACCGGTAGACATCAACAACCCGAACTACATGTTCATTCTTTTCCCAAACCCCTAAGGTTATGTTCTCTAAGCCTAGTGTTCTTCTTTCCCTATATACATATTACCATTCATATAAATCGCACAACACACAACACCAAATCATGTAGCACACTTAGGCACAAAACATGAAATGCACACGATGAATGCAATGGTCTAAACCCATCCCATCAAGCCCTAGGTAATTGCATACCTATACTCTGATGCAAGCCGTGGCATCGGAACATAATGAATCTAATGACCTGCATCTATATCCACTGGGCTTTCATGTGTAACCGTATACCTATGTTCGAAGCTACCTGTTGTGACGCCCTAATACCTGGGGGTCCGTTGACCAATTCAATAGCCTGATAACACAACTTGGAGTCCCATTTACCGAGATCCAACCATAAGTATAAAGTGACCGCTTCAGGCCCACTTATCACATTATATACATACATGGAAAACTATATTAGCAATAGTCCCATAAGAATTTAATTACAATTCTTTTATACAAAAATACATGCTAGAATTAATTTGTTCCTAGCATCTTTACAAAAAGGGTTACAAAGGCATAACCCGGCTTTCTTCACAACTGCGGCCTCAAATGAGTGTCGTACACCGGTGTACTCCCTACACCTGAAATGTTTTTCCCATAAAGGGTGAGCCAGGCCTAGTAGAGTAAACTTCTATAGAGGCTACTCCCCACCTAAGTGCACATGCAATGGTCATGTTCACAATTAACATTCACATTCCAAGTAAAAACATGCAATTTCTACCATGGAATCCTACATTCCATGAAATGAAATGAGACTCAATCATGTACAAAGCACCCGAGTCCTTACCGACTCACCTCTTACATGAATCCTTATCAACTTCTACCACATAATGTGATGTGAAAGTGTGATAAAACCCATCATTTGTGGATTACTTCCAATGATCATTTTACAACAAAATTCATTTGTTTTCAAACCAAAAGCTTTTTAGATGTTGCACCTCAATGATCATTTATATTCAAAACCATGTGTATTTTGTGGGTAGCAATTTCTGGGGTCTCATTGTAGGCTTCACACGCCTTCATACACTTTCACGACTTTCACCGTTTGACACATATGTATAACCAAAAATACCAAGGCTTTGACCCGAGGGAGTATCTATCCCTACTTGCTATTACCCGACACATATTTTCATTTTCAAGTATACAATCGTGCGACTCTGTTAGACGTTGTCCCAATGTACCAAGCCCACCATCAAACACCAAGCACGGTGTTGATCATAACCATGCACTCACACCCATTTAATGTGATGTCCCCGTGCATATGCAATGCAATGTGCCATTGCATGTTCTACCATACCACATGTGTGATGAATGCTACATGGACAACATAATCCACACCACTTACCAGGTGTCATAGACAATCACATATGATCTCATACATCATTTATCTATGTCAATATATCATGCCTCGCATATATCGACATCAATACAAATACGCCATTCTATGTTCAAGCAATGACAACCACAACTGGGCTTCGCGTAAACGCCATTCGTATTACCAATACATCACATGTCAATACATTGTAATTACGCCGCTATCACATCCAACATGTCACTACTTATTCAAGGAATGTACCTTGAACAAGCCATACAATGACCTCCAAGCAAGCCATAACAATCACAACGGCCTCACCCCCACCCCAGTCACCCATAAAGGCCACAATGTCTACCCGGTCTCGCCTAGGGCAAAGCCCTTCTTCGCTCTAGGCGGCGGGTTCGCCTAGGTGAGCCGGCTTCAACCGCGTGAGGACCGTAGACTCCTCAATTCCTGCCCTTGAGCTCGCCTAGGCGAACTCACCTTCGCCTAGGAAAACCCCTTCGCCTAGGCGACGTACCCCATCTCGGCCGGGAAGACGCTGCGGCTCACCCCAGCGGCTCACCACCTAAGCAGTTAACGCCGATCGTGGAACTCCGAACATCCGACCATCGCTAACCTAAATGAAAAGTAAATCAAGGTTAAAGAATCCCTACCTCTTGAGTGTAGAATCACGAAAGAGGAATTTCTCCTCCTAAACCCAACAACTTTGATTTCCCAAAATATCCTTTCTTGGATCTTCGTGGAAATCTTTCGTTCTAGGTATCCATGCGCACCCCTCGTCGATGCTATGAACTTTGCCTGGCCCGACGAAAAACCGACCAACTAACCCCGTATCTCGAGATAAGCCTTGGAAGCTCTCCTCCCTTCTCTTTTTCTCTCGGACAAAACAAAGAACAAAATGGGCTTTCTTTCTAATCCCCTTTTTTATCTAACTTAACTTAAGTTAAGTGAGTAGCTCACAATGAGCCATGTGTCCCGACCCGTCCGGGTCCGCTTCTAGCCCTAAGCTATTTATTTCGTCTCAGTTCAAGTTCAAATCATATTCCATGAACTTAACTCAAGTCGTTTTCCTAACTTCCGAGATTTTCATAAAAATCTCGTCTCTAAGAGTCATCACAATCTGGCCAATTTCTGGAAAACATGAAAATCCGATCGTCTTGAATTGACGAAATTGGCCCAGTAACTAGATTTCGAGATAGAATCTAATGGAGGTTCGCTCCGCTATCCGAGATCTAGAAAATTTCCGTGTTTTCAACTCCAGACTATTTCGACAATTTATCGCCTTGCCATTTTAAGAAAAATTCACTCTTTTTCCTGTGCTCTTACAACTCGACTCAATGTTAACCATTAGTAAACAATAACCTTGGTCTGTTATCATCAAAACCTCAATTATAAATACACTTGAGCCAATATCACCCATTACTATTGTCTCCTACTTATTGCCAACATCATCATCAAGATCATTGTCAGCCTCGAATCTTTGAAGAAGGTAGCCTTTTCCTCTACTTCTAGTTTTTCTTCTAACTCCTCTACCTTAAGTTCCTTCTTCACATGCTAAAACTCTCATTCATCGTCTCATAATTCTCCTCTAAACAATTATCTACCACTACCTTTAAGCCCTCACATCCTTTCTTCTCTCCCTCCCATCCCATAACCACTAGGTCTAAAATTAATATTTTTTTAAGCCAAAACAATTATACCACACTATTACCAAACACCCATCACCAAAATCTGTTGAACCCACTTGTGTTAACCATGCTCTCAAATACCCTCACTGGCGACAAGCTATGTCTAATGAGCTCATTGCTCTTCTTCAAAATGATACCTAGGATCTTGTTATTCCACACCCTTTTCAAAATTTGTTGGTTATAAATAGGTGTTTCAGACAACCGAAATCGCATGGCTTTATAGTCCCGCTTAAGGCCCATTTGGTTGCTAAAGGTTTCTTGAAGTAAATGATCCGAGTTGGATTACATGATATCTGAACTTATATCAAGCCTACACATCCGCCTTAATCTTAGTCTTCATGTCCACCATGATTTAGTCTATATGACAAATGGATGTTAATAATGTCTTTCTCCATGGCACCCCCCATGAAGAGGTTTATATGCAATAACCCAAAAGGTTTCTCGACTCAAGAAACCCTACCTTTACCTGTAAGCTTCATAAGGAAATTTATGGCTTAAAAAAAATTGATAGCATGGTATAATGATCCTAAGGTTTCCTTACCTCCTCGGGTTTATTAACTCTAAACATGTCTCTTGGTTTATCCACAATCACTACCACTATTTAATCTGTTATGTCAATGATAATAAGAATATTCTGAAAACAACGAAATGTTTCTTCACCAATTTTTGATGCTCTTTTGTCGGTTTTCTATTAAAGAAATTAATTCAATTTACTTTTCTTTGAGCTTTGAAGCCTTCACACACCTTCTAGTCTTCTTCTCACTCAACACTAGTATATTCGAGATCTCCTAGTAAAAACGAACATGGTCGGTGCCAAAGAATGCTCAACACCAATGTCTTCATCACAATCTTTACTTCTCAATGATGGCTCTCCCCCCACAGATGCAACTCATTTTTGACAAGTTATTGGTGCTCTTTAGTACTTGTCTTTTACATGTCTTAATGTGTCTTATTCTACAAATAAACTGCTCAATCAAGGCATGAATCACCAATCAACACTGGGATCAAGGTTAAGAGGGTTTTATGATATTCAAGTATACAATACATCATGACATGTTTCTCAAATGCTAGCAAAATCTGAATCTTATTGCATTTATAGATGCAGATTGGGCTAGCAATCGAGATGATCAAACTTCTATTTCAACTTACATTGTCTATTTGAGTGGAAATGTTATTTCATATTGCTCAAGAAACAGAAAGTTGTGATAACCACTCTCACCATGAATATATGCACTTGCTTCTGTCTTAATTGAGGTACTATGGTTGTCTCCACCATCTTCTAGGAACTATATGTCAATTCTCCACTAAAACTACTTATCTACTATGACAACATCAATGCCACTTATCTCTCTGCCAACCCAGTTTTCCACTCCAAGATGAAACACATTACTATTTGTTATCATTTTGTGCAAGATCATGTTGTAAAGGGTTTGTTTGTTGTCTCTCATATTTCCTCCAAATACCAACTAGTAAATGCTCTCATCAAGATCTTTCTATTACACCCAATTTTCCAACTCATAATCAAGATTGGTATCTTTAATGGGAGTACCGTCTTGCAGGGATGTTAAGGATAAGGTTGTTACGGTTGAAAATCTTCTTAGAGATAAGGGCTTAAATTGTTACAAATAAATGGCCAAAATCATCTTTAGAGATAAGACCTAAAATTGTTATAGATAATGGCTAACACTATTTCAGATTCTAAACGCTTTCTAAACTCAACTGAAATTTAAAAGCCTGTGGATCACATTGTCCCGCAACAATCTCAACCATTTCCTAAATTCAAATTTGTTTGTTCCAATTTTTCTGGGTTTTCTTTATTGCTATCTTTTAATATTGTTGTATAAAAAATACACTGTGTATGGTTACTATAGTTTTTTTGTCCCTTTTGAAGAAAGACTGAGTCTATATTAAAATCAGAGCAGATATATGTACAAGACGATAGCTTATATGTTTTATAAAAATCTAGAAAGGAAAATACACAGCTACAAATACTATATATAATGACATACTAAATAATAATCTGAACATCCCCAAACCACGTGTTTTAAGAGAATCATTTGAGTTTGAAAGCTAAAGCTTGAAAAGTTTCGATAAGAGGCTTACAAGATATTAAATTTAACCATCTCATATTTAAAAACAGACGGGGTTAAAGGAATACATTCAAGAAATGATTTATTTAGTGTTAAGTTCGATTAATCAATCTCAAAAGATGCTTACACTGAAAACAATCTTCATCGATAGAAAATCCTTGACTATTGTGGTATCTATTAGAACCATTATAATAGACAACCATGACTTATATATTTTTTGAAGTAATCTTGATATATTCAGACTTTTGGGAAGAACTACATAATATGAACTGACGTTATATAATTTTTTAAGTCAAGATAGAATTAGTTAAATATATTTCTTTTTAGATGAATTAATTTATTGGAATAAAAGGTTTGTTATCTGTCTGGGTTTTATAACAGTATAATTCTATAGAAGTTTCGGCTCTTTCCCTTTCATTTGTTTCCCAAAACCCCACATACACATTCATTCCCAAACCCTAAAAACTCTAAGTCTCGACACCATTAATAAAAAGCGATGAACAACCATCAGTCTGTGGGCAAGAGCGGCAAGAGCCAAACATGGTCTTAGCTACAACTTCTTACATAGGAATCCTCCCATCAGAACTTGCTAGAAGAGATAATCTAGGGTTAAAAGGTATGGTTACTTTAAATTTCTTGCTTATTCGGTATGTATTCTTGATGACTTGAAGTTTCCCTTTAGATGTTATGGAACATACATGTTTAGGTTCTAAGTTGCCATTTTGATCATATTAGGGTTTCTAATTTTGTTTATTTCCTTAACACAGTCATTGTATTTGTCTCCAAAATGAGAAATTTTTTATTTTGATTCAATGGGTATAGAAAAATGAGAACAAATAGGAATGAATTTGGGTGCATTTTGAATCACTTAGTTATTTTGTGGCTGAGACAATTTTATATGAGTAGGTGAATGATGGAAGTAATTCTTGAAAAGGAAAACTGAAGATTAACCAATAAGATATGAAGTATTTTTAAAGGAAAACCTAAATGTCTAGTTTTATGCAAACACTACATCGGGGCTCACCCAACCTCTATGTTCATAAACTTAATTGCTATCTTACATTAATTCCTTTCCTTTTATTTTTCAAACATTTATATGATTCTGATACCTTGAATACATTATAGAGCAAATTCCCTCATAATTATATATCTCTTTAACAAAAAACGTAGTTCTAGTGCTTTAGGGTACACTTGTTAATATGCCTAGTGATGTATATGGTTATTGAAGAGAAGCACAGAGTAGCTATTATAATCACCATCATCTTTAGGATACCATCAGTGATGTAATTGCTACTACCATCAAAAGAATACTATCACCACGCTTTCAAGAAGGGTTCTTCTACTCCTATCACCTACCCAATGATTCTCTGGAAATATCCCCACCATTGTGGGGCTTCCATTACTATTGAAAGTTATACTTTTATTATTCGATATATATTCTTTCTATTGGCCTATCAAAAATCAGTAATACTTATCATAAACTATCAACATTTTTCTTTATTATAATTTCCCAGAATATCATGCTTATGCTACCACTACCATGCATTAGCACTATATAATCAATTCCCATTACACTATAATGATATGTAAACAATATTCTCATCACTCACACCACCATTGAACCTAACGCCATACCACTTTATCATTTGCATGTTTTCCCATATACTCACTATTTTCATTGCTTCCATCACCTTGATGCTATCCAGCATTACAATTTCTATTTTTGGAAGCACATGAAACTAAGGTGTGCTTAAAAAACCCTTTGAAACCAAACTTTAGAAAATGAAGTTAGAGTTGAACTCATAAGAATTAAATTCTTTTTTATTCAAATTCCAAGATAATTTTTCTTCTAGTTTATATTATTTCTCTACAATGTAAGAATTGCTTACTGATAATGTAGAACTTATTCTCTAACAAATTACATCTACATAAATTAACAATATATAAATAATTTGTTTTGTCTCCTTTTTTTATGATATAATTAATGTATGCTGAAACAATTTTTTTTCTAACTTTTTTTTATATGAACGATCATCTTTAATATTTATTCACATCTTCAAAAATCTTCAAATTTTTAATATACTTTTAGAAATAAATAAAAATTTTAATTATACCTTATCAAAAAAATACAATTATACTTCTTGATTTTTCTATTTGTTTCATCGACTCATAAGCTTTAAATCTAGTATGATATGCTATGCTTCTTTTAAATTGTTGGTGATTTTAGTCTTTAAATCTCTATGTATTACTTTGTGGATCTTAGGGCTCTTAGATCAGAGAAGGAGAATAAAAGAAAATTTTCCTGGTTCTCAGTATTTAAATAGTGCAAATCACGAAACTAAAATTGTGGGGATAGAGGCTCGAGTAAAATCACCCTCGCCCATTTGATTTTTATTGAGTACATGTGGAGATCTCGTCCAGATTGTAGAATTTGAATGTGCTTATTTGGATGTTGTAAACATGATAAGTATGGGGATTCTTTTACATTAATGAACTTTTTAACTTATAATTTTGCTTTGGACTTATTTAGTTTGTTTAAAATTGTTAAAATAGTTTAGGAATGAAAATAATGCCTAAACTAGTATGAATAGTAATGCTCTAGTCATTGGCCACGGCATTGAAAATTCTTTGCTAATGTCACAGTTCTGACTACAACATTACAAATATTTTGAAATTTTAGCTTAATGTCGCATTTCACTAATCGCGACATTATCAAGCCACGCACTAGCTTCTGCATTATTTCATTTTCAAACTATTTTAGTAATTTGTTTTTTATTTTGAAACTAAATATGTCCAAAACTCTATAATTTTTATGTACATATTTAATTGCTTATGAGTGATAAGTTATGTGCATTGCGATTATCTCAAGATAGACTCACTTCATTGAAATGATGTAAAATGTATTTTATTTGATGGTGGTGAGATAGGAGTTCCCTTATGTAACCATTTTTTATCTGGTCACATGAAACTATGCGGTGTCATTCCAGAGTATGATATACAGCTATAACAAGCTCAATTAGACATTTTGAGTGGGAAGCATATCCCTCCAAGTCATGTAAGTTACTTTCCAAGACATTGTATATTGTTCTCCATGGTTTGAAATTCTCAAGGGCTTTTACTTTGCTATTTAACATTCTATTTTTATTATTCATGGCCTAGAAACATATTTGTCCTTTTGATATTGTTGCTGAAAGAAAAACTATTAAAGTAAGCAAACAATGTTCTAGAGAAGGCTGAATCACAACCCATCCTTTTAATTATTGCATCTCTTTAAATTCAAAACTGATATTTGTATTCTTCTTTAATACCTACAATCGAGTTGAGCATTTTATAAACTAACAAAAAAATGTCATGCTTTTAATTACATCTTCAAGCAGGCTACCTTGAACTTGTCCAATGTACATATTTGCTTAGTGCCTATATGTCTCCCATGTTTTGTAACTTTTTCTTTCAGTGTTTCTATGTAGTTTTTTTATCATAAGTTTGAAGGTTTATATATTTTACCCCCTCCTTGGAATCGTCCTTTCTCCACATCGTTGCAAAACTTTCCAAAGCTTATAGTCATTAACACTAATGCTGCATGTAGCAAGATTTCTACATGCATAAAGAGGGCATGTGCTTGCTCTAAACAATGTACAATGTTATTGATGCATTTTTATAGATTTATATTACTACTTTGATGAATGCCAATGTGTGAGCATGTTTGATAATTTGATTTTTTTTTTTTTTTGAGGTTTTTATAGTTTAAAAATGATTTTATTTATTTGTTAATTTATTATTATTATTTATAGTACTATTACTATTATTACTATTATTATTATTACTACTATTACTATTATTATTAATGTTATAACTATTATTATTATTATTACTAATGTCATTACTATTATTATTATTATTACTATTACTATTACCATTGTTATTATTTTTACTATTATTATTATTATCGTTGTTGTTATTGTTGTTGTTGTTATTATTATTATTATTACTATTTTTTAGAGATAAACACTTTAGTTATAATGTAGTAACAACAACAACAACAACAACAATAATAATAATAATAATACGTATTATAATAATAATAATTTTTAGTATTATTATTATTACTATTACTCAAAATTATTTGCATAAGACTTCTACTATGAATGCTATTGATTTGCTCATTTTTGTTATTATTACCCAAACCATTTTGGGTACCTAAGACTTCTACTATGAATGTTATTGATTTGCTCCTTTTTTGCTCATATGTCTTAATCCTTAATTATGGTATTACTATCTCTTTATATTAATTTCATTTCAATATGAATAATCTATCACGTTTGATGATCAATATTTCCTTTAGTTTTACTATCTCCATTTGAGTTGTACATAGTCATGTATATTAGAAATTGATAATGTTGTTATTCATTATTATACTATATCCTAAACTTTTCTTTTCTTAGTCATCTGCAAATGTCTTTTTGCACAGGCAATATCACGTCATGTTTGAATCTTTTAATTTATTTTTATATACTTTTGCTTACTTTTTGTTGGTGTTCTATTTATCTTACTAGATACCCAAGAAACATAGCAAGATGAAGACAATGATGAAGAAACAAATACGACATTTTATAAATCATCAACAATCACCTCGTGGCAGTGCAGAAAAGGTACGTTATATTGTCTTTTCAAATTAAGTTTGTAATCTGAATTGAATTTTACTTAATTAGATTTTATTTATATGTAGAAATGGAGAATGACTTGCAAAGATTTATGGAATTGTGTTTTCAATATTCAAATATATATGCATATAAGAATCATTTTACATTGAGTAGTAATTTGTTGACATTATTCTTTGACTTGATTATTACTATTAAAAAATGAGTATCAAATTTAATCTATGGTAATAAATTCATTTTCATTAAAAACAAAAATTAAAATAAATAATATTAAATATTTCATTAGCAACCTTAACATATTGTTATGCCCAACATTGACATATATGCAATAGAACCTATACATATGTGATACCACAACAGTGGAAAATTTTGACATATGCATATGTCAAGATGGCTTTAAAAATTTCGACACCGGCATAGATGATTTGTACTCATTCATCTTAACCTATATTCCATTTCTTGATGGTGAAAAACTATTAATGAAGGCCTTTTTTCTTTTAGTGTTAGTACGTTCATGGAAGACATCATTATGAGCAATTTGAATAGCACTTTGATTATCACAATGAAGTTTAGTTGCAATGGGACAATCAACACCAAGATCCTGTAGTAACCAACATAACCAAATGAGTTCAGTTATAGTAACTGCCAGTGCTCTATATTCTACTTCGTTTAACGAGCAACGATCGGCTTGTTTCGCTTTCTCCAAGATAAGAGAATCACCTAGAAGAAAACACCCCATCAGAGTAGATCGACGATCGTTGGATCACTCGCCAACTGCATTCAATACGCATGAAGTGTTAATGAAGAATGGGAAGAAAAATGAAGACCATCAAATATGGTTAATATCGAAGAATCCTGAGAACAACAGCATAATGCATGAGGAGATCTAGGGGCAGCCATAAATTGACTGATTACATGAACTACATAGGAAATATCAGGGTGAGTAACAGTGAGATAGATTAGACTCCCAACAAGTCAGTTCAGAAAAGAGTAGCATCGATAGTGATTCGCCATCATGAGAATTTATACGATAGCTATTCGGAGCAGTGCTCGACTATCTTGTTATCAGTGATACTGGCTAGAGAAATCAGATCGGAAGTATACTTAACCTGAGTAAGATAATAACCATCTGCATAAGAGGAAACTTCTAGACCAAGAAAGTAATTAAGAGGACCGAGATCTTTCATTTCAAATTGACGACCAAGAAAGTGCTTTAGATCCTGAATACCCTGCATATCATCACCTATAATAATCATATCATCGACATACAAGAGTAGAATAGTAATACCATGAACAAACCATCTTAGAAAAAGAGCTGTATCAAAAGAACTGCCTGAAAAACCATGCTGAGAGATAGTGGAACTAAACTTTGCAAACCATGCGCGAGGAGCTTGTTTAAGACCATAAAGTGCCTGCCGTAGTCGACATACTCTGTGAGGGAACCCTGGATGGGGAGAATAACCTGGAGGAATGTCACACCCCAACCCGCCTAAGCGGATGAAGGGGTGCGAAACTATACTAGGACTCTTTACCTGATTTTTCAGACATTGGTGGTCCCAAGTCTTATAATTGAATCAAAATATCATATACAAAGATACAAAATTAAAACTACCACCGTAGTGGTGTTTACAGTGTCAATACATACAGTCCTGAGTCCCATTTAACTGTACATTTACATTTACATAATCCAAGTGCAAAACCTATAGGTGATGGACCCTATAAGCGCATCGCCCAAATGTAATGCGAAGATCACGCACGCCTCCTTTGTACCTACACCTGATTAAAAACTGCGCTGCTTATAGCTTAGTGGGAAACTTATGACTTATACATGCATTACATGCATCGATACCACTTACAAAGATACATAGAACAAAGAATATGCATACTGTGAGCAAATACGTAATTTTTCATGAATTCATATAACAAACTTCTTATAAACATACTCAGACTTATAACAAAATTATACTCACGATCTCTCGTAGGAGTTACGCAGCTTATACTGCACGCCTAGAGGCAAACCCAGAGGTACCTACAAAGCTTATACTTGTACAAGTAACTGTGAGTACTACATAGCTTATACTTGTAAATAGGTACCAGAGGTACATCTTGCAGCGCAATGTACATTACTTACTCTTATTCGTTATTCGTACCTTATCATATAACTATTCGAATACTCTCAGACCAAGAATGTTAAAACGAAGAGGGACACAACACAATAAGTAATTCAAGGTACTCCAGACAAGATCGAGGTGTCAGAGCACAGCAGAGTGTCAAGCACCGACAGAGTGTCATCACACTAATCAGAGAGTACCGAAATACTAAATGTGCCAAGACGGCACAGAGTGTCACACACTAATCAGAGTAAATTAAAGTACTATACGTGTCCGCCATGGATCAGAGGTGTCGATTTCATCCAAAATCCAACAGGCAAATTCACAATTATATGTGTTCAGGAACTTACTATATTATCATAGGGGCATTAAGTTTGCCAACTTCGCCTCGACGGTGAGGTACGGTGCATTTTTCACTTAGTTTTATTCTTATTTGAACCCCCATTAGTCATTTATTAGGGTTCTTATACTACTCTGTATCAGCTTGGGTCAATGCAAGGATACAAAATCAGTGGGATATCGAAGCATTCAAGATCGACAATTACTTTGCCTCTCTGTCTAACTCCAAATGGAAGATTTTTCCATCTCTCACTCACTTTCTTTAATAAACCTCCTCAATTCCATCCTACATCAAAACCCACCATGGAATCCACCCAAAACAACTCCAAAATGGTTCATAACCCAAACATAAACAAAGAGGAAATTAAGAGGATTCCTAACTCCCAACAAATATTCATACACCCAAATCAAATAACCTACATGATTCTCCACAAATCCATAGAAATTCTCACTTCCAAACTTATCTATACATATTCCTACAAGTTCCAACCCAACAACTTCCACAAACACTTGTAATGGTGGGTTAGAACTTCTCATAGCAAAACCCTAGACAAAGAACTAGATCAAGAATCCAAGAATCCATACCATACAAATCCATACAAAACCATAGCAATCCATACATCATAAACCAAGAATCCATACTCAAAGGGAGGATTCCATACTCATCTTATACAAACTAGGGTTTTACCAATCCAACTTTCAAGAAATCTAGGGTTAGGATGAATTCCTAACTAAACCCTATAAATGAAACAAACTAATATCCATACCTGAAATCCTCTTCTCCTTCTTCTTCTTCCTCTTCTTCTTCTCTTCTTCCTCTTCTTCTTCTCTTCTCCTCTCTTCACGTAGAAGCTCTCCCCATCCCCCAAATGAGATACCAACTTGGTCTTATCCCATTTTATTTTAATTTTTCCTTTTATTACACTTTGGTCCTCAAACTCCCTTCTATTTGCACCACAACTTATGTCATTTCTATAATAGCATCTCATCTTCTTATCTTATGACTTTTATATCATGTTTTGACAATTTACAAATTTACCCTTGCTTATTTCCGAGTTTCTCAGTTTTCATGTTTTGAATTAAATTACGAAAAATTCAAATTATACCTACAAAATACCCTAAACATGCTGAAAACGACTAAGGTATATTTCGGGGTGTTACAAGGAAGGTGGAAGGTGAACCTGGAAGATGGAAGGTGAACCTGATTAACCATATCCTGTAGATCTGCCATAGAGAGAGATGAAGCAGACTGCACTGAATGAGATTCAGAGTCGATAATTCAACCGAGTCAAGGCAAAGAGTGTTCAAGAATACGTTTGACGAGTGCAATGCTTTAACATAATGACCTCTCGTTTCGCAACCGCAAATAAGAAGATAGCTTATTGTTATGTCGTTTGACAATATTATTCCCTTTGCCTTTGGAAACATAGGTAGATGAACCTATAGAGGGAAAAACAGGAGTAGCAATCGGCGGAACAACGGCTATAGTAGCAAGAACCATAGTCTAAGTAGAAATGGGATCATTCTGAAGACGTGTCTCATCATCAACTAACTTATGAATAGCATGTGATACTGTTGGTAAAGGATTCTGATGTAGAATATGACTTATGGTCGATTCAAACTCATCACGAGCCCCATTAGAAACTAAAATGCTTTCCTTGTTCACTATGAACATAAACCACCTGCGTCAAGAATCAAGAGAACTGGTTCAGATGCATTTAATTTATCCCAAATGGATTTCAACCTGCTATGATACACAGTAATCCACTCACCGTGCCTCGAATAAATCGATAAAGTTTGGCGGTGAGTCAAGGTTCACCACTTGGCCCAAAGATAACGAAAACAAGTAAGTCCTGCATTTCTTCAATATCAAGGTTGCCAAACTCATCAACAATGGATGGAAAAGATGTATTATGAAACCAAAGACGATCTAATGATTAGCACTTTCCCAATCCTCAACTGAATGGCATAAAGTGTGATCGCCTTCTTTCATTCGCTTTTTCTGAATAGGACGATCACTGTGATATTACAAAGCCCGCCACCATGGCCTGATAATCGGTGGCATAGCTGGTGACCACCGAGCAAAATTATCTCCATAAAAATAACATGAATTCGACGAAATCTCATCGCCAGCATATCTAAATTCGACCGAAAAACAAGATAGCAAAATGGAGCCAAGACGCTGGGCCAAGTCAGCCGCACCTAGTCAATTTTTCGTCAACGATGCCGATGTGGCGCAACCAACGGGTGTACCGAGCCGATGTGGTACGGGTGTGTGTAGTGTGACCAAGAGGGCGCTGCCGAGCTTGCAATCGACGCGGCTCTAATGCGCCTTACTAGTCAAGAAGCGCGAAGTTCACGCCGTAATGGATCCGAAGCCCCGAAACAGGACGCGTGGTAAAATCTGATTTCACAAGGCATGATGGCGCACGGGAGGTTTCGCGCCTGGCCATAAACCGCATGACTGCCTCAACAAGATCTACTCAATAGATTGTAACTTCGCTTGAGCTTTTTAAATGTAGGAAATAAATTACTGTGATGGGTGTTTATGAAAAAAAGAAAAAAGGAGCTATCTGGGGTATTTGTAATGCCTAGGCCGTGAGCAACAGAAAAATTCGGAGAGCACCTTTCTGATCTGTGAAGAAAACGAGTGCTGTATATTGAAAGTATCATATAATCATTAATATGAGAATGATAAATATATATATCTATAAGGGAATGGTTGTACATTGCTATTTATAATAGGTCATACTAAATAATAGTCCTAACACTCCTAAACCCAAGTCACAATTTAGCCCTATTTGAATGGTCTATATATAATCCTAAATCAAATATAAATTTTTAGAAAATTAAATATTAAATGTAGTTTTAGGGCTTATGAGAGAAAGGAACTTAAAAAAAGAGTATTTCACCAAATTTACTCTATTTTTGGAGTAAATGCTTATTCCATGCAACGAAATAGCATTCCATTAAATTACACAAATACCCTTTCACTTCACCCACCCCATTTCATATTTTAGTTTTCTCTTCATTTCACACTACAACCATCACCTATCCCTTCCTCCCAACATTAACAACTCCTTTTTTTCATAGAATTTAATTAATTTTTTATTACTATTGTTAGATAAATTAAGTCTTATCCTTTTTAAATATTTTGATTTTAATTAATTTTATAAATAACTTCTCATCTTTTTCTTGTCTTTGAAATCTACTTAACTAAAAAACTTTCTTTATTAAAATTTTATTTAACACCATATATAAGCAATCTATTAAAATAAATTAATTTTATAATAAATAATTCACTATATTAAATAATAACTTGTAATATTAATATGCTCGCAATTCGTCATTTCCGTCTAGGCTTTGCGTATTGAAGCATTCTCTTTAGCTACTCTTATGGCTCCATTTCCCTATCACGCATGGATTTTATTCTTACACATGTTTGAAACTTTAAATCCGTTGTCGGTGCATTATTATATCTCCCATTTTTAAAAAGTAACTGGCGGAAAGGAGATATACATCGTATGTTTGAAGCATTAACATAAAGGATATACAACAGAAGACTCAAAGTCACCTAGCATAATATATCTCTAATTATCCTCGAATGGAACCATCTTGAAAATGACAAAATTGTGAAGAAGGATTGCGACTATTTTGGGTGCCAAAAGATATGAATTGATTTATGACATCATATTTTTTTTTAAATGTAGTAAACTTACATGTAATATCTGTTATTTCCACATTAAAATTAAGTGGGTGACACGCTGAAGCCTAGTATGGACCAATTAAAGAATCTTCAAATATCTTTTCAAAGCGTGGAAGATGTTACCCTTGTGGAGTGGGTAAATTATAATAAATCTAAATTTATTATTTTGGAATAAAACGATTATTAATAATAATATAATTTATTATTTTGGAATAAGAATAGTTATTTGAATAACACGTTTAAAACGTGTATTCTTGGCCCTCTTCTCCTATCAATAAGTTATATATGTAAAAGCGCCAATATACGGTTGAGGCGCTCTTGTAAATTACAAAAGCAATTCTATGTATCAAAAAGTTTTGATAAGGAAGAGAGATCAAGGATTTAAGATACATAAGCGAAGGGAAATCTCATGGGCTGCGTGTTCTTCAAGCGGTATGTAATCTATATTATTATTATTATTATTATTATTATTTATTATCGAGAGATGAGTTTGAATTCAATGATGGAAAATATTGTGTGTTAATTCGTGTTAAATCTCAACAGTAATTATCGAGCGGTTATTTAAATATTGATCATTGTTTTATAAAGATTAAATTTTGAGATTTATCTTCGATTAATTCGTCTCACTAAAAAAAAATTAATTAAACAAAATAAAGACCAACCTCAACGCGTAGAAGAAAGATTTTTTATTTTTTTCCTTTTTGCTTATTTAAATTTGGATTAATGTCGGTGAGAGTATTTGGTTTTGAGTGTCGATCTGGTGTTTGTTTGGCGCCATTCTTTGCCGTTCGAATCTTACCAGTTAGAAGCTTTAATAAAGGAGAAATATAGAATCGCGCGGTTAGTTAACCAGTGTGTTCTCACTTATTTGAATATGAAATAAATTCTTTTTTAAGATGTCCATGTATCTGTGTTTGAACCTTTGTGAAATTATTATATCGATGAATGCCGATTTACTGTTTTTATTATGATTGATTATTGAATCGGATGATTATTAAAGATACTATTTCCTTGATTTTTTTAACTCAAATAAAGAATTAATTTCATCTTGTGAAAATTTTATCGAATAATGATTATAAATGTAAGGTTAACTAATTTAGATAGTTGCCAAAGTAACCTAAATTAGTGACACTTGTATTATTAGTGCATAAAAAGGAATAAAGGGGGCTTATAAAATTCTTAATATTCTCTTATAATTGAGAGGAATGAGACCTTTAACCCCAGGGAAAATTAAATTCACAATTATTAATTAATAGTTTTATTTTGTGTTGCTTAGAAAGGTAAAATGGATACCCAAAGGTAACATATAAATGACACAAAATAGTAAAGTGTTTTAAGCTCCTCAAGTGAACCACTTGGATATGTTAAAAATTGCAAAGAGGAGAATTTTAATGATAATAATAGTTCATTGCTATTTATTGAGGCACTTATTGTGACATTTATTCTGATACCTTGATTCCACTTGTTACCTCTCTTGCATGCGGAATGACTATTTTTGATGGGTGACGCACTACGAATGGTATGAAAGGGTTTCAATTATCCTTTGGGCGTATTGAATCTTGACTGGCTTTAATAACGGATAAACCTCCTGAGCTACGGATGATTTTCAGGGCATGTGGAACAATCAAAGAAGCTGGGCAAAGATCCAACAAACTCGGTCGATGTTTATGAGAATGACTATTGCCAATAATATCAAGACCTCCCTCTCGGACGAGTTTGCCTCGGAATTAAGAAATCTATTGGGAGCAACTAAGCGATAAGTCCTTGCGAAGCACATTGATGGCTGAATTGACCACCGTGAAATATGATGGTCATAAAGGTATTAAGCGAACATATTTTAAACATAGTAGTACGCAAAAAGCAAGGCACTAGGCATGGGTATAGGATGGGTCCTTCTTGGTCGGTTTGTCTTAACTCACTACATCCAGTTTGTCATTCAAAATCCTTTATAATGCTGTGAGGGATCGGTGAGACTGAATGAGCTCACTATTAAATGTCTGAGAAGTGAGATTAAGACAAAGATATTATCAATATTGCTCTTGCTATAACTCGTAAGTCCCTCACGAAGAAAGAAGAAAGGAAAATTCAAAAGGAAAGAAGACTTTCCACCTAAGAAAAGTGGACACGGGAGGTAGCGAGATCATGATGGAGAAAATTCACGACCAAGTTGCTACTTTTCTGTGAGAAAGGGCATGTGAAGAAGGGTGTATCAATGAGAGCACGGATTTGAAAAGAGAGAGTATAAATCTTTCTTTTTTGTATCATTATGAATCGATCTTGTTGAAGTTCCTTCAAATGCTTGGTGGATTGATTCTAGAAGGCTAAACTCATGTGACTAATTTAATCACGGGGATTCCTTACGCTTGAAACCAAGGAAAGTGAAAGGACCTCTATATGGGAAATAAAATCTCAGGTTGGAATTGATAATTTGTTAATTTTATCGCTTCTTATTAAAGGCAGTCTCAGGATGGATCTTTTAAACACTTTGTATATTTTAATATCTTTAGAGATTTAGTTTCCTTGTCAGTGGAAGTAACTCTTGGATATTACGTTTTATTCAGTTCTAGACAATTAAGTTTGATGTTAGAGACCGCATTACGATTATGGGCAAGAAATTCCAAATTACGGAATAAAGAAATGAAAATACAGTAATTTTGATTACAAAATTGTAATTACGATTAAAAATAAAGTAATTAATTCTACAGATCTCGGATACTTGAAAGCAGTTGCATCGTTGGGATCGTCGCGAAATCTAGTTAGTAGTAAATTAATTCTTTGAGACAATGTCGAGGAATTAAACCATTTTGAAGGCATAGCGTTTGGTCTGTGCGTTTGGATCTTGACGAAAGTCATAACAATGCCTCTTGCACCATAAGTGGTATGAGTAGAGAAATGATAAATGGAATGGCTGAGATAGTGTCGAATGTCAAGCGGAGAAAGAAGAGAATTAATTAATTCAACCAGTTAAGGATAATGAAAGGACAAAGGCAGTGGCTTCTTCTCCCAATTAAAATGAGCAACCGCAGCGTGGGAAAAAAGCAGGGAAGGTCGGTAACATGAAGCATTAAATGGCGTTTTGTGTGAGAAAGTCTTCCTTCTCTCTAATACAGGCGACCAGACCGTCGGCGATCTTCGGGGCAAGAAGGAAGCGTTCTACGTGAAGCGAACTCTGCGTGGACCCCGGTTGTGGAGTTTCCTCCAAGAGGTAGGATTTCTCCTCACTTCTGGGTTTTATCTTCTATTTTCGCTGTTTTGTTGATGCTCGCTTGCTTGAGGCCGTGAGGGGCTTTTGATCGGTCCCAAAACATGGGACCTAATTGATAAAATTTTGGGAGAAAAATGGAGCAGCCCGTGGCTGCTCCACGGCTGATTTGGATTCACAATGATGGGTTTGTGTGTTAAATCATGCTTTGATTGAATTTAGGCCGGGAATGGCCGTGAATTTCGGGTTCACTAAGTGAACTGTTGATTTGTGATCTTTCGGGAATAGTAACCGAGGGTTTCACTATTCCCGAAACAATATTCTAAAATACATTTTTGTGAAAATATGTGTTTGGTTAAGTAATTCGAATCGAATTGCTTGTGTTTGAAGATTAGCCCAAGTGAGCTAATTTTGGTGTTTGAAAAACTGATTTCATAACATGTTGTATGAATTAATTTTTATGTAAATATATTCATGTTATATATTTGCATGTGGTTTAGACTGTATTGGAACTGACATACATGCATTCCATATGCACTGGAACATCCTAGGACCATAGGAATTAGTGCATGAAATGCAGCCCAGAGAAAACGGTTCGGGAGGGTAGTCTAAATCGAGGGTATTCCAAACTAAATAATATATCAACCGTCTGAGCGTCTGCGCTTGATATTTATTCACCTATGAGGGTAGTCCATAAACTAAATAATATATCAACCGCTGAGCGGCCCGGGCTTGATATATATTCATCGAGGGTAGTCCACAACAAATAATATATATCGACCGGCCGGAGCGTCCAATTGATATATATTCATCGGAGAGTTGCCCACTAATAAAACGACATTCTCATACGGAGTTTAGGCGAGTGAGAGAGCTCCAAGTGAGGACTTGGGATTGAGTTGAGTCATGTAGACATTCAAGTAGTGGATCATGTATTTACTTGAGTGTGTGTTTACTTTGAGCATTGCACTGCACTTAGGTGGCGAGTAACCCACTTAGTGGCGATTCTCCCACGAGCTTTAGCTCACCTCGGTCGTGGGACCCCCTTTTACAGTACGTGGAGCGTGCGAGGAGACGACTCGCCCAGAGATGGCTGTGAAGAAAGCTCTGGATGTGGCCTTGGTGGTTGTACATGTGGCTAGAACCTTTAAGTTTAATATATGTATTGTTTAAGAGTAAAAATATTAACTCTGTAACTATCGGGTATATAGTCGTTTCCTAGTCAATGTACATTGAGTATCGTTTATGGGCCCAAGTGGTCAAAGATCGATATATATATTGTATATATTGGACCGCTTTGGGATTCGCATGCAGATCGTATTTCGCAGGAGCCCCCCGCACAAAGGAGACTCTCGCCGATCTAAAAGTGGTGTCGGGTAACCCGACGTCCACTTGTATTCATGTCGACGGTAGTCAACTAATTCCTGCTCGGGCGTCACGCTCGTATCGTAGCTAGTATACGAATACCCAGTGTGGAGCTCTGCTCATAGCCATCACCACCAAGTGGTTTGATGTGGAGTATAGGTATATGGAAACCTAGAGATTGAGGATTGGGGCTTAGGCCATAATTGAGAAAGAGCATCACCACTAGGTGTGGTTCGATGTCGAGTGTAGGTATGAGATTACCTAAGAAATCACGGGACAAAACTAGGACATTACATGCACGTGTTTTGTGTGTTTTGTGTGATTTGATGAAATGTTGTGTGAATGTTTTATGAATGGTATATATACCATGTCATGTTATGTGAATGTTATGTGCTTAGGAAAAAAATAGCACCTAAGTAGTGGAGTTTTGGAAAATACTTACAATTGTACAAACCTGGGAATGTAATGAGAAAAGAATAAATTTTTATAAATTTATTTAGCCTATTAGATGAAATTAATTTTCTAAGTTGAAGAAAATTTGAGGAAATAAATTTTTATGAATTTATCGGGAAGAAATTTAAGAAATAGGGTTAAAATTAAATTTTTATAAATTTATTTGAGTATTAAAGAGTATGAAAAAAAAAATGATTTTTAGTGATTTTAGTGGTTTTTCATACTGCTGGAATTAATGAAAAAAAAAAATATTTATCATGAATAAAAAAAAAAAAATTAAATTTTTGGTGCAGAAAAAGTAGAACTGGGCTACTGCCCAAGTGTGTCGTGACACACTCTGTGTGTTGTGACTTAGATGTGGTCAGGTGCCGGGAGCCGGGCCGGGCGCGCCAGCGGGTGCCGGGCGCAGCGGTGCCCCGGCGCGCTGGCGGCGCGCCGCGGACGGCAGTACGCGCGCGGGCGCTGGCGCCGGGCGTGCGCAGCTGAGGCGCGGCAGCGCCGCGGCCTCGGGCGCCGGGCGCGCGGCCCGGCCGCGCCGGGCGCCGCGGCTCGCCTCGCGCTCACTGCGTACTCGCCCATTTTCGATCCGCTTTGACTCGCTTCCCGGAAGTCAAGAAATGAACATTGTTCATTGTAAATAAATTTGAAAAAATTTTTAAATTCAATTAAAATAAATAAATTTTGATAAAATTTTCGAAAAATAAAATTTTCAAAAATAAAATTTTGAAAATAACATTTCGTTGAAAACAATATTTGAAACGCGAAATTGATTGCGTATACACTGAGTTATGTGTATGATTAGTGTCTCGGGCTGTGGTTATGCCTTAGAGATACTGTATTGGATTCAACTACCATTTGAAATGGTGATTTCGTGGTAGTTGCGTACGAAATTATATGCATGGTGTAATGCGTATAGGAAAAGGGTGAATGCTAAGGTTAGGAATTATGACCTTAGGGATTTGGATACTGAAATGAACAAGAAAGTTTAGAACCTTATTGAAATGAATGAATCGAGTGGTTGAAATTTAGCGCCACTTAGGAAATGAACGGGTCAATTCAGGGTTGTCAAGTCTATTAGTAAATGGCATCTGCATTGCTAGTTAGACTGAAATGAAAATTACACGAATCGTGTTGCCATTTGACCAATGTAGATGGCTAGTAGAGGGCGAGGATGTAGAGAACATCCACTCCGGCACCTAGCCGCACGATCGTTTGATCAATGACTTTTTCCGAGGCTGTAGGTATTACAGCGAATGCTATAGCACGGGCTAGTATAGCATGTAGACAAGAAGATCCTAGTAACCCCCAAAGGTTTAGGACGTATCATCCTCCGACATGCACAGGGGGAAAGGATTCGATGGTGGTAGACCACGGCTCACTGGTAACGAGAACGCAGCCAGGCTACGAGATTACCGACGCTGACCAGATTAGGCTACCGTGTTCTAGCCAGAGAATGAGGCCCAAATGTGGTGGAAATGGCAAGGACCTCTAGAGACCTTAGAGGAGCCGTTAGATATGAATTCTCCCTATGATTAGGCGAGAATAGGTACTGATATGTCAAGGTTGGGTTAGAGATCTCGAGGACTCTATCACAATGGACCCCAGGATTATGGACATGTCGAGTTCGATGTCATCCTCGGGATGGATCAAGCTGACAACTTACAAGGTTGTTATCGACAGAGCGCAGAGAAGTTACCGCCACACGTTGCGGATCGTACTGTATATTCGTAAAGGCACCCAAGATTTTTGTCTCGTGACAAGATACGTAGTCCGTTAGTAATAACATGTAAGAAGGCTAGCTAGCCTATCTGAGGACGAGGTGAGACCGCACTTTGGGATCTACCTGAGCGGTTTATGAGTACGTCGAATATTTTTCCGTGATGAGCTACCTGGACTACCTCCACATAGGGATGTAGATCTCTCGCATCGAAGTTACACCCCGGTAATTTTTTAACCATCTCTATGATTCGCATAGGATGGCAGGTTGAGTTGTAGGAACTCGGAGGTCCAGCTCTGAGGGCTATTGGACAAAAAAGGGATTATAGGCAGAACTCACCACGGCGCCGGTTCGGATTGCGAGAAAGAGAGCGAACCGCCCCGGCGTAGTGGCTATGGAAGCGGTGAGCGGTTATGATCGAGGAATCGGTACCCATTCTGGGGATCGATGATTTATTGATCGATTGAAGGAGTGCGAGTCTACTCCAAGATAGACAACCGCTGCTTGGTTGTCATCGGCCCGAGAGTTAGGGAAGAGCGAGATATCCACAGGCAGCGTTATGGGCACTTTGAGTTACGGTGATGCCCTTTGGATTGATGAATCTTGGCCCGTCGTTCATGGACCTCATACATAGGGTGTTCAACCTGCTCTAGATCGGTTGTCTTAGTCTTGGAAGTGGATGACATTTGATCTACTCCTAGTCGAGCGGGAGCATAGTATCGCGAGTTATTACAATTTGATGCAGAGACCATCGGTTATGCGCTAAGTTCGATGGAGTCACGGGTTTTGAGAAACTGCGGGGTGAGATTTTTGGGACACGTGGGTGTTAGCATTAGGAGTGTCGGTCGACCTAGAAGGTGAGAGCGCGTGTTGGGTTGGGAGAGACGAATGTCGATCTTAGTCACGTGATTAGTGATGAGTTGGGAGAGGCAGAATGTCAATCTTCGAGATCACGTGGATTTCTTGGGATTGGTACGGGTATCCGCAGGAGGAGATTCGAGAATGGGATGAAGTTGTCCATTCGGGGCAGGATTATAGGATTTCGCCAATGGGATATGGACTCCATGGTTGGGACAGTCTTGACCATAGAGAGAGAGATCGAGGATGCTCGGAGCACTCGGGATGCGGGTGTTGGTAGCAAGAGGGAGGATCAGCTTTCTCCTAGTTTAGGGAAGAGGCATAAGACTTCTGCTTCACACTAGTTTCAGGACTAGGGCCAGGATTGACCATGAGTGACTGGATTTCCCCAGAGACAGGGATCCCAATACTTTGGGACAATGCAGTCCTAGTTAGCTGTAGAACATGAGAGTGTACGAAACTCATTCCTCCACACCCTAGTAAGGGTTAGAGGAACTAGTTTCAGTTTCGGGGTGCTATACAAGCACTTCCAGCAACATAGATAGGCCAGAGGGGCCAGAGTGTGGATCGAAGTCAGGGACAGATCAGAGTTGTGCATCGGAAGCGTGGTGGACCTTAGAGATTGGTAGACACCGGTGGTTCTTCGATTGTCAAGCTTGACATGGATAAATTGACAACCATCGGGTTGTCGATGGTGAGATTCTAAGCAGGGTTGTCATACACTCGACACGACGTGGAATTTGGGCTTAGAGGTTAAGGCGCACTAAGAGGAAAACCCAGTATAGATGTTCTTCCCTAGGGTGTAGGGGGAGAGTTGACTTGATAGGTCGGGATTATGATTGAGAAATCTCTCAGATTCTACTCATGGTGGACCCAGGTTGGGAGTCCCACCCGATGTATGGAGATATTGCGTTCGACGGGCACGGTAACATCACATCGAGTCGGGTGTGGGTGCACGAGAATGGTCGTCACACTCTTGGTGAGTGTGGGTTGAGTTGGTCTTTAGGACTACGTCGAAAGAAACTCATAGTTGAATCGAAGTAAATAACGGGCTCGAAGTATGGCCCAGAGGATTATGTCGAGATGAAGACAGTCGGATTATCAAATGGCGAGAGTTGAGTGATAGGAGTCGGGGGTGACTCGAGGTTTGGATACCCTTTGGAAATTGCATTGGGTGTTGTTGAGCTGGCAAGGGCTCAATAAATGGATGTCATGCAGGACATGGATTGAGTTGACAGTCCATTGGATTGTTAGTGATTGCGACCTTGGAGAGGTTAGCGTTTACACCAACAGGGTTGTGTAGATTCTGGTGTATGGATTACATACGGATGTTAGAGGGCATGTTGCGAACATGTGTCCTTGATCATAAGGGTAGAGGAGCAATTGCCCTTAGTGGAATTCGCCTACAACAACAGTTATCAGGCGAGTGTACGAATGGCACCATATGAGGCATTGTATGAGAGGCCGTGTGGGTCACCGTTAGGATGGACCGAGGTGGGAGAGAGATCCATCACGGGTCCTGCTTTGATTAGAGACACCTCCGAGAAGGTGAACTTGATGACAAACGTCTTCCTGCGGCTGAGCCGACAGAAGAGCTATGTAGATGTGCGACGTCGACCCTTAGAGTTCGAGGTTGGTGATCACGTTTCCTTGAAGGTGAATCCTAAGAGAGAAGTAGTGGGTTTGACCAAGCGGGGAAAATTTATCGGCCCGAGGTTTATTGGGCGCTTCCGAGATGCTGAGAGGATGAGCCTTTACATTTACGTCTGGGTTAGCGTTATCGCCCGACATGTCGGTGTCCACGAGGTGTTTCGGTCTCCATACTCGCAGAATATACTCGGATCCGACTCATGTGTGGTGGATTGGGTGTGAGTGAGGGTTGACACGGATGGGACCTCAGGAGGGACCGGTGTGCGTGTTGATAGCGGGTGTTCGGGTCTTGCCAAGGCAGGTGAGGAGCTAGTGAGTGCTATGGTAGCCTTGGCGGAGTGGAGGAGTCAACGTGGGAGCGCGAAGACACGATGCGGGCCACCTATCCCTTCTTGGTTAGGGATGAAGGTATGCAGTTTAGTCGTTTAAGATTTAAATGACTAGTTTACATGTATGATATAGTGCACGTTGCATATGCATGTGTTTGATAAAGATCGTTTCGAATTTCGGGACGAAATTCCTTTAAGGAGGAGAATGTAAGACAGAATTCCAAGTGCGGAATAAGGGAGCAAAAATCGTAATTTTGATTACAAAATTGTATTCTGGTTAAAAATCGTAATTAATTCTATAGATCTCAGATGAAGAAACGAATCGCATCGTTGGAATCGTCTCATGAAATCTAGTTACTTAACGTAAAATTCATAATTCTTTGAACGATCGGTCGGCACGTTTTCGAGGCATAGTTTGGTCTTAGTAAAGCGAATTTCGATGCGACGAAAGTCACACATAACAAGTACTCATGTACCATAAGTGGTATGAGTAGAGAAATGATGGAAATGGACGGCTGAGATAGTGTCGAATGTCAAAACTGGAGAAAGAAGAGAATTAATTAATTAAATAGATTAAAGGATAATGAAAGGACAAAGGAACAGTGGCTTTCTTCTTCTCCCAATTAAAATGAAGCAAAACGAAAACGTGGGAAAAAAAACGGGAAGGTCGATGCTTGACGAAACGTGAAAATGGCGTTTTTATGTGAGAGAAAGTCTTCCTTCTCTCTAAAAATACGGGCGATCCGACCGTCGGCAGTCTTCGGGGCAAGAAGGGAAAACGTTCTACGCGAAGCAGGCTACGCGTGGACCCCGGATTTGTGGAGTTTCCTCAAACTCCAAGAGGTAGGATTTCTCCCTACTTGGGTTTTATTCCTATTTTCAGTGTTTTGTTGATGTTTCGGTTGTTTGAGGCCGTGAGGGGCCGTTTGATCGGTCCCAAAACATGGGACCGAATTGATAAAAATTTTGGGAGAAAAATGGAGCAGCCACGGGCTGCTCCACGGCTGATTTGGGTTCACAATGATGGGTTTGTGTGTTAAATCATGCTTTGATTGAATTTGGGCCGGGAATGGCCGTGAATTTCGGGTTCACTAAGTGAACCGTTGATTTGTGATCTTTTGGGAATAATGTAGGGTTTCACTATTCCAGTAATATTCTAAAATACATTTTGTGAAAATATGTGTTTAGATTAAGTAGTCGAATCGAATTGCTTGTGTTTGAAGATTAACCATTGAGCTAATTTTGGTGTTTAGAAAAACTGATTTCATAACATGTTGTATGAATTGAAGATTTTATGTAAATATATTCATGTTTATATATTTGCATGTGGTTTAGACTGTATTGGAACTGGCATACATGCATTCCATATGCACTGGAACATCCTAGGACCATAGGAATTAGTGCATGAGATGAGTCTAGAGAAAACGGTTCGGAGGGTAGTCTAAAATCGGAGGGTATTCCAAACTAAATAATATATCAACCGTCGGAGCGGCCCAGTTGATATTTATTCATCGGAGGGTAGTCCATAAACTAAATAATATATCAACCGTCGGAGCGGCCCAGTTGATATATATTCATCGGAGGGTAGTCCACAAACAAATAATATATATCAATCGTCGGAGCGGCCCAATTGATATATATATTCATCGGAGGGTTGCCCACTAATAAACGAATATTCTCATACGAGGCTTAGGCGAGTGTGAGAGAGTCGGTGAGGACTCGGGATCTGAGTTGGTCATGTAGACATTCAAGTAGGATCATGTATTTACTTGAGTGTGTGTTTGCTAGACATTACCTTTGCGCCCAGGTGGTGAAGTAGCCCACTTAGGGGCGATTCTCCTGCGAGCTTTAGCTGCCAGTCGTGGGACCCCTTTTTACGAATTACGGGGAGCGTGCGAGGGACGGCCCCTCGTCCTGAGATTGTGTGAAGAAGCGGGATGTGGCCTTGGTGGTTTATACATGTATTAGAGCTCTTTTAAGTTTAATATATGTATTGTTTAGGTAAAAATATTAACTCTTGTAACTATTAGATTATAGTTGGTTTCCTAGTTGGCATGTACATTGAGTACTATTTATGGGCCCAAGTGGCCGCATTGGATATATATATTGTATATATTGGTATTTGGGGCCGGAGCATATCGCAGTCTTGTATTGGGTAAACTCCGTACAAAGGAGACTCTGCGGAGTTTTCTAAAGTGGTGTCGGGTAACCCGGCGTCCATTCAGCAGGTTGACGAGTAGTCAAACGGACCCACGGAGTTTTGGGGCGTCACAACAGGTTGGTTGCAGTATTTTTATGTGATGGTTTATATAAAATTTCCTTGAATCGTAATTTTGCACAACTTTAATAACCACATTCAAATGTTGGTTCAAAACGTGGCTTAATTAATGAAAATTCTTCAATCTTGTGGCATAGAAGACTAGGGCACATCTCTAGGGAAAGAATTGAGAAGTTAGTGAAGGAAGGAATTTTACAAAATCTTGACTTCACTGATTTTCATGTATGCGTGGATTTCATAAAGGGAAAGCAAACTAAACATACGAAAGGTGCCACAAGAGTAATGAGCTCATGAGAAAATTCATATGGAGTATTTGTGGACCATACGATTCCATGTTTTATAGAGGAGAGAAATATTTTATCACACCTTTATAGATTATCTATCTTGTGTTATGGTTATGTTTATCTAATGCATGAAAAGTCTCGAGGCCATTGACATCTTCGGATGTTCATAATAGGAGTCGAGAACAATTAGATAAAAAGATTAAAGTGTGAGATCGAGATCGAGGCGGTGAATATTATAGCGAGATATGATGATCGGGACAAAATCTAATCCTTTTGCCAAATTCCTTGAAAGCGTAGCATTTGTGCTCGATCACACAATGCTTAGTACACACCACGTGAATGGTGTTCTTTGGCATGTCGCACATTAATGGAAATGGTTAGGAGTATGATGAGTTACTCTTAAGCTACCTATTTCATTGTGGGGTGAAGCCTTAAAAACCCACAATGTATATCTTGAGCAGAGTTCCTAGTAAAATGAGTTCAAAAACTCCTTTCGAGTTATGGTGGTAAAAACACTGCTTGAGACATATACATATATAGGGTTGTCAATGGAGGCAGAATCTATAACCCACATGAGAAAAAGCTGATTCAAGAGCGATATACGGATATTTCATTGGCTATCGGATAAATCGAAAGGAGTGCAATTTTATTGTGTCCTAACCACGGTGTGAGAATAGTTGAAATCGATGTGCGGATTCTTAGAGAATGGCAAAATTAGTGGGATGTGAACCCGAGAAAGGTAGATGTTGAAGAGATAAGAGTGGATATCCCACCGCTTTTTTACCTCGAAATTATTGTCCCTCAACTTTGTTCAAAATGTTGAGGAAAATGAGCAACATAATAGGGATGGTTTCATTACCACCGAAAATATTGCCATTGAAAATCTTCGTAGAGCCACCACGGCGGCACGCTTTGAGGGAGATCTCAAAGAGAAAGGAGACCTGCCATTACAGATGATTATGTGGTGTATTTACAGGAATTTGATTTTGATATTGGGATAAGGAAGGATCCGGTTTCGTTTTCACAAGCCATGGAAAGTGATGATTCTAGTAAATGGATGGAAGCTATGAATGAAGAGTTGAAATCTATGGCCATAGCGATTGTGCGGGATCTCATCAATTGCCTAATAGTTGAAACCATTCGATTTGTAAATGGTCTTTAAGACAAGCTAGCAGCCGCTAAGGCAATATCGAGAGCGATTTAAGGCGAGACTTGTGGCCAAGGTTCCACTCAAAGGAAGGTATCGATTACAAAGATACCTTCTCTCCGATTCAGAAAGATTAAGCAGAATCATCATGACACTTATAGCTCATTTTGATTTGAAGTTACATCAAATGGATGGCAAAGTACATTCTTAAATAGAATTTGGATGAAGATATACACATGGAACAACTGAGAAGGGTTCGCAAAGAAAGAAATAGACACCTAGTTTTACCAGAATTAAAAGAAATCCATTCACGGTCTTAAACAAGCTTCAGACCGATGGTATATTAAGGTTAATAATACCATTACATCTTCGGATTTAAATAGAACATTGTTGATCGGTGTATATATCCCGAAAGTTAGTGGGGAGTGCAGGATTTATATTTCTGATACGTATGTGGATGATATTTTGCTTTGCTAGCGATGATCTTAGTTTTATTAAATGAGCTCAAGGAATATCTCTCTAAAAACTTTCATATGGTTGATATGGGTGGGGCAGCCTATGTTATTAGCATGAGATCTTTAGGGATCGATCTCGAGGAGATGCTAGGTTTATCTCGAGAAAAGGATATATTGATCGGGTTTTTAGAGAGATTTAATATGCGAGTCATGTTCATCGTTATTGCACATATTGAGGTGACAAATTAAGTAAAATGTAATTACTTAAGGAATAACATGGAAAGGGAGCAAATGAAGAAAATTCCTTATGCATCGGTGTAGGGAGTTTGATGTATGCTCGAGCATGTACAAGGCGGGATATCGGCTTTCTTGTAGGCATGTTAGGAAGATACCAAAGTGATCGAGGATTAGAACAGAGAAGGCTGCAAAGAAGGTCATGAGGTAGCACAGGGACAAGGATTATATGCTCATATAAAGATGCGAACAATTAGAGGTTATCGGGTTCGGATTACGATTATGGTGGTTGTCTCGATAGCTTAAAGTCAACTTGAGGATTTGTCTTTATGCTATCAAATGGGGCAATCTCGTGGAAGAGTGAAAAACAATCAGTGCGCTTCAGCCATGATGGAGGCCGAATTTGTGCTTGTTTTGAAGCTTGAAGTCATGCTATGGTTGCGGAATTTTTGTCTTAGGGCTTGGTGTTGTCGACTCTATTGTAAACCTTTGAGAATATATTGTGATAACACCGCATTGTTTCTTCTCTAAGAATGGAAAATTTTTCTAGTGGATCGAAAGCGCGTAGTTTAAAGTATTTAGTTGTTAAAGAGAGAAAGAGTCGGGAAACAACAAGTGTCGATTGAAAATATTAGGACCACACTTATGGTTCAGCGATCCATTAACTAAGGATTACCTCCAAGGCATATTTAGAACATATTTATGAGAGGATGGACGCTTTGAGGTAATCCATATCTATGATAATGAATGAGTGGTTATGTAATGAACAATTTGCGCATTAAAATTGTTTACATTTATTAACTGTTTTCAATTATGGGTGCACGTTTTATTATTTGATAAGCGAAATTGTCTGCGACTAAGACAAATTACGGGGGCTATTGGCATTATGGTGGGCTAGTAAGGGTTATTGATGTGTGGTGGCCGGAAGGAAATGGCGTTAACCGATGTAATGACGTCACCGACTGTTGTTATCATTCAGCGTGATCGATCGTGTGGCGTACCGAATTTTGGGCGATGTGTTCGTTTGTTGAATCGTGATCACGTGTCGAGGTATTTTCCGATATATATTTTATATATAAACTAAATATATTATAGTTTTCATGTCGGTTTAGTGGGCCAAGTGGGAGAATGTTATTTCCATATTAAAATTAAGTGGGTGCCCTTCAACCTAGTATTTGCTTGATTAAAAGAATCTCCCATCTAACTATTGTATGAAGATATTTACCACTTGATGAATTAGGTAAATTATAATGACCTGTTATTATTTTTGGAATAAGAAGCAGTTATTAATAATAAATATAATTTATTATTTTGGAATAAGAACAGTTATTCGAATAACACGTTTAGAACGGTTTTTGAACGTGTATTCTTGGCCCTCTTCTCCTATCAATAAGTTATATATATAGAAACCCCTTCATGTGCGGTTAGGGCACTCTTCCATCAATGATAGAAAACAGTGCATTATTATCAAAGTTTAATAAGGAGAAAGAAGAGATCAAGGATTTAAGATCTATATAAGGCGAAAGAAAATCTCTCATGGTACGCGTGTTAACTAAGCGGTATGTAATCTATATTTTTATTATTATTATTCATTATTATTTTATTATCAGAGATGAGTTTGAATTCAATGATCTGGAATATTGTGTGTTAATTTCCGTATTAAATCTCAACAATATCGATTCTTGATTTTATTTTTTTATATATATAACCAGGGTATCCAAGCCATCTTTTGCACACCTCGGTTAATCTCATGGGGTCCTGAAGTTAATAGTTAGATAAATCTCTAGTGCTCATAAGGGACTTGAATCGTGGACCATTGAAGAGCAAATTTTAAGAATAATTTTTAAATATAACATTTGAGATACTCTCTAGCCCTTTTTCCTTAAGCATTTAGGGGTAATTTTTTTTATCATTCTTGACCTAAAATCACTCATTTATATCTCTTTTACACCTCTTTCTATCCGTCTTCTCAATAAAGTGGTTTTTTCACACAGATCAAGGTTTTCAATTTATTTTTTGTGTTTTTGTCGTCGTCTTATTGTGATGTATGGTTTGTGTCATCTTTATACGACAGTCTATTTTTCGTCGTCTTATTACAACATTTACCTGTGTGTGAGTGATTCAAACGGTAAAACATATTATATTATCGAGCGTGTGCATCGTGGTTGTCAATATGTTACAAAACTTGAGTCATAAGTATATATTCTAGTTATTATAGAATTATGAATGTATAAAGCACAGACGATTCATTTATATTATTAACATAGATGTTGTTTCATCCTCTAAAGTTTTTAACAAATTTGATTTTGTGTTTCCATCAAATATACTACTTGTTTAAATAATAAAATTATCTTTCTTTTCAAAAAAAAATTATTCATTTTATAATTATTTTTTGGAACAAATTTTAAACAGATAGAAAATAATTAAGAATAATTTAAATAAATATTCTAAAATACTACAGTATTTTTAATTTTTAACTATAAATAATATTATTTTTTTAAACTATAACTATTTTTGTGACATCAGTATTTTATATGTTACTTCAAATTAATTTTCCAAGTCATAGAATGGATAGTTACAGTAGCAAGTTTGGTTTATTTAATTTTTGATACCATAAAAAATTTTTAAAATAGAATATTGATAGTCAACAAAGAGAGAGCCACATTGCCGATTTTTACACTAGGTCTCGTTTTTATTTATGTTCCTTTTTTTTTTTTTTTTTTTTTTGTACTTTTATTCACAGATTATTTAGAATTTGTTTGACGAAGTTTTAGAAACATATTTTTAAAATGTAGACGTATGAACTACTTTTGGTGTGAAAGGGATGGTTCAACTTTAGTTGACCTTAGACTTTACTCAACTTTTTTGGGAAAGGTATGGGACTACTAATTGTTGTCAAACTTTTGTAGCAATATTTATTTTTTAAAAAACAAAATAAAATATTTTTAATCATTTTCATTTAGTTATTATTAATTATTTTTAGAAATACAGAAAATAAATTTAAAATATATTAATTTTTTTTTAAAAACACCTTTATCGAAGAGAAAAATAAAGCACAAATTTCAAGAGCATATTTACCATTAGAAAAACACTTTCAAACATGGACAAAATGATAGCAGTACAGAGAGTTGTTATTACCAGATTGGGGTAAAGATTATAATTGAGGAATACTTGTTTGTCTCTTTTTCACAAATCATAAATATTTTATTGCTTTCTGGTTGTCTAGTTGCCCTTTACTACAAAGACATCACAATTTCCCTTATCCAATAAATTTATAATTCTTTTCATAATTAAATAATCCCATCATCTTGTTGCAGTGTAAGCTTTCACCCTATTATGTGTAGTATTATTCTTCTAATCTCTTATTAATTTTTAGAAATTGGAATCATTTTATTGATATTAAATAATACATAAAGATCTTGTCAAAAAGAATATTATACATAAAGCTAAAAAAATAAATAAACAAGGTAGATCCACTACCATAATGTAAAATGAGGAGCATGACATGTTACCCAACCATCAGCATGCCAGGCTCCACAAGGACTCACATCAAGACATCTTCTACCATATTTCCCCTGTTAGATGGAACAAGTGTCTCAACACCACACCCAAATCATTCTAGATATTATGTTGCAATGCCTTTAAATTTCACTTTTTGATTGTATTTTGATATCTGCAACCACTGGCTCATTTGGATTTAGTGGTAAAAATTTGCAGACAAAGGGAGAAAATTACTAAAAAGGTCAATTTTCCCACTAATATATACTGGCCAAGAAGGGTTAGAGTGAGTCCGTGACTTGAGAAATCATATTGACAGCAACAATTTTAACCACATTGGACGAAATCTTCAGTACAAAAACCCCGTTATGATTCAAATTGAGAGCACATAAACAGTCACAATAACCCAACTATATAACACAATACAAAGTCAACTTGTCAACCTATTTAACCCTTCCGATAATCACAAAACACAACACTCATCTGGAAGGTGGCAACATAAGACTAATCTCCAGACAAGATGAAGAATTGCAGAGATGACACACTACATGAGAATAGCAGACAGACCTCCTCATGCAATATGCTCCTCTTCTTCCTCCTCCTCCTCCTCCTCGTACTCCTCGTCTGCAGTTGCATCCTGGTATTGCTGGTACTCGGCCACCAGATCGTTCATGTTACTCTCAGCCTCGGTGAACTCCATTTCATCCATTCCCTCACCTGTGTACCAGTGTAAGAAAGCCTTGCGCCTAAACATGGCTGTGAACTGCTCACTCACCCTCCTGAACATCTCCTGAATGGAAGTTGAATTCCCAATGAAAGTAGATGCCATCTTCAGGCCCTTTGGTGGAATGTCACAAACACTGGACTTGACATTGTTGGGTATCCACTCCACAAAGTATGAGGAGTTCTTGTTCTGAACATTGATCATCTGTTCATCCACCTCTTTGGTGCTCATCTTACCACGGAACATGGCCGATGCAGTTAAGTACCGACCATGACGTGGATCAGCAGCACACATCATGTTCTTAGCATCCCACATCTGCTGGGTCAGCTCAGGCACAGTTAGGGCCCGGTACTGCTGTGTTTCATGTTGGAGGTGCAAACCCAACCATAAAGAAATGTAGACGTGGGAATGGGATAAGATTAACTGCCAGCTTCCTAAGGTCTGAGTTAAGCTGTCCAGGGAACCGAAGACAGCATGTGACACCACTCATGGTGGCAGAGATAAGGTGGTTGAGGTCACCAACTGAGACAAGGGAATCAAGGGAAATTGAAACAAGGATCAGTAAAATTTGCTTCTACACGTATTAAAGCTAAAAACGAGATAAGACTTAAATCAAATACCAGCTATCAGAGGACCTATCATAATCTATAGGATTTACAACTTTACCTCCCATTTACATCAAAAATAAAACTATGTTTCTGACGTCGTTCTTAAGAACAGTTTTTTTGTTTTTGAGAAGATAAGAAGATGAAACAAGTTTGATGTCAATTATTTCAAAATGGAGTTATAAACATATTCATTGCATTGACTTATTTTTCCAGTCGTGTTAAGTTATTTTCTGAAGATTGTTTTAAAAATTATCGTATAACATATGGTGGAATGCCTGAAACAAATCACTACAAAAGCTACTTTCAAAAATCTTTCAGTTCCACAACATAGAGATGAAGAATATTGCACATTTCAAACACACTTCTGTTAAAAGAAAAACGCATAGAACTGTTTCTAAAAACTATTCGGAAATCTGTTGTTAACAAGCATTTTAGAAAAAAACGTTTTCAAACAAACACTAAACCACAAAAGAAACTTGAAGCAAACCACTTTATCAGATTATAATCAAACCTAAAAGAGCAAGGATAATACTAAGCAATTCAATATTGAAATTAAGGATTTATGACAACAAGCTTTAACTTACAAGTGGGAGTGGCAAGCTTGAGTGTACGGAAGCAATGTCATACAGAGCCTCATTGTCAAGAACTTAGCGCATTCATCTGCATTCTCAACAAGCTGATGGTCAGAAAGTGTAGCATTGTATGGCTCAACAACAGTGTCAGATACCTTGGGAGAAGGAAAACAGAAAAAGTTAACATCATGATCTGATACTCCTCCTGATCTTGAAATTAGAAGGGTGCCCATTCCAGAGAGCCAGTTTCACCTCCAAAGAATGGCAAACTTGGAATCCTGTTGATAATAATCCAGTGACATCTAAGCAAATAAAGAATATCCAAGTCAATCACATCCAACAAAAAAAGAGTTTAGAATGCATAAGATGTGTACATGCACATGTGCATGTGAGGGAGAAATGGAGCGAGAATTCTTCAAGATAATAAACTGTCAAAAACCAAAATATATTATAAAAATTAATTACAAAATTACAAAACCATGTTCCTAAGTGAGTCCATCCAATTGTCTTTAACAGGTTCACTGAGATAAAGTTCCTGGTCAATCTCAAAAGTCAAATCACACAGAAGCAATAGCATGATCGCAAATTTCAAATGAAAAGATATCCTAGTCCTCAGTTTACCCTTTCCTCAACTGGATTTATGGGTGACCCTGAAAACCTGTAAGTACCAAGAAGATGATTAAAAGGTAAATTGGGACAACCAGAGGTTAACATATGAACATTACTCATTCAGAACCCCCAACTGCAGTATGATGCTGACTAAAACACAAGAATGAACTTAACATTACAACCTATGAACTGGGAAGCTACATGCCAAGAGAAGCAAACTTAAGAATATAATTAATGACCCCGGTATTGTTCCAATTTCCAACTAGAAAAATTCATGTATCATAATTAAACCCATTAGCCAACAGCTTAAGCACTGATATAATGAAATAATGACAAATGGAAAGAATCCAGTACAAGACCACACCCATTAGTGAACTGTTGCCATGCATCCAACAAGCTGACAAAGCGAGAAAAAACATGGGAAAGTACAAATCTAGAGTACAAGGTAATTCAAAATGCTGTAAGCAAGGATAAACTGATATCGACAAAGACCAAATATGAAGGATTTCAAGAAAGACAAATATAAATCAAAACACTTTTCAATATAAAAGAAAAGACCTAGGATCCAATAGTAATGCAGAAACTGCACTAACAAATCATACATTTTTACCATCTGGAATGGAAGATTAGAATGAAGAATGGAAATTCCAGGTCCAAGATTAGATCAAAATCAAACTCAACAAGAACACGGACAAAAAAGAATTTAATATGCATAGAATGCAGGCATCAAACCAAAACAAACCTAATTTTAATTTTTTTTTTTTTTTTAAAAGGCTTTAAATTTATAAGTGAAAACAACAGCTACACAATGAAAACAAAGCCAAATGCAGTTTCAGATCAAATACAATACATCGAATCAAATGAAAAGCTTCCAATTATTGAATAAAAGCAACAAGCTCACCCATAAAACAACTCAAATGCAACGCCAAACCAACCACACAGCCCCCAAATCAAAACTCATTGATTGTCAGTTTCAATCTTTGAAATCGAAAAGTAACATACCCACGAAGAAAAGAAACCCAAAATGCACCAATCAAAACCAAAGGCCACAGAGACTAAAATCAACAATAAATTTTTCACCTTACTTAATAAAACCCCGCATACCCACATGAAAAGGGAAAAAATGAAAGCAAAGCCAGAAAGAGCATAGGAAAACCTTAACTATCATACAAAAAAAAGGAACTTCAACCCTAATCTCAATTACTCACCCTGCAAGCAATCACAGTTCTCAGCCTCCTTTCTCACAACATCGAGAACAGAATCAATCAGCTCGGCTCCCTCCGTGTAATGCCCTTTGGCCCAGTTATTTGGCAACTGACTGACCAAACAGTTATCTAACCAAAGATTCGACCGTGAGGCCGGATCTGACCGAATCCATGGTTCCAGGCTCCAAATCCATGAGGACAGCGCGTGGGACGTACCTTCCACCACTGGCTTCATTGTAGTAGACATTGATGCGCTCCAGCTGCAGATCTGAGTCGCCACTATACTTGCCGGTGTTGTCAATACCGTGCTCGTCGCAGATCACTTCCCAGAACTTGGCCCGATCTGGCGTTTCTGCATTGACCACCCTGATGTGGATGATTTCTCTCATTTTCTGGGAGCAAGAGGGAAAATGAGGAGATCTACAGAAAAAGAGGAAGATGCAGGAGTTAAGAAAACAGCGCGCTTCAAACAAGGAATCGTACAACAGAAACTAGAAAGTCGTTCATGTGAAGGATGAGTTTTCTGCAAAATATAGCCCTTTTTTTTATTTTCCTGTATTTATACTTTGAACCCCTATACTTCTGATTTTGCCTATGTTTTTTTTTTAAAAAGATTCGATTACAGCCAATAAAAGCACAACATAGAAGAACATATCGATGATTGGAACTATAAAAATATTTTTACCATTTATAATTATTAGCACTTCTACACGTGGTTTTTGGAGAGAATTACTAAATATTTATAAGTCAATTAAATTTTCTTTATAAGGTTTTTTAGTGATCACGTGAAAAGGATAAATTAATTTAGAAATATTAATTCGATATTCACGACTTCACGAGGGATGTCCCAAGCTTTTTTTAAAAAGAAAATTTTAAAATAATACATATTTTAAAATAATATCCAAAATTGTGTACCATTGTCACATCACAAAAACTTAATTAGTGATTGTGATTTAAATTTTTTTAAATAATTAAAATTATAGTTAGTTTTAACTATTAAAAATTTTAAAATAATAGTTTTACCATCTATGGTTTTTTGATGTGATAATGAGATAATAAATGTGACATTATTTTAAACATAAATTATTTTTAAAATTTAAAATAAATATTATTAAGAAACAAAACTCGATGATATGCCAATTAAATTTTCTTTTTTATAAGGTTTTTTAGTTACCACATGAAAAGGATAAATTAATTTAGAAATATTAATTCACATTCACGACTTCACAAGGAATGTCCCAAGCTTTTTTTAAAATGAAAATTTTAAAATAATACATATTTTAAAATAATATCCAAAATTGTGTGCCATTGTCACATCACTAAAACTTACTAGTGACTGTGATTTTAAAATTTTTTAAATAATTAAAATTATAGTTAGTTTTAACTATTAAAAATTTAAAATAGTAGTTTTTTTAATACCTTATGATTTTTTGACGAGAGAATGAGATAATAAGTATGGCATTATTTTGAAATATAAATTAATTTATAAAAAAAATTAAAAACAAATATTATTAAGAGACAAAGCTCAATATTTACTCCAATAATTCTATATATAAATTTTAAATTTTCATCAAATACCTAACTATTAATTTTTTAAACCCCTTCTAATCCTTTTAAGATTACTTGAAAAGAAGATCTAATAAAGAAGGATTTGTTGCCTAATAAAATTTTTAGTTGAGAACATACTATATATGCACAAAAAGACTAGGTAAGGACTCTACACATTTTTAAAGAATAGAGCATTCATGAGCCTCATAATTGTTTTTCAAAGCGTGACACAATGCTCCAATATTTCTTATTCTGTTTTCTTTACTTAATCTATTTTTATTGTGTTGTTATTTTGTTACGCTTGACTACTATTTAGAGAGTAGGCCTTTGTTAGATGATGCATGAAATACAATAACATAAGGTTTATCATTTATTATTTTATTTTGCCCAGCTGGGTTTCAAAGACTCATTTCCCATATTGGTCAGAAAACCCTTTATCGATCTTTGTGCACTTGAAGGCCACTTGGACACAAGAGAACCATTAACCCTACTTGATTCTAACGATGAAGATGAGGTGTGGATGAACCAGGGACCTCGATTTGGCCGACGAAAACAGAGGTATGTGAAAGAATGGAGGTTTTGATTTTGAGATTTTGATAGATCTACCAAGGTCTGATGTCACTGCACATAGAGGATTATTTGGACGGAAGCATCATGAAAGCTTCTTTCATTATATGAACGCAGTGAAGGAAAACAGCCCAGCCAGTTTACCAAGTTAACCAGAGGACTCGCCTGGTGGGAACAAGTCCACAGAAATTGTCGAGAGAGGAACGACCGTCAACCCGATCTTGACTCGTATGAAGCTGTTGAGGGGCATTCCTACCAAGTGATTACAAACATTATACCAACAATTTTAGTAATGTAATTAGGGAAATAGAATTGTCGGTGATCACATAGCCAAGTTTCACTGACTGAGTGCTCGTAATAATTTGCCTGAAAATGAGGACCAACAAATTGCTCGATATATTGAGGAGTGGGAGGAACTCGATCTAAGACTGCTATCTGGCCCACTTTGGAACTTATCAGAAGCAATTTCACTGGCCAACAAGATTGAAGCCTAACAATTCTGGAGTGGAACCCACTACTCAACCAATGATCGACCATCCGAAGTCCTAGTGGACAAAAGAAAAATCAATAACAGGTCATCCTGACCCCAACCCCCAAGGCTCGGTTAACAAATTGAATGAACTAACGGGTCAGCTACCTTCGATTCAATAGAAAATTAATCCTTATGCTAGGCCCATTGTGGGAAAGTGCTTTAGATGTAATGAACTCGGTCATCGATCAAGTGCCCATTGAGGAAGTTACTCAACCTAATCAGTGAACTAGGTGACTCCAGAGCAGAACGGGAGGAAGAGCCATGGACTGAATTGGAAAAGGAAGAGGAAGCAGAACCTGTGTTTAGGATAAAGGTGATAGGGTATTATTATGTGTGGCTCAATGACTCTCCTCGCTCCGAAACCGGAAGGCAACAATAAAAGGCATCTCATCTTTCGAACTAGGTGCAATTGTTAATCATAGAGGTGTGGATTCTGATTATTGACAATCGGAGCAACAATAATTTTATCTTTAAGGCATTGGTAAAAGCGTTAAACCTAGCTTGTTATAGATGTTGGTCTCAAAGACTTTCGAATCGATATTGGAGCAATAACAAATCAAGGTATTAAGTTACTAATGATTTACTTGAGATAAGTGATAGATTGCAAGTAATAATGAACTCAAAGACTATATCACTTATCCAAGATTTTAATCAAGAATCGCTTAAGAAGAAACCGGATTCCAAGTTCAAGCATACCATGAAGACTCAGAACTTAGAAATCTATGTAAGATGATTGCGCGTATTAATCTTGCGCTTTATCATCATTTACATGCATTCACTCACAAACTCGGTTTTCAAAACCAAAATTGCATATCTTTTGAAAACTTGAGTTTAAGTATAAACCTTAAATCCTTAATCCTAAATGAACTCCAATGTTTATCTAAGGTTTAGAATTGTTAGAAATTAAAAAAACATAAAATTGAACATTTAAAAGGTAACCGACAGGCAAGCTGTGAAACGACGATCAATTGAAGTCAAACGCTTTAGATGCATGCAAGAGTCACCTAAAACCTAGAGTTGAAACGATCGACTGGTTGAAATGGTTGACTGATTAGATGCAGTAGCTCATCCAAATCCATAAATTGAAATGGTCGACCGGTTCCTCTAATGGTCAGGTTTCAACGGTTATAAACGGCTAGTATACAAAAAACGGTCGATTGGTCGGTAGTTTGGGCACGTGTTCCCACTTCCATAACAGAGCGGAGGATCATCGATGACCTCACCAAAACACATATACAAACTTAGTCAGACAATTACCAGCGACTATTATCTAATCCCCTGAACTGTACCATAAAACTTGTCGAGACCAAAAGTCTCCTAAAGTTAATCATTTTCACTCTTGGTTTGGCCCGATATACCGCAAGTGCAATGTGCTCTAATAGCAATAAAATGGATATAAGTCCAGATATAGATCCCACAAGAGATCTCACGAATTTTAAATCAACTACCTCGACTACTCAAGCCCGTACTATTTGGACCATAAAGGTGGCCCGCCTAAGAAGCCGGAAATTATACTAGTAATTTAGTAAAATAAATGAACAATAAAATAAACTGAATATAAAGAATAAAGAATAAAGAATAGTTAAGAAAAATAAATGGACACTGAAGAATTATCTTTCAGAGGACACATCAAGTATACTTACTATAGTGAAGTACTCAATTCCCGTAGTTACGCCGAGAAACTTCTTGAATATTTCCTGTAGTTTTAAAATCATTCATGCGAAGCAAGAAAGTCGATCTCTCCACACTCCACATTTCATAGACAGATTATCTAATTTTTCCGATTCTTTCAAAGACAGGAATGAGATAACTACTTAAAAAGGATTTCCCTTAATCCGGTATTTTTCTTTCAAGAATACTTCATACCCATTTTGGATCAAACCTTAGCTCCGCAAGTTATCGCTCAAGCAAGGATATACAACTTCCAGATGCTCTTCCTCAAAATTAGAATAGATCACCCTCTCCTTGATTGTAGAGACACTTAACACTGTACTGGCCTCACTATTCGAATTGAGGTGGAACTCTCGCTTGTTTAAATTGATAACTCATTCAACTCTTTCTTTGATTTCAAGTGAGAAGAGATTTATCGAAGTAAACTTAGCTTCATTAGATCTCAAATAGCAGTTAATATACTCTGCTAAATTGTTCATAACTCGTGAATGCCTGTGTCACCCGCAGGGCCTCCTGGAAATCGTAGCAATGAGACAAATCTTATAACGGTAAGAAACCGATATTCGATCAAAACAAGAACCAACACCATAAATTCATAACCACCAAAGTCGCTGAAACTACCATGCAGCATAATTTCGATCATAGCATTCACTTAATGGAAGCTTGATTCTCACCATCAACACATTTACAACATCTCTCCGATTATGGCATTTAATCGCATCTGAAACCAAGAGTCGAATTCCATAAATTTGTCCGAACTTCCAAACATTCCAGTAGTAATTTGAAAAAGAATAGAATTTCATTCAATTTTTCCGCTTCAAAATCGACAACACCTGCATCTTGCAGCAATCTAAAATAAAAATGATAAATCTAATCTAATCTCTAACTATCAACATTGAAGAAAAGAAAGAAAAGAAAAGAAAGAAAGAAAAGAAAACTAAAAGGAAAATAAAGAAATGAGTTCAGCCTACCCGCACCTCTGCTCGCTACCGCCTGCCGGCTTCATCCGGGTAGCCGGCTATTTATAAAGGCTTCATTGGCCCTAATTCCAATGCATTTTGTGGATTCCAAAGTTAGTTGGCTCCATTGCTCATGTCGCGACACATCTCTTTGTCGCGACATCATCCATGTCGACATTTGATTCACGTCGCGATATCAACTTAAGTCTCAAATAAATTTTTAATCGAGTACCACGTCGCGACATCGATCCCTTGTCGCTACATTACTTTATGCCTTGTGCGTTTCAATTGGTCTCTGATGTCGCTACATCGATATCTTGTCGCACACGCCTCAAGTCTTCTCGCAACAACCGATCGCTCATGACAACGCACTTGACCGTCGCCATTATCGCCATGCTCGAGGTTTACCGGGTTAGTTTCTGTCGCGACTTCAGTCCTCGTCGCGACAAATGTTTGCGTCTTTGAGTTTGACTGTTGTTTCTTTGTCGCTGACTTCATTCTTCATTACATAACAATTTTCCAAGCACTCAAATTATCCTTCCAAACCCGTCATGTTTGATACAGATTTGTCGCACCTCCATCCCGAGTCGCTGATAATCCTCGTCGCGACATCACGACATTGCCGCGACATCTTTCCTTAGCTTCAAGTTAATCCAACATATCTGGTGATTCCTCGGGTCACACCAATGCTTATTTCCTCTACTTATCCCGATGTCGCGACTTGTATCTAGACTGTACCCAAACTCTGATCAATGAATCAACCATTTGTTTCATTCTCGCCACCAATTCTTGCATTTTTTTATTATTCCACCATCTGGGCCGCATTTTTCCACCGCATTTTCTTCTTCTTTATACTCCCCGCAAATAACGACTGGTGAGTTTAATACTGCAGATTCACTATTCCTTTTACATTAAAATCAAAATGCAAAAATGGACTAAAAATAGATGACTTAAGCCATCAAACTCCCCAACTTAAAGTTTTGCTTGTCCTCAAGCAAAGAAAAGAAAGAATTGTTTGTCCAAACAAAAAGGACATTTTTCTATTCTGCTATATAGTCAATTTAATTGAAATACAAGGATTGCATTGTTTTCCGTACATCTAGCTTCAAGTCCAAATTAAGGTTGCCTTACTCTTTATAGTATACAAACTAAACCGTTGAAATTGTTTTACAAACAAATATAATCATTGATCCTCGTTGAAAATAAATTGTTTTCTCTCTTCTCATCTTCATAATTATTCACTTAACTCCCTAGGTCCTTCACAGCTTTTACCTGCTTTTTATCGCTTTTCCAAATCTATAAGCTTGTTGTTCATATTATGACTTCACTAATGTAGGTAATTCCATCCTTCAAGATCAATCGTGTCTGGGCTTGTAATGTTAGGGTTTGCAGGGTAGGATAGAAAGGAACTTTTTGGTTTAGATTACTCTCGAACTTTTCTTTTTCACTACGCCCTTTTCCTTGTAGTTTCTTTTAATAAACTTCCCCAAACACTAAGAAAATCCTGACGGTAACGAAATTTTTGCAATCTGATTAAATCTATTGCAAAACAAGAATGTGACGGTAAAATGTAATGCTAATGTAAAAATTGGAGCAAGAAATTGTAAATGGATTGCAACTAACTTGCAACGGACTTGCAAATCTTAGAATTTGGTAAATCTGATCTTATTTCAAGTAAACATATGGAAACTTTGCTGCCATCCGAGACTTAAATTGAATGGATTGGCTGTAAGTTTGGTAACGGGAGTTATGCTGGGTAAACTTGCAATCTGACACAATAAAATTACAAATGTTGCAATTTTCACAAATGTATTGGTAATAGCTTTTGCAATAGATTTATAAATTTCATGAATTTATCAAAGATAACTTAGAATTTTATTTATAATTCAAGGTAAATTATTAAGGATCAACATTTATATGCGCCACTACAATAAATTCACAATTTATCTACGAAGTTTACCGACAAATTAAATTCCTTTCGTACTTATATTATGTTTAATGATGCTTTTAAGTCGATCCTTTTTAGAAACATCATGGTGGGTAATTGATAGAAAACTAATATAAGTAAAATAATTTATTTTATTTTCCTAATAAGATTAATTTTTATTTAGTATCACATTAAATAATCATTAAACTAATTAGTTTTAAATATTAAAACTAAATTTTTGTTTTGCAGAGAAATAAAAAATACATACTTATTACAACTTTTTGTAGAGAAACTCTACAAAAGTGCGCTATAAACCTCGGGTCTTTGTCCGACACTATGGATACTGACACTCCATGCGCCTAACACCGAATATACAACCGGCTGCACTTCTCCAATGAAGGTTATCCGCACGGCTAAAAATGTGCCGATTTCGCGGAGCCGGCCCACTATCACCCATGCCGCATCATGTCCCCGTAGTGTCCGTGCGTGGGTCACAAAATCCATCATGCTCATCTTCCACCCGCCCACCTCCAATGGCCGGCTAGCCCCGCCGGGCCGTGTTCACCTTAACTTGGCCGACACGTGAGACATCAAGGCCGAACAAAGTCCCGTACGTGTTCTCATTCCGCCTCCAATAGTACCGCGATGAAGATCCCGCACATTCCTTCGTGCCACCTCGGATACACAAAGAATCGAGAGCAGTGAAACTCCTTGAGAATCTCATCTCTCAAATCGATCAATAGGAACCACATCTGCAGGACGCCCCATTTCCCGGTCCGTTGACTAATTCACAACCTCGCTGAAATCTATACATCTCGTATCAGACACATACCGAGTAAAAATAGCCTCTGGCTCACAAACTTAATACTATAAAACAAATATCCTAAATCTTATATTTTTCATAGTTCATGTTTGTTCTACAAAGATTTATACATCTTTACAAAATATTCATTTAAAGCCACATTTCTGGGCTTTCTTCTCAATAGATACCTCTAATCGAATGTCGTCTCCGATAGTCTCCCACTAAAAAGTGGGTCCCACGACTCCGGGTGAGCAAAGCCCAAGAGAAAATTCTCCTGGCTGCTTAAGATTCCCCACCTAAAATGCATACGCAATAAAGATATATAAACAAGCAACGTTACATTCCACACAATTATTTATACGAATGTTCATACATGTACGAGATGCGACCCTCATGTCACCACCAGTCCCCAACCGACCACACACCTCGAATGCCAAATGTAAATAAAACCAAATACATACCCCGACTAAACCATTGGAAAAACCCTCCAATTTATTTATCAAAAATTGATTTTGATTTCTTTTCCTTTATTTTGCGTCACGGATTCGTTTACACTGAGGACGCCGCACGCCTTTTTCAACATTTTCACTAACTTACATCGTCGGACGCGTCTAACCGTGAATAACCGTGGACTTTCACCCGGGGATCTACTCCCAACTTGCTCCGGCCCAAAACATGTAATTTATCATTTTGATCATTTACACACTCGTGAATCTCTACCTTGACTTCATTCCATTTTTCCCCGAGTTCATCACCCACCTCACCAACACCGATGAATAAACCTTACCCCGCACCCAATAATCTCGACCGACGCGATGTGACCGCGGCACACATGAAAATGGCTGATGCTAATGCATTTTCCATGTTACATGCATGAATGAGCACTACATGAAACATTTACAATCCACTTAAAATTATAATTTATACATATAATTTACCTTCATGCAGAAAACATATATCAATACATCAAATAAGCATGCATCACTACAGTTAATTCCACACTTAGCATGTTATTCAAGTAAAGCTATAACACACAACAAGGTCTCAACTTGGGACTATCCAACAGGGTACCTCACTGCCTCTTCGCAAACATGAACCATTTCTATTCCAATCCCATCATCACATCAAACAACCATGATACCTGGGAACTTTCGCTCTAATTAAACCTTCCTAACTTCCACAAACTGCACAACCGTCATGAAATCCATACCCCTTAGTCCCAAGGCTCGAACTAATTTACATAGCCTCTCATGGTCTCCTAGCTACAAACCCCTACCATTATAAAGCCTTTAGGCTAAAAGTAAACCAAGTAGAAAATATCCTACTGAGTTTGTCGAAACCCAAACTTTTCGTGTCCACACGTAGGATCCTAATCGCGCGCACCAACTTACCTCGCACTTCAACGTCGACTCCGCCTCAAACCCCGGAAAATCCTCCTTTTCCCTTTCCTCCTTCTCCTTTTTCTTTCTTTTCTCTCTAAGAACCGTTCCCCCTTTTTCCCTCTTTCCTTTCTTTTCCTTCCTTTTTGCCTTTCTTTTCTTTTGTTCTCATTTCTCATCTCACCTTCCTTCCATTTTCTCCTCATTTTCTCCTCATTTTCTCCTTTCTCTTTTCATTTCTCTCTTCCAATTTGGAGAACACCTCACATCCGGTCAAAGGAGGCAATTTCCTCCTCATTTCTCAAGTCTCTTGTGTACATATAAATTTTCCACCTTTATTCTTTATTTCTTTATTTCCTTTTATGACATCATGCACCACACGGCATCATACTGCCATTTAACTCCTTCTCCCACATTTTCGCCTTTAATTCAGCCACTCCTTTTATGCAAAGTGTCACACCTTTATATATGGCCAAGATCCCTTATCTTGCCACGTGTCATCCGACACCCCACGCAAAACGCTGAACCCTACCTCCCACTTCGAATCTAACGAAATTCGACGTGAAGCAAATTTCACTCAGACATTTCAACGGAAAAGTCTCGTTTCATTATCCGAGATCTAGAAAAATTCCGCATTTTCAACCCAATTTCTATTTTACCTTTATCCAAAATTGATTTTCGGGGTATCACATTCCTCCTAAAAGAATTTCATTCCGGGAATTCACTTGACTCATACACATCCAACCATGTGCATATGTAACCTCACCTAACTCCAAGACCATGTCGGGCATGAGAACCCAGCTAAAGTCCCAATTATTGACAACCCGATGGCTGTTAACTCATACATGTCAAGAATGACATTGACAACCAACACCTTTACCACCCTAAGGTCCATCACGCTCAATACAACTCGATTCAGAAATCAAATCTCTCCCTACTTCCTAGGGAAGAATTCACTGAACATTGGCTCTCCCAGAGGCCTCAACCTCTAAGCCCAAACCTAACACACAAGATGCAATAATAATAAACATAATGCACCCATTAACACATACAGGAGTAGAAACATACCTCAGACATCCGGGCCGACCGCACGCCACCCTCTCGTACCATAGCGCACACGCCCTAGGTCCCCGGGTCCTAGCCAGGAACCCTGCACCTCGACACGACCCATACCCCGGCTCCTCCGCCTATCCAGACCGCCAAGGCGCCAAGGTGAGCACCCCGCAACCGGAATCGTTCCTCCGACCCACACCGAGCGAAGGAACAACCCGAAGTCCGTGGCTCCGTTCCACGACGACTGACTCGCACCGCTCAAAACCCCGATCCCCGCTCCGTGGCAATCCTCTTCATGCGGTCCAGCCGATGGCACAGAAGATGTCATCGGCCCCGGCCGGCCTATTCGGGGGGCTCTCGCGAACTGCAGGCCCTCCCCGCTCTCTTCCCCGCACCGAAGAAGGCTGATCTCTCCTCTTCCCACTCAGTACTTAGATCCGAATGCCCGTGCATACCAATCTCTCTCTCTATGGTCGTGGTCAGTCCCAACCATAGAATCCATATCCCTGTAGGCGAGGCTCATTAATCTTACCCGAATGGACAACTTTGTGCCCCATTCTCAAACCTTCCGACTTCGCCATAACCGGCCACATACTACCGATCCGGCTAACTCCGTGAATCTAGCCACATAATCCATCACTATCATCGCTCCCTGCTTCAGCTCTAGGAAATCTTGAGCCAGCATGTCTCGCGGCTTTCTCGGAAAATACTTACTCAAGGAATACTCGAAACACCGCCCATGTCATGCTCTCTATGTCTCTAGAAGCCCTCGCCCATCTCCACCATACCTGGGCCTCACCCTCTAGCTGGAATGCAGCTAACCGGATCCTAGCAGTATCGGAGGTGATCTCTATAGCCTCCAATATATTCTCCATCTGCATAAACCAATGATCCCCGCCACTCATCTGCCCTCCTCGAGAATGCCCATACGATGTGACCCGAACCTCCGAGGTTACCGACCTCCTCGACTACCCGCTTATGCTCGCCCGAGCCAGCAGCCGTCGCTATACACCCACTCGCCAAAGGCCCGCCGAGTAACACCGTGGATGGTCGATGCCTGGTGCCCTCGACCGCACTGTGGACCCACCCTACGCCCTCGCCTACTCTGCCATCTACACATGTCAAATGGCACCAAAATTCATTAAATTTTCACTCACTCAATCCAGCAATGCACCCGCTAATTATTAATGTGACTTTACAACCATGAACCGAATTGCTCATTTTGCCAAAGGCTAATCACAACCACTCATAAAGGAATTCAAAACTTTCTTATTCGTTTCCTCATCCAAGTTCCTAAGGTTATAATTCTTAACCTTAGTATTCACCATTTTTCCTATATGCATTATACCATGCATATAATATTCTTGCGCATTAACCACGCAATCACAATTCCCATATACATCACACCGTATAAGGATCTTTCACGCACTCCAAATATTAAATTACGCACAGTAAAAAAAAAAACATGCAACATTAATTTCAATGCAGTATCACTAAGGCTCAAACACAGCCCCGAGACACTATTCATACACCGAAAATATAAATTTTTTTTTTTTCCACATACCAAGTCGATGCATTTATAATAAATGCAATATAAATACCTTATATATTAAATCACCCACAAGAAAATTTTTAAAAATTTTGTACTCTTTTTTTTTTTTACTGTGAAAACAAGGCTCATGAACGCTGTCCAGAACAAGGATCCAAACAAAGGATCAGAACAAAGTAGACCGTCATTGGAACCGGTTGGGTGCATAGTGCGCACACCCGTAAAACCCATGTCGCCAGCCACGCCACAAGAAGGTCTATGTCAGGGCGCTACAAGATAATGACCCATGTCAGCACAGATGTCAGGCGCACAAGCCACAGCAGGGTCGTCGCCATGGCGCAGTCGTATGCGAGATGGCTCCATGTCGCGGCGCATGTCGCGAATTCTCCCGCCTTGCCCAACCCACAGCCCATGTCGCGACGTCACTTTGATGTCGCGACATCAAGTCAGCCAGAACCATGTCGCGACATCATATCGGTGTCGCGACACCGCCTCCCCGCCCAAATTTCAAGCTGTAAGCTAAGCACCCATGTCGCGACATCTACCCCATGTCGTGACATCCTGAAGACTAACCCATGTCGCGACATCGTCTTCTTGTCGCGACCTCCCAGACTGATATCCATGTCACGACATCAAATCCATGTCGCGTGGATATCGAGCCCGCCCACATCGCCATGTCGCGGACATCCACTACCGTCGCACCTCCGTGACCGTCGTGCCATGTCGCGACACCGTTCATGTCGCGACACCGCCATTGCCCACGCCACGCTCATGTCGCACTCGCAATGATGTCGAGACGATCAAGCCCGCAGACAAAATTTTTTCGCTATCGCCGCGACGCCATGTCACACCTCCTTTGCACCCACCCATGTCGCGATCTTCACTTGGACGCGACATCCTTTCCTCTCTAGTCCAGCCCGCGACACCAACTCGGACGCCGCGACCGCCTTTATCGGCCCAGTCGAGCCGCTGCCCATGTCGCGGGCGCCGGGCCATGATGTCGTCTATGCAGCCGCCAAGGCAAGACAAACGCTCGCCTCGACTGCTGCTCTTCCCGTCACGACCAACTCTAGGTCGTGACTCCAAAGGCTGAAATTGGGCAAAGAGCCATTCCGGGGCCTCCTACTTTGAATTTTTTTTTTCAACCTCCAAAGAGCCTTCCCGCTACTCCTAAAAGATGCAGTAGTCGAACCCCGCCTTACCCACTTCAAAAATTTCTAGAATTTAATTTCAATTCTTTCCTTTGTGCAACAACCGGAATAAATTTCCGCACTCCACAAATTCCATTCGGGGCCTATGTTCAAAAACCGGAGCATTGCCCGTAAAATATTTTTTTTTTTTTTCATTTATTTCTTTGCTTATTTCGGATCTGCTTCGCTCTAAAATTTCGAACATCTAAGGTTAGATTTTCTCGACCCTAGCGTTCAACACTTTTTCCTATGCTATTCACCAAGCATACAATTCACACAATTCATAACAAACATGTTATACACACCATCACACATCACATTTAATTCACCAAAATGCACACTGGTGTATGATCTAACCCGTGCCCATCAAGTCCTAGGTATATCATATAATGGTTCAAGAACTGACTGAGTTCTAAGGTAACCGCTACCTTAGCTTCCCATACTAAGTCGTGACGCCCCATTTCCCGGGGGTCCGTTGACTACCGTCAACCTGCGGAAATCTATACATCTCGTATCACGAGACGCATACCTGAGTAAAAATAAATTTCTCGCCTACAAAACCAATACTCATAAACAAATATCTCAACTATATTTTCATAGCTTTTCATGTTTGTTCTACAAAAAGATTTTACATATCTTACAAAAATATTCATTTAAAGCCTACATTTGACTTTCTCTTCCCAATGTAGATACCTCTACCGAATGCCGGCCTCCTGATAGTCTCGTGACCGAAAAGGGGGTCCTACGACTCAAGAGCAAAGCCTAGTAGAAAATTCTCCTACAAGGGTTACTCCCCACCTAAAATGTATATGCAATGGCATATATAAACAAGCAATCACATTCCATACAATTATTTTCTATATGAAATGTCTATGTCATGCATGAGATGCGACCCCTCATGCTCACCACCTGAGTCCCAACCGACTCTCACACCCAATGCCAAATGTGAAATAAAACCAAATACATACTCCCGACTAAACCATTGAAAACCCCTCCACCACGTATCAACCGATTTTGATTCTTTTCCTTTATTTTGTGGGCCACGGATTCGGTTTATTAATCGTAGACGCCGCACGCCTTTTTCAACATTTCACGAACTTACATCACGGATTCATGTCTAACCGTGAAGAATCTGACTTTCACCCCTGGGGATTCATCTAATCTGCTCCGCCCCAAAACATGTAATTTATCATTTTGATCATTTACACACTCGTGAATCTCTACCTTGAACTTTGGTCCCATTTTTCCCAGTTCACGACCCACTCACCAACACTGATGAATAAACCTTACCCTGCACCCACACCCGACCTGACGCGATGTGACCGTGCACATGAAATGCATGATGCCAATGCATTTTCCTCATGTTACATGCATGAATGAGCACTACATGAAACATTTACAATCCATCGAAAATTATAATTTATACATATAATCTACCTCCATGCAAAACATATCAATACATCAAATAGCATGCATCAATATGTTAATTCCACACTTAGCATGTTATTCAAGCAAGCCATAACACACAACAAGGTCTCAACTTGGGACCATTCAACAGGGTACCTCACGGCCCCTTCGCAAACATGAACAATTTTGGTTCCAATCCTTATCATCACATCAAACAACCATGATACCTAGAAATCCTGGGCCGAATTAAAAACCCTAACTTCCACAAATCAAGTGCAACCTGGTCGAAATCCATACTTCTGGGCCCCAAGGCTCTAACTAATTTACATAGCCTCTCATGGCCCCATACAACCCCTACCATTAATAAACCTATAGGCTAGGCAAACCAAGCAAGTGAAAACATCCTACTTCTCGGAAATAAACTCCAACTTTTTGGTGTCCACACGTAGATCCCACTGCGTGCACCAACTTTGGGCCCCGTACTCACCGATCGTCAAACCCGGAAAATCCTCATTTTCCCTTTCCTCCTTCTCCTTTCTTTTCTCTAAGAACCGTTCCCTTTTCCCTCTTTCCTTTCTTTTTCCTTCTCCTTTGCCTTTCTTTCTTTTTTTCTCATTTCATCTCACCTTCCTTCCATTTTCTCCTCATTTTCTCCTTTCTTTTCATTTCTCTCTTCCAATTATAACACCTCACATCCTAATAAAAGGAGTAATTTCCTCCTCATTTCAAGTCTCTTGTGTGGCTATAAATTTTCCAACCTTTTATTCTTTTATTTCTTTTATTTCCTTTGCGACATCATACACTAAATGGCATCATACGTGGCCATGGAATCCCTTTCCACTTCGCCTTAATCAGAAGCTCACTCCTTTTTACGCCAAGTGTCACACCTTTACACAGCTGTCAGCATCCCTTATTCACAGAGATATCATCCCACACCCATGCCTCGAAACGTGGAAATCCCGACCACCTCGAATCTAACGAACACCCGACGTGGTAGCTAAATTTGCACAGACGATTTCAACGGAAAAGTCCGCTTTGGCCATCCGAGATCTTAAAATTCTGTGATTTTCAACTCCAAATTTCTATTTTACCTTTATCCAAAATCTGGATTTTCAGTACGCCAAACCCGCCCTCTATACCGCTTAATTACCATTCACGGAATGTCCAAATTTCTACCTATCTGACTACTCATTTACATAACGAGTGTTCCAACTTCCAACGAGTGTTGGATTTTTTTATTTTTATTTTTTTTAAAGATACTCCTTGGTAGATTCCTTTGATTTTTTTTTTCCTTTAAATTTTCTATTGATATTAAAATAGTTTTTGTTGGGTCATTATTTTTCTTAAATGATTTAAGCTTGATTTTTTTTTTTAATTCACTTTAGTTTTAAGGAAGTAAATTATTCATACTGAGACTCGAACATAAGACTCTTCCCTCCTTATACCTGTTTAAAATGATATTATATCAATTGAGATAGGTATGACGGACAAGCTTGAAAAAGTTTTTACTTGTTCAGCCTAACTAATAATATGTGAAAATAAATTTTTTTTTGTAAGAAAATAATTTCATTGGATTTAAACTTATTATAAACAGAATAACCAGTTAAGTAAAGAATGACAACAAAATCCATTCATTCTTATGTTTGCCTCAAGAAAATAGCTAGAAAATGATAAACTAAGAGAAAAGGGGGAAGGCTGAAGCTTAAATATTATATTTTATTTATGTTTGGTTTTTTAGAAAGTGTTAGTAAAAAAATTATTATTATTTTATTTCATATTTGAATCTCACTTCCCTATAGTGAATATATAATTAAAATTAATTAATAATTATATAAAATATTTAAAAAATGGTAGCAGAGACAGGATTGCGTGTTCAAATCATTCGGGGCTCCCATTAAATTGGTCCAAAGTCGCCACATACTTGAAGCCCTAATGGAAAAGGTGTAGTAAAGTACAACTTAGCCTGATCCAATCTGCCAGCACACATGATTGCCTCAACTTTGGGCTTACAACGGGCCCATTTTGGCCCAATCTATTTTGCAACATCACACGTCTTTCTTTCACAAAATTATGTACTATTTAAAAAAAAAAAAAGAGTTGTAAGATAAAGAACAGCTATTTAATATTTATCATGTTTGGAAGTTGGAACACTCGTTATGGGGACTAGATTTACATCCTCGTCACCCCAAAAAGAAATACCCACTTTCCCATTATCCTTCCTAAATGACTCTCAATTGAAATTATTTTAATTTCGTTTCCACATGGCTCAAACCTTCACCACAACAATACCTCCATTTTGCCTCTTTAAACCGTAGGACCTCCAAAACAAAAGTTTGTCCATTTTATTAAGAAATCCCAACACAATTGAAGAATATTTGCCCGAATTTAGAATTTGTTTGATAACTGTTTTTTCACTTTTTTTTTTTTTTTTTGATAATAAAGTTTTTGATATTTATTCATTTTATGTCATAATATTATAATATTTTAGATAAAACTTCGATCATGATCTTTCCTTATACCCAACCAACTATTTAACCATTGAATTAATCCTCATGATAAGATATACATCTTTTTTTCAAACGGTTAATCCTCATGATAACCATTTGTTTTTTTTCAAATTTTAAATAAAGAGTATACATCTTTTTTTTTTTTTTTTTTTTTAGGTATAATATAAGCATCTCATGATAAGATTAATATGAATTTTCAGATAAGAAATATGAAGGGTAAAGATGTAATTTCAAATGGGCTTTACTCGTCTGGGTGGGAAGTAAGGGAGTGGTGCATATATGACACCATCAACACGATATTTCTAACGGTTAAACCTGCAACGCCAGAAACTCTGTTTTCTCTTTCGATTTCGTCTGAAACTTCCATTCATTGAGAAGCCCCTCGCCGTTTACACTTAATTCGTCTCCATCACATTTTCGTGATTTGCAAGCCTGCTCACTCATGGTACAGCTTTGCTTGATATTTCTGCTTTCGCCATTTCAGGCTTTTCATCTTTATTTTCTGCAGCTTTCTGATATTTTATATGTTTTCCTCCTCCGCCGTGTCTTAACCTGCATGCTGATTTCGTGATCGAAGGATCGTGATTCCGTGCTACGCATCTAACCTCCTAAGCCATGGTTCATGTTTGAACATCTCGTGGTCTTGTGAATATTTATTACACTCGGTTATGTAATAAATACAGTGTTGTGGAACCGGGTTAAATACATACAAGAATAGTATTTACTGGCCAACCCTTATATTATCATTCGTCTCTTTGGATCTACTATTGCTTTTTATGTTTGGATCCCGAGAAGGGAAAAGAAAAATAAAATTTAAACCTTTGTTTGTTGTTGCAGAAAATGAGTTAACCTAGCTATTGAAATGTTATGATTTTAAATCTCTGTTTTTTTTTTAAACAAATTTCATCTATTGTCAAAACTATGACTCTGGATTCTTTCACAAGACCATATTTTCCTCCAGGAACACAGTAGATCCATTTTGAATCCTCATAATTATTTCATTATTTGAACTCATAGGTTTTGAATTTGGTCATTTCATGTATGTAGTTACTTTGTAACTGCTTGATCCTATTTTCTTCAAATATATAATGGATATTTATCCACAATGTTAAAAAAGAAGTAGGAACGATTTAGTGTAGTATCAATCATATATATTTCCATAAAGATGTTCGCTCCCTTTGGAATCTTACATCTCTCGGAGGTTTTCTCCCTTCATGGTTTGCTTTTCTCTATTTATTTAATTCATATCCCTAACCTCCATCCCTCATTTTCTTTTCTATTACACCCACACATTTTTTGTGGCCTTCATCTCTTAATACTTTCCCCTCGAATCTCAATATTTCAAAAAAGACAAAATGTTAAAGGAGTTTCGGTTTCGAATATGAATATCATATAGTTGCTGGTGTTTGCCAATTGTTTTGAGATTTTCAAGTTCTTTTTCCGCTTGCTTGTAAAAGAAGTGGGCTTAACTTTGCTTTCGAACAGTTTAGAAATTTTGTATAGCACCCGCAGGTTCTCAGAGATTTGTGACGATAGAGAAGGAGATTGTGCAAATTGAGGGTTCCCGGCTTCAATTAAATGAAACTCGAGACAGTATGTTGTTAGAGCTTAGATTCTTTCATACTGGATCCCCAAAATTAAGTGTGAATAAAAAAAAATTATGGAGTTATGAGTTTTATTTATTGAATACATTTTGGAAAACTCAATAATCAAGAAGATTCAAGGAAAGATTATCAAGAGCCCATATCTAAGAGCTTTGACACAAACAAATTTAGATAGTTTGTGAAGAAGCAGTAGTCCGGTGATGTTAGATACATGAATTATAGTTGTTAAGATATAACATCTTGAAAGCCTTATTGATAAACCTATATAAGAATTTTAATGGCCTTTTGTATTTTTATGAACATCTTCGTCAGATTTAACATTTTGGTGTAGCTAGGATTGACTCGGCCCCCTAGATTGCCAATTATTGCTGGAAAATTATTGATAAGTACTTTTAACACCAATTTGGTCTTTAAATACACTGTTTAAATGATTTGTAGGCCTAGAATGCTAATTTTTGTGGTTAGCATTTGTGTCTTAGCTTTAAGGCTATGTTTGGAACCCTAACTCGAACTCCGGGAAAAGGTGAGGGAAAGAAAATAGGGAAGAAAAGAAAGCAGAGGGCACTTTTTTTTTCTGTTTGGTTATTCATGAAAACTCAAGGAAAAGATAAGGAATCTATTTTCCTTGTTTGATTATCTATGACCTTAAAGAGAGATGATGATCAGTACTTTCCTAATTTCATTGTATATCAATCAACTGACTAATTTATGTTACATATCAGGGCATGTAAAATGAGTTCCAACAGAGAATGGATGTATTTAAGGCTAACAAATGGATTGCCTAACCAATCATTTATATCGGGAGTCGAAGAATTTGTTCAATTTGCACTTAGTCAATCGTATAAAGGATCAATCACATTAGATGTCCATACAAGAATAGTTAATCTGACTTGTTAGAGGTTAATTCCATGTAAAGGTTCCATCTTTTATAAATACGGTTTTGTATCCCTAATTATCGCTTGTGGTACTTGTATGGTGAGATCCGAATCATCTATATATGGATGAGGCATTATATAATGTGAATGCCACTAACCATCATGCAATAACAACAATGTTGGACTCATCGATAACATTTGTTCGGGGAGTGGTTTATGATGGTTGGTCCACAATTTAATGCTATTATTATTGAGGAATCTCTAAACCCAACCAAGACAAAATTTTTATGACATATGCTTAATGCCGCAACCAAGGCGCATGGTTTAATCGTCAAACCACCACGTTATCACCATTGCTCGAATGCTTCACATCAAGTCAAAGCATCGATTGTCTGAACGGTGCTATGATGCTTTGTGTCAGTTTATGAAGGAGTTGTTGTCGGATGATAATGTTATGACCGATAGTTTCTATGAGACCAAGAAGCTTATCAAGGAATTTGTCATAAATTACAAATTCATACTTCGTCAATGGTCAGATGATTTATCAGTGATGACCTTGAACAACTCAATGTGCAAATAGGACCATGCCTCGATATCGACCAAAGTATTAATAGATTGAAAGCTTCAGGCCATATAAGAAAACGATACTTCTTCACTAACACCAAGACTTCAAATCTAAGAGAGGTTTTAAGCCACGCTAAGAGTATGACGGACGATGACTATTCTTTGTAGAAGATGGTGAGATGCGCCATTATTCTGATTCTCCTGCATAGAAACATTTTAATGATATGCATCCTCATTTGCAAACAAAGCCGTAATGTCGTGACAGCCTATGTACCGATGGATTTCAACCATTCATAACTGAGTCGCATTTTCACGGCCTCGTTATTCTCACCCATATAATCCGCCTCGAATGTGTGTATGAAGGAACAATACATGTTTCTAACAGTTATTGTCCCAGGCCCTAGAAATCCGAAGGACAAGTTAGATGTGTATTTACAACCTTGATCTTCCTCGAGTTACAAGTATCGTGGGAAATTGAGTTGAACTTATGACATTTCTAGAAAAATTTTATGCTACGCAGTTTCTTTATGGACAATCGCTGACTTTCCAAATCTTACTCAATGTTTTCATCATCCTGGCTGGAGTACATCCATGCACTAGCATGCCCGTATTGTATGGATGAATTAGATGCTTACTTACTGCATCGGAAGGAACAAACTTGGTTTGATAATCATCGTAAGTTCCTTCCAGATCATCCATTTGTAGTGATAAATATGCTTTAGAAAGAATCGAATCTGTGAATGTATCCACCTCCAAAATTCGCTCTCGGTGTTGAGTTGCTAAGGGAAATTGATGCATTAGGGCTTAAAAAGTTAATGTAGATCAGCAAACAGATGCTAATGTTCTTGTTAGTAAATTCACCAGATGGAAAAAGAAGTCAATTTTTGGGATTTGCCATATTGAGCACAATCTTTACAAGACATAATTTAGATATGATGTATATAGAGAAAAAATGTGTTTGAAAATATCTTTAACACAAAGGATGAATGTTGATTCGTGGAAACAAAAGACAATGCAAAGTCTAGGATTAGGACTTAATGAAATGATGTCGCCACTGTGAATTGTATGTTGTTGATGACAAGCTTCCAAAAGCTTGCTATACATTGTGACAAAATGGTCAAATGAGTTGTGTATTTGGGTTTAGAATCTAAGATTTTATTGGATATGCTTCAAATATAGCTAGGTGTGATGATGAGGAAACATAAACTTTAACGAAAAGTCACTTATTGTCGTCTTTATGCAAAGGTTGATACCAATTGCATTTCAGAATGCTTCCATCACCATATGTGGCAAGCATTAACAGAACTTTGGGCTTGTTCTTTAAGGAGCTTACATCAACTGTATTTGAAACAGCTATGCTTTGAGATTAGAGCCAGAAATACTCAATTATTTGGTAAACTAGAGCGTGATATTCCCTCCTAGTTTTTTTGACTCCATCAAGCATTCTTTCCGCCAACACACTTAAGTATATGAAGCAAGGGTAGCAGGACTAAATTCAATATCGATGGATGTATCCATTTGAAAGGTATGCAAATTAATGTTATACAACTACATTTATCATCAACAAATCATTATATGATATTGGTATTTATAAACTTATTGATCGATTGCTAGGTATTCGCGAAAGTTAAAACAAATGTAAGGAATAAGGCCAAATTGGAAGGATCCATATGCAACACATATTTAGTTGAAGAAGCTTCAGCTAGAGCATTATTTCAATCCAACACTTCCATGCCGCTGCACGGCTGACGCCTCGTAATGTCGAGTCCCATACTCGAGAAGGAAATGATTTCGATGGGAACTTGTCGATATTCACCCATCCTGGCCGACCTTTCGAAGACATACAACACTCTAATGCTATGAACAAGAGATAAATGTCGCACACGCATGTCTGATGAATTGCATTGAAGTTAAACCCTATATTGAGTATGCATCTTAACTCAACTATTGCACTAATGATGTAACTTTCTAATTTGACTAATTAGTGTTCTATTAACAGAAGATTCATTAGTGATTACGAAAAAATGAGCCATACATTAATGATGCAACTGTTGATGCTAGACTCGATGAATTTTTCCTAGCATGGCTCAAGACTTATGTAAGTTCTTATTGTTTGAAGGTTTATGGTAAAATGTCTTTAACACACTCTATTAGCGTGCACGTGACAACGTTGAAATATTATCTTAAAGCTCTAGCAGAGACCGCTTCAAATGTAGCTTAATCGTTATAATGGATATAATGTGAATGGTTTCGCTTTCACTGAACGAAAATTTAGATTTTCAAACAATAGTGGTGTGTATTAAAGGTACTAATTACACGATTGATGAAACCCACTACTACTTCACAATTGCAAGAAGTCGGGAATTAGAGTACCCAGGATGCCCATTAAGAGGACTGCTTTTATTTATGTGAGTGGTTTGACATTACACCAAATGTCGGGACGAGATCCACAAGCAATAATAAATTAGTGGATGTAAATCATACAAGAAGATATGCACAAGAGGAACTATTTGTTTTAGCAATGCAAGCACAACAAGTGTATTATTGCACATATCTAAGCTTTTAAACGTGATACTGTATCTTGTGGGTCGCTTGTAAAATCAAGGCAGAGGGATGATTGAGATGCCTGGCAGAGTTTAAATTGATCCCACGCTAGAAACATTTCCAAGAGGAAACAAATGATGTGGATGAATTTAGTTTACCGTGGAAATGATACTATTTCTGAAGTGAATGATCTGGAGGCAAGTAAAAATAAGTTAGATATCGATGTAATCAAAACACTTTCAAGCGATGATGATGAAGAAGAAGAATATGATGAAAGATGAAGAAGAAGAATGGAACGATTTAAACAAAGATGAAAATTAGGCTGGTAATTTGATTGTTGTATAACCATTTAATTATCATCAATATATTATTATGTTCTTATTTTCATATATGGGTCGAGGAAAGAGGGTCGAGGATTCGATAAGGGTAGAGGACGTGGTAGGAATGTGGCTCTCACTCTAAAGGGCCCAGCAGATTCTGAATCATTAGAGGGTTCACCTACCACACATACAAGATCCGCACCAGGTGCCATCATCCATGATACTACTAGCCCCACCTGCGTACACTGTGTGATCGCGTACCATCATCTACACCACCACCCGTAGAAGATTCAACACCACAAGCAGTACCAATTACGCAGCCTGGCAATACCACTCACCCATTAGTCTCCGTCTCACCTCACTATCATAGACTCACCGATATATACGCTTCCTTTTAAACTATATCATTTGAATTTCTTATGTTGACCACATGAAGTTGAATGACTGCATTGACAACTTTGTATGTTTATTCAGAGGGATACATCATGTGAGAATATATCTGTGATTGTAACCACATCTCATGAGCGCTTGCATGGGATGTTATAATTGTAAGATGGTGCCTCATGATATCAAAGATTTCACTGCAAGAGTTTCTAAGTATGAATTTGGTCTAAGATATATTTTATTTTATTTTATTTTTCTATATATTGATCAATAACAAATGTTGTTTCACTTCTTGGTCTTGCTTTTTTTTAAATGCTTTTATATGTGATAAGGTGGAATTGAATGTGAATAAATTCAAGAAAACTGATAAACATTAAAAAGTTTGTATATATCATATATACAATAAGACTGTTTTTTCTTTTCACATTTTCATCTTGGCATTATTTCAATCATAAATATCGTTGGGATCCTTCACTAGATGCTCTAGTTAAGGTTGCATGGCATAAAAGGCTTCACGACATTATAGCAAATGATGTTAGTCATGGAAAGATCATAGTTGTCCACCGAAGTTTCATCTCGTAGAGTATCTGGGAAGCTTGGCAACGCGTACAGCCACCAAAATTTTGAAAGCCCGCCAAGGATCTATGAATAGGATGAATGAGATCGAGGTGAGGGCGCAGGACCTTTCGCGCCATACCGGCCCTTATCTCATAGAGCATAAACGCTTGGTACGTATATTGATAAATATTTGGATTTTTTTTTATTTTTTTTAACTACTTGTTTTAATATATGATACTTTTTTAATTTTAGGCGGCCAAGTTAAAGGTCTCGCTCTTCCACATGAGGCCGGCTAGAACAAACTCATAGAGTGAAGGTAGATAATCACTTGTTGGATCAGTCTCAGAGATCTATGTGGCAATCTTTTAAATAATTTGTTTGTAATTTTGCCAGAAAAAATATATTACTAATGTTTATATATTTGCGGATCGCTAGAAGTTGCAAGGTTTGTATCGGTGACTACAAATGTAAGAGGATGCATCTTCATCTCAATCAACGATGCAACTCGAATCTATCTAGATGTGGAGGTCAGAGTCAAGAAGAAACGAGTATATGGCCTTGGATCGATGGGATTGGTATGTCACATCTAGTACCATCTATCAATATGCCTTCAACTATCAACCGCTTCAAGAATCTTACACAGTACAAGAAGATAATCGAATCCAGGCTTTGGAAAAGGAGATGAGTGTGATGCGTGAGCAAATGATGCAGCAGCAGAGGGAGCATTTACAGACTGCAGAGTCTCACTACAGCTTTTCATGCACAGATTTCAGAGCTTATTAGGGGTCTGCCTATTCCACCATCCATTGCTCCAGAGTCAGATGTACCTTCTACTAAAAGATCCCACTGATTGTTAGACATTTTAATTATTAAACTGTTGCATAAGGGAACTATAAACTTAAATCTAGTTTGAGCATGGTATATGAAACTATTAACTATTAGCTATCAAAAATTTTGTGTTGCATTTTATTATGGTACAGAAATTTTGATTACTACAGAAATTTTGAAAATTTAAATTTAAATAAAATGAATGAAAATGGAAAATAATTTGCAACGATTTGCTATGATTTTGCAACGGATATTCTCAAGGTAAATTCAAGTAAGGTTTAGAAAGAAAAGATTTGTTATAATGTCGTTGCGAATTTGCAAATCTAATTGGTAATAGAATTACAACAACATATTTTGCAAACGACTCATAGTGGTTGTAAGTATAGCTATGGAAAGTTCAGAAATCTTAATTGCAATAAATCGCAATGGTTAGTAATGAACGCTGGCCGATCTCTGCAATTTGCAAACGGAATAAATAAAATTATAAATAACATATTTTGCAATGACTCATAGTATGCAAATCATAACGTTAGAACGGAATTGCAATAGAAATTGCAATGGTTAGTAATGAAATCCGTTGTCGATTCGTTGCAAATTTGCAACTTAATTAATGAATTATTAACAACATATTTTGGTAACGACTACAGTGGTTGCAACCGCTAGTAACGTTGCAACGGAATGACTAAATATAAATTGTAATGGTTAGTAATGAAATAGTTATTGACCAAGGTAAAATTGCAAACTAATGACAACAACTTTAGCTTATTTATTGTCTTTGATTTTGGGATTTAGTTAATAATTAGCAACGACGTAAAATTCGCGTAAATATAACAACGACACTCCGTTGTAAACTGCTGGTTTTGCAACCGAATGCCAAAGTGTGCAAAATTGCAACAAGGTTTTTTGCAACAGAACACTTCTTTTTGCACATCCGTTGCTAAAAGAGATTTGCAACGAATTTTTATGGGTTTGCAACAGATTTGCAACGGAAAAATCCGATGCAAAACTGTGATTTTCTTGTAGTGAAACTTCATTTTTGGGACATCTCCTTGATTTCTTCTATTCAGAACTGTATGCTCCCATTTCTCATTTGTAATTCAACTGGGGGAATTTCTTGTTTGTCACCATTCAGTGGATAGTGCAATGTTTTACCTTCTTAGGGCTTTCTAACACCCTTAGTGAACTTTCAAGTTGCAACCCCATACCATATGGCATTAGGGTACTAGGTGTTGAAACACCCCTAAGAACTTAATAGTTCAAGCAGAATTAAAGCCACATAGTAAAACCTATCCTCTTTTTGTATTTCGCTTTTGACTCTTTTCCTTTTTCATTCCCTTTTTCTCGTTTTCTCCTTGAGTTCTTCAAACAACCTCCCTAAACTTGATTTCTTTCTTCCTTTCAGTTCTTGGGTAATCACAGGTCTTCTTTACTGAATACTGATTCTTTGGAAGGTTCGGGGTTTAAATTGGCTGATTTTAGAAATAAGGCTTGATCAGTTCAATTTCTCTGAACTAAGGTATATGCTTGCATATGATAGATGACTTGAATGACTCAAAACCTTCTCAAGAATGGCCTGCACTGGCTTTCTTGTCAGCTGTATCACCTAGGATTTCGCTTCAATCAATAATCTAACAAGTTCTAGAATCCAAGTAGCTATCATATTGACCATTAGGAGTTCCTTTGATTAATTTTTTATGATGAGAGTTAAACTCTTTAGGTATCCAATGGTGCTCACTCATTGTCTTATACCACAATCTCTAAAATATGTTTTTGTTCCTTCCACTTCATTTACTTTCCTCTATTCGACTTAACAATAAATTTAAATCACTTTTACACTTTGTGTTTCAAATGAAATTGTATTCACTAGCCCTTTGTCAGCTTTTGTTGTTTTTTTTTTAGTTTACTTCCTTAAAAACTAACTGCTTCATTCTATTCATCTCATTACATCTCAAAGAAGTTTTTATTCTCATCCACTTACTTTAATTTCCCCAACTATGCATCACAAAGCAACACAACATTGAAAAAAACAGATTCAAAATAGCACACAACAATTCAATTCAAATTTCTCATTTTATTTCTGATTCAATTGCAACAGTTGGATACAATTCAAATGGGATAAGGAAGGTAAAGAAAGTCAACTTGGGAAGAAGTCTATCTTTTTCTTTTGGAAGAGGCAGCAAAGATATTAGGGGATCCGTGTCTAGTGTGATCTAAATGAATGGGAATGGAGGAAATTTCATTTCCTTCTTCCTTTCTCTTCTTGGGCTTCCTTCTCAACTTGATCTTTCAATGAAGATCTCTATCGAGAGATCAACCTTCATAGCTCATCTTGTCTCTTCCCAAGCCATCTACTTCGGTTTCTTCTATTTCAGTCATTATTTTAAACTGGAAAAAGATTGTCATAATCGATCCTAAATTTTCTAGCCATTCTTTCTTTCGCCTTAGATTTAGCATCCTTTGCTTCTTGTCTCTATCATCCAGCTTTATTTTCAAAATCCTTCTCGTAGAGACTTGTAGTAGGAACTTAGCCCTTGGGATTTGCTCCCCAAATTTGGCTTGCTCAGACATTCTTTCTTTATCAACGTTGAGTCGAGAATCACGCCAAACCGATTGTTATAAAAGCTTCATGACTTAGTTTGAGTTTCGTAATATATTGTGATCTCTTTCATTTCCTTCTTTAAACTCTTCCCTTGTTGTCAGCTTCAAAATTTTTCTCTCATCCTGCTCCTCTCTTCGTCACTCTTCTCCCCATCGGGCCGGGGTCTCTCTTCTTCTAGCCTCCATCTCATGCTCCTTTTCCTTCCTGTGCTAGCTCTTTCCTCCCACTCCGCCGGCCTCTTCTTTTCAATTCTTTTTCATAAATGCTCTTCTTCGAATTCCTCACAGAGGTTCCACTTTCCTTTCATCCATTCTCTTTGCATGGCATTGAGAGCTTCCAAGATCGAATCGTTTCTCAGGTTCTCGAGCTTTCTTCATGTTGGAAATTTCGTCAGACAGAGGAGAATCATGGAATGGAGAAGTCTATTGGGCTGCCTTCATCCCGCCTCTTCATTGTCCGCAAAAAATGAAATCATTGTCAGCCGGGTGAGTTTTGGGTGCTCGCCTCGATCAAAGAACCCTTCCGAGTCTCCTTTTTTTGTCTTCACCGGGCTTCATCTCTTCTCTCTAAACAGCACCCCCTTTCTTCCGGGTTTCTTGGTCCTTTGCTAACCCCTGTTAGAAGGAGTGGTGAAGCCTCGGGTACTTCTCTTCCGATTCCATACTCCTTTCACCCCAAATTTTCAAACATAGAACAAGTTGATTGTTGTCAAAGGAATAAGCTCTCTTTATTCCCTTCATGATACCTCATGATAAATTTTCTAATGACAACTCCATGATTGATCTTGTATCCTTAGGATGGTATACAAAGATCACAAATTTTTCTTGTTCTCTCATCAGGCACACGTGGTTTTGTTGAACCAAAATACTAAAGCAAACCATACCTTTCGCTTCTCGCGAGGCTTCCCCTGCTCAATGTTCTCGCTTTCCTTCTCCTTGGTTTAGCCGCTTCCTTACCATTAGTGTGAGCTTCTTGGCAATCTTTCCAAAATCGGTTTTTCCAAAAGTTTCTTGAATTTGGAACCATGCTTCAGGCATCGGCCATGCCATAGGCCTCGTTGATGGCCTTAGCTTCATATGAAACCCGCACTCCCAAAAACCGCTCCATCCTTTCTTCCTACCAAATTTGAATAAACTCTACTGACAGATACCCTGATTTTTTGGTGTGCACAGAGACTCTCCCCACCCTTCGGGCTTCTATCATCTCCTTGAAAGGAGTAACAGGATTTTTGAATCTCCTCTCTGTGACAAACCCCTTGTTAGCATAATACTTTTTCCACTGGGAGTACGCTTCGTCTGACACGAAATCTTCTACTTCTTCTTCTTCTCCTTTCCCTTCTTTTCTCGCTTCTTTCTTGGGAGTTTGCCTGAGTCGTGTTTCATGGCACTTCTCCCGATTGTTCTTCCCGACGAATCTGCCTAAGTGTTCTTCTGATGAGTTTCTTTCTTCTGGCTGCTCATGTTCCTCATAATCTCGTCTAGTTAGGACTAGGGTGGGAATTTCAGCCATTGAAACGTGAAGAAAGTTTTTCAGAAGGTTTGGAAAGCTAGGGTTTTCAGGGGTTGAGATTCGTATGATGAATATAGTCAGCTATGTGGTTTGGAGGAATGATAAAGTTTCCAATAGTCGCAATTCAATCACTGTTTGCTGGCTAATTATCGTCTCTTAAAAACAGGTCGCGACTTCAATTTCGCCTTTATTTGAGATCATTGAATTTAGGCTTTTAGTGAGCAATATGTATTAAAAACTCTTTATGTCGACATGCTAAGTTTGTCTACATCAGCGGGATTTTGTGACCATGGATTATCATGTCAGCGACATCCTTTATTCTCGTTTATTCCCCACCTATTTCCTACCTTGTTGGGGTTGTTATACATCATGTTTTTCATTTTGAAACTTAATGCCTGTCATGACTTCACATGGTGTCGCGACATATACCTTCTTCCTTTAATACTGGCAAATCGGCTTCAAAACAGTCACTTAATTTCAATGTTTTGTCGCGACATCACTTATGTCGCGACATAACCTTTCCGTCGCGACCTGCCTCAATCTCCAATGATCTCAAGAACCTTGAATTCCTCTTATTGTTCCTTAACCCTTTTGGGACATCTCTTCGTGCATCTCCAAGCAAAGATTTAACAATCAAGTCAAGTATATCTACAGAATCAAGGTGGAGAAGGTTACCCCCTTTTTCTCATGTTGTGACTTCTCTCATGAGTTGAATTGTTCTCGTAGTTGCCTTGCCATTCATGTCTTTTAAACCTTGCGTAAGCTCACCGCAATATTCAAGAAAATTCATAATTAAATCCAATTGATTTCTAAAATTAAATCTATCCTTATAAAACAAACTGATCTAATTTTTCAAGAACTAAAGAAAAAATATTTCAAAACCTCAAAATCAGAAATTAAATCCTATGGGTTGCCTCCCATTAGTCGGCCGCTTGAGTCCCTAGCCGGACTTGTCAAGCAGGGTACTTCTTCTTTTCCTTAAGAACCATTGGAGTTCTTCTACTTTCCTTCCTCGTTTAGATAATAGTCGCTTTAACCTCCATTCCATCGACTCAATTCTTCCCCATTATCGTCCCGTTGTCACCGCCCAGATGTAGTACTTGACACCCACCGTGTATGGCCCACTCCATTTGGATTTTAATTTCCCCGAAACAATTTCGCCTAGAATTAAATGTGCCAGAACTCCGTTCCCCGTCCGAACTCTTTCTCAAAATTCTCCGATCATGCCATTTCTTTGTCTTCACTAGATATTCTAAAGCATTATCATAGTTTTATTTTCACCTTCGCCTCGATGCTTGGAGTAATCTTTTCTTCCTCGCAGCCTTTAAAATCGGAAGCTTTAACTTCTTGATGGCCCATTGCCTTGTATTCCAATCTGCGAGGTAAATGACATGGTTTGCCAAAAACAACTCAGATGGGACATTCCAATGGGGGTTTTTGTATGCAAAACTCAGAAGTTCCCAAAGCAGATCACTGTTTGGAAGACCACAATCCTTCCCGCTCGAGCTCACCGTCTTTCAAGCATTCTTTGATCTCCCGTTGGAAATTCTCCGCTTGTCCACTGTCCGGGATGATAAGCCAAACTCATTACATGCTCGATCCCATACCGCTTCATGAGTTTTGCAAATATTTGTTTGCAGTGGGTCTCCCATCACTAATGATAGTTCCGGGTGTTCCAAATCAAGCTTTCAAAATATTCTTTAAAAGAAGCTCACAACTCAGATAGCAAGATCATTCTTGACAAGCCATCGTTTTCCCACCCATTTGGAAACGTGAATCTACTACTAGCAAAGATTTATAGGTTTCATAAAACAGAGGTGGAAAGGTCCCATAAAATCTATTCCCCCATACATCAAAAAATTTGTATCACCATAATACTTCAGGCATTTCATTCCTCGCGCGATATTTCCAATCTTGGCATCATCACACAATTTAACCCACTCAAAGACAATCTCCTCGAAGATAAGGCCAATAATAAAATCCCGATCGAGCATTCAGGACGTTATTTCTCCGTAAAAATGTCCCCATACGCGATGCATGGTATCTTATTTAAAATGTTGCCTTGTTCACTTTCCGTACACATCTTCTTATTATCATGTCAACACCTCTTTGAATAATAGTGGTCATCCCAACATAATAATTGCCGCCTGAAGCCTCTTCTATTGGTAGCCGACTCAAGGCATTACTCCACAAGCCGATAATTCACAATATCAAGATACCATGGAAGTTGGAAGGAAACCTTGGAACAATTAGTTCATCCGGGAAGTTCTCTCAAGCAACATCACATTTTCTTCTTCATCATCGCTTTCTACTTTGATATGATCACTATCACATTGTCACATCCCTTTTATCCTTGGACATTTCCAAATCAAACTCCCGCAACAACAAAGACCCACCTTATCAATCTCGCTTAGCTTCCTTTTTGACATCAAGTATTTGATCATTTGATGATCGCGTGAATCACTACATGGGATCCTAAAATGTATGTTTAAATTTTTCACAAGCAAATACTATGGCTAGCATCTCCTTTTCGCTTTGTTGAGTAGTTCTCAGGTTTATCAAGGTCTTACTAAGATAAGATAAGGTCGAATACTTTCTCTTTCTTTGCCCCTAAATACGCTCCATGGCAAAATCAACGGCATCACACATTATTTCAAATCCCATCCCATTCGTGCAGCGATTATAGGTGTTTGTACCAACTGATTTTATCTTCAAAGCATCCTTGCAGGAGTCATCAAAATCGAACTCATCTTTTTCCCAGAATCTACAAGGGTCCTGCTATTTTTGAAAAGTCTGATGAATCTCCCGTAAAATCCAAAGATGCCCCAAGAAGCTTACCTTTTATCAGGGTAGGTGGTGCAAGAGTTTTGATAAGACTGGATTGGTCCAAATTTAGTCCAAGAGCGTAAATTTTATGCCCAAGAACAATACCTTCCGTCACCATAAAATGGCATTTTTCCCAATTCAAGCTAGTCGCTTCTTGTCTCTGCATCTTGAAGTACTATTTCCAGATTCTTCAAACACCGATCAAAATCGGATCCATATAATAAAGTGAAGTCATCCATAAAATTTCCATAACTTCTTCAACCAAGTCTCGAGAATATTGACATCATACACCTTTCGAATGTAGCAGAGCATTACACAAAACTAAACGGCATCCTTCCTCGTAAGGCAAAAGTACCATGTGGGCATGTGAAGGTGGTCTTCGTCCTCAAGTGCAATAGCAATCTGATTGTATCCTGAATACCCATCCGCAGGGTGCAAACAAAAGCGAGGGTACTACACCCGCCCAACATCCATCAATGAAAGGCAAAGGAAATGATCTTTCTGCTGGTCAATTCAACTCGTAATCAATACATACCTCCATCCCGTCACCGTTCTTGCTATTGAATCAATTCATTTTTTTCATTTCGATCACAAGAAACCCCTTTCTTTGGAACCACATGACCGGGCACACCCAAGCATCAGTCATTAGCATAGATAAAACCATTCAAAGAATTCGAAAGTACCTCCTTCGACTACTCCTTCATTACTGATTCACTTTGGTGTTCTAAGGATGGTTTTGAAGTCTCTTCTAACAGAATCTTATGCATGCAAATTGATGGATCGATACCCTTCACTCTTCAATGGACTAAGCACATTCCTATGCTTCCTTAATATTTTCAGCAATCTTTGTTCCTCAAAGATCACGGGAAGTCCAATAAAATGATCACTCGTTTTTTTCGTAATTCTAAGTAAGATACTTTAAATGACGGCAAATCTTTCAAAACTAGTCCTTCGTGACTGCCTGATGAATTTCCTCTTTTTCAATATTTTCCCATTGTCATTTCATGGCTTCAAGTCACTATAGTTTCTAAAGAATGAAAACTCATTTATGGAAATCGTAATAGACATCTTCGTGAGATAATCGGGAATCATCCTTTTTCATTGATAAAAACTCGGAGTATTACATTCATTGTTAAATAATGGTTGAAGCATAGACAAAATCTGCTACATCGCGAATTTCCTCGTCTCTCGTCTATATTTTGCATACTTTTGATCAAGTTAAAAGCAGCAGTTTCTTCTCCAACCCTCACAAAAGAACTCCTTTTTTGTGATAATAATCAGAGTGCAGCCTAGTGAGTTAGAATGGTCTTCTCCCAAGAAAGGGTATTTGTGAATCTTTCTTCCATGTCCAGAATGATGAAGTCTACTGGAAAAACAAATTTCCTAACAGTGACCAGCACATCTTCCAAGACTCCTTCAGGTTTCACCATCGATCTGGCTCATTGATTTGAAGAGTAAATAAAGGCAGGGAATAACCTCCCCAAACTTAGTTTCGCAACGTAAAGAGGCATCAAATTGATACTAGCTCCTGAGTCACGCAGGAGCTTCCTGGAATTCAATTCCTCCAACACTACAAGGAATCGTGAAGCTCCCCGGGTCTTTCATCTTTATCGGTAGTTCTTTCGACATCGCACCGCAAGTGGCAGGATTCACTATTCCTTCCTCTACTATTTTTCTTTTCTTGCCTGTAGATGTCCTTCTTTAAATTTTGCATAGAGTGGCATCTCTAATTACCACTCAAAGAAAAGGCATACTGATCTCCAACTTCTGGAAAGTTTTCAAAACCTTGCAACCGCTCCTCTATCTTGATTTCTCATAGCCTCTCAGGAATGGACCGCAGGTCTAGACTTGATGTTCTTCCCTTCTACTCCTTCTTTTTCTCCCAAGACTCCTCTTCCCCTTTCCGGTCTTGCTCCTTCTTGTTGCCGTCATCTTTTCTTTCATCTTTCTATTTCCTTCCTAATTCTCACCAGATAAACATGCAAACCCTTGATTTTTCTTTGTGTCACTTGGGAAGGTATCTTTCCTCCGGAGCCATAGGCTTCAGTGAGGCCACCTGCCCTACTTGTGTCTCCTGTTCTTCAAAGGATGTACTGTGTGTTCTCGAAAAATTTCAGAATTGGTAAAGAAGGCTTCCAATTCTACAAACTTTTGTTCATGGAGGTTCAACAGCTTCTATTATCCCCCATGAAATGCAGCATCTGCTCTTCAAAAGATCAGTCTCCTCCTGACCCCGATATTCATTTCGTGTTCATTTCCTCAGCTGGGCCTGAACTCCTGGTTGCTTCGATAACCCCGCCGAGGGTTCTGTCCATGCTTCGGGCCTTGTGAAGCCCTCCACCATATGAGTAGTTCTCAAGGGCCTGTCGGGGTGATACTGTACGGCAGGTTAGTATTATTTGAAATGGTAAGCTCGCTCACCCATACTTAACCTCTTCAAGATCATAGAATTGTTCTTCACAGCCTCTTCAAGATTTCTTCCTTCAATAACTTTCTTCAACTGCTTCCATTTCACGGGCAAGCGTGTCTTCCTTTCTTGCTGTCCAAATTCGTGCATAATGGCATCCAACTTGGCCTCCATGGCTGTCATCTTGCTCAGCTCCATGATTCCCTTTCCTCTACTGCTTCCTCTTGAAAACTCAGAAGGAGTTTTCATATTGCATTTAGCCAGGTCTTCAATCAGCTCTCTTGCCTCTTCAACACTTTTTCGCTTGAATGCTCCACAACATGAAGCATCAATGATCCCCTTTGATATATCATCTGGCTACATGATATACAACATCCATCCATCTTCATTCATCCCATGCATTGACATCTTCAAAGAACTGCTCAATCTTTCCTGTAGCCACATATAGGCTCTCATCTTCCCTAATAAACACAATAATTTCCTCCTTCGAGGTGAGTGACGGGGAAGAATCTCGCCAACAGGCTCTACCAGCTCCTCCTAAGCATCACAGCCATATGGTAGATTCATACCATAGCCAGATTCTTAGAGCAGGCGGAATAGAGTGCAGCTATCGACTTCCGGTCTCACCTCATTCAACTTTTACTCAGATGAAGCCATCCCGAGAAATCTTCCTGTGCTCGTTCGGGTCTTCAAAGGGGATGACCAAGAACCGATCGACCGCGGTACTAATGTTGGTTTAAGTTCAAAATTGTTGGCATCGATAGCAGTCAGTTCGATTGCCGAAAGTATTCATCCCGACGACGGCTTCCAAAATTCCTCCATGGTATCGTTGATTTGAGGTCTTCGCTGCCAGTCCTGTCCCTGCTTGATCCTCGCTCTTCATCCGCTGGGCGGTGGTGTTTTCAGCTTTCCTGTCTTTCAAGTCAAGTGTTTTCTAATTAAGAATCACCGAATCGTGACGCTTTTCTCGCTTCCATGCATCAAAGTTTTTCTGAAAGCAAAACACACTCCCATTAATAGGATTAGTCAAAACAACAAATATATTCAATATTTTTTTGTTAAAGGTTAGTGGTTAAAAATAACCACTGCTTGAAAAGCTATTTTTGTTCTTTTCTTCTAAATGTCCAAATTTACTTCCTTCTTTCATTCGAATATTGATTTACTAAATTTTTTCGATCTCAAGAACGCGCCCATAAAACTCGATGACCCCACTAAACACATATACAAATTTAGCACAATTACCAAAGGATCATTATCTAATCCTATGAACTGCGCCATAAAAACTTGGATGACCTCGCACCAAAACACATATACAAATCTCTAGTTGCACAATTACCAAAGGACTATTATCTAATCCCTAAACTGTGCATTCATAAAACTGTATGAGACCAAAAGTCTCCTAGAGTTAATCATTTTCAATTTTGGTTTCAGCTCTATACCGCAAGTGCACAGTCGACAAGTAATAAAATGGATATAAGTCTCGTATATCATCCCACGAGATCTCAAGAATTTCAAATCATTCACCCCGACTACGCAGTCTGCACTATTCGACCATAAAGTGATAGTACGCCTTACAGCTCGGAAATTATACTAGCACGAGTAAAATAAATGAACAATCAAATAAACTGGAATATAAAGAATAAAGAATAAAGAATAGTTAAGAAAATAAATGGACACTGAATAATTATCTTTCAGAGGACACATCAAGTATACTACTATAGTGAAGTACCAATTCCTGTAGTTAATGAGAAACTTTCAATATTTCAGTTTTAAAATCCATTCCAAGGCGTTTAGCAAGAGTCGATCTCTCCACACTCCATTACTTCATTTATCTAATTTTTCCCGATTCTTTCGAAGACAGGAATGAGATAACTAATTTTAAAAGGGATTTCCTTAATCAGTATTTTCTTCGCAATACTATACCCATTTTACGGATCAAAACCTTAGCCCTGCGTTATCTATTGTGCAAGGATGATACAACTTCCAGATGCTCTTCCTCAAATTAGAATAGATCACCCTCTCCTTGATTAGATCTCACAACACTCCGGATTGGCCTTTCACTATTCGAATTGAGGTGAACTCTCCGCTTGTTTAAATTGATAACTCATTCCAACTTTTCGATTTCGCGAGAAGAGATTTATCAAGTAAACTTTGCAAAGCTCATTAGATCTCAAATAGCGTGTTAATATACCTTCAAGCAATTGTTCATAACTCGTGAATGCCTTCTCTGTCACTCGAGGGCCTCCTTTGAAATCGTGAGCAATGAGACAAATCTTATAACGGTATAAGAACCGATATTCGCATCAAAACAAGAAACCCAACACCGTAAGTAAATTCATAAACCGAAATTCAAAAGCCGCTGAAACGACCACGTGAAAGATAATTTCGACTATATCTACTTAATGGAAGCCGGATTCTCACCATCGAATTACACGCCACAAAGATTCCTCCGATCATAAGAATAATCGCACTAAACTCAAGAGCTAATTCATAAATTGTCTAACTTCAAACATTCCAGGTAGTAATTTGAAAAGATAGAATTCTGCATTCAGCTTCTGCTCAAAATCGACAACACCCAGATCCAGAAAATAAAATGAAAATAAAACGATAAATCTAATCTAATGTCTAACTATCAACATTGAAGAAAAGAAAAGAAAAGAAAAGAAAACTAAATAAACTAAAGAAATGAGTTTCAATACCCGCACTTCGTCTTCCGTGTCACCGCCGTCTTCATCCGGTAGCCGCCATTTATAGGGTTTCTGGCCACCTAATTCCAATGCGCCTTTGTGGATTCCAGTTAGTTTGCCCACAGCTTCGCTCATGTCGCTACATTGATCTCTTTGTCATGATGATCATCCATGTCGCTGACATCGATTACGCGCACATCAACTCTAAGCCCCAACCGCCTTCAACTCGATAAAATGCCCGATGTCGCGACATCGATCCCTTGTCGCGACATCACTTTATGCCTTTGCTGGTTTCATTGTCTTCTCCCCGATGTCGGCTATCGCATATCTTGTCGCCGACATCAGCTCAAGTCTTCTCGCGTTCGCCAATCCATCGTCGCTGACGCGTTTTACCTCACCTCGTCGCCATCGCGCCGGCGTTCGGGATTTCCACCTGTTGCTTTCGTGTCGCGACTTCGCCCTCCGTCGCGACAACAAATTTATGTCTTTGGAGGCTTCAACGCTTCGTGTCGCGACTCCCACCCTCCGCCGCACACCGCCTTCGCTAACCCAACTCATCCTTCCAAAACCCCGCTCATAGCTTCGCTACGATTCTCTTGTCGCTGACTCATCCCGAGCCACGAATCTTTGCCGCGAAGATCGATGTCGTCATACACTTTCCTCAGCTTCGCAATCTCACCATGGTCCGTGATTCCTTGTCGCACCAGTTGCTGATTCTTCCATTATCCAATGCCTGACTCTTATAATTCGATCAGGTGCTTCAAAACTCATCAATAGAATCAACCATTTATGCTCTATTCCCGCCAGCCACTTCTTATTTTTTATTCCACCATTTGCTGCATTTTTTCCACTGCATTTCTTCTTTCTTTTTATACTCCCTGCAGTCAACGAATTTTGGTGAGTTTCTTAATATTTCTGCATCTTAATTATTCCTTTTTACATTAAAATCAAACAGAAAAATGGACTAAAAATAGATGACTTTTAAGCTCATCAATCACTTAAGAGGTTGGACACTTGATGAGACTTATTGCTTTTATTCTCTCAATCATATTTCTTCTTGTCAATCAATTCTCTAATTGAGATTCTTGGTGCATCCATCTAACTTGCATACTCTAGAGTGCACTTTTAGCCCAAGTTTCAGTCATTTGATCTATATTGAGAGCTTGAGAGTGTCTCTTTGTACTTACAAGAAATCAAGTGTGTATAATTTAGTTGATTTGTGAAGAATCCATTAAGCCATAAAACCAAAAAAGAAAGGTTTAGGGTTGAGTTTGCCACTTCAGCGAACAACCCTCGCTTGAAGGTTAAGGAGAAGTAGAACGTAGACAAGGGTGTGTGTCAAGCACTATAAACCAGTTTTGTTTTCTATCCAAATTTTTTTCATTGTTGATTCACCCCTATCTTAGTTAGGTTGCTAAGTCATAGAATTTTCAATCGTATCGCAGCAAGCCTTTGTTTTTCAATACTTAATCGCCTAAGAGGAAAATGACTATCACTAGCACTAGCACCAAACTAGCACAAGTCTTTTCAAGCCGAAAGTTTCAAATAAACCACCCTTCTTTATCGTCCGATTATCACTCTAAACATGCCAAGACATGACTTGGCATTTAGGAATCGATTTGAAGGAGGAAATAATCTTATATAGTTATACTTTCCCCTACAAAGATGTCGAGTGGATGCAAAAACTCCAAAACCCTCAACGTGAAGGAAGAAAATAATAGAAATTTTCAATTAAATTAGATTTATTTATATTCTGTATGCTATGGATAGAAATGGATATAATAGAATTAGTTAATGTAAATGGCTGGGTGAGGTTTGGAGAATACTAGAAGTTACCCATGAAGGAACTAACCAAGTTCAAGATTCTAAAGTTAGAATTTTTTAAAATGACTTATGAAATGTTCAAAATGAAACCTAATGAATCTATTGTTGAGATATTTACTAGGTTTACAGACGTTATAAATGGTCTAGAAGGCTTGGGAAAAAAGGTGAGTGAACAAGACAAGGTATCTAAAATTCTAAGATGCTCACCTCCTAACACTCCAAAACGGAAGCTACTATGAAGCAAAGAATTTGAAGGAGCTACTCTGAAGAACTTATAGGCTCCTGAATTATTCCATGAAATGAAGATTGCAAGACAAAAAAAAGAAAAGCAAGAGGAAGAAGGTAAAAAGAAAAGCATTGCACTAAAAGCTTAAGAAGAGAAAGTTGTTGATGAAACAAAAATCAACAACATGGAAGATAATATTGCCCTCATCACAAAGAGAGTGCAAAAACTAATGATGAAGAATAAATATGGTGGAAATACCTACAATAAAAGAAGTAACTACAAGAAGGAAGGTCCTTCAAAAGAAGACAAAAAAAAAAATAGAGAACGAAAGTAAAATAAGTATTTGCTACGTGCAAAACCAGACATGTAAAATATGATTGTCCTCTTTATAAAGGCAAGAGAGAAAAGAGAAGAGCTATGATGGCAACATGGAGTCAAAGTGAAGACTCATTCAATGATGAAAATGAGAATGAAGTTGCCAACATGTGTTTCATGGATTTTAAAGACAAAGTTGAGGTAAATTCTAACCTTGATGAAAATGAGGAATTTATGTTTGAATGTGATGATTTGCTTAAAGCCATCTACAAGCTTGATGAAAAGAACACCTTACTTAAGAAAAAGGTTTTTGAGCTTCAAAAAGAACTTGATGAAATGAAAGAAAAATTTTCAAAAATTTCTCTTGAGAAGGAAAATGAGGAGCTACTTAAAAAGAATGAATGGTTAGTCTCCTCCCTTTCAAAATTCTCCTATGGACAAAAGGTTTTTGACATGATCTTAGCTAACCACAAATGTGTTTTTGATAAAAGGGGGTTAGGATATAAATGTTCAAAAAATGAAAAATATTTTATAAACTATTTTATCAAAGAATCCACAAGTGAAAATCCCTTAACCATTTCCAATTTTTATGGTATAGGAGGACACATAAGTAGTACTTGTCCCCTTAGAAATGAATCCCAAAAGGTCTCAACCTCTAAGTAAAAAGACTCGCTGAAAATCAAAGGTAAATTAATGACCAAGGACCCAAAAAGATTTGGGTACCCAAAACTTTGATTTTCTCTTGATAGACTGGCTGGAAAATGTTCTGAGATAGTGGTTGCTCAAGCGTATATGACCAAAGATGAGTCGTTTGCCTTCCTCACAAGAAGAAAATGAGGGTATGTGACTTTTGGAGATAATGGAAAAGGTAGAATCATTGGACATGGTTCTATAGGTAACAACTCGTCATCTCTTATTAAAAATGTTTTGCTTGTTGATGGTTTGAAACATAACCTTTTAAGCATTAGTCAACTTTGTGACAAAGGTTTTAAAGTGATTTTTGAATCCTCTCATTGTGTCATCAAGGACTCTCAAAACAATAAAATCATCTTCATGTGCCATAGAAATGAAAATGTTTATACAATTGATATTTCAAAATATGAAGGTCATAATAGATGTTTTTCTAGCATGTATGATGAGAGTTGGTGTTGACATAGGAGATCGGGACATAAGATAAATCATTACACAACTCAACAAAATGAACTCAGAGGCCTTCCAAAAATCTCTTTGAAAATATAAAATTTGTTAAGCATGCCAAATGAAACAAATAAAACATCTTTTAAAATAAAATTTTCATTTCTACATCAAGACCTCTAGAGTTTTTCCACATGGATTTGTTTAGACCCGAAGGACTACTAATCTTGGAGGTCAATCATGCATTTGTGATTGATGACTTCTCTAGATATATTAAGGCCTTGCTCTAGCTCACAAAAATGATGCCTTTATGAGTTTTTCAAAGCTTTGCCAAAAATTCAAAATGAGAAAGGTTTTACCATCTTTTTTGCATAAGAAGTGATCATGGCGGGACTCGAAAATGTTGATTTTGAAAACTTTTGTGATGAGCATGGAATTGAACATAAATTTTCAACTCCTAGAACTCCCCAACAAAATGGGGTTGTTGAAAGGAAAAATAAAACCTTGTAAGAAATGGCAAGAATCATGCTTTATGGAAACAATTTACCAACTTGTTTTTGGGCCGAAGCAGTCAATACTTCATGTTATATATTGAATAGAGTTTTGATAATGCCTTCTTTGGACAAAACTTCAGATGAACTTTGGAAAAATAAGAAACCTAACATTATCTATTTGAAAGTGTTTGGAAGTAAATGCTTTATTTTAAACACCAAGGACAACCTTGGAAAATTTGATGCAAAATCTAATGTTGGAATTTTTCTTGGATACTCTTTATCTAGTAAAGCTTATAGAGTTTTCAACAAGAAGACCATGGTGGTAGAAGAATTCGTCCTTGTAGTCTTTGAGGAATCCAATGACTCTCTAGAAAGACGAGAAAGTATTGATGATGATGTAGGTTTGGACTTCTCCATGGAAGATTTGCAAACTGATATGGAGCTCACCAACAAGAAGAGGGAGATTGATTCAAAAATGAAGAGGAATCACCTTTAAGCCTCCTCCACCTCTCAAACCCTAAGCAAGGGAGACCTGTATCTTATGACTACCAAAAGAATGGAAATTTGTCATAAATTATCCACAAGATCAAATTATAGGCAACTCTCCATCAAAAGAACTCAGATCCTCCTTAGAAATATTTGCAAACAATCTTGCTTTGTATTCTCTAATTGAACTCATTAAATTAAATGATGCTATAGTAGATGAAAACTGGGCACATTATGCAAGAATAACCTAAAAATCTAACTTGAAAGGAATAAAGTTTAAATTAGTACTCTGCATCAACAATCAAAGGTATATTATACCAAGGTACAGGAACAAAATGGATGGAAAACGACATAATCATTAGAAAATAAAAGCCAGATTAGTGCCCACGATATAATCCACCACAGCAACTGATCATGAAGAGACTTTTTGCTCCGTGAACTAGATTAGAAGCCATAAGAATGTTGTTGCTTTCTTTCTTGTTACAAAAACTTCATCATATCACAAATGACGTGAAAAGGTTTTTTCAAAATGTCCTATAAATGGTAAACTATTGCTGAACAACCCGCCTCGAGTTTGAATTCCTTAACCATGTTTTCAAATTCAAAAAGGCACTTTATGGCTTGAAACAAGCCCCTAGAGCTTGGTATGAAAGACTAATCAAACTTCTGATATTCAGTGGTTTCCAATGGGCAAAATTGATACAAATCTCTTCATTAAGCCAAAGAAAAATGATATGCTTATTATGTCCAAATTCCATGTTGATGATATTATCTGTGTTACTAATATTCACTGCATGAGTCATATGTCCTATGCATAGTGAATTTATATTATATGATGAGATTTCAACTTCTTCCTTGGTCTTGAAATCAATGAGTTTGGTTAAGGCACACCCTCTTCATAAACCCAAGCTAAGTACGTAAGAGACATCCTAAGCAGTCACACTGAAGAAGCTAAGGCCAAAAGCACACCTATGGCCTATCCATCAAGCTCACATGGATTTAGAAAGGTGTTTAGTTGGACCAAACACACTGGCCATGTTATCACGAAGACTTAGGGAGCTGGAGCACAGAGCTGGAGGACTCGAGATGCAGAAAACACTATTATCACGTAGACTTAACGGAGGATAGACTGAGTGACTGAGATGAAAAACATTACCTGGCCGTTACCAATGAAGACTTAGAGTCAAGACAGAGCCTGGAGCACTCCAGATGAAAACATAACAACGCGGCTATCACTGAGAATAGAGTTGAGTTACAGAGCCTTCCGAGTGACCAGATTCGATACCCCTTGGAAATCGTGACGCGCGCGAGCCTGGCAAGGGATCAGTGGCCATGGATGTCATTCATGACATGGACTAGGTTGGATAAACCATTGATTGTCAGCGACGTGACCTGGGAAGGCCGCGTTTGCACACTAAGCAGGGGCTGTGGTAGGTTGCATGTCAGGTGGATTATATACAATCTTTAGAGGATACACGCAAGTACGCGCTCCCGGATCATAAGGGCAGTTGGGAAAGAGCACTTGCCCTTAGTGGAATTTCTGCCCACAACAACGCTATTAGGCGAAGTATATGGCACCATATGAGGCATTGTATGGGAGGCCATAGATTCACTCAACATGTCGGACCGAGGTGGGAGAGAGCCCACTAGTCCCGATCTGACAGAGACACTCGAGAAGGTGAGCTGAGATTGACGTCATTTCTCGCCAGCCAAGAGAGTTATGCGTATGTACGACGTCGACCTCTTAGAGTTCGAGAGGCGTTGGAGATCAGCCGCCTTCTTAATGATGCCTGGGCAGAGGAGTGGTCGTTCAAAGCCACGGGAAGTTATCGCCTAGGGTTCATCGGACCCATCGAGATACTAGAGGGTAGGGCAACGAAGGTACCGGGGTTGGCTTCACCGCCCGCGATAAGTCGTGTCCACGAGGTTTTCACGTCTCTATGCTCCGGAGGTATACCCGATCCAAATTGCGTAGTGGATTGGGTAGAGACTCAGCCGACACGCATGAGACCTTCGAGGAGGGACCAGTGTGCATTATGGATAGCCAGGATCAGGTTTTGCAAACGCAAGACCTTGAGGCTAGTGGGGGTGCTATGGCAGCACCTTGGAGTGGAGGAGTCAACGTGGGAGCACGAGGACACGATGCGGGCCACCTATCCCTTCTTGTTTAGGGATGAAGGTACTTGCCTGAATGCCTGGTCACACTTAAGATTTGGGTCACATATAGAGCAAGGTATGTCAGATACGACAAAGACACTGCATTGTCCACTATGATCAAATTTTCAAGGAGGGGGAGAAATATAGATCCAGAAAATCTAACTTTCCCAAAATGTAAAATCGTGACCCGTGAAAATTCAAAAATTTTTATAGATCTCGGGATGCATTTAATGGATTCTCATCATTGAATTATCTCGTGAAATCTAGCTACCACGCCGACCGTAGAATTCGAGACAAATGAATTTCATGCTCTTTAGGCAATCAGCATCAAAATATAAAACGGGTTTGAGAGAGACATGTATGTGACAAAGCCACCATTACATGCAATTTCCTTATAACATGCTGTAAGATTATAGATTGATGAAACTGACGGCCTAGATAGTACCGGGCGTCAAAATCTAGAAGGACATGATGAGAATTAATTGAAAGTCATGATGAATGGCACAAAAAATGTGAATAGTATTGTCTTCCATTTGGCACAAAACGTAGTAGCCGGAAGAGGAACGCTCAAAACATTGATCAGGCTTCTGGAGAGAGAGGCTTCTTCTCTCTAGAGATCGATCACGCCGTTCTCACAAAGCAAGAAGTAAGCCGTCACGGGCGGGCTACGCGGTGAATACACCGTGGAGTTCGACAACTCCAAGAGGTAGACTTTTTTCCCACAGATATTCTTGGCTAAGAGTCATGTCATGGTTAGGGATATTCCGAGGCTTGATTTAGTCAGAATTCAAATAAAACCTTTGAACCGAAAGATAAAATTCAATTTGGTGGTCGTGGAACAATAAAACCCGAGGGTTTCATCGTTCACAGTTTATGACGATTTTCAGGAAAATGTGTTTTGTAAATGATCTGAAATGAATTGCTTTTGTGGTTTAAGCATCACTTGAAGGTATTTAACACTTTGGTGTTATTGATATGAAAATTGGAATAAATATGATTGCTAGTATAAATTATGTTAATATATGCGAATTGTATTAGGCATAAATTATTTGAATTAGCATAATGCATTCCATATGCACCAAAGTCAGAATATTAGGTGGATGCATGACATGAAATGAAACAAATGAAAATGTTTGTAAAGGAATTTCATAAAGATTTTCAAGAATGCCTTTGGAGAGTTATCCAAATAAATTTCATCTCGAGGTTCCATGATCCGATTCGAGAAATATCCTATAATTCGCCTTGAAGGTTAATACTTTACCAAAATCCTAGAGTGTGTTTTCAAGGAACAAATAGCTTTGGTTTTAAAAACTGATTATTTTACTCGCATTCGGCTTAGGTGCATATGCAGGAGGGAGTCATGCAGGGACTCGTGACATGGGATTGGTCATATAGATATCTCAGTAAGTTCATGTAATTGCTTGATAAACAGAGTTTGTCGCTGTGATGTGCAATTAGATGAGTGAACCTATGTAGGAAATTATCTCTACCGGGCTTTGCTCACCTTGTCGAGGATCACCATTTCTGTACAGTGGAGTGTGTAATTATGACTCGCGCCATTAGAGGCCTGAAGTTTTGCAAATAGAAATGGGATTGTGGCTTTGGTATTGATTTTAATGATATACGAAATCAAGATAGTACTGTAAACTCTCAACTATGTAATATATTTTGCTCTGAATATATTTTGATTTAGTATCGATGCAGGGCCCAAGTGGGCATTTTGATCAGATCCAGAAAATTCCAATCTATGGTGAAAAAGGGTAAATCAGAATTTCATCAAAAAATTCAGAATTTATTCTCTAGATCTCTTGATGACGAAACAGATTTCATCAGTCGAATCGCTTCTGCCAAAATCAGCTAGCACATCAAATTTTGTAGAATCCAGACAAAGAAGAAGCAGCACGCTTCAGGTATCGTCAAATAGAAAATATATTTTCATATGAAAGTCATATATAACATCGCATCATGATGTGCCATAAGTGGTATGATAGAGAAACGATGCCGAAAATGGATGGCCGAGATAGTGCCGAATGTCAAAACTAGGAAAAGAAGGACATAAATGTCATTTTTTGAATTGTTTAAGTTAGAAAAAGACAAATAATGAATAGTGTTTGTCTCTCCCATAAAGGGAGCAAACGTGAAAAGAGGGATTTCGACAAAGGGCTTCCGCATTTTGAGCTTAGAGAGAGAATACCCGACTTCTTATAAAATATCAAGGATCCGAACGCCGTAATTCTTCGACAAGAAGGAAAGTCAGTCTTATCGCAGAGAGAGGCTTCACGCAGGCTTTCTGCCTAGGGGAGTTTCATTAAACTCCGAGAGTTAGGCCTCTCCTACTTGGGTATTATTCTTTATTTAAGTACTCTTTGTTAATGTTTGAGTTGACTGGTACTATGAGGGAGCCTGACGGGCCCCAAAACTGGGACCGAATTATTGGAAATTAATTTAGTTCATGACAAACCGTGATTTGTCCGATTTTCTGGGTTATTTATGCAAAATTTATGAAACAAAATGGATGCTTTGATGTGTATGAGGCCTTTAGAAATGCATCAGAAACCCGGTTCACAAAGGCAAGTGAACCTATGATCGGTGATTTGTCGGAATATAAATCGAGGGCTTCAATTATTCCCGAGAATAGTTCACAAAATAATTTTTGAGAAATAATGTGTTTGGTCGCAGTGATTCAAGTTGAATTGTTTCGTGTTTGATCATTAGCCCAAGTGAGCTAATTTTGGGATATGGAAATGCAGGAAATACATAACATGATTGTGTGATTTAAATTATGTAAATATATGCATGATTATATATTTGCATGTGTTATAGAATTGAAATGGAATATACATCATGCATTCCATATGCATCGGGGCATCCTAGGACGATAGGAGTGAGTGCATGAGGTAATTCTTGAGAGAATGGTTCGAGGGAAGGTCTAAAATAATGAATACTCCGAGGGTAGTCTAAATAAAATATCAATCGGTCTGAGTCGGCCCAATTGATATACACGGAGGGTAGTCAATACATAATATAAATCGCCTGAGACGTCCCAATTGATATATACATCGGAGGGGCTGTCCACAAACAAATAAAAACCAAGTGCCTTCATACGAAGCTTAGGCAGTGTGAGGGCCTGGAGGACTCCTGGATATGAGATGATCGCTTAGACATTCAAGTAGGGTCATGCATTTGAATGTGTTTATTTTGGAGCATCAGAGATATGCACTTAGGGTGAGAGTAGCCCACTTAGGGTGATTCCACTACTGAGGCACAGCTCACCCGCCACAAGGAATGGCTTTTATGTGCAGGAGCGTGCTGCCATCATAGAGGCTGCTGTAAGGTGTTTAATGGCTTTGATGAATTTGCATGTATTAGAATGTTTTTCATTTTAATATATGTGTGTTAAGAGTAGATCATTAACTCTGTAACCATGATATATAGTTGGGATGTTTTATGAGTATTGTCAGGGACCCAAGTGGCCGTTTTACTCATGTGTGATGGATTATATCGATAGTCGGGAGTATAATGCAGGGCCCAAGAGGTCATTTTACTCCTGCATAGTTGTATAGACCCTATGTGGTCATTATGTATATTGGGACAGAGGCAGGTGATGTATTGCAGAGCTCCCGCACAAAGAGACCCATCCATTTGGTGAGAAATGCCTGGGTCAACGCTGACATTCACGGCGCTTCCGCAAGCATGGTAGTCAACGGACCCTTGGGTTTTTAGGGCGTCACATTTACTCATTTTTATTCATATGTGGACCCTGTGTGGTCATAAGTTGATTGCTGGCTGTTTAGGCTCTGTAGAGCCTCCTCGTACAAAGGAAACTTTGCCCGATTTTTCATGAGAAAGCCCGTTACCCGAGATCCACATTATCTGTGGTTGCTGGGTCATTAACTAATCAGTCGGTTTTAGGGCGTTACAAAAAGTAGTGACACCATAAATTGTTATTGTACTAGTGCATGTACTCTCCATTGCCTATTTTAGAGAATATATTGGAAGATTCAACAATGGATTGCATACTCGAGTTACCCAAGACAATTAAACATGTAGATTATCATGGTGGTTGTTGACAGATTATCCAAGATGGTGCATTTTGTAACTTCCACAAAAATAAGTGATGCGAGTCATGTGGCGTGACTATTTTTCAAAGAAATCGTGCATCTCCATGGGGTTCCCATGTGATGCCCTAAAACCCAGGGGTCCGTTAACCAACTGGCAACCTGCGAAAAGCTTGTAGATGTCGGGTAACCCGATACCACACTATTGGGTCCCATTTATCAGGGTCCATATTTTCAAAAAAAATCGGGCAGAGTCTCTTTTGCTCAGGGAGCTTTACCCAATATACAACCTGTATAACAGTATATCCATGACCCATCTAGGGTCTCAACAGAAGTAGTAATGACCACACAGGGTCCATCTGTCCATATCCCCAATATACAACTATGTCATAATAGTCCATAAAAGCTTATTACAACACTCTTATACAAAACATATAGATACATGTCAAAACAATTGCCAAAGCCACAATCTGGCTTTCTTCACAATTGAGGCCTCTATTGAGGGACGTCCTCTTGTACCTGAAATATGGTCCCACGACGAGGTAAGCAATGCCCGGGGCAGAGAATAACCTGGCAAGGGCTACTCCCTACCTGCACATGCAATGCCATTTCACATTCAAGTAAAACATACACATTCCTACCATACGTTCACATGCTACGACAGAATGTGACTCCACCCTATCCCATGTCCCGAGTCCCACCGACTCCCCTCACAAATGATATATGAGGAAAATCGTCATTTATGTTCCATCAATGACCATTTTTCCAAAACAAAAGCTTTTTATTTTATAAATCAAAATCTATTAAACAAACTCCGATATTCACTTGTTTTTACTAAGTTCCATGTGTTTTTGTGGGTAGCGAATTTTCGGGGTCTCACTGCAGGCTTTGCACGCCTTCCGACACTTTCGCTTACTTTCATCGCTTGATACATATGTCTAACCAAGAATACCGGGTTTTCCACTCAAGGGGGTATCTATCCCTACTTGCTATACCCAACACACATATTCTTCATTTCCTTTTTCTTTTATGCGACATTGAGACTCGTTTTGGATGTTGTCCCATTTTACCGGGCCCACCATCAAACACCAAACACAGTGTCGATCTACCATGTACTCATGACATACCATCGAACACCAAACACAGTGTCGATCTCTACCATGCACTCACACCCATGTCATGCGATGTCCCGTACATAAATGCAATGCAATGCCATTGCATGTATCTCATGCTACATGCACAATGAATGCCACGTGCAACAATTCAAAATCATACTTCATGCTAAGTATCATGGATAATCATATTTAATACATATAATTATTCCTATTTAATTTCCATATGTCTAACACATATATCTCAACATGCTTCACAATACAATAAACATGTTATTCACTTTTCATGAATCTCAAGCATATATCAACACCAAGTATTAATCATACAAGCAAGGATAACTTGGTACCTTTTATCAATTATTGCATAGGCAATGCCCACAAAACAATCCCCACATCAATTTTTTACAAGGGCAGGAAAACACCCAAAATTTTGAGCACTAAATGTCATTCACTGGCATATGGTTAAATTCTAGACTCAAAGAGCTTTTCGTAGAGTCCAAGAACACGTAAATCGGAGTTCAAATGAGAGAGTTATGGTCGTCTGAGTCGAAGCTACCGATTTGCATAGGTGTGCGAAGACCCCAAAACCAAGCACTACACCCACGACCAACACTTGGCCAGCCCAAACCACAAACAATCCAGGTTCAGTCTCAGGATTGATCATCCATGGCTACGGGCAAGCTAGATGCCCAGCCACGTCCAATCGTAACCAAGGCTACACATAGGTAGCCAAGAGGTCCAAAATTTCTATTTAGAAACACTAGGTCCAGTCCTTGACTTTCAATAAACACAGCCCTAAGATTAGAGCTAAACCACAATGGCCCTTACATGGCCACTAGGCAAGAAATAACCAGTGTAGGAGAAAACCCTACCTTTTGGAACGCGATGAAACCCGCAGTTTCTAGTACCCATGCATAGCTCTCGTCGTGTGGACTAACTTTGTCTTTTGCCCCTACCCGTTTCAACCGCCGATACGCTGGAGATCGCGAAGGGAAGTGCCATTCCTTTTTTTTTTCTCCTCTCTCACTGTCTCTTTTCTCTCTATCTCTTACACACTCTCCCTCCTTTTTTTTCTCACCTTACCCACCGAATTTTTTTTTTTTATTTCCTTTAACTGAGAGGAAGCTTCCTCTCACTCTACTATTCATCTTGCGATGTGTCACCTTTTCCATGGTCCATGTGTCACATGGACACATGTTCTAGGTGGAACTCTCCACACCACATGGCTCTCATGCTCTGTGTCCTTTTTCCATGGTGCCATGTGCCAACCCTTGGTCATGCCATGTGGCACCATCACCCCATGTGTCACCCGACACCCGGTGCCTCGATCAACGAAATTCGACTTGGTAACTAGATTTTTCTAGATGAATTCAATAGTGAAGTATGTTTCATCATTCGAGATCTACAAATTTTTCAGATTTTCCTCTTACATTATAGCGGCAAATTACCGTTTTGTCATTTTTCCAGAAAAATTGAATTTTTCCCGTGTTTTACATTCTCCCCCCCTTAAAATAATTTCGTCCCCGAAATTCACACACAGATACACATTCAATATCACATGCATATGCAACCGTCATTTCAATATCAATGACTAAAAAAAGCGTACCTCCATCCTCAAACAAGAAATGATAATTGGCACATATCGTGTCCTCGCATTCCCATGTTGCTTCTTCCACTCCCCGATGCTGCCATAACACTTTTATCAGCCTCACAATTTTGCCTCGCAAACCTGGTCCCAACTATCCATGATACGCATTGGTCCCTCCTCGAAGGTCCCACCACATCAACAACCAGCTCGCCCTAATCCATTACATGAGTTGGATCTGAAGTGTACTTTCGAAGCATAAAGACATGGAATACCTCGTGGACACCCGATAAACTCGACGGTAATGCCAACCGGTACACAACTGTGCCCACCCTCTCGAGTATCTCAAAGGGCCCAATGTATCTCAGCGATAGCTTCCCCTTCTTACCGAACTTGACCACTCCTCTCTTAGGTATCACCTTCAAGAAGACGTGATCACCTACCTCAAACTCTAGAGGTTGACATCGTTTATCAGTGTTGCTCTTCTGCCGGCTTTGAGCCGTGAGAAGACGCTTCCATATCAAATCCAATCTTCTCAGAGCAGCCCTTAATCAAACTGGATCAGTGACGGATCTCTCTCCCACCTCCGTCCAACAAATCGGAGATCGACATGGCCTCTATATAAAGCCTCAAAGGGTGCCATCTGTATACTCACCTGATAACTGTTGTTGTAGGCGAACTCCACCAAGGGAAAATGCTCATCTCAGCTACCCTTAAGATCCAGGACACATGCTCGCAGCATGTCCTCTAAAACATGTATAGTCATCTCCTACTGGCCGGTTGTTTGTAGATGAAAAGCAATGCCCATTTGTTAATATAGTTCCCATATTCTTGGAACCTTCCAAAAGTGAGCCATAACCCGGGATCCATCCACACATAGAGATTGGCACTCCATTTAACCTGCAAAGACACCCTCGAATGTACAACCCGTAATTCCTCAAGGAAGCCATTCAGACAAATTAAAAATGTGCCGACTTAGTGAGCCGGTCCACTATCACCCACACCACATCATGCTTGCGATGTCCGTGGCAAGTGAGTCACAAAATCCATCATATGTTCCCACTTCCACTCTGCTACCTCCAATACCGAGTGTTCAATCGGGCTCCTCGTGCTCGCCTACATCACTATACGAGACATCGTTAAACAAAGTCTCCAATGTGTCTCTTCATCCCACTAAAGAATACCGCACAAGATCATGGCATATCTTCGCCACCTAGATGCACAACAACGAGAACAATGGAACTCCGAGGATCTCTCTCGTGATTTGTTAACTCGGGGAAATAATAACCCGTCCCTTATACCAAAGACTACCATCTTTGTGAATGGCCCAACCTTCGTTACCCGCACCTGACTGTACTTGGTCCTTGATGGACACTATCTCTTCGTCCTACCCTTGGGACTCAATCACTCTGCTCAATAGGGATGTCATAGCCACTAGACTCCCCAAAGTACCTTGAGCCTGATCACTGTACTATAACGTGAACTGTCCCACAATCTCGAGCATCTGCCACTCTCGAGAAGCTACACTAGCCAGTACTGCCCGTGACTTCTAGCTGAGTGCATCAACCACCTCATTCGCCTTACCAAGATGGTAGTGCAATGTGAAATCATAATCCTCTAGAAACTCCATCTACTTGCATTGCCTCAAGTTGAGGTCCCACTACGTAAGGATATATTTCAAACTTTTGTGGTCTTAAAACACCTCAAATTGCTCACTATATAGACAGTGGCACCAAATCTTCAAGGAAAATACTATGGTCGCTAAATCCATGTCGTGTGTGGGGTAATTGCACTCGTGGTTCTTTAACTGTCAAGAAATATAAGTCACAACCCTCCCGGACAGCATCAAAACACATCTCAGTCCGTCCTTTGAGGCATCACAATACACTATATACCTCTATCCCCTTTCTAGGACTATCATAATAGGAGTTGAAGTATGCCTCCTTTTCAATTCCTGGAATGTCTTCTCACACAGGTCATTCCCCTTCCGGGTCAATCTTGTCATAAGTGCAGCTAATCGGGAGAAGTCCTCTGCTTCTTCCCCGTGCTAGAAGAAGGCTGACTCTTCTTCCTCTTCCCACTAGCACCTGCATCCCGAATGCTCTTTAGGTCATCAATCCCTCTCTCTATGGCCATAGTTATCCTAACCATAGAGTCCATATCCTATAAGAGAAATCCCACAATCTTACCCCGATGACAACTTTACCCATCCCCGAATTTCTCTCTCACTCGCCATGTCCGCGTCACATAATCATCAGCAAAACGGGCTAACTCTGTGAACTTAGCCATGTATTCCATTACTGTCATGGCTCCCTATCTTAACTCTAGGAACTCCCAAGCCTTGGCATGCCTAGTAGATGCCGAGAAGAACTTGCTCATGAAGAGCTCTCGGAAATCTCCTCATGTCATTGCCTCCAAATCCTTAAATGTCTTAACCCAATCCCACCACACCTAGGATTCACCCTCTAGTTGAAATGCTGTTAGTCGGATCCGTGTAGCATCATAGGTGATCTCCATAGTTTCCAAAACTTTCTCTACCTGTCGGAACCAATGGTCAGCCACCATTGGATCCCCTCCTCCCATGAATGTCGGAGGAGGATGCGCCTTAAACCTCTAGAGGTTAATCGACCCTCCTTGACCCCCATCTGCACTAGTTTGTGCAATGGTGGTAAACGCAACGCCCATAGCCTCTATAAAGGCCTGCTAATCAAAACCAGGTGGTGTTTGGCTAGTGCCTCATGGACGACCTTTACGTCCCCTTCCTCGACTTGTCATTGATGAGTATACTCTATACTCATTGTATCAATATGTTTTTCTTATCTTTTTAGTAGTTTTATTATATAAATAAGTGATCTAATGCTTTAAATGTTCAATTTGTAATTAGGTCAACCATGAGCCAATATGAAGCAAAAACAAAGAGATTCAAAAATCAGCAACTACACACGCAAAGAAAGAGCCACCGTGTTTTGATGTTTTCAGCTGCAAGATGATTCCAAATGGAAGCAAGCTTTATATGGATGGATTCTACACTTTAAGATCTTTCCAGTGATACTAAGAACACCAAAGTTGGAGTCCGAATGAAGAAGTTATGCAAGTTGTAAGCCATTGCAGCATTAGAGGCTACTGTATTTTGAAATTTTTGGATATAATGTGAGCTCAAATTGAATTAAGCTATATATGGATGGATTCTACACTTCAAGAGCTTTCCAACAGTACCAAGAACACTCAAATCGAAGTTTAAATGACAAAGTTATGACCTTACAAAGTTGGTGCAAAATGGATCAGAACATCGCGACGCCGAGAACCAACGCCACGATGTCAGCAGAGTGCGGTAAACAGAGCATCCCGACGCGACGGGGCTGATTGGTCGATTTTTAGCCCATTTTGAGCCCCTAATTGTGGGTTTTAAATCTCAAACTCGAAGGAGACGGGGAAGAATGTTTTTGGGAGGTTTGGAAGGGGGAAATACCCTAGGGCATGGTTCTCTTTGGGGAAGAAGATGGATTGAAGAATATGAAGATTGAAGAGGAGATTTAGGCTTCATTCATCACATTAGGCTATTTCTTCTCCCTTTTCATGTTTTCTCTTATCTTTATGGTTGTATCTTTCCCATTGATGGACTGATTTTATTTTTCTAGGTTTTGGTTGTATTTTAGACATGGATCTTATATCCAATGGTTGATTTTCCTATTTCTATTGTCTTTTTGTGATTGTATATCTATTAATTCATTTCGCTGATTTACATATAATGATTTCTAGCTAATCTCAATATAGAGAGTGGTTTCTCATGAGATCTGAGAAGTGAGTGAGAAATTAGACATAGATGAGTTAACCCACAAATTTGACACATAGATTATCAATAATAGGAGGCTTGGTAGTTCTTGATTTTAATGCACCTTTAACACTGGGGGTCGAGTCACTGAGCTAAGAAGCAAGAAACCTAGTGATAATGGTAGGTTATTTGACCTTGAGAAAGACTTTAATTAGCATTAGATATAAGAACTGCCTTGGATAGCATTTTCTAAGGAGATAATGTAGTGGAATATTGGATCTAGATATTATAGAAATGTCCAATTGCACCAAAATACCCTAGAAATATATTATCTCGTGTCCCATAGTTGCACGCTTGTTAGTCTATTAAGTTTTCTTTAGTTTAGTTTACTTTGTACTCTTTGATTTAAACAATCTTTGATTGTTTGAATATTAGAGAAGCGTTTCTAATTTACTTAGTATCCCCATTTTCCTTGTAGGCACTTTATTTTCTGGATGTTTATACTTCTGCATAATAGGCACTCATCACATATTTTATCGCATATCAGCCATCTACACATGTCAAATAGAAAATTGAGATTTCTTTTTCTTATTTCGTTTATGGTGCATAATGCCAAACACTAATAAATATCATTTCCCGGAATATCATGTTCATTTATGTTCCAAACCCCTAAGGTTATGTTCTCTAACCCTAGTATTCATCCTTTACTATATACATCCTGTCATGCATATATTTCACACAATTTGTAACACACAAACATTGAGCATGTTAGAACACAAAACATATAATGCACCCCATGCAATGATCTAACCCATGCCCAACAGTCTTAGGTATTCATGTACCTAGACTCTTGATACCTAGTTGAGATGAGCTAATATCGGGACCATACTTATGGATACCCATACCCGAGCTCCCCAGGTAATTGTTTACCTAAGCTTTGATTCCAAGCTGTGACGCCCTAAAACCTGGGGGTCCGTTGACCAAAAGGTAACCCGCGGAAAACTTATGGATGTCGGGTAATCCAATACCACACTATTGGGTCCCACTTATCAGGGTCCATATTCTCACAAAAAATCTAGCAGAGTCTCCTTTGTTCGAGGAGCTCTACCCAATATACAACCTGTATAATAGTATATCCATGACCCATCCATGGTCTCAACAGAAGTAGTAATGACTACATAGGGTTCATCTGTCCATATCCCCAATATACAACTATATCATATTAGTCCATAAGAGTTTATTAAAAAACTCTTATAAATAATATATAGATATGGATGTCGTAAACAACTACCAAAGCCACAATCCCATTTCATAATTACAGGCTTATTGAGCCCCTCCCAGACTGCTATTATGTACTCCAAAATATGGTCCCACAACGAGGTGACCAATGCCCAATAGGTCACCCTACAAGGGCTACTTCTCCCCACCTAAGTGCACATGCAATGCCATTTCACACATCTGGGCAAAACATACACATTCCTGCATCAAATGTCTACATGCCACTCTGACGAGAACTGACCTTCACCGTCCTATGTCCCGAGTCCTCACTCGACTCCTCACACAGCAAGCAACAACATTTTAGAAACCGTCATTTATGTTCCATCAATGACCATTTTTCCAAAACAAAAGCTTTTTGTTTTATGAATCAAAATCCATTAGACAAACTCCGATATTCACTTATTTTTACCAATTCTCGTATGTTTTTGTGGGTAGCGAATTTTCGGGGTCTTATCGTAGGTTTCGCAAGCCTTCCAACATTTTCATGAACTTTCATCGCTGGATACATATGTCTAACCAAGAATACCGGGGTTTTCACCCGAGGGGGTATCTATCCCTACTTGCTATACCCAACACACGTTTTTTTCATTTCCTTTTTCTTTTATGCGATTGTGAGACTCATTTTGGACGTTGTCCCATTTTACTGAGCCCACCATCGAACACCAAACACAATGTCGATATCTTCCATGCACTCACACCCATGTCATGCGATGTCCTGTGCATAAATGCAATGCAATGCCATTGCATGTATCTCATGCTACATGCACAATGAATGTCAAATGCAATGATTCAAACACTTCATGCTGGCACGCGTGATAATCATATTTAATACATATAATTATTCCTATTTAATTTCCATATGTCTAACACATATATCTCAACATGCTTCACAATACAATAAACATGTTATTCAATTTTAATGCATCTTAAACATATATCAACACCAAGTATCAATCATACAAGCATGATAACTTGGTACTTCTATCAATTAGGCATAAGCAATGCCCACAAAACAATCCCCACATCAATTTTTTACAAGGGCAGGAAAACACCCGAAACTGTGAGCACCAAATTCCATTTACTAGAATATGGTTAAATTATATACTCAAAGAGCTTTTCGTAGAGTCCAAGAACATGCAAATCAGACTACAATGGTAGAAAATTATGGTCATCTAGTCGGCCGCCAATTTGCAGCCGGTGTGCGAAAAATTGTTCGTAATTCCAAACCAAGCACTACTCCCACGACCAACACTACCAACCAAACCATGTCAGCCGTTATCCCGGACTCGATCATCCGTACAAGGGCAAAGCAGATGCTCCAGCCAAGCCTGCATTGTAACCAAGGTTGCCATTACCCGTAATCCAGATAGTCCAAATTTCGCCTCAAATGAATCCACCTCGATCACAAAACGAATTCGTGTTTGACAGATCCCATATCCATCACCTTAAATTGTGACGGGTCAAGTTCGTTAATCTTTTCCAGAGGAAGCTTTGGAAAAGGTTTGATACACTACAAGGAAAATATAAACAGAATGATATTTTTGCAGAGGTAAAAGATGACACTTTCTATTATGTGGTATACCGCATGGCATTGTGTATGTTAGTTAGCTAATAATAATTTATAGTGCCATCTTGACAAATAATTTTGATGACACTTTAAAAGCATCAAGTTTCAATAATGTTAAGAATAAACTTATAAAAGGGATATTTATGAATCAAGTTTAATAATACAATAACATTTTATAAAGCTACATTTTTGAGTATTTTAATAAATCAATTTTTACAAATGATCAAATGACGCATTTAAAAGCATCATCTTTAAACATTTTCTATAAAAATAATATTTATATTTTCTTATTAAAACAATGAATTTTCTATATAAAAAAATAAATACCAAAATTTAATCAAATTTTACTAATTAAAATGTCATCAAAATTTTTATATAATAGTTTCAAATTTAATTATTAAACTATTAACACAATTGCTTGCTACACCACAACACAACTACTTATAATTTTACAAATATGAATGTCTAAATTAATAATAATAATTTTTATTTTTGCATTTTTTTCATTACTAGTGAGATATCTTCTTGGTTCTTTCTTGCCAACTAGAAATAAATATAAAGATGAATAAATAAACTGCAAAATATATATGCAATAATCAATAAATACAATTGAAATTATAACTTTTATAACCATCTAAAGAAAAAAATACTATAACAAAAATAAAAGGAAATATAAAACAAATTTGAGAAAAATGAAATTTTTTCACATTCATCAACCCACACTATCATAAAACAATTATCTTTCTTATATTCATTTACCCATACCATCACCAAAGAAATGAAACCTTTCTTACTTCATCCAAATTATCAATTGAAAAAAATGAAGATCCAACTATTCAATAAAAAAAAGCTAAAAAATTACAAGTAAAATTCAAAGTCGATAAACAAGTGCATACCCAAATGATAATTTCTTAATGACCCAAAGCAAAAGAAATGAAGAAACATCGGCCAAAGGCACTTCGGAATATCGAATCAAAAACCCCAACTCCAAGTTTTGAAAATTCCTCAAATCAAAATCAAATCATTTACCACAAAGGGGAGCTTTGTCGTAAAATCAAGATATCCAGTTATTTACATATGCCCGCAAATCCACATCTTTAATCCAAACACTCAACCTCCACCCACAAAATTTTGCCCAATAATGATAAAAAAAAAAAGGGTTTCATTTTGGAAAAAAAAAAAAAAAGATCTATGAATAACGAACTTTTATTAAAAAGCAAAAATAAAATATGGAAAGAAAATAGAATGAGAAGATAAATCATAAATCAAGACCAATAGGGATTAAGAAGAGATGAGTTCAAGGTTTGGTGTGGAAATGAGAGAGAGAAATGAGAGAGAAAAGGTTTGAGGAGAAAATGTAGGGTGGGAAAATAAAAAATAAAAAATAAATAAATTTTGAAATAATTAAAATAAACTAAAATTTTAGTTGTCTTGTGTTCCACTCTTCCTTAAGTTTTGTTCTTTTGTACTGATTTTTTTAAGGATGTACTTGAGTTTTAACAATAAATAAATAAATATTTATTATGAAAAACAAATATAATTTGCATTATAAAAATATCTATTTGATTTTTCTTTTGTTGAATAAGTTTCTTGTAAAAAGAAAATATATTTAAGATATTTTTCAAATTTATGAATTATTTTAAAATATAATTCAATATAAAAATATTTTTTAAATTATGTATTTGGTTAAGAATTTAATAAATTTTAATTTTAATTATAAATTTTAAAAATAGTTTAAAACTATTTTATGAAACAATCATAAATATATATATATATATATATATATATATATATATATATATATATATATATATATATATATATATATATAATATTTAAAACAACCTTAAAGTTAGATGTTGAGATTTATTTATATTTCATGTTATTTTTTAATAATCTAAATGTGACACCCCATTTCCCGAGGGTCTGTTGACAACCCGTCAACTCATGAATACCGTGGATGCTCTGGGTAACCCGAATATCACCACGCAAAATCAAAATCTCCTTTGTACTGGGAGTACCCAAAGAGCAACATGTCCACACCATAACGACTACAATCACGAAGCTAAAAGTCATCTATTTTCACCCATTTTTCTCGATTGATTTTTATATAAAAAGACTGATTTATATGCAAGAATATGGAATAACCACCAAATCACAGGCAAAGCAGGGAGTTCAAAAGAAAGCGTAATTTAAAAGAAAAGGAGCAGTATCGTGGCTGAGCAAGATCGATGGCAACATTGAAGGAAGTTGCAAACAGATAAGTTTTGCGCGCTAAAAGAATTTGATGTCGCAGTTTTACAAATCAAATGCATATTCAGTTGTAAACTACAAAGCTCCAATCGCAAATGAAGCCGTAATTGAAGACAAACGAGTCATGCAGAAAGAAACTCAAAGTCACAACCAGAATTGATGAAGAAGAAGATGATGTCGCTGACATCCTTCCCGAGGTCGCCATAACGCAACCCAAGATAGTGATACGAGCTCACACCAAAAAAGAAGTCGTGACGTAAGATAAAACAATGGATCGAATAATTATGTCGCTGATGACCGGAAACTAAGGCGTACATCAACACTGGTTCGCAGCCACGAAGCATCGGAAAGGAAACTAAGGTCGCCGACAACAAAGCAGCCAAAGAGGATGGTCGGACATCAACCGCAGCGGGTAAAGGGCGGTCGCCAAGATCAAACCGGCCGCGACATCGCTGTGAGAAACGGTCGCTGACAACACCCGGGTTGTCGCGACATCAATTGTAAAGACTTGAGGTCGCGACATTAAGAAGATGTCGCGACATCCGCTGCAAAGACAATAAGGTCGTGACAACATCCAGAGGTCGCGATGTACCACTACGAGAGAAGGAGGTCATGGCAATTACTAGTCATTACACGATCAAATACGCTTAAGGTCGCGACGCCCGTTTCGCCGCGACATCGCCAATCCCAAAGATCGCGACCAAACAAAGGCTCTGCGACATGACTGAAGACAACAGAGGTCGCGACAAGAATCGATGTCGCGACATCAACAACCAACTGGGCCATTTTAACCTGCAGTCCAAAACAAGGTGCATCGAAATTAGGGCCCAACTCGTAACTTATAAATACGAGCTACTACAAATGAAAGTAAATTTCAAGTACTAAAAGAGATCTGAAAGTGTCAAGGCTCCAGATTTTAATTTTTCTTTCTTCTTTCTTTCTTTTCTTTCTTTTCTTTTGCTTTTATTTTATTATTTGTATTTCATTCAAATTTGGATTTGAACGCTCACTAAGTAAAGCTTAAGCCGAATGCGCATTCATATTTCTTCAAATTACCGTCTGGTTGTTTGAATCTGTGCAATCCTGAATTCGGTTTCACTGACATTTATACAGCTTTCTGAACAAGACGCCTAATGTATGGTGTAATCTAGTGATTTAGAAACCCAATGTTTCCATTGAATCGACGCTTATCGTCGAAATTATCTTTCCTCGTAAAAATTTTATTCAAAGCACAAGAACCCAAATACAAGCTTACTTGTCAATTCCTGTATTTTTCTCATATCGATCCCAACGCGTTGTCTCACACCCGTAAATGGAATCGCTCTAAGCCTCGATTTTGAGGCCCTCCGAGTGACACAGTAGAAGGAATTCCCGAGAGTAATGAACAATTTCCAAAGATATGAGAACCTAAATAATGGTGATCTAATGTGCTATGTGTAATTAAATCGATAAATCTCTTCTCGCCTGAGACGAATGAGCCGAAAGCAATTTATCAATTTGTGCACACAAAGAGTTCACTCGATTCGATTAGTAAATCCAACCCGTGTTACAGAGATCTAATCATGAAAGGATGAGTCGTTTCTAATTGGAGGAAGAGGAACCAAGATAGTGTAGATCTCGTGCAATGACTATATCTTAGAGCTCGTATTTACATCCATGTCAGGTATGAAGTATTGGAAAAAGAAAATACCCAGAACAAGGCAATCTGATTAAAAGTAGTTATTTAACACTCGTTTCGAGAGAAACAAAGAAGTTTAGATAATGAATCGTGGGTTCGAGAGATCCAGCTTACACTATTATATTCCTTGACCAGTTTTAAATCAGGTTCAATAGGCAAATGTATCGCTGCATTCTCAAGTAGAATTGATGTTTCACTGTAGCATTATGTTCAATGTCCTTTTGCAGAGAACTGTTCAGTCTTAATTTGTTATTTTTGTATTTCAATATTCAATTCATTAATTCATTCTTCTTGATTATGTTATTTTAAGCTTTCAAAGTTGATTCCAATTGTCTATCGAGTCCAAATAGTGTAGATTGAAAGGCTCGGGGTAGTCGATCGAGAATTCTCGAGATCTCGGATCGGGAGACCGGATTCTTAACCAATTTACTACTTGTTCAGACCTGTGCACTTGCAAGATAACGGATCAAACCACTGCAAACAATTTACTCCAAATGAAAAACAATCTTGGAACTAATCAAATAGCTAAGGCATACAAATAACAAGTTTCTTAGAAGTGTCGGGGATTCTATTGAATCTTTGGTAATATATGTAAATTTGTATATACATTAAGTTTCAAGTTAATAGTTTCATGACACCGCTACGTGGATTAGATAATAGTCTCGTAGCAATAGTGTTATAAATTTATATATGTCTTTTTGTCCTATTAACAAGTTTTATGGCGACTTTCTAATCAGAAGTCGACATTTTGAAGAACTGTAATTTGCTAATTCTAGGCAATTTTTATTTTATTTTTATCTTTTGCTGTGATTTGTTTCTTAGTTAATTTTTTTTATTAGTATTTTGTGTGTTTATTTTCTTATTTTTCTTCTTATTTGTCGGTACTTATGGAGGAACATTAAATAGAAGATAGATTGCTCTCCAGAAGCCAAGCTTCAACTACTTCAATCAATTAGACCAAAAGAATTCACATAATGACTCACCATGGAATGAAGGAGAATACTTTATCAAGGAAGTTCAAATCCCACATTTCAAGAGGAAGAAGAGTTGTCTCCCGTTATGATGCATTTTATCTACATGGAAGGGAACAAGAAGATGATTAATCTTCATGAGCTGAAATTTCAGATTTAGATGCCTCCAAGTCAACACTACTACTAGATTGAAAATGTAGAAGCTCAAATAGACACTTGGTCCAAGCATTCAGAGAAATATCTTCTAGACCTCTCCTCGTAACACTTCACAAATCCCAATGAATGCATTGATACCTTCGAAAGCAAAGAAAGTAAATTTCCTCATCCTAAAATCTATGGAAGAAGGTGAAAATGAGCTGGAAATTGAGAACAAGGCACTCCTAAACAACTTAGATGATGAAGAGTCATTATTGGATAAATTGACATTTGAAGAAGAAAGTCAAGTGGTGGCTATTGAAAATGTCTTGGTGAAGATTGACACATTTACCTTCCCTATGAATTTTGTGACTCAAGTATCAAGGATCTACAAATTCTCATATACTAGCAAGATCTACTTCTTTTCCTCAAGCCAAGCATGGATTGAAACCAAGAAGGGGGAGCTCACCTTGCTTGTGGGTGAGGAGAAAACAAAGTTCAATCTTCACCAACCATTACCTTTGACGGAGCAAGAAAGAGCCATGTGTAGAAAATTCTGCAGCTTGCTTCAATAAAAGGGCACAGTGCTCAACATCCTCTTAAGCATAAATGTGTTTACATCTACATCACATAGAGGGGACTGCTTGAAGAAATTGTGGCTGAACCACCAGCCATAATTAAAGGGGATTTTGAGTTTCTTTCCCCTCTTCAAAGTCCGAAAAGAAAAACATCCTCGAGTCGAATGGTTATGAAGAGGAAGTGCTTTCCAAGACGAAACCATCGGGTCAAATGGAAGCACTAGTACTTTTCCAATGAGTCTAGCTGACTCTAAAACGAGAGCTTCTGGGAGGCAACCTGCTTAGGTAATAAGGATTCTATCCATTCTCTTTTCTTTTTCTATTTTTTTAGTTATTTTATTTGTTGTTTGATATCATCGGGATGAAAATTCCAAAGAAGGTTTTAAACTCTCATGTTAAAGGCTTTCTGTATCAAGATAAGTTTGAGCTCAACATGTCATTTCATGACTAGTCTGGCAAGAGCCGAAGGCAAGAAGTTGGAAAGTGGTCACAATTATAGTGCTTGGAAGTGTGAAAAACGGAGGGGAGATGTTCATCAAATTTGTAGTTTTTTGAGATGAAAAGAACCAAATCAATCAAATATAAAGTCGAAGGTTCATGATCATGCTTGAGGAGAATTGAAGACAAGAGATGAGTTTAAGCATGAATGAAAGCATTAAGGGTTTCCTATTGGAGGAATTTTGAGAGAATATATACATGAAGGACTTTTGAAGGATAGCAAGTGATACGGGCAAGAGACAAAGCAAGGAGAACCTAAGAAGCCAAGAAATCATCACACCGGGATGCATTGAACATTATGATTTTTTTGTATTGATTGAGACTCCAAATGGTTCACCTCAGCCCATGAGCACATTCTACATTGAAAGAGCTTTCCAACGAGTCCTTACACATCCAATTCCGAGCTAAAATGAAGGAGATATGAGTATAATAAGTTGGATTAAAACAAAGGGGTGGCTGAAAGGTAATCACGATGACCAAAGACTAATACCACGAAAACAGAGGCTTTTAACCCTTTAAAACCCATTTTTCTTCTCTCCTACTTTTTATACTCTATCTTGCCATACTCTTCCTCCAACCCTTGTAACTTCTAACCACTTTCAAATTCCATCTCTCATCCACTCAAATCCTAAATCACATTCCTCCCTTAATCCATCTCTATCATCTTCAAGCTTCAAAACCCATCACAAACTCACAAACTTACCTTGTTGAACCTCAATTTTCCATCCATCATTCCAAGTGCATAAAAGAGGAGTTACAATGGAAGAAAATTTTTGTGCTTGGTTGTTTGTTTTAAGCCCAGGGATCGTTGGATTTTGCATGTATCAAGGAGGTTTTGAAGAATCAAAACTCACTCATTCGAGGTGAAGGAAGTCAGTGCACACTCAAGTGTTCGAAAAATGCCAAAGCCAATTTCATGGCTCCAAAGAAGCGTAAAGAGTATATCAAGGTAGTACACCAATGTCACTGTCTGAAAATCATCAAGTTTCCTATTCAAAGTGGCCAAGACTACAAAGGGGAGTCTACTCTTTTCCAACTCTCTTTATTACTCTTTACTCTTTATCAGCTCTCGCTTCATTGCTAGACATTTAGGACAATGTTCATCCTAAAGTTCGGGGTGTTTATTTTTTGTTAGTTTATCATGTCACACCCTACATGTTGCAAATGACAACTTTGAGGGGATGAAATTTATGGTGCTTTTCGATAATGACTTTGTTTCGATGCTTCCTAACTTACATCTTGGGCTTGGTATTTTTTTAGTTAGAGTTTATCGAGTTAATTGAGTTTTGCTTGGAGTTGTTTGATGTCAATAAGGACCATAAATGAACCCTGGCATATGGACAATATTAGAGATAATATGACTTAATGCTTAATGAGTTATCTCTTTAATAGGCTATTTAGTCATCGTTTCTCAAAATCCATGCACGTGGTCACTAAGTACCCTTGAAAACAAGCTATTGCTAGAGAAGGTTTCTTATGAGAATCCATCTAATTCTCGATCTCCATAGTCTTAGAACTTGTTCTATTATCACTTGAGGCGCAAATCATAGGCAAATACAACAATCGAGAAATGATATAGCCATCATTGGAAAGACTGTGCCTTCGGGTTAACCCTATTAATATGCATATGCATATTCCTCAGTGATCAAGATGTTGAGCCTTAAAGAGCCAAAATTGCTTATAAAAGAACCAAGTTTGAAGCCAATAACTTTCCTATACATCACTATCCTCAATAAAGAACTAAACTCACCCATAACATGAGGATTTGAAACATACTGAGAAATGTGGTGAAGAGCAGCTGTGGGGAGCATTTTTCCATAGGAAAAATAACTTCCAAATTAAGAAATGAGTTAAGCTGAAAATCAAAAGAAGTTGTCAAAAAAATAAAAAAAAATAAAAAAAAAGAAAAAGAAAATATCAAGTGTAAAGAATATAAAATACAAATAAAAAGTCATAAAGAGTTAGCTCACCCTCGTAGCCTTCCTTCCCTAGAGCAAGTAAATCCTAAGGGGTGTCTCAACACCTAATACCCTAAGGCTAATCGGCTCGAGCTATTGATTTAAAGCTCGCATGGGTTGCAGAAAGCTTAAGGGGGTTTTGACATCGCACTACTCTAATAACTCATTTTAAAGAAAAGGTTTCGTGTTTGTTGAAAGAATGCGACTTGTGCAGGAAAGTGATATGAGGAGTATGGAAGGTGCACCTAAATGTATTTCGGGGTGCTCAGAGTGTCACTATGCCGATGGTAAGAATCGGGATGGATTAGAGTCATAATGCGTAAAATATGTATGTTGCAGTTTTAGCCTAAAATGACTACTCAACTACCCTCTACCTAAGCCTTACATTAATATGTTTATAAAAGACCTACTGATTCGAAAGGCCAGCAGCCTACATTAGTGGAGAGTGATAAGAACAACAAGCCTATGGAACCTAAATAAATTATCTTAGGAGATCCACATAATTTATCCTCCCACTCTTCATAAACTCATCTAAATTTGCAATTGTCTGATAAAACACTCACACACACACACACTAGCAGAACCTCGATCTAAATTTGTCTATTATGAGATTAATTCACTATTAAAACAACAAATTATCTCATCATATTCTCTATATTCCTTGTAAGGGTAATTCGAGACACATATCACATACCCCTTGCAAAGTTTAATTACCGCCTTTGGTTAAATAAAAGGGTGAAATGAACTTTTCTCTTCCATTGCTCGGACAAGCAACTTCTTTTTTTTTTCTTTCGGCTGGTGGACAAGCAAAATTTAAGTTTTGGGAGTTCGGGGGAGTTTGATGAGCTTAAAAGTCATCTATTTTCAACATTTTTCGATTGATTTTTATATAAAAAGATCGATTTATATGCAAGAATATGGAATAACTTCACCAAACGCCAGGCAAGCAGGGAATTCAAAAGAAAGCGCACTAAGAAAGGAGAGAATGTGGCCGAGCGCATCGATATAATCAATAAGGAAGTTGCAGCAGGATAAGCGCAAAAAGGCTTAAAGAATTTGATGTCGTGAAGCTTTTCGTAAATCAAAATGTATATTCAAGTTGCAAATCTACAAAGCTCCAATCAGAATAGTTGTAATTGAAGACAAAACGAGCTGGGCGTGAAAGAAACTCAAAGTCAAGCAACCAAGAATTGATGAAGAAGAAGACATGATGCTCGGCGATCCTTCCCGTATACCGCTTACGTAATGCAACTCAATACGTTGGATAAATGAGGTCGCTGACACCAAAAGCGTCGGATACAAGATAAACAATGGACTCGAACAATTATGTCACGACATCCGAAACTCGCCTCGACATCAAGATCAATCGGCGTCATGACATCGCCTGAGCGGTTCCAAGGTCGCGACAACAAAGAGCCTAAAGAGGGATGGTCGCGACACCAACTGCAGTGAAAAGGAGGTCGCGACAAGATCAAACTCCGCTGCGACATCGCTGCGGAGAAACGAAGGTCGCGCATAACACCGTCACTGCGGACATCAATTGTAAAGACTTGAGGTCGCGACATTAAGAAGATGTCGCGACATCCGCTGCAAAGAAAACAAGGTCGCGACAACATCCAGAGGTCGCGACAGCCACTATAGAGAGAAGGAGGTCGCAACACGAAGGCTTGCCGCTGACATCAAATGCAATACGCCAGGTCGCGATGTCCTGTTTCGTCAGCGACATCGCCTACTCCCAAAGACACGTCATACCAAATTGAAAGGCTCGCGACATGACCGGGCGATTACTGTGAGGTCGCACAAGAATCGATGTCGAGACATCAACAACCAATCGCCATTTTAAATCGCATTCCAAAAGAAGTGTATCAAAATATGGCCCAACTGTAACCCTATAATAATGGTCGCTACTAAATGAACGCGCAAATTTCTAGCGACCGAAAGAGAGATTGATGTCAAGGCTCCGTATTTTAATTTTCTTTTCTTTCTTTTCTTTCTTTCTTCGTTTTTATTTTTAGATTAGTTTGTATTTCATTCAAATTTGATCCAACCACTGCTAAAGTTTAAGTCAATGCGTATTCATATTTCTTCAAATTATCAGATGGTCGTTTCAATTCCGTGCAAATCTGGAATTCGCTTCTGGGGCTGCCGATTTACATGGCTTTCTGGATCAAGACGCCAATGTATGGTGTAATCTAGTGATTTAGAAACCCAAATTTTCCATCAATCGACGCCATCACGTAAAATTAACTTTCCCGCAAAATTTTATTCAAAGGTCATTAACTCCAATGGCTAAGCTACTTATCGGTCTTGTGTATTTTCTCATATCGATCCCAATGTCGTTGTCTCATACCCAGAATGGAATCAGTCTCAAGCCCCGATTTCCAGGAGGCCCTCCGAAAGTGACATTGCAGAAGGAATTCCCGAGAGTAATGAACAATTTAAAAGGTATGAGAACCTAACAATGGTGATCTAATGTGCTACGATAATTAAATGATAAATTTCTTCTGTCGGAGGCGAGAATGAGTGGAACAATTATCAATTTAGGCTGCAGAGAGAGTTCACCTCGATTGATTAGTAAATCCAATCCAGTGTTAGCGAGTCCTAATCGAGAAGGATGGCGACAATTTGGAGGAAGAGGAATTGGTATAGTGTAGATACATTGCAATGACTATATGAGGGCTGATTTACGAATGTTAATGGGTATAGTATTGAAAAAGAAAATCACGAGAATAAGGCAACCAGTTAAGTAGTTGGCTAACATACGTCTTGAGAGAAGCGGTGAAGTTTAGATAATGGTGTGGGGTTTGGAGATCCAGCCTACACTATTATATTCCTTGGACTAGTTTTAAATCTATGGTTCAATAGGCAACAAATCGGGTATTCTAACGAGGTGATGTTTCAGCATTATATTTCAATGTCCTTTCACGGAAGAGCTGTTGATCTTAATTTATTATTTTTGTATTTCAATATTCAATTCATTTATTATTAATTCATTTTTCTTAGATTATGTTATTTTAAGCTTTCAAAGCTGATTCCAATTGTCTATCAGAGTCCAAATAGTGTAGATTTTGAGTAGTCGGAGTAGTTGATCGAGAATTCTTGAGATCTCTGTGGGATCGATATCTGGACTTAGTCGATTTACTACTTGTTAGAGCTGTGCACTTGCGATTACAATGGATCAAACCACTCATTAAACAATTTACTCCAAATGAAACAATCTTTGAACTAATCAAATAGCTACAGGCATACAATCGACAAGTTTCTTGGCGTCGTTCTTAGGAGATTCTGTGAATCTTTGGTAATAGTAGAGAAATTTGTATATACATTAAGATTTTAGAGATTGACAAGTTTCATGGCGGGTTGCAGTGATTAGATAATAGTTTGTAGGCAATAGTGTTATAGTTGTACATGCTTTTTGGTCAGTCCTCAGTAAAATGGTCGCGGGCCCATGCATCAAATACTCACAAAATATATATCAACTATATAACAATTGAAGTTATTACAATACTCTTAGCAAAAACATATATCAAAATTTAAAGTCTTAATACATGTTATACAACGAAAATGTCAAAGCCACAATCCGGCTTTCTTCAAAAGCAGCGGCCTCTAGTAGTGCTTAGTCCTTGCAATACACTCCTACATACCTGAAATAGTGATCCTAATAGGTGAGCGCAGTACCCTGATAATGATAATCTCTATATGGGTTACTCCCCACCTAAGTGCACATGTCATGGCAAAACAAACACACTCAAGCAAATTCATGATCCTACTTGAATGTCTACATGCCCAATCCCATGTCTCAAGTCCTCACCGACTCCCTCACACATGCCTAAGCCAAATGCAAGTAAAATACAGTTTTCAAAACAAAAGCTTTTTGTTCTTGAAAACACACTACCGAGTTTCGGTAAATATATTGGACTACCCTCCGAGCCGAATTCTTTGGATAATTTTCCCAAGCAGTCATGGGTCCGCCTCGAGATGATGTTGTTGGACCACTCTCGAGGTAATTAACTGGAAAATATCGCAAATTCCTTTCACAACCGTTTTCTTTTTTTCTTTCAATTTCTTTCATGTCATGCACTCACACCTACCATCTAGGGTGCCTCAGTGCATATGGAATGCATTATGCCAATTCTAAAATATTCATGCTAATATATTTTTCATGTATATATTAACATAATTAATTAACATAATTCATGTTATTCAATTCACAATCAATAACACCAAAATTAGTTCACATGGGCTAATTAACAAATTAAGCAATTCATTTTGAATTACTCCAGAGCCACACGAAATCTACCTGACACATCAGTGAGCGTTTGACCTCGGGTCGACCTTTGTTCACGGCCACACAATGAGGATTTTCTCCACTTGGTTCAAAGATTTTGAGACTGATAACAAGGCTATTCAGGCCTTTACAAATCCCCATCTATAAAAAATGGATCTTAGCCAAAGAATAAACCAAGTAGGAAAAGATCATCTTAGGTTATTCGGAACTCCACGAAAATCAGTGCCAGCGCATAGCCTCGCGCATAGAACCCAACTTTGCTTCTTGCTCTAAGACGAGTCGACGGGTCCAAATCTTTATCTGAAGAGAATATCTTTCTCTACGCAATCTAAACCCACACCTACTACACGTTTTGTGCTTGAATGAAGAGAAAAGCTATTCCTTTGTCTTATTCATAAACTTTCAAAATTCCGTACATTTGTCCCTTAGTTTGGATTTTGATACATGACTTAATCTAAGTCATTCATTCCCATCATCTCACTAATCATGCAACATGTTTCACATGAGTACATGTAGTAGGTGACTTTTGTCACCTCATGTCTCTCCGCAGTCGTTTATGGCGCGGCCAGTGCGCCAGCGATGAAATTACATTGTCTCTCGGAATTGTGGTCGACGTGATGGCTAGATTTCACGAGGCGATTCCAATGGTGAAGTCGTTTAAGTCATTCGAGATTTAGAAAAATTTTGGATTTTACCAGTAAACAATTTTACCCTTTCGAGAAAATTTGAATTTTCGGGTTTATTCTCCCATCCTTAAAGAATTTAGATCCCGAGTATGTACAATCACAACAACTCACATGCATACGCAACGTGCACTATACCATGCATGTAAGCCTGATCATTAGTATTAGCGACTAAACCCGCGTACACTTCATCCTAAACGAAGAGATGAGTGGCCCGCGCTCGTCCTTCTTGCGCTCCACGTTGACTCCTCCCACTCCCGCAGTGCGCGCGCCCTCGCTAGCCACCTCCATGATTAGCTGTGTAAAACATGATCCATTTACCTCCGATATGCTGCTGATCCCTCTTGAAGGTCCACATCCGTATCAGCCTCAAATCTCTCCCGATCACTACATGAGATGGATCTTGAGTGTACCTTCGGAGTATGGAGACGTGAAATACCTCGTGGACACCTGACATGCTGGGCAGTAAATCCAACCGGTACGCTATAGTGCCTACCCTCTCGAGTATCTCGAAAGGCCCAATGAACCTCGGCAGGCTTAAAGCCTCGCTTACCAGACGGCCACTCCTCTGTAGGAAAATGCCTTTAAGAAAGGCCGTGATCTCTGACCTCTCGAACTCTAAGGGTCGGCGTCGCACATCGAAACCTGGCTCTTACTGCCCAGGCTCTAAGCCATGAGAAGGCAGCATCATATCAAGCACCTTCTCGGAGGTGTCTCTAATCAAATCAGGACCCGTGATGGAGCTCTCTCCGCCTCGGTCCCGACATATCGGTGATCTCATGGCCTCCCATACAATGCCTCATATGGTGCCATCTGTATACTCGCCTGATAACAGTTGTTGTAGGCGAATTCCACTAAGGGCAAGTGCTCTTCCCATCTACCCTTATGATCTAGGACGCATGCTCGAAGCATGTCCTCTAACATCTGTATGGTCCTCTTTATTGGTATTTGTGCGGGTGGAAGGTTGTATTCATGATGGTAGTGTGCTTGTGCCTTTTAGAAAACTCTTAAAGTCTGGCAGTAAACCCGATGGTCTCTATAGGCACTATGGATGCGGGCTCCATGTGGCCTGGGACTATCGAATATACAGCAGTACAATCTCTCCAATGTGAAGGTCATCCGCCTGGTACAGAAAATGTCTTGAATTAGTGGTCGATCCTTCATCACCCATAAAAAAATCGCCCATCCTGCGGTATGCGTGTAGTGGTCGCAAATCCATTACAGCGGCGACCAGCCACGCTTCCGCTCAACCACCTCAATGGTGAAGTAGCCATGTGGCACGCCACAGTGCTCAACCTTAACTTCTTTGACACATGAGACATCTTTGAACAAAGTCTGCGTGTCTATAACCGTCCACCTCTAATCTTGGCGACGAAGATCTGGTACATCTTAGAGTGTACATGGATAATGAATCGAGGAAGTGAAACTCCACGAGAATCTACTCTTACTCAAACCGGTCCATTTGGGGGAGCCTATCAGGTCACATATCTTTGAAGACTACCATCACGTGTGGGCCCGGTCGACCCGCGTCACTTGTACTGGCGTACCCGGTCCCACTGGACACTATCTCAGCGTCACGCCCTTGGGACTCAATTACTGCAGCAATAGAGGCGGTTGTAGCTAAACTCTGCGTACTGCAGAGCCTACTCGGTTGTGCGTAGCCCAAAGCGTCCCATAGTCTCGAGCATCAGCCACTCTGAGAGCTATACTAGCCAATGCTCCGTGACTTTTCATTGAGTGCATCGGCCGCCCATGTTGCCTTACTAGGGTTGGTAATGCAAAGTGAATATAATCCTCTAGGAACTCCATCCATCTGCATTGCCTCATATTGAGGTCCCGTTGCATGAAAATATACTTAAGACTTTGTAGTTTGAGTACCTCAGGCCCCCATTCTGCTAAGTGGCGGTGCGAAATCTTGAGTGAAGACTACGGTCTGACTCCGTATGGTGTGTTGGGTAGTGCGCTCATGATTCTTCAAGCGCGGGAACCATAAGCTACTACCCTCTCGGGTACGTAAACACATCCCGATCACGGCTCGAGGCATCACAATACAACGTGGCCCTTTTGTCCCTTGTTCGGGACTATCAAGATAGGGTTATGTGCTTCTCCTCTTTAACTCCTGGAATGCCTCCTACGCCGGTCATCCCGATCAAACATGACCTTCTTAGAGTCGATCTCGTCATAGGTGTGGATTAGCAGGGAGAAATCCTTAATGAGATCCTGCTGTAGTACTAGCCAATCCCGAGAAACTACATATCTCGAAGGCCCGAGCTTGACCTTTCTGACTCATCATGGCCTCGACCTTACCGGGTCTTGATACGCACGTCTTTGACGCAGTGTCCCAAAAAATCTCACCTCGGTATGCAAAACTTCGCGCCTGCGAACTTGGCGACCTGGCCCGATGATCTCTTAGCAAGCGCTAAGCGATCCTAAAGTGATACTCATGCTCCCATTACATTTGGGGTAGATCAAAATGGCATCCATGAAGGCGCGGCAAGCCCGATCAAGATAGGGTTAGAATACCACATGCATGAAGTCCATGAATGTCGTTGGGCGTGCGTCGATCAAGGGCATCATAAGCTCAAAGTGCCCATACTTGCGTCACGAACCACATCTTGGGATTCGCCTCCCTAACCCTCGGTGATGGTAACCGGTCTGAGGTCTATCTTAGGTAGACTCGCTCCTCTCAGCCCGTCGGAAACAAGTCACTTCAATGCTTAGCGATGGGTCACGGAGTTGCCCCGACCTGTTCAGCTTGTCGTAGTCAATGCACAGTTGAAGGGTCTTGTCCTTCTTCTTAGTAAATAGAACCAGGAGCGCCCCATGGTGAAGTGCTCGGTCTAATGAACCCCTTGTCCAGTAGCTCCTGCAGTTGGACTCTGAGTTCTTGCAACTCAACTGGTGTCATCCTATGCGGAGTCATAGAGATGGGCGAAGTACTAGAGTGTAACTTGATACCGAAGTCTACAACCCTCTACGGAGGCAATCCCGGTAGCTCATCAGAACATCATATATAGACTACTCCCAGGGCAGATCTAGAAGTCAGGTCTCACACATTGTCCTGCAGGAATTGGAAACGCTGGCCGACCCGCTGACCCCATCCATGACGGGCTCGTACCAACGTCTTGGGGCCAGTATCATGCCGTGCACGAAATACAACACGAGTCACGAATCATGTGGCAGGTTGTAGCCTCCTGCTCCTGATCGATTGATGGCTCCTGGTGTCAAGTACAAATCCATCCCGAGGATGTCGTCGAACTCGACATGTCGACTCTGGAGTCAAACTAATTAATCCGGGAGATCTCTTCGCGGATCCAAATATGTAATTACCATCTTGACCTGAATCTGGAGCTCACGCTGAAACTCTCAGGACCCACGGAACCTCTGACTGACTCTATCTGACAGCGACAATGGATGAATGTGTTTTAGAGATCATGACCAACACTCACGCCATGGCGGGTAACGGCGGCGCCGCTGTGGCGGATCTCGGCTCAAGCGGTGGCGATCAACGCGAGCGCTTCCTTGAACCCTGCGGGATCACTGTTCGGACTCGTCCCTCACGCCTCGACGATAACACGGCCTCTGGCTGCGCATGGCGGGAGGTGCCCGTACGGCTCCTTAGGCCCGTCTTGGCGGCTCGTTTGGCACGTACTAGGGTGTGGAGAATATCTTGGCGCTCCTCTCACGTCTGCCGTGGCTGGGATGCCATTCATCAAAAACCTTGGATCCCCCCCTTTGTCTCTAGAGCATCCCACTCCTCATATGTCATGGCTGCGGCAATGGTAGCACCATTTGCCCGGCAGCCAAGCGACCTGATGCATCCTAGCCCGGATAGCGCTGACCTTGGAACCCTCGTAGGCCCAGAAGCCTTACCTTAACCGAACTAAGAAATGCGACTCTCCTTCCTCTTGCTACTAACACTTGCATCCTGAGTGCTACGTGCATCCTCGATCTCTCTCTCTATGGTCAAGGCCATCCCAACCATGGAGTCCGTATGCATGGCGAAGGCCTCTGATCTTCCAGTGAAGCTTTAGCCCATTCTCGAATCTCCTGACCTTGGCCATGTCCTTGGCCACGTAGTCATCAGCAAAACAGGCTAGCTCCGTGAATATAGCCACATACTCCAATACGGTCATAGTCCTGGCGAAATTTGCTCGGAACTCTTTGAGCGCTGCGTGACGGGTGTCAGAAAGTACTTGAAAGATCGCGGAACTCTGACCATTTGCCTGCAGATCTTTAGAGGTCCTTGCTGATTTACCATACTTGGCCTCACCATCTAGCTGGAATGCAGCTAGTCTGATCTTGGTCGTATCAGAGGCAATCTCCATAGCCTCGATACCTTCTCAAGCTTGCATAAACCAATGGTTTTGCCATAGCCAGATCTCCTCCCCTTGGCCCATGCTCGGAGGATGATGTACCCTAAACCTACGGAGTTAAAACCTCCGCGCTGCTTACTGCACTAGCACATTGCAGCCCTGCGATAGCCCTGATCCCCTCGACCTTCGCGAAAGCCTCTTGTCCCGAATCTGGTGATTTTGACCGGAGACACCCCCTCGACCTCGTCCTCTCCTGCAGTGCCCATCCACATGTTGAGTGGCAAGTTGGTTTTCAATGCATATCTCTAGTTGTAAATACAACTGATCACTATTCACTAGAAAAAAATTTCTGCGTCTGTTAAATTTATGATAAATCTGGTATAAATATCATATATTAAATCATACACGAGAAATTTTTTTTAAAAAAACCTCAAAACTCATTTTTCATGAACGGTGTTTATGAACAATGATTCAACGTTGACTCAAAGCGATGTCACGAGTCAAAGCGGGTTCGTTTTACCGAGATGCACACCACAGGTATTTGCGCGCTAGACTAATAGTATCGTAGTGCACGGCGCCTGATGTCGCGATCTGGCGGCTCAGCATCTCGTGGTCACGCACCAGTGAATTGCTCAGCGGCACTCTGGCCGTGTCGTGGCTCCTCCGATTTGTGTGGCCTTTGTCTAGCGATACCCGGCGGCTCAAGCCTCACTTGGCCGCTCGCGCCGCCTTGTCGTGAGCCGACCGTGTCGTGGGGCTCTGACCCTCTCATTGACAAGTGTAGCCGTCTCATATGGCGCTGCTGGCCGTATCATGGCCCCCGTTATAGCCCGTCTTCATGTCTGATACAATGCGTTTCGTGACGAGTGCAAAGGTGGCGATGGCAAACTCTTTGCTACCCTTTTTCACTTTTTCTTGTTCGCTACTATAAGAACACAAAAATAATAATTTTTTTTTCATGTCTTCAATAGAACCAAATAAATTCATTAAAATTTATTTTATTTATTTTTTTCTGTTTTACACACTGTAAAACCCAGAAAAAAAATCCTCCTCAACACATTTTTTTTTTTCATTTGTTCCACCTATTGGAAGACCATGTGTTTAATAATTTTTAGCTTCTAGCTTGTCTTTCATTCTTCAATTTAAAAAATAAATTCATTAAAATTTGTTTTATTTATTTTTTTTCAGTTTTACACAAGTAAAACCTCAGAAAAATTTCTTCAATACACATTTTTTTTCCTATGTGCTATTCACCAAGCACACAAATCACACAACATGACACACCATCACACATCACACAACAACCATTAGAGTGCACAAGGAATGCGTGATCTAACCCGTGCCCATCAAGTCCTAGGTAATCGTATGCCTAACTTATTAATACTAAGCTATATTTTAGTATCCGACATTAAGCTTTTGGTATTTATAAACCTAAGCTCTGATACCAAGTCAGGATTTGTTCCTCGGGGTCCTGCTAGAGAACCCATCAACCCAAGGAATAGCTCGTGTATGCCTGGGGTAACCCGACACTATTTGATGAAAACGGCAGAAGCCCCTTTGTATTGTGGAGTTTCTACCTAAGATACACAACTGGGTCTCCAACATTTTACAACGACCACACCGGGTCCACATGCGAGTAAAATGGTCACTTGGGCCCATGCATCAATACTCACCAAGAATACGTCAACTATATAACAATAGTTCAAGAGTTATTACAATACTCTTAACCAAAACATATATCAAAATTTAAAGTTTTAATACCTGAAATAATGATCCTCTCGACAAAATAAAGAATGCCCGAGTGATAATCTCCCATACATAGTTACTCCCTCAACTATGCACATGTCATGGCAAAACAAACACTCTCAAGCAAATTCATGATCCTACTTGAATGTCTACATGCCCGATCCCATGTCTCAAGTCCTCATGGACTCCCTCACACATGTCTAAGTCAAATGCAAGTAAAATACAGTTTTCAAAACAAAAGCTTTTTGTTCTTGAAAACACACCAATGAAGCTTCGTAAATATATCGACTACTCCGAGGTGAATTGTTGATAATTTTTCCTAACAGTCATGGGTCCGCCTCCGAGATGAACTGTTGGACCACTCTCTAAGGCAATTCTTCGGAAAATCTTCCTGGAATTTCCTTTCACAACCGTTTTCTTTTTTTCTTTCAATTTCTTTCATGTCATGAACTCATACCTACCATCTAAGGTGCCCTGGCATATTGAATGCATTATGCAAATTCCAAAATATTGTATGCTAATTATATTTCATGTATATTAACATAATTAATCTGACAATCTTATGTTATTCAATTCACAATCAATAATACCAAAATTTAGCTCTCACATAGGCTAATTAACAAATCAAGCAATTCATTTTGAATTACTCCAAACCACACAAAATCACACAACACATCACGGAATGCTGAAACCCTCGGTCGGGCACGCTCATACACACAATGAGGATGTTCTCCACTCGGTTCAAAGATTTTGAGACCGATAACACGACCATTCATGTCTCTACAAATCCTCATCCATAAAAAATGGCTCTTAGCCAAAGAATAAACCAAGTAGGAAAAGATCCCTACCTCTTGGAGTTGTCGAAACTCCATAAAATCGATGTCACGCTGTGAGTCTCTCTCATTGTAAAACAGCTTTTGTTTCTTGCTCATGAGAACCGACCGTCCAAACGCTGGAAATCTAGTGGCAGGCTCACTTCTTCTCTCTAAAATCTCAAACCCATATTCACACATTTTGTGCTTCCAAATGAAGAAGAAAACTATTCCCTTTTTGTCTTATTCACTTAAACTTTCTAAAAATTCTACCCTTGTCCCTTAGTTTGATTTCCCTTCTTGACACACATTAATCTAAGTTTGTCCATTCCCCATCATCTCAATTTAATCACAATATGTGTCACATGAGTACACGCAGAGGTGACTTTGTCACCCTACATGTCTCTCACTAGTCGTTTTACGACACCCTAATAACCCAAGGGGTCTCGAAAATATGGAAATTCGACCATCTTAATTCTGACTTTCAAAGAAATTCAACGTGGTAGCTAGATTTCGCGAGATGATTCCAACGGTGAAGTCCGTTTTGTCATCCGAGATCTAGAAAAATTTTGGATTTTTACCGAAATTACTATTTTACCATTTTTCAGAAAATTTGAATTTTCCCGGGTTTTACACTAAACTTATTAGAAATGCTTGATAAGTCTTTTATAAATATTATTATTGAACAAAAATAGTTTGACTAAAAACATACTCAAATAAAATAAAAAAATACTTTATATTTTAGTGGTGAAGAGAACATAGAAAGATTACTAAGGAGGAATTTAGCTAAAACAAATGTAAAAATAAATTGAAATAACTTATTTTTTAAATTTAATCTTAAAGGAAAATATAAAAACTAAAATTATTTATTTTAAATTAAATATTTAAATAGTTTTAAAATTGATAACGATTTTTTTAATTTTTAATAAACATTTTTAACTAAAAATTGATAATAGTTTTTTGTTAATCTAAAGGTGAAAATAAATAAAAGTAATAGATAAAATTGAAAATTAATATTAGGTTTATCAAGTTATATATTATTCTACTTATTCTATTTCCAAATCATATTTTCAAATTTATATAATTTATGAATTAAATAAATTGAAAATATAGTTGGAGATAAGGATAAAATAATTTTTAAATTAATATATAACTGTATAATTAAATGATAAATATATTATTTTTAGTTATCCAACTTGATAACTGAATATCATAAATCATCAAATATTAAATATTTTTTATAAATATTATTATGTATAAATAATATATTCTAAGAGGTATAATTATTTTCATATATTAAATTTATTGATTAAAATTGATTAACTTTATAATGCATATTTGATCTATTCATTTTAAAATAAATATGTTTATGATAATTTTATTATCAAAGTTTAACATTGGTTAAAATATTATAAAATTTTTATAATCTAGTATTTTTTAGTTTTCTTGCAAGCCTCTATAAAATATATATTTTTATATGCCCTATTTGACAAATTAATAATAGTAGTAATATTTATTATATGTTAAATTTGGTAATATTTTATGATTTTATGACACTCTAAATAAGAGTCATCCTATACAAATATACATTCATTAGATAATGATGTTTTAAAAAATGTCAAGGTTTAAGATTAATCCTATGACACTCTAAATAAGAGTCATCATATACCAGTATATATTCATTAGATAATGACGTTTTAAAAAATGTAAAGTTTTAAGATTAATTATATGGCACTCTAAATAAGTGTCATCCTATAATAATCTACATACATTAGATAATGACGCTTTAGAAAAACATTAAAGTTTAATCTAAAATCTTATGACACTCTAAATAAGTATCATTATATACTTACTTTATATTCGTTAGATAATGACTCTTCTAATACATGTTATCAGTAGATAAATATTATATTTTATAATGACGTTTTACTAACAAACACCATTGAATATAATATTATAATCAAATTAATGACGTTTATCTAAAGCATCAAAGAATCAAGTGTCATTATTTTGAATTTTTGTAGTAGTGATGCTTCTTGTAAGACCTTGAATTTATTGTTTTCATGAATAGTAAATTTCGTTTTCGATAAGTTATGTATTTAACTGGAAACGGTCAAATGAATAGTAATTTTTTAAAAACAAGCCCCGAAAATTGAAAATGTTCAGAATAATGTATTGAGTCTAAAGAAATTAAAACGGATTAAAACGGAATTCGTTTAAGGGGTTTTTGAAGCATCCGACGATTTATGACGAAAATGCCCTTTTTACGAAATAGTTTTAAAAATATTCCTTGAAACCCTAGAATTTTTCTAAAGTATGTTCATGATAGGAAATAAGTTTAATTAGAGTATTCCATGGTCAATTTTATGATTGGACGATCATGGAATATTTTCGAAGTTCTATCGGTATAGGGGTATTATTTTCAAGAAGGGCATTTAAGTCATTTAGTGAGTAAGCATAATCTAAGTAAACAAAGCAAGAACCAATAGAATGGTACCATGTAAGCTTGGTGATCCATGTGATTAAGAATGGACCTATGAGAGCTTGCTATTAACTTTGATATTTGTCATAAAGTAGTTAACTTAACTAAGGTTGAAATGATATTTGTGTTAGCTAACCATGAGAGTTAGTTAAGCCTAAATATGGTTTAAGTTAGTGGGATTTTATGGAACATAAAGTGAATTTGGTTGCTTTTGGACTATATGGTTATATATGAACCAATTAGAATTCAAGGATACTAACCAATGACATGTTAATTTAAGGATAATTAGAGGGAAAATTAGGCATGAAAAATGATCATTATAGTGAATTTGGCTTGGTTTTTGGGGTGCATACGGGTGAAACAAATTGAAAGGCGAAAGGGAAGAAAAAATGAAGCAATTCAAGGCCATAAGAGCCACTTCGGCAGCCCTTCCAAGAATTCAAGTGATTCTCATGCCATTTCCTGCACCATTTCAAGTGTTCATCATGTCCATGAAGTACCCTAGATCAAACCCTAAGTGAAAAATCAAGTTTTGAAGTTGAGATCACTTACTAGTATATGTGAATTTAAAGGTTAATGGAGGAAATGGTTATATGATGGTGTAAATGATTTTCTTGGCATATCTTTATGTAGATTTGAACAAGAGATTTCATTTGAATTTAGGTTAACACCAAGACACCAAAACTGATAAGGTAAGCAATTATGGTTTAATGGATTATTTATCTAAACCTTCAATTGATTTATGTTAAGACTTCAACTATTAAATTGACATGATTCTAGGTTGATTTTGCTAAGAAATTGAAAAGAAAGAGGGAGATTATAAGGGTTGTAAATTTTGGCCAAGAGAGGGTTTAATTGGAAATGCATTGTCACTTAGTTTAATTGAACCAACACATCGATGAATCTGTTAAAGGTAATTGTTGAAAGAAATGGAAGAAAATTGAAGAAATAATGATGAATGTGACATGTAGATTTGACCACCATAGAAAAAGTATGAAAAGTTGAGTTTCAAATTGATTTTAATTAATTGGAAGTGATTAAATGCCTAATGGAATGTATTATAATTAAAGATTTAAAAAAAAAATTGATTAAGGTATAAATGTAATTTTTTCTAAGGTGAAGGTGTGACGCCCCGATCCGAGGGGGTCCGTTGACAACCCGTCATCCTATGGACACCCGCCTATATTATGAGACCGTACATGAGTAAAAATGGCCACTTGGCCCATACATCAATACTCACTAAGAATACGCTAACTATATAACAATAGTTCAAAAGTTATTAGCATTTTAACCAAAACATATATCAAAATTTAAAGTTTTTAATACATGTTACACAAAATGAATACTCAAGCCACAATCTCGCTTCTTCTAAAACGCAGCCTCTACAGCCGCCGTCCTCCCGTACACCTCGCACCTGAAATAATGATCCCTCGACAGGGTAAGCAATGTCTAGTAGTGATAATCTGCTACATGGGTTACTCTCCACCTAAGTGCTCATGTCATGGCAACCAAACACACTCAAGAAAATACATGATCCTACTTGAATGTTTACATGCCCAATCCCATGTCTTGAGTTCTCACCGACTCCCTCACACATGCTCAAGCCAACAAGTGAAGCAAAATACGCTTTTCAAAACAAAAGGTTTTTCGTTCTCAAAAACTTACTACCGAGTTTCGGTAAATATATCGACAACCCCTCCGGCGCGACCGCTGAGCACCGAAGAAGCCATGGGTCCGGGCCCGAGATGAACCACAACTCTCCGTGCAATTTTCTGAAATCTTCCTCGAAATTCCTTCACAACCATTTTCACTTTTCTTCATTTTCTTTCGTGTCATGCACTCACAATCTACTATCTAGGTGCCCTTTGGCATATAGAATGCATTATGCCATTTCCATTAATAATTCATGCTAATATATTTTACATGTATATATTAACAAAATTTAATTCACATAATTCATGTTATCTAATTCACAATCAATAACACCAAAATTAGCTCACATGGGCTAATAACAATCCAAGCAATTCATTTTGAATCACCCAACAACACAAAAATCACACAACATATCATGTGAACAGTAGAACCCTAAGCTCGGCACTGTTCATGGCCACACAATAGGGATTTTCTCCATTCGATTCAAAGATTCGAGACCTAAAACACGCTGTCCGTGCCTCAACAACCTTATCTCATTGCAAATGGGTTTCAAATTAAAGAATAAACCAAGTAGTGATCCCCTACCTCTTGGATTTGTCGGAACTCCACAAAATCGATGTCCACGCGTAGCCCTTGCAGCGTAGATCAACTTTGCTTCTTGCTCCGACGAGAACCGACGGTCCCAATGCCGAGAAATCTAGAGAGAAGTCACTCTTTCTCTCTCTAAAATAATCTCTACACCTGTGCACGTTTCTAGAAAATTGGAGAAGAAGATGTCTTTTGTCGTATTTATTTAATCTTTTCACTTAATTCCCATTTTGTCCCTTCATTTAACTATTTGACTCAAAGGGCCTTTTTGACACTTGGCTTAATCTAAGTCATTCATCCCCATCCTCTCACTAATCATGCAACATGTGTCACTTGGTTACATGTAGTAGGTGACTTTTGTCACATCACATGTCTTTCTGGTTGTTTCGACTGACACCTTGCCTCGCGTGAAGTCGACTCTCGGAATTGATGAGAATCGGCGTGGTAGCTAGATTTCGTGAGACGATTCAACGGTGAAGTCTGTTTCGTCATCCGAGATCTAAAAATTTTTTGGATTTTGACCAGTACATTTTACTTTTTCGAGGAAAAATTCGAGGTATCTTGGGTTTACATTCTCCCGAAGATTTGTTAAAAGTGCAATGCGATCTATTAGTCACATGCATATGCAAGCGTGCACTATACCGCTAATATAAACTAGTCATTTAAGTATTAAACGACTTCCCATCCACATACCTTCATCCCTAAGCAAGAGGATAGGTGGCGCCTTCGATGTCCTCGCGCTCCATTGGCACACACTCCCACGGTGCTGTACTTTTACTATGCGGTCTTAACGTCGCAAAACTGATCCCGACTATCCATAATACTACTTGGTCCCTCCTCGAAGGTCCATATGTATCAACAGTAATCTCTCCCCAATCCACTGCATGAGCTGGATCTGGGTGTACGCCCGAACTGGAGATGTGAATCTCATGGATACCCTTGACATCTTTGGGCGATAAAAAACCAATCGGTGCCCTACCGATTGCCTACCCTCATAAAATTGTCTGAGGACATTAATGAATCTCATCAATAATGCTGCAACTTGGAACACGGCCCTCCTCTCTTAGGCATCACCTTCAAGAAGGCGTGATCTCAACCTCGAACTCTAAGGGTCGACATCGTACATCAACATAGCTCTTCGCGGCTCAAGGCAATGAGAAGTTTTCTCTCGTATCAAGCTCACCTTGGAGTGTCTCATTCAATCAGGACCAGTGATTTGGGCTCTCTCCCACCTGTTGAGCCCAACATGTCGATGATGCGCGCCCCAGACAATGCCTCATATGGTGCCATACGTATACTCGCCAGATAAGCTGTTGTGGCGAGATTCCACTAAGGGGAAAGTGCTCTTCCCGGCTACCCTTATAATCAGGGATAGCATGCTTTCGTATGTCCTCAGCTGCCTAGTATGGTCCTCTCACATTGACCATACGTCTGAACGGAAATTGTGCTCTGGCAAATTAGTGTGCCCATAGCTTTGGAAACCACTTCCAAAGAGTACAGTAAACCTGGTCTTTATCGATGTAGCGGATCTTGTATAAGGCATAGCCCGGGCGATCCCCAGGATACTCTGGCAGAAAGTCTGCCAATGTGAAGGTCATCCGCGCTGCTAGAAAATGTTTAAACCCGTTGACGATTCTTCCATATCTTACATACGCATCATGTCCTTGGTATCCGTTGAAAAGTGGGTCACAAAGTCCGTAGTGATATCGCTTTACTCATTAATTGTGGTTGAAATGTACATTTGACCACAGTGATTAGCCTTAACTGGCGACCGTGGTCTCGTCGAACAAAGTCCTCGTGTCCTCTTAATCCACTCCCATTAATCTTTGGCGGCGAGATCACCATTTGCATCTTGTACCTGGATGCACAGAAAATCGATAGTGGCTCAGATCTCATGCGCCTCTCAGTGGTCCATGCAGAGGGGACACCACGAGTCCTCTATCACCAGAGCTACCATACATGGACCAGTTCAGCCATCGTCCCCCATGCCCTAGCCATTTGATCCATTCTGGACCTATATCTCAATCCTGTGGTTGGAGCTCGATCCACTCTGCTCAACAAAGGCAGTGTAGCTACAAACTCCCCAGTACAGGCACCGCTCAGCTGTCTTGTGGCCCAGCTGTTCCAGGTCTAGGCATCCTTCCTCTGGGGAAGCTATGCCGTCTCCCGAGCTTAGGCGGGTGAATCGAGTACCACATTTTCCTTACCGGGGTGGTGGCCACAAAGTGGGATAGTTCTCTCAGGAACTCCATCCATCTGCGTTGCCTCATGTTAGGTCACTTTTATGAAGTCATCTTCAGACTTTTGTGAGATACGAGTACACGCGTCGGCTTGCTCGTCATAAAATGGTAGCACAAATCACTCAAGGCCAGACTTCGGTGCCAACTCCATGTCGCATGTGGGGTAATTCTGCTCCTTGAATTCTTCGTGGCCAGAACATAGCTCTCCTCCAGGCGCATCAAAACATCTGGTCCATTTCGGCGAACATCTGTGCGTGTACCCTTGTCTCTGGCCAGGATTATCAGATAGGCGGAGTGGTGACCTCTCTCAGCCTCTTGGAATGCCTCCTCGTGTCAGATTCTTCCCCAAATCAAACTTGGCGTGTTAGTCAATCTCGTCATAGGTGCCGCTAATTGGAAGAAATCACTAATGAATATCTGTAGTGCCATTTAATCTATTCGTATCTCGTGACTTGACTCTTAGCTCATCAAACTCGACCTTCTATAGTTGTGGCTGCCCCGATCGCGACACCGCGTGTCTAAAATCTCACCTCGATGTAAAATCGCACTTGCCCGAACTTGGCGTATCAGTGATGATCTTCGGCCTTTGTAAAATAATCCTTAAGTGATCCTCCATGCTCCACTTTCGGCCCGGGAATTGTTATATCAAAATGTCATCCATGAACCGACAAATTGATCCAAATAAGTTTGCGGAATACGCGCATAAGTCCTGTGAATGCCGTTAGGCGCATTCGTCAAATCAAAGGGCATCGCGAAGTAAACTCAAATTGCAACAGTCACGACAACATGTTGGATGCGTAAACCATCACCAACCTGGTGATGGTATGGTGAAGGTGCATGCTGGTAGACTCGGCGCTATCTCAGCGATCCCATTAGTAGTCAGCCGGCAGTAGATGCGTTCCCGTTGTGCTCTGTTCTTCACATGAGTAATGCATGCCGAAGGGTCTGGCATGCTGCCCTTGAAGGCCAGCGAGAGCGCTGCTCAGTGAGATTAACAGTTATGTGAACCCTTGTCCATTAGCTGTGGGTTGGATACGGTTCTGCCGCCGGCAGTTGCCATCTGGCTGCAGGAGTCGCTGAGATTCAGTGAAGTACCAGGTGTAACTTCGATGCGAAGTCTCATAACCCTCTGGGCGATCGGTGCTTCTCATCACGGAAGCGTCATCGCCACTCATGTTTGCCGAGGTGAGTCTAATTGGTCTCGCATAGTCCTGTAATTTTGGTTATTCTTAGCCCATGTTTGTCGTATGGACATTTTCTAAGGGCAAATATCGTGGCATTACATAAAATACCCGTACAGTACCATCTATGCGGTGTGACGATGTTAACCCTCTCCTTCTGCGATCGATGGCGACCATATGGCGTCAATAATCATCCGGATTGGCGTCGAACTGACGTCCGGAGCTACGATTCCTTGTGTTAAGTCCCGAGATCTCTAGCTGCCAACCACGACATATCATCCCTAACCTCCTGCGCTAATCCCCGAGGAAGAACTCACATCTGAGGACTCCTCAAGTGTATACCTCAACCTTTAAACTAACTATCATAGCGATCTGTGATGGATGAATGCTGGCTTCCATAATCAAACAACCTCTTGCCCATGGCGAGATAGCAAAACATACCACAGCTAACTGATGTTGATCTGCGGCTCGGCCCGACGGTTGTGGGCGTAGACATGGCCTGAACCCTTGATGTCCCACTGTGGGCTTAATTCCTCCTCGGCCATGGCGCCTCTGGCTGTGTAAAGCGGTGCAGTTTGCAACTCCTTAGGCGATATTGGCTCTCGGCATGTTCAGGTGTGGAGGGAATGAGTGTATCCTCTCCTATCCTACCGCTGGCGGGGTGCGTTGTCCCAGGCTGCTTAGGTCCTATCAGAGCGATCCCTCCTCATATGTCATTTCTTGGTAATGGTAGCACACACCATCTCTTGACCCCGACCGACAACCTTGATCTGTCCCTGGCCCAAATGGTCGCGGCCTTGGAACCCTCGTGAACTAGAAGCCTTTTGCTTCCTTCCCGAACTAGAAGAAGATTGACTCTCTTTCCTCTTGCTATTAACACTCGCATCCCGAGTGCTACGTGCATCCTCGATCTCTCTCTCTACGGTTAGGGCCGTCCCAACCATGGAGTCTATGTCTTGTAGGCGAAGGCCTACAATCCTACCCCAAATGGACAACTTTAGCCCATTCTCGAATCTCCTGACCTTGGCCATGTTCGTGGCCACGTAGTCATCGTGGCTTAATTTAGCTCGCGTGAATCTAATACAATACTCGATCGGTCATAGTCCTGGCCCATTTGGGAACTCTTGAGCCTTCGTGACGGCGAGTGTCCGGAAAGTACTTGCCCAAGAAAAGATCATGGAACTCTACCCAGGTATTTGCCTCTAGATCTCTAGGTCTTTGCCCGATTCCACCATATGACCCCACCCTCTGTTTGGAATGCGGCTAATTAGATCCTGATCATATCGGGGAGGCAATCTCAGCGCTTTCGATACCTTCTCAACTTCACTATGCAATGGTGTTCGCCACCATAGGATCTCCTCCTAATGAATGTAGGAGGACTGTTGTGCCACTGAACCTGCAGGTTACTCGGACCTCCACGGCTACCTCTTGGTTGCTTTGTGCAATGCGGCTGACCATGATCCTCTGACCTCTCGACCCAAGGCACGCTGGTAAAATCACGGTGGTGCTTGGCTGCTCTGTGGACGACCCCTACGTCCTCTCCCGCGACTAGCCATCCACACATGTCAAATGGAAAGTTAAGTTTTAACACAACATCTCTAAGGTCTAAACACAGCCTCGAGACACTATTCACATACCGAAAAATTTTATACACTATGTCCATGCACTCATAAGTAATGCAAGACAATAATTCCATATATTAAATCATATGCAACAAATAAAATTTGATTTAGTTTACGTTTTCATTTTTAATTTTATTATATATATATATATATATATATATATATATATATATATATATATAACTATGTATATATATATATATATATATATATATATATTATTTTAAACCTAAGTGAGCGATTGACATGAATAGTGATCAAGCGATGACTCAGACGGTGCAGAGTCAAAACTAGAGTCGAGTGCAGGGTTGCACCTTGAGGACCTTGGCTGCGTGCACACTACGCCCAGGCAGTGCGCACTATTTCTTAGGTGTCGTGTCGTGCTCGGTCGAGTATTTGCGTGATGCGTGTCGCGAGCCTGTCACGTGCTGCCACGTTCTTGCGTCGTCACTTCGGTCATGATACAAAAAATTATTATCACGACTCGAAATCCTTTGCAGCGCGCCTTTGTCGTCGTGTCACGTCGCCCACCGCGCGTCATTAACTCACCGCTGTGACCGGCTCATTGTATCGCGACCAAGGTTATTTGACCACTTGATACAATTATCTCGCGAGCTTCACTTTGATCGGCGGGCCCAGCGCCGTGCAAGCGGCTTGCCCCGCACGCAAGCCGGCCGTGTCGTGGTGCCTCTTGGCCTTATAATTGGGGCCGTCTTCGCGGCTAGCTGCTGGTTGTGCTCGTGGCTGCCGCACACCCTTGCGGCGCCTCTGTCTGTCGGTTCTGTGTCTTATTTCAACCATGGCCAAAAATGGTAATGACCCATTAGATTTCACTAATTTTCTCTTTTTTTTTTCTCTTTTGTTCCAGCAATTATAAGACCAAATATATACATATATATATATATATATATATATATATATATATATATATATATATATATATATATATATATATATATATATATATATATACTATATATATATATATATATATATTTATATCTTCTGATAGAAGACAAATACAAATTCATCATACTTTATTTATTTATTTATTTATTCATTTTTTTACATTTTACACCTTTGTAAAACCTCGGGAAGAAGAAAAAAATTTCTCAACCTTTTTTTTTTTCCTATGTGCTATTCACCAAGCACACAAATCACACAACATACACAACAATCAACATCATGTTATACACACCATTCATCAAAATGCACAATGAATGTGTGATCTAACTCGTGCCCATCAAAAACTAGGTAATTGTATACCTAACTTATTGATACTAAGCTATATTTTAGTATCCGACATTAAGCTCTAGGTATTTATAAACCTAAGCTCTAATACCAAGTTGTGACGCCCCAAAACCCAAGGATCCGTTGACAACCCGTCAACCTGCAGAATACTTGTGTCTCATATTATGAGACCTGTAGATGAGTAAAAATGGCCACTTGGGTCCATACATCAATACTCCCCAAGAATACGTCAACTATATAATAATAGTTCAAGAGTTATTACAATACTCTGGCAAACATATATCAAAATTTAAAGTTTTAATACATGTTACTTCAAAATGAATACTCAGCATGTCAAACACTCTTTCTGATCTTGGCCTACAGTGGCGCCATCCTCCTGTACACTCCTTGTACTGAAATAATAGCTGATCCTGACGGGTGAGCAATGTCAGTAGTGATAATCTCCTACATGGGTTACTCCCCACCTAAGTGCTCATGTCATGGCAACCAAACACACTCAAGAAAATACAGTCTGCAGATGTTTTACATTTTGATCATTCTTGGTTCATACGCGGGCCTCCTCCACACATGCCCTCAGCCAGTCCTTTAAGAACAAAATCACTGGGTTTCAAAACAAAGGTTTTGTTCTCGAAAACTTACTACCGGTTGGTAAATATGTTGGACAACCCTCAGGGTGGTGTTGGGTAAATTCTCGGCAGTCATGGGTCGCCTCAGAGATGAGCGTTGAACAACTCTCGAGAACTGAATTCTTGGAAGATCTTCCTTGAAATTCCTTTCATAATGAATTTTAACACTAACTCGTTTTTCTTTCGTATCGTACCTTCCTTGCTTTCTGTCCCCAAGGTCTTTCGATTGCATATCAGATGCAGTATGCCATTTCCACACAATTCATTGCTAATATATTTTACATGTATATAATGTCATTTTATTTTCACATAATTCATGTTATTCGATTCTGATCAATAACACCAAATTAATCACATAGATAATAACAGTCAAGCAATTCATTTTGAATCACACAACAACACAAAAATCACACAACATATCATGTGAATAGTAGAACCCTAGACTCGGCACTGTTCATGGCCACACAATAGGAATTTTCTCACTGGTTAAGATTTTGAGGCAGAAACACGACCATCAGGGCCTCGACAATCCCCGTCCAAAATGGCTCTTAGCGAGAATAAACCAAGTAGGAAAGATCCTACCTCTTGGGTTGTTTAGACTCCACAAAATCGGTATTTGCAGCGTATTAGCCAGCATGGTATAGATCAACTTTGCTTCTTGCTCAGGCGAGCGAAGCGGTCACGATGTCGGGAAATCGAGAAGAGAGTCGCGCTTCCTCTCTAAAACCAGTCTCCACACACCTACTACACGTTTCCAGCAGAAGGGTGGAGAAGAAGATAATACTTTTTGTCCTATTTATTTAATCTTTTCACTTAATTTACATTTTGTCCCTTCATCTAACTATTTGACAGGCCCTTGCACTTTTGACATGACTGTCTAAGCCATTCATCCCCATCCTCTCACTAATCATGCAACATGTCACATGGGTACATGTAGTAGGTGACTATTGTCGCATCCATGTGTCTTTTCATGAAGCCATTTACTTATTTCAGGCAGAGATTATCTCAGCGTGGAAATTCAGTGTCTCGGAATTCGATGAAATTCGACATGGTAGCTAGATTTCATGAGACGATTCCAACTGTGAAGTCCGTTTTGTCATCCGGATCTATAAAATTTTCGGATTTTGACCGAAATTACCATTTTACCATTTTTCAGAAAATTAGAATTTTCTTGGGTTTTATAGAAGGGCATTATGGGTATTTTCACTTTAAGCACGTTAATGGCTTGATTTAAGGCTTGTAATGATGTTGTCATGAGCCTTGATTTAATTGGAAGTGAATTGGATAAGTTGAGATTAAGTTGAATAAGAAAATGCTTAAGGGTTGCTTTCTAATTTAATAGAAAGTATATTCTAGTTAATGGTTTAATTGAATATTGTTAAGGTATGAATGTTAATGGATTTTATGGATAATGTGATTTGTAGGAGGAAAGTGATTAAGGACGAAGGTGGAGGTGGAAAGTCTTTAAGGGAGGAAAAATGGCTTAAATAACTAAGGTGAGGGAAAATGTAACTTTTTATGGAAATATATATATATATATATATATTAATGTTTACAAATATATATGGTTTTATATCTATACTATCAATGTTTAAATGAAAAAGGAAATGTGGTTTTCTTGACTTTAATTATGTTGAGAAAATATGAATTATTATGGTTTCCATAGTTTTATAAAGCATGATTTATGGTTTCCATATTAAATGAATTGATATATATATATATATATATATATATGTTTATATGAAAATGTTTATGATTGAATCCATGGTTACCCTATGTTACAAAGATAAAATGTAAAACCCGGGAAAAATGAAATTTTGCTGAAAAAGGGTTAAACGATAATTTCGATTGAAAATCGAAAATTTTTTAGATTTCGGATGATAAAATGGACTTCGCCGTTGAATTCGTCTTGCGAAATTTAGTTGACCCGTCGAATTTCGTCATATTTTGAGGCCGGGTCGAATTTAGTTTTGAGGCATCGGGTGTCGGGTGACACATGGCATGCCATGTGGTGCACTTAGATAGCTCACAATTAGCCATATGATTGATGATGCAATAAAAATAAAGGAATTAAGAAAAAGAAAAAGGAAATAACATAATAATAATAATAATAATAAAATAAAATAAAATAAAAATAAAAATCAAAAAAATAAAAAGCATTAATTCAAAAGGAAAGGCAAAAAAAGGGACGAAAGGGTGTGAGAAGAGCGTGGGAGAGATTTTATTTTTATTTTCTTCTTTGTTTCTTTCTCGATCACGGAAATTGGACGAGTAGGTTTCGTGATGAGAGCAAAGTTGATCTGGCCAGGGGGCTATGGTAGGTACCAAAATCTTGGGTTCATCAAACTCCTGAGGTAAAAATTTTCTACTTAATATTATTTCTAGCTAAGGTCATTTAATGGCTTAGGATTGGCTTAGAGGCATGAAAAGTATAAATTTAATTTGATTTTAAGATGATGTAAAGTGCAAAATTTTCGGAATTTGTTTTTCGAGACGGTCGGGTTGGACAAGGGCTGTTTTTCACGGAGTAGTTCGGTTGAATTTTCGGGATTGTTTTAGACAATCCGGGCGGGACCGAGATTGTTTTAGTCGATCCGGTATGTTGAGGATTTAGTTTTGATCCGAGACTAATGCGAGGTTTTGTGGTGTGTTTGATATGATAATTCGGTGATGAGGCAGAGTGGAAGGGATAGAGGTGCCCTATTTTATATGGGTTCGAGATTTTGGTCATTTTGTATGTTATTGTTGTAAAATATTAAATAGCATGCTGTTGTGTGTAAAAATCAACTAACCTCTTTATTTGATGTATTAACGTGGATTGCATGGATGTAAATTATATGTAAAAGTATAATTGTCCATGGTGTATTAATAGTTCATGTAACCTCATATACATAGTAACATGAAGGAAAATGCATTGGCATCCATGCATTTCATATGCCGCGGTCACATTACGTCGAGTTGGGTGTGGGTGCATGGTATTGAGTGATCCATGTTGTTGGTGAATATAAGATTTGAGTAGGCTTCGGAAAATGGGACAAAGTCCAAGGTTAGAACTAGAGGTATAAATTGATCAAAATGAGTAATTACATGTTTTGGGCGGAGTAAGTTGGGGTAGATCCCCCCAGGGTGAAAGACCTAAATGTTATTCACGGTTAGACATGATTCCCGGCGATGTAAGTTTGCGAAAATGTTGGAAAGGCGTGCGGCGTCTTGCGATGAAAACCCGAAAAATCCATGGCCCATAAAAGAAAAGAAAATCATGATTTGATAAATTAAAGATTGGAGGGTTGTCCAATGGGTTGAGTCATTGGGTTAAAGCAAGTGATTGGTTTCACACTTGGCATTCCAGTGTGAGGAGTGGATTGAGTTCGGGTTGTAAGCATAGAGGGTTGCATCTCATACATGACACGAAACATTTCATATAATGTTGCATAAATTGTATGAAATGTGTTGATATTCTCGATATACCATTGCATATGTCCATTTTTAGGTGGGGAGTAACCCTTGTAGAAGATTATCACTACTAGGCTTTGCTCGCCCCATCGTGGGATCCCACTTTCGGGTATAGGTCAGTCACGGGTGGTTGACACTTTATATGGGATGAGCCCAGGATATAGTTCATGTATACCTTTTTGTTTTATAAAAGGATTGTAAATGGAATTTATTGATTAAATATTCTATATCATATATTTTTGTATATTTGTGAATTAAATATCGGAATAGGTCTCAAAATATTGGGAGACCGAATGAGTGTGATGTGGGACTGATCACCGCGAGTTGACGGGTTGTCAACGGGGCCCCCGGGATAGGGGTGTCACATAAAGTTTAAAGGAAAGTTGACTAAAGTACTTTAAGCGTGCATAGTACATGGGAAAGGGATAGAATTTTTATAAAGGGAAGGGAAGAGTGATGCATAATGCCATGCATGTAAAAATTACGAAAAGGTTACCAACGCCGCGATATGATTTGTAATGATGGTATCAAAAGGCATGGTTATCGGAGGTTCTTTTGTCCCATCAATGTCGTAAGACCGTTTCATCGGAGGTTCTTTCATGGGCGATGGTGGTTAACGACAGGTGGGTTCCATTGGATATAATGGATTCAAAGGAAAGAAAGTAAAGTAAATGTTCATAAATGAAATATTTATACAATTGTTTTACATTGTATTTGAACTATATCTGGAAACATTATTTTCTATGAGACTGTACTCTCAACGAGCTCCTTTGGTTCTATTCCCAAATGTTTATAAAATGTTTTTAGGGGCGGGGCGACGACGGTTCGAGCATCCTTAGGCACGAGTGACACGCCCGACCTCACACGACGAAAACCACTTTTGAAAATGTATAGACCTTTTGTAAATACTTCTTGTGCACTACTTTGTTTTGTAATGTATATATGTTTTATAAGAATGACTACAAAGTTTTGATCATACTAACAGTGAGAGGAGTGTACATAGGTGGTTATAAGATTCTTTCAAATCTCAGATTTGAGCCCAACGGTTATAAAAATATTGTTTATATATCTATATTTAGAAAATAGATTTAAAATTGCTTGCATAATTGGACTTGATGTCCCGTAGTTGGATGTGGAGTAAATGAACATTTTTGGGAGTGTAAAATGTTTTATTGTAGGTGTTGTAAAATTAGGAAATGTCCGAAAAACAGAGGAAACTCTGCCCAATTTTCTACAAAATGTTTAATCGTATAAAAAAGGGTTTAATGTTTAAAAGAAAGAAAAAAAATCCTATGTTTAATAAGGTTGCAATGGAAGAGCATAAGCGCCTTAAAATGGGTTTCGCTCCACATATTCACTTTTAAAGGTTTTAAAAAATGTTTTCCTCAAATCGTAGGAGTGCCGGGAGGTCCCTCGGGTTAGGACGAGGAAATCCAGGTTCGGTGTGGCGTGGTATTAGAGCAAGGTTTGAAAATGTTATAGTGTTTAAGTCTCCACGTCTTAAAATGATTTAATGTTTTATTTAATGGTGCATTAGTTATTTTGACAATTTAAATGTCATACTCAGACTTTATAACATATGATATGTTTAAAATGTTCTGAGAATCGTCGTCAGAATAAATCTGCTAAGGAGATCTGCAGTCGTCTGCTCCGGTGAGGAACATATGGATAATGCATTAATGTTTCCTACCTCCTGTTTCCTTTAGAGCCTTCATAGGCAGGACCATCTTGTCCTCTAGAGCTAGCGGAGATTATCTTGAAAGCAGTAAGATGGCTCGATTTTAACCAAGCACATTGACCTCGTGAGCGGAGTGTCCATTGAGAGGGTAAGGAGGTGAGGCGAAGTATGACGGAATAGGAATCTTGAAGAACATGAATTAGTGGCTCAAGAGAGGTGAGAGAGGATAGTTTCAAATGCTACGTAGGGATGCTCCACACCACAGATGGCAGATGTGACATATTACTCTATTAGAGACAAAGCACTTTGGCCCGGTGGAAGCGTGATCTGTGGTGCCAGGAGGGTTTTGCAGACCACAGTTGAAGAGGTTCTAGAAATTACTACGGTCTATAAAGATCATAAAATTGAAGAATTTTTCAAGCTCGAGCAGGGGACCATGTCGGTGACAAATTACGAAAAGAAGTTCTCGGAATGAGTGCGACATGTTCCTCTATTTTGTGACCACGAGGTACAAACAAGTAAGAGGTTTGCAGTGGGCTTGAGAAAATAGATCAAGAGACAGGGCGTCGCCAGACTTTTCAATACGACAGTGGTCGAGGTCGCGCATCGGATAGAGAGAGGACTTTGGGATTAGCTCTCGATTGCACAGGTTTGCAAGGCCAAAGAGAGATGGACACTTTGACTCAGGGTGGATCCAGTAAAAGTCAAAGAAGGAGGAAAACCACCTACGGGCAAGTGGTAAGATGTGTCAAAGAGCCTAGTCAAAGTCTGGGCAAGAAACCACCGACTAGAACTTTCGACCTGAGAGCAATAATGTATAAGTGTGAAAGGTTTCTGCTGTGGGGAAACATGTATGGGGTAAATTTATGTTTGTTATAGATGTGGACAGTCAGGGCATTTTGCCAAGGAATGTCCACAGTTAACCTCCAGTAGTGGATCAGCTACAATGGCACCAGTACAGAGGCCATTTTCAGCTGGTAGAGGTCAGGATAAAAGAGGGGCACTTGGTAGAGGTTTTACTCCTTCCAGTAGACCTAGTGTACCAGCAAGCAGAGGTCAACCACCTAGAGGACCTCCAGGCCGACCTATGACCCAGGATAGGGTATTTGCGGTTACCCAACAGGATGCTGATATTGCTCCCGATGTTGTGACAGGTATAATTTCAGTCTTTGACCGAGATGCTCATATTCTCATAGACCTTGGAGCTACACATTCTTTTATTTCTACGGGTTTTATTTCACATGTTAATGTGGAGTCCCAACCTATAGACTGCAACATAGTGGTATCTCTTCCTACAGGATATTCACGGATAGCAGAGAGTGTTTATCTAGATAGCAGGGTGATTATTGGAGGCCAGGAGTTTCTGGTAGACTTGATATTATTAGATATCCATGACTTTGATGTCATATTAGGCATAGATTGGTTATCTAGACATCATGCTACAGTGGATTGTTATAAGAAAGAGGTTAGGTTCTATAGACCGAGGGAGACAAAGGTTGTTTTCTACGGTTACTTTAAGATACTACTCACTCAAAGATTTCAGTTGATGTAGCCTATGAGGGCCAATAAGATGCCCCGGAAGTCATATCAGGGGTACCTAGCTTACGCCATTGAGGTGAGGGATACTGGTAGTCGATTGGAAGATATTTCGATAGTCAGAGAATTTTCAGATGTATTTCCAAAGGATCTTCCAGGTATACCTCCAAATAGAGAGATTAATTTTCAAATTGAATTGGCCCCTGGGATAGAACCTGTAACGCCCCAAACCCTAGAATTTTTTATAATAATTTTATAATATATTCCGGGTATAAATTGAGCCAACTTAGGTTTTTTCAAAAACTGAGCAAATCATAACAAGTGAAAAGTGAAATGAAAATGTGAGCATAAGGATTAAGTATTATATGCTAAAATGAGAAATTGATTAAAACCCAAAATAAACCTATGAAAAGCGGCAAATTTGGAAATTAGAATGAGGACCTAAGGGTCAAACGATAGCTTAAATGCTAATATGAAATAAATGATAAATGAAAGTGAAATGAAAACCAATAAGTGAGAAAAATGCCAAAAATGAGAAATAGAAATTGTGTGTAAGCCAAACATGGCCTTACACTTAATAGGAGGAATTATACCAAATGTGGTCTTAGAATGCTCATTTGGAGCAAAACCGTGTTTGGAGAAGAAAGTGAGAGGAGAAGCTAGGGTTTTGCAAGAAGAAGTGATTTTAGTGTGATTTCTTCCCATTCATTGCTTTTAAAGTGATCAAGCATCTTGGGTGAAGAAGATTCAAGGGATTTAAGTTAAGAACCAAACCCTAGATTTCTTTAAATGATATTTGGGTTAGAAAAACACTAATCCATCCATGGGTTTTGCTCATGGTTGGTTTAGGATGGTATTTGGATGTCTTTGGGAGTGAATCCCATGTTTTAGTTTGCGTTTTTGAGAATTTCTTGGGAAAAAAATCGCAAAAGAGGGAAAATGGGGAATTGGAAAATCTTCACTATAAATAAGGGCACCCTTACGCGCAAAGGATGGGTTGCCTCGCCGCGACGAGACCGAGGGCCAAAAAGACCCCCCTCGGCTACGCTTACGTTGTGGCCGGTAGCACGCCACGGTGTGTATACCGAACATCATGATAAATTTCGGATTTGTTTCCGAAGTCCAAAGGTTCGTACACCGATAGCTCGTGGACCCTAATTAATGATCAACGGGGTTCAAATAAGGATGAAACTAAATGAAAAACATATCGCACTCGCCTCGGCGATATTCAAGCAGATTAGTGCTAGTTCACTAAATGCGATGTGTGATTTGCTAGGACCGTGGAGGATCACCTAACCTAGGATCGAGATTGAAGTCAAGCAAAAAGAAAGAGATAGATTTGGTTTGTTCTATCTTCTCCTATTCTCATTTCAATATTTGAAATGCTTGATCTAAATGCATCAGAAAAGCATATTGATTTGTTTTAATTGATTTGAGGCAAATGATTGTGAAATGTTTGCATATGAAAATTATGAAGAGTATTGGAAAAATGAACTCGCTCAAAGACGGTAGTGTTCTGGAAGGGATTTGATTCTTTTTAATAACTGGCCAAGATCCCAACTAGATCCGTATAGTCTATAGCCTAACAGGACCATGCCGGTGATTCCGATATCCTATATACGGAAAACATAGGTTAAATTCTTTAAGGGCAGAACTGAATTGATTTGAGATTGTTGACATTTTGGAATTGAAAAGCATGATTGCAAATTGAAATGAAAAGAGCATGGTGAAATGCATGATTTGGTTATAAATGATTTATTGCATATGAAAGTGTATATTTGGGATGATCAATGAACCATAAATGATTGTATATGTATTGTATTGACATTGATCTTCCAAAAAGATTTGAAAGTTTTGTTTACTAAAACTTCATGATTTGACTTAAACTTAAACGAAAGAATGGAATTGTATAGAAACAATAAGCATGAAAATGCTTTTTTATCAATGAGCAGGTACCGAGTGATTGATAGTGATTGAAAGCCGACCCAAGGTCGAGGAGCTCAGAGTCATAAAGAAAGAATTGCGGAGTATGCCCCGACATATGCATTCACTCCATTTCTTTTGAACATTGATATTTTATAAAAACAATTTGAACTCTAAACATCCATTTTGTAAATCATTTTGAAAAGGCTTGGAACGCCTTCATTACAAATGTATTTTGTTAAATGTTATAGGCCTATTGAATGTGTAAATGTTTATGGGCTTACTCCAAATTGAAATCGCTTCCGCAAACATTTGAGAACAAAAACGCTTATATGAATGAAATGTATTTGATAAATGGATTTGATTGAGGGCTTCGACTGGGCATCCCCGGGGTTTCGAGTCGGATCCGCCAACCGGCCTGGACCAGCCTGGCGGGTCGCCATGTAACCAATCTCAAGGCACTTCACACGGTCTTTCCGCAGTTGAAAGAATTGAAAGTACAGATATAGAGCTCAGAGTGCGGTTTTGTCGCCTGTACTTCGCCTGGGAGCATTGGTTCGCTTTAGAAGAAAAAATGATGGAAGTTTGAGATTGTGTACTGATTACAGAGAGTTGAATAAAGTGACAATATGCAATCAATACCCACTTCCACTGACGACGATCTTTATCAATTGGCTGTGGAGCGACGAGTATTTTCGAAAATTGATCTGAGGTCAGGTTACCATCAATTAAAGATCCGGTCAGAGGATGTTCCCAAGATAGCTTTCAAAACACGGTATGGACATTACGAGTTCTTAGTCATGCCATTTGGACTAACTAATGCCCCAGCTGCTTTTATGGATCTTATGAATAGGATCTTTCATCCTTATTTAGATCATTTTGTTATAGTATTCATTGATGACATTTCGATCTATTCAGGCAATAATGAAGATCATGAGGAGCATCCGAGGGTTGTTTTATAGATTCTGAGGGAACATCAGTTGTATGCCAAACTCAAGAAATGCCGCCTGCTAGGACGTTGTCGCTTTCTGTGACATGTGATTTCAACGAAGGGGGTTTCTATTGATCCTCAAAAGATTGAGGTATTTGTGAACTAGAAACCACCTATGAATGTGACAGAGATACGAAGTTTTCTAGGTTTGGTAGGGTACTATCGAAAGTTTGTTGAGGGGTTTTTTGCTAGCCGCCTTGATCATTAAATTAACAAGGAAAGAGGAAAAGTTTATATGGTTAAAGGCATGTCAGCAAAGCTTCGATGAACTAAAACGGAAATTGACCTCAACCTTAGTTCTTACACTTCGCCAGGCGTGATGGACATACTAGGTATTTGCGGATGCCTGCAAGTAGGCTTAGGCTCAGGTTACGCAACATGAAAATGTGATAGCATATGCTTCGAGACAATCGAAGAAGCATGACCAAAATTATCCGGATAATAATAATCTACCCAGAGCCGGTCAAGGCTTTAGTCTCTTTGCTCTACTTCGATATGGAGGCATTACTTATATGGGGGTTCCATAAGATTTTACAAATCACAAGAGCCTGCAATATTTATTCACACAAAAGGTGTTAAATATGAGACAGAGGAGATGGATTGATCTCATTAAGGATTATGAGTGCACTATTGAGTACCATCCGGGGAAAGCTAATGTGGTAGCCGATGTCAAAGAGAAACCTACTTGCTCCATATCCTCACCTAAAGGATGTGTACCTCCCTAGACTTGTGGAATTGAGGTCTTAGGTGCAGACTAGAGCCGATGTGACATCGAGCTTTACTAGCTGCATTTCATGTTCGTCCGGTACTGATAGACAGGATAAGGGAGCTACAGACTCAAGATCCGACCGTGATTAAGTTAAAAAGGGAAGCCAAGTCTAGGCAGCTGAAGGGATTTTTAGTACGGGCAAATGGTACATTGATGATGGGTCACAGGTTGTGTGTACCGGATGTGGGAGGATTAAAGAAAGAAATTATGGAAGAGGCTCACTCTCCGTACATGGCGCATATGGGGAAGCACTAAATGGCTGGAGCACTTTGGCGGGAAACACTACTGTGGAGAGGTATGAAGAAAGATGTTGTGGAGTTTTGCTTCAGATGTCTCATTCACAACAGTTAAGGCTTGCATCAAAGACTTGCAGGGCTCTTACAGTCTCTTCCGATCCCTCAGTGGAAATGGGAGAGAATCACGATGGATTTTGTGGTAGGACTACTGCGTTGCCATAGTGGTTATGACGCGATATGGGTGATTGTTGATAGATTGACGGTCGGGCCCATTTCCTACCTATGAAAAAATAATGACCTCGCTGAGAAGTTATCAGTTGTATGTAAAAGAGATTGTACGACTCTACTGCACGCTTAGCATCGATAGTATCGTACAGAGATCCACTAAGCATTCCCGATTTTGGCCCAAAGTTACGTAGAGCTCTGGTAATTAGATTATATTTCGGGGCAGACGACTTTCCATCCTGGGGACAGATAATAATCCGAAAGAACCATACGCACATTGGAAGATATGCTCAGGGCTTGTGTGTTAGAGTTTAAAGGAAGTTGGGATAGACATCTACCATTAATGGAGTTTTCCTACAACAATAGTTATCAATCAAGCATTGAAATGACGCCTTACAAGGCCTTATATGGAAGGAAGTGTAGGACTCCATTATGTTGGGATGAGGTAGGTGAGAGAAAATTGTTTGGTCCAGAAATTGTCTAGGTCACGACATATAATGTTAAGGTTATCGGGTATATATTAAAGATAGCACAAGATCGATAGAAAAGTTATGTTGATAACCGAATGAGAGATCTTGAATTTTAGGTGGGGGATTAGGTATTTATGAGGATATCACCCTGGAAGGGGTGTTACGATTCGGAAAGAAAGGGAATTTAAGTCCCCGCTTTATGGGACCTTATGAAATTGAGAAAAGAATTGGGGAGGTAGCGTATCGGTTAAGGTTGCCACCTGAATTGGCCAGAATACATGACATCTTTCACGTTTCTATGCTTCGAAAGTATATGGCAAATCCTTCACATGTGTTAAGGGATCAACCGGTTGAATTGAAAGAAGACTTGATTTATGAAGAAAGACCGGTTCAGATTGTTGATCAAAAGGATCAGGTTCTTTGAAACAAAGTGATTCCTTTTAGCGGCTGTGCCGTGATGAATCACTACAGAGATGGGCTAAATACGGAACGTGAAGACGATGCGCACTCGCATCCATACCTGTTTTAGTCAAGTATGATATTTAAATTTCGAGAATGAAATTTTTATAAGGAGGGGTGAATTGTAAGACCCTGAATTTACTGTTTCCATGAATAGTAAATTTCGTTTTTGATAAGTTATGTGTTTGACTGAAAATGATCAAATGAATAGTAATTTTGAAAACGAAATCTTGAAAGCTTCCAAATGTTCAAAATAATGTTTTGAGTCTAAAGAAACTGAAACGGATTAAAACGGAATTCATTTAAGGGGTTTTTGAAGCGTCCGAAGATTTATGACGAAAATGCCCTTTGTACAAAATAGTTTTAAAAATATTCCTTGTAACCCTAGAAATTTTTTTAAAGCATGTTCATGATAGGAATATTTAATTGTAGTATCTCCATAGTCAATTTTATGATTTAAGGATCATGGAATATTTTCTGAGTTTTATTTCCAGATAAGGGTATAATTTCAAGGAGGGCATTTAAGTCATTTAGTGAGTAAGCCTAATCTAAGTAAGCAAAGCAAGAACCAATAGAATGGTGCCATGTAAGCTTGGTGATCCATGTGATTAAGAATGGACCTATGAGAGCTTGCCATTAACTTTGATATTTGTCATAAAGTAGTTAACTTAACTTTGGTTAGTTGATGAGTTAAAGTTAACTAAAGTTAAAATGATATTTGTGTTAGCTAACCATGAGAGTTAGTTAAGCCTAACTATGGTTTAAGTTAGTGGGATTTTATGGAACATAAAGTGAATTTGGTTGCTTTTGGACTATATGGTTATATATGGACCAATTAGAATTCAAGGATACTAACCAATGGCATGTTGTTAATTTAAGGACAATTAGAGGGAAAATTAGGCATGAAAAATGATCATTAAAGTGCATTTGGCTTGGTTTTTGGTGTGCATACGGGTGAAACAAATTGAAAGGCAAAAGGGAAGAAAAAATGAAGCAATTCAAGCCCATGCAAGGGAGACCACTTTGGCAGCCCCTTTCCAAGCAATTCAAGTGATTCTCATGCCATTTCAAGTCCATTTCAAGTGTTCATCATGCCCATGAAGTACCCTAGATCAAACCCTAAGTGAAAAATCAAGTTTTTAGGTGAGATTACTTACTAGTCTATGTGAATTTGAAGGTTAATGGAGGAAATGGTTATATGAGGTGTAAATGAGTTTCGCATGTGTTTATGTAGATTCGAATAAGAGATTTCATTCTGAACTGCTAACACCAAGACACCAAAACTATTAAGGTAAGCAATTAGGGTTTTATGGATTATTTATCTAAACCTTCAATTGATTTATGTTAAGACTTTAGCTATTAAATTGACATGATTATAGGTTGATTTTGCTAAGAAATTGAAAAGAAAGAGGAAGATTATAAGGGTTGTAAATTTTGGCATAGAGAGGGTTTAATTGGAAATGCATTGGGTTGATTTAGTTTAATTGAATCAATGGCATTTGATGAATTGTTAAAGGTAATTGTTGAAAGAAAATGGAAGAAATTGAAGAAATAATGATGAATGTGTGACATGTAGGATTCACCACCCTAGGAAAAGTATGAAAAAGTTGAGTTTCAATTGATTTTAATCAATTGGAAGTGATTAAATGCCTAATGGAATGTATTAGAATTAAAGTTTTAAGAAAAAGAATTGATTAAGGTATAAATGTAATTTTTGGTTAAGGTATAAGAATACGGTTTTTCACTTTAAGCATGTTAATGGCTTGATTTAAGGCTTGTAATGATGTTGTCATGAGTCTTGATTTAATTGGAGGTGAATTGGATAAGTTGAGATTAAGTTGAATAAGAAAATTCTTAAGGGTTGCTTTCTAATTTAATAGAAAGTATATTCTAGTTAATGGTTTAATTGAATATTGTTAAGGTATGAATGTTAATGGATTTTATGGATAATATGACTTGTACGAGGAAAGTGATTAAGGACGAAAGTGGAGGGAGAAAGTCTTTAAAGGAGGAAAAAGGGCTTAAATAACTAAGGTGAGGGAAAATGTAACTGTGTATGGAAATATATATATATATATATATATATATATATGTGTGTGTGTGTGTGTGTGTGTGTGTGTGTGTGTGTGTGTATTAATGTTTACAAATATATATGGTTTCATATCTATGTTATCAATGTTTAAATGAAAAAGGAAATGTGGTTTTCTTGACTTTAATTATAAGCCGAGAAAATATGAAATTATTATGGTTTCCATAGTTTTATAAAGCATGATTTATGGTTTCCATATTAAATGAAATGTTTATATATATATATATATATATATATATATATATATATATATATATATATATATATATATATATATATATATATGTGTGTGTGTGTGTGTGTGTGTGTGTGTGTGTGTGTGTGTGTGTGTGTGTGTGTGTGTGTGTGTGTGTGCGTGTGTTTATATGAAATTGTTTATGATTGAATCCATGGTTACCCTATGTTACAAAGATAAAGTTTAAAGGAAAGTCGACTAAAGTACTTTAAGCGTGCATGGTACATGGGAAAGGGATAGGATTTTTATAAAGGGAAGGGAAGAGTGATTCATATCGCCATGCACGTGAAAAGTATGAAACGGTTACCAACGCATGATGTGATTTATTCCATAGCGCAATGGTATCTAAAAGAAAGGCACGATTTATCGGAGGTTTCTTTTGGGCCATCGGTGATTGTAAGACTGTTTCATTGAAGGTTCTTTCATGGGCCAATGGTGGTTAATGGTAGGTGGGTTCCATTTGATATGACGGATTCAAAAAGGAAAAGAAAGTAAAGTAAATGTTTATTGAAATAAGATATTTATACAACTGTTTTACACATTGTATTTGAACTATATATGGAAACATTATTTTCCTATGAACTGTACTCTCACTGAGCTCCTTTAGCTCACCCTCTTTCCAAATGTTTTATAAAATGCTTTTAGGGGTAGAGACTGACAAGCAGTTCAAGCATCCTCAGGCACAGTGACACTTTCGCCTCACGCGACTACCACTTTTTGAAAATGTATAGACCATTTTGTAAATAACTACTGGTGCACCTTTATTTTGTAATGTATATATGTTTTAAAGAAATGAACTACGAGCTCTAATCCTCCTCAGGTGGTAGAGGTAATGCAAGCGACTGGGTGTAATCCCCGACTGAGCCCAAAGGTTATAAAAATATTGTTTATATTTCATGGTGTTCGTAAAATGATTTTAAATTTGATTTGAAATTGCTTCAGGGGCGACTTGATGTCTCGTAGTCAGACGGGAGTAAATGAACATTGGGAGTGTAAAATGTTTTATTGCAGGTGTTTTAAAATTGGGAAATGTCCAAAAAACAGAGGAAACTCTACTCGATTTTCTGCAAAATGTTTAATCATGTAAAACCCGATAAAATTCAAATTTTCTGAAAAATGGTAAAAATGGTCATTTCGGTCAAAATCCAGAATTTTTCTAAATCTCGAATGACGAAACGGATTTCACCGTTGAAATCATCCGCCGAATCGAAGGCTACTCACATCGAATTCGGCTGATTCCAAGACGTCAATTGCACGCTGAGGCATAGAGTCGAATGACACATGGCAAGTGTTGAGTAGCTCACATTAAGCCACATGTCGAGTCTTGAGCAAGTCAACCAACGAGCTAAGTGGGCCCATGTGATACGTGGCATCTCATGAGTGGAAGGAAATACACTATTAAGGATAAGTGGATATGAGGAAATCCAACGAAACAATAAGAATGGATACGTGGCAAGGAGATGACATCCCACTTGACCACTGGCCTCTCCCAACTTGTCTGGGGGAAAGGAAAAAGTGAGAGAGACTGAGAGAGAAAGAGCAGAGATTTTAGAGTGAGAAGCTTCCTACTTCTCTCTAGTTTCTCGGTGATCGCCCATTAAATCTGACGAGACAAGAGACAGAAAGTTGATCCCCACCGTAAGAGCTACGCGCTGGTACACCGGTGTTGTGGAGTTTCCGCAACCCGAGAGGTAAGGGTCTTCTCCTACTAAAAGCCATGAAAATGGTTTTTTGGGTGTTAAGGAGGCCGAGAAGCGGCTGAGGGATTTGGTTCCAAGAAGTGGAACCGGAGCAGCCATGAGGGGTCGCCACGACAAATTTCATTGCATCGGTTTCGCACGTTAAAAATACCGATTGCTTGTTGGACCAAGATTGTCCATGAGAAATTGTTTGCATGTTATTGCTTGGTAGTTGAATAACATGATTGAGTTGTTTGTGTGTCATATTGTTTGGTAAATGAATGACACGTGAGTTTGCATGATTGAGGCCATTACATGGCTCGCCGAGGCTAGTCGCGGGCTAAATCAGGTCAATACTAGCCCTGGGGTGGATTGCGGTGTATCATAACCTGGCGGTAGTGACTTGTGATGTCCATGTATGCTTGAATTGATAAGTGGCATGAATGATATGTTCATGCATGCTAAATGATGTGTTAACATGATGTTGGAATTATATAGAATATAATTGTGTAAGAATGGAATATATGACCATATATCGCATTCATGCATGGGTACATCACGCCGCTTTCCGTGTGAGTGCACGGTATGGTTATTCACCATTCTTAGTGAATGTGTGACGAGTTCGTGTTTTGGACAACGTCCAATAAACGACTCATGGTTGAAATCATAAAGTGAAATAGAATTAATGTGTGTTGGGCGTCCCTAGAACTCGGGTGTAGGAGACCCGTGGTATTATCCAAAAGGTCCTGCATAGGTGTGAGAGACCTACGGTGCTATCCGAAAAGGTTTTGTATGGGTGTTAGAGACTCGCGGTGTAATCCGAAAAGTTCTGTTGCCCAAAGAAAACACACGGCCATGTTTATCACTTAGACTTCTAGTTGGGTGATAGGAGTCGGGGTTGACTCGAGATTAGTTACCCATTGGCACTAGCATTAGGTGTTGGTGAGCCGATAATGGCTCGGTATATGGTGTCATTGGTACTACCAGTGACGATTGTCACATTTGGCATAGGAATGTGTGAGGGAGTCGGTGAGTGACTCGGGAAGTGGGCATGAAAACATCTCATGCATGATATAAGTCATTCCATGTGTAAATTGTAAATTGTATGGAATGTGGATGTTCGTGTTGTGCCATTGCATGTGCATTTTAGGTGGGGAGTAGCCCTGGTAGGAAAATTCAACTACTGAGCATTACTCACCCCATCATGGGATCCCCCTTTCAGGTACAGGGAGTGTTCAGGAAGACGGCGCTCAATAGAGACCGCTTTTGAGAAGAAAGTCGACATGTGGCTTGGAGTATATATATATTTTTGTAAAATATGTATGAAACATTATGATCGATGCATGTGTATAAGAGTGTAATTAACTCTTGAAACTATTGTAATATAGTTGGTTATATTTTGTTGAGTATGAATGTATGGGCTCGACGTGGCCATTTTTGCTCATGTTTGAGTCTTGGGTAGAGAGAGACTCGTTTTATGGCATTGAGACACTCAATGGCCACATGTATTTCGGGGGTTGACGGGTTGTCAACGGACCCCGGGTCGGGGTGTCACAAATCATATAAAAAGGGTTTAATGTTTAAAAGAAAAGAAAAAAAAAATTTTCTCACCATGTTTAATAAGGTTTTAATGGAAAGCATAATTGTATAAATGGGTTCGCTCCACGGATTCTCTTTTAAAAAGGGTTTAAAAGAAATGTTTTCTCCAATCCGTAGGAGTGCCGGGAGGGTCCCTTGGGTTAGGAAGAGGAAATCCGGGTTGGGTCCCTTCACTTCTCTTCAATTCGGCAACACTACCCGCCCCCAAATGGATGGTCAAACTGAGGTGGTGAATTGATCCTTAGAAATCATGATCCGTTGTATAGTAGGAGAGAGGCCAAAGTAGTGGGACCTTGCTTTAGCTCATTCTGAGTTTGCCTTCAACAGCCTTGAAAAAATATCAACAAAGAAGAGTACTTTTTCCATTCTTTATACAAAGACACCCAATTTCACCGTCGATCAGCTATAACTGAAGCACTTAAAGAGCAGGATAACTTCAAAACTCGTTGATTTTATAGCCCAAACATACCATGAGGTCAAGGCTAACTTGGAGCAAGTTGCCTGAAGATAAAAGGAGGCTGCTGATCACCAATGTCGTGAGAAAACTCGAAGTCGTGGTTTATCTTCAAAAGATCCAAATGTCATTGGGGATGCAACACACACAAACTACAATTCTGAAAAATTTAGACCTTATCGTATCCTCAAGAAGCTCACTGATAATTCCTACATCATATACCTTCCTAAAGAGCTTCAAATTTCACACACATTCAATGTGGCAGACATCTTCGGTTACTATCCTCCGGATATTGCAGTGCTCAAAATTATAGAGAATTTCGAGTCGAATTTTTATTTATCTTTTCTCTGTTGTGTTGTCTTTTTGTTAGGCTAGCTGATTATTTAAAGAGTAGGCCCCTTGTTAGATGGTGGTGATGTGAAGATACAATTTTCCTTGTTAAGGTTTATCCTCCATTATTTTTATTCTGCTAGGGTTGGGTTTGAGAGACCCATTTCCCATTTGGTGTTGGCCAGAAAACCTTTTCTATCACTTCCTTCACTTCACTAGTTACTCTCTCCAAGAAAGGGGGCGATCACAAGGAGTTTTCAACTAAGACCTTAGTCTAGTATGATATAGGACTTTCCTTCCTAATTTTTCTATTTTTCTATTTTGATAGAATTAAATCTTCATTTTCAAATATTTATTCGTAAATTATTTTTCAAAAATCAACATGTAAAACTTATAAAGAGTCACCATCAACAGAAGGTGTCATTACGAAATAGCGTCACATTATTCACTGACACCATAGAAAGTACTAATTGGTAACATATTTGGAAGTGACACCAAAATATATTCATCGGTGACACATTTGGGAGCAATTGGAAATGACACCAAAATAGGTAAAGTGGTGGCACATTTGGAAGTGACACCATGTATTTAAAATCATTATGTCCAGCTTGTTATAAAAGTAAATAGATGTCACATTAAATGCATCACTTTTTTAGTGCTGACGTCACATTGTAATGCTTGAGAAAGATATGATTGATTAAGCCTCAGGAATTATAATGCTTAGATATTACAATTATATAATATTATAAGAATCATATAGCGATATTGCAATATTATATATATATATATATATATATATATATATATATATATATATATATATATATATATATATATATATTTCATAACACATTTAATCATTTAATAGTATTTGCATATAAAATGTTCGCAAAATATAAAACCTATCAAACCCATCAAACCAAATAACTTTTAAAGAAAAACAAATAGTGAAAAGGGGAGTAAAACATCATGATTAGAAATGTTAAAGATCTTATTAGTCTATATGCGCTTTATCGGTACCAAATCAAGTAATTGAAACAAGTCATAAAGTTACATCTAAAAACATGAAATTTCATCGCTTTCTTAATTTTTTATTTTTCATACCTCCTATCATGAGAGGCATAATTGTATTTCATGATTTAATATAAGTTTAAATTATTGGAAATGTTAAGAAAATGCATTATAAACAAATAGAGTTGGGCATCATCAACTTTTTTCAAATAGTTATTAATCAAAGAAGAAAGTAATACTATAATAAATCTATGAAAAAATATGGTATAACCAAGGAACTTACCATGATTATTATGCATCAATGTGATTCAGGAGTTGTTGTGTAAATACGATGTAGCCCATTCCCCTCTAATTTCATCAAATCCAACTTAGGAATATGTCTTTTTATCACCAACAAATCAAATAAGAGGCAATATTAAATATACAAATTTTGGAAGCCTAAAATTGTTTCTCGAATTTATTACATGAGTACTCACTGATGAAATGATTGATCAAGTAATTGTCTCTTTAATGAATCTCATAACAAAGTATAGTCACATTGAAACCCCTTTCTGTCTCGGGGACACTAAATAATCAATTGCAAATATTTGATTACTCTGGTATATATATAAAATAAATTGTAAGAACAAATGAAAAAGCAAAATTTCAGCCGTCACTGCTAATTATTTGTTAAGATGATTCTCGTTTAGATGTTTTACAGCTATTTCGGCGAATCTCACAAAATAAGTCTAATAGGTAAAGCATAGATAGATAGCCATATATTTTAATACATATAAATACACAAAGAGATGTATTTGAGGTGAATGCAACAAATTTCTGAAAATAATAGAAAGAACTTGTATGATTTATTTATCCTTTTTTAAGTCTCACATATTTTGTGAATACGATCAAGATAATGAACTATCATTCTCCTTAGCTCAATCACTAATAACACCCATTGAAAGCTAAAACATTAAAAACAAAAGTATTATCTAATTAGAAATATAGAGGAATCATAAAACCTCTTACTTAAAGTCTAATATTCATGACTTACTCAAGGTTGTAAGGCATACAAATATATTCAGCATCATGACACTCTATTAAGATGATAAATACCAGAGTTTGTTTATAATAAAGCCTCTGGGGTGGATATCAAAGATTAATAAACTTTCAAAACTTTATGATAATAAAATTATTTTCGTTGAAAAAGAAATACTACATTAATCCTTTGATTTTGTCAAATTTGATTTAATCATGTTATTTAATTTTGACTAAATTTTTATTTTAATGTATCTTTATTGTTTAAATAGATTTTCTTTTTAATAATCATAATATTTATAATTTATTGTCACTTTCTTTGGTATTTACATTGTCTTATAACTTTTTTTTTTTTCATTGTTACTAATGTTAAAAGTTATTTTCAAGTTGTCATGAAGAATACTAAAAAAAAAATGAACACTATTAAAAAATATTAATATTGAAAAATTATAAATCAGAATAATTTTCTATTTATAAAATACTTGATTTGTGATTTTGTTTTAAAACTAATAAATGAATCATGATTAAATTGATGAAAATCTATAGTACTATTCAATTCCAAACTTAGGAAGTATTTATATTTGATACATAGACGCTTGAAATTTATAAAAATAAATTTTCTTAAATTTCTTCCTCACTAAAAGTTGTAGGCTGTACCCTAATACCCAAATTAATAAAATATTAATGATTTGGTAAAAGATAATCATTTTTTTAAGAATTTAAAATATTTTAATCTCTCAAACATATTATTTATATTCCATTAAACGATACAGATTCTTCTTCCGATCCCGAGGTGTCCCTGACCACCCAACTCTATGGATATTGTGTCTCATAATACAGATCTGGTATGAGCAAATGACTACTTGTGCTCATACATCAATACTAATAAAAAGAGACTAACTAGCAACCATATTTGAAGAAAAAGAGCATGATGAGGCTAACCAGTATATCAAAAGAGCTTAAGAGGCGTTATACAAAAATGAACACAAAGTCATTAATCCGACTTTCTCTAAAACGCCTATGAGCGTCCTCCTCAGATACCCCGGCATCTCAAATAATAATTCCACCATAGGCAATGCCCAGGTTAATTTTTAGTATGGGTTACTCTCGCCTAAGTGCATGCAATGCTGCCATACAAATCCAATCATAACGCAGTTAAATATATCCACTTGAATGTCTACATGCCGAACTTAAGGTTCAGTTCACTAATTTCTACATGTTTGCTTAAATAAGTAGAAATACGCTAAAACAAAAGGCTTTGGTTCTTTGAAACATACTTAACAGTTTCTGCAAATATATTTGACCAACTCCAAGGCAACGCTTTGGATCATTTTCCATCAAACATGCCAAGTCCACCTCCTGGCATTTAACTTGTCAATCACTCTTATGTACTTTTCATAAAATCTTCGAAATTCCTTTCACAATCGTTATTGTCTTCAATCTTTTCTCATGTCATGTAATTAAATATTACTATCTATGTGTTCTACAAGAGTACATGCTGAATGCTTTATGCCATTTCCAAATATTCACGTTAATATATTATATGCAGATAATTCAATTAATTATATAAATCATGTTATTCAATTTATAGTTGATACCACTAATTATCACATGCTAATTAAAACAATCGTTAACGTATTTTGACCACCCAAACCACACAAAACTACAAAGATCCCACTTGAAATAAAGAAACCTCAGCTCAAGACTGCAGTAATGGCTTGTTAAGTAAGGATTTTCTGATCTTACGTTTCAAAGATTGAGGACTGATAAACACGGCCTTCCAAGCTCAATAAATCCATCCATAAAATGGAATTTAATCAACACAAAACAAAGTAGGAAAATCCCCACTTTAGTCAAGCTTCAATTCAGTAACTGAGTCACATCTTCGCCAGAGAGCTGTCCGGTTTGGTTCTCAACAGAACTTACTGTCGAATCACGTGAATCTAGAGAGAGAAGTCACACTTTTCTCTCTAAAATCTGAACTCTGTATCATTGCATACCTGTTTTCAACTGAAAGCAAGAAAACGATTCTCTTTGCTTATTCATATTTAAACTTTTCAAAATTCCTAACTTATCCTTTAGTTTGATTTTTGATATATAGGCTTAATCTAAGTCATTTATCTTCATCATCTCTCTAATCATGCAACATGGGTCACAGGTATATATAGACTTTTTGTCACACTGTATGTTCTACAAGCTTACTATGTCAGAGACCATGATCTGCCCAAAAAACAGCTCCTGATTATCCCTTGTTCTAACATAGTCCACTTCACTGAATATGAGTCTATAAGATTTATCTGTAAATTGCAAAGTCCGTTTTATTATCCAGATCTAGAAAATTTCATTTTGACTCAAAATACCACTCTAATTTCTTTTTCGAAATTAGAATTAGGAAGCCTACATATAATTTATTGTATTAATGGATAATTTTAAGATAATTTTAAACAGTGAATTAAAGGTGAATTAAAACATTGAGAAGATCATATACAAAAGGTTTTTAATTTTAACACGTAAAAATAGTATTTGATTCATGCTGGTCTTCCAATTCTTTCTTGCTAATTAATCATTTGAATAAAATAAAATATAAAAACATCCCCAAATTATTATTTTGGTAAATGAAATTTTTTGTATCATGAACATAAACAATCAAATATTTAAACTATAAAAATTACAAAAAGAAAAAAAATTGGGTCCTTATAAATGAATTAGATTATATTTTATGAGTCTGTGAACCAGATTTTATTTGAAAATTAATATAATTATTCCGAGCCTGAAATATGTAAATCATTAATCAAAGAACAATGATGTTAAAGATTCTTTATTAAAATTATGAATAAAATGATAAATATAGATTTTTTATCGTATATAAATAAATTAATAAGCTCTTAATCGTGTGGATTTCTTTACACTTAAAATATCCAACATTCTCATCAAATATTCATAAGCTTTATTTAAGATAAATTAAAATTTTCCACGAGATTCCAAAGCGTTTACTATGACATTTTTTTATGGTGGTAAAGTATATGTCAATTCCATCGGACACTATTTTAGGCTTTGTTAAATTATTTCATAAAAAATAGGGTTGGGCATAATAGCCTTACTCTTTTTTCCTTGGCCAATAAATTATCAAACCTAACCCAACCCCATTTCAAGTTGACTGTGCTTAAATAATGGGTCAACCAATTGTTGCATCTTTTTAAGTAAAGCTTCATCAATCTCACACCACAAATTTGCACTGTTAGAATCAAATACTTGGCTGGGAACAGATTATTCGGTTTTGATTTGGGCAAGAGGTGAGCTGAGGTCACTTATGTAAAGAACATAATTATATTGAATGCTCAAATGAATTTTTTTCGCCATATTATGTTGTTTTTCCATTTTAAATTATAATTTCTTCTAAATTAAAGTACCAAAATCATCTTCTTCTTTTTCATGGTTGTCCAAAATAAGAACTAAGAATTAAACGAACTTTGGCTTCACTTTAAACTTATTTATTGTAAAGAAACAGAATTAAAAGCAATTAATTATATAAATTGAGGTGATGGGATCGTAAATATGAATATATATGGGATTGACTCATAATGTTGATAAATTCTATTAAGGGTATTTTAATATTTATTGAAAATTAGCTAAAAATAAGTTATTAGAGACAGAATTTGTTATAAAAAAATAAAGCGTGCAGTAATTTTTGTGATTTATTTTTATCAACAAAATGACTCTATATATGTGTTGAAATTTTTATTTAGTACTTTATATTTATACTTGTTACTTGAATTTGCTTCTATTTCATATTATTATCATATAAATTTTAAAAATAAAACAAAAATTATGTGATAATCTACAATACCTTTCAGAAATTATTTTCTTATTTAATTTTCTTTTTTTTAAATTATATTGATTTTATATTTATTCTTAATAAAATTTATAGCAATTTTAAAGTTTTTTAACTCCATTTATCTAGATAAAACATACTCTTAAAATATCAAATTTATGATTTTTTAATCATTTTTTAGATTTATCAAGTAAAAGATTTATTGATATATTAGTTGTTTAACTCAACCATTTTAGGAATTATTTTATTTTATTTTAGGTTATCCTAACACATAAATTTTCTTTATAAAACAAAAAAGAAGAAAAAACACATATCACAACTTTTCATTTAGTATTATCCAAAAAGGGTAAACACGAAGTGAAGATATACTTAAGAGGAACAAATGGTTAGGTTCATAACTATGTGGTCAAACTATTATAGAAGTTTATGTCTATGTTGTTCTCTATTTTCTTCATAGAAAGAAAGTTTGATCATTATTCATCATATGACCATACCTAATCCAAAACAATAACTAAAAGCCAAAATAAGTTTAAATGAAAGAAAAAAAAAAACCTAAATCAGAAACATTTAAAAAGCAACTAAAACACACAAGTTAAATCATTAAGAAAATACTAAAATATAGATAATTAGCTATCTTGAAAATACTGAAGAAAACCTAGAATCTGGGACACCTCTATCACCCCCAAACTTAAAATATGTAATGTTATCCTCAATGTATGAAATATGAAAGTAGATCTGAGACTCTTGATGATCACTCAACCACACTGAGTTTGAGTTGGCGTATGAAACTCCCACAAGAATCTCTCTCTAATGCCCCAAAAATACAAACAAAACCAAACAAACACTAAAAACAAATCAAAATGTAACACTAACATAACTAAAACAAACTAGCAATGAATGATAAAATCCTTATTTTTTCTCAAAGCCCCTAAGAGCTAAGCTCCTGCTTTAGAGTCCATTGAAGGATATGCACAATCTTGAGAAACAAGGTATGCTAAACTGAATAACTGTGAATTTTAATGACAAAGTCTCTTTTCTGTGTACGTGAGTGGCATAGTTTGGTATGTAAAGTGAGGTGATGTTTTTCGCATGATCTCTAGAGGCAACAAGAAATTATATTAGAAGAGACCTGATTACCATATCTAAGATTCAAAGCTTTTAGGACTTGTTAATGAGGTTATGCATTTTATTAAAGGCCTCAGATCTGGGATCTTTATACACTTAGACACTCCATAAAGGAGTTAAGTTTTAAGTGTTCACATTGTGGAGCATAGCTTCAAAGAGCCAAGAACGCATTAGTGACATTCCATTTTGGACTATCCCTTTCAAAGTAGACTCAGGTATCAAGATAGATGTTTTCTGTTGTGGTTTGGGCTGTGTTCTATGATGGAAAGGTCAGGCCATGTTCTTGCAGTCAAGCCTTGTGCCAAAGTATCCACTTATGATTTAAACAGTTAGTTGCGAATTTTAAGCACAAGATTCTAGACATCTTCTTATCGGGTGAAACCGTTTAGATATGTATAGACTATAGAGCTTAAAGTGATCTGTCAAAAAGAATGAACATGAGTGCATCGCGGTAATGGAATTATCAAGATCTGATTCCATTATTCAGATAATCTGGGAAGATGACTTAGTAGCCAGTTTGAGTAGGGAAACTGGCTGGTTCAGCCTGGTGACCACTGTGTGGTCAAAACAAATATCGAGGCTTGAGGAGTCTACAAGTCCATTCAATGTGTTAGTTTCAGAGCACTTATTAATTTAGAGGTTAAATAAGATTTAACTGTGAAAATTTAGGTTTATAAAAGAATGACTGCAAGAAGTGCTAACTCTGTGAGAAACAAGAAGAGTGCCAAATTTGACTTATTTGGATCGGACGATATGGTTGAAGTTTGACTCATTATGTGTACCAAATGATGGGGACATATGAAGGGTGCTGAAGAAGTTTACTGTTTTAATGGGAAGTCCACCAAGAAGAGAAGGGGGTATGGCAAAGACTTGAAACCAATAAAATATTGTATCCAGAGTAGAGAGAGATGCGACTTGTAGTTCATGTTATGTGTCAGATGAAAGGTGATCAATGACTGGTAATCCTACAAATAATGTGTTAGACTCTAATGAAGTGGAGAACATTATGGGATTTTGATCAGTTGCCGCGAAATTAGAGGTCATAATGTTATTTGGGTGGATCGCCATAACATCAACTGACAAAGTCTGCTTCACTGCCCAGAAGGTCATCTACGAACGTTAGCTTTCTCGTGTCGTATCGAGACTGGGGTGCCATGGCAAACGTTTCTATAGTGTCCGAGGACTTCATTTCACTTCCGACTTTGAATAGTCATTGAAGGCCGCTATGTTGAATTTCTGGGATTGCCATCCTCGCATCGATATCGCTTTGCAAAAGCGTGATTCGCATTTTAAAGACGAGCCAGAGCTTCTGTGTTTGGGGAAATTGGGATGACTACTAGCCATAGTGAGCTTTCTATATAACAAATTTTTCAATGGTATCAGATGTCACCTTGAGGGGGGCATGACAGAGTATGTCGAATCCTGTCATATAGACTTATTCGGGAGGTAGGTGAGAACGTTTTTCTTGTTAGTTTTACCAAGTCCCATGAAAATTAATAGTAAGAAAGCTCGGTCCTGTTTTGTGGGTCCTTTAAGTCTTTAGAGAAAGAGGTTCTGCTTTCAGCTTTGCCACCAAGCATACGCCAAAATTCATGAAATGTTTTAGTACTTAATCTCTGAGAATATAGTTAATTTTCCACAGAATTAGAGCCCTAACTAGATTTCTGAGGACTTTCGACCTATAGAGGTAATTCATTCCAAATTGTGGATGCATTAAATAAAGTACTATAAACATGATTGCTGCTTAGAAAAGTTCCACTGAGTAATCATAGTATCCAAGAGGCTATTTAAGTTAAGAAGATAAGACAAGATCCTCACTATTTAGACCTGTGTATAGAGTGACCAAACTTTATTAAGAGGAGTGATGTAATACACGTAACGCAAATAAAATAAAATAAAAATAAAAATATGGCAAATAGGGAAAATTTTTAATGAAAGGTATTTGGTAATTCCTTAAGAGAAACCCTAGGTATAAAAAGAAAAATAAAATAAAAATATTCTTTTATTCATCATATCCTCTATTTCTCTCACGAAGTTTTTGACTATGGAATCTACAAGCCATAGTTTGTATATTAAATGTGGAAAGCTGTAGATTTCTAATTAATAAGAAACACATTACTAAAGAAATAAATTGTTGAGGTTTCAATAGTTTTCGTTCCCCAGTTAAATTCCAAGAAAACCTGACGCTAGACCTAGGTGGCTGAGCAAGCATCAAATGATAGATCTCACCTTTTTCTTTTTTCTAGATTTTCGTGTTGTGATCTCTTTAGTTTCTATAGGTTTCAGGCTTAACCTTGAAAGTTTGGATTTATGATAAGTAAAAAAGATTAGAATAATATCTTCGACGAGAGATCAAATTTTATTTGGAAAAAAAGTAGAAAGGTATAGGCACCATAGTCACTATGATCTGTGGAAAAAAAGAGAGAAAGGTGATAGGAGACCACAGTAGGCTATGATTTTGTGAAAAAAAAGAAGAAGAGAAATGTGATAGAGGACCACCGTAAACTATGAGCTGAAGAAAAGGGTGGTGGGTGTAGGCTTTGAATCATGAGGGTAATAATTATGGAATAAAAAGACAAAAAAGAGGTTATGTTGGTAATGACATGAGCTCTTGAAAAGTTAAAAAAAGATTTAATCATATTTTTGTAAGTATTGTAAAAAGACAAAAAAGGTCGTATACTTGAAAACCTAGGTATGGAATTGATTCGTGCCACAGTAGGCTGAGCTAAAATCAACAATATTTATATACTGGCTCTTTCTGACACGCCGTAGTCGAGCTACTTTGAGTATAGTGGTCTAGGGTCGGAACACGGGGGATGGGTTTTCTTCATAAAATGGTTTGCATTAGGGCATGAAGGTAAGGCTTTCTATTTGGACTCTTTGGAATTCATTCAAAAGCAGAATGGTTTAAAAACAGAAATTGTAAAAAGCGAAAGTTAAGCGAAATTAACAATGAAGAAATTTACTTTGAAGATTTAGGTCACTAACTTGGCAAGCTAGGGCAAACACATGTCCTCAGGTTTTATCCTCCTATGTGAGTCAACACAGGATGTAGTTATGGCCCCTTTTTTTTTAAAACCCTAACATTCTTTTATCATTTTTAGAGGCTCGTAAAGATCTAAAGAATCACAGTGCATCTCTCACCCGAGCACTGAACCCTAAAGCATGAAGAGTATTGACCTAGGCTAGTAAGACCATCTAAAGATCTGATTGCATCTCTCACCAGAAACCTTTGAACCTAAAGCATGGAAGTATTGGCCAAAACAATAAAGCAAATGTTATTTATTCTAATTTGAAGAACCACTAACATGTGAATATTACCTCATGGCCCAGTAAGGACCATCTGAAGAGCCACGTACCTCACATCCTTGCACTGGATCTAAAGCATGGAGAGTATTGGCCAAGACAATAACATCTATGTTATGCAACTGAGTTTTGAAGATAAGGGCCATAAATACACTACCCATAACTTTTAGTACATAGAGGACAACATCGCAACCCTCTTTGTAAGCTAGCTTCCTTCCTCTTCCAAGGAAGGAGAGCTTAGCCAACATCTCTTGAATTGTCATCTTCAAGGAGGTGCTTAGCAGCCGGGAAAGTGAAAGAAAGAAGAGAGAAGAAGAGAAGAAAATAAAAGCAAAACTTAAAATAAAACAAACTTTATTTACAAAAGCGTGTGAAAACTTACAAATCACCAAAACTTGTCTTTCTTCTCTCCTCCTCCTCTCTTATTACAAAACTTATGAGGGTATTTATAGGACTCTCAGGTATAAAAATACAAAACCCTAATAACTAAGCTAAGTTATAGGATGGGAAGTAATTCACCAGAAGTTTGAGCGGTTTGCATTGGTACAAAGCATGAGCCAGGGCACGCAAAATTTACCGCTCACGGGGAGAATTTCGCTAATTAGCGAATTTGTGAGGTTAGCCGAAATTGGCAGGGTGCGGAGCCCAGCAAGGTTGCGAATTTCGCTAGCTAGTGAAATTTCGCTAAGCTGTGAATTTTCAGTGAAGCGAATTTCGCAGTGCCGCAGTGCGAGGTGGGCTAAGCGAATTTCGCAATGCGTCTTGAGATTCGCGACTGTTTCTGAATTTCGCAAAAGGGTTCTTGAATTGGTTGCACTTATGAGTTGCGAAATTGCACATTTTCTTTGATACGCATTCCTCGTCATGTCTTCAAGCGCATCTCATTTTCTTCACTTTGCCTTTGTTTTTCCATTGATTTTGGGGCTTGTTGATGGCTGAGACTAAAAAATTCCAACCTACATGATCCCGATCATTTACGTGAAGTTGAAGTTCAAATGTGTATAAAAGTCTACAAAACAACCAAAAAACACCCTCAGTGGCATAAGTGTTACTAAGATGACATGAACACTTCCAATTGGGATAAATGACATGATTAATGATCAAAAGCACTCAAAACCTATCTAATATAGGACGAATTGCACTTTTTGAGCACTAATCACCCCAACAGCGTTGCTAGTCCCTTAGCAGTACAAAATAAATTGAGATACATGTGGTGATTTTCAAAAGGTTGTATTTGCAAAGGTTATTGTACTTATATACAAACTACATTACTTTAAATTGAACAATTAAATCAGCATTTGAAAACCTATATACAAAATAAAATCCATAAGAGAACAATTTTAGAAACGGCTCTTGATTTCATGATTTTCAACTTGGATTTCCACTTTGATCCTAATAAGTTTTGTAGCAGTTAAGCCCGATAAACCGCAAAATTTGTTTAAACCTAGCAGCGACACTTGGCCTTAGGAAGTTGTAATTTGAACCAGCCTAGATGAGCTAGTTACACTTTCTTTCTTTATTCATCTACATCGTAGGGTGCAGGGTGCTTAAAATCCGACTTCACAAAGTCAGGTGTAGCAGGGTCCACCGATGACTCCCAACCAATTAAGGTTTAGGGCATCAAGCCAAAAGGATCAAAGACCACTAACTCTAAAGGCTTCACCCCGGACTCCGAATGACTTCGAAAATTAAGTACCCACAAGTCATTAAACTTCACCTATCCACCCATATAGCAGACACTAAATGATGGCTCCCGACCCGATTAAGGCTTAGGGCATCGGGTTTCAGAGCTTTCGCCATACACCCCTCGGGCCCCGTGCTGGGTTTCAAAGCAAAACTTCACGACTTTATTTTCTTTTTCTTCTTTTCTTTTTCTTTTTCTTCTTGCTTTTTCTTTTCTTTTTCTTTTCTTTCCTTTTGGAAGACAACATTGATGCTTCAATTGTTAGTAACTCAAGCCTATCCTAGGTTGCCAACATACCTAAGGCAGTTTTCAAAGTGGAAGAAGGCATACAAATTACAACCTATTGAAGCAATATAGAGTGCGGTGTGTGACATAGCATGAGGGGAAATTTCCAAGTTGAAGCATCTTTAGACGATGGCCCGAACACAAATTGTTTCAAGCATGGAATTTGTTCTAGCATAGAAGTGACAAAATGATGATTCAATCATCCAGCTTAAAGCAATTCAATTGTTCAATTTGAAGCAATTCTATTGTTCAATTTGAAGCAATTTAATTATGTAGTTTGAAAGAAAACACATACTTGTACATAGGGGACCTGATAAACCTGTTAATAAAGTGAATATATATATATAATCGAGTAGCTTTTGATATAGCCAAAATGAGCAATACATGCATAACGGCTACACAAAAACATATCCTTTGCCTACTATGACGGCTAATACAAAATCATAATCAAAATTGGTAGGAGTTGATAAAGGCTGAAAACTATACATAAACGAAAAGAGACCTAACCACCTCTTCTTTGTGGTGGTGGTGGTGAAAGCTATCTTGCGACTCTTTGCCGGGGATATCCAATGAAATTTGCATCGGTGGCGGTCTCCTCTCCCCGAGGCGAGGATCATGAGGAGACCGGATGGGTCATGATCGATGAAGCATGGAATGGCCTTTGTCCCCAGAAGTGGCCTCGGCTCGAGCGATCTACGGGTCATGTCTTCGCGTCTTTGAGGTACGCTGAGAGAACTAGCTAGTGTGCGGTCGCATCAATCCGCTCTGACCATCTCCCTCGGTGACATGTGTATACTCCGGTGGCGGTGTCTTGAATATGAGGGCCAGAGTATACGTAGGGAGCTGGCGAAGTAGTGGGTGGGAGGGAGACGGTGGTGAACGATCTGAAATATGAGTGGGACTCCTCTGTACCTCTGGTGCAGGAGCAGGTGGATCGTCTCTGTGTGCATCCTCAGCCTCCTCACCCGGTACCTCCTCCTGGTCTCGCTGGCGTATATGGAAATGGACAGGTATAGTCATAATCCGGTCCACTGCTACTACCTGTAGGCAGCTGTCTCGCATCTCTATCCCAGGCTCCTCCGGAAATCCCGTGCCGCTCGAGAACATAGGAAGGAGCCTGGAATAAGTAGTGAATACTCTCTGCTCGTATGGAGTCTCTCCCGGTGGACCTTCTCCTCAAGCGCAGAGCGAAGTAATCACTAGCTCGGATGGGCTAGACCGAAGTGCCGAGATCCGATTTCAATGCCTCGAGATAGGCCCCTCCTGCGCACGTAATCTTTGCGGAGGAATAAAGCAGTCTTGCTTGTGAGATGGTCGATGAAGCGACATATGGCGGGTGCCTCCCAGATAAAGAAGCTGGCTGTAACATCCACAGCGGTGCTCTAACCATCGCTCTGGGCGGAGGGTGGGCCTAATCTCTATAACCCTCAGCATTGCGCGGTGGTAGGCGCAATCTCAAGAGCTGCGAAATATGCGTGGGTAGTACACACACCGGCGGTCATCTATCCTGAAATGGATCTCCAGGGGACCGTCTGCATCCCGAGATGTCATGGAGTGGTAGAACTGCCGGACCACTCTCGGGTAGTAGAACTGTCTCGGAGTCATAAATGGGAGGAGCGAATACCTCTCGATCAATCTCATCGACTCCTGGTATCTGGGGTCGGCCATCAATCCAGGAACGTCGTAGAACGACTCCTGCTGAAATGGTCATTGCGATATGTCGCATTCAGGAATGGGTGTCCCTCGAACATGGGCCTCTGATCCGTGGTAGGTGATATTGAGGTGAATGTGTCTCTCGACGCTGATCTTGTTGGCGATGATATTGATGCAGGCGATGATGGCCTTCGCTGGGCGAAGTGCGGCCCCTCTTGGGGCGGGTCCTCTAGCTCTCCTGCAAGGCAGGGATGGGGCGGGGTCCCATGCAGCGTCGTGCGTCTGAATCGAGGCTCGTCAGGTGCGGCCTCGGGGCGGTGTCTTCTTGGTCTTGAATGCTTGGTGCTTTCTGCCTGGCCTCTTAACCGGGTGTGCTAAATCTCACCCGAGGCCGAACACGGGACCCTACGTCTGGACCATTTCTGAGATATAAAATAAACTGCTGAAAATGCGTAGACTCACTGAATATGTGGCGGGGTCACACGCCACCTCGATCGAAGCTCTCTGAGATAACTCACCGAGATCTCTGCAGGCTCTTGGACTTCTCTGAATGCCTCAGACCCCGAGGGCTCGGTGGCGAGCGAAATGGAGTCTGAACGGTCATCGGGCTGATAGAATCTGAGGCTAGGGCGGGGTACGGAATGAACCGGGGCTACGCGTGTGGCTCGGAGCCTAGTGCGCGTGTGGTGAAGGCTTGGGCCTTTGCTCGGGCAAGGCCCGGCTATGGAGGCTCGGCCTGCGCTTTCGGCTGCGATGATCTGGTGACTCACAGTCCTGGCGTTGATAATGACTAGGGAGGGCTCGGTCGGTGCGAGAAGCATGGCCCTCTTTGCGGCGAAACGGGCGGCGCGGTGGGTGAGCGTGACGATAGTGGGACTCGGGAACCGTGTTGGGATATGGGGTGTGTGGGTCCGCCTCACTGTTTAAAGATGTAGTCTTCCTCGTTTGCTAAGCCAGTAATTTATCATTCAGCCTCTGTCTGTCAAATTTTGCATGGTACAATGACAAAATTATTACATAATGCAATTTTATAACATAATTATATTTATTTCTTTCTTTCATATACAAACTAAATTATAATGAAAAGGAAAAAATTGCTAAGTTAAAAATTTTGAAAAATTGTATTAAAACTAACGAGAATTAACTAATATAAGACAAAAATTAAAATTTGACTACCCAATCGGTTTTGAAAACACGAACCAGTTCCAGAAGTTCGAGGAAATACTCAAGGGTCAAGAGGATGATCTCCTCAACCCATGCAGTGGCTTGGCCTGGCTCCATGATGTTAGGTGGCCATAAGTTGGAATTTGTTCTCTGGAATGGTTGTGGATTTGAGCAATTGGCTGGTGGTGTTGTTGGCAAGACCAATTCTCCTTCATCCTGGGTTAATCACTCTTTGTATTTTCTGGGCCACACTGTTACTCTTTGCACAGCGATCCACGTGACAACCTCATCAGTTATGGATTTTCAGGTTAACGATTTGGAGTTTGTCATTGAATTGAAAATGTTCAATTCCAATATCATGTCACCAAATGTCAATTGCATGATTCCATTCCGGCAATTAATAATTGCATTGGCAGTGGCCAGAAATGGTCTCCCTAAAATGATTGGCACATGATTTGGTTCATTGGGACTGGGTGCAGTGTCTAGGACTACAAAATCTATTGGATAGTAGAAATTGTCAATTTACAGCCAAGGACATCCCTCGACTATCCTTAGGGTTTTCAGCGATCTATCGGTAATGGGAGTGTGATTGAGGTAGGTTTAAGCTCACCTAAACCCTAGCTTGCTTGTATGAAAATGGCATAAGATTCTGCGGCTCCTAAATCTAGCAATGCCTTTCATGCAATTCCACGATATGAACTGAGTATTGTGGGAGAACCGGAGATCCTTGTACTTAACGAATTACTTACTTTGGATTAGAGCAGCGATATGTTCGATTGAGAAGGCCTTCTTCTCAATGCTAATCCTCTTTTTATGGTGCATAGATCTTTAAAATTTTGCATAAGCGGTACTTGGTTGATTAAGATCAAGCAGGTATGTTAACCTTTACTTGCCTTAAGACCCCTCCAGCATGCACCTTGTTGAGTTTCCTTTCTTTCCTCTCAATGCTTGTGGAAAGGAGGTGGTATACGATATTTCATTGTGTCATCCTCTAGGAGAATATGCTCGGGTGCATTTTCTTCCTGCTGGATTCTTGACGGGCTTTGCGAGAGGTTGATCAACCTCTTTTCCACTTCTCAAAATGATTATGGACTTAACCTCATCCATTCCGGCCTACCTCCATGGATCCTTAGGATTTGGAAGTGTTTGGGATGGGAACCTCCCTCTTTCTTGTCCCTCTAGCGGCTTGTTAATGTTTATGTCGAATCTTGTAGGTCATCAAATTTTTATTAGGTGTTTTCTCGACAATTATCAATTCTTTGCCAATTGCACATTGGTTCCATTTTGGTCATTAACAAAATTGCCCACCACCTTACTCCAAATTAGTCTGACTTGTTCTCTTTGGAGAAGGGATGGTGGTTGTTGTGGCTTTGTGAAGAAGACAGGCGGGGCTTGGCTCACGGTGGTACATAAAGCGAGGGGGTTTGGTCTCCATGCAAGGTTAGGATGATTCCTCAGTGGGATTGTAAGTATTCCCATATGGAGCATTTGGTTGTTGGGGCTAGTGTCCTACGGTGTGCACATTCGACATCAAATCCTTCCTTTGCGGGGTCATGGAACCTTTGTTCTATTGGGTGTCTTTGGGGATTGGAAATTTGGGGATTAGGTTGTGCGTGTTGTCGATCCTTGCACTTCATGCAACACATTTTCCTTCAGCTCCTCTACCTTTCCTAGCTAGAGTTGATAACCTAGCCCTCACATTCCATGTCTTCGGGCGAGTGCATACATCCACCCCTTTGGTTATTTGGTGGTTTCATCACATCCGTTTCCACAGGGTTAAGCTCATCCCAGTATAGAAGTTTCCAGCCACGTAATTTAAAATCCATGGCTTCACATCGGGATGTTTGCTTAAAAATCTCCCCACACATGGTTTCTAAAAGTGCCTCTCATGGCGAGACATACCACCATAGAGTGGTTCACTAACATCCATGTGTCAAAGCCATGGTGTGTGGACATGCGATGGTCTCCTAAAGCCTCTCCCGACAGTAAAACTTCTCACCTTCATGAGTGCAAGGTATAAATTTGTCTTTTCAAATTGTTTGTCTTATGAGCACTAAAAAACTTCTTCAGGAACTCTGCTTGCAGCTCAGCCCAATTTCTTATGGTTCTAGGCCTCAATGAGTTAAGCCATATCTTGGCCTTGTCCTTGAGGGTCAATGGAAATGCCTTTAGCTTCAGCAAATCCATATCCATCATACCTTCCTTGAAGGTAGTGCATACCTCCTCAAAATCCCTAAGATGTGTGTATGGATTTTCATTCTCCATACCATGGTATGTGGGAAGTAGGGGTACCAAATATGGCCTCCTTTGCTACATAAATCGGCGGGAGGAATGATCTGAGGATGGGGCACTAACTCTAGGAGGGTGGATGTGATCCCTCATGGTTCTATATGCATTTAGTTCATAGGGGTTCTGGTTGGCTCTGTTGTTCCTTGTTATGGGATCCATGGTATCGGTTGTGCACTAACCTCACTAGCTAGGTCGGGTTGTGTACTAATCCTATTCAACCTACAGAGTGTCTCTATCCATTTGTTGCATGCATAGTTGTTACACAATTGTAGAACAACAATTAGAACCAACAAGAGTGCTAAAGAAAAATTAAAACTAATCTAACAAAAGAAGTAAAATAGTGAATGAAAAAAAGCTGAAATTTGAATGATTACGATTCTTGTCAAATTAGAAGCGCGAGTTCTTTTGCAAGCGATATATATGCAAAAGAGTAAAAGGTTACCTTCACTTGTGATGTGGATCACAAGTACTCTTCAACCATTAGTAGTGGGCTGCATCCCGACAGCGGCATCCATTGATTCGTGCCACGGTAGGCTGAGCTAAAATCAACAATATTTATATACCTAAGCTCCTACAAGCTGCTTGGTAGTCAAACTCTTGCAGTATAGTGAATCCCAGGGTCGGAACAGAGGGATGGGTTTCTTCATAAAAATGGTTTGCATTAGGGCATGAAGGTAGGCTTTCTATTTTGGACTCTTTGGAATTCATTCAAAAACAGGGAATGGTTTGAAAACAGGAAATTGTAAGCGAAGTTAAAAGCTGGAAATTAACAATGAAGAATTTACTTTGAAGATTTAAGGTCATAACTTGGCAAGCTAGGGCAAACACATGTCCTCAGGTTTATCCTCCTATGTGATCAACCACGGATGTAGTTATGACCCTTTTGTTTAAAACCTAACATTCTTTTATCATTTTTTAGAGGCTCGTAAAGATCTAAGAATCCACAGTGCATCTCTCACGAAACCTTTGAACCACAAAGCATGAAGAGTATTGACCTAGGCTAGTAAAGACCATCTAAAGAATCACGATTACATCTCTCACGAGCACTTGAACCTAAAACATGGAAGTATTGGCCAAAACAATAAAAGCAAATGTTATTTAACCCTAATTTGAAGAACCTAACATGTGAATATTACCTCATAGGCAAGTAAGGACCATCTAAAGAGCCCGCAGTACCTCGTCACTAAGCCTTGGATGCAAGGCATGGAAGTATTGGCAGAGACAATAACATCCTATGTTATGCAACTGAGTTTTGAATAAGGGCCATATTACACTACCCATAACTTTTAGTACATGAGACAACATGCTTAACCCTGCGCCAGCTAGCTTCCTTCCTCTTCAAGAGGAAGCAGCTAAGCATCTCTTGAATTGTCATCTTCAAAGTGTGCTTGGCGATGAAGTGAAAGAAAGAAAGAGAGAAAGAAGAAGAAAAAAAACAAAACTTAAAATAAAACAAACTTTATTTACAAAAGCAGTAAATGAAAACTTACAAATCACCAAAAACTTGTCTTTCTTCCTCTCCTCCTCTCCTCTCTTATTACAAAACATGAGGGGTATTTATAGGACTCCTCAAGGTATAAAAATACCAAAACCACAATAACTAAGCTAGGATTATAGGATAGGAGGTAATTCACCAAGTTTGAAGAGTTTGCATTAATTACAAAGCATGGCGAGGCACGCAAATTTCGCTCTGAGGAGAATTTCGCTAATTAGCGAGATTTGAGGTTAGCGAAATTGGCAAGGGTTAACGAATTTAGCAAGGTTGCGAATTTCGCTGGTAGCGAAATTTCGCTAATTTGTGAGAATTTTGATGGCAGATTTCGCAGTTGCAGTCTTGAGGTGGAATGTGAATTCGCAATGCGTCTTTGAGATTACGGCTTGTTTGCGAATTCCCGCAAGGGTGCAGTGGTTGCCAACGGGTTCTAAATTACTGTTTCTTGTTACCAAATTCTCGTCGTGTCTTCAAGCTGTCATTTTAACTGCTTTGCCTTTGTTTTTCCATTGATTTTTGGGCTTGTTTGATGGTGAACTAAAATTCAACCTCATGATCGATCATTGCATTGAAGTTGAAGTTCAAATGTGTATAAAAGTCTACAAAACAACTAAAAACACCCTCAAATTGGCATAAGTGTTACTAAGATGACATGAACACTTCAATTGGGATAAATGACATGATACAATGATCCAAGCAAAACCTATCTAATATAGGGTTCAAAATTGCACTTTTTGAGCACTAATCAGGAATGTCTAGAGAATTTAGGTAATGATCGATGATTGAAAATTGATAACAACATTAATAATAATTACATTAATAATAATTATTATAATAATCATAATAATAATAATCTTAATGATAATAATAATAATAATAACAATCATAATAATAATAATCACAATAATAATAATAATAATAATAATAATAATAATAATAATAATAATAATAATAATAATAATCATAATAATCATAATAATAATCATAATCATAATAATAATAATAATCATAATAATATCAATCATAATAATCATAATAATAATAATAATAACAACAACAACAACAACAACAACAACAACCTTCAACAACAACAATAATAATAATAATAATAATAATAATAGTAATAATAGAAAAATAAATAAATAGAAATAAAATAAAAATAATTTAACCCAAAAAAATGCTCTTATTTTAATGGCTTCTCTCTATTATTCGTTTTATTGAAATAGACTCTTAGTTTGATATTTTCATAATATGTTCAAGACTTTCAAGTTGCTTTGAAGTAAGAAAAAATTAATGCAGTTTTTTTTTTTTTTCAAATGTATTTTCATATGTACCATTAGAAAATATTTGCTCTATCATTTCCTTAAAATATGGATCAAATATGTTTGCATGAAAAGCATGTTAGGTGGAGATATTATATTTTGTGAATGGAATTGTGGAAATTATATTTTTGACTCGGGTAGTTTTTTAGCCCCCATATTTTCTTTGAGTCTCCCTAGGCTAGGAAATTCGATGAGTCATCTAGGGGCTTCTTTCTTTTACTTCAAGCCCACCCTCCTTCAAATATAGATTGGTAAATTGTGTAGATTGAGATGCAGCTCTTTGATCTCCGCTTGGGTCAACAGTTGAACTCGTTGTCAAAGACCTTGAAGCTACTTTTGCTACTTCCTTTCTGTGGGACTTTACCTCGTCAATTGGGGAAATGGGCTCTGATCCTCTTTCAATTCTATAGCTGTCTATTGGATAGAGATCGGTGCCATATACAGACACAAAGAACCATTTGACATGAGTAATTGTAAAACCCAAGAAAATTCAATTCTTCTGAATAAGGGTAAAACGGTAATTTCAATTGAAAATCCATAATTTTTCTAGATCTCGAATGACGAAATGGACTTCACCGTTGAAATCATCTCGTGAAATCTAGCTACCCCGTCTAATTTCGTCAAATTCCAAGACAGTCGGAATTTCACGTTTTTCGAGGCACTAGGAGTAACGAGTGACATTTGGCACTCGTTTGAAGGGCTCACTTTGGGCCACGTGTCAATGGAGAGCAAGTCAAACACAAGTCTAAGTGGGACCCATGTGTGACATGTGTCACCATTTGATAGGAAGGAAATCCAAAGTTATGGTTAAGAGGATAAGGAAATCCAAGGGAGCCAATAGGAGAGTAAAATGTGGCAAGATGAGGCCTCCCACTTAACTTTGGACCAAACAATTCGGTGGAGAAGGAAATTGATGGGAGGAAAGAAAGAAAAGAAAGAGAAAGGAGAGAGAAGAAGAAGTAGAGAGAGAAGCTCTACCTTCTCTGGGTACAGCCGATCGGACCGTCGGTTCAGGTGGAAAGCGAGGGAAAGTCATGCCACACGGCGAGAGGCTGCAGTAGAGAGGCCCAGGAAACGGGAGTTTCGACCAAACTCTAAGGTGAGGTTCTTCTCCATACTCGGTTTATTTTAGGTCTAGAGTCATTCAGAAATGGCATGGCGTTTGGGGCGAGCATTGTGCGATTCGGTCCAAGAATTTTGGGATTGAATCTTTGGATTTTAGGATTTGTTTTGGGCGGAGTCCCAGGGTGCGATTTTGGACTATTATTGGTTCACATATGCTGTTTGTGTGTAAATTATGTTATTATATGCGTATATGATATATTAATATGAATTGGTATGAAAATGGCATTTCGCATTTCATATGCACGGGACACCATAGAGTATTAGGTGTGTGTGCATGACATGGTTTTTGGGAGAAATTCTATCGGAGGGTTATTGATTCACTATAGCTTGTTATTTTACACCCTAGATTATCTGGTTTGAGCACTTTTTGTGTACTAATCGACCTAATTACTTAATTATGTTAAGGACCTAGCAAAACTCTTAATCAAATTTTGTGCCAAGTTTTGTTGTTTTACGGGCTTTTATACCATAGATGGGGATTCAACTCCAGCCATGGAGAATCCAAATTCAATATGCTTCTGAAATCGAACCGGAAGAAAAGAGCGAAACCTTGTTCGTGATGCTTTTGACTTTTTGACTTTTTGTTCTCTTTTTGGTTTTCTTCTCGTTTTATCCCCCTGTAATAGCTTTTGCTTTTGGTTTTTTTTGGTATTTTGTATTAAGGGTTGGCTATAAAGGCCCCCATACAAGCACTGTAATGGATCATCTTCTCCATTAATAAAACTTTTGGGTGGGAAGCTTTAGCTCTTCTTGCTCTTTCTCATTTTCTCTCATTTTCCCTCACTTTCTCTCCCTTTCTCATTAACCAAACACCCTCCGAGGATGACAACTTGGAGGATGAGCGGCTAAAACCTCTTTCTCCTTGAAGAAGAAGGCTGCGGGTGCGAGGATCTAAGAGCGGGCTAAGGGTTCCATGTTTTCACGTGGGTATCCACGCGATTCTTGCTCTCCCTTTTTAACTTTAGGTTTGATCCCTTTTGAGTCACCTTGAATGGTTATTACTTGGTAAGCTTTTGGGCTCATTGGATGCTTAATGTTAGATCCATTGATGTTCGTTAGTTATCATTTATGAGCCATTGTAAGGTGAGTCAAGGTGACTTGTGTTTAACGAATAAGGCTTTAATGGCGATGGATGCCATTTTTAAAGAGATTTAATGAGAATTCGAGTTTTATAGTTAAATGAAGATCCAATTCGGGAGATGACTATAGGTCATCCTCCCCAACACAAGGAAAGGACCTTGGAAACCCTTAGTTGCCCTATGAATCCAACCCTAGTGACTTAACACTTCAAGGAGTTCTATTTTACATTTTTTAACTCACTTTGTTTTCAGCTTCCAAACAATTCAACCCACTATTTTTACCAAACCTTAAAATCCAAATTGAATTCACCATTTTAGCCTTAACTACAGCTCATTTGTGCGAAGAAAACCCATCCATGTGTTCGACCCTAGAGCCGCTATACTGCAGTAGCAATGCTACAACAGTAGGAGGTTATAAATTTTGTTGATTCCAGACCACCCTACTGGAACCACGAATCAAATGGCGCGGTTGTCAGGGATGGTGCCTTAGTGCATTTGATGAGCAGTTAAACACTTGTGATCTTCATCACAAGATCTGGTGAATTTACTTTTATTTTTGTTGCATTTTAAATCGAGTTTGTTAATTCTATTACACTGCTTTTTTTTTTTTAGCTAACATTATCCCTTTTAGGTAGAATTGTTTTTCTTTTTTTTTGTTTAGTGTTACCCTATTTTTCCAACAGGGGTGCATGTTACAATGGGTTAGGAACACAACAGGCAAGTTAGAAAGAATCAGTATTCCACAGGGAGCATATTCTGAATCAAGGTTGAATTTAGACCAAATGGAGCCTCCACAGGAAGAACAGTAGAGCCAACAGGGAGTGGAGAGGAACCCTAATGCATATAGGTCCATGAGGGATTATAGAAACCCTCCATGGGTGAGTGCACCCTTCTACATGATGCCTCCAACAAATGCACCATATAGAAATACTTACGGCCTAGTTGGAGACCACTCGGATCTCATGGAGGGACCAAGAGCCTCCGCAGTATGAGCTTTCACGCATCCACAGTATCCTTCAACTCCTCAGCCACCACAACCACCACAATTAACTTCTTCAGTTGAGCAAGCAATACTGAGCTTGAGCAAATTGGTGGGTACTTTTATAGAGGAGCAGAAAGTGGTGAATGTCCAAACAAATCAAAGAATTGATACTATGGAGAGCTCTCTGAACCAAAAATTGGATGAGCTTCAAAGTGACCTTGATCAGAAAATTGACATTCTATAGTACTCCATTTCAAGGCTCACCAATCAACAGCATGTTCATCCAGAGGAAGAGTGCCTAATTGACACCACAGTGGAGAAGCATTGTAAACAACAAAATGAAGCAATCTCCCCATTGCTGATTGAGGAGGGCAGTGGAAAGGATGTAGTGGAAGAGCCCCAAAAGCTTATTCTTAAACCACTTCCCTTGGTTCACTGCCCCGGTAGCACCGCTACTAACCCGGTGTATATCCACGCTACACGCGGCACAATCTATACACGAAGCACACTTTGCTAAAGTGACCAGTCCATTGCATCGCTTGTGCAAAGCGTAGGAAGTTAGTGGCCCAATGTTCAAACTTTTTGCCACTATCAAAACATTGGCGGCTGCTCGTATTGCGTGGCACAGCGGATGGCTCATGCAGCTTGTCTTGGTTGATTTGGAGCACATGAACCTCGATAATTACGCGGCTCCATTTCGGTTCCACGACCTTCGAGAAGCGAGGGTGGTTTTAGGGGACTCAGTCTCCCCCACTTTTTGTTTTGATTTTATTTGGTGTTATTTTATTTTATTTTATTTTGATTTATTTAGTTTTTCTCTTTAGATTTCCTCCAATTTTAATTTAATCTTTGTTTCTAGCTTATTTTTCATTTTACGCATTTTTTAAATTTTTCTGTGTTTTATTTTTGCGGTTTTGTCAAATTTTACCTTAAGGACATTCAGAGGGAAAGAGGCAAGAATTTTCGCAGCCCTACGAATTTCGCCGCGTTGCGAGAATTTTCTCAACTAGTGAAGAGGCATTGTGCATCCGCAGCATTTGTCTTTCAAAAAAAAAATTTATTTTCTTTTATTTATATATTTATATATTTAAAAATATATATAAAAAAAGTTATAAAACAAAAAAAAAAAAAAATTGAGCAGTGAGATTGCGAAATTTTCGCTGCGAATTTTTTTTTCGTAGCCCCCCTAATTTTGCATTCCTATTTTGTTTTAACCATAACTTTTTCATCCGAACTCCGTTTTGAGTAATTTTAATACCGTTGGAAAGCTTAGAGGGTGTAGAATCCAAATATAACCAGAAAGAACACTTTTGAAATTATGATAAAGGTGTAACTTTCAAAATTCTCTAACTAGTCACTTTTTTTCTCTCTTTTCTTCTTCCAACTTGTTCATTTGAAGCCCAAATTGAGTGAATAAGGTCTCGATGGAAAGCTTACGAAGTCTCCTATCCAAAAACGGGTACATTTCATCAAGGAGGTTTCACTTCCTCCCTTAAATTTCCATTTCATAGCCACATTGAGGACAATGTTGAATTTGGTTGGGGGGAGAGTTAAGGAAGGAAGTGTTGTTTATGTTTTGAGCAAGTCTTTTTTGTTTTTATTTGTGGCTTGCTAGTTAGTTTTTTTTTTTACAATATAATGCATGTTTTTTTTTTTAGTTTCTAGTTCGTGCTTTCAGTTTCTGATTTTCAGATTTTTTTTTTTTTTTTTTTTTTTTTTTTTGTAATACCCACTTGCGGGTATGAGAAGTGAAATTTTGTTCCAATATTTGATGTTAGAAATGTGTTATGCTAGTTGAGTTGATAACATGTTGAAATTCTTATGGCATTCGACCTTTTTCTTCCACATTGAACTAACCACAAGCTGTGCACATTAGATTTCATTTATAGGCTGAAAAACTGTCTAGCCTCATAAATCTTGCAAAATCCTGACCTAGTTTGTTGACCACCTTTAATAGGTTAAAGATCGAAGGTCAATGAGTCTTCTAAAATAAAAAGAAGTGAAAAAAAAATAAATAAATAAATTGCAACGCTTTGCCTTGAAACCCGAGCACAATCCAAGGGGTATATGGCGAAAGTCTTTAAAGCCCCGGTGCCACTGATCCAGCCCAAGTTGCGCCACCCAGGCTTAGTGCTCACTACGGGTGAATAGGCGGAGTTGTAAGTTATAGGTCTTTGGAGTTCGAAATGGATTTGGAAGTCCATGGGACACTGTAGAGTATTAGGTGTGTGTGCATGACATGGTTTTTGGGAGAAATTCTATCGGAGGGTTATCCACAAATATTTATTGAAGTATGTCCACTATATTATATCAGAGGGTTGTCCACATAAATATTCATCGGAGTATGACCACTAAATTATATCGGAGGGTTGACCAATAAATTTTAAAATAAGAGATTGTCCAATGAGCTTTCGAAAACAAAACTCTTTTGTTTTGGGAATAGTTTTCCATACATGGAAAATGCATGTGTGAGGGAGTCGGTGAGGACTCGAGGCATGGGGCATGGGGCATGGCATGTAGACATTCGAGTAGGAATGTGCAAAATTTTACTTGAATGTGTGTGTGTTTGCCATTACATGAACACTTAGGTGGGGAGTAGCCCTAGTAGGAAAATCAACTACTGGGCACTACTCACCTCATTGTGGGAAAATGTTTTCAGGTACTGGAGGTATATCAGGCGATGAAGCTCATCCGAGACCTTAGTGGCGAAGGAAAGGCTAGATTTGGCCTTGTTTATGTGTTGTGTAAATTCTGGGTGAAAACACTATTTCTGTAATTTTAATTAAAGAACAAAGAGTTATGATTAAACTCGTTCTTCTATGATTAATACATTTTGACAAGTTTTCCAGGCTTCTTGATGCCTTTGTAATAAAAAGACTAATTCACATTGAATTTGTGGTGTTTTAGAAAGGAAAGGGAAAAGAAAAAAAAGAAAATAACTGGGAGTGAAGAAGGCCAGAATGGGCTACTGCCCATTTTGAGGCCCCTGTCGCGATAGAGAAAATTTATCGCGACATGGTTCCCTGAACCTTGCTTCACGACAGGGTTTTTTTCCATGTCATAACAAGGTGGTGCTTGGCATGCACGACCGAAGTGACAAGAGTGCGGTCTCTTGCAGCGGTGTGGCGTCTTGGCCCGGTGTACTAACATGCGTGTGTGCGCTGCAGCGACCGCGCATGCGCTTGCGGCCAGGTGGCTCGTGTGACTAGGCAAAAGGCCTATTGCGATAGAGAATCTCTGTCACAACAGAGGATTCTTTGTCATTGTAGAGATTGCTTAGCCCAGTGTTGCAACAGAACTTTGGTGTCGTGATAGGGTTTGGGCTGGGACTAGGTGACTCGGGTAGTGACAAAGTCCCTTTGGCCCTGTGTCGTAACCATGGCACATTAATGCATGGCCGTGTTTGTGTCACGACGGGCGTGTGTATTGGAAGGCCTTATGTCGCGGACAACCTGACGGGTGCACGCCCGGCCGTGGCCGTGCACACAACAAGCAGCGCATGCATTTCGCCGCGACAAGGATCCACGCAAGATCGAGCGTGCGCGGGTAGGCGCGATGGACCACTCATTGCTGCTCTATGGCTATAAAGAATTCTCTATCACGACAGAGTTGATCAGTAGAAAAAAAAAAAGTCGAAACTCCCAGTACCGGGATTTGGGGTGTCACGGCTTGATGCGGAGCTTGGGTACCGAATACCTAGAACTGGTGAGACGCGGGTTTAGATCATACGTGGTATTACATTTGATGAATTGATGTGTGTGATATGTGCATGAATTGTGTGAACATTTACATGATAAATTGTGTATGGAGCACTAGGGTTAGAAAACATGACCTCAGGGGTTCGAAAGACAAAGTGAACATGAAAAAAATTTGGAAATTGAATTGAATTGTATTAGTGATGGTTGTGGGTTAGCTGCTTGGGAAAAAAAGGGATGAAACGGAGTTGGATTCATGATGACTAAGTCTAATTAGCTAACATTAATGCACTACTAGTTAGACTGAGGTAAACAATAACTTTCTTACCATTTGACATGTGCTTGATGGCAGGGCGGAGTCGAGGACGGGCGTGGGGACGTCCATGGGGCGATGGTCGACCTGCTAAGCTTTTGATCCCGGCGGACCTTTATGGAGGCCTTGAGCACGGCATTTACTAGGTTTGCACAAGCTAGTGCAGCTAGGGGTCAGGGAGGTCCTAATAACCTCCAAAGGTTTTAAGACGCATCATCCTCCAACATTCACAGGGAGAGGGGATCCAATGGTGGTAGACCATTGGTTCCGGCAGATAGAGAAGATGTTGGAGGCCATGGAGATTACCTCTTATGCGACCAAGATTAGACTGGCTACATTCCAGCTAGAGGGTAAGTCCTAAGTATGGTGGGATTGGGTTAAGACCTTTAGAGACTTAGAGGCAATAACTTGGGCTGAGTTCCATGAGCTCTTCATGGGTAAGTGTTTTTTAGCTATTGCTAGACATGCAAAGGCCCAGGAGTTCCTAGAGCTAAAGCAGGGAACGATGACAGTGATAGAGTACGTGGCTAAGTTCACAGAGTTAGCCTATTTCTTGATGACTATGTAATACAAATATGCTTGAGTGAGAAATTTGAGAATGGGCTGAAGTTGTCCATTTGGGGCAAGATTGTAGGACTTCTCCCACATGACATGGACTCTATGGTCAGGACGGCTATGACCATAGAGAGAGATAGGATGCACGGGAGTATCAGGGCTACGGGTGCTAGTAAAGAGGAGGATCTGACCTTGCTTCTGGTTCGGGAAAGGCGGGCCTTGCTCCTCGGAGTGTTTTAGGGACGGGGGGCGGGGCTATCGGGCTAAGGCAAGACCAAGGTTCACTGTAGTCGAGTCGATGATATGTTTACATTGCCAATAGCTCAAACATATGAGACGAGAGTGCCCGTAGAGGTAGGGATCCTAGGGCCATGGGACACCTCAGTCCCGGTCATCGATGGGACCATACATACGGTATGTTCTTCTTACTAATCTTGGTGCGAGGAACCAGTATCCCGATCCCGAAGTCTTTGCACAAGCACCTCCTCTTTGCATAAACGAGGCCGGAGAGGCCAAGGCATGGAGTCGGGGCGAGATGAGGCCCAGGCCAGGACATCAAGGATTCAGTGGCGTGTCTACGCCATCACGCCACTGACTGAGCCAAAAGATCAGTCAATCATATAAGGTACGTTTTTGCTATCTCGCCTATGGGCAAGGATATTATTTGATCCTGGTGCATTGCATTCATTTATTATTGCATCAGTTGTGAGATAATTAGGCTTATTGGTTGAGGCCTTGAAGGAGCCCCTGTATGTGAGTTCTCCCCTAGGAACTAGGGTGAGTGTAGATCTGATATGTCGGGGTTGCGAGCTAGAGATCTCTGGGATTCTACTCACAGTGGACCTGAAGGTCATGGACATGCCAGAGTTCAATGTCATCCTTAGGATTGACTGGTTGACGTCATACCAAGTCATCATCAACTGTAAGAGTAGGAAGGTCACCGCCTACACACAGGATGATACTCGTGTTACGTTTCAGGGGGACAAGCACGGTGTTTTGCCCTAGACCGTGTATGATTCCAGATGGCACTGGCAGTTAATGGGTTGGCTAGCTTGCCTTACCCTAGAGGACGAGGCAAGACAGGACTTGGATCTGCCTCGGGTAGTGTGCGAATACTGGGATGTTTGTCCGGATGGGCTATTAGGATTACCTCCATAAAGAGATGCACACTTCTATATTGAGTTACACCCTGGCGCGTCGTCCATTTCTATGACTCCGCATAGGATGGCACCAGTTGAGTTGCAGGAACTTAAGGTCCATATACAAGAGTTGTTGGACAAGGGTTTCATTAGACCGAGCACTTCACCGTGGGGCACTTCGATTTTGTTTGCGAAGAAGAAAGACAAGACCCTTCGACTATGCATTGATTACCAATAGTTGAATAGGGTTACGATCAAGAATCGGTATCCCTTACTAAGGATTGATGACTTGTTTGATCAGTTGAGAGGGGCGGGAATCTACTCAGAGATGAACCTTCGCCTTCAGTTATCGGTGAGGTTAAGGGAGGATGATATCCTTAAAACAGCGTTTAGGACGTGGTATGCGCACTTTAAGTTCTGATGCTCTTAGTTGTGAATCGCCCGGCGGCATTCATGGATCTCATGCATAGGGTATTCCTAGCCTATTTAGATCGGTTGTCGTGGTCTTTGTAAGCTGACGACATCTACTCCCGATCGGGAGAGCATAAGGATCATTTGAGGGTCGTCTTACAACTTTTGAGGGACCACTAATTGTACGCCAAGTTCAATAAGTGCGAGTTTTAGCTTATTGAGGTAAGATTCTTGGGGCACGTAGTGTCAGCTTCAGGCGTGTCAGTGGACCTCAAGAAGGTTGAGGCTATGATGAGTTGGGAGAGGCCTAAGTCAGTCTTCGAGATACGTAGTTTCTTGAGATTGGCAAGGTATTACAAGAGGTTCATCGAGGATTTCTCCCGACTAGCAGCACCTATGACGAGACTGACCCAGAAGGAGGTCAAGTTCGAGTGGAATGACATGTGTGAGAAGGCATTCCAGGAATTGAAGAGAGGAGGCTTACCTCAGCTCCTATTCGATAGTCAGAAGAGAGCGAGTACACAGTGTATTGTGAAGCCTCGAGAGGATGGTGGATGGGTTTTGATCACGATTCGGGGAGGGAGTAGTAGCTTATGGTTCCTGCCCGGTTGAAGAATCATGGAAAATTACCACACATGTTGACATGGAGTTAGAGCGTAGTCTTAACCTTGAAAGGGTTGGCACAGCTACACTGTCTGTGGCCGGTTGGGAGTGTATAGACCACAAAGTCTGGAAATTCATCTTCATTGGGACCTCAACATGAGGCAGCGCGGGTGGATGGAGTTCTTAGAGGACTATGACTTCACTTTGCATTACCATCCTGGTAAGGCAAATGTGGTGGCTGACGCACTCATCCAGAAGTCACGAGGAGTATTGGCCCATATAGCTTCCAAGGAGTGGCAGATGCTCGAGATTGTAGGGCAGTTTGGGCTACAGTACAGTGAGCGGGCTTAGGGTACGTTGGGGAGTCTAATGGCTACATTGTCCCTATTGAGCAGACTTATTGAGTCCTAGGGGCAGGATGTAGAGATATTGTCCATCAGGGATCGGGTCCAGTCAGGTAAAGTTGATGAAGGTTAGGCCATTCACACGGATGGTAGTCTTCAGTATATGGGACGGGTAGTGGTTCCTCAATCGATGGATCTGAGAGAGGAGATCCTTAGGGAGTTCCACTACTCCCAATTTCTTTGTGCATTCAGGTGAATGCAGAAGATGCTAGTGATCTTCGTTACGGTACTAATGGGTGAGGATGAAGAGACATGGGGACTGACCGACACGATGCCTCACGTGTCGGCGGAGTTAAGGCTAAACACCCGGGAGCCCGGGCTACTCCGGCCATTGGAGGTGGCTGAATGGAAGTGAGAGCACGTCACGATGGACTTTGTGGCCCACTTGCCACGGACACTGCGGAGGCATGATGCAGTGTGGGTGATAGTGGATCGGTTCACGAAGTTGGCACATTTTCTAGCCGTGCGGATGACCTTCACACTGGAGGAATTCTACCAATTATATATCTGAGAGATTGTCCAGCTACATGGAGTACCAGTGTCTATAGTGTCGGATAGGGATCCTAGATTTACAACCCACTTTTGGAAGAGCTTCCAGAAGGCCATGGGGACACAGTTGACTATGAACACTGCATTTCATCCGTAGACAAATGGTCAGTCGGAGAGGACCATACAGGTTTTGGAGGACATGCTACGGGTATGTGTCATGGATTATAAGGGTAGCTGGGAGGAGCACTTGCCCTTAGTGGAATTTGCCTACAACAACAGTTATCAGACGAGTATACAAATGACACCCTATGAGGCCTTTTATAGGAGGCCATGCCGATCACCGACTTTCTAGACAGAGATGGGAGAGAGCTCCATCACTGGACCGGATCTGATTAGAGACACCTTGAAGAAGGTGAGTCTGATACGACAGCTGTTAGGGATAGTGCCCTGTAAAGCATGAATTTATATTTATGTTTTATGAAATTAATAAAAGTGTCGTATTTATTACATTTGCTTATTTTATTGCATAATGTATGAATGAAACGTCGGGGGAAAATCCCAGTTGTCTTAATGTAACCCATAGCTTGAGTGTATAACGATTATACGAGAAGTTAGGGTATGGATTATAAATCATATTGTCCGTAATAAATTAATTGAAGTTTGGGATCTTGAATTAAATATTCTTTGGCGGAGTCATTATCATTGAGAATGAAGTGACCTTAATCAGAGTCACTAATGTGGTACGACATTAAAGTGGAGCTCCATATATAATAGATTATAGAGACGAGAACCAAAGCTTGATTTTCAATTCTTTTAAATACCGTTTATGCGAGGAAAATTCAAACGGCACACCTAGATGATCATATCGCAGTCGATCCTCAATCTTGATTGTCGTAGACTCACGTTTATATCAAGCCCCGGGCCTTTTGAGTCATGGGTTAAAGCGGATTATGAAATGGGCCCAATACGTGTCTTGGAGGCCCATTGATGTATGTAGCTGGGAATGTGAACTATGGACATGGAATCAACTTCCCTTCCCTGGAAGAATTTGGGCAGTTGGGTTCCCTTAAGTGTTAGTTAGAAGCTGAGCAGTTTGAGGCGCTCTAATTTATAACGGGTTTATAAGTGCTTGTTCACTAGTGGATTAATGGAACTTAAGGATCAAGATATAATTAGATGGGCAAAACGGTAATTTCACGGAAACTCTAGTTATGAACCGCTGCTTGGAGGATAGAAGCGCATGTAATGATTAAATCAATGGATACTCTAAATTTAAAGTAAAATCGATATTATGGGATAAGAGTTCAATTTCAAGTTTTTAGTGGAATACTCTAAAATTAATAAATTAAAATAATTGATTAAAGAGTTTAATTAATTATTGAATTTATTAGACTTGAAATTACAGGTCCATGGGTCCCCGATTCCACCTCTATATTACTACAATGAACAATTCATGATTTGGAATAAATTGCACTCTCTATAGTAATTTAAAATGATGAGATTATTTTAAATTACAAATAACAATTAGTTGTTATTTAAATTCGAATTTAATTCGTTTGCTCATTGAATAAGGAAATAATTTGTAAAGGGTAATAATATTTGAATTGTTGTTATATAATTAATTCGTTTCCTTATCTCATAAGGATTTGAATTAAAATTTAAATATTATTAATTCATTTCCTTATCTGATAAGGATTTGAATTTAGAATATTAAATATAGTGGTCGTTTCATCGATGGGATTTGGAGCGATCTATAAAAACCCAAGTAGAGGTATTTTTTTCGTGGTGGTCATCTTTAGAGAGGAAGAGAAGCGAAAGAGAGGAAAAGAGTTTTTTTTTTTCAAACCCTAGTTTCCTAGAGTCTCTTCCCCTTAGAGATCCCTTGCCTCATGTGTTGAGTACACAAGGTAGATCTAGGCAGAAAAACCTAAGTGTATTGTTCCAAATCTAGATCGTTGGTGCCACACACCTCAAAGGAAGGAGGCGGAATTGAAGACTCTGGTGCGGGAGATTTGTTTCAACCCTGCGGCCCAAACAAATCCTCCTATACTTGATGCAATTATAGATCGATCTTCACCTTTTGATATTAATATGTGTTTTGCATGGGTTCTGCGAAAATAAGATTTTCTGGAAAAATTTTAAAACCTAATTCAGCTGCGTTTTGATTTTATTTCCATCGCCTTGGTATCGAATGATTCTATGTAAATGCATATTAATATATATATATATATATATATATATATATATATATATATATATATATATATATATATATATATATATATATATATATATATATATATATTTTATTGTGTTTAAAAAAATTGTTTTCTTGATTCATGCATGAGTGGGCATTCTGGCATATTTTAATGTGATTATTTGTGTTTGTGTATGGATGGATGAGGGTCGTTAATTATATGATGTTTTTAGGTTAGGTTTTCTTATTTTCCCTAGATCTTGTGTAAGCCATTAATGGCATAAGATTTTTTTTTTGTAATTTTTTATTTTTTTTGTATTATTGGTGGACGGAGAATTACAGGCTTGGACATGAAGATGGAGCGACTTTGGGAATTATGTAATTGCAAAAACCCGTTATGTAATTTAAATATTTTTTCCACATTCCTTTTTTCCAAAGGTTGAGTATTTAAATACCCAAAACACCGGCCAGCGTTTATTTATTTATTTACTTTATGTTATCAAATGTATGAGATGCAATTCGAATAACATGCCCATGCATATAACATGTCATACATAGTGCCCACCATATTAGTATCATGCATACCATCCTTTAGAAACATGTTCTACTAGGAATGTTTGTTTTTTTTCCACTGAATAATAAATTAAATAATGGATATAGTTTAATAGTTAAACTTGGTAATTTCCAATTTAATATTAATTTGGGCTTGCACGGTTAATAGTTAGGTCCATTTAACCTAGATTATTCAATTTTAATAAAATGATTGATTTTGTTAAAAAGATGGTAAATAAACAATAGGCCCAAATAAGTTTGGACTTAAAGTTAGTTAATTAGGCCCTTTTCACTATAGAGCTAGGTTTACCTAAACTGGTTAGGCCCAATTAGATTGGATTAGTTTTAACTAATAAACCTAGGCCCAATTAATAGAATTAGATTCTTATCACCTAGTGGTTAATTATATAGGATATAATAATTTGCTAGGATTATAAAACATATGATGTTTTATAACTAGAAAACACATAAGTTTAAAATATTGAGTGGGAGAAGGGCATGTGACAATGTGCCCTACGGTCTCCATCGTTAGTCCAACACCGTGAGGTTTAGGTGGCGCTGAGTAGCCTTGATTACGTCCTCTACGGAGGGTGTCCACTGAGCTAATATCATCGTTGCACTTCCTTTGCGATAGGGTTTTGGATGATGTATTCCAAGATTGACCTACCCTAAATCGACTTGATCTTGGGTTAAGTTGTTAGAGACACAGGCTTGATGGGTCACACTTAGAAGATACAATTAAACGGTTAATTGTATCTTAGCAAGAAAACAAAGGTAGTTAATAAATGAGGAAAATATGAGATATTTGAGTCTCATTTATTAATTTGAATAGTCTCAGAATTTAATTTATAATTAGTGTGACCTACCCCTCTTTGACATATTAATTGTAGGTTAACTTACCTTGGATTAGTATTTTGTTTTATGTGTTTAATTTCTATGCATTCATGCATCACGTTTACCTATTCAAAATATATTTGATGTTTCTTACGCTACATGTAATAAATACGTTTTATTTAATTAATTTCAGCAATAATCATCGCCTCAAACCCATAATTGCTTTACTAAGCGAATGAATCCTTAGCCCGGCGATAATTTTGTAAAGTGGAAAAGTAATATTATCTGTCTTTGATGCGAGAACAATAGATTTGTTCTCTTTGAATGTCTGCACAACACGCAGCCAATGCCGCTAAATGGTGTCACGAGAACCATATGAAACGTTGGATTCAAGCTAATAACAGCCAGGGCTTATATGTTAGCCAGCATGTAGGCGATGCTTAGGCTAAAACATGAAAGGATGAAGCGCCATTGAGATTATGGATTCCCTCGAAACATGTTCGGGAAACAATCCAGAGCGATCGCGATCATGAAGCTACTAAGTACATGAGCACTTGAAGATAAAGAGTAAAGACACTCTGTTCGTGACCATGTTAAGACATGGCTAATTATATAAATGAAGTGGGGCACAGGGGCCATAATAGATGAGCGCACCCAAGTGGAGTATAATACTAGATTACTGCTCTTTGATTTCCTTCAATTCTTGATGTATGTTATGAACAAGCTGGACTACAATGTAACCCAGCTGTTGAATGAATTGCAAACCTTCAAGGCCATCTCGAAGACAAGGACTAAAAGGCTGAAGAAAATGTTGTTGAAACCAAGGCCTCATCCTCTTCTAACAATAAGAAGAAGAGGAAGAACAATAAGGGTGCCTCTGAAGACCAAGAAGAAGCGAGTTTGCTCCCAAGCCAGCCGATGAAGAAGGGCTCCAAAGAAAAGAAACCAAAGGAAAATGTTTCCATTGCGGTCGATGGGCATTGAGCTGTAACAAGTATCTCTCAGACTGAGCGACAAAGAAAGGTAAATTTGATTTCTTGGTTTGAGAAGCCAATTTAGTGGAAGTTGATGGTCGATCACAGGATAATTGATTCAGGGTCCACTAACCATATTTGTTCTTCTTTCCAGATGCTTAGTTCTTCCAGGGAGCTTGCTAATGGGGAGTGCTCGATGGTAGTCGAAAATGGGGCCGACGTGTCGGCAGTTGTAGTGGGAGCTGTTCGTTTAGAATTAGGGAATAAATTTCTTGTTTTGAACAATGTTTATTACATTCCTGGATTCAGGAGAAATTTGATTTCAATTTCTAAGTTGTATGAACAATTGTTTACTGTTTCATTTGATAATAATCAGATTGTTATTTCCAGAAATGGTTTAAACATTTGTCATACAAATAATAGAAATGGGCTTTACATTTTAAGGCCAAGCGATCAAACGCTCCTTAACAGAAGCTATTTAGAGAGTAGAATATCCTAAGCCACAAAATGAAAGATTCTTGATAATGATGACACGTACCTATGGCACCTAAGGTTAGGACATATAAGCTGGATAGGATTAACATGCGGTAAAGGATGGTCCTTTAAAGAGCTAAGTTGGCAATCTTCCGATTACGTAGTCCAGATGCAGGCGAAATGACTAAGAGATCTTTCGACAAAGGGCTTTAGGAGCGAGGAACCACTTGAACTTGTACATTGGATATGCGGACCTACGAATGTCAGAAACTAGAAGCGATTCTGAATGCCGTCACTTTCATTGTGACTATTCTAGGTCTGCAGTATGTTTACACCCCTGTCTGAAGGAAATTTGAAACTTTTGGAAAGTTTAAAGAATTCCTAGCATAAGCGAAGAGCGACTAGGTAAATCATTGTGTGCCTTGATCGGATCGAGGAGGTGAATACCTTGATACGAGTTCAGGATCACCTAATTGAGCATGGCATTGTATTCAGCTCCACGGCCTGGAGCAGCCACAGCGAGCGGTGTGGCGGAAAGAAATCGAGTGATGCTTGACATGGTTGGGCACATGATGAGCTTCTCCTCATTGCCACTATCATTAAGGGATATGCCTTTATGGCTATGGAGTCTACATTTTAATTTAGTTCCTCTAAGTCTATCCAACACACCCTTAGAGTTTATGGGTAGTCGTAAGCCGGTTTTACGTCATATCCGTATATGGGGGTGTACGATATGTCTTTGAAAGGAAAGGCGAAATAGAGCAGCGAAGCAGTATGTCTGCTGTTTTGTTGGTTACCCCAAAACACGAGGGAGGATTTGTTCCTCACCAGTCCTCAAGATAAGAAAGTATTTGTATGACCGTGCTACAACTTTCTTGAAAAGCTGGCTACATGGAAAACTTCAAACCTGAAGTAAGGTTGTGCTAGAGGATTACAATACGATCGAGATCGAGACCGACGGTAACCGTTACTGGGGAACGTAACAAAGAGACTACAGATCCTATACAGGATGTCATTGCACCTCGACGTAACTCGATGTTGTTGTAACCGATACTAGTGATGACGATCCATTTTCATACAAGCATGCGATGGATGATCTTGATAAGGACAAATGGCTAACAGCCATGGAACAAGAAATGGAATCTATGTATTCAAATTCTGTCTGGGAACTTGTAGATCTTCTTGAGTCAGTCAGGCCTATTGGGTGCAAATGGATCTATAAGCAAAAGAAAGGTGTGGATGGGAAAGTGGAGACTTTCAAAGCACGGCTAATGTGAAAGGCTATACCACGAGGAGGAGTCGATTGTGGAGACTTTCTCCCCGATGTATCTTAAATCCCATTCGCATCCTTCTTTTCCAACTGCCCATTATATGAGATTATGAGATATGGCAATGATCAAGACAACCTTTTGAATGGTTATCTTGATGAAAGCATTTATATGATACAGCCGGAGGTTTCATAGTTGAAGGCGAGAGCGAGAGAAAGTGCACTTAAGCGCAGGTCCATTTATGGGCTTAAGCGAGCTTGAATCTTGGAACCTAAGGTTTGATGAGACGATCAAAACCTTCTAAGTTTCGAGCAAAATGTTGATGAACCTTGTGTCTATAAGTACATCGAGAGCCAAATCACGTCTTTTTGGTCTTTGTGCGTAGATGATATTCTACTCATTAGAATGATATAGGATTATTGTCGACGTAAAAAGTAGTAGTCGAAAAGTTTCAAATGAAAGATTTGGAACCCAATGAGTTATGTGCCAGGATTCAAATCATAAGGGATCATGAGAGCAGGACTCGGCCTTGTCTCGAGCATCTTATATTGATAAGGTGCTGGCTCGATTACAGATGCGAGGAATTCCGAGAGGATTCGACTCACAGGCCCGGAGCATGGAATTATCCTCTCTAAGGAGCAGTGTCTTACGACACCTCAAGAAGAAGAGGACATGAGATGGGTTCCTTACGCCTCAGCAGTGGGCAGCCTCATGTATGCCATCTTTGTGTCTGAGACCAGGACATACGCTGTGCGATAGGAATTCGACCATTACCCGATCCGACCACAGGTTTGGTGCCATTTAGTTCTTGTTCAAGATCGAATGAGTGTCTGAATTTATGACAACACGAAGGACTGTTGTCTAGTCCCGACAAAATACCATGAAACTTGTTTGTTATATTTCTTTACAGTTATAATGATTAAAAGCGTTTTCCTTAAGAGTAGATAAATTTCTTTCTGGTTTTGATCCATGATTCTGCAAGTGTACAAATCGAACAAGTAATAAAGTGGATTTAAGTCCAGATATCGATCCCACAGAGATCTGAGAATTCTCGATCCAACTACACGACTACTCGAGCTATATACTATTTGGATGATGATTTGCAATTGATATATCCCTAGCAACCTTTAAAATAATGAAAGAATACAGATATGTAACTAGAACAAAATAAAATAATGCTTAGACTAAAATAAAAAAAATAAAAAAAATAATTAAAGAAATAGACTGGTCAGTTAGCTTTTGAAGGGATGCGTTGAAAATACAGCTATTGTGAATCATCAATTCCTGCAGACAACTCTGTAACTTTGCTTCATGAACGGATTTAAGTCGAGTCGAGGAAGATGGTAGCCATGTGGATCTCTCCTTAATGACATATTTCATCATCTAATCTTCTCTTTGTTTCTTTCGAAGGCAAGTTAGATAAGCACTTTTAATGCGAGTTGCCTTGTTCTTTGGGTTATTTTTTCTTTTCAATGCCATTACCCAAAACATGGGTGTAAACCTTAGCTCACAAGACGCATGGAAGCTAAGCATGGGTTTACACTATATTGGTTTCTCATCCTCGAAATTGGAGCAGTTCATTCTTTCGCGTCAGTCCTTCTTATGCTTGAGTTGAACTTACTACCGAATCGGCGAACTCTACGCCGTTTCAGCGTTAAGTCATTGACTCATTCGGTTTCAGTGAGAAGAAAATTTATCGATTAAAATTCACAAAGCTCATTAGATCCCTATTAGGTTCGCATACCTAAATTGTTGATACTCTGGGGAATGCCTTCTGTGTCACTCGGAGAGACTCCTGGAAATCGAGCATGGAAACAATCCTAATACAATTATAGGACAACGATATTTTGATCGGATACAAGATAAACAAAACCGACAAGCGGTCGAGACTTAGGATTCGAGTAGACTACGATAAATTTAAAGGGAAAGATAAATTCTAACAATAGAAGGTAAGTTCAACGGAATTTGGGTTTCTAAATTACTTCATTACACTAACGGTAACTCCACTGATCAAAGAACTACGTAAATACGGCCCAGACGTTCGAATTCAAAATTTGTTTGGACTTCAAGCGAACCGATGATAATTTGTAGAAAATAGCATTACGCATTCGACGGCTTCAACCTTCAACATCGAGATCCGAGAAATTCAAATGAAATAACAATCTACTCTAATCTAATCTAAAATAACGACAAAACAAAGAAAAGAAACAAAAATTAAAATACGAGCCTTAGGCTACGGACTTCTTGTTACGAGCCGCCCAGAGCTGCTTTCCTTATGTATTTGCTTATTTATAGGGTTACGAGTTGGGCCGCAACTTGATGCACTTCCTTGTGGGTTTCAAAATAAGCGGCCCATTTGTTTGTTCATGTGTGACATCGAAGGGCGTCGCGACCTTGACTTGATGTCGCGACCTCTGAGGGACGTCGCGACTTCGCTGTTCTGCTTATGAGCTGTTTTGATGTCGCGACTTCAATCATACGTCGCGACTTCACCTTTCTGCATTGTGATCTCTTTTGAGGTCATAGCTTCAATCATACGCGTGCGACCGTTTCTATTCGTCACGTAGCGAAACTTATCGGGTCGACTTGCCTTTATCACCCATTGGATCTGATGTCGCGACCACTAAATGACGTCGCGACCCTCTTTCCTTGTAATTGATGTCGCAACCGAATGGCGTCGTGACGCCACCTTTCTATATTGTAGGCGCTCTTTTGGGGTCGCGACTTCAATCATCGTCAGCGACTTCAGTGTGTTATGATTATGAGCTCTTTTGATGTCGTGGAAGATTTTCTTTTGTCGTGACTTGTCTTCAGCATCTATTGGACATGATGTCGCGACAGCTAAATGATGTCGCGACCTCCATTCTTTGCAGCTGATGTCTTGACTACTGAAGGACGTTGCGACCTTCTTTCGCTATGGCGATGTCGACCATAGCGATGTCGCGACCATAATACCTTGAAGCGATGTCGACCCGCACCGGGGCGTCCTGACCAAGATACCTTGCAGCTGATGTCGCGACCACTGAATGATGTCGCGACATCTTATGATTCAGTGTTTGATGTCTCTATCCATTCTAACTGTCGCGACCTCTATATTCAGTCTCTTTGAAAATCTTTTGTCGCAACTTCTATTCAGTGTCACGACCTCCATGTCTACTGCTAAGCTTTCAATTCTGTCGCGACCTCGAAGTGGTGTCGCGACATCATGTTCGCTTCTTCATTAATTCTTGGTCGTCTGATTTGGAGTTTCTGTTGCGACCTTGGTGTTATTCTTCATTACTGTCAAGGTCGCGACATAAAGTTCCTTTCTTTCAAAATTAGTTGTGACTTCTTTTGCTTGAGAAGGATGTTCTTGTGGCTTTGTAGACAGCTCCTTATCGCGACCTCATGGTGGTATCACGACATCATTTATCTCCTTTTGGTGTTGCGACATCGCAATGATGTCGCGACATGAACTTCTTCATTTGATTGCTTCTTTTAATCTCGACCAAGTCATATTTTTGTCTCATTCTTGGTCCGACACTTCACTTGTTCACTCTTGAGTTTCTTCTTGACGAATTTGTTGATGTAAGTGACTTGGAATTGCTGAAACTGCACTTCACATCGCGACTTAAATTCAGATTTGATTCCAGTGCTGCGGGTTGATTTCTTATGATTTTTGCTAAAATTTGATTTTCTGTTGTATTTTCTTGCAAATTGGAATTTGATTCAATTATTAGTTTTTTGCCAACAATTCAACATTATTCTCATTATAAACTCAGAAAAATGGATTAAAAATCTTATGAGTTTTTGGACTCATCAAATTCCCCCAAACTTAAAAATTTGCACGTGCAAGAGCAAAGAAAAGAAGAAATTGTTTATTAACCGAAGCAAATAAAGAACACAGAAATTTTTTAAGGACATTTTTTGATTTATTCCACGGTCTTTCTCATTCCACCCTTGATGCGGAATTGGAAATATCACTTATTATTTCAAATTTGATTTTGATGCAAACAAAGAGCATAGTGTACTTATTACAAAATTTCTTGATAAACTAATGTATTTAAACGATTTTTCAACAAGTCTTGTTGCATGTGTGTGTGTGGTCATCATCCTTTTAACTTCATGTTGAATTTAGTTAATCTTAAGGAGTTTTCTTGGAAACTGTTTATCAAGTCCTTATGCTTGTTTTTCATATTGATCTCCATAATGTAGGGTAATTCAACCTTCAAAATCATGAGGTCTTTCGGGCTTGTAATGTTGGAGCTTAGGTAATTGGGTAGATAATGGAAAAATTTAGGTTGTAAATTACAGTTTCCATCTTGTCTCTACATTATTTGCCTCCAGCTTTCTTCCTTTTCTTCTTTGTTCATTTACGATTCTCTTAATCTTGAAAGCGATTCCTCTTTTTGAATTCTTTTTATGGAATCTCAACTTTCATATGTACTTGATTCAGGCATATTCCTTTGTTCTTTAACTCCTTTGCTTTTATTTCTCTAAGATTTGGAATAGTGCAATGTTTTGTCTTCTTAGGCTTTCTATTACTCTTAGAGAACTTTGGGCTAGCAACTCCCATACCGATTGGCATTGAGTCTTAGGTGTTAAAACACCCCTACGAGGCTTAATTGTTCCAGAAATAGGCCACAAGACAAAACTTATTCCTTATTTCACTAATACCTTTCTTTACTTCTTCAGCCCTTCTTGTCAGATTTCGATATTATTCCCCAAACTTGTTTCTTCCTTTATACTAAACTTTTAACTAGAATTGGATTATTTGGGTTCTTTACTCTGAGGTTTTATTGCAAGGAAGGGAATTTTGGTTTTCAATTGCTGTTTATTGAAGAAATAAGGCTTATTTGGCTCAAATCGGGAACTAGAGAGAATATGCTTAAGCATATTTTGAGGTGAAGCTTAAAAAGGCTCGAGCTGCCAAAGGATGGCCTCTATCATTTCCTGGTAGTTGTTTCACCTAGGATTTCACCTCGATCGATATTAAACAAGTTCTAGGTGTGGATCTAAATCCACAGAATTCCCAGAAGATATTCCTAATTCGTCAAAAGTTTATAAGTTTGTTGACCGATGTATTATTTCTTCAAGGCTTTGTATACTTATTCCTTTGTCTATACATTATTTTACCCAAATTATTTTGTTCTACTCAGCCAATAACCAATTTTCCAATTTTTGCAACTTAACTGAATTTAAACAGAGCAGTAAATACTCTAATTCTAGTTTCTTTATTCATGCCACGATTACCCAATTATTTGTGTTGATTTATCTCCTAGTCAAACTTCGCCAACTAGTTACAGATTATGATATTTCAGCATTTTCATTCTTGGAATTATATCTAATGTTATTTTCCTAACTAGTCAAGCGAAAAATCAACGATAAAATCTAGCACCAAGCAAGAAAACATTTCCTTTTTGCAAATTTTCTTGTTTTATTCATGATGTGATGCAACGTTTGAGAACAACGATCAGGAAGAGGGGAAAGGAAGGATAAATCAATGGGAGGATCATACTTTTCTTTTTGGGGTGGGAGCGAAAATGTTGGGAAGATCAGGATCAGTATGTAGGAGAGAATTTGGGGAATTTCATTTCCTTCTCTTCTTCTTCTTGTCATTCCCTTTAGATATGTTCTTGAATCGATTCATTTGTGAGATCAACTTTTTTTGTTAAGTCATCTGTCGTTGCGGTGTGTTAGTTGTGTTCCATTTAGTCATGACTTAAAAATTTGGAAAGATTATTGTTGATCAAATCCAAATTTTCAAAGCCAGGAGACTTTCTTCTGAAGGCATCTTTATCATCAGCTCTTGATCTCTCTCCTTCATCCTTTTCACCAATCCTTGAACATTGGCATTATAGGAACTTGAATCCCTTGATCTGCTCCTTAGTCTTGGCTTCTTGATATGAATCCCTTTCCTTTATGAGTTTTAGGAGTTGAGAATCACGATCATACTGATTGTTGTAGAATGATTCATGGCTTAGCTTTAACTTCTTCAGTAGATCTTGATCTCTTTCCTCCATTTCCTTCTTAAATTTTCCTCTTAATATTTGCTCCAGGATTTTTCATCTGCTCTTCCTTTACGCTCAATCTCTTCCCATTGTTGATCTCTTCTTTTCATCTCAGCTTCATATACTTCTTCTCTTCTGTTCATCTCTTCTTCCCATTGTTGATCCCTTCTCTTCAATTCTTTTTCATAAACCTCTTCTCTGAACTTTTGCTGGAGGTTCCATTGCTCCTCCCTTTCTTCCATTTTCTTTTGAATGGAATTGAGCATTTCCATTATTCGATTATTCTCCTGAGCTCCCCTAGAGCTTTCACCAGGTTCCCTAAAATTACTGTTCCTTATAGGGGGAGAGCTGGCCAGTGGGGTTGAAGTATTGGGCTTAACTTCTTGCTCTCTATCTTAAAACATAAAAGTATTCCACTTCTTGATGTGCTTCTAGATTTTCTTCTTCTTGCTCACGCCACGGAAGTGTCTTCTTCTATGTGCATTTCATCACTTCATCCCTTGAATCTGTTTCTACTATGACCCCCTTTTTCTTTTGATTTCTTGGCCCCTTGCTTACTCCGTCGAGGTGGTGGTGGGAACAACAGGGCACACTTTTCTTCTTCTTCCCAGGTTCCCTTCACACCAGCCACAATACATAGCCTTGTGATGGTTCTTTGGGTGAGGTCAAACCCCTTTATTACCTTCATGGTAATTCCTCATTATGTATTTTCAATAACTGCCCAAAGATCATCAATTTGTGACCCTCAAGATGGCATAGAGAAGGATTGCTTCTTGTTCCTTTACTACATATGTTTGATAGGCATCCACATTATTGTGAAGTGAAACCACACTTTATGCCCTTCACAATCCCGCCATATCTTTGTTCCCTCCTTCTCTTCCACAATCCCACTCATTCATAATTTTCTCCACCTTCCCACGTTAGGCCAAACACTCCGCCTTAATTTGATCCATTCTGCCTTCCATTCCATACAATCCTATTAATAGCTCGCTTCTCCATAATCTCCAACTCCTAACATAAACAGTTCTCTTTCCTCCTCCAAACTGATCAGAGTGAAAATTTCTGACGATCACTTGATAACTGCATTTATGGTGCTTACAGAATTCCTCCCTTCACCCTCTTGTTTGGTTAATCTTGAAAGGTGAGATGAGTTGGTCGGCTTCCTCTTTCTCCTCACAAATCCCTTTCCAAGATAGTGTTTCTTCCGCATCGGAGAAAAGCTTCTTCCGAGATCTAACCTCGCCTTCCTCTTCTTTCCTTTCGCTATCTTTCTTTTCCCTTTCTCCTCTGTTGCTTTGTAACTGGTTGAACTTCTGGTTGTTCCGACGGCCTGTTCTCTCCTTCAGCCCTGATGAATTTCCCCCTTCTGGGCCTCGCAGTATACCCTCCATGATTTCGCCGGTATTCGGGGACAGGGTCAAGGTTCGGCCATTAGAGAAACGAAGGTTTTTTAGGAAGAAAGTCGGATTTAGGCTTGCAGAATTGAGAACCAGAGAATATAAGATGAAAGGTTGTATTTTGCTTCAAGGAGGGAGATGGTAGTGGAGGGAGTTTTCAACATTGCAATTCAATTATTATGTTGGGCTCTTCTTATTACTCATTTATTTTGTGTTTGTCAGCTGACTTTAATTTCAAGCCGCGATCAGGCCGTCATTAAATTCTAGTGGCAAAATTAAAAACCGCCTGTACCGGCATACTTGTCTCTATGTTCATCTATTCTTGTTTGTCGCGACATAAGTAAACTGTGGGAGGACATGTTATCATTAGGTCACGACATCGCGTATTTTATGATATGAAGGATATTTGACTTCACCACTCTTTAAAGGGATTGTTCTGGTCGCGACCCAAACGTTCTATGGCGACCTTCACTGGCCGCGAAGAAAATCCGGGTCGCGGCCCGTGCCCTGTTCTTTCTTCGCATCGACTCGTTGCACTCAACTCGCGCGACATAAAAATCTGGTCGCGACTTAGTCCGCACATTGCCCCAAATTTCATGATCGATAGCTTTTCACCTCCTTACACTCGTAATACTTAGCATCCATTTAATCATTCCCACACAAAGAATTCAAAATGCATTTCTATTCAATTTTCACATTGTAAGGAGAAAAAGTACTCCCCTTTTCGAGAGTTGCTACGTCTGTAAAGTCTTGGAGTAGATCACTGAGTTTATTCCTTCGCACAGGCCATTTGATTTTCATGCGCATATTGTAACAATTCCAAAAAGGATTAAATTAATCTAGTACTAACCTAGAAATTTCTAACAAATCATGACTAGAACTAAAAAATTTTCAAAAACACGTAATAATAAAAAAAATTTGAAGTCTATATAAAGAAACTAAAAATTCTATATGGGTTGCCTCCCGTAGTACACTCAGTTTGAGTCTTTATTTGGACTAGCTGTTTAAGCTTTCTTTCTCAATTCACCATTGGAGTTCTTCCTTTTCTTTCTCCTATTTGAGATAGTGTTGATCTTTGCCCATTAACTGAATTCTTCCCGGTATCGATCGCGAGTGTTCTTGCTCCAAAGATAGTACTTGACACCAACGCCATATGGTCCAGCTCCATTTTGATTTCAGCTTCCACGGAAATAATCTTAATCTGGAGTTAAAACGACAAGACCTTATCCTACTGCGAACTCTTTCCTCAGAATCCTTTGATCATTCCCATTTCTTTGTCTTGTCCTTGTATATTCTAGCATTGTCATAGGCCGTTTCTCGAGTTCTTCGATTCATTTAGTTGGAGAATCTCTCTTCCTTGTAATCTTGAAATCGAGAAGTTCAGTTGTTTGATGGCCCACATGGCTTTGTATTCCAATTCAAGAGGGAGGTGACATGGTTTTCCAAAGACAAGTCTGTATGGGGACATTCCAATAAGAGTTTTAAAAGCAGTCCTGTATGCCCATAATGCATCATCAAGCTTCAAAGACCAATCTTTCCTGCTAGAACTCACAGTCTTTTCCAGAATGTTCTTTATTTCTCTGTTGGAAATTTCAGCTTGCCCATTTGTTTGAGGATGATAAGCCAAGATCATAATGTGTTTGATACCATATCTGCTCATGAGTTTGTCAAACACCTTATTTGAAAAATGGCTTCCTCCGTCAGCTAATTATAGTTACGGGTGTCCCAAATCTTCTAAGATTTCTTTGTAAAAACCTCACAAATTGTATTGGCATCATTCTAAGGACAAAGGCTCTTGCTTCTACCCATTTGATACATAAATACAGCTGAGGTATATATATTTCCAAATGAAGCTGGGAAAGGCCCATAAATTCATTCCCCCATACATCAAACAATTGCACCACCAAGATACCTTAGGGGCATCTCATGTCTTTTGCTGATATTTCCCATTCTTTGGCATTGATCACACAACTGCCCATTCAAACGGTCCTTAAAAATTGTAGACGGTAAAATCATTTGGAGAATTTTGTGGGCTGTTTTATCTTTCACAAAGATGTCCTCCATAAGGTGATGTGACATTCTTGTAAGATCTTGCTGCTCACTTTAAATTTTATCTCCTTATAATCGAATCGACTCCTCTTTTAAACAAATATGGATCATCCCGGATGCTTGGTACGATATCAGTCCTTAACTTTTTCTCTTTTGGTAGCTGGTCGGGTGGCATAATTCCACAAGCTAAGAAATTCACAATATCGACATGCAGGGGTGATTGGAGTAACGGTGAAATAGCTGCTCATATGGAAAATTTTCTGCTATTTCTTTCCCTTTACTTATGCGATGGGTTCCTCTACTCTTGACAAGTGATCATTATCACATTGTCCACTTTGCCCTTCTTGTCTTTAATTTCTAAATCAAATTCACCCTTAGCTTAATAATACCTTTGATCAATCTTGGCTTTGCCCTTCTTTGCCATTAAATATTTAATTCTTTTGCATGATAAGTGTATAACATAGGACCCCAAAATATATGGCCTAAATTTTCACATGCAAACACTAATACTTGGCATCTCCTTTTCAGTAGTAGAGTAATTTTCTTGTGCTTCATTAAAGGTTTTGCTAGCATAGTAGATGGCCTTGAACACTTTTTCATCTTTACGTCCCTATCACGGCTCCATTGCGAAATCAACGGCATCGAGGCAGTGATCTGAAATTCTGTTCCAATCTGGTTTTGCCATGATAGGAGCTTCCACTAGTCTGAGTTTGATTTCTTCAAATGCTTTACGGCAAGATTCATCAAAATAAACTACTATCTTTCTCCATTATTTGCGTAGTAGTGCAGCGATTTTGAGAAATCTACGATAAATCTTATAAAATCCGTATGTCCTAAGAAACTTGATTCCCTTGGTATGATGGGTGGCATTAGGTCTACTTCAAGCCTATTGCGCAAATATGTATAAAATAAATACTGACAATCTCGTAGTTCTAATCAATAGATTGTCTTTGCTTACAGATCTACGTCCAGATATGTAGTTATTATTAAATTTGGATCCATATATGAATCATCACAGTCTCCATGACTTCTTCACCTGGGTCAAATGAACATCTGTGCAATCTTTGAAATCTGAGATCAATACCCTGATCAATGGGATTCTTACAGCAGTTTTAGTGAAAGTGGATTTCTCAGTCCTCTCGGTGCAATAGCTATTTGGTTATATCAGTATCCATCGAGAAAACAAAATGAGAGTTCTTGCTAACATATCGACATTTGATCGATGAAAGGTAGGAAAATGATCCTTTACAGTTACAGGTATTCAATTTTTACGTAGTCGATACAAACCCTCCGTCCACATCCGCAGTTCTTGTAGGAATAAGTTCATTCTTTTCATTTACGATTCTGATGAATCCACCTTTCTTGGGAACCACATGTGCGGGCTTACCCAAAATACGATATAGCATATATGAAACACGCATTTAACCATTTGAGAACTTCTTTAATGGCTTCTTTCATGGCCCCAGGTTGGTATCCTTTGATCTTGAGCGAGTTTACCTTGCATTATCTTCGGCAATATTTGTGCATACAAATGGGACGTACCTTCGAGATCTTCAATTGACCAAGCAATTGCTTCCTTGTATTTTCTCAAAATTACCAGCAACTTCCGTTCTTCAGCTTCAGTCAATGCAGCTGATATGATAACTGGTTTTCTCTTTTCTGGCTCTAAAAACTCATATTTCAAATGACTGGGCAACTCCTTCCAATGTGCTTATACGCACTAGTTTCCTACCCATGAGTTTGCTGTGTTTGGCTGTTCACTTCATCTTATTGTTTTTCATTTATGCCGAGGAAATTTGTTTCATTATTAAACAAAATTTGAGCGAGAACTTCACAATCAAAGCTCTCGAGTCTTGAAATTCATCTCGATTTCATTGATAGAGTTTTGAATGATACAATCGAATTCACTTCATCATTGAGAAGGCTATTGCTTCTTACAGACCATACAAGCGTCTTCCTCTAAATTAGGATGTTCGGACTCTATTAATATTAAAATGCCAACGCTGTTCCTAACTCTAAGTGTCGGTTCATCTTTACGTGCATGATGAGGTAGCTCACATTTGCTAGAAGGTCTTCCCGACAACGAGAGGAACTTGAGGATCTTCCTCCATCTGCATGATAACAAAATCTACTGGGAAAATGAATTTCCCAACCTTGATGAGTACATCTTCCAGAATGCCCTCTGGTTGTGCCATTGATCTATCAGCCATCTATAAAGTAATTGATGTTGGGGTTAGTTCCCGAGCTAAGTCTCTGCCTGTTGATAGAGGCATCAAAGTTATAACTCTCGAGTCACATAAAGCTTTCTTGAACTCACATTTCCACTATAGAACGGGAATAGTGAAATTGCAGTCTTTCATCTTTCTTTGGGAATACATTTGGGTAATGGAGGCGCATTAGCGGTCAAGTTAACTATACCTCCTCGGTATCTTCTTTTCTTGTTTAGCACCTCCTTCAGAAATTTTGCATAAAGAGGCATTTGACTAATCACCTCTGCAAATGGGATATTTATTTCTATTTTCCTGATAAGAACCAAGAATTTAGAAATTTGTTCTTCTCTTTTTGACTTCTGAAGTCTCTGTGGGAATGGCATTACAGGAACATATTTGGTACTCCTTAATAACTACGGTCATTTCTTCCTTTCATCTGTTCAATCAGGTTGTTCTTCTCTTCTTTCTTTTCAGTCTCTTCTTTCTCTGCCTCAGTCTCTTCGTTTCTATCTGTCTTTGTTCTTTGCTCAAATCCTTCCCACTTCTCAATTGAATTGCAATGCAGTCTTTAAGGTTCTTCTGGGTGTCACTAGGGAATGTTCCCTTGTTCTGATTTGGCATATTCATGGCCAATTGCCCTACTTGTGTCTCTAGATTTTTCAGTGAAGCACTAGCATTCTTCTGAAACATCTGGGTATCTGGCTTGAAAGTTTCCAAATTCGGATGGTTTACGTTCAATAGATTGTAATAGCCTCTTGTTATCCCCCATGAACTACAACATTTGTTCCTCAAATGGTAGGGTTCTCCTCTGACCCTGGTATTCATTCCTGCCCTCACCTCCTTCTTTGTTCTTTCTTCGGAACCGTGGTGGCTGCGATATCCTTGTTGAGGATTATCACGCTTGTAGGCCACAATGCCCTCCACCATGAGAAATTCTCATGGTTCCTCGATCTTTGGATGGTAGTGTATGGGCGAGTTAGGATTTGGCTTGAAGTAATGCTTCTTTGCTTTCGTTCACGTACTCTCGGCACCATAGAATCTTCTTACGTTTACCTCATGACACTTCTTCTCATCAATTCTCTTTCTCTTGCTCTATTTCGCAGGCGGTGTGCATCTTCCTCTCTTGTTTGTCCATCCTATGCATTATAGCATCAACTTAGCCTCATGGCTGTCATCTTGTAGCTCATGACCCCTTTTCCTCTTCTACCTCTTGAAAACTCATATAGAGCTTTTTCATATTGTATTTTGCCGGGTCCTCTATCGAGATCTGCGCCTCTTGACACTTTTTCGGCAGATGCTCCCGGCTATGAAGCATCGATAATACCCTTGGATGTATCATTCGAGGCGTGATATATCCATACGGGTCTGGAAGTCTATTCCAAAGCCATTGAGCACCTCTTGACAATCTTTGAATCTTTCGTATAGTCCCATCTACCTGTTGACACAAGTATCTCTGCCGTCGTCTCTCAAAGAAAACGGAAGATGAAGCTATCACTCTGTCTTCACACCATTCAAATTTTCACCGTATTAGCCATCCCCCGAGGAATCTTCCCACGTGGCTCATTCAGTCTTCGATAGATGACCAAGTGAACCGATGTCACAACTGTACTAAGGTCGCTTTAGTTCAAATTTGTTGCATCCACCGTAGTCGCCCATTGCGTGAATACTCTTCTTGAATAGGCCTGTAACCCTCCTATCAGGTCGCAATAAAATCTTCCGTCGCCGTCTCTCTGGTTCCTCTGCTTGGGTCATGTCTTCTTCTACCATAGCCAGAGAGCTTCTACTTCATTTTTCAAGCCTTCCCGAAGGCGTTTTCCAACTTCAGTGGTTGTCCACCGGAATCGCCGATCCTCGTTTCCTATGCATTAAGGTTTTCCTGAAATAAAAGATCTGTTAATGGGGGATTAGTCAAACCTAACAAATATTTTCATGGTTTGTTAAAAATTAGTGACTAATGTAGTCACCGTTTGAAAAGCTATTTTTAAGTTCTTTTCAAAAAATGTCCAAATAGTATTTTCCTTCTTCGTAATATTTGATCAATAATTCTTTTCGATCTTAACTGAGCCAAAACTGCTCAAAGATCAAACGATGATACAAATTTATGACACTATTACCAAAGGACTATTGTCTAGTCCCCGAATACCCATGAAACTTGTTTGTTATGTTTCATTATAATGATTAAGCGCTTCCTTTTAAGAGTAGAGATAAATTTCTCTTTCTCTCGGTTTTTTATGATCCATGATTCTACAAGGTACAAATCCCACTCCAAGCAATAAAGTGATTTAAGTCCAGACACTCCATCCCACAGAGATCCAAGAATTTCTCAATCACCCTCGACCACTGTTTATTACTTATTTGATTGATGATTCTGCAATTGATATATCCCTATAACCTTTAAAATAATGAAAGAATAAAAATATGTAACTAGATCAAAATGAAATAATGCTGTAATTAAAATAAAAAAATAAAAAAATTAAAGAATAATTCGGCCATTAGCTTTTGAAGGGATGCGTTGAAAATACACAATAGAATCATCAATTCCCCGCGCATAAATCAGAACTTTGTTTCAGAACTTCATATTTAGAACTGGCCCAAGGAAGATGGTAATGCCATGTGGATTCTGACAGATATTTCTCATCATTCAATCTTCCGCTTCTTTCAAGACAAAGCGATTAGATAACTGGAAGGCCTGTTGGCATTTTTCTTTTCAATACTTCTATACCCAAAACATGGACCTGTAAACCTTAGCTCCTAAGACATAGCTAAGCATTTGGCTACACCATACCGGTTTCTCATCCTCAAAATTGGAACACCATTCTTTCCTCGATCGGGATCCTCAAGCAATCACTTTGAGTCAACTCTTAGCCACTCGACCGCGAGGCGAACTCTCTACTCATTTTAAACTGATAAGCCTGTCCAACTCATTCTGCTTTCAAGTGAGAAGAAAATTGTGACGATTAAAAATTCACAAAGCTCATTAGATCCCCAATATTAGGCTTCAGATAATTCCTCGAGAAATTGTTCAATACTAAAAATGCCTTCTCTGTGGTCACCGTAGGGCCTCTCGAAATCAGAGCATGAAACAATCCTATTACGTATAAGACAATCGAGATATTTTGATCGATACAAAAATAAACAAACCAGTTGAGATTCAAGACTTCTAAGTTCAGACTTCCGATAAATTTCTCATAGAAAGATAAATTCTAACAATAACAGCAAGTTTAACTAAGTTTGGTTTCTAAATTACTTCATTAATTAACAAGAGTTCCTGGACAAGAACTACTATAACATGAATCGACGTTCAATTCCAAAATTTGTTCGATTCTCAAACGAATCCAGGCAGCATCAGAAAATAACATTCGCATTCTACCAACTTCAATAAACTTAATATCCCATTCAAATTCAAATGAAATAACAATCTACTTAATCTAATCTAAAAATAAACAAAGAAACAAAGAAAAGTGTTTAAAATTAAAATACGAGCCTTAAATTCCACTTCTCGCTCTCGAAATGGCCATAAGAGCCGCTCCTTCCTCGTAGCGTACCGCTTATTTATGTGGTTCCAGTCACCCTAACTACGCAGGTTCTCGGTTTCCAAAATAATCGCCCATTTGTTTGTTCATGTCGCTGCCATCGGCGACGCCGCGACTTACTGACATGTCGCACCTCTTTCACGCCGCGACTTCAATGCTCGCTTTTATGAACGCTTGGCGTTTAATTTCAATCATACCGCCGCGACTTCACCTTCTCGCATTGTGATCTTTGAGGTCGCGACTTCAATCATAATGTCGCGACTCGCTTTCTTTTTCCGCTCGCTTCATAGTAGCATAAACTTTTATCCGGTCGCCATTTGCCTTTATCACCCATCGATCCGCATGTCGCCACCGCTAAATGACGCCACCCTTCTTTCCTCAGAATCGATGTCGCAATCCACCGAATGACGCCGCTTAATTTCACCTTCATATTGTGAGTTTTTGCCCGCATCAATGTTGCTTATGAGCTCTTTTGATGTCGCGGAAGCTTTTCTTTCATTGCGATCACTTCAAGATCTCTCGATTGATGATGCCTGACAGCCTAAATGATGTCGCGACTCCATTCTTTAAATGATGCTCGCGACTAACAAGGACGCCGCGACCTTCTTTCCTGAATCGATGCGACCAATTAACCTGATGTCGCGACTCATAATACTATGGGTAACCCCATGTCGCGACCACTCGTGCGATTACGACCATGATACCTGCAGCCGATACCGCGACCACCGAATGATGTCGCGACATTCTTATGATTCAAAGGTTTCCGGCGTTCTATCCGCTCTAACTATCGCCAATTCCCACCCGCCTCTTTGAAAATCTTTTTGTCGCGAACTTCTATTCGTCACTAATTCCATGTCTACCGCTAAGTTGACTCACATACCTCGCGGTGTCGCCGACTTCATGTCCGCTTCTTTCATTAATTTTCGGGTCGCCCGATTTGGAGTTTATCGCGACTCGTTATTCTTCATTACTGTCAAGGTCGCGACATAAAGTTCCTTTCTTTCAAAAATTAGTCATGACTTCTTTACTTGAGAAGGTCGTTTCTCGTGGGCTTTGTAAAGATTAAATTCCTTGTCATAATTTCACGGTGGTAATCACGACATCATTTATCTCGTGCGTCGCGACATCGCAATGATGTCGGATACGAACTTCTTCATTTGACCGCTTTTAATCTCACACCGTCATATTTTTTAAAGTCTCAACTTCCTTCTTCAGTCACGATTTCACTTGTTCACTCTTCGCTTCTTCAAAAGCCATCACCTGCCGATGTCGTGACTGGAATTGCTGGAACCGCACTCGCCGCGACTTAAATTCAGCTGATTTCAATTCACGCAAAGGATTTCTATGATTTTCGGCTAAAATTCGATGCCAGATTTCACAAGAAATTGGAATTTGATTCAATTATCGCTTTTGCCAACAATTCAATGTTATTCTCATTATAAACCTTAAAAAATGGATTAAAAATCTAATGAGTTGACTCATCACACTGCAAGTGTGAAAGCAAATTCTCAAGTACATTAAGAGAACGAGAAACACAGGTTGATTTATTCAGGTGCTGACCTGAACTCATAGATATATTGACTCGACTCTCATGTCGATTGCTGACAATGAAGTCGACGCCCTGGTCAAGAGATTCACTCTCGTGGTGGAGCTGGTATGTAGAGGTCAAACAATCCAAAGATCGCCAGATTCACCATGAAGTTTAATACAGCGCCCGCGGCAGCCTAGTCTCACCTAAGAAGTTCATTACAGACCGAAGTCGCTCCAAATATGGATAAACCCATAGTACTTTGATCGTGGACAACAAGGAGCCGTGGCAAACTCCAAAGAACCAAGGAGTCACAAGAGAGAAACATATAGAGAGGAAGTATCATCCACCGATGAGAGATCGCACACCTGGGTGACGTGGTCATATGAAGATAGCATCGCAAGACAACATTGCGGTATCCGTTTCACCAAGACGTTACCCGCAAAATCATTCGAGGGTCAAATTTATCCTGGGATGGGTTTAAAAAGACATGTCTCACATGCTTGTTAAAGTGGAGATCGCAGGATGCGTCTCCAGAAAGATGAATTTATATTTATGTTTTATGAAATTAATAAAAGTGTCGTATTTATTACATTTAGCTATTTTGGTGCATAATGTATGAATGAAACATCGTAAAATCCAGATTTATAAATGTAACCATAACCCCGCAGTATACAGCTTATACACGAGAGGATCGAGGTTATGGATTATAATCATATTGTCCGTAATAAATTAATTGGAAGTTTGGGATCTTCAAATTAAATATTATCAAGGCCCTCTATCATTGAGAATGAAGCGACCTCAATCCGGTCACTAATGTGCGATATTAAAGTGGAGGCTCCATATATAATAAGATTATATAGAAAGGACCAAGGTGCGCTGACCTCTTTAAATACCGCTTGTCTCAAGAATTCAAACAGTTGCCGCGCAGATGATCATATGCGACGCCTCAATCATGGCAGTCATAGACTCTCGTTTATGTCAACTGGGTTTTTTGAGTCACGTTAAAGCTCAAGTATGAAATGGACCTGTGGTTCGAGGCCCATTGATGTATGCAACTGAATGTGAACTACGATATGGAATCCAACCCTTCCTATGGAAGCTGGACAGTTGGTTCCCTTAAGTGTTGGTTCTGGAACTGAACAATTTGAGCGCCACTTATAACGTTTATAAATTAACTGCTCACTAGCTGGATTAATGGAACTTAAGGATCAAGATATAATAAGAGGGGCAAACGGTAATTTCAATTCGACTCTAGTTATGAACTGAGGATAGAACCGCATGTAATGATTAAATCAATGGACACTCTAAATTTTCGGTGCAATCGATATCAGAAGGACAAGAGTTCAATTTCAAGTTTTTAGTGGAATAACTCTCGAATTAATAAATTAAAATAATTGATTAAAGAGTTTAATTAATTATTGAATTTATCGAGCTGAAATACGTGTCCACGGGTCCCAATTCCACCTCCTATATTACTATAATGAACGATTCATGATTTGGAATAAATTGTGACTCTCTCGTAGTAATTTAAGATGAAATTATTTTAAATTACAAATAACAATTAGTTGTTATTTAAATTAAGTCTTAGACTCGCTTGCTCATTGAATAAGGAAATAATCAGAAAGGGTAATAATATTTGAATTGTTATTATATATCATTAATTGCTTCATTCCTGATAAGGATTTGAATTAAATTTTAAATATTATTATTTCATTTCCTTATTCCATAAGTATCTTGAATTTCAAGAATATTAAATATTATTAATCATTTCCTTTATCTCGATACAAGGATTTGAATTTAAGAATATTAAATATAATTAATTCAAGCTCCTTATCCGATAAGGATTTGAAACATCTATAAAACCCAAGCGTAGGTATATTTCCTCGCAGGCGGTCGCCTTTGAGTATAAGAGAAACCAAGAAAAATGAAAAAATAAGTTTTTTCCAAACCTAGTTTCCTAGAGTCTCTTCCCCTTAGAGATCCCTTGCCTCATGTGAGTACACCAAGGTAGATCTAGAGCGGGAAAAAGGCCTAGAGTGTATTGTTCCCGGATCTGAATCGTTGGTGCCCATACCTCGAGGAAGGAGGAGGAGGTGAAGGCCACAGTGCGGGAGTTGTTCCAGCTCTTGCCCATAAGTCTCCTATAACGATAACAGGTATAGATCCTGATCTTCACCTTTTGATAATGTGTGTGCTTGCATGGGTTCTTGCGAAAATAAGATTTTCTGGAAAAATTTTAAAACCTAATTCCGCTGTGTTTTGATTTTATTTCCATCAACAGCGTCTTCTCATGACTCAAAGCCGATAGAAAAGCTACGCCGATAGACGGCGTCGACCTCTAGAGTTCGAGGTGGGTGATCACATCTTCCTGGTGATACTAAGAGGAATTAGTCGGGTTCGTGACGATCAAGCTTTAGTAAGGTACATCTAACCCTTCGAGATGAGAGGGTGGAGTCTGATTACGTATCGATTAAGCCCTACCGTGGTATCCGATGTTCCTGAGTATTCCGCGTCTCCATTGCTCACGTACTCTCGAATCTAGCCCGATATGGTGTTCCATTAAAGCGGAGAGGATTCGCCAGTGGGTTGGCATACAAGGAAGCTTCATGCCGAAGGTGCAAAGTATTGCAATCATCTTGCCACCATGGTCTGCAATACTACATGTACATGAAATCGTTAGCGTAGGGTGAACCTGATGCATCATGGTGGAGCACAATGTGATCCTTTCGGGGTTGACGAGGAGAGGAAAGGATATGGGCTATCTATTGGCTTGGTTTCTTCATGGCTACCTTCTGTGTGGATAGAGTTAACCCTGACTTTAACTGTGACAGCTCTCAAGAGCTTCTTCTATTGGAACTTTGATTGATATTGGACGTCAAACATGTCGCCTAGAATATAATTTATGGCTGGTGGATTTCTATCGGGATTCTTTGCTGTTTGCTGGCTTCTGTCTATTTGCTTGCCACTAATTCCTCTCTCTATAGTCACTCTCTTTTAACACCTCACGGGGTGTCCCTAGCCTTGATCGACTTTTCCATAAAAACTTTGACCGACACTTTCGTGGGTCTCATGCCCATGATCTCTATGATAATCGCACCGCAAGGATCTGTTTCTTTGGGAAGGATCCGTCTGGATCGGTGTAGGCCATTTAAACTCTGGCAAGGCGCAAATGATGGGCAATAATTTCTCGTATGAGATGTTCAGAGGGGTGAATTGGGAGAGCTCTCTCTTCTTTTGTGACTGATCAAGGAACGACTTTCGGTCTCTGCGACCTTCCTTGAACTCGGACGGCTTCTTCTTAAACGACTTATTTCCCTCAACCGGCTGGTTTGTAATCATAATAGTCTAGACTACTGCACGGATATTGTTCTCCAGATAGTGACTAGAAGAAAGGAGTAGATGGTCTAAAGCTTCTCTTAAAGTTTTGGAGGACCGCATCCATGCTATATGACTCAACTTGCTGGACAACTTGCCCAAACCTCCTTGTGAAATCCTGAATAGACTCCCCTTTCTACTATAGAATAGTTTGCAAAGAGCTAATGTTCCGCTTTTGTCGCACTAAGCAAAGATATTGCATTATGAATGCAACCCATAGTTCATTGAACGAATTTATTGAATTACGTGAGATCTTGTGAAACCAGGCTAACGCAGGCCCCCGCAAACTCGTTGGGAATACTTTGCACAACAACCATAATGAACTTCCCATATGTTGTAGGATGGTCGGCTGGGGGACTTAAAATTCAAGACAAGCCGCCCTAAAGCTAGTCTATGGGAAGTCTCCCTAGCTTTCTTAGACAAGCTTTAAGACTTGCTTGGACCGTTTCACAACCCGAGCTAAGAGGGCCCTATGCCCATTGGATAGTGGGTCTAAGATCATGGTACTCACAATAGTCATACCCCTGGTTTGGGTTTAAGGGCATGATGGTTTCGTATATGGAGCTTTAGCAAGAGAAAACAAGAAATTGAAAGCAAGAATCGAAGCTTCAACGAGAGAACGAGATATACAAAGAAGGAATCGTCTTTTCTCTGGTGATGTAATATGGAGCTAAGCTTATTTCCTCTAGTGTTGTTGTGTTTAGTCTTTTGCAACTCAGGTTTTCTTCGTCGGTTATGTTCTTTATCATTTTTTCACTACAAGGAAAAAAGCCTTTAGCCCGCGATCCGCGACTCACGTAAAAAGTAATTATATAATAATACCTATAAAAATATAGTTGCGAATGAAGACAACCGCGGCATGACATGGCTATAGGTGGTGTGGAGAAATACTATAGACACGACCCATTCATAAATCGCGACTATGACTCATGATTGATGTCAGTTTTCTGTGATATTGCTGTGCAGGTGTGAAGTTTGACATGACGGCCGGGGATGGTTTGTAGCCTCGATTTTGGTTTACTGGTCGAGGATGGTTATAACTAATGAGTAAAAAACTCATTGATTTTTAAATCCATTTTTCTGACTTGTGTTACAATATAATTGTTGTTTTCTTTATGCAGAAATATGGAAACCTTACCAATTTTATATTTTGCAGGTTTTTATAGCGAGGCTTGTGATTCCAGTGAGAAAAGATATATATATGGTCAGGCAGCTAGGTCACGGCCAGGACTTGAGGTCGAGCAAGGGATTCCTCATATCAACAGTTTCTAAGTCACGACCTGAGTAAGCATGCTGCTGCAAACCTATTAGACAAAGACCTCAGGTTGAGACAGAGAATCAAGTCACGACAAGAAGTGATACAGGGGCCAAGAGAAAGCTATTGCGACAAGAGACAAGATGCTGAGACAGAGAAAAAGCTTGAAAGAAGGATCTTGTTGCAACATCGTTCTGGATGTTGCGACAGAAAAACGATATTGCGACAAGAAATGACTACTTCATAAACTAAGCAAGTCGCGACAAGTTTTCAGGATTCGCGACATGATGACAAGATGGAGATATTATTAAGTGCTGACAAAAGGCTTGAGTCATGACAAGAAAGAAGTATGGGCCAAGAGAAGGTACATTTAGACAGAAGGATTCTTGAAGAACCCAGAAAAGGGGTTTCAAAGAAAGATCTTGTCGCGAAACCGTTCTGTATGTCACGACACCAAAAGAAAACAACTCTAGTCACAATAGATAATTGAGATCTGACGAGAATGGACACTTAATGAAGGCTGGAAAGGTTTCCAGGAAATTTGGTTGTTAAAGACAAAATACAAGCTAAAGACACCAGTTGAGGTCGCGACACTGATTTCATGTCACGGCATGAAAATAGTTTAAACAGTTAATAACATGTTCCAACTAAGTTTGAGCAACTGCAACAAAAGAAAATGAGAGAAGGGCAACCATTCGGTCGTGACATACTTTCTAGGTCGCGACAAGAAATAGAAGCTAAATTGAGTAAAAACAATTGTAACTGAAAAATGAGGTTGCAACAAGGTGGGAGTTAAAAACGCATAGTCAAGTCGTGACCTACCTTTTAGGTTCATGACCAGTAAACGGGGAAAGATAACTTGGTCGCGACCTAAGATCATGTTGTGACGAGGAACTAAAGCGGATCACTGGTTGTAGTCATAGCTTTGAATAAAGCGGAAGACAAATAAATGATGTCGTCACATAAAAAGGAAGCTGTGACCATGAATCAAAGTGGCCGGAAACAGAAATTGTGTCACGACATGAAAATTAGGTCGCAACACAGAACTCATAAAGGGAAGGACAGCCAAGTTGCGACATGGAATTGAGGTCGCGACACAAATACTTAGAGACCATAAAAAGTTGTCGCAACAAGAATCATAACTACTGGCAACTAAACTTGGTCACGACACAAGAATTCATGTCCACGTCAGATTCTAGAGAGAAAGAGAAGAAACTCTAGGCAAAATTGTATGCAGAAAACTTAGTCACAACAAGAATCAAGGCAATAGTGACAACTTAAGTCTGACAAAGAAAGCGAGTGTGACAGCTAAATGAAGAGGCATGAAGCGATGTTAGACATAATACATCGGGTGCGACTCCTCTGCAAAAACAAAACAAAGAAGGTCGCGACAAGCTCCTTTAGGTCGTGACCTGAATAGTGAGCTGGGCCATTTAATTTGGGAAATCCACTTGAAGGCTTCGAAACAGGCCCAATTGATGGAAATGTATAAATAGATGTTTTTGCGTCAAGAGGAGGGAGCTCTTCCGGAACCAAAATCCGTGGGGGATTGAAGAAGACTCACTTGTATATTTTTAGAATAGATTAGTTAGAATCGTTTTGATTTTTTTTTGTTTTTAGATCTGAATCAACATTATGTTTTGAATTGTGAAGCTGGATCGAATCATTCGATCTCTTTTCAGTGCACTTTGGGATTAATGAGTCTAAGCGATTTATGAAATTCAGTTCTTTAGTTTATTATAGTTATAGTGGGCGTTCTTGATCAATCTCCATTGTTGATTGTGATTCGATTGTTCAACAAAGCACAGCTTTCTGAATGACATGCATTAGATTATAGTCTTTTCTATAAATTAAGATGGAAATTTCCTAGATTTGGGATTAATTTGATTGATGTTGTTCTTGAATTGATTTGTTCTAATAGTAGAAGTATATATCGGAAGGAAGATACCATTTCAGAATTTGTTTCATGCTCTACGATTTCAAGAGGCCCTTTGAGTGACCTGAGATGGAAATTCGAGAGCAGATGTTCAATTTGTGGGTATGCTAGACTACTATTGAAGGGCAGGCTCTAGGAGTTCACTTAGATAAATTTCCAATTCACTCATAGTTAGAGTTGAAGGGGATTATTTATCAATTTAAAATGTCGAGCTTTTCACTTTAATCGATGGAAAGATCTTCGATCTTGTGTTAGTTGAGATCTAATCAAGGAAAGGGAAAATCCATCCATCTAAAGGGAGGATTCATCAACCAATTTGTAGAGGTTTTACGATGACCTAGACTTGGGGTCTTGAGAAATGCTATCTTAAGAAATGGGTATGAAGTGACGAAAGAAAAATGCCACAGAATCTTATAAAAGGTGTTGAAGACAAATGCAGTTATATCCATGTGCAGAAGAAGCGGGACTTCTAATTGAAGTGAATTATGGAAATTCAAGCTTCATTATTAGAGCATCTCTTTGACAAATCGGATCCAATCGGGGATTAGAGAAAATCGATGAATCATAATGCAAAAGTGGTTGATTTCACAATGATTCCATACTCAGTGTTCATTTCTAAGCGAGAAAGCTGGTTAGAATCATTTAATTTTGTTTTTTTAATTCAAATTTTATTTTAATTAAAGAATATAAACTAGGATTATCTTGTCTTACAAATTCAAGTTTTCAAACCATTATAAGGAGGTGCAAATAGTGTGGATCTTGAGTAGTTAGGGTAGTTGATTTGAAAATTCTTGTCAATCTCTGAGGAAATTATATCTAGACTTGCATCCAATTTTTACTACTTGTATGACTTGTGCACTTGCAGTGTCTTAGACTAAACTCATTTTATAAATTCCAGAATACAAGACCATTTTCTAATTTTCAAACAACTAGCTCAAAATTTGGTTCTACCTCAGATGCAAGATCGATGATAAATGTGTTGTTAATCCATAACTCAGAGATAACAATTCTGGCACCGTTGAGAGTTGAAAGGATTTGACTAAATCAATATTTTGACAAAAGAAATGCTAATTTGGACATTTTCTTTATTTTCATAAAGAAATTCACAAAAGCGATTTTGACAGCGTGGTTAGATAAGCTATGATGAGTCAAAAACTCATTTTGATTTTAATCCATTTTTAAGGCATATTACAAGATAAATGTTGATTTGTATACGAGAAATGTGAATATTTTACTCCAAATTTAATTTTGCGAGAAAGAAGTCTGTGAAGCTAAATCAACAAGAAACCGAGAGAGAGATCATCAGCACCTGACGAAATGAAGTCATGACTAAAAATCGAGAGTCGCGACGGAAGCTTCATTTATTCCGAGTTATTTCCAAGTCATGACATCACCAAGATCGGAGTTTGGGAAGGAAATAGAAGACCTTAGCAAGCGAAGTCGTGACTTGGGTTGAGCTTGCGACGGAGCTGACCAAGGCTGGCAAGTGAAAGTTGCGCGGAAGAAGTCTCGGTTGAGACTAAAGGAATTATTGAAGGTAGAATCTTCGATTGCGACACCACTCTGATGTCCCGGAGTACCAATTGAATATAAGCGAGGGTCGCGGCGTGGATCCGTCCAGTAATGAAGCAGTACTTGCTAAGAAACTGAAGTTGCAACCATTTATTAATCAAGGACCACAAACAATATCACGACCACTCATTCAGGTCACGACCTGAAGAAGAACTGAGCAGAAAGAAATCCAGGTCACAACTAATTTTAAGCAATTGGGATAATATGCGACCAGAAAAATAGCAACATGAGGTCGCGACATCACCTTGAGGTCGCGACTTGGAATAAAGGTTGGAAGGAGGAAACTGGTTGCAACAAAGGGTGAGGATTTGCGACGGAAGAGAAATGAGCAGCATCGAGAGGTGTGACATCACCTTGAGGTCGTGACTTACGATCAAAACACAGTGAAGGCGAAGACCTGAACAAGATCGAGACGGAGAAAATGAGTCACGACCTGAGGTCAGCTTACAAACATAAATGTGGTCGCAACCTAAACTTGAGGTTGCGACGTCTGGTAACAAGGAGAGAGGGAATCTGATTCAAAGGCGAGGTCGTGACTCGGGAAAGATTTAGAAGAGAAAGACAAAGGATGTCGGGACGTGGCGAGTAGTCCACGGCAGCCGACTCTTGAAAAACTTGAGCAAACAAGGTCACGACTACAAGCGATGTCGCGGCCATTAGTCAAGCGACAACAAGGAATCACGGTCGCAAAGAGCCGCGAGGTCGCAGTGAGACAAGGCAAACAGCAAACAAGGGAAATCCATGTCACGACATCTACTTGAGGTCACTATATAGGACAGTAAGCTGGGCTTTCTTTTGGGGATTCACCTGGAGCTTTTTCGGGATTCGACGATTTCTTTTCGATAGTATAAATGAAGCGATGATAGAATAGTAAAGTAGCTTCCATCTTCACTACCCGGAAAAGGGGAGCAGAGAACTCGGTGTATAGTTTCTGATGAATTTCTTTATTTTCCATACTTATTTTCATTTTTATTTCTTTTTTTCGGGATCTCGATGCATAAGCGTGCGAGAAAGCGATTAGAGGCCGAAACTTTATTTACATTTATTTTCTTTTAAAATTCTTTGCCTAAAAATTTATGAAATCTAGACAAATTTAAGGTTCATTTTTTCCATTTCATTGCGATTATAGTGGTTCTTGGCGTGATCGGCGCTCCATTTCTTTAATCGCAATCGCGATGATGGAGCAACGATTCTAGCGGATTTAGATATAGTTGGTACGATCTTTTACGCAAAAATCGGAGAACGTTATTTAGGCGTTGATTTACTTGCTTAGTGTTGTTTTTTAAATTGATAAGTTCCCGATGGTGTCACAAGATACCATTTTGAGGAATGCTATCTTGCTACGATTTCGGGATGCCCTACTGCGACACAGAGACGGAGATTCTCGGGTGAGCATTCTTTCTAGGTATGTTAGACTACTATTGAGCTGTGAGCTCTGAAAGTTAATTGTGATAAATCCCCATTCGCTCATAATTGGTAGGAGGAGTATTTAACAATATAGAAATAATCAGAGAGTTCACCTTAATCTAAAGGGAAGTTCCTAACCTCGTGCTAGCTTAGATCTAATCAAGGGAAAGGACGAACCGATAGATATGAAGGATGAGACACTAGTTAAGTTATAGAACTTTTGTTAAAATCCTGAGAAGGAAGGCAAAAGATCTGTAGTCATCAAGAATTGGGTGTGAAGTATTGAGAAAGAAAAATACCCAGATCTTGCAAGAAAAGCATAAATACAAGTAATTGGGTAGAACTTGATTTCGAGAGAAACAAAAGTTTCTAACCAGTGAATATGGAAATCCAGCTATGACATATAGAGCGAATCTTGGAGCCAAATCGGATCCATCGATTCAATAGAGCAATGTATTTTCATGGAGGAATTGACATTTCATTATAATTCATGATAGTTTCGTTTCTAACGAGAACATATTAGATCCGATGTTGGTTCTTAAATTTTGTAGTTTATTTCATATTACATCAATTTCTAGTTTTAGTTAATAGTCTAGGATTTATTATCAATGAATGAAATTTCATTATCAAATTCTTTTAGTCTGAAATAGCATAGAACTTTAGTAGTTGGTACTTGATCTCTAATTCATGTCAATCTACATGCAAGAATGATACCTAGACTTACATTGATTTTACTACTTGTATATTTTGTGCGCTTGCAGTGTCATAGACTAAACCAATTTAAAGTACGAACATCAAGTAGATTTATTTAATTAAGCAAATTCATCCAAAGTGACATGGGTGCAAGAGAAGTGTAAGGCTCTTATAACTATGCACATTTGAGGGGATTTTAGTCTATATAGAAAGAGGCAAACAAGTTTTATGGCGCCGTTGCCGGGGATTAAAAGAATTAAATAGATCAATATTCTAACAAAATAGGAAAATGCTAATTTGGACATTTTATAAAAGAAAAGAACAAAAACAGCTTTTCAAGCAGTGGCTATACCAACCACTGATCTTTAACAAGCCATGTTGAAAATATTCTTTTAAGTTTGACTAATCCTATTAATCTGAGTGTGTTTCAATTTCAGGAAATCCTTTAATGCGCAAGGCTTGAGATTCGGACACATTACCCGGCGAGACTAAGCGAATTGGAAAGAACACTGAAGCGCAAGAAAAGCCCAAAGAAGCGAGAGAATCAGCTATGGCGGATAGAGACATGACTAGACAGGCGAAGGGACGGCGGCATAAGGCCTCCTAATGCGACCTGATGGAGGATTTTTGGGCTATCATTGGGAAGATATTGTGCCGATCAAGCGACCTCTTTGTGGATGCAAACCTTCGATTTAAAGCCGGCTTGTAACAATGGTGCGGCGGCATCGGTTCCTTTGGCCACCCGCAGAGAAGACCCCCAGCAGGCACACGGTGTTCTCGGGATGGAAATCTGATGAAGTTGAATGGTGTGAGGCTAGAGGTGATAAAAGCGCATCTCTTCCCATTTCCTTAAGAGATAGCAGCCATGGTATGAATCATTACCATATGGGTGAGTTGATGGGAAGAATTTGGTAGAACATGCTTGGGGCGAGTACTTTCCCCCCCATGTCTCACCTCATAAAGAAGAAGAGAGATAATAGTGTTCCAACAAGGGGAAGATGAGAGCCTATATATATCCTGGGAGAGATTCAAGAGGTTGTTGAAGAGGTGCCCTATGCATGGAATTGATTTAAAAGCCCAGATGGATATAGTGTATCATGCCTTAAACAATGATACATCCCAGAGAGCATTATCGTACTTCATGTTGTGGAGCATTTAAAGAAAAAGTGCTGAAGAAGCTAGGGATCGATAGAAGACCTAGCCCTGAGTGCAATATGAAGCTCCATCACGAGTTTTCAAGGGGGTAATAAACGAGAGAAAAAGGGTCATGGAGCTGAGTAAAATGACAGCCATGGAGGCAAAGTTAGATGCCATCATGCACAGGATGGACAAATAGGAAAGGAAAATGCACACTGCTCATGAAATAGGAGCAATGGAAAGAGAAGCAATGAGAAGAAGTGCTGAAATACCAAAAGAAGAGGATGCTTATGAGGTTGAGGAAGCTAAATATGTAAATGAACCAAGAAACTACACTTTCAAGCCAAATCTAGCTTGCCCACATTCTGATCCGGCGAGGAACCATGAGAATTTCAAATGGTGGAGGGGCATTACAGGCCCGAGGCATGGGCAGAGATCTCAACCGGGGATATCGGCTGACTACGAGGTTCGAATGGCAACATCAAGGGGGTGAAGCGGGAATGACTATCGGGGTCATAGGGAGGACTCAGCCATTTTGAATAACAAATGCTGCAGTTCATGAGGGGACAACAAAGGCTTATGTTCCATGAATAGAAACTATAGGCAGAAGCTTTCAGAGTCGTACTCGAAGTATTGAGAAGAATCTGAGTGCCTCGTTGAAGAACTTAGAACCTGAGTAGAGGCGAGTTGGCCTAAATATGCCAAATCGGAACAAGGGTACATTCCCTAGCGACACTCAAAAGAATCCAAAGGACTGCATGGCAGTTCTGTTAATAAGTGGGAAAGAAGTGGGCAACAGCGTGAGAAAGAAAGGAAAGAAGAGGCTGATCGGAGACAAGAAGTTTGGAAACGAGGAGAGAAGAGTACGCACGAAAAGAATACGAACAAAGATGTCTAAATACTGACGACTGAAGGAGTAGTGAGCGAATCTGAGGAAGAAAATACCGGCTTATACACCTACGGTGTCATTTCCCAGGCCTTGCGAGGAAGAGCGATTTTCTAAATTCTTGGACATCTTCAAGAAGATAGAAATCAATATATACATTGCAGAGAGGTAATCAACCAAATGCCTAACTATGCAAAATTTAAGAAGAGATACTAAACAAGAAAAGGAAAATAGGTAGGAAGGAATAGTAGACACATTTGCTCTGCCGATGCGGAGTTATCAGCCAGCTCGAAACCAAATGGGGACCGAGGCCTGAGTTCACCATCCTTGCTCCATAGGGAAATATGAATTCAAGAGGCTTTATGTGATTAGTGCTGAAGTATAAATTTGATGCCTCTACAAGTGGTGCAAAGTGAGTTTGGGGGAACTAACCTCAACAACAATTACATTGCAAATCGTGCAGCGGTCCGATGGCACAGCAGAAGGTGTTCTTGAAGAGTGTGCTTGTCAAGGTGGGAATTCATCTTCCACAGCGTTTGTTATTATGAAGATGGAGGAAGACACGAGTTCGCTACGCTGGGAAGACCTTTCTTAGCAGCTGGAGGCGACCTTGATAGATGCGAGAAGGTGAGGCCGACACTAAGGGTGGGGAATGAAGCAGTGCACTTTAATCTTAATAGAAGTTTGGAACATCATGATGTAGATGCAAAAAGTTGTATGGCTATAGAAAACAATAGTCTTCTTAGTGTTGAATCAATTAAGTGTGTTCTTCAGCATTCTATCAATGAAATTGAGATGAATTTTGATATCTTGAGTATTGATTGTGAAATGTTACCTTCAAATTTGTATAATAAAGAAATAGTCGAGCATAAATGAAAGCGATCAAAGATGATGTATCACGACTAAGGGACGGAAAACTGCGGCGAAACTAGTGCGAAGGGTTAATATTGAAAGAATTGCCCAGTCATTTTGAATGCAGTTTCTTAGAGCCCAGGAAAAGAGAAAACCGGAGTCTATCGTATCAATTTTGCATTGGCTGTGAATCCGAAGAAAAGAAGCTGTTGGAAATTCTGAGAAAATACAAGGAAGCTATAGCTTGGTCAATTGAGGATCTGAAAGGTATCAGTCCCTCCATTTGTATGCACAAAATATTGTTGAATGATGATGCAAAAACTTCTAGCCAGGCATCAAAGGAGTTGAACCTTTGTGATGAAAAAAGTTATCAGAAAAGAAGTTCTGAAATGGTTGAATGCGGGTTTTATATATGCTATATCAGATAGTTCTTGGGTGAGCCCAGTACATGTGGTTCCCAAGAAAGGTGGATTCACTGTGATCGAAGTAAGAAAAGAATGAAGCGGATTCCTCTGAGAACTATGTGGGATGGAAGGTGTGTATTGACTACAGGAAAACTAAACAACTATGACGAAAGGATCATTTCCCACCTTTCATTGATCAAATCTTGAGACAGTTCTTGGGACACCTGCTTTTGTTTATAGCGGATACTCTAGATATAACCGATTGCCATTGCACGAGGATCGAGAGAAAACCCTTTACATGCCCATTTTGGTACTTTTGCTTTTAGAAGAATGTCATTTGGTTTTGTGTAATGCTCTGGTACCTTCCAAAGATGCATGATGTCTATATTTTCTGATTTAGCAGAAGAATTTATGGAATCTTCGTGGATGGTTACAATGTATGGATCCCGATTTTGAGCAGTCTGCGCAGCAGGACATTAGCGAGGTGCGGGGGCGAATCTAGCTGATTGGGAAAATGTCATTTTATAGTTCTGGAAGGAATTGTCTGGGCACATGATTTTACATGGCAGAATAAGTAGACCAAGCAAAGTTTCAATTATAAGAAATTTGATACCATGAGTGAAATTAGAAGTTTCTTAGGACATGCTGAATTTTACTGAAGATTTATCAAAGATTTCTCAAAAATTGCTAGACCATTGTGCAGATTGTTGGAAAAAGATGCTAAGTTCAATTTTGATGAATCCTGCCAGAATTCTTTTGAAGAAATCAAAATCAGACTAGTTGACTCCATCATGGCAAAACCCAGTTAGGCAGAAATTTGAAAATCATGTATGATGCTAGTGATTTTGCAATGGGAGTACATGTTGGGACGAGAAAGTTGAAAAAAAGTATTCAAGGCCAAATACTATGCCCATTAAAACCTTCAATGAAGCTCACAGGAAAGTGCTCTACTGAAAGGAGATGTTAGCAATAGTATTCATGAAAATTTTAGGTATACATTTGGGTTCCCATGTTATTATACACCTTACGATCATCTTGATAATTAAATATCTAATGGCAAAGAAAGTAGAAGCGAAATTGATCGGGTGGGTAGTGTTATTACAGGAATTTGATTTAGAAATAAAGACAAGAAAGGTTGACAATGTGATAGTTGATCACTTGTCAAGAGTGGAAAAACTTATCTTTGTCTGAAAGAAGAAAGGAAATAAATGAGGAAAACTTTCGGATGAGCAATTATTCAGAACATCACTCAAGTGCAGTATCTTGATATTGTGAACTTCTTGGCTTAACTGAATTATACCACCAGATTGGCTACCAGCGAGAAAAAGCTAAGGGCTGACAATCGGATGCATGGGGATGACCGTACTGTTTGAGAGGAGCTGATATGATCTTAAGAAGATGTACGAGAAGATGAAGCGAAGCAGATTTTACAAGAATGTCATGCATCACCATATGGAGGACATTTGCGGGGAACAAAACGACCACAAAATTCTCGATCCTTGACAGTTTTATTGGCCTACTATTTTTAAGGACTGTTTTTGAATGGGTGAAATTCATGTGATCAATGCGAGGAATGGGAAATATCAGCGAGAGAAGGCATGAAATACTTGCAAGGTATCCTAATAAATTGCAATTATTTGATGCTGTGAGGAATGGATTTTATGGGGCCTTTTCAGTTTCATTTGGAAATATATACATACTCTAATTTGTGGATTATGCATCAAAATGGGTTGAAACCTTGTGCCTGTCCAAGAATGATGCTAAAAAACGATTTGTGGGTTTTCTGAAAAGGAAATATTCTCGGCGATTTGGGACACAGAACTATAATGGTGATGCGGGAGGGAAGCCACTTTTGAAATAAAGTGTTTGACAAACTCATGGGCAGATATGTTATCAGCATTATGAGACTTGCTTATCATCCTCAAACAAATAAGGCCCAGTGAAATTCCAACAGGGGAGATAAAGAAAATTCTTGAAAAAAGAGGCATAAACTTCGACATAAGAGATTGGTCTCTAAGCTTGATGATGCACTGCGGGGCATGGGAGCCTTTTAAACTCCCATTGGAATGTCCCCATATGAAGCTTGTCTTTGGAAAACCTTGCCACCAACCTCTTGAGCTAAAATATAAGCTATGTAGGCCATTAAGAAGATAAATTTTGATTTGAGGGCTAGCTAAAGAAGAGGCTACTCTAGCTAAATGAATTGGAAGAGTTGAGGAATGAAGCACATGATAGTGCGAGAATCTACAAAAGATAAAACAAAAAATGGCATGATCAGAGAGAGATTTTGAGGAGGAATTCAAGAGGCGGAGATCAACATTCATTTCAACAGCGAACTCTTTCCGGGAAGCTTAAATCGAATGGAGTGGACCTTATACGGGTAGTATCAAGTACAAATTTTGGGCGATGACACTTAAACCGGCCAAATCATGAAGAGGTGGGTTAATGGTAAGAGATTAAAGCACTACTTTGGAGGAATGCAAATGGAAGAATGACTCTTAGTTACGAATGAGAAAATTTGAAAACGAGAGACTATGGCCGGCTGACGAGTCCGGTAAAGATTAAAATTAGGCGACTTTGTGGAGGCGCGATCACATCATTTGTTTTAAGTTTTTTCATTATATTTTTATTGTTTAAAATTTCTAATAGCTTTGTGTAATTTTATTCATTATTGATTGAAGAGTAGAGTAAATATTTTTTTAGTTTGCGGGGACAATAAAAAAATGTGCAAAGGGAGCATCTACAATCAAACTTCAAATCTACAAAGAGACAAAAGGCGGTATCAACCTTCAACTCATTTTGAACTGTCTACGATATGGTATGATTGAAAGTTTGGGGGAATTTATTTTGTGCAGTGCTTAAATTTTGAATATGATGAGCCAGTGAATGGATTTATTGAATATTTTGAAATGATGAAGATGAATTGAGTTGTATTTGTTTGATTGGATTTGAATAAATTGAAATTACTATGAATTTGATTGTTTAGGGAGACACACGAAAATTTTGCAGTTGCAACAGCAATCAAAAGTTGCAACCAAGAATGCTGGATGTTAAAGTAATAAAGTAGAAAGAAGTCGCAACCACGATGAATTTGAGGAGTCACGACTAAAAATAATAAAGAAGAAGTTAAGTGACATCAATTCCTTTATCGGTACATTTGAGTTGCAACAAGAATCCTTAAGTTGCGACCAGGAGGCCCCATCAAATCTAAATAAAAATAGGTTTTAAGCCTTTCATTTGGGCGTCGGCGTAAAAACAAAATTCATTGCAAAATCATTTAATTAAGAGGCTCCAAATTTAATGTATGACTTCACATATCAAGATATAACATAGAACTCTTCCCATTCAATTCCACTCAACTTTAATTCATCTGACCTTTCCATACGCATCCATGGTTTTGAATCTTGGCTTCATACGAGAAGAGAAAGCCCAAAGCGAAGCCAAAATCATGAATCTTCACTCATGGCAGCAAATCAAGATGACATCGCCAACCTTAACAAACTGATAGACAAAATCATGCGTGAAAATGCCGAAGCAGTGGAAGAAGTTCATTTGGAACCTCGGCACAGGAAGAAATCAATGTGAACAAGTAACCAATGGAAGAAGATGAACGGCCAGGAGAAAGAAGCAACGAGAAGAAGACAAAGGACTTCATTTCAAAGCTCAAGAGTGTGGAACAAGGTGTGGTTTGACAAGGAATTTGTGTGTGAAAGGGGTTTTAGGAAACTGATTTCCCCATTTTCAAAAGTAATAGAGAAAAGAGGTTGTGGATTCTTCTACGAGCACAAGGCGTCAGGATTTTCAGCTCTTGCCAGGGAATTTTATGCAAATATGGTGGGAATGAAGGAGGATTCAGTTTAATGAGGAGGGTGTTTGGGTGCTTTTTCGAGGATGATAGAAGGATAAAATGAAATGTTTAAAATTGAGGAATTTTGGCTTGGGAATTAAGTATAAGAAGTTGGTAGAAAATCAAACTATGAAAGATCTTGAATAGGTTGGCATTTGGAGGAGAAGAGGAAAATGGGGAGTCACGAAGAAGAACCCCCTGCATATCAAGGGAGCCTCATGAAGAAGCAAAGGTTTGGTTTTACTTAGTATTTTGTAATAGTTCCTCTGAAAACATCTTTGTAGTCGACAGAAACCATCATTTTGTATGCCTTTTGAAGAATGTAAAATGAACATAGGCATTACGATGAAGAATCAATCGGAAGGATACCACGAGTAATAAGAGGACTGAGTCCCTCCTTTACCCACTTATCACGGACTTTGTCTGGAGTAGGGTGAAGGGAATTGGGAGGAAGAAGAGAAATGTCCTCGGGTTTCCCCTCTTACTCTAATAGGAGTGACAAAGGGACCTAAAGGAAATAGGCAAAAGGAAGTGATGGTAGTAGATCGAAATAAAGCATAGATAAATGAAATGATAGAAACAGAGTACCAGACCTTTCCTTCTAGAAACATAAGAAGAGAACCTTTCGAATGCGCCCAGCCATCCTTCATTTCAGTAAACTTGAGTGCCTACACAAGCGAGAGGAAGGATCTAGGACGAGAAAAATGAAATCATGGAAATGCTAAGAGCAATGAAAAGAAAGGGAGATGGAAGAAATTGAAATGGGAAAGGCAGCAACAGATCATAGAAAATTTATGGAAGCTACATTGAAAGGAAGCGGATATGGGAGGAAAAGCTGGAGGATCGAGAGAAGAGAAGAACACAAGGAAGAACTGAAGAAACAAGAAGAAAAGATGATGGAAAGAATAAAGACAAGCATGCAAGCATTTTATAATAATCAATTTAAAAGGGATGTTGATTTGCTGAATATACTGAAGAAGAAAGAGACAGAAATGGAGAATAACATGCTAAGGAAGATTGAGGGGTTCAAGCATTTATACAAGGAACTGTTCAAAGAGTTTGAGAGATTAATGAAGGATAGAGATCAGCAGTTGGAGGACAATGATGAGTATAGAAGAAAAACCTGGTTGGAGAGCTTGGACTTGATCAGTGGGATTTGTCGAACTCTTAAAATGTATTTCGAGTTAGAAGGACGTTAATCGGGTGGGGAAGAGCCAAAGACACACTCATCGGTGCGATTACAACTAAATGATGAAATATATGCAAAGTACGGAGATTCCCCTTGCAATGAGGGCAAAAATCTAGAGATAGAGAAATTTCCTAAGTTTGATCCAGCGAGGAAGCTAGTTTACAGTGTAGACCACTCACTAACATTGTGCACTCGAGCCTACAAAAGAAGGGAACCTAAAATTTTCCTAGCATGTTCTCAATCTATGCATTTCCCAAAAATTTTAATAGAAATCAGTTTTCATTCATCAAATTATCTGTATTAGTTAATTTTTCATTTGATAGATTTACTCTTAATTATGGATTTTGTTTACATAGTTGGAATGAAACTTTGATTGTAAGAAAAATTAGAGTGTTGTTTAATGGATGAACATGATATCTTGAATTACAATGTTTGTGTCATTTCTGTTTAGCATGAAAATTTTATTCTTGTACAAAATATCATGACCAGTGCATTCTTCTCCTAAGAACAAAACTACGGGAAAAATAAGAGCATGAAATTTAGAATTAGGAGTTGCGACCCCCAAATGTTTAAATCTAGTTTAGATTGCAAAAAATTGGAAAAATGGATATTGTTGAAGGAACAAATAACTTAGTTGAAATAGTGTAAATAAACAGTGAATAAGTACAAGTCTTGAAGAAACAATACACTTGGTCAACAAAACTCATGAAACTTTGAGAGGAATTAGGAACATCTTCTAGGAAATTCATGATTAAGAGTCCATGGTCCTAGAACTTGTTAGATTATTGATTGAGGCGAAATCTAAGGTAAAAAGCGACTGATAAAGTGATAGAGGCCACCTTGTGGAGTTTGAGGCTTTTCAAAGCCTACCCTTAATATATGCTAAAAGCATATCCTCTAGTTCCATGACTTGAGCGAGCAAGCCTTAATTCTTCAAAAAGACATACTTTGGCTTGAATCCCATTCCTTGCAATAATCTGCCGGCAAAAGAGCCCCCGAAGGAATTATCCGGTTTTCCGATTATAGAAGGTCCTACGTAAAGGAAGAAACAAGTGCGGGGAAGAATATTTCCCTAATATTACAAGGTAGGAGGAGAAGAAGTAAAGAAGCATAAGTGTGAAAAGGAATAGACTTTGTCTTGTGACCTATTTCCACTTGAACAATTAAACATGGGTGTTTTAACACCTAGTACCTAATACCAACTGGTATGGGAGTTGCTAGCCCAAAAGTTCTCTAAGAGTGATAAGAAAGCCTAAGAGGCAAAACATTACACTATTCTGACCTTAGAAGCGAAGCAAAAGAGTTCTGGAAACAGGCGCTGAATAAAGTGCAAGTGGAATTCAAAATTCCATAAAAGATTCAAAGATGAATCAGGCGGAATTGAGGAGAATCAACAAGTACAAGAAGAAAAAGGGTGAAAGCGGAAGATCTTGGGTGATTTACAACTTAGAATTTTCCCATTATCTACCCGATTACCTAAATGACATTCTGAGCACAGGGACCTCATTCATCTTGAAGGTTGAATTTACCTACATTAGTGGATATCAATATGAAAAACAAGCCTATGGGACTTTGACCAACAGTCCAAGAAGACTCCTAGAAGATTAACTAATTTCAACATGAAGATGAAAAGGATTGAAGACCTGCACACACACACAGAACAAGACTTGTTGAATAAACTGTTTAAATACATTATTTCATCAAGAAATTTGTGATAGAAAATCTGCATTTCTTTTTCTTGAATGAAACTGAAATTAAAAATAATGTTATTATCTCTTATTTCCAAGTTAGAAGGTGGAATAGGAAGGCTTGGTGTGAATCGAAGAAATGTCTGTAAAGATTTAATGACTGTTTGAGGCAAACAATTCTTTCTTTTCTTTGCTTGAGGACAAAGCAAAATTTTAAGTTGAGAAATTTGATGGAGTCAAAAACTCATTTGATTTTTAATCCATTTTCTGAGCATATTACAAGATAAATGTTGATTTGTATGCAGAAATGTGAATATTTTACTCCAAATTTAATTTTGCAGAAAAGTCTGACTATAAGCTAAAATCTGACAAAGCAAGAGATCAGCTTCTAATGAAATAAGTCGCAACTAAAAATCGGAGCGCGACAGGAAGCTTATTTGTTCAGTTATTTCCAAGTCACGACATACCAGTTAGTTTTGGGGGAAGAAATGAAGACCTTAGCAAGCAAAGTCGTGACTTGAGAGTTGAGCTTCAGACCAAGGAGATGACCAAGGCAACAAGTGAAAGGATTCTGCGTGAAAGAAGTGTGGTTGAGACTAAAGGAATTATTAAAGGTAGAATCTTGATCCAGCGACACCACTCGATGCCAGCGATGCCAGTGAATATAACTAAGTCGTAGCGTCAAAGCGATGTAGCGAGCGTGGATCCGTCAAGCCCGAAGCCAAGCGAGAGTCTTTGCGAGCTGAAGTTTAAACCATTTTATTAATCAAGGACCCTGGCGATGTATGACCACTCATTCGGTCGCGGCACAGCGCTGAGCATAAAGAAATCCAGAGTTTGCAACTAATTTTAAGCGAGGTGAGGATAATATGCGACCGGAAAAAAGAGCAACATGAGGTGCGACATCACGCGAGGTGTGACCTGGAATAGAGATTGGAAGGAGGAAAGCGGTTCTGTGAAAAGGAATGAGTTGCTACGGAAGAAGAAATGAATAGAGGTCGCAACATCACTCAAGGTCTGACTTAAATTAAACTCGTGGAAGGCGTAAGACCACCAACAAGATCACACCAAAAGAAAGTCACGCACTGGAGTAATGCCTTACAACAAATGTGGTCGCAACTCAACTCAGGCTGCGACGCAAAGACAACAAGCGGAAGAGAAGTCCCGATTCGTAACTCGAGGTCGTGACTTAGAAGCCGTATAGCGAGAAAGACAACGATGTCACGACGTGAAACCGTGGTCGCGACATCAACTCTTGAGAAACACTGAGCGAACAAGGTCACGATTACAACGATGTCGTGACCATTAACTAAGCACAAAGAAGAATCATCGCAACAGGCAATAGGGTCATGACTGAACAAGAGCAAACAAGGGAAATCCATGTCACGACATCAACCCTAGGTCGCGACATAAGACAGTAAACTGGGCTTTCTTTTGGGAATTCCACCTAGAGCTTTTTCGGGATTCGGCCCAATTTCTTTCGATAGTATAAATAGACAGTGATAGAATAGTAAAGTAGCTTCCATCTTCACTACCCGCAGTGCGGAACAAAGAGGAACTCAAAGGTATAGTTTAGGAGTAGAATTTTCTTTATTCTTTATTTTTCATTTTTATTTCTTTTCAAGATCTACTGCCCCCGCTTAACTGTAAATGATTAATCAAAACTTTATTTCTATATTTTCTTTTAAAATTGTCGCTAAAAAATTTATGAAATCTAGACAAATTTCTGAGTTCATTTTTTTTCGCCATTGCGACATAGTGGCTGCGCGTGGATCGTGCTTCATTTCTTTAATCGCAATGCAAGAATTAAACGCAGTCACTGGATTTGAAATATAGTTAGTTACAGTCTTTTCTGCAAAAATCCGGAGAACGTTATTTAGGTGCGATTTACTTGCTTTGTGTTGCTTTTAAATCTGATAAGTTCCAATGGTAGCACTCTCTAATTCACCCATTTTTGAGGGAATGTATTCCTTACTGATTCCGTGATGCCCTCTCGCGGACATAGAGATTCGAGATTCCCGAGTTTATTGGCCTCTTTTCTGGTATGTTAGACTACTATCGATTTGAACCCGCTAAGCTCAAAGTTAATTTTGATAAATCCCCATTCACTCATAATCAGTTGAGAGAGTATTTAACAATATAAATAATCGTGAGAGTTCACCTTAATCTAAAGGGAAGTTCCTAACCCCGTTAGCTTAGATCTAATCAAGTGGAAAGGACGAACCGACAGACCAAGGGCGTATGCACCGCTTGTTATAGAACTTTTGCTAAAATCCTAAGAAGGAAGGCAAAAGATCCTCGGGTAGGTCATCAAGAATTAGGTGTGAAGTATTGAGAAAGAAAATACTGATCTTGCAAGAAAAGTTATAAATACAAGTAATCAGAGAACTCATTTCGAGAGAAACAAGAGTTTCTAACCGTGAATATGGAGAAACCAACTCCAACATATAGGCAAATCTTGACAAATCGTATCCATCAATTCAATAGAGCAATGTATTTTCTCATGGAGGAATTAATCAAGTTTATTATAATTCACTGAGCAGTTTTCGCTTTCTAACAGTGGGAATAGATTAGATCCAAAAGATTTAGTTCTTAAATTTTGTAGTTTATTTCATATTCGTCAATTTCAGTTTTGCTAATAGTCTAGGATTTATTATCTAGTAGATAGAATTTCATTATCGAATTTTTTAGTCCAAATAGCATAGAACTTAGTGAGTCAGTACTTTTGATCTCTAATTCATGTCAATCTCTACGGAATGATACCGGACTACATTCAGATTTTACTACTAGATGACCACAGACTTCGCAGTTGTCATAGACTAAACCCAATTTTTAAAACCCGAAACATCATGACTGACATTTATTTGCCAAATTTATCCAAAGTGACATGTGTGTAAGAGAAGTGTAAGGCTCTTGTAACTATGCACATTTGAGGGGGTTTTAGTCTATATAGAAAAAGGCAAACAAGCTACTGATCTTTTAGAGAGCTTAAAGGATATATGATTTTTAATACCACTATTTCCAATTAATCTCAATGTGTTTCCATTTCAGGAAGTTATTTCATGCATGAAACCAGACCGATATGTTTCCTTAGATATTTCAAATTGAAAGAACATTGAGGAAATTAAGGAAGGTCAGAAGTGCAGAAACAACAATTATGGTAGATGAAAGAATGGGTCAGACAATTGAACAAGAAACAACAGCAAAAAGGCCTCTGATGCAAGATACAATGGAGGACTTCTAGAGACCAGTTATCCAAGAAGAATATTCGCCAGCGGACAACCCGCTATCGAGGCTGCTAATAATTTCAGCTAAACCAAAGACCGATAACCATGGTGCAATGTAATCAATTTACGGTGCCACCCTAATAAGATCCTAACGAGCACATGCGCGGCATTCCTCAAGATGGCCAACACGCTTAAACTAAACGCAAGAGACTTAGAGGTGACTCAAACCACATCTCTTTCCCCTTTTCCTTATGAGATATCTGTTCACATGGTATGAATCATTTCGTACGGGCTTAGTTACATGGGAAGAGTCATGAGCTTACCTAGGAAGATTTTTTCCCCACTCACCACAAATGTAGTTAAGAAGCGAGACTATCAGGTTCAAACAGGGGGAGGATGAAAGCTTATATACTACTTGGGAAAGGTACAAAAGGTTGTTGAAGAGGTGCCCTATGCATGGCATAGACCTGAAGATCCAAATGGATATTGTCTACCACTCCCTGAATGATACCTCTAAGGGTATCATAGATGCAACTACTGTGGGGCATTTAATATAAGTTATGCAGAGGAAGCAAACAATTATAAAGACTCATTAAATGTAACATGAAAGTCCCATCTGAATCTTCAGGGAGCAACAATAGAACAAAAGGGAGCTGGCCACTGGTTCAATAAAAATAATCAAGTATGGAAGGCAAAACTTGATGCAATAATGCACAAGTCGAGAATCAAGAGAAAAGAATGCACTATGCCTTGGCGAAATTCGAAAGCAATGGAAAGAGATGGAATCGTAAGAAGTGTCGAGGGACCAATCGATGAGGATCCCATCAAGTTGAGAGCTAATTATTTGAATGAACAAAAGAAGCTACCATTTCAAGCCTAACCTCAATCCTCGCTTCTACACACTACACACCAAAGCACCGGAGGCCACGAGAACTTCATACGCGGAGGAGCATCACAAGGCCCAAGACATGGGCAAGGTTTTCAGCAAGGATATAATCCACCAAGGTTCCAGCAACAACAACAACAAGGAGAGAATAGAAATGAATATCAAGGTCAGAAGAGGACTCACCCTTCGAGGGTTAGAAATGAGTTCAGCTGGGACAAATAAAAACTCCGCGAAACCTCCATGAACAAAATTTGCCGAGTCGACACTTTAAACTAACACACAAATTTTTCAAGCAAACACTAACGCTTCACTTAAAAGAACTTGAAACACAGTCAAGGCTGGGCCTCAACTCATGTGAACAAGAACAAGCATGCTTTCCTAGCGACACCTATATCCAAGGGATCGCATGGCGCCCACTCGAGGAGCGGTAAGAATTGAGCAACAGTAGAGCAAAAAAGGAAGAAAAGACTGAGCATGTGACGCCCCAAAATCGAGGTGTCCGTTGACTACCCGTCAACCCGCGGAAATATCTACACGTCTCATATCGCGAGACCCATATCTGAATAAAAATGGCCTCTTGGGCCCCTAAACCAATACTCATCAAAATATATCCCAACTATATACAATAGTTTCAAGAATTAATAAATCACTCTTACCAAACATATATCAAAAGTTTACAATTTTAATACATGTTAAACCAAAAACCATCAAAGCCACAACCCGGCTTTCTTCAAAATCGACCTCTAAGATGAGTCGTCTTCCTCGAACGCCCGCACCGAAATAATATTCTCACAAGGTGAGCTATCGCCCGCAGTGGAATTACCCTAAATGGGTTACTTCCCACCCAAGTGCATGTGCAATGATCTACTGTAAACACACATTCAAGCACTTCGTGATCCTACTTTGAATGTCTAAATGCCTGCTCCCATGTTCCCGAGTCCTTTCACCGACTCTCGCTTCACTCTCGTCTCAAGCCATGTATGAGAAAACACCATTTTCAAAACAAAACTCGTTGTTCTCGAAAATACACTACAGAGTTTCCTGCAAAAATACGGGACTACCCTCCGAGGCGAATGTGTTTCGAGAACTTCCTAAAATGGGCCATGGTCCTCATCCGAAATGATCTATCGGACTGCCTCCCAACCCCATTCTCCTAAAAATCATCCTATGAAATTTTCACAACCATGTTCGCTTTTTCAAAATTCATGTCATACACCTATACCTAATTTCTAAAGCTACCCAAAGGCATATGAAAATGCATTATGCCATTTCAACACAATTTATACAAATATATCAATGATGCCTATATTCTCAAATTTACAATCACACTACATGTAATTCAACTTTGATCAACCAACTCCCCAAATTAGCTCACTCAAAGAATTACAATATCATCTCTATTTGGCTTCATAAACACAATTATATTTTATATAATTATGTCATTGTGTTAACACATTAGAATCATGTATTAACCTATCTATTTCCACACAACTCAAGTCATTCATTTCAACAATTCAAGCACACAACAAATGGACGATTTTTGTCCAACTCACACAACCCGAGACTGATTTTAACAGTCCCAAAATCCAACAAGCATCGCTCATGGGCAACATCAAGCCCAACCTCTGCTCCACTTTGTGAACTCCGGGAATCCATGGCCACTAATTCCCGCCCTCATACACACCAAAACATGATTTAATGCATAAGCAGCCCAAACAGTTCGTTGACTATCCAAAATGGCTCCAAAAATTTCCAATAATCTCGTCCCAAGTTTGACCGATCAAAACGTACCTCTCACGCCTTCAATCATACTAACCATTAACAGTACTTAAACAAGAGGTAAAGCAAGAGAGCAAACCCTACCTCATGGAGTTTGTCGAAACTCCTTAAAACCGGAGCCCACGCGTTGCCCTCGCCGCGTAGAACAACTTTCCTTCTTTGTCAAGAAATCTAACTATCCGATCGATCGAAAATCTGTATAGGCGTGCTCTCTCTCTAAAAAATTAAAAACCTAGCTCCCGCACTTTGTTCTCCTCGCACGCTTTTCTCCTTCTTTGAAGAAGGCACTACTATTTGAAGTTTTGTCTTTTTCCTCATTAACAATTCTATTAATGTCATCCATGTCCTCAAGCCTTGGATTTTTGACACTTGGCACTATCTCGGCCATCCATTTCCATCATCTCTCTAATCTTGCAACATGTGTCACAAGAGTACATGTAGTAGGTGACTTTTATCACATCACATGTCTCTCAAACCCGTTTTACAACACCCGACACCCAATGCTCGAAAACGTACTCGAACGCCCTCGAAATTCGACGAAATTCAACGTGGTAGCTAGATTTCACGAGATGATTCCAACGGTGAAATCTGTTTTGTCATCCGAGATCTAGAAAAAATTCGGGTTTTGACCGAAATTACGATTTTGTCCTTTTTCAGAAAATTGGAATTTTCTCGGGTCTTATAGAGCAAGAAGAGGAGGAAGAAACTGGAAGAAATACTAGAAAGAGAAGTTCAAAATTGACTGTAGAAACTAAGAATAAAGCGCAACCGAGTACTGAAAAAATCTCTTGGAACAAAAAAAAAAAAAAAAAAAGTTAAGAGAAGGTTCAAGCTTCACACCTACAGCTTTTCCCATTAAAGACTTCGGGAGCAAAGAAGGAGGAACAATTCTCTAAATTCTTGGAGATTTTCAAGAAGATAGAAATTAACATTCCTTTTGCATATGCTATTATTCAAATGCCAAACTATGCAAAATTCCTCAAGGATATACTGAGCAAAAAGAAGAAAATTGCTGATGAAGGAGTGGTGAGCCTAACTGCAACATGCAATGCAATTATTCGTAAGAGCCACTTCACCCAAGATGAAAGACCCCGTAGTTTTACCATTCCTCGTACAATCGGGGAAATATGAATCTGGCAAAGCTTTGTGGTGACTCAAAAGCCAAAGATCAACTGATGCCCTTATCGCTGACAAAGGTCGTAGCTCGGGGAACTTACTCCAACAAAGAATTACACTCGCAAATGGCTAATAAAGTCAATGGCACAAACTGTAAAGGAGTCCCGAGATGGTCGGGTCAAGGTAGGGAAATTCATCTTCCCTGTGGATTTTGTTGTCATGAAAATGGAAGAGGACACACAAGTTCCTCTGCTATTAGGAAGACCCTTCTTAGCAACTGGAGCTACCCTGATTGATGTACAGAAGGGTGAGCTAATCCTAAGAGTGGGAAATGAAGCAGTGCACTTCAACCTCAACAAAAACTTAACACAATCTGATGTTGATGAAGAAAATTATATGGTTGTAGATAACATTAGTCCCATCAGTTTTGAACTGAACTCTGATTGTAACATTCAGCATTCTATCAATGAAAATGAGATGAATTTCCAGTATCTTAAGAGTGTTGATTATGAATTGATGCATTCCAGTTTGCAAATACCTGAAACTTGATCTTGAGTTTGAATAAGCTTATTAAAGAAATTCATGGAGCAAGAAGAAAGCAAGCGAGCAAGAAACCAATACAAAAGGGTTAATATTGAAATAATTGCCTAGTCATCTGAAATATGCTTTCTTAGAACCAGAAAAGGCAAAACCAGTGATTATATCTGCTACATTGACTGAGAATTAAGAACATAAACTGTTAAAGATCTTAAGGAAATACAAGGAAGCAATTGCTTGGTCAATTGAAGATCTCAAAGGTATCAGTCCTTCTATTTGCATGCACAAAATTCTACTATAAGATAATGCAAAGACTGATTGAACATCAAAGGAGTGAATCGGTAATATGAAGAATGTTGTAAGGAAGGAGATCTTTGAAATGGTTAAATGCAGGCTATTTATGCAATATCAAACAGCCCTTAGGTGAGCCCAGTTCATGTGGTTCCCAAGAATGGTGGATTCACTATGATCAGGAATGAAAGGAATGAACTAATTCCTTCAAGAACTATGACAGGATGGAGGGTGTGCATAGATTACAGAAAATTGAATAATACGACAAAGGAAGGATGTTCCTACCTTCATTGATGGAATATTTGGATAGATAGATTGAAAGCGGGACACCCTCACCACCTTTCTTGATGGATAATACGGATATAACCAAATTGCTATTGCACTTGAGGACTAGGAGAGAAAACTACTTTGCATGCCCTTATGGTACTTTGCTTTTAGAAGAATGTCATTTTGGGTTATCTGATGATCTTGCTACATTTAAGATGCATGATGTACATGTTCAGTTGGCGAGAGGAGTTTGTGGCGGGCTGAGCCGACCCGACCCGATTGGCGAGTCCGAACCGAAGCCCCGGGGACGCTCATTTTATTTCCTTTAAAGTCATTAATCAAATCTCTTTAGTTATCATTTTATTAAATTTTAGTTTTCAAAGTGCCATGACCGAATCCCGACTTGACCGATTGGCGGATCCACAATTGGGCAGGTTTACTCAGAACATTTCAATTATCTTATCAAAACGACTTGTCTTGTTCATTTTAGATTTTTTGAAATTTCGCGGAAGCATTTCATTTTAGACAGCCTGGGCATTACAATTAACAAAAGATTCATAATGTTTTACATTTAACAAAATGCCTTTACAAAAATAAGGATCCAGTTCAAAATTTGTTTTACAAAATATCAATGTTGAAAGAAATGGAGTAATGCATATGTGGAGCATACTCAGTAATTCATCTACTCTATGACTCACGGCTCCTCGATCTTAGGTGCTTGCTTCGATGTCTATCACCGGTATCTGTGATAAAGCAATCGCTAAGCATTTTTCATGTGCTTAGTGGTTACATCTGAGTTCTGTATTCCATTTCGTTCATATAAATCATGCATTTTATCAAAATAAATGCCTTTATACAATATGTCGATGTAATGTAAAGATGCTTATAAATACACTTTTCAATACCATCGTTTAGTTGTTCGGTTTGTGATTCCACATATAACTATAGAATTCGACATCGCGTGGTCCAGTTGGTGAATCACACTTTTCATTTGTCATTGATAGTAATGGTTTCCACGTTAATAATCTAGATCTCACATATGACTATAGAATTAGACATTCCACATTGATTCGGTTGGTAGAATCTTGTCTTGTTTGTCATTGATAATGTGATTTAAAGCGTTCAATATTACCGTCTCACATATGACTATAGAATTCGACATTCACGATAGATTCAATTGGTGAATCTGTCATATACGTCATTCATTAGCAATGTATTTGTTGAGCAAATCTGATTTACCTTCATGGTCGGTTGGTGAATCCGTCATGGTCATTAATATCGTTTCGTCATTTGCTGCTCTTATTAAATTCACTTACGGTTGAATACTCGCATACATGCCATATATTTGGCAAACAGTTCGAATAACAATGATTCAAATCAATACTAATCATTCAAATCGATATATATGCATATTTTGCAAATAGAGAGCAATATGAGAATAAAGAGCGTGTGGTGAACAAACTAGAATAAAGAACAAGTATAGAACAAATAAAGAATAGAGAACGGGTATAGAACAGACCAATTATCGATTCCGTTTCTTTCTCGATGTCAATCCTAGGCCAGGTTGTCGTCTTCACCCGCACCTAGTCAAATACAATTCATTCACTCTTAGTGATTATGCAAATAATCGTACTAAACGAATTCGCTTTGCCTCGGCGGCTCGGTATGGTACGCTTTTGACTTAGACTCATTCTTATTCCTCTATGAGTCTACTTTACTTAGGAATTGGAATCATTAGATCGGATTATCAACTAAAGTTATGGCATTTTCATGCCAACTAGTCGGTTTACCGGATTAAACTGGGAACAGTTTGTATTACTAATTTTTCTGGGGTCTTAACTCCATATTTGACTCTAGGCCTTTGTACTCATTTAAATTTAAGGTGCTAAGGGTTCTATTCCAACTGGAATCACCCAATTCGGAGCACCGAAACTCAGGATTCGTCCGAAACAACCGGACTACTCTGTGTCCCAAAGCTGATGCAGGAATTTTCTTGTACATGGCTCCACTTTAGTGAATTTTAGATCATAGGATCATAATTTTGACGATGCCATTCTCCTTTAAGTTTGGTTCTCCTTGAAGTCTATTTTACTTAGCCATGAATCCTCCGTCGGATAAGAAATACAGGAAGTTATGGCCAAAATAAACTGGTCAGAACAGGAAAGGCCGAACAGTTCTACCGGTGAGACAACTTCTACCCAGTAGAACTTGGCCAAAAATGACCAGAATCAAAGTTGTACCGGTAGAACCTTCTACCGGTAGAACTCTCAGCAATGCCCGAGAATATGTGTTTTCTCACATTTTCCATATGTTTTCAACTCGATCAACTCTATACCTCATAAATACTTCAAGACCACTTCCAAATTCATCTTATGATCTCTTTCTACTCAATTTTATCATTCAATCCTTCTCTTGTTTCAAAGACCTATTATGAATTTCTTCAAAAACCATTCTAATATGGGTCTTAACCCATACACATACCAAATACACAAATTTATTAGGGTTTGTTCTAACCCAACCCTTTTACTTTGCAATTAAACCGTAAATCCAACCTCAAAGGGAGGATTCATGTCATTCTTGTACATTTGGGGTTTTACCCACATCACCTCAACAAGTTAAGGGTTTGTGTGATCTCTTCCACAAAACCCTAGACAAGAGGACCATTCTCCCAAAAACAAGCCTTAGGAAATCAAAACACACTTGATCTAGATGAATACATACCTTAGTTTTGATCTTTCTCTCCTTATATAACTATTGCCCTCTTCTTCCTCTTCTTTTGCTCTCCTTTCCTCTCTTCACTGGTTTATTTCTTTTGCCCTTTGGAGACCAAATTTTGGTCTTTAAATTCCATTTTCTTAGGCCTTGTTTGGCCATCAAAAATATTTTAGGTTAGTTTAATAATTACTTTAGTCTTTCAACTCTTAACTATTTGAATTTCAACTTCCTTTTTTTTTCTATTTTGGCCTCTCATCTTCTAGGAATTACACAACAATTCCTATTATTTCTTCTTTGGCCCATAGTCTTTTCAATTTATAACTTTTAAGCCCCTTTTTGGACAATTTACATATTTGTCCTTAAGTTTTGTAACTCAATTTCGGGTTCACTAAATTTGCTATTTCATAATTTGTCAATTCATCGATTTTAGGAAAAAGAGCAAGTTTGGCTAATTCTTCCCGAATATATAATAACATTATAGAAATTCTAGGGTATTTTGAGCGTTAAGATATAGAGATATTCATAGATGACTTCCAGTTTATGGATCGATTTTGAACTTTACACCAAATTTGGGGGCGGTACTACGAGTGCCGGGGCAAAATTTAGCCTTAAATTGGGAAAAAATGTCATTTATGGTAATAGAAGCGTATCCTTAGGCCTGAAATTTTTGCAGCCTTTGGGAAGTGGACTAAGCCAAAGTTTCCATCATAAAGACTCTTTTTGCCACCCTCTGACGAGTTAAGGAATAAGAAGTTTCTTGGGACATGCTGGTTATTATAGAAGATTTATTAGAGACTTCTCAAAATTCTCAAGACCATTGTATAGACTATTGGAAAAGGATACAAAGTTTAATTTTGATGAATCCTGACAATCTTCATTTGAAGATATCAAATCCAGATTAGTTGAAGCTCCCATCATGGCCACACCAGACTAGAATAATGAATTTGAGATTATGTGTGGTACGATGATTGTATTAGAGGCTTGTATTAGGACGAAAATGACAAAGATGTTTAGGGCCATATACTATATAAACCTTCAATGGCTCAGGGAACTACTCGACTACTGAAAAAGAGATGTTGTATAATTATTTGCATCGAAAAATTCGGGCCACTATATATTCAAGGATCCCGTGTCATCATCCATCCTGATCATGCTACAATTAAATATTTGATGGCAAAGAAAGAAGCTAAGCCAAGACTAATCAGATGGGTATTGTTATTGTAGGAATTTGATCAGGAGATCAAGGGCAGGAAGAGTTATGATAATGTGATAGTTGATCACTTGTCAAGAATTGAAAAGACCACAAAAGAAGAGATAACATAATTAGCAAAAAAATTTCCAAATGAGCAGTTATTCCAGTTATCATTCTAGTCACCCTGGTATGTTAACATTGTAAATTTTCTAGCTTGTGGAGTTATCTTGACCCGGCATTCGGCTACCGGCCAGAGAAGAAGTTAAAGCGGCAAGCCAAATTCTATATAGGATGACCGCATTCAAAGAAAGGGGCGATATGATAATCGGGAGGTGTGTGCGGGGAAAGTGAACAAGAATGAAATTTTATGAATGTCATTCATCACCATATGGAAGACATTTTGCAAGAGACAAAACAGCCCATAAAATTCTCCAATCAGGTTTTTATTAGCCTACCATTTTCAAAGATTGTTTTGAGTGGGTTAAACTTTGTGATCAATGCCAAAGAATGGGAAATATCATTAGAAGACATGAAATGCCCCTACAAGGTATCTTGGTGGTGCAGCTTTTTTATGTGTGGGGAATAGATTTCATGGGACATTTTCAATCTTTATTTGGGAATCTGTACATACTCCTAGCTGTGGACTATGTATCCACATGGGTGGAAGCAACAACTTGTCCAAAAAATGATGCTAATACAGTTGTGGAATTCCTACAGAGAAATATTTTGAGCAGATTTGGGGCACCCAAAACTATCATAAGTGATGGAGGGAGCCATTTTGCGAACAAGGTGTTTGAGAAACTCTTGAGCAGGTATGGAATCAAACACATAATGAGTCACCAGCTTACATCCTCGAACAAATGGCAGCTGAAATTTCCAATAGGAATCAACAAAGGTCTTGAAAATGTAAGTTCAGTTGGAAGAGATTGGTCTCTAAAGCTTGATGATGCATTGTGGACTTATATAACTACATATAAAACTCCCATTGGAATGTCCCCATATAGAATTGTCTTTGGTAAACCCTGTCACCTCCCTCTTGAATTGGAATACAAATCAATGTGGGCCATCAAGAAATTGAATTTTGATTTTAAGGCTGCTAAGGAAGAAAGATTACTCCAACTGAATGAATTGGAAGAGCTAAGAAATGAAGCTTATGATAATGCTAGAATTTACAAAGATAAAACAAAGAAATGGCATGATCAAAAAATTTTGAGGAGGGAATTTCAGGCAGGAGATCAGGTCCTGTTATTCAACTCTAGGCGTTGTTTCAGCTTAGATCAAAATGGAGTGGTCCTTAAACAATAATGGCAAGTACAACCTTTGGGACAATGACATTGAAAACCAGTAAAGGAGAAGAATTCAAAGTGGATGGTCAGAGATTAAAGCATTACCTTGGAGGGAAGATAATTGAAGACTAATTCGAGGTTCTGAGTTAAAGAAGAATTTTGCTGAGACAAGAGAGAATCATAGCGACAAGTCGGTAGGACTCAAAGGCGAAGCGGCTTCATGGGAGGCAACCCATACAATATTTTATTTTATGCTTTATAATTAAATAATGTGTTTAAAATTTTAAGTTTTCAGTTAGACTTGTATGTTGTTCTACTGTTTAAAATTTTTTAGTGTTTTCTGGTCGGTGAGATCTGACGAAATAGATTCTTCATATTGTTTCGGGATGCACCGCAAGAACACAAGGGGAAGTATAATGCTCTATGATTTTTATTTATTTTTTTTTTAGAGAATGCATGATTGAAGTTTGGGGGAATTGGATTTTCAATTCAATATTGAAATCTTATGCTTTAATGAGTTGATTTGTTGAATATTTGAATGATGAATTGTTCTTGTTTGAATTGGGTTTCTTGAATGTTATACATGTTTTTACAAGTATGCCTTGGGTGAATTGAGTCAATCAAAGGAGACTAGAAGTTGCAGGAAAATAGGGATAAAACATTGTTTATAGAGACCTAGAAAATTTCTAGGTCGCGACAAGGTTCTGAACTGATAACACTAGGAAAATTTCATGTCTCAACACAAGCCTTATTGTCAAAAACAAACTAAGGTCACAACATAATTCCTGGATCGCAACAGCATGTGTGAACCTAAATGACTGGTGTAAGGCATAGTGTCGCGACAGTAGAAATTATGTCGCGACTAGGAATGACTGAAGAAAGAGAAAGGTTTGTCGTGACATCAATTTTATTTGTCAAGACCATATTTGTAGTCACAACAAACCTAAGTAGGTCACGACCAAGATTGTTTAAATCACAGTAATTGTAGGTTTTAAACGTTCTGTATGAGGCGTCGCAACATTAAGAGAGGTACTTATTGTTAACAATTAGTGTTGTAACTTAGACATTAATGTTGCGACACTCCACTAAACAATGATATCATTGAGCCCGTATTAAGAAAAAAGTTGACGAAACGTATTTTTCTTCAAGACTTCAATCGATTGCATCCTGGCAATCTTCCATTCTCTTTCTCTCTTCGAATATCAAAACCCTAGATTCAAAGTCTTAAAAATCCAACTTCAAAAACCTCGTCGATGGTAGAAAACTAGAACCTTGTTCCCAATCTGAGTGATATGATGAATGAATATGCTCATGGGGAGGAAGAGGTGCACCTGGAACCTCAACCTGGGACAGTCATAAATGAAGAACCAGAAGCCCAGCCTGAAGTAGAAGAACCAGCTGGGGAAGGAAGGAAAGCAAAAAGACAAAGATTAGTGAGGCACAATGAAGAAGCAAAATCAGAAGGTGATAAGGACTTTGTCTCTACTGAGGCTCATGCTTTATAGAACAAATTATTCACTGATAAAGGTTTCATCAGCGAGAAGGGGTTTGGGAAGCTAATTTCCCCTTTTTTGGAGATAATAGACAAGAAAGGTTGGGATTTCTTCTGCAAGCACAAGGCTCTTGGCTTCGTTGCTCTGGCAAGAGAATTTTACTCAAACATGGTGGAGATGAAGGAGGACTCTGTATATGTACGAGAGGTATGGGTTCCTTTCGGGCACAAGAGAATTAATGAACTATTTCAACTGAAGAAACTTAAACATGGCTCAAAATTCAAGAAGTTGGTTGAAAAACCAGACCATGAGAAGATTATCAACCTGTTAACAATTGGACTAGGAAAGTGGGAGGCAACGAAAAAGAACCCACACCAGACCATAAACAGAGGATCTCTCACAAAGGAGGTAAATGTTTGGTTCTATTTCATCACATCAGTTGTAATCTCAACTAAACATTTGTGCTCTGTCAGGGAACAGGAAGCCATAATTTTATATGCAATCTTGAAGGGATATAAAATTAATATTAAGATTAGATGAAGGCTCCATTAGGGCTATCATCGAGCAACAAAGGGCTAATTCGCTGTGGCAATCACCAGATTATGCATTTTGGCATGGGAAGAAGAAGAAGTATGCCCTAGAGTCTCTCTCTTAACTCTGACTGGGGTAACAAAAGGGCCAAGAAATAAAAAGCAAAAGGGAATAATAGAGGTGGAAGCAGAGCCTACAGAGGAGAATGATAACATGGAAATTGAAAATTTTCTAGAAAAAACTCCTCCAACATAAGAAGATGAGGAAATGCGGTGTAGAATGAGCCCACCAAGTCATTCATACCCTGATGTGAGAGAAAATTTTTCTGATCCTGCAGAGAGCTTCAGAAGAAATGAAGAAACTGCTGAAAGAATGGAGATGTTAATATCAATGAAGAAAGAAATGGAAGATAGAGAGAAGAAGTGGGAGAGGCAGCAACAAATCAAAGAAGAATTATTAGAAGCTGATTTTAAAAGAAAAGAACAGCAATGGGAGCAAAATTTAAAGCAGAAAGAAGAAGAATGGAAAGAAGAGATGGACAGAAGGGAGAAAGAACTGCAAGAAAAAATGAAGGCTAGCTTGGAAGCCTTCTACAATAATCAATTCAACAGAGATGCAGAATTACTAACAATTTCGAGGAAAAGAGAAGCTGAAATGGAAGGCAATATGTTAAGAAATATAGAAGCCTTCAAGTATCTCTACAAAGAGTAGTTCAAGGAGTTTAGTAAGCTAATGAAGGAAAGAGATAAGGAGTTAGAGGATAATGATGTCTACAGGAGGAAAATTTGTCATGAGAGTTTGGATATGATCAATACTAATTTGTCAAATATGCTAAGTTGTATTTTTGAGTTGGAAACCTGAGTGAATAAAGGGATTGAATGTGTTTTATCACTGCGGTGGGTTCACAAATGATATATGCACCTACGAAAGGAAGAAACCACTGACAAGAAAAGACCAGATATCACATTCCCAAAATTTCCTCCATTTTTGTAACGGCATTGATCCCCCGATATCCTTACCTACCCGTCCTATAAGAAGAAAGTGAATTCTCACAAATTCTTCTATTTTCCCCTTCTCTAATTGTATTTTGTCTTCATCATTAATAAAAGCCCATTATAGTTCATTGAAAGTGTCTTGTGATTGGTTCTCCTTATCTGATAATTTAGTTTTGTTGCTCTCCATAATGTTGAAATTAGAACATAGATGTTGTTGAATTGCTTAACTGGGATTGGGTGGTTGAATGAGTTTGATGAAATGTGAATTGTTTACGGGTGCATTATTCTGATAGAGTGAACTAGGTTGCTTGTGTCATTCTTTGTTTGTCTGAAAGGAATTATCATTGTATTAAAGCTTTTAATGGTGAATGGCACAACAACCACTGATTAAATCTAAAGAATATTGTTACAGAAATGAGAGTACGATTCATTGAACTGAAATAAGAAATTGCAATTTTAGTTTGAATTAAGTTAAAATTGCAGAATTAGGAAGAAGTAAACAATTGAAAGAACAAATAAGATGCTTGAATTTGTGTGTAAACAATTAAGTTAGTACAAATCTTGGAAAACAATACACATGGTCAAGTAAGTCCTTAACAATTTCATAAAGATTAGGGACATCTTCTGGGGTGATTCACAGTCAATAATACAAGGTCCTAGAACTTGTTAGATTATTAGTCGAGGCGAAATCCTAGGTAGAAACAACTAATAAGCAATGATAGAGGCCATCTCTGGAAGTTTGAACATTTTCAAGCCTACCCTCATTATATGCAAATGCATACAATCTAGTTCCATGCTTTGAGCCAAAATGCTTAATTTCTTCAATACACAACAATTAGAAACCAAGATCCCCTCCTTTAAGCTAATCCTGCAACAAAGAACCCTAAATTACCCAGTTTTCAAAACAAGAACTGTAATATGCAGAAGGGAACAAGTTTGTGGGAATATATTTCTTTTGGATTGCAAAGAAGGATGAGGAGAAATCAATTGAAAGACTAGATAAGAAGAAAAGAAGTCAAAAAAGGGGATAAGTTCTGTCTTGTGGCCTATCTCTCTTGAACAATTAAGTTCTTAGGGGTGTTTCAACACCTAGTACCCTAATGCCAACTGGTATGGGAGTTACTAACCCAAAGTTCTCTAAAGTGATAGAAAGCCTAAAAGAATAGCTTATTTGCACTATTAAGTAAACCTTTATCAAAAAGAGAGACAAAAAGAGTTCCAATTAAGGAACTAGGCGATAAGTACAGTGGCAATCAAAGAGACCACAATATGCAGAAGATGCACAAAACCAAGTTTGGGAATTATTAAAGTTTACATTAGTAGGAAGGAAAGGGATGAAAGAGAAAGAAAATTAAGCAGATGGAAAGAGTGGAATATGGGTAATTTACAGCTTAAATATTCCAATTATCTACCCAAATTACCCAAGCCTAACAATACAAGCCTAAAAGACCTCATTGATCTTGAAGGTTGAATTTGCCTACATTAGTGGAGATAAATATGAAAAACAAGCAAATTTGTAATAGAGGTTGAAACTATTCCTTTTTCTTAGTTGAAAACTGAATTTTGAAATAATACTGCAACTTACTTAATTCAAGTCAGTTGGTGGAATCAGAAAAGATTGTGGTATAGAACAGAAAAATGTCCTTAAAAATGAACTTTAATTGTTTGAGGACAAACAAATATTTATTTTCTTTGCTTGGGGACAAGCAAAATTTTAAGTTTTGGGGGAATTTGATGAGTCAAAAACTCATTGATTTTTAAATCCATTTTTCTGACTTATGTTACAATATAATTGTTGTTTTCTTTATGCAGAAATATGGAAACCTTACCAATTTTATATTTTGCAGGTTTTTACAATAGACTTGGCAATTCCAGCAAGAAAAAGATATATATGGTCCAGGCAGCTAGGTCACGACAGACTTATGAGGTCGCGATAAGGGATTCCTCATATCAGCAGTTTCTAAGTCACGACCTGAGTAAGCATGTTATTGCAAACCTGTTAGACAAAGACCTCAGGTCGTGACAGAGAATCAAGGTCAAGACAAGAAGTGAAAGTAGGGCCAAGAGACAGCTGTTGCGACAAGAGACAGGATACCAAGACAGAGAAAAAGCTTGAAAGAAGGATTTTGTCGCAACATCGTTCAGATGTCGTGACGTTGAAAGAAGACAACTCTTGTCGCGACAGAAAAATGATGTCGCGACATGAAATGACTGCTTCATAAACTAACCAAGTCTTGACAAAGGATTTTCAAGTTGCGACATGATGACAAGATGGAGATGTGTGGTCGTGTGAGCTCTAGTCGTGACAAGAAGAAGTATGGGCGAAAGTTGTTGCGACAAGAAAGGTCTTTGAGGCAGAAAGAGGTTTCAAGAAAGATCTTGTTGTGACACCGTTACGTCCGTGACAGAGAAAACAACTCTAGTCGCAACAGATACTTGAGGTCACAACGAGGAACGGTTGCTTGATGAAGTGGAAAGGTCTCCACAGGGGAATTTGTTGTTGCGACAAAATACAAGCTAAAGACACCAGTTGAGGTCGCGACACTGATTTCATGTCGTGACATGAAAATAGGCTGAACAGTTAAAAGTATGTTGCAACTAAGTTTGAGCAACTACAACAAAAACAAAGGAGAGAAGGGCAACCATTCAGTCGCGACATACTTTCTAAGTCGCGACCAGAAATAGAAGCTAAATTGAGTAAAAATAGTTGTAACTGAGAAATGAGGTTGCGACAAGGTGGGAGTTAAAAACGCATAGTCAAGTCGTGACCTGCCTTTTAGGTTGCGACGGAAAGTGCAATAAGGAAATATATAACACAGTCGCGACACAAATCGCGTAATACCAGCGAGGAACTAAAAAGCGAGATCAAGCCAGTTTTGAGTCGCGCTTTGAATAAAAGAAGCGAAGACAAACAAATGATGTCGCAACATAAAAGAGAAGCTGTGACCAAGAATCAAAGTGGGCAGCAACGAGAAATTCCGTGCGACATGAAAACTGATCGCACGACACGAACTCGGTAAGGGAAGGACAGCGAGTAGTGACATGGAATTGAGATCCGACACACAAATACTTGGAGACCAAAAAGTTATGCATAACAAGAGCCATAACTACTATGGCAAGCTTGGTCGACACAAGAATTCATCAGCCGTGACAAGATTCTAAAGAAATAAGAAACTCTATGAAAAACTTATGTCGCAACGAAAAACTTAGTCACAACAAGAATCAAGGGAATAGGCAACAACTTAAGTCGCGACAAAGAAACTGAGTCGCAACAACTAAATGAAGAGGCTGCAAAGAACGATGTTGCGACATAACACATCAAGTCACAACTCCCTATTGCCAAAAACAAAACAAAGAAGGTCACGACAAGCTCCTTTAAGTCGACTGAATGAATGAGCTAGGTAAATTTAATTTAAAAATCCCACTTGAGGGCTTGAATCAAACTGATTGCTAGAAATGTATAAATAGGTGTTTTTGCGTCAGAAGGAGGGAGCTCTTCTAAAATCCAGATCCGTGGGGGATTGAAGAAGACTCACTTGTATATTTTTAGAATAGATTAGTTAGAATCGTTTTGATTTTTTGTTTACGGATGCGAATCTAACATTACATTTTGAATTGTGAAGTTGGTTCATCGTTCAATCTCTTTTCAATTCTTTGGAATTAATGAAATCTAGACAATTTCTGGAATTCAGTTCTTTTAGTTTATTATAGTTACAGTGGATGTTCTTGATCAATACTCCATTGTTGATTGTGATTCAGTTGTTGAGAAGCACAGCTTCCATTGGAATGGACCTGTTGTTAGTTATAGTCTTTTCTACATAAATTAGACGGAATTTCCTGGATTTGGGATTTATTTGATTGTTGTTGTTCTTGAATTGATTTGTTCCCAATAGTAGTATCGAATACCATTTCAGAGGCTTCATTTCATGCTCGATTTCAGAGGCCCTCTGGTGACACGAGATGGAGATTCACGAGCTTAAATATTGATTTATTGGGTATGCTAGACTACTATTGAAGAACTTAAGAGCTCTGAGAGTTCACTTCGATAAATTTCCAATTCACTCATAGTTGAAGTTGAAGGGGATTATTTATCAATTTAAATAATCAAAGATTTCACCTTAATCTGATGGAAAGATCTTGATCTTATGTTACCTGAGATCTAATCAAGGAAAGGGAAAATTCCATCATATCTAAAGGAGGAGTCATCAACCAATTTGTGGAGGTTTTGCAATGACCTAGACTTGGGGTTTAAGAAATTTGCAGTCTCAAGAAATTGGTATGAAGTATTGAAAAAGAAAAATGCCCAGATCTTATAAAGAGTGTTCTGAATACAAGTAACTGATTAGATCCATGTCTTTGAAAGAAGCAGGGACTTCTAGTGGTAGATTATGGAAAATCAAGTACATTATTAGGCATCTTTGACAAATCCAAATCCAAAATCAGGAATTGAGAAATTCAATGGATCATAAGGTAGAAATTGGTTGTTTCACAGCAGTTCCATATCAATGTTCATTTCTTGCAGAGAACTAGTTCAGTCCATTTTATTTTATTTGTTTTAATTCAAATTTTATTTTAATGAAAGAATATAAACTAGGATTATCTTGTCTTATAAATTCAAGTTTTCAAACCATTATAAGGAGGTGCAAATAGTGTGGATCTTGAGTAGTTAGGGTAGTTGATTTCAAAATTCTTGCCAATCTACGAGAAATGATATCACGGACTTGCATCGATTTTAGTACTTGTATGACTGTGCACTTCTTGATGTCTTAGACTAAACTCATTTTATAAATTCAAGAATACAAGACCATTTTCTAATTTTCAAACAACTAGCTCAAATTTTGGTTCCACTGCGAGGGAATTGTAAGGCTCCAGTAGAGGTGTTAAAATTGAGTGGTTTAGTCTATACATTAAAAGGACAAACAACAGCCACGGTTTTTAGTTGACCCCGACCACAGGGAGGGTTTATAGTCGTGGTTTATGGTTGACCCCAGCCATAGGGATGGTTTATAGCCACAGTTTTTGGTTGACCCTTGCCATAAGAATGGTTTATAGCCTTGGTTTGTGGTTGACCATAGGGATGGTTTATAGCCGCGGTTATTGGTTGACCCTTGTCATAGGGATGGTTTTTAGCCGTGGTTTGTGTTTAACCTCGGCCATAGGGATGATTTATAGCCACAGTCTTATTTTGATCATCTAGCCGAGAAACTCAATAAACAACCTGCTTTGAATAGGTTAGTAAACAGTTTCATAGTGTTGTTTCAAGGGGAAAAAAGAGTACTCGAGTGCTGATTCAAGGGTCTGTATTGCAATCTTGGAGGTTTTTTGAGTTCATAAGAAAAGAATAGAGCTCATTCAGATTGGATGCAACTTTGAGCTCCATCCATGTCCAAAGAAGCCAAGTATTGTCCCTGTTGCACAAATTAAAGCTCGAAAAGTCTACTTATGGTGACCAAATTTTCTATTATTTTCCTCCATTTGTTTGGAAACCATAAAAGTAATACTAATCTTGCAGTTCTAGGCACTTTGGTTACGTGTAAACATTAATATTTACTCCAAGTTATAAATATTTAGCATCTTTGACTTTTGAGAGAATAAATTTTGGGAATGAAAGTAAGCCCTTGGGAGAATTAATGTCGGTAGATTTAAATCCAAGCGTCTTTTCTTTGAAAAAGAATTGAAATGTGTGAGGATAAAAAATCTTTATCTTTATCCTAGAATCTCTGTACAGCCATGTGACCAAAGGCTTGATGTATTATGAGTTGAAACCAGCCATGACCGAGCTGAGTTTGGCTTATTTCAAAGTCGCAACTTAGTTTCTTACATTTGCGAGATACGCCACCAATTGGGCTCTTCCTTGGAGTCCACAGATGTCGAGTTCAATTTTGCCTTGAGAAGCTCATAAAAAAAGGTTGCATTGCCATTGTTGGCAACAGTCAGCAAGTTAAAAGCCATGTTGGGGTCAACTTCTTCTTCCCCATTCTCCACTATCAAATCTCCAATGTTTAAATCCTTAAGACTTTTGCGATGCTGCAATTCACCATTATAAACCACAAAAATTAAGTCTTATATAGTATATCATATCAAGAAAGCCCAGGCATCTGATTGATCTAGTGTATAAATGGAGCCCATTCTCCGGATGATCGATAAAAATAGAGAGCGGATGCCTGGGATTACAAGCATGCATTATACTCCACCGTATTGCACCTATTAGTGCAACGGTCTTTAGCCTCGGGAGTTGTGAAAGGGTCTTGGTTGGAACATATGCTTTGAGGTTCTAACGACAAAATTCACCTACTTCTCCAAACATGTCGTGATTGTGGGAGTCCCAACAACATGCTCTTTCTCTCCCTCACAACCGATAATTTCAACTTCTCCAGATACAATTATGTAAACATCATATGGCGCCTCATTCTGCAGTATTACATGTTCTCTTGGAGGTAAGTACTCAGCCTTCATCTTTGCAACCTACTCAATATGATTACATTGTTAGAAGATGTCACCGGGATTAAAACTTTAGATCTTTTCCCCAGAGCAAGCAAGTTCAACATAAATGATAAGAAATTTTGAAACCTTGACTTAATAAGCAGCCATATACAAATTCTTCCCCTCATAACCAATTCGTGCCAAATTCTCGATAAAAACAGCCTAAACAAAGTATCTAGGAACAAAGTAGTCAATCTAAGCTATATAAATTTGGACTCAATGTGTATATATGAACTTGTGATATGAAGATAACAACACTTCTTCAAAGGTAGAGATGTAACAAGTGTTGCTGGAAATTTCTCTCTCTCTCTCTCTCTCTCTCTCTCTCTCTCTCTCTCTCTCTCTCTCTCTCTATATATATATATATATATATATATATATATATATATATATATATATATATATATATATCTTTCTCTTTCTCTTATTTAATTTGTTTAATTAAGCACGCCCCCTCTAAGTTGTACTTGTAACGACCATGTTAAAGGAAAAGCATTTTAAAATTGTTCTAAAGCGTTTTTCCATAACATTATCATCTTCACTACTCGGATTACTTGGTCGAGACACAGCGTTTAACTTCATTGGTTATGCATAGTACTACGCTTTTATTTGAAGAAAAACACCAAATAAATCAGAAGCCTTATCAATCATGTTCCAACAAAGATATGCATGAACATTAACTTGAAAAAAAGAAACAAGAATAGACAGCATTCATTAACAGAAAAATGAAAACAGAAGAAAGAAAAAAAAGAATTCAAATAGAAGATCTTACCCGATAAGAAACCACCACAAATGCAATAACGACGAAGAATCTACTGGCCCAAAGTTCTCCCAATTAAAGATTGGATACCTGAAATGGAGACACATTAGATGCTAACGTGCATTGACCATCGGTTGGTAGAACAACATTTTCTGAGAATATACTGAGAAATAACCAATAAAGAAAAGAAAACCTAAGAGGGATCAATCTGTGGAAAAAAAAGCACCATCATGGTGAAGATAAATCATATGTTAGCAACCAAAACTTGTTGCAAGTAGTGATGCAGCCAAAACAACAAAAAGTGGTGAAAAAGGTGTAACCACTTTCACTACTTCAAGAAACATGCTCTGCATATAAGAACCTAGCAAAAAGTGGTGAAATTTCCAACATGTATGATCCACCAGGTAAAAAACTATAATGGAAAAATCAAGAATACATTCTTGAAATTTTTGAAGTTGTTACTGTTTGCCTGACCTCTACAGAACATATATACTAAAAGTAGTAATATGAATGTGGAAATGTTTATCACCTCAACGCTCTTCTTCCCAAACCATGTGCCAATCAAGTGCTCCTCTTTATCATCTCCAGGATATGAATACTGAAAGATGTAGCAATCGCCCTTTGTAAAATTTTGCACGGTCGGAAAGGCTGAAAGAAGAATCTTCTCTTAGCCACTAACATACTTGAGCACATAACCCGAGTATGAAAGATCCATCAATGATAATACCGAGAAAGTGAAATCTACAGATTTGCAAGAGAGAAATCTAGAACAACACTTTAAATGTCCAAGAAGAATCCACTTGACATGGAGACAAGAAACAGACGACCATGGAATCAACCTTACACGTGTTGTTCATCATCTCAAAATTATCATAATGGAATAGGGAATGGGGGTTGCCTCATAAAAACTATGCCCTAACATAAACTACTCACCATTTCTCATCAAGAATCAGTAATAAAAGATTTATCACATAAACGAGACACCAAGGAACAATGGAATGCCACATACCATCTTCTCAACAATGGATAGACAAGTTGGATTTAAAAACAGTTTCTATAGATATGGAATTTGAGTGGGGTTGATACCAAGAGCCGGTTAATCAACTTAGGAATTAGGATATATATAAATTGTTCTATCCAAGTCAAGAGATAATTTGGACTTGAGGATATGAATTTGTTACTTTGTTGAGCAAAACAATGTCTTTGTAAATTTTGGCCCATCTCTATTTATCATGTGGGGTTAGGGATTTTGATAAAAGTATAAAATTTTTAAAGTTAATTTTTTTTATAATTCAATACATTAACAAAATATATATTTTTAAATTTTTGGCACTTTCTATTCCATTCAAAAGGGTCCATGTGCTCAAGACGCACCTTTCTTAATTTTTGTATCATGACATACATTAAGAAAATTTGAATTTGCACTAAAGGTTCTATGCATCTACTATTTCCCAAATGCATCTCTTTATACAAAGACTTGGTATTTTCCTTCTTTTTTCTTTTTTTTTTATAGGTCAAGACTCAAGGAAATTGATGTTGTTGCTCCTTTATGAAAATGCCTTGCAACTAAGCTCTTTGTGTTGATCTTCATGCTCTTTTAGCCGTCTCATCTCATAAATGTGTTCAAAGATAGAGATAATTAGAGTTTTGTCTAAAATAATACTTTTAAAATAAAAAAATATATCAATTTAGTATAGGTTTGAAAAAATGTCTAAACTAATGTGTCCTCGTCAAAACCGTAGTCACCAACTTGGGTTTTAAAACTAGTGGACATTTTTTCAAACGATGCGTGTATTTTTACTTTAAAGTACTATTATAGGCAAAACTTGATAATTCACTGCCTCTTGTCTCCCTCTTGCAGGACAAGTTTGAGTACATACATATCAATGCAATTAAAACTTTGGCTTGAAAGCGCAAGATCATCAAAGTGCTGCCAATTCATATTCAAACCTCTCAATGCTTAAATCTTTTTACATTGAGCCGTCATAACTCAACAAGAAATATGCATCTGAAATATGGCAGAAGAAATCTTTGAAAAGAAAAAATTTGGTTAAACCAAATCCAAAACAAGGATATCCGGACCTAATATTAGCACCGGCTGCATTAGGATTAGCGATCTTTGGAATAGTTTCTTTGTGGACTGCAATCATAAAAAATGATAATAATTATAAGGATCGTCTAAAAAATGATAAAGTGATAAAAAAAGACACGAGAATCAATGAACCATCTCTCAATAAGCCTTCTTTATTCAACTCATCACAAGATTCACTTCTCGTAATCTTCTCATATTCAACTACCATTCTCAATTTTTTTTTAGTTTCCCATGATCATATACACCGATACAAGCTAGATATCTCTATGTCAAACAAATAATGGAAGCAGGCAACAGTATGCTATTCCCCTTTCCAAAATGTGGAATAAAAGAAAAAATAAACAAACAAACAAAAAGAAAAAAGAAAAGAAAAACCACTGTTAATCAAACCCTGTGCCTCAACCTCATAGTCACTTTGTTTTACCTGTTATGCGGTAACACAAAGAGGGACATTTTCTTGTTGTTACCTTTCTTTCTCCCCCACAACAGCTTTCTCAACAAACCCCCACTACACCACTTCTTACTAGGCACAATAGCAAGGGAACCAATTGCATTGTCATCACACTTGAAATTAAACATCTTTTCTGTTTACTACATTCAAACCATTTGTCAAACATGTGACATGCATACGAAACTTGTATAATTGAGACTTCTAATTAACCACGAACTCATTCAACATTTACATTAGATTCTGCAAGAAAATAATGCTAAGGTTTGCATTAATCAAAGCCAAAGAAAAAAAATACTCGTGTGAAGCCAAAGCTAGGGCTACTAATGAGGAATGGTTAAGCCAAAGCAAAGCCAGAGATTACCTCCACAGTAGAAGCCAAGGTCAATGCTTCTGATTTCTCTTCGACTCTTGAGTGTTGATTCTTGATCTCGTTCTTCTCAAGATGAAAGGCGAAAAATGATTATCATGAGGAGAGAGATCCTGAGCAGAAAGGCATAGAAATGGTGAGGAGAGAGATCTAAGCAGGAGAGAGCGGAAATAGAGAGATATCGTGAAAAAAGAATGAGGGGAAAGATTGGGCACAGGTCATCTATGAGCCATATGGTAGCGGTCAAACATCAACGAGTCTAATTAGTTATCTATGGCAGCAGCCTAAGGTTAGCCGCGTCAATTGAGCCAGGGGATTTATTTTTTATGCGACTCACGGAACGTATATAATAGGGGCAATTAATTTTCATGGCCAAAAGATTGATAAAAATTTTCTTTGGCCGCATCAATTCAATAAACGTGGCTATATTAAATTTTTAATAAGAAAATATAATAACCCCTACTAAAACTATGTTACTATACCTCATATTTCTTGTAGTGTAATTTCTTTATAATTTACAACCCATAGATTTTCTTTTTCAGTTTTATTTTTTATAATTTTATTTTTCTGTAAATGTTAAGCCCTGGCATTTTGTTTTTTATTTTAACTATATTGGTGTTGCATTTTGCTTTCTGATTTTAACTATATTCAAGTTATAAGATTCAGATGTTGAATTTTCTATTTTTACTTTTTGATATTCAAGAATATGATTTATTTTTTTCATTTTCATTGTTTGATGATCAAGAGCACTGCAGAGCCAGAAAAATAGGGCAATAGGGCAAGTTTAGAATTTTTTATTTCAATGGGAACAATATAATAAAAAAATAAATATTTAAATATTTTTTAATTATAACTACAATAAAATTCTAAAAGTTCAATAGGAGCAAATGCCCTCACTAGGCATATGGTGGATCCACCACTGATCAAGAGTATGAAAATCTCTTGGATGGAAGGGGACAAGCTCCCCATGTTTGAGACGGATGAGATTTGAAAAGTTATTTGATAATGAGGATCCCGCCTCGCCTTGGGTATGGGATGAATATGAAAAGGAACTACGAGAATGGGACAAGGGTGCCCCAAATACCATCCCTAATTCATCTTCACTCTCCATGACTCCCTTATATATAACTTGTAGGTATCACTAATAATAATTATAATAAGCTGTTAAACAAAAAGAAATAATTATAATAATTGCATCCATCCACTAACACATATCCACATGTGGGAGTATGTCAACATAAAAGTTTCTATTAATTTCCTTGATTAAATAGCTTATTATTAGGGGGGGCAAATACCTCCCCAAATTTTAGGAAAAAATTATTTATATTAGCATTTAAAATCATATATTTTAATTCAAAGTAAAATCTTAATTATTATTAAACCATTTAAGTAATTTGTGATTTGATTTACCCCTAAATTAATCTAGGCTATGTTTGGTTTCCAGAAAATACTAAGAAAAATATAGAGATAAAAATAAAGGAAAAAAATGAAAAAAAAAATAAAAATAGAGTTAAATCTCGCAAATTTTTTATTTTTACTTACTAATTCAAACCAAATTTATTATTTTAATTCATTAATATAAAGATTAAATAATTTAAGAATTGATAAGTTTTGAAGTAATTTTATTTATATCTGATTTTCTTTAAGGCTATGTTTGGTTTCCAGAAAGTTTAAGGGTAAAATCTAAGGAAAGAAAATATAAATGAAAATAGAAAAAAAAAATTAAGGAACATAAAAATGGGAATTATACTTCATAAAGATATTTTATTTGCTATGCTAAATCAATTTTATTTATTTAAACTCATACGATATAAATATTAAATAATTTTAAAATACTTAAATTTCTAAGTAGTTTATTTATATTTGAATTTTTAGTAGAAAATCAGAAACACAAGATAATTATTTTCCTTAGCATTTTCTTTCATTAGTATTTTCTAAGAAACAAACAAACTATTTTTTTTTCCTTAGATAACTAAACATGAAAAAATCATTTTCCAGAAACAAAACACATCCTCCCCACCTCAACTTATTTGGGTCCTATTTAACAGGTGCAATTTTTTTCTGTAATTTTGTTTATATATTTTCTTTTTTTTGTAATTCAAATATCGGAATGATTTTTGACAAGTTTTGAACATTTGATTAACAAAAGGAATTTTTCAAAAATACTGTGTATCATTCCTAGGCCACTTATTTTTTATTTTTTATTTTTTCATCTCTTTGAACATTTCTTATATATATATATATATATATATATATATATATCTTATTATATTAGTATATAAATATGTGTGGGTAGAATCTTAATGAAAATAAATTTTCTTAAAATTTAGATTTTAAAAGATGTTATTTATCAAATTTTGGAATAGTGTGGATTAAAGAAATAACTCTTGAGAAAATAAATTAGGGGTAAAGTTCCCTTCATGAAAATTATGGATTTAAATTTATTTATTTTTAAATTATTTTATGAGGCAAGTTGTTTTCTTACTATTATATCCTTCAATAATGATTGTGGACACTTCTAGATTCTTATCCATGGGTTCTTTTAGTAGCCTCCCATGGTGAATCAACTTCATAGTAGATTACCCCCTTGGTCTCATATATCTTTTCTTTGTAGATGATGTAGTTTTGTTTGTGGAGGCTTCAGTGTAACAAATGGGTGTTGTTAATGAGTGTCTTGATAAGTTTCGTAGTTGGTCAGGGTTTTTTTCAGCTAATATACCAAAGGATTTAGCAAATGATATTGTTAACATAGCTGGAATTCCTCCACTTTGGATTTGAACAAATATTTGGGTGTGTAGGTGCTACATGGACGAGTTACTAGAGACATGTTCCAGTTTTTGTTGGATAAATATAAAGGCAAGTTAACTGGTTGGAAAGCTAAGAATCTCTCTATGGCGGGTAGAATCACATTGGCAAAGCATGTCATGAACGCCAGCCTTTCTATGTTACGCAAACTTTGAAATTTCCTGTTTCTTTTTACAATGATTAGATCGGGTTTGTAGGAATTTCATATAGGGGCATGATTCAGAAGTTAGGAAATTGCACTTGGTAAATTGGGAGTCTATTTGTAGACCTGTTAATTGTGGGGGTTTGGGGATTCGTCCAATGAGACTTGTCAATAGGGCAGCTTTATCCAAATTGGGTTGGCGTCTCTTGACTGATGAAGATAGGATGTGGGGGATCCTGAAGCGGAAGTATTGTATCTTGACGTGTACTTCGGACATGTTATAGAGGAAAGCCAGGGACTCTAACTTGTGGCAAGGCTTGGTTGAAGTGGCTCCTATTCTTGTCGAGGGTTGCCATAGGAATGTGGATAATGATGGTAATACATTATTTTGGAAGGATAAATGGCTTGTGAACAACCCACTCTTAAACCTTGCAATAAGAGCAATCATGGATGATGAAATTGTTGGGATTTCCGTTTAAGAGTGAATGAAATTTCTGTTATATTTTTAACGGATGGATTTATTTGGTTTTATTTCATTTTCAAAACGTTCAATGGTTTTAATTTCAATTCATTTCTTTTGTTGACAGTTTACCTTGCCTGAGCCTACATAAAGAGAGGGCCCAACTCTCTTTGGTATGTAGATTTTTGAAAGGAAAATACTCTAAAATCTTTGAGATTCTATTTTATCTCGCTCTTATATCGAGTGAAGAGTACGAACTTCGTTTCAATTCGTTGGGAGAGACTTTAGTCAAGGTGTTGTCATTGTCCCTCCAAAGATCGTTATATCCTGGGAAGTAGATGCCAATGAAATGTCAAAGCACTATTGGAGAAGGCGAATCTACTTTAAGCTTGTTACAAAAATTCATGAATACACTGAAACGAAAAAAAGCAAAGAAAGAAGATTACAAAGAAACCCAAAAAAACTACAGATCAGAGATTTTCTACAATTTTGTAGAAAAATGGACTCTGATTCCTAATAGGCGTTTTCATGTTTTGTATTAAGAATATGTGTAAAGCGTCTATAAAAAGTGCCCATTTGCACAAGTATACGCGTGTCAAGTAATTCAATGTACTAAACGTACAAGGATCGATCCATAAGGAGGAACAAGATGCTAAGTACCGAAATTGAACTACCTCTCTAATATCCAAACGAACAGTTGTGATAATTTTGGACAAAAAAAATCTAAATTAAAAACATTAAGTAATAAAACTAGCATATTGATTACGCAAGTTGAGGGTTTCTTAAGATAAAGAGGTTCTAAGGTTTTTGGTGTGATTAGACAATCCACCTATATCTGAACCAGAATCCTATTCTATTGTTTCACTGGACAGTTCTCCAAGGCGATTCTTGACTATTTTAATTACGAGCCCCTCTAGATGTCAAGTAATGTACTAATTAATACAAGGTTTCTTGCTTCTCAGCTCAACCCTAAGCACTAGCAATGCTTACTAATGATTTCTACACCACCGAGCTAATTAGGTTGATTCACCTAGGTCTAATTCTCTACTCCCTTCTGAGATCTCGTAGAGAATCACACATCACATTAATATTGGTCAGACATTAATATACAAATAAAATCAAGAATGAATCAATAGAGGTTCAATCCTATGAGATAATAAAAGGAAGAATTCTTGCAAGTAGATATAAGTTTCATTCTAATACACAACCAAAGCCCTAGAGTTTAAGTTTAGAACATAATGAAATTCGTGTACAACATAAAATCTGGAGAAAACATGAAAGTAAGGGTAGAAGAACTCTAATGCTGAAAGATTAGGTGATGCTCAGTCTTCTTCCCCCGATTCACAGTTCTCCCAATCTTCAATGTCAATCTCTATATCTGTCTTTCTCCACTCTCGTCAATCGTCGTCTCTGAATGTGCGAACCCCTCATCCTTCCATCGTTCTTCCTTAACTTGAAGAGCACGTTCCCCAACTGCCAAATTGGGCTAGACCAGCGAACAAGCCTAGCGACATCACGACATTTGGAGCATGAACTCAATTCTTTCCTCTCTTAGCCTCTAAAGGGCCTCCAAAATGCTAAACTTTGACCTAACTGCAAAAAGGAAATTCATATTAGTATATGAAGCAAAAATGCTACTAAATTAATTATAGAAACGATCTAAAATATACCAAAACCCAGGTATGTAAAGAGTGTTTTTGGACACTCATCACACCCCTAAACTTATCTTCTTGCTTGTCCCCAAGCCAGAGACTAACTCAAAACACTACTAACAGACTGATAAAGCACACGAACTAAAACACAAACTAATAGGAATGAGATGAGTACGATAACATGGTGCCAAATGGACGGATCAATATGAACACAATTCAGGAATATTAGTCATTTCACCCAAAATTTAGGATCCTTAGACCGTTAAACTTTCTAAGGAACGTGGCAAACCAAGCAAGGCGAGAAAAGCAAATCAACCCCCACAAGTTCTCCATGACATTTCCCAAATAATCTAATTATGGATTATAGTATGATCTCCAGTGTATAACAAGGTCCTAGTACCCCCAAACTTAAGTTCAACTCACCTATTTGGAAGAAGTTAACTAAGAAAGGATAAGAACGCACCCTTTTTATTCATACCAAAATACCTATAACAAAAATGACCTAATTACCTAAAAATGAAAGAAAACTAGTGCCAAGAAGTTTTAGATGAGTGTCCCTGTAGCGGGGGTCCATTGGTGACTCCCCACCAGTTAGTCAAGGGCACTAGACACTTTGTTCACCTCAAACTTCACCCCAAACTTTTCTACCAAACTTGAAGGCCCTAGGCTGTGGGAAGGATCCATCTTTTGTGTCATGTAGCAGGCAGTGAAGTCAATGACCCCCGACCAGTTGGCTTAGGGCATTAGGCTTTGAAAGGCCCCTCAAACTATGCATGAGATTCTAATTGGATGATCCTACATTTTCTTATTCATATACCTATTTTTGACATTTTTCTTTATATTTTATTTTTATCTTTCTTGTTCACTTTTTATGTTGTTTTTGCATTTTTCTCTTTTTTATTGTTTTATTTTCTTTTTTTTTTTTTTTCTTTTTTTTTTTGTTGGTACTAAATTGCAATCCTGTGATTAAGTATCATCTTAGGTGGTTAGAATCCCCAAGGTTAGGCGGAATTCGAGACAAAGTGCAGGACCAAGGTATCTGAGGAGATCAACAGTGTGTGTGTGTGTGATAGATTCCTTGAGAAATAGCTTCTTGAGCCACAAAGATGGTAATTAAGCTAAATCACCCATACCATTCTTGATCATTCAATAGCCTAAGTGTCCAATTCCACTATACACTTGGACTTTTTTAATAATTTGTGCTCAACATGACCTTCTATTAGCAAACAATGGCGTCAAACTCACTCACGACACACTAAACTCACTCAAAAGATACAAAGCAAGAAAAACACATGACACACACAAGAACGAAAAGGAAATCTAGACTATAGCAAAACTAACCTAAAGCATGCGATTTATTCTAACAAACACCAAACTAACCTATACTAACAAAACACCCAGGTCTCCCACTAAAACAAATAGGCAAATTGCATCACAAAACTACCCAATTAAATTTAATGTCATCCATATAGACCCAACAAACATGTGTGATCATGATAAGCACGTGATTAACAATGAATATGACCTAAAGAGACCCAAAGAGTAATACATGAGCAATCACGACCCAAAATCAAATAATACCAAACCAATCACCCACACCCCCCAATTTGAAATGTACATTGTCCCTAATGATAATAAAAAAAAAAACATAAACGAAGGGAATAGAGAACTCCCTTAGTGATCTAAAGGATCACTGCGATGGTGGTGGTAGAGTGTGATAGGAAAGTATCTAAGCCAATTGCTGCTTGATGACCTCTTGATTGCCGAGCACTGTCTTCATTTGTCACTTGAGCTCGTCCATCTCCTAACTCATCTAGACATGAGCTCTTGTGTTTCGTCCTAAAATGCGTCGAACCTCATTGTGAGGTCCTAAACCTAATCCTCAATAGCGTGAGGAGAACTAGGATCGTCCTCCTCATGGGCTATGGGTGGTAGAGGCTAAGATGAAGGCGGCTGCCTCTCTTACGTGTATAGTCTCTCATCGAGCATGGTTGATAAACCTTGACTCTTCCTCATCCTAAGGCTCATTCCCAGAGTCATACACCTCCTCCGGTTTTGGTACACTCAACTTATTTTTCCTCACTATAATTGCTTTGATTGGGTGTATCCAAGCCTCATTTCTTTCCAAGGGCACCCCGACTTTTTTACATAATCCATATATTATGAAGGGGTGCCCAAGGTTCATTTTGGCATCCTTGTTGTAGAGGATTGCATCCTCAATTACCTGCCCCACATCGAAAGGGATGTCCTAAATGATAGCATAGTTTCAATAAGGCGAGTTTTTCCGTTGCTTCGCATATGTTGGTAGTCAGAATGAGTCAAGAAGTGATGAAGTGGTGCCACACTTTGGGAATGTAGGCCAAATGCTTGGCCTTGAAGTGTATTGCATGCCCTTCACTATTGACTTTCCATTCCCCTTGGCCATTGGTGAGCAACCGAAGCACTTTGAGGTAATCGGGGTCTTCATGAATTCTATTGTACGCTTCATCATCCACCGGTTCTAATTGATAAAACTCATTAATAGATCTTGCACTGAAATCTACCAATACCCCTCTTACTCTTACCTTTTTCACCACATGACTGCTAGGTTAGAGTAGAATTCTCGCACAACCATTGTGGCAGCCGACCTTGGGGGTTGGCAAAGTGCCATCCACCCCTTATTTGAGATAGTTTTTCTTAAGAAGTCTTCGAGGTGGTGGAACCCTTTTTCCTTGATGAATGAACAATTCTTCAAAATAAGGGTGAACTTCTCAGCGGCTCCCATGCACATTTACAAACTTAGTGCAATCGTATTCCTTTATTTGCTCCTCCACTCTACGACTCTTTTTTTAGCTCAATTTTTTCCTTTTTGTAGACATGGTGTGTCTTATTCGGTTAAGGTCGAGGATAAGAGTTCTAAGCTTATCAAAATTACACAAATTGTCACTCAATCCTCTAAGGTAATCACACCTCTCTTTTGTAGCAAATTAACTGTCAATTGGTCACTTAGGCAATTGATCGAGCAGTTGGTGGGTGTTGGGTTGAACAAGGTTCTTTAAACAAATACTAACCTTCTATAGCCTCACTACACCCACACTTTCTTCTTTCCAACGTAAGTCAAAGCCAAAGAAGCACAAATTTGCAGTTGAATACCTTGAAATGCCCTAAATTCGAAAATCTTCATAAATAGGAAGTACCCTTGATGAATGGAAGAAATCAATTGATTATCAATTGAATGTTGTTATTGAGTGTTCTAGGGCACTTGAGAGTTACTTGTATTGCCTTAGGAAGACCAGTGATAGGGGAATCTAAGAGAGAGATTGAGAGAGATTAAGGTTGAAGACAAAGCATTTCAGAAAATATAGTCGTTATTGGCATAAAAACGAGGCAACATCATGACGTTCCAAAGAGTGACCCAAAAATTGTTCTTCAACGTCGCGACGTTACAGAGGGGTGAAAAGCCAACGTCGCGACGTTCCAGAGAGCATTTTTTTTCTTTTTTTTACCAACGTTGCAATGATGAAACCCAACGTCACGACATTCCAGAGAGCATTTTTTTTCTTCTTTTTGCCAATGTAGCGACGTTCCAAAGAGCATTTTTGGCCAAGTATTTTCTGTGTTAGAAAAACTCAAAGCATTTTTAGGTCTATAATAAATTTCTCAATCTACCCCTCTGTCGTCACCGAAATCTCGAAGCTTGAAAACACAACAAAAATCAACCTAATTAAATTAATATCTAAGAACTTCGAGAAAACTTAAATTTCTAAAAGGTTAATCAAAATAAAAACAAAACAACTAAAACTGAATTTAGGAAATTGAAACTTCAAAAGGCTTGGGTTGCCTCCCAAGTAGCGCTTTGTTTAATGTCGTTAGCTCGACAAAGCTGCATCTCAATGACGGGTGCCCAAACACGAGAATTGACTAAGGATCTTCTCAATGCTTTAATGCACTACTCATGGTGGCTTCAAGGTTGTTGTAGACTTGCACTTTTCAAGTTGACCCCCAAAATAGGCTTTCAATTGCTTCCCGTTTACTTTAAAAGTACCTTTTTCCGGGTGAGCCAACTCCACACTACCATAAGGAAAGACTTGTGTGATCACAAAAGGCCCTGACCATCTTGACTTGAGCTTTCTAGAGAGCAATTTCAATCTTGAATTGAAGAGTAACACTTATTGCCCCGGTTTAAATTCATTCTTTACTAAATGTTTATCATGCCAAGCCTTGGTCTTCTCCTTATATATTCTTGAGCTTTTGTAAGCATTTTTTCGAAATTCTTCAAGCTCGTTCAATTGAAGCATTCTTTTCTCCCCATCTATTTCCAAATTCATATTCAGCATCCTTGTTGCCTAGTAAGCCTTGTGTTTTAATTATACCGGTAATTGACATGCCTTTCCATAGACAATCTTGTAATGAGACATCCCTAAAGGAGTCTTGAACGCAGTCCGATATGCCCATAAACTTTCATCAATCTTATTTGCCTAGTCTTTTCTTGTCACATTCACCTTCTTTTCCAATTTCTTCATGATTTCCTGGTTTGACACTTCTGCTTGCCCATTGCATTGAGGGGGATATGTTAGTGATACCCAATGTTTCAACCCGTATTTAGACAAAAGAGATATGAACATCTTATTGTAAAAGTGTGAACCTTCATCACTAATCATAGCTCTTGGAGTTCCAAACCTTGAAAATATATTCCGTCGAATGAACTTTAATATTATTTTAGCATCACAAGTAGTGGTTGGAATAGCCTCCACCCACTTTGAAACATAATCCATTGCCAATAATATGTATTTGTAGCCATGGGAGGATGGGAAAGGCCTCATAAAATCGATCCCCCATACATCAAAGAGTTCCACCTCTATAATGGTCGTCAAAGGCAGATCATTTCTTTTCCAATGTTGTCGGTCCTTTGACACCAATCACATGATTTAGCAAACAAGTGGGCATCCTTGAACAAAGAGGGCCAATAAAAGCATGATTGTAGCACTTTTGCGGCTATTCTTTGCCCATTGAAATGGCCTCCACACTCTAAAGAGTGACAGTGCTTCAAAATATCCCCCATTTCACTTTCAGATACACACCTCCTAATAATTTGGTCTGCACCTTGTCTAAAGAGTAAGGGTTCATCCCATAAATAATGTTTCACTTCCGCGAAGAACCTCTTCTTTTGTTGTAGGTTGAGCTCAGACGAAACAATACCGGAGGCAAGATAATTAGCAATGTCGGCAAACCATGGAGAAGGTTCAGCATGTGATAAGGCTAGTATTCGTTCATCGGGGAATGTATCATCAATTTGAACTTTTTCATCATACACCTATTCCGAAATTTCCAATCTTGACAGGTGATCGGCCACTAGGTTTTCAAAGCCCTTATTATCTTTGATTTCCACATCAAATTCTTGTAGTACACGGTACTAGTACTTGGAACGGTTAAGTTCAAGAATAATACCAATCAAATAAATTGAAGATTTCTAACTATGGCGTTCTTCCACTTGTTTCAGAAAAATAACAATTACCATCGACCCATTCCCAGAGGGAGCTCAATCTTTCAAAACTAGTTCACACATATCATTGACTAACTAATCAGGAAAATTCACTGAAATTGTAAACGAACTGAAATAAATAAACTCCATAAATTTTCCAAAATCCATTTAAAGCATAACAGTAATGAGAGAGAAAATTTTACAATAGATTCCAGCTCGAAGTTGCACATTAGTTCATTACTCAACTCCATAAAATAAATAGAAAACTAATTGAAAACTACACTAAAACAAAATCTACTAAAAAGGAAATAAAAGAAAAACAATATACAAAGAGTCTCTAGCTACCCAGAAGTCCTGGTTTTGCGAAAGCTACGCACAGTGCCCTAGATGCGTATATTTATAGATTTTCCAATTATGGGCCACACTTCAAAACTGCTTTGTGGATCCCCAAAAATTCTGGCCCAAATTGGTCGCTTTGTCGCGATAGAGCTTTAGTCTTTGTCCCTTAGCTTATGTCGTGCTTTGTGATTTTATCGCGTGAGTTTTGAGCTTTACTTGGATTAATCAATGAGCTTTGTTGTGTCGAGACATATTTTGATGCATCAATCTTGTTTCTTGTCGGCAGGAGGTTTATTAATCACGACATAAAATTTGTTGCAACCAACTTCTTATACTAGCGAAAATTGCCATGACAAACATTTTTACCTTGACTTTTCTACTTTGTCGGCTATAGAGTTTCTATTGTCACAACATTCTTTGGCAGTTTACTCAACAGCTTTGTGTCGCGACCGAGTTTCCTTTGTCGTGACACAATTTCTTTTCGATCTTATCTTATTTGAAGCCCATTCGTTTACAACATAGAAATCTTTGTTGAGACAAAGTTGTCTTGGCTTATCTCAATTCTCTTTCATTTTTTGTCATGACATAATTTTTTTTTGTCACGGCATAATTCTATTACTCTGTAGCTTTTATTGTAGTGACAGAGATTCTGCCTTTAGTTCTTCATTATGTTGCAACATAAAACTTCTTTGTCACAACATTCTTCTTGTATTGCTTTTCAACTTCTTGTCATGATAGAGTTCACCTCAACCTCATGTTTTGTTTGTCGCGATAGAAAACTTCTTTGTTGCAACAAAGTCTTGTTGCCCTTTATTGTGAACTACGATTTTATGTACTTAGCGAGTTTTCTTTGTGTGACAAAAATCCTCTTAAAGATGGTCCTATGCTAAAAGCATGCAACATAAAAACACTTGTCTGGCGACTTGTCTTATAACCTTGCCATGCTACGTCACGTAGTGTCTTTGTGCGCGGCGAGTTCATCTACATCTTCATTCTTTTTTATGTTTTTTGACAAGTAAGGATTGTCGAACAAAGTTCGCTGCCCGTTGCCTTGATCGATTTCACGCGAGTCAGTGTCCGACAGTGCTAGCCTAAACTTCTTCCAGCGAGTGTGGCGACGAGAAGAAAAATTATTTGTTACAACAAAGTTCTATTTCTTCCTTGAGTTCAGCCTGGACTTTGTTCGACATAAAATTGCTGGATGTTTCTTTCTATTGGTTCCCTTGAGATTACATGGCGTATTCAAAAACAATAATAGTGATAGAGTTCTACCTTAACCAATTTTTTTCTTCTTTTCCTATTGGAATTATCTCTTTTTCAATAAAAACCTACAAAACACAAAGTTGGTGAATATTCCATAATTTAGCATTAAAATATATCTTAACTGCTAAAAATATGCCAGAAAGATGGATTAAAAATAAATGAGTTTAGGACTCATCAACCATCTTCCCACTCCGAAGAGTTATAACCTTGTAGTGTTCCTTTCCAACCCTCCTTGGGTTCACTTCTGAACTACTCGGCAAATTGCCTTGTTGCCTCTTACTGGTCATAAAGGCCATTTGACTCATCTACACTTCCAAATTCCTGGGTTGAGCTGCTTGATTGGTTAAGGAAGTTCTTGTCTCATTTTCAAACTGGTGTTAAGATTTGTGCACCTCTATCTGCATATTAGCTAGTTGCTCCAGTTTCACGTCTAAGCTGGACTTCTTCTCCTAAAGTGGTGGAGAGGGTCTCAATTGCTCCATAGAATTTCCAACATTAGAGTTCTTCCATGAGAAGTTTAGATGACTCTTCCAACCTGAATTGTAATTTTGAGCATAAGGGTTCAAGTTCTGATTGGGAGGAGGGAATTTGGCTGAAGCTCTTGGTATGCTAAATTGTTAATATCCCCCATTGGTTCTCATTTGGCATTCGGTAGTAGGTGGGGTCATGAAACTATCAATGACACCTGACCTAGCACCTTTATGTTAGGAAGGTGTCCACGAAACTATAGACTTTAAACTGTTAACTAAGCCGGGTTCTAAAACATTCCTTAAAAATATAATCATATAATTTAACATATATTACAAAACCATACTATCATACCCCACTATTTGAGGCATTCAAAATATTACTCACATACTATTTACAAATCATTTTCGTTGTACCCAAAATTTTATATACAACATATTTCTCATAGTTTCACGTTAAATAGAAACACTGCAGGTGAGCACCTATCTCTGAGATGACCCTTGATGTTGATGTGGAATGTCCTGTTCTCTAGCCACCTCCTCGGTACCTACACGGATAAACACCCGTGCTAAGCATAAAGCTTAGTAAGGATCCTTACGCATGGATGACCACTAACCATGATCATCACATTCTAATACTCATGCAACTTGCTATGCACATACATACATATATATATATATATATATATATATATATATATATAATCATATAAACTTGTAAGTTACAATAATTCATGAACTTACCACAATTAACTAATTTAATTCATTATGTTAGTCTCATGTGCTATGCTAACTTCCTATGCTTAGTCTATCGAATTCCATATCACTTTAGTCACAGTATTAATGACTATTTAGGTATTTTATAATTCCATTATATTTTACAAATTATTTCCTATGTTTATGATTCATGTTTCATTTATCAATATCGCTTTATCTCTTTTTACATGTTTCATTTATCAATATTGTTTTATCTCTTTTTACATGTTTCATGCCTGCATATTCCAAAGAAGTGGATACAAGAAATAACTATATGTACCCGAGGGTACTATCACTCTATGAGACACTGATCTCTATCTGTGTGATTCGTGCCACAGTAGGTGTTATGAATCAACAAAATTTATAACCTAAATTACTCCTACTGAAGTGGTGTAAACTCTTTGTGATGTAAAAACTCTAGGATCGAACACAGGGATGGGTTTTCGTCTTACAAATGATTTTGTAATGAGTCAAAATAGTGAGGCTTTTGTTTGGATTTTGGATTTGTATAAAAATAATGGTTGTTTTCACTATACTAACTAAAGGCAATTTGAAATAAGATGTAAAGAAGTCATGAAGTTTGGGCCACTAGTTTGGTATGATAGGGTTGCAAGGTGTCCTTGGGTTATTTCGCATTAGGGAAGATGACCTATAGTCATTTCAAATCGGATCTTTGTTTAACTTTAAAAGACTAGCCACTCGGTACCATTTCTTTGAAACATAGCATTCTTGAACATTAAATGTTCACGAAGTTGAAATCTGGCATTTAACCTACCTCCAGGTGGCTAAGTAAATGACAACTAATGGATGTCAGTGTATCTACCACTAAGAATACATTGAACCCTAAAAGCTTGCCAAGTATTGACCAATGAAAGTACATCGAAAATAGCTTTTTAAACCTAGTTTTGAAAGCTTGAAACATAAATCATGATGCACGCCGTGAAATAAAAGAGGAACACACCAAACCTTATCCAACTACCTAACTGACCTCCTCTTCAAGGTTTAGAGGCTTTATCGAACATCCTTTGAGTTGTCATCTCAAAGGGTGTGTTGATTACTAGAAAGTGAGAGAAAGAAGAAGAGATAGGGGCTAAAAACGGGGGCGTAATGGAAATGCCTTTTGAAAAGTTAGGTTACAAAATTGTTTTGAAAATGGCTTATATAGCCTTCTGAACATGTGAAAATACCAATCTAACTAACTAGTATATTACAATGAGAGATGATAAATTAACCAAGCGAGGGTCATTTGTACACAAAAGCAGGAAGCCAGAGAATTTCACTACGGGTGAAATTTTAAGCTACCTCTTGAAATTTAAGCTATTGTAGTGAAAATTAAGCTATGTAGCGAGTGCTATAATGTAATTTCAATATTGACGAAATTTACTCTTATGCAAAATTGTACTTGTGCTCTACTTGCTCACCTTGCTCCCGATCAATTTCTTCATTCTGGCTTGATGCAATCGAAGATAAATCAAAAGCGAACTCGATAATAATCGGCTCAACCCGATAATGCCTGACTTGATATGATAGAATAGGTTACGAAACACAAAAAATCTACAAACGGCCTCGAGGAAATACAATCACATTAGTACCAAAGAGACCTACACGTGTCAATCGAAACAACTAATATGATTAGTACACAAAAAGTACTTAGAACCTATCTTAAACTAGGGTTCAAAATAGCAACTTTTTGGGCACTAATCACACCCCAACCCAGACACATTGCTAGTCAGTAGCAATGCGAGTAATCAACAAGTAGGGAACAAAAACATGGGAGGTCAAAAAGGTTTGTACAAGTAATGCATAGCCTGCGATGAGAATCACGAAAACCTAATCTAATAACCATCTCGAAAGAATGAAAACTATACCACGTTGACTAACCATCAAGCTCCCTCCTCGAGGCATGAACCAGGTTCTTCTACAAAAAGCTTCAGTTTCTTTGATCAGGTCTCAATCATAAACTATGAAATTGTACGCTTTCCCTGATTTGTGCCGCAATAGGGTTCTGGATCAATAAAATTTATATCACCAAATCCTACGTATTAGTCGAAGCTCTTCTTATTTGATATGAGTAGTGCGAGGTCAAACACGAGGATAGTTTTCTTCGCACAAATAGTGTGATGAGGTTCAATTTGGTGAATTAAATTTGGATTTTTAGGTTTGGTAAAAACGGTGAGGTTTGGGGTTTAAAGCGAAAATAAAAACAAGTTAAAATGTAAAAATAGAACTCAGTGAAGTGTTAGGTCAGCGGGGTTGAGTTCTGAGTCCTTTGAGAGAGGTCCTCGGGGTTATTTCCTCGCGTTGAGGAGGATGACCTATAGTCATCTCCCGAACCGGATCTTCATTTAGCTATAAAACCTAACCCAAAATAATTATCCTTGTGAAAGATGGTGTTCTTGGCCGGCGGTGGTCATAAACCGAGTGAAAAACGATTCTCTGACTCACTACGATGATTAATAGAGGGTAACTAATGAATACCGGTGGAGTCTAGCAATAAGCATCCACTAAACCACTAAAGATTACCAAATAAAGGTCGTCAAGGTGAATCTAGGGGATTTAAACCTAGAGTTCAAAGGAAACACAAAGCGCCGGTCACGTCATAGCGTGAAAAATAAGGGAACCTCGGCGACGCCGGATCTTGCACCCGGCAACATACGCTTCAAGGAAGGGATTTTAGCCGCTCATCTCAGAGTTGTCATCTTTCGGAGGGTCAACTGCCCGGAAAGTGCAAGAAAATGAGAAAATGGAGCGGAAAACTACTTGCGGGAGGTAGCTTACTAGTGTGCGAAGTGATTCATTGTTCTGAGCCTTGACTCTAGCTTATATACGGCTCGGAATGAGGGGAAATTACAAAACAAACCAAAACAAAAGCTCTTACAAGGGTAGAAAGGAGAAAAACCAAAAACGAGGCCGTTTGAAGAGCTGAAATTTTCGCTACAAGCAGAAAATTTCGCTACATAGAGAAATTCCGCTATTGTAGCGAAAATTAGCTATTATAGCGAAAATTAGCTATGTAGCTGTTGACCAAACCAAAACACACATACAAATTTATGACACTATTACGAAGGACTATTGTTTAATCCGTATGACAGAAAACACAGTGCTTGGACCGAAAGAACTCGTACAAATTTATGACCTTGTGCAGAAAGGACTATTGTCTAATCCCCGACAACGGCGCCAAAAACTTGTTATCCTTATACTATATAAACCACCAATCTCTTAGAGTAAATCATTTTCAAAGTTTGGTTTTGGTACGATATTACGCAAGTGCCTGGGGTAGACAAGTAATAAAATGGATTTAAGTCGAGATATCGATCCCACGAGAGATCTGAGAATTTTAGGTAACTACCACATTGCTGATTTCCATACTATTTGGACCCTGAAAATGATAATAGGATCCGGCGGTAAAGGTCTTTGAAAATTAAGCGAACAAAGGAAAATAGTTGAACTATCAACATCTTGAAAAATAAAGAATAAAAAGAATAGTTAATTTCTAACAAAGAAATGAATCTTGAATAGTTATCCTTAGAAGACACATCGATAAACGATTATAGTGAACTATCGATTCTGTAGTTAATTACGATAAAATCTCTTGATTATCTCAAGTTTCAAAATCTGTCGAGGTGTTGTAGTCTTGTTTGGATCTCTCCACACTCCACATTTCATTATCTAATTTATGACTGATTCTCGAATCACAGGAATTAGATAACTACTTTTAAAGGGACTTCCTTAATGCGGGTATTTTTCTTTTGCAATACTTCATGCCCATTTTATGAATTGTAAACCTTAAGCTCCAGTTATCGGTCAAGCGAGGATATACAACTTCGATTGCTCCTCCTCGAAGTAGAATAGATCAACCTTTTCCTTGATTAGATCCTGGTAGCCGCGGGATTAGCCTCATTATCCGGGTGAGGTGAACTCTTTGCTACATTTAAAATAGATAACTCATTCAACTCGTTCTTGATTTCAAGTGAGAGAGGATTTATCTAAGTGAACTTACAAAGCTCAAAAAGATCATGTAGCGGAGTTAGTATACCTTCAAGAAATGTACATTACTCTCGGGAATGTCTTCCTGTCGCTCCAGAGGACCTCCTTGAAATCGAGAGCAATGGCCTTAGTCTTAGCGGGTATAAGCGTGTCGGATCCCAGAGACAATAAACCCCGAAGCAGTAAATTCATTAAGCGGAAATTAACAATTTCTTGAAACGACTACGGGAAAGATAAATTACATTATAACGTTTCACTTAATGGAAGAATTTGGATTCCTCGATTCTTGAATTACACGTCTGACATTCCTCGATCATAAGAATAAGCGCAATTTAGGCCCCGAAACAATCGAATTCAAGAATTTGTCTGAACTTCAAACATTCCGGGTAGTAATTTGAAAAAGTGAAATACGCATTCGACTTCATCTGGCTTGATAACATCCAGTTGAAAATCTGGCGAAAAAAAAATAAAAATACGAGAACATAATCTGCTCTAAAATGACGGAAATAAAAAAATAAAAGATAAAAAAGAAAGAAAATAAAGAAAATGAGCTTTCAGCTATCCGGGACCTCGTCACAGTGTGCGGCTGCTTTCATGAAATTGGATAGGCTGCGTATTTATAGGGTTCCTCGAGGTGGGCTAATCCCAATGTAACTGCTGTGGATTTTAAATTATCGGAGCCCGAATCCTTTGTTCAAGTCGAGCTTGATTTCCTTGTCGTGAGCATCATCGATGTCAGCGACATCAATCAATCGCGACATCAACACTTTCATGTAGCCTTGATTTGGTCATTCTTGATGTCGCGACATCCTGTCTTATCGCGACCTCGGCTCAAAGTCATCTGCGATCTTCAAGCGATGTCTTGGATGTCGCGACATCAATCTCTTGTCGCGACATCATCTTAAAGAACCGTAGGCTTCAACTGGTTGTTCATGTTGTCGCGACCTCAATATCTTGTCGCGACATCTCTTCATGGCTCTGCATCATTGATCTGGTCGTAATCGATGTCGCGACATCAATCTCACGTCGACATCAGCCTGCGGGGCTTTCAGGCGGTTGCTTGATGTCGCGACTTCTCTCTCCGCGTCAGCGACATCAACTTAAGTCATTTGCGGTTTTCAACGTGGCGGATCTTCGGCGACTTGGTTCGTGACTTCGCTTCATGAAACTTCACGCCAGCGGCAGTGCGATTATGCGTGACTTGATCTCATGTCGCGACATCAGCTTATGGCTTGCTGTCTTCTCTTGATGGTTTTTGATGTCGTGACTGGCCTCTTGTCGGCGACAGCCGATCTCGCGTCGCGACATCAATCTCACGTCGCGACATCAACTTAGTTCTCTAGGGCTTTCAACTGGTTGCTCTTGATGTCACGACTTCTCTCTCACGTCGCGACGTCAGCTCATTTCCTTGCAGCTTTCTCAAGAGCAGTCTCAAGTCGTGACCTCAATATTTTGTTATCCATGTCGCGACTGGTCCAGTTTCCTTGATTTCACGATGTCGCGACCTCGTAGTGGTATGTAAACCCCTAGCGCATCAATGGCTTCGGCCAGTTCTTTTCCATTCTGCTCACTTCGTACCTTTCCTCCACTTATTGCTGTATTTTCTACTTTCTTTCTCTCTTCACCGCTATTAAAAATTTGGTGAGTTTCTTCATATTTCTGTATATTAATTATTCATTTCTAGATGAAAATCGAACAGAAAAATGGACTAAAAATAGATGACTTTTAAGCTCATCAGTAGCAAATTTTCCAGCTTGTAGTAAATTTTTCCTTCCGTTCATCATTGTTGGCTACTGTTCCATTACTCCTTCTGCTACTATTCACGCTTATTCATGCTATTTTTGCTTTCTTTTCCTTTTTCGATAATTCTTCTTACGATTTTTGATGCATGTTGAGTTAGACGGTCTTCATGCTTGGAATGACTCAACAATTTTGCACGATTAATTTCGTAAAACTGCAAATTAGCCACAAAATGCGTCTGATAGAATAGTAGGGACCTTAATGTACCATCGGGTTAATTACGATTAGTACATAAAGGAGTGCTGAACACCGCAATAAACGAGGGGTTCGAAATAGCACTTTTGAGTACTACACTAACCTACACATTGCTAGTCCTTAGCAATGAAAGACGAGAAAGAAAAGAGCATACAAAATGATAACAAAATGGTATTTCAAAAGGTTGTGAATGGGGTAATGCTAACCACACAAAGTAAGAATAAATCAAACCCTTGTCCAATAACTATCTTGAGAGAATGAATGCCATACAAAATTGAGTATCAAAAGAGCCTCCATCTCGATGAATCAACCAAACACTTCCACCAAAATCTAAGTGTTTGTTTGATCAACTCTCAACAATAAAGCGCAATGCACTCTCTGACCTAGCTCTTGCCACTGACCTAGCATGCTAACTTGACCTAAATAGATCAGGAACCATTCTTATTCCACAACTTTTCTTCTTTTTTTTTTTTTTTTTTTTTTGTGTTGTAGGGGTGCAATGCTGAGGAAACGACCTCACCAAAGTCCATATAACGGGGATCTGGGTGACTCCCAACCCGAGTGGGGTTGGGAGAAAAAAGCAAGAGAATCTTTTTTTTTTTTTTTTTTTTAACTTTTTTTTGACCAGCTAACTCTTGAGTTCACCCGGACTCGAATGATTTGGAAACTCCGGCACACACCAACGCTCCCTCCACCTATCCACCCATGTAGCGAGCAGGTCGGTGGCTCCCAACCCGATTAACAAGGCACCGAGGCTTTAAAGGCTTTTGCCATATGCCTCGGACCATGCTTTCGGGTTTTAGAGTAGCGTTGATTTTCTTCTTTTCTTTTCTTTTTCTTTTTCTTTCTCACTTTTTTTATTTTGGAAGACACATTGGCCTTCTTTTCATGGGGGTCCTTAACCTATTAAAGGTGGTCAACGAAACTAGGGTGGGTTATTGCAAAGCTTAGAAGGCTAAGATGATTTTTCGAATTGTGAAGAAACGTGTGCCGCAGTGTGGTTAGCTAAAGGTGAAAGAAAAAGGTCGAAAGCAACAGAGTTCAATTGATCATCCCTGACTAGGCATGGAACCAATCTAACATCAAAAGAATTGGACAAAGTTTCAATTTTTCAAACCACGGGTTAAGCAGAACACAAAAAAAAAATGGGTGCATTTTTTGAACAAAATAAGATGTATAGTATAACGGGTTCCGCAACCGACAAGCCCTTTGAACATCACAAATTGGGCTTGCTCAAAGTAAACAACAAAAACATAAGTGCAAAAGCCACTTCCTTCACTAACTCTCCCCCCCAACCAAATGTCTCATTGTCCACAATGGGGCTCGGATTGGAAATTTAGGGAAGGAAGTGTTACCTCCTTGATGAGATGTGATCATTTTTGGATAGGAGACTTCTTAAGCTTTCCATCGACACCTTATTCACTCCGTTTGGGCTTCAAATGAACAAGTTAGAAGAAGAAAAGAGGGGAAAAAAGTTACCAGTTTGAGAATTTTGAAAATTTCACCTTTCAAAAGTGTTCTTTTGGTCTATTTTTGGATTCTACACTCTCTAAGCTTTCCAACGGTACCAAGAACGCCTAAAACGGAGTTCGGATGAAAAAGTTATGCAGGCGAAGCAAATCGGAAATGAGTGAGGAAGTAGCGAAAATTTCGCTAACATAGCAAAATTTTGCTATGTAGTGAAAATTTTCACATAACGAAAATTTCGCTATTTTTGCGAATTTTTCGTTATATTTGCGAAATTTTTTTTTTTTAAATAAAATAATTAATAAATAATAAAAATAAAAAAAACTTTTTTTAGAGACCAAAATATTTTTTATAAAAAAGAAAAAAAATTTATAAATAAAATAAAAATAAAAATTAAATTAAAAAAAACAAATTTTTTTTTAAATTTTATTGTGAAACCATTTTTTTGTTCCACTATTCAAAGTTTGTCTTTTAGTGGGGAGACATCCGTACATGGTTTTTACTACATACTTGAAAATTAAGCTATGTAGCCAATCCCTATTAAGCTATAATAGTGAAATTTTACACTCTTTCATACTTGCTTCTTCTTGATCTGTGCCTTGAAATTCACTTAAAGCGCAAGAATTAATACAAGAAAAATTATAGAAAAATAAAAAATTAATCTAAAAACAAAAATTAACTAAAAATTAGAAAATCTAAAAGAAAAATTAGCAAATCCAAATAAAATGAAATAAAACAAGAAAAATTGAAACAAAAAGTGGGGGAGACTGTGCTCCCCCAAACCACTTCCTTAGGCCTTTGGAAATTTCTTTGGAACTAAGCGAGCTTAGAAATGCGAGGTTCGAGGGTGGCTCCAATCGAACCGGCACCGGAACCATCAACGTGCCCATGCGATGTGAGCGGTACGCCATTGTTTTGATGTAGTGGCAAAATTACGTACGGTGATACAAATCTCTTGAAGTTTTGCATGGCAGGCAGTGATGGGCTGGCCTTAGCTTTGGGTGCTTCAAGGGTTGGCGAATTAGCGATTGTGGGCGGAATATACACTTGGTCGATGGAGGGGGCCTGCGGTAGTGGAGTTGTAAGTGGCTGGGCATTGGTAGTGAAGTTGATTACGTGGAAATGGTTTCAAAATAAGCTCTTTGGGCTCATCCACTGCTTCTTTTCCACTGCCCTCCTCAGTTATAAAGGGAAGGATTTCTTCTTTCTTCTCCCTTGGAAAAACAACAACACACGTATCTGAGGATTCAGACAACCCTTCAGACATTTCAATTAAATCCTCTATAAGCCCCTATTATAGGTACATTGTTGCCTTTGCCCCTCACCATGGTGTCACTTTGGCACTCTTCCTCACAGTGGACATTCTTTGTTGATCGATGAGGTTTTCAATGGGTTTGCAGGTTGTCCCGGTATGCTCAGTCATTTTCCAGCCCATCCAATTTCTTATTCAAATTGTCTTCCCATGATGACAATTCTCGATTCGAATGGGCATCGATCACTTACGCTCACCTTACAAAGTCATCCACTATCTGGGTAAGGTCTAAAATGGCTTGTTCAAATGGAGGGATTGACTGTGGTGGCTGGTGGCCCGAGGAGTTGAAGCATAATATGGAAATTGAGAGGTGCATACTGTGGAGGTCTTGGTTCCCATGAGGAATTTGTGTGATTCCCGACTATGGTTGTAAGTACTACCATATGAGGTGAACTCATCAATGGTTTCTATAGTCCCTCATGGACCTATATTCATTTGGATTCCTCTCCACGGGTTCTGGCCGGCTTTGCCATGTTTGGTTTACATGTCCTAATTGGACATATATGCACTAAGGGTTACCCCTGCCACGCCCGGCCCAGTATTTGTTTCCCTCTTCGTTGGAGTTCAGGTCAACTTTGATTTGTAATCTCTAACCCAGGCGACCCTATGGCAAAGAACAAAGCAAACACCAAACAAGGAAAAAAACAACTCTACAAAAATGGGTAAAGTTAGCTAAAAACAAAATAAAATTAAACAAAATTAAACACACTGAAAACACTAAAAAGATATATATACAAGAAAATTGACCAAAACTTGTAATGAGGATCACAAGTGTTCAACAGGTCATCATTCGCACTTAGGCACCATCCCCGGCAACGGCACCATTTGATTCGTGCCGCAATAGGGTTCCGAATCAACAAAATTTATATCTAAATCCTACTGTGATCGAAACTCTTTGTAGTATAGTGGTCTGAGGTCGAACACGAGGATGGGTTTCTTCACCTGAATATTGCCAGTGAGGTTCAATTTAGGCGAATTAAATTTGGATTTTCAGGTTTGGTTAAAAACAGTGAGGTTTTGGGGTTTAAAACTGAAAATAAAAACAAGTTAAAATGTAAAATATAACTCCTTGAAGTGCTAGGTCACTTGGGTTGAGTTCTACAGGTCATTGAGAGGTCCTCGGGGTTATTTCCTCGAGTTGGGGAGGATGACCTATAGTCATCTCCCGAACCGGATCTTCATTTAGCTATAAAACCCAACTAAATCATTATCCTTTTGAAAGATGGTGTTCTTGGCGTGTGGTCTCAAACGATGAAGAACAATTCTCCTAACTCACCTTACAATGATTAATGAGGGTAACTAATGAGATCTCGTGGATCTAGCAATAAGCATCGAACCACTAAGATTAAAATAAGGTGTTGAGGTGAATACGAGATTTAAACCTAAGAGTTAGGAAACACAAGCGCCGTGCGTACTGCGTGAAAAGCAGGGGAACCTCGACCGGATCTTGCACCCGGCAACCTTACGCTTCAAGGAGGAAGGGATTTTTAATGGCTCATCCTCAGAGTTGTCATCCTCGGAGGGTGTTTGGCTGCCCGAGAAAGTGCGAAAATGAGAGAAAATGGAGAGAGAAAGAGCAAAAGCGGAGATTCGCTTCCCCCGAAGCATTGCGAAGTGATTCATTGTTAAACCTTGACTCTAGCTTATATACGACCGAGGCTTGAGAAATTACAAAACAAACGAAGCAAAGTATTACAAGGGTAGAAAGGAGAAAAACCAAAAACGGGGCCGTTTGAAGACTTGAAATTTTCGCTACAAGCAGAAAATTTCGCTACATAGAGAAATTTCGCTATTATAGCGAAAATTAGCTATTGTAGCGAAAATTAGCTATGTAGCGAATTTTCCAGCTTGTAGAGAATTTTTCCTCCTGTTCATCACTGTTGGCTATTGTTCAATTGCTCCTACTGCTACTATTCACGCTTATTCATGTTATTTTTGCTTTCTTTTCCTTTTCGATGTGCTTTTCTTCGATTTTGATACGTAATCATAAAGTTCGACCAGAATTCTTCATGCTTGGAATGACTCAACAATTTTGGCATGATTGGCCTCGCAAAAGCGCCAAATTAATACAAAATGCGATCGAGTAGAATAAGCCGGGGACAGCAATGTGCAAATCGGGTTAATTACGCGGATTAGTACATAAAAAGTGCTCAAAACCTGTAATAAACGGGGTTGAATACTTGCACGGTACTATCACTCTCCCCACCCCACCCCCGTCGAGCTAATGCCATAACCTTGTATGTTAACGGCGGACCTACCCACCTATTGTTTCTTTACGTTGTAAGTGCGATGTTGAGGGTTCCGACTTCACGAAAGTCACTTATAGCAGGATTAACCGGCGACTCCCAACGTGAAGGTTTAGGGCATCAAGCCGCGGATCTTTCGACCACAAAATATCAGGTTTCACCGGGACTCGAATGATTTAGACCTCCGGTACCTCTGACTCGGCCCCGAGCTCCTTATCCTTTGTGTAGCGAACACTAGGTCGATGGCTCCCGACCCGATTGGCTTAGGGCCTGGTTTGTAAGGCTTCGTCATATGCCCTGGACGATGCTGGTTTTACCAAAGGCAAAGCAATTTGATTCTATTCTTTTCTTTTCTTTTTGCTTTTTCTTTTTCTCTTCTTTTATTTTGGAAGACACATTGGCCTTCTATGCATGGGGGTCCATAACCTATTCAAGGGAGTAAACGACACTAGGAAAGGGTTTGCCTCGTAAGAGGGGGTTTTGTGCTGTTTCTTAGCCTATCATTGAGACCTAATGTGCTCGGTGTGTGGTGATTAAAGTGAAGAAATAGGTTAAAGACAGCAAAATTTGACTGGTGACCACTCGGCTTCGACAGGACCCTTACAAGCCGACACCATTAGAAGGCTTAAGTTCATCACCTTCAAAGGCTAATCGTATGCATAAACAAAAGTTAATTAAAATAATAAAAAAAATTGTGGGTGCAAAAATAGAAAATGCAAATACTACTATATAGTTTTTAAAATAACCAAAAAGGCTAGTACAAGCTTATAATAGCTTAACCTGATACATAATAAAGCAAAAATAAATACTTGCCTACTATTGGCTAATACATACTTACAAATAGTCCCAAAAAGGCTAGTAGGCAGTTGAAAACAAACTAAAACAACACAAGTATAAAACAAAACAAAACATAAGTATGATAAATGCCGCCGGCCATTGCTCCCCCAGTCCAGCAGTATGCCTTTGTGTCACCGATGGGTAGGGATCGGAAAGCTAGAGAAGGAAGTGCGACACCTCCTCCAGCTGTCTTGGTGGTGTAAGCGCTAGATGGGAAGCTATTGGGACCGCCATGGTACATCAAAGCAAATGAAGGCGTCACGATTGGGCCTTGTGAGTGGGCGGTATAGGTGCTGTCACGGTGCTTGGTGGGAGACGGTGGCTCTGTGTCTGAAGAATGGCGATTGTGTGCGAGGTGACTAAACAAGCCATTCGGCTTGGCGTGCGTACGAGAAGCCACTAAAGATCACCGAAGTGGCGGCAAGCTGTGTGGACAGCATCCATAACAGCGAAATCCTAGAAGTGACCAGGATGTGCTCGAATGGAGTCTTTGTGAGCGTGGAAGAGACAGACTGCGATCTCGGGGAGGAGGCTGGGGGCGATGGGAGGCGGAGCTGGAGGGGAGAGAATCAGGAACTGAGGTTCCCCGCCACTTGGGACATTTGCTCGTACGAGGGAGGTCCTGCGCATGTCATCACGACATCCTCACGCTTAGTGTAAAGAAAGATAGTGGCATAGATAGAGATTAAAACTCATGAGATACGATCATGGGACGACTCTGCTTAGGCCCAGCTGTCACGTGGTTCAGGGAACCCCGAGGTGCTCAACACATGGCATAACAATCTTGGCATCAAAGGGAATAGCCTCTGCCTGACCAAGCCCTTTGCAGTGGACGGAAATAAAGTAAAGGCGGCCATGATAAGCTCTCTTGATTGAACGGAACCCCTCGTATATCCAGATAAAGGCCCTCACAGAATAGCTCCTCTGCTGGCTGCAAATAGTCTTTGAAAGTGGGAACATATTAGACCCGAAGTCTACGTGATGCGGCTGAGGAGACATATGCGGAGGAAGCGCCTCAGGTAGGATAGACCGGGGCTGTGTATGTCGAGAGAGAGAGAGAAGGCGAACATCTCTGCAGGTGAGGGGTGAGGCCCTTGCAAATGTCCCTGCAGGGTTAAGCCGGAGGCTCTTGGCGGGCCCAGCTGACGATATCGAAGCTCGCGGTATCCCAGGCGGCCATCTATCTTGAAATGAAGAGTACATCGATTGAATTCCGGGGATGTCATGGTATGAAATAAAAACTTCGAGAACCACCCAGGATGAAAAATACCTGGTCGTAAGCAGCGGCGAATACACGTGGACTGACGCATAGAATCTACGGCCGAGTGGGTCGTCAATCTTGGTATATCATAATAGGACTCTCCGTGGAAGTCCTTGGCATGACAATCCACATTCCCGGGTATCGGGTCACAGTGAAATAGTGGACACCTCATCCTCAAAGTAGGGGATAACTGAGCGATGGTGTGCGGGACTGCAGGCGTGGAGGCCCAGGGAAGGCTCGGGCCTAGAACGAAGGCTCCTCGGGCGGATGTTCGAGACTGCTTGATGGGGGCTCTCAGAGTGAAGGCCGTGGATGCACAGAGAGAGGGGCCGAGTCCTTTGGGTGTATCATCGGATGGGGGCTCGGCGCCACTGGGCTCCTACGGGATGTGGAGGGGGTACGGACTCTGCATCATGGGTTGTAGTGGGGACAGCGGGGGGTGCCTCGGCACCCTAAGCTGGAGAGTGGTCTGCGGCAGCCACAGGAGTGCCGGAGTGCCATCTCTGGCGGGGTCGGTCCCTGAACCCCGGGCTGAGATTGATGCCCTCCGTGGGTCTGAGCCATGGTGGGAGGCTGGGGCGGGCGAAATGGGCGCCGCGGCAAGGGTGAAGCCGGCGTACGGCGGGGAAGCAGGGCATGCGGCAGGGTGGCTAAAGAAAGTAGAGGAGGCCTTTTTCATAGCACTTCAAAATGAAGGGTGCGAGAAAGATGAAGGTCCTCCCACTATCTTGAGCGTGAGGTGGCTTTTTCGCTACTCGGGGCGAATTTTCGCTACTATAGCGAAAATTTTGTCCTGCACCAGCTTTTCTCCTACAAAATAAAAACAAAAATAAGATAAATAAAATAATATAAAATAATAAAGAAAAACACATTAGCTAGATATCAAGAAGGTTTTAATTAAAGCGAGATAAAATAAAAATCTTAAAAATAAAACAAATTAAAAATTGTGGCAGAAAACAGAATTTTGAGATTTCTTGGTTTGGTCTCAATGGAATCCAAGCCAACTCAATAGCTCGAATGATCATGGAGGATCGAGGAGGATATCTCCTGCTTGCCAGTGGCGAAACGTGAGGCTTCACTCGTTGCACATTAACCTTGAATACTCTCTTGTCTTTCGGGTTGAGAAGGTCAGCCAAACCATTGAGATATGCTTGGTGGATAATAAATGGGCCCATCCATCGCGATTTGAGCTTGCCCGGAAATAGATGGAGCTTGGAATCATCGGGAGGACTTGATCCCACGATTGAAGGTTTTTCACGGTTATGAAATTGCGATCATGCCACTTCTTACATTTATCCTTTGCAATTTTGGATTGAAGTAGGCGTCGTTTCTCAGCTCTTCTAACTCGTCAATCTCAAGCATTCTTTTTAGGCCTGCTCGGTTCATATCCATGTTCAAATTTCGTATTACCCACCACGCGCTTGTATTCGATTTCTCTTGTGTGCGCGAGCACATAAACTAAGCGATACGGGGACATGCCGAGGATGGTCTTGTATGATGTTCTGTATGCCCACAATGAGTCCTGAAGCTTCAAAGACCAGTCCTTCACCATTGAATTAACAACTTTCATCGGGGATAGTATTTATTTTCTCACGTTGGCTCGCTTGACCCTTTGGTTTTGAGGATGATGCAGGTGGCTACCTTGTGCTTAACACCATACTTGGATAAGAGGTTCTCAAGGGTTTGTTACAAAGGTAGGGAACCTCCATCATTGATAATTGCTTTAGGAACTCGAATCTAGAAAATGTTCTCTTGAGGAATTTTAGCCGACTTTGTAGTCATTTGCCTGCGTATCTTGTGACCCTTGGACCGTAGTCCACCCCCGCGAGATGTAGGCATAACCGAAGGAAGTGGGAATGGTCCCGTAAAGTCGATGCCCTATACATCAAACAATTCAACTACTAAAATGGGGTTGAGGCATCATGTGGCGTGGGAAATCTTTCAAGTCTTTGGCACTTTGCTTGCACATGGTGTAGGCATTCTTAAATAATGACTGACCCGATAAGCTCGAATGCGAAGCACTTTCATGGCTGTTTTAAATGAAGCTAATGCCCTCCACACGCCTTATCTTGGCAATGGTGAGAATTCCCTCTGTTCTTCTTAGGCACACATTTCACGATTGTCGATCAACACAATACTTGAACAAATCTGACTCCTCCCGATAGTACAAATGAACTAGTGCATGGAAGAACTTATTGTCTGTGCTGTCCACTCAGCGGTAGCTCTCCTGTACCAAAAAATTAGCAATGTTTACCATGGTGCTATGATCACTGCTCACGTGAGACTCCTCAGAAATTCATCAAATACAGAGGGTCAGGGGTAATAGTGCTAGTGTTAATCTAGAGAAGATGATCGCAACAACGTTTCTCCACACCCTTCTTATCTCTAATCGATGTTGAACTCTTGTAGCAATAGAACCTACTTCATGTAAGTCGGCTTTTGGAATTCTCGTTTTTTGTGAGTAGATTAATTTCGTTGAATGATCTCGTGAAGATTACAATATCTCGACCCAATCAAATAAGATCGAATCCATTTTAAAGCATTGCACTTCACCGCTAGTACTCTTTCTCCGTAGCAGTGTAGTTTCTCTCAGCTTCATTTAACGCTCGCCGCATACACACAATCGCATACACGCCCTCTCAGTTCCTTCGTCCGGAACAAATTTCCGACATTGAAGGTCACTAGCACGGACATTGCCCTCAAAAGGCAAGTGCCGCCAAGGGCTCTCGCTTAACGGGTGTCGTAGTCAAATATGCCTTAAGTGGAACTTCTTTGCTGGCATTTTTGCATCCCATTCAAACTTGCATCTTTTTCAAGGAGCTGTAGAAATGTGTTGGGCTATTTTCGAGAAGCTCCCGTATGAACCCCGTGATAGAAGCCTGCATGTCCCAAGAATTGCCGCACTGTCTTCACATTAGTAGGAGATGGCAATTTCGAGATCAATTCTACCTTGGCTTTATCCACTTCAATTCCTCTCTCGGAAATGATGTGCCCCAACACTATGCCCTGATTTACCATAAAAATGGCACTTTTCCCGCTTTAGTTAGGTTCTTTCGACGCATTCGCGGCGACGCGCTTCCAAATGGACTAGGCATTCATCGGTCCTCCGCCGTGAAACTCGTTTATGTCATCCATATAAACCTCCATAATACGCTCCACCATATCACTAAAAATACCCAGCATACAACGCCTAAAAGTGGCCACTGGCACGATAATCGGGGCGGCATCCCATGCGCATGCTGTACCAAAAAGGACAAGTGAAAGTGGTCTTTTTCTTATCATCGACAGCGATTTCGATCTGGAAGTAGCCGGAATACCCATCTAAAAAGTAGTAGAAGGGATGACCTGATACTCTCTCTAGGAGCTGGTCCATGAAAGGTAAGGGAAAGTGATCCTTTCGCGTCACCTCATTCAGCCTTCAGAAGTCGATACATGTACCCTTCTCACTCAGTAAGCTCGTGGGCATTTCCTCCTTTCTCATTGAGCACCAGAGCACAACCCCTGATTTCTCGGGTACTACTTGCTGGGATCATCATCAAGAGCCATCTGACATGGTATATGATGCCGACTCAGAGCAATTTCAACACTCCACCGCATCACCTCTTACATATGCGGATTCGCCTCCGTGGCTGTCGAACCGCTTTCAATTCCTCTTCTAAGTAGATATGATAAGTGCATACGATCGGTCGATGCCTTTCAAACGGAAATCTTCCGATCCCATTGCTTTCTTGTTCCTTCGAGGATTTGAAGCAAACTAACCTCCCCGTGGATCGTCAATACGAAGAAATCACTGATTAGACAAACGCATTTTTCCTCCAATAAGAGTTTGAAAGAATCACAGGAAGCCAAGATCAACCATGAGGACCATGTTCCTCACCTTAGTGCAGGTAAAACTTCTACCTTTCTTTCTCCATCGCTTCTGCAGTTCACTAAGCTCCCGCTGTCTTCACATCGTCAACCAACTCCCTGGTTAATACATCTTGCACAAGCAGCTCATTTGCTTGTTCTTCAAGGATGGCCTCTATCGCACAAACCTCTTCACCGCTACTCTCCCTCGTTGGTGCATGTGCTTTTTTTGGCTCGTGATGGAAGATATTGAGCTCAAGGCCTGCGCATTTCCAGTTAGCCGCATCACCCCATTCTCCGACAAATTAATGATAGCATTGGAAGGCCAAAATGGCCTTCCTGTGATGATTGGCACATGGTTAGCTCCTTCTGCCACTGTTCATCGCTACCATGAAAATCACTTCAGATAAGAGAACTCCATCCACCCGAATCAAAACATCCTCAACTCGTTCCTTTATTGATGGACTACCCGCTTAGAGACAAGTGATGTTGGTTAGCTTAAGTTCGCCTTCAAATTTCAAGTCGCTTATACATGGAAAAGGCAAGATTAACACTTGCCCCCAAATCTAGCAATGCCTTTTCCACACAAGTGTCACTACAAATAATGGAGATCAGAGGACACCCCTGATCTTTATTATTTCAGAGTCTTGCACTCAACAGATCCCGTCCCACAAAAGGCCTTTTATTCTTTACACAGTGTTTACTTTACCGCAGTCCTTCAAAAAACTTTGCATACGGACTTGCTTTTGATCATATCTGAGAAGAGTGGATGTTAACCTTCTCACTCCCATCATGAGTACTTAAAATTTCATTTTCGTTAATTGATTTTCTCCTCTTTTCATGTCTCGAGGGCACGAGAGGGTACACTAGCTAATTCTCTTCCCACTTAAAGTGTCTCCAGTGGTCTGAAACCACAGTCTGAAGTCTTTTCTCGCTGGGCTTGGGACTACTGGCCAGTCCTCGTATTTACTTCCACGCCCAATGCCACTCACCACTTATCGACTACTGAGGAGCCTATCTCATGCATTCTCAGCCTTCATGTTCCGGAAGCGAATTTCTTTCAGACCTCGTCACGTGGGTTAGACAACTCGAAATGGGAAATCTGGTAAGCTATCATTGTTGGAGATCTCGTATGCATATTGTCTATTTTACTGAAAGGAGCTCTCTACTGCCTCAATTTTTTGATTATTTGAATTCAACATCTTTGTTCCTCCACAGTGTACTCCACACCCTTGCTTAAAATCAAACTGCTTGCTCAACAAGAGAAGAGGGTGGAGCTTCTCGCACAGTATAATGCAGGAGCCAAACTGCCACTGCCTCGGGGGCATAAGTGTGGGGTTTTTAAGCCTATGATAGTTCTCGTGATCCACTTCCAGTGGTTATGTGTCGCTTATTACCTGAGCATTTGTCGGTGGCTGCATTTTGACCTAAGACATGGGCATGCCTGCATTAAATCCCTCACTAGCGAACCATTAGACACTGCCTTCGAAGAGGCTACTTGACTAACAATTAAACAGTCGGGTGAGATGTGAAGTTCCATCACCGCCGTACCATGCCGATTTCTCATTTCGTTCCTCCAACCTTCGAGTCAAAGCGGTCAGTTTTGCTTTCATCTCCGTAGAGCTGAAAGTGCATAAATGCCTCCTCTCAGTGGTCAAGGGCCTCATTTTTTCAACCTCTCTTGATTCGGGCTTTATCCCATGCCTTGATGTTTCTACACATACCAAAAGTCCATGGCTGTTACTGGTGCTTACTCAAGAAGTCCCTCCCACACACGGTTTCCAGTCGCTTTCATGGCCAGAGAGAGACATACCATTATAAAAGTGATTCATAAGCATCCAAGTATAGAAACCATGGTGTGGACATGCACTCAATGGTTCTACATGAACTCCTCTCCCAACACCGATAAACTTCTTATTATCGTAGGTCGAAGTGCGCTTTGCCCCCCTTCTCAAACCTAAGGTCTTGGTCAGGACCGGAAAATTCTTCCGTACCAGCTTGAAGTTCGGCCCAATTTAATTGTTCTCGGCCTCGAATTGAGCCAAATCTTGGCCTTGGTTTCAAGTGTCAATGGAAAGCTGTTTCACTTAAGTAGGTCCATGTCAGGCACACCTTCTTTAAAAGTTGTGCAAACTTCCTCGAACTCCCGGATATGTGTATATGGATTTTCATTCTCCATTCCATGAAAAGTGGGAAGCAAGGGCATCAAATAGGGTCTTACTACCACATCATCAGCAGGTGGTATGATGTAGGAAGGTGCACTCACTCTAGGAGGGTGTATGTGGTCCCTCATTGACCTATATGTTGTAGGATTTATTGAGTCCTTGTCGACTTTTTTTGTTTCTTCGTAGAGGATCCATTCGTCACCGTGGTACACCGACTTCACAACCTTGTTCAATCGTGTACTAACTCTTTGCAATCTACTCCGATATACATCTATCCTAAAGTGGTACATAAACACCGTGGAAACAAAAAGAGCATTTCAAAGCAAAGAACAATCTAATACATAAACATGCATCAATGTTAGCTAAGAAATAAACGATCGTTATTCATAAACTCAAAGAATGACCGGCCGAAAAAAACTGAAATTCTAAACAATGGAATTCAAAAAGGTCACCAATACTTGTAATGAGGATTACAAGTACTCATCATCTCATCATCTGTAGTAAGGCACCATCCACCCGGCACGGCGCCATTTGATTCTATACACAAGAGGTGTTATGAATCAACAAAATTTTTTGAACCTAAATTACTCCTTACCGTAGTGTAACCAATGCAAAGATAAATGCTCTAGGATCTAACACGTGGATGGGTTTTCGTCTACAAATGATTTCAGAATGAGTCAAAATGGCGAGGCGCTTTTGTTTGGATTTTGGATTTGTATGCATAGTGGTTGTTTTCACTATACTAATCGAAGGCAATTTGAAATAAGATGTAAAAAGAAGTCTCAATTTCGGGGCCACTAGTTTGGTATGATAGGGTTGCAAAGGTATCCGGTTATTTCTCACGCATTAGGAAGATAATTCTATAGTCATTTCCAAAACCGGATCTTGTTTAACTTTAAAGACTAACCTCGCACCATTTCTCTTTAAACATAGCATTTGTATCGAACATTAAATGTTCCTGAAGTTGAAATCTAGCATTTAACCTACCTCCGATGGCTCGTAAATGACAACTAATGGATGTCAGTGTATCTACCACTAAGAATACACTGAACCCTAAAAGCTTGCCAAGTATTGACCAATGAAAGTACATCAAATAGCTTTAAACCTAGTTTTGAAAGTTTGGAAACATAAATCTGTGATGCCTTGAAGTGAAGAAATCTGAAAGGAACACCTGCAAACCTTATCAACCTACCTAGCAACCCTCCTCTTAGAGTTTAGAGGCTTTGGCAAACATCCTTTGAGTTGTCATCACTCAAAGAGGTGTGTTTTAAGTTGTTACTAGAAAATTGAGAAAGAAAGAGAGAAGAGAAAATGAGGGCCAAAAACGGGAGGCCAAGTAATGGAAATACCTTTGTTGAAAAGTTAGGTTACAAAATTGTTTAGAAAATATTATATAGCCCTTCTGAAGCAGGTGAAAATATAATCTAACCTAACTAGTATAATTACGGTGAGGTAGAAATGAAATTAACCAAAAGCTGGGGTCGTTTGTACCTGAAAAAACGAGGGACGAAGGAATTTATTCTGGTGAGAATTTAAGCTACATCGCAATTAGCTCTGTAGCGAAATTGCTATAGTAGCGAAAATTTCGCTATTGTAGAAAAATTTCGCTACTATAGCGAAATTTCTGCCCCATGCTCCTGCTTACTCCCGATCAATTTCTTCATTCCTGGCTTGATGCAATCGAAGATAAATCATACGAACTCGATGTAAATCATTTCCGACTTAATTATGCACAGCGATATGATAGAATAGGTTCTTAAACGCAAACTACCCTGAATAGCCTCGAAATACAATCATTAGTACTAAAAGGGATACCACCGCGTGTCAATCGGCTTAACTAATATGATTAGTACACAAAAAAGTACTTAGAACCTATCTTAAATAAGGTTGAAATAGCCGTTTGGGCACTAATCAACGTAACTCTTGTATGACCCAAAGCGGGGCCCTTTGTAATGACCCAAACGGGGTCCATGTCATCAACCCAAATAGGGCAAACTATATCTGTATGTTGTAGCAACTATATCCTTAATAGGCATGCCCATCTATCCATCTACCTAGTCATAAGCGGACAATCGGTTTATTACGTTTTCCAATATATATCATTATACGTGAATGACTATTATTTATCATGTATGCATATGAGATATTCACTGTCATTATTCTCATATTCATAAAGTAATTTCCGCATCTCTTGTCATCATATACATATCGCTATTATTCCATTCTATTTATTCCATATTATTTAGCATTAAATCCTTACAACTTTTAGTCAAATTCTTTATCTCATAGCTAAGTTATAATGACTTATTTTCATATAAAACCATCTCCACTAATACTGGGAGTATATAAGAGACATTTGGATGTCTCAAAATCCTATAGAAAAGGACATGAAAGTCATTTCCCAAAACAGGGTCCAACTTCACTTATTTTCTAGGTACAATGAGTTCAAAATTCCTTCATGTACATTGTTCCTCTATGAATCTATTTTACTCAGAAATTGGAATCACTCCAATTGAATCATCCAAACTCAAGTTATGGCATTTTAATGCCAATCTGGTATGTTTGCCCAATTTTCACTAGTAACCGACTATGAGACCTGATTTCAGGGGTCTTAACTTCATAATTTGACAATAGTTCCTTCTACTCATTTAAATCTACGATAATAAGGGTTCTTCTCAAATTGGAATCATCCAATTTGGAGCACCAAAACTCAAGATATGTCTTAAACAACAAGGACTGCTCTATTTTCAAAACAGAACCAGTAACTAGTCTTTAGACACAAATTCAAGGGTCCTTAAGTCATATTAATACTTTAGGCCCTTCTAGGAAAATGTGGTCACAGGTCTTGAGTTTCCTCTCAAGCTGAGATTTCCCTAAATCGGAGTACTCTAAACAAAGTTATGGCCAAATAATTCACTTAGGGTTTTGGGGAAATTTTGACGGCATCTCCCCTAAACCCCAAATATTTCCTTTATACTTAGTCACCCCAAGCTCTAACTCTCCTTTTCTTCTTCACTTCTCCCTTCTCTTCTTCAAACCGTAACAAGAGACCAAGTGAAAAATGAGAGAGCCAAACTTTTGGATCTCGTTCCCCTCTCTTATCCGGATTCCAAAGGCTCCCAAGGCCAATTTGAATTCCAAACTCCTAGAAAGCCACATGTTACTCTACCATTCGATCACTCTTTTCTCAACTTGCACATTAACCCTTAGTTTGCATTTAGGTCCTTACCACTGAGTCCGCTAATTTTCTTTAATTCCACCTGCTTTTTATAATACTCTATGTACGAACTTATTACTTTAAGACAAATAAGTCCTCACATGGAAAATTACCAAATATACTTTAAACATGTTATAAAACTACTAGGGTATAATTCGAGGTGTTACAATCACAGGACGGAGGGCTAGCTTGGACCATATGAGCTGATGCATGAGAGTTTCTGTGGTGGCGACACAATAACTGCTTAGAAAGTAAAGAAATGCAGGGTGCGCCAGATTTTGTAGCGCATGTCCCAGATCATACCCCCGCCACTTTATTTTGTACTAATCTTTCGGTTTGCCACTGACAATTGTTCAATGCTATATTCTCTAGAATCTGGTATGCTTCTATCTATTTCTTTCCTAGAATAGCTCCTCCCGCATAAGCATCAATCAAAGTTCTTGTAGGTACACTTAACCCATTATAAAAATTATGCATTTGCATCCATTTAGGTAAATTATGATTAGGAAATTTTCTTAAGAGATCTTTGTTCCTCTCCCAAGCTTCATAAAAGGACTCACCATCTAGTTGGCAAAATTTAGTTGATGTCTATCCTTAACTTTGCTGCCTTGGTTGGTGGGAAGAACTGAGTCAAAAACTTGCTAACTAGTTCATCCCATGATGTGATAGAATCTAGAGGCTATGTGGTAACCCAATGCTTTGGCTTGTCCTTCAATGAGAATGGGAACAATTGAAGGCAGATAGCATCATCACTGACTTCGTTGCACTTCACCATATCGCATACTTCTAAGAAGTTCAGGATGTGCGCATTTGGGTCCTCATGGGAAAGTCCAGTAAATTGTACTCCTTGTAAGAGTTGAAGGGTGATGGACTTGAGCTCGAAGTTATTAGCCGGTCTAGCCAGTCTCCTTATCATAGGTTGAGTAGTGGATGGAGGACGAGCAAAGTCTTTGATGGGTCTTAGGACATTGTCCATCTATGTAATGTTAGGTGTTGCACCATCTCCCATTCTGGAACCATCTTCTTCTCCTCTAAAATCCTCCATATTTTCCTTAGGTTGATGTTCTAACTGAATAGCTACTCTCTTATCTCTCCAAATTCTTCTCAAAGTCTCTTCAATTTCAAGATCTAATGGTATAAGATTGTTAGCCCTCAATCTCGCATTTAACCTAATGGTACTTGAAAATTTCAAAGAAGAAAACTAAATGTCAAAAAATAAAATAAAATGAAAATTGAAAACAAGCAAATTAAAAGAAATGTTTGAAGTACTAGATATGTACTTTGTATCGATATTAAGATAAAAATACAAATACGGCAATGGCACTAAAACTTGATGAGGCATTTTCATGTTTTGCCATTAAGAATATGTGTAAAAGTCTATAAAAATGCTGATCGCACAAGTATATGCGTGTCGAATGTCTGATGTGATAAGCGTACAAGGATCGATCCACAAGGATGAACGAGATGCTAAGTACCGAAATTGAACTACCTCTCTAATAACCAAACGAACAGTTGTGATGATTTTGGACAAAAAAATCTAAATTAAAAACACTAAGTAATATAACTAGAAAATTGATTACGCAAGTTGAGGGTTTCTTAAGATAAAGAGGTTCTATGGTTTTTGGTGCGATTAGACAACACACCTATATCTAAACCATAATCCTATTCTATTATTTCACTAGACAATTCTCCAAGGTGATTCTTGACTTTTTTAATTACGAGCCCCTCTCGAGGTCAAGTAACCTATTAACTAATACTAGGTTTCTTGCTTTTTAGTTCAACCCCAAGCATTAGCAGTGCCTTGAGTTCCAAGAACCCTACACGCCTCCTAATCACTGATGATTTCTACACCACTGAGCTAATTAGTTTGATTCACCTAGGTCTAATTCTCTACTCCCTTCTCATATCTCATAGAGAATCACACACCACATTAATATTGGCCATACATTAATATGCAAATAAAATAAAGAATTAATTAATAGAGGTTCAATCCCATGAGATAATAAAGGAAGAATTCTAGCAAGTAGATATAAGTTCATGTCTAATACACAACCAAAGCCCTAGAGTTTTAAGTTTAGAACATAATGAAATTCGTGTACATCATAAAATATGGAGAAAACATGAAAGTAAGGGTAGAAGAACTCTAATGCTGAAAGATTAGGTGATGCTTAGTCTTCTTCCCCCGATTCACGGTTCTCCCGATCTTCAATATCTATCTCTATGTCCGTCTTTCTCCGCTCTTGCCAACCTTCGTCTCTCAATGTGTGTTCCCTCATCCCTCCATTGTTCTTCCTTAAAAACCCTTGAAGAGCGCATTCCTCGACTACCAAATTGGGCTGGACCCGCGAACAGGCCTAGTGATGTCTCGACATTTGGAGCATGAACTCGATTCTTTCCTCTCTTAGCCTCCAGAGTGCCTCTAAAATGCTAAACTTTAACCTAACTACAAAAAGGAACTACATATTAGTATATGAAGCAAAAATGTTACTAAATTAATTATAGAAAAGATCTAAAATATACCAAAACCCGATTATGTAACGAGTGTTTTTGGACACTCATCAATTCCAACAACATTGTTCCAGTTGTATCTGCCCAAGTAATAACCCCTACTGTGGTACGAGTACAAGTGATGCCTATTGGTGTGACTATCTCTGTCTCACCTGGAGAAAAACCAGAGATGTTCAATGGACTAAACTTTAAAATGCGGCAATATAAGATGTTATTCAACGTAACCACCTTGAATCTTGCAAGATTCTTAACTAAACATGCTCCTAAGCTCAAAGAAGATGAGCATGATATCCAAGTTATTAGTGTTGTGGATGCTTGGAAACATTCTGACTTTCTATGAAGGAACTATGTCATGAATGCTTTGACTGATTTTTTATATAATGTGTATTCAGATAAGAAAACAACCAAGGAGCTATGGGAATCACTAGACCGAAAATATAAAATCGAGGATGCTAGGATCAAGAAGTTCGTCATGGGTCGTTTCCTTGATTACAAAATGGTATATTCCAAGACTGTGGTCAGTCATGTCCAAAAAATTCAAGTAATCCTCCATGAAATACATGTTGGGGGAATGATGTTGAGCGAAACCTTTCAAGTTGCAGCTATTATTGAGAAGTTACCTCCTACTTGGAAAGACTTCAACAATTACCTCAAGCATAAGAGAAAGGAAATGAGCATCGAAGATCTAATTATTAGACTTAGTATCGAAGAAGTAAATAAAGGATCTAAGAATAAAGGGGCACGCAATCCAAACGAGGCCAAGGCTAACTTTGTGGAACATGGTCAAGGTTCAAGTTCAAGAAAGCCAACAACAAAATGAATGGCACTAAGTGGGAACTAAAGGGGGAGTCTCCAAGAAGAAGAAGTTTCAAGGAAAATACGTCAAATGTGGGAAGCAATGTCATAAATATGCATATTGTAGGCTGCCAAAGAGGAACAAACCCAAAGATACCAATGTGGTTGATGACATTAGCATGGATGTGTATGACACACCCCATAGTAGCACCGAAAGGTAAACTCAGGGATCCAATCCTGCTGAATGGTGGATCGACACCGGTGCTACCTCGGCCATGTAAAAGGCTCGAATAAGAAGATGTTCTCACTCTTGAACCAACTAAGAATGGGGAAAGGTGTTACGGAAACTCACAATTTAAAATCAAAGGCTAAGGAAAGATAATCTTGAAGATGACTTCTGGAAAGGAGCTAACCCTATCAAATGTTTTATATGTACCTGAAATCCGCAATAACTTGGTGTCTGGTTCATTGCTGAATAGTCATGGATTTCGGTTGGTGTTTGAGTCAGATAAATTTGTTTTGTTAGAGAGTTGAATGTATGTCGGAAAAGGGTATATGAGTGATGGCATGTGGAAACTTAATGTAATGATTATCATTAAGTCAGATATTAATAAAGCTAGTACTTTTGCTTATATTCTTGAGTCTTCGAATCTATGGCATGGTAGATTAGGACATGTTAATTATGATATATTGCCTAGATTAATTAACTTTAATCATATACCGACTTTCTAAACTGACAAAAATATATGTTAAAATCAAATACACAAACCTAATTAAGTCATCTTTTCAAAGTGTTGAAAAACACGCTAAACCTCTTGACTTAATCCATTTTGACATATGTGATTTGAAATTTGTACAAACAAGAGGTGGTAATAAATATTTTATTACCTTTTTTTATGATAGCACCAAGTATTGTTATTTGTACTTACTCAAAAGTAAGGATGAGGCGATAGAGAAATTTGTTCTCTACAAAAACGAGGTTGAGAATCAACAAGAAAATTAGCGTGCTAAGAAGTGATCGAGGTGGAGAGTATGAATCACCATTTGTTGATGTTTGTGCTCACCATGGGATTATACATGAAACCATAACACCTTATTCACTTAACCAATGGAGTGGCCGAGCTGAATCGCACTTCTAAAGGAAATGATAATGCAATGTTGATAAGTTCTGGTCTACCACAAAACATGTGGGGAGAAGTCATTTTGTTTGCTAATTACCTTTTGAATAAGGTACCTAAAAATAAAGCAGAGAAGACTCTATATGAGTTATGGAGAGGACGACAGTCATCCTACAAATACTTACGAGTATAGGGATGTTTGGACAAAGTGGCAGTTCCTCCACCTAAAAAGGTGAAAATAGGACCTAAAACTATTGATTACATTTTCATTGGTTATGCACATAAAAGTATTGCTTATAGATTTATTGTCCATGAGTCGAATATCCTAGATATTCACAAGAAAACGATAGTGGAATCAAGGAATGCATCATTCTTTGAAGATGTATTTCCATGTAAATCCAGGGAAGAGCCAAGCTCATCGAAACGAGTGCTTGAGAATATTCATGGAAATAGTCATGATCAAGATAAAGATGGTGAGTAGAACCTAGACGCGGTAAAAGAGTAAGAATAGATAAATCTTTTGGTCCAAATTTTCTAACATATGTGCTTGAAGGGGAACCTCGGACTTTCAAAGAGGCAGTGAACTCTACAGAAAGTCTCATTTGGAAAGAAGCCATTAAGAGTAAAATTGATTCTATACTACATAACCATACTTGGGAACTAGTGGATCTTCCACCAGATTGTAAACCTTGAAGTTCCAAGTAGTTTTCAAGAAGAAACGAAAAGTAGATGGATCGATTGACAAGTACAAAGAAAGACTTGTGATCAAAGGCTACAAACAAACTGAAGGCCTTGATTATTTTGATACATATTCTCCTATGATGAGAATAAATTTCATAAGGATGGTGCTTGCAATTGATGCCTTAAGGAACCTTGAAGTACATCAAATGTATGTGAAAACAACCTTTCTTAATGGAGATTTAGATGAAGAAATCTACATGGAGCAATCTATGGGGTTTTCTACTTTGGGACAAGAAAATAAAGTCTGTAAATTTGTGAAATCATTGTATGAGCTAAAAAAGCACCAAAACAATGGCATGAGAAATTTGACAATGTCATGATATCACATGACTTCAAAACTAACGAATGTGACAAGTGTGTATGTCAAAGACACAAAACATGGATATGTCATTGTATGTCTGTACATAAATGACATACTTATTGTCGGTAGTAATGATGACTTGCTGATGTTATATTGGGCATAAAAATCAAAAGAACATTAGATGAACTCATTCTAAGTCAGTCACACTATGTTGACAATATTATTGGAAAGTTTGACAAAGATAATTCTGGTATAGCCAAAACACCTATAGATGTAACTCTACATTTCTCCAAGAATAAAGCAAAGAAAGGTTTTTCGTTATATCACTCTGCAAAGAATGTGCAGTCTAATGTACTTAATGAGTTGTACAAGAGCAAACATAGCCTATGCAGTCAATAAATTGAACAAATACACGAGTAATCTTGGAGCTAAGCATTAGCAAGGAAGTATGAGAGTATTAAAATACTTAAGGTTTACTCGTGATTATGGGCCGCACTATACTAGATATCCTACTGTATTTGAAGGATATAATGATGCTAATTAGATATCTAATGTTAAAGACTCAAAATCCCAGAATGGTTATGTGTTCATCGAGAGGAGTAGTTAGCCCATGCAAACCCTTAAAACAAATAGCTTATTGCTGTGATCCATACTAATCTAAGTTTATATCACTAGATAAATGTGGGGAAGAGGTTGAATGGCTAAGCCACTTCCTAGAGGAGATTCCCAAAATTTGTGCCTCCAATATGCATACATTGTGATAGTCAAGCTATTATTGGTAGAGCACAAAACAATATGTACAAAGGTAAGTCTAGACATATTCGTTGTAGACACAACACCATTAGACAACTACTCTCAACTTGGGTTATCTCTCTAAATTATGTAAGATGTAAGGATAACATCGTGAACCAAAGGGTTAAACAGAGAGTTAGTTGAGAAATCATCGAGGGGAATGGGACTAAAGCTCGTAAAGGAATAAGCTAACACAATGGATATCCAACCTAGCTGATTATAGATCTCAAGATTTAGGTTCAAAAGGATAACTAAATTGTAAAGACTTTGATTTGATCATTGTGGGGATCTTCCCGTTGTCCATTTCTATGATGAAATAGTGATGCTCATAAGAAGAATGTTAAGCTATGCTTTTAATGATCTCTATGCCTTAGAAAAGAGTAACATGAGCTACTCTTAATTTAGGAGATCACCTATGTAAGGGTGAAGTGGGAGTTGAATATGGCGCAATTCTTATTAAGCTCTTGTATCACAAGATGTATATTCAAGGCCAAATCAAACATAAAAGCAAGAACTAGATTTTAGGAGGATTCCTGTGTGAGCTATGTCATCACTTACACAAATGACAGAACGATTCAAGGACATCGTGTCTATTGTTTAATCAATAGAGTAAACTTACTTATACAAGGGAAAGTTCAAAGGGTAACACCTACCTATCCTATCCAGGTTTCAACCATTGTACTCTATCACTCGAGAGGTCTTATATGTTTGGGTATCAATTTCATTCATGTGGGATTTGTTGGAATTTTCGTTAAACAGTGAATGAAATTTTAGTTATGTTTTTAACTGATTGATTTATTTGGTTTTAATTCAATTTCAAAACGTTCGATGGTTTTAATTTTGATTCATTTCTTTCGTTGACAGTTTACCTTGCCTAAGCCTATATAAAGAAAGGGTCCAACTCTCTTCGGTATGTAGATTTTTTAAAGGAAAATTCTCTAAAATCTTTGAGATTCTGTTTGATCTCGTTTTTATTTCAAGTGAAGAGTATGAACGTCATTTTAGTTCATCAGAAGAGACTTTAGACAAGATGTTGTCACCGTCCCTCCAAAGATCGCTCTATCCTGGGAAGTAGATGCCGACGAAATCTAAAAGCACTACCAGAGAAGTCGAATATGCTTTAAGGAGATTGTGCAACAAGGCTCGATCTTTCTTTGATCTATAGTTTTTTGGGTTTCTTTGTAATCTTCTTTCTCTACTTCTTCTTTTCGTTTCAATGTATTCACGAATTTTTGTAATAGAAACTGATAAGTCTATTGCAAGTTATTTGGTCAATGACAAGTGGGATTTAGACTTTTTGCATAATGCTTTGCCTTAGGATATTCTTAGCCTACTAAATACCATGGTGCTACGCAATGACGATAATGCCAGCAACTCTTTCAGTTGGGGTCTTTCTCTATCAGGATCATTCTCAGTTAGTTGTGCTTATTCTTTGGTTAATTCGTTCTGGCCTAGGGGATGTGACTGATAATATATGGGGTATAATATGGAAGATTAAAGCTCCATAGAGGTGTAGATTTTTTCTTTGACTTGCTATACAAAATTGTTTTATGACTAATTAATGTGGAAAGGAATCGAAGGGGGCTCACAAGTAACGTCTATTGCCCTATTTGCTTAAGTCATCCCGAAACCATGTTGCATGTTCTACGTGATTGTGAGGATGCTGCCTTGGTTTGAAGAAGCTTGGTAGGTTCGGATAGGTGGAATCATGTTAAAGACCTTACTATGGATGAGTGGTTTACTAGAATTTTGCAAAGGAAACTGTATGATGGCTCTCCTGAAGGATGGGATGCAAAACTTGCCATGATAATTTGGTGGCTATGGAAATGGAGAAATAATGCTATATTTCGAAATTAGTCTGTCAATATTAACTCAAAACTTTCCTTTGGAAGGAGGTTGAGGATGGATGCCTTTGCACTGCTAGTCCTCTCAAGGAATAAAATGTGATGTCAGTTGTATCCGTACAATGGAAAGTTCCTCCTCTAGGTCACTAGAAGCTTAATACTGATGGAGCGATGAGAAGACCTAATAGAAGAGCTGGGTGTGGGGGTTTACTACGTGATGAGACTGGTATTTAGATATCTGAATTTTCTTGTAAGCTGGGTATGTGTATTCCCTTGGTTGCAGAATATTGGGCGATGCTACATGGTCTTGAACTTGCTTGGGATAAGGGTTGTCGAAATCTGCAAATTGAAGTTAATTCAAAGTCTACCATTCAGGTCTTCTACATGAACATCCAATTGAGAGGAATGTAGGTAATATAATTCACAAATGCAGGGCATTACTAGCCCATGATTGGGATGTTTCTTTGTCTCCATTTTATGAGGAAGGGAACAACAGGGTTGTGGATTGACTAGCTTATTATAGTGGAGTTGTTATCGGCAAATTTGTACATTTTATTCATCTGCCTTTATGCCTTTCATCCTCTCATGATAGCTGCTGTTTTTGCTGTATTGTACTAATGGTATCTCCTTATCAAAAAAAAAAACTTCATCATAGATAGTTGAACCATAATTAGGGTATTGAACCATGAGCTAAATTAGGGTATGGAACTTATACCAAGCATCAATGTTTTCAAAATTGGATTAACCAATGAATAAAAAAAGTTATCGATTCATAATTTATTGATCAGGTGATTGAAGTGTTACATATTCTATGATATCATAATTATAAATTTTATACATTATTTAAAACAAAAATAATTATAAGAAATTTAAAATATAGATTAAATTAAAATATAAGTTAAAATTGACAATATTTAAAATTAGATTAATCAATATAATTATCAAATGGATTAATTGGAGTCCCAAGTTAAGTCATCCAAAAATAACTTGTTTATCAAAGGGGGAAGCAACTCCATACAAATTTGAAAATATGGAATCAAATTTACCATCCCTACCAAAAACACCCATGAAGGTTGCTTTCTATTTCCAACACTCTAAACAAAGCCATGGTATTCAAATCAAGAGGAGTTTGGGCTTCAGCCCACCAGCTTCCCACTCTTGTGGCCCATTAATACTGGACAAAAAAAAGCCCACATGGCCAACAAGTTTACAGTGGGCCCACTACTTCAATAAATACCTTCATACATGAGAAATTGGACAGTATATTTACTAGTTTTTTTTTTTTTCGGGGTGAAAAGTCTTTGCTACCTTTGTCTGTTTCCAATTGCTGTCACAATTCATATGTATCATGGCTTCCTCTTAATTTCCTCACAAATATTTTCAAAATATCATCAATAAAATATCTCTATATGTGACCAACAAAAATACCAAAAAGCATATTATTATTATTATTATTATATTTGGTTAAATATATCAATATCTATTTAAAATTTCATATGTAAGCAACTCAATTTTTGAATATTTTTATATGATTAAAATTGACGTGCATTGTCCCCATCTTAACAAACTTTTCATTGGGTTTTCAACATGGTTATCATAAATGACTGCAATAATCACCAAACTACTAAGTTTTGGGTGATAATGCTTTTAGGGCAAAAGCATTTTCTTTAAACGATTTTATATTTTAAGTATTACAGAAGTTAAAAAAAAAAAAACCTTGTATAGTTTTTTCATCTCAAAAAAACTAATTTTTTTAGTTTTAAAAATAATTTATCCCCTTACTTTTTTACTTCTTATTATCAAATTTTCAAAATAAAAAAAAATTATAAACATGATCTTAAATTGAAAACATAATTAAGCATGTACTATATGTTATAAAAGTTTATCTTATCAAAAGTTGATTTTACATTAAAGCAAACTAAGTGACCAGATTTTTCATATTCAAAATTTGATCATTAAACACATAAGTAATTTAATCGCGAAATTCATGATGACGCTTTTTCAATCTAATCGCAGCCAGTGTGTGGCCGCTACCGACCCCGAATACCGGAGGGATGGGATGCGTTGGATCGTTTTCACCGGCATGATCACGTAATACGGGACCTACTAACCTTGGTCGCAAAGACTCTTCGCAAAACGAGAGTAAAGAGACGCAGGCTTCGCCCGCGCCGCCTGATGCCAAGTCACTTCTTTCCTCGAGAGAAAGAGACCGCTGATCGCCAGCGGCTTAATGTGTCACGTGACCTTCACCACTGTAATGACCTCAGATTTATAAGATATATTCCTCCCAAATAATACGATAATTAGAATCAATTCCCATTTGATGGATATTTCTTAATACAAATCAGATCGATTTGGTATGTGATATAGAAAAGAATATTTTGGGATAATCTTCTTTCACGGAGATTCATTCGATGCCGATCTAATCTGCCTTTTCTTTTCTCATCAATAGATTTTACTGACTTGCGGAGTCGATAGCAAAAGGTAAATAAATAAATATAATGGGAAGTTAGTGACTATTCTATTTTCTCGCACTGAGACTTCCACAAAGTACTTTGGGCCCACGGACGGACCCTTCCTACTACCTAAAAAGGCCTAATGTCAATGAAAGACCTGCTACCTCATCGCAAACTTCCTTTGAATTCAATTACTGGCCTTCATGCTTCAAGTGAAGCTTCGCTTTTTTGCCTACGCAGAGGCCATGGTACCTTTATTTTTCAAACCCTATCAGTTCATATTAAATTAAAACTCATATCATTTTTTAAAAGTTTTTTTTTTTTTTTTAAAACATATGATAAAACTAAACTTTTTCTGCAAAATATTTTATTTTCATACATAAATTTGCAATTAATTTTTTTGGCCACATCTCAAAGTGAATTTTGAAATAAATAAAAGAAATATTAAAGTGGGATTTCATACCTATCCAGATGGCTTATGTGTGAAAGCTAGAAAATAGAGGAATAATCTTGGGAAAACTCTGAAGGGACAGTTCCAAAAGTTTTGATTGATAAATAGGAGGCTTGACCTTTCCATATTCGAAAATGACCCCTAAGAATATTACCCAGCTATTGGCTCTCCAAATTAATAGACTCCATCATCCTTGTTTGATGCTATTTTTTATTATTTATTTTTTATCGAGACACATTTAATTGTTTCCCTCATTAAATAAATTTGTAAATTACTAATGTGTGTTAGGCATGTCACTAGCATTAACAAATAAACTAATTAGTCTATAATAAAGTGTGATAAATTTTGAGATTCAATCTAATCACCCAAAAGAGGACAGCACAAAGAATAACAAATGAAAAACTTGTGATTCTCATAGACCGTAAAAATGATTAGTAAATCCGAAATCAAAGAATTCTACCTCAATATGGTACAAATAAAAAGAGTAGTTTATTAAAAAAAAAACCCATATTAAATAGATAACCATAAAGAAATACAAATTAAATGAATTATCTCTATCGAAACATAATGTTGTTATTAATACTTTTTTCAATTGCCGCTTAGACATTTTCAGAAGTGATAAAGGATCATGAACCATAAAATTAGGAAGGCCGTTGACAATAATGAAATGATCGATTGAAATTGTAAAATCCCATAAAATTTTAATATTTAAAAAAAAAAGGTAAAACGATAATTTCGATTAAAATCGAAAAATTTTCTGTATCTCTACTTACTTAAACGTACTTCTCACAATCGAATCTGCCTCATAAATCTGGGGCTACCCGCCGTAATTTCATCACTTCAGATAATCGAAATTCATCGCTACACATCGCATACGAAGAATACTAAGATAATCACGCTGACGCTATACGACACCTGATGGAACACATTACGGCATGCTCGCGCGGTGCCTCAGGTAAAAGGTTTATACTGGAAATTACAGTACAAACGAATAAATTACGGTGAAAAGAAAAAATCAAGAAAATTACGAAAATTCGTTAGACGACATGCGACGCGGAGGAAAGTGGGGAAGTTTCCCCACTTTGATCAAATCCGTTGGAATGAGAAAAGAGAAAGATGAAAGCAGGTTAAAAATAAAAAAAAAAAAAAAAATGAAAATGAGAAAAAGGAAAATTAAAAAAAAAAATGGGGAAACAAATAAAGAAAGAGAATTCGGTGGATAAGAATAAGGGAGGAGGAAAAAAAGAAAAGAGGGAGGAGAGAAATGAAACGCAACGTAAGAGAGAAAAAGTTCACTTCTAAGATTTATAGAAACCTGATCACGTATTCGTGAAAGAAGAGGTAACTGGTTCACGTGAACGAGGCATGCGCAGATTTCGTACTTCAAGTTTCGTCAAACCCCAAGAGATGTAATTTTCCTACTCAATATTTACTAAAGCCATGTAATGGCATAAATTGTTCTGTGGCCATATTAGGTCGTGGTGATTTAGTTCCGTGATTGGGACTAAATATTGGAAATTTTTTGACCGATTTCCTTAGTCTCGACCGCTATTGGAGTAGCTATTGATCCCGGATTGATGTCTTTAGGTTTTGTTGTGTGTTTTGGTATCACAATAATTCGGTGACGAATGGAACCAAAAATTGTTCATGATTGCGAAGGGACCAAGAAGTGTCATGTTTTATATGGGTTCGAGATTTGGGTCATTTTGTGTGTATTGTTAGAAAAATAAATAATATGTTGTTGTGTGTAAAAATCATGTTAATATGTGTTTGCGTGATATATTAACATGGAAATTGTGATGAATTGATTAACATGAAAATTGTGATGAATGAAAATTATATGTAGGAAATATAATTATCCTGAAGTTATAAATGTTGCATGACTTAGCATGAAATGACATGATTGCGTTTCATATGCACGGTCACATTGGGTCAAGTCCGTTATGGGTGCATGGTACTGTTATTCACCATTCTTACACGCGCTAGCGAGTTTAAATGGGACCACGCCTAAAATCGGTGACTCACGATTATATAAAACATTAATAAATATAAATCACGTGTACTGAAGCAGAAGAGGGTCGATTCCCTTAAGGTGAAAGGCCCAAATTTATATACGGTTAGACATGATCACCAGTAGTGAAAGTCCGTAAAAATGTCGTAAGGCACACAACGATCCTAAGATGTGACCCTGGAAAAGACGTGGCCCATGAACAACACATAGGATTTGATAAAAAAATTCAAGTGAATATTGGAGGGTTGTCCAATAGTTTAAGTCATTGGGTGAAACACCAATGACTGGTTTTCACACTTAGCATTGCAGGTGTGAGGGAGTCGGTCAGAACTTGGTTTATGGGCATGAGAAGTCTCATCTCATGCATGACACATAATATTCCATATAGGATTGCATTATTTGTATGGAATATGATTGGACGTTTTCGTGGTTGTCATTGCATGTGTATTTTAGATGGGAAGTAACCCTTATAGGAGAATTTTTCATCGGGTACTGCTCACTCCCATCACTGACCTCTTTCACAGATAAAAAGAGATGACGCCTCCTACAAGGTCGTGATTGCGGCTAGCTACCGACATGTGGCCTTGAGTAACATTTTTGTAAAAGTGTTTTGTATAAAAGGATTTTATAAAAAAATTCTTTTGGATTATTGTATAAATAGTCGGACATGTAATTATGGTCAAGGGTCGATCGGACCCCTATGGATTGTAATTATTCATTTTCTTTTCATATTTCAGATTTAAATATGAATATATAGGTCCCGATGAAGGGACGCATTGGGCGGCGCAAGAACTCGGGGTATCCATAAAGAATGCAGACTTGGCCCATCAAGACTTATGCAAGACGCACTCCAAGCACAGTAAATTCTCATACTAGACGGATCAAAGCACTTGACCCTATGATATCGTGTTTGTAAATAGAAAAGTGAATTTTGAGATAATTAAATATGTTAATAAAATAAGAATTATTTAACGTTACAATTCGAGTGCTTAAAAATGTAGAGCTAATAACTAATTAGGTATAATTAGGTATTTGTATGAAATCATTGTGAGAAAAATGAGATCTTAGATATAAAACACTAATAGTGGTTAAGATTTCTCATAAAGACTACACTCACTACAAAAAGGTACTCTCTTATTTTAAATGCAATGATATTTTGAATTTTAATTGATACTATTCACTTGAAAGCATTCAACATGTATCTCATAAATATTATTGTGACGTAATTTTATAAAGCATACATGATGAAAGCAAAGAGTGACTTAGAAGCTAATTCAAAAGAGGTGAATTAGATTTTTAAAACTTTTTCACAAACAAATAAAGATAAAAAATAAAAAAAGTAATCCAAGATCAACAATAAAGTAAAAAAAGAGAAAGAATATGCAAACTTGTTTTAAAGTGATTTGGCCCTTCTTGCCTATGTCAACTTCTTCTCAATCTTCGATTTAGTGAGAGTTCCATTTTAGTACTTAAGCTCCAAACCGAGCTTGTTCTTTTACACTTGGATTTTGCCTTTACGAGTTCTTCACAATCTCTTCAACTTATTCACATTTTAAATTTTTAGTCTTAAGTACAATGAATCACTCTTTCTAGCTTAAAATATCATTCAATTACAAAAGTAAGTTAGGATAAGAACAATGGTTCACTCTAAGGTATGCAAGTGAAAATTTAATGCACCAAAAATGAGAATAAGGATTAATGAGTAAGAGAAACCTTTACAATCTTTCCAAGTTATTCACATTTGAAGTTTTCACTCTTAAATACAATGAATCACTCTTTCTAGCTTAAAAGATCAATTAATTACAAAGTAAGTTAACATAAAAACAATTGTGCAATCTAAGTTATGTGAATGAGAACCAAATGCACCAAAGTGAGAATGAGAATTAACGAGAAGATAAATGACAATTGAAAGCTTTAATACAATGAATTTCATAATCATAAATGATCCCTTAACCCCATTAATTTATAGGGAAAAACCTTTGATAACTTTTTTGTCTCGAAACCAAGTCAACCGATTGAGCAATCAATCGATCGATTGCATTTATGAATAGATGCAAATGATAAATGATATTAATATAATCATACTAATTTCCCCTTCATCTCAGTTTTACCACTTTGAATAGTTTAATAAGATTTTTAATGAAGCAAACATATCAATCTAGGACTACTTCAATATTTATAATGCAGCATATTCTTTTTTTCTTTATCAATTTTTCCATAGAATATTTTCCCAGCAAGTTCTTTTATTATATATATATATATATATATATATATATACCTTTTTTAGAGTATTCAATAACCGAGAGGGTATCATAAAATAATATATCGAATAAGATGGTCAGTGGCAATCACATTAAAATTATTTATTTATTTCCAAGGTAAAACTTCAAACAAAGTCCATTTTATAAGACTATATTGAATACATTTTCTTTTTCATTTTCCTTCATTTTATATCTTGTTTTCTTATGTATACATTTTTATGTACTTCTAAAATAGTCCAAGAACTAGAAAATAACTAACCTCAAAATTATTTTTATTATTGCATCTTCTCCAAAACCCTTGAGATGTTGAACAAGAGTGACAATTCGTGTTAATTTATCGTTTTCGTGCTGTATCAATATACGGATCGTGTCAATATTTGTCAACCCAAACCTGACACAAATAATAAATGGCCAACATTCGCTAACACAAACTCCAATCCCATTTATTATTCGCAAGCAAAGAGGCCAATTACCGAATATAACTAATTTAATTCGATTATTTAAAATAATAAAAATTATAATTAATCATCCATGCATATTTAACACAAATAACCTATTAAATTTAACATATTTATTATTAATTTTATTATTTAAATTAATAGGAATTATAATTAATAATCCATATTTAACACAAATAACTTATAAAATAAAGTTAATTAATTAATATAATAATTAAACGAATCAATCTTGGATTAAATTAAGCAGTAGATCAATACAAATATGACTAATTTATTAAACGTGTTAAACGGATCAATACGAATATGGTTCAAACACAATTATACTCAACCTAAAAACAAAAAAATTATATTAAATTCATATCAGCGCTTACGTTGCCGCGCTAAATTTTTATCAATCCTGAAATTGAAGTTCTATGGCTCAAATTAATTTTATTTTTATCCGATTCGTTTTTTCTACTTCTCAATAAGGCTGAACACTACTAAATTGCGAACTAAGCATGCCTTTCCTTCGACCCAAACACCCAAACTTTTCAGTCAAACACAATGAGTAGCATGTGTTTCTCATTACACACATCTTCCACCACCTAAATCTTTTACACTTTGCTTTGTCTTCCCATGACAGTTACAGAATCGAATAAATAAACAAACAAACAAACAAGAAATGGCGCGTGAGGAAAAGCAATTCGATGCCGTGTCCGAGCAGGGCGGGCCCACGCGTTTGTCTTCGCCTGAGCGTCACCCTTTTCTTCTTTGATGGATGTACTTTTCTCCACCGTCGGATCAAACAGTGGGCCCCAACAAAATCATATGCCCACCACTGAAACATATTCATCGTCCACGCCTGTCCTCATGCATTTGATTTTGAAAACAATTTGTTTTCGGTTGGTAAAATAAATAATATTTTAGTTTTGCAATTTGTAAGTTATTTTGATTCGGCCTCATTCTGGTTGGTGGCCAAAGCTTTGGGAGATTTCAATAATCAATAAAGTAAAATGCAATCTTTCTCCACTGATGTACACTCTAATTTAAATTAATGCAACTTGTTACATGTTTTTTATTTTCAAATAGGATGGTGATTGCTCTTAACAAAAGGATAGTGATTGTTTCACATTTTAATGATCTTTATTTATTTATTTATTTTTCCATTGTCAGTATCTATATAATTGTCATAAATATGTTTTTGAAATGAATATAATTGTCATAAATATTAAAAAATCTACATATTTCTAAATTTATCTCTTATTTTGAGTTTTCTGCTTCACTGATTAAAATTTAGTTTCAGATGTTATTGTAAGGGGAAACTATTTTATGGAATCCTTATTTCAATTTATTTGAAAATTCATGATCTAAAGACATAAAATCAAGGTCATGTTTAATATTTGATAAAAAGTCTAATAAACCTTATGTACCACTTTAATAAACTTTAAGTACTATACTACCATATCTATTAAGTGTAACCTTATACTTAAGGTTTATTGAAGGGTATATGTTGGATTTTTTATTAAATATTTTATTTTTTTTATTAAATACTTTTGCAATAAAAGACTTGAACTTAATTTTAGATCTTTTGATTATAATTTTTCAAAATAAATTGAAATGACACCGGTATAAATTGAAATGGAGACCATAACATATCTATATGCTTTGTTTTCATGTGTCAAGCGAAATGATTGGTAAGCAAGAAGGTAAGCTACTGAGGGAGGGGAATGGTAGGTTAGACAATATCTAAAAATTTATTTTATCTCTAAAAATAGAAAATTAATTTTAAGAATTTATGAGTGTTTGACGGTTGGTTTCTTAAAGTATTTTTTATAAAATGAAACTGATAATAATTTTTAAAGACTGAGTGAAAGTTGTTTTATAAGTTTTTTTATTCGTTACAAAAAGGAAATAATTAAAAACTCGAGCGATGCTTTTCTAATAAATTAGGTTAGAGCTTACTCTAAGCCATGAGCCGACCGGTCAGACTGCATAATACATAACTTGCATAGAAAAGGGTGGTCCGACAGTACTGGTGGCGACCGCCTCCGATGCCTAAGTCGTACTTTTATGAAAAGGAATACATCAACCTGTCACTGTGACAAGGATTACAGATCTTTTTGGTGGAATTACTCGGTATTTATCGTGGGTGATCATGATGATTTTCCTTGTTAGACGGCGGCATATTCCTGATTGGGTAGGGAATCTCCTCTTCCTTATCGCTAACTGAATATTAAAGATAATTAGGGAGTCGTAATCGTGAGGGATCCTTCTTCCCTTAATGAGTAAATATCGGATCATGGAGACGGAGTGCTTTCCTTTCTTACGTCATAACCGGTGACGCCAGATCACTAGAGATATGCTTTCCTTTCTACGCCATGTTCAGTGGAGAAATATTGTCCCACTGCTCGCCCACTGGAAGCTTAGTTTCGTACTCGGGTTCGCTTCTTAGAGTAATCGACGTCATCATGGGCCGAGTCCCTGCCATGAGGCCTCACCGTCGCCCTATGAAGGACGCCAACCCTAGGCTTTACTACCGATTCGCTCTCAGTACGCGTCCTGGGCTTATGCAAATTGATTTTTTAGGCACTATCAAAAACAAAAAAGGGTAAAAACAAATTGTTATTACTGTAAGCCCTATGGAGGACGCCTAACCCGCTTAGGCTTTACTAATGATTCGTTCCCTAGGCATGCGTCCTGGGCTTATGCAAATTGATTTTTTAGGCACTATCAAAAACAAAAAAGGGTAAAATCAAAATTCTAAATTGTTATTTTTTTTTTACTCCTTTTGCCGTCTAATACAATAAATAAATATAAATATGATTTTTAAAATTATATTTACTTTTCCAAATTTCTTTAATTTTTTTAAAAATTTTAATTGAGAAATAAATCTAGAATCAAATTATACTTTATATATAATTTTATTAATTTTCAAAAATAATTTGAAACTTAATAACCTATTTAATTGATATTAAAAAAAATCATAAAACTCAATAACATTAAAGAAAAATCATTCACAAAATAAATTCAAATTATTCCGGTTAGTTTCTTCTTTAAATGTATTATTTTTTATAAGAGTTGAATCAAATATATTTAATTGAATTTTATTTTATTTTTTTTGAAAATCAAAACTGAAAAAATATCTTTCAAAATTAACTTACCCAAACAAGTTTCTATTTTTTTATTTATTTATTTTTAAAAACTACTTTATAAACAATTACCAAATAACTTCATTTTTATAAAACACTCTAAAGTAATTTTTAATTCTTAAATTGAAAAACAATTGAAAACAAGGAAAGTCTAAAAAAATTTTGGTGATTTTTTTTTTTTAAAGTATAAAGCAATTTGTTAGAATTTATAGTGTCATTCAGTTATTGTTTTTTATTTTTGAAATTTTGGAATAAAATTAAATAAAAATAACTTTCAAAGAACAAGTCAAAAGTTATTATTTAAAAGAACTACATTTTTCTTTGACATTCAATTTTTTTTTTATGGCTAAAGATTTTTAACTGTATTGTAATAAACTGTCTCACTAGTACCTATTTATTATTATTATTTTTTATTTTTTATCAAAATAAATTAAACAACATTTACGTGGCGTTTATTTTTTTGCTTTTTGCCCGAAAGCAATTTGGTTTTACTTTTTTATATTGACTTTTTTATGATCTATTGTTAAATTTTTGAAATTTTTAGTTGAATAGAAAAAGTAGAAACATTTGTTTTTTTTAATGCTAGTTTTAATGTTTTTGTATTAAGTAAAAACTAAATAATCAAATACAAGAAAATCATATATTTTATAATCCAATTTAAATTCTCATAATCCAATTTATGCTAATTGAATAAAATTAAATATATTTTTAAATTTTTATTTAAAATTTTATTGTCTTAAAATTCAGATAAAAATAAAAAAGTTGATTTTTAAAAAAAAAACAAACAACTAAGGCCCTGTTTGGATAAACAACTTAGTTATTTGTGTTTGGATGCATATTTTAAAAAACGTTTATTTATTATTTTAAGGTGTTTGGATGCGTTATTATACAAACACTTATAACAATTGAAATTACTAGAAAGACCATCATAAACACTTATAAAATTGAAGTGTTTGAATAAATAAACACTTATCATAATTTTTAAAAATTTTAAAAACTAAAAACTAAAGAACTAAAAATTAATATATATATATATATATATATATATATATATATATATATATATATATATATATATATATAAAGTGAAAACATTTGTCATTCAAATATAATCTCTAGTATAAAAAATAGCTAATGAATCATTCCTTGATCTTCACTTTTGTTTCATATGCATCAAATATATTATAAATACTAAAATATTATATGATTTTTTCTTCATTAAAATCTTTAGGACGCTTTCTATAAATTGGATACTAAGGTATTATGAACTCATAGTTATTTAAGAAGCACCAAGGAACAAAAGCATCTTGAGGCCTTAAGGCGCAAGGGACACTTGAGACATGAGCTTTTTTAAGTGATACACACCCTACCCAATATAATTAAAAATTATATATCTTACTAAATATTATTTATAGTTTTTCTCTTATAATAAAATACAATAAAGTAAATAACTTCAGACATAAAAATCAAATATCATTAATGCTTTTCATCATCACAAACATTTCCGAAACAAAATAACAAACATCCTAGTGTTTCCCATCATCACAAATATTCTAAGTTCCAAAACAAAATAAACACTCATGGATCTGCATCAAATTCTAAATCAAGAAAATCATTATTAATATCATTCTTTCTATCATCAGTAGAATATTTCTCTATTTTTTAATATTCATAAATTTTTCCTATATTTTACATAAATTTTACATATTTTTTACATAATTTTTTGGAATTTGTTTTCTATTTGTTTTATTATTTTTCATATATATTTCTTATTTATACATAATTTTTCAAAAAGTTTACCAATTTTTTACATATTTTTTCGGAATTTATCTTCTATTCTTTTCATTTTCCTATTTTTTATATAAATTTTTTAAAAAATTTACTTTTTTTACATAACTTTTTTTGGAATTTTTTTCTACTTTCTCATATTTTTTACATAATTTGTCAAAGTGACAGTTTTGTCATTAAGATGATCAATTTTTGGGTTCCGTATAAGCTTTTTTAAGCTTATTTTGATAAGGTTATTTATGAAACTTATTGAAATAAGCTACAATGAGCTTATAGAGGGGTCAAAAGTTATTTTTATAAACTCTTCCAAACACCTATAATTTTTATTAAAAGTACTTATATGAGAAGATAAACTCAAATAAGTTCTCTCAAACGTACCCTAAATACTTAATCATATTGAGCATTATTTAGAAAAAAAAATTTATTCAGCATTAAGTAAAAAAACAAACGCCACCTACCCATGAATCTATTATTTTTTAAAATAATTTAAAACTCCAATAATAAATTCATAAAATTGATTTAAAACAATTCTATTTGTTTATCTTTAATATTTAATAACTTTTTTTTTTTTCAATTTTCACTAAGTAATTTTTTTTGAAAAGATAAATTTCATTGATTCAAAATACGAAGACATCAAAAACCAAAATGCCAAAAATATTAGAGGATGACATAATATTCAAGCTAATAACAAGAATAACAACTAAAGACATACACGATTGGTAATCCTAAGATTACAGATTTGACGAAAGACGAATATGATTTGATATGACTTATTTATCCGATGGAAACAACTTTGTTATTTGAATTATCCACACGAAAATCAACGAACAAATTAACATTCGTACAATAATATAGCCACATACTGTAATAAGTCAACGATAAAAACATAAAGAAATGAAGGAAAATCCAATGAAAATTTAGGTTGGATGGAAGAAATCACTTGAAAACCTATATGTGAGTGGACCAAGGATGTAAAAGGTGATTTCAGGTAAGAAAAACAAAAAAACCACCTTTCCTTTTTAATGGAATGAAAAGAAATAATATAAAAAAATAGGGTTTTCAGATAAAATGAAAGGAGAGGAACAATGAAATTGCCATACTTTCCATTAAGCAACTGAACTCTGAATTAAATGATATTTAATGAGTTGGATGTATTAATAAGCCTAGTATTTTTTTTTCATAACATTCAAATAATAAACTCATTACTATCATAAATTTATGGATAAAAAGAGCTTATAACTATAATTGTTTTTTACATATAATCATATTTTTTTATAATAATTTTTTTTGACAACTAAGCATTTTTACAATATAATAAATTATATCTAAAAGGACTGACCCTCGTACCCTGGATGTCTTGCCTTTTTTTTTTTTTTAACTTTTTAACTGTCTTTTTTCATCTTTCATTTTTATTACTTTTTTTAAACAACTTGCTTAATTCCTTATTTTATAAAACAGCGGCAACATGTCTATTCCGTCAACTTAAAAATGATTTTAAAAAGCAAGTAGGAGAAATCAAGAGGAGATGAGAAATTACAAAAAGTTAATTAAAGCACTAGTAATAAAATTAAATAGTAAAATTATTTTTACACTATTTTTTCATTTGTGATTATATTTTAAATTTTTTTTTACATTTTTATTATAATATAGTAAACTATTTTTATTGGAATTCTAACTTGAAACCCTTTCTTGAAGTTCTACCTTTTTAAACTTTTAACGTTTTATCAATTAAGTTAAATATAATGATAAGTTTTTTTAGTTTTATCAATTGATTTAGGCATGTGGGACTCTAACTTGAGACTTTTTTTTTGGATGTTTTTGAACGTTTTATTAATTAAGTTAGGTATGGGAACAAATTTTTACCTTTACCTCACACATAACAATAAACTTATTTATAATAAGAGTTAAATTTGATTTCGTATTATTATCAATTAAAATTTTAAAATAAAAATGAAATATTATTTTTAAAAACAAAGTAAATTCTCCCACTCAAACAAATTTTTAATTTTAATTTTAAAAACTATTTCTTAAAACTTTTTTCCAAACACTTATTTAGATGTTATAAAAATAAAATTTCCAATTTTAAAAATATTTTCTAAAACCTGTTTTATTTAAAAAAAAAAAAAACAAAACAAATACCTTCAAACTTCCCCTTATTTTTTTTCATACTTATTTTCAAACTTTTCTAAAACTACAGATTACTTTAATCCAAAAGCTTTTTGGGGTAAGCATTCAACAACCATCTCTATTTTCGGTAATGTAGTATTTCGATTTTAGATAAAGTAAAATTTTCCAATAATAATAATAATATTAAGGAAAAATCTAAAAATAAAAACGCCGATAGAAATAGAAAAAAAAAAACAAAACAAAACAAAAAACAAAAAACCGTAAATCGAAACATTGTGTCAGTAAATAGCGTGCATTAAACCACTCCAGCTCACACGCCATCGGGGCCGCCGTTACCTTTCCTTTCATTTTCTCACATTTTCCACCGTTTTTTCCATGTCCTTTCCCTAGGGTTCCACTTTTTCATCAATGGATCGGATTATATTTCCTCGACTCTGCATTTCCATCTTCGCATTCCTGTGATCGGGTTCGAATTATCGACCAGTCTTGTTATAGAAAGCGCTATGCCTCTCCCATGGAAGAAGGCGCGGGTGGGGCGAATTTCGCGGTTAGTGGCCGATCTCCAGTCGCCCAAGCGCGGTGGCTCGCTGGTGGTGGAGACCGGCTTTCCCACTTCGCTCATCGATCTCTTCGTCAAGAATCGGGATCGCCTTAAGACGGCCAGAAGAAGGCGTTCTCGCGTCTCCGATCCGGTCCCGCCGCAGCCGGCGGAGCCTCAGCGGCGGCCTGAGTCTGAGCAGCCTGTGCAGGCTCAGCCGTCGTCGGATAATTGTTCGGAGATCAGGAGTGTTGAATGTGAGGAAGAGGAGATTGGTTGCATTGAAGGAGGCAGTTTGGTGGATAGTGGTGGTGAGGTTGAAGAGCGCGTCGGAGGGCCGAGCGGAAGGGGAGTGGCTATGGCGGTTTTGAAGATGTCGGTGGTTGCGATTCTGGCTTTGGGGACGAAGAGGCTGGCGGTTGGTATCACAATGTCTGCCTTTTTCCTTCTATTTCTCGAATACGCCGCCAAGTGGGTTGTCGGCTTCTTGACTTCGTGTTTCGATGCTCAAATCGCCATCAAGTCGCTGATCCAAAAGGTTTTTCCCTTTCTTGTGGTCAAGCAGACAGCATTAATTCCACCAGATGCTCCCACTTCCAGAACACTCAGCAATGCTTGCATTGAAGAAATTCAAATTGCTGAATCTCAGTTTGATTTCCCTGCACCCATGGAAGAAAATCGAGAAATTCAAGAAATTCAAATGGCGAGGGCCAAAATTGATATGCCTGCCGGGGAGAGAAGATGGGGAAATATTGAATTAAAGGAAAGGGAGAGTGATAAGGAGAAAGAAAACGAAGAGGAAGAGGTAATTCAAGCTTTGGAGCCGAAACATAGACACAGCCGCAGTGCCAGGCTGAAATCTAAAATTAAGAACTATATTCCCAAAAAAATTCGTGGTCGGAGATGGGGAAGTGGTAAGGAGAAAGGGAGAGGCTCGGACTCGGGCAGTGAAGTGTCCAGTTGTGCTGAAGGTGATAAAGCAGGTATCTTTGAAGAAGATGAAGAAGGAGTAGAGGAACAAGATGATGAGGATAAATCGTTTCGATCACCACCTCTGGAAGAAGAGGAGGATAAATTGAGCGAGGAACTAGATATGAACGGTGCTTGTTGCAGTTCTGAGATGATATTTCAAAATGATGTGGGAGCAGATTTAGGCAGAGAAAACCCAGAGAAGGAGATAGTGAGGAATTCAGGGTATCTAGTTCTACTTCTGATTGTTCTTGCTGGACTTCTGGGTGGTCGTCTTCTCGCCTTTTTACTCACAATAACCTGGTGTCTAATGTTGAAGTTGCTCAAAAAGAAAATTACACTCTTAACTTAAAATTTTCCCTTTCTTTTTCTTTTTGGTTCATTTTGATTTTCTGGCTTTACTGGAGCCTCAGATTGTATTCCTGAAAATCATGTGATGGAAGGTTCAACCGTTTTTTTGTTGGCTGTCCAACTTCAAAGTAGTCATTCTGACCTGTAAATTTACAGATATAAATTACAATCCAGTACACTTTTTTTTTTCTGTTGCTTGCCTTCACTCTCTTTCTTCATAGTTTTCCGTTTCAATTTATAATTTTTAGTTATTCTTCCGCTCATCACTGTAAATATGCAGAAATGAATACTTTTATTTGTGTTGCATTCGATAATTACACCATGTGGGAAATTTTCTGTCAAAAATGCATAGGTTGCTCTGAGTAGAACCTGGATTGTCATCTTCTTTGCAGACTAGGCACTGACCTTCCATTTCATTTCTGGAGTGCTATGTAGACAATCTTGTTCTGAACCATGTGTGAGCTGCAATTTCTTATCATAAGTATTGGGTTCTTCTGCTTTCTCACTGCTTTGATTTTTGATATTGTTTGTTATATTATGTTTTTATGTCTACAGAGCTGATCCCTGGCTCCTTTCTTGTATCAGTTTCTTTCATTACTCGTCTCGTCTGGGCTACTTCAGCCCATCGACCGGCCAGAGCATAGAAGTTAGATAACAGGATATGAGTGGCATGGCTTTGAGAATTCAACTCTATCAGTCCATTGGCAATCTTCTCCCCCAGTTCGCCCTCCAAATGATTTATGCATGCACTCAGCAGAGTCTTGTTAGCTATGATCTTTTCCCCGGGCGGCATGAGTTTGATGAACTCCTCTGCTTGCTGTAGAAGCCCTGCTCTGCTTAGCATATCAAGCAAACAACCTAAGTGTTCAATCTTTGGTTGGATTTGGTAAGCTTCGACCATCCTCTTGAACAAGAGGCAGCCTTCCTGAACCAGCCCCGAGCGGCTGCATGCCATTAGGATGGAAACAAAAGTTGCTTCATTTGGCTTGATCCCTTGTCTTTCCATTTCACTAAACATGCTCAAAGCTTTATCCCCCCCATGCCCATGATTTGCGACCCCGTCTATTGCTGCTGTCCATGTAAAAACATCTCTAGAATCCATTTTGTAGAAGGTAAGCATGGCCTCTTGCATACTCCCACACTTAGCATACATGTCAACAAGAGCCGTCCCCACGAAAATATCTTGTCTTAGATTGTTTCGGAGCATGAACCAGTGAATTAGTCTGCCATACTGAAGGTCTGCCAAGCTTGCACATGCTGCAAGCACACTTACCATGGTCGTTTCATCTGGCTTTACCTTCTCATCCTCCATTTTCCTGAAAAGGTCTAAAGCCTGCTTTGGATGCTTTGCTTTGACATAAGCATGAATCATTGAATTCCATGAGACTCTGTCTTTAACCCTCATCCGATCAAAGATACCTCGAGCCGAATCGACTGACCCCATATCAACATAACCATTGAACAAAATGGTATAGGACACTACATCTCTCATGACAGCCATTTTATCAAACAGTCCTTGCGCAGCATGCATCTCCCCACACTTGGTGTATACGCTCAACAATGCATTGCTCAAACTCAATGCTGGTTCAATTCCGGCTTTTATAACATACCCATGAACCAATTTTCCAAAGTTTCCCTCTCCAATCTTGCCACAAGCTGAGAACACAATCACCATAGAGATATAATCCCCTCTTACACCTTCACACATCATTCTTTTGAACAAAACCAGAACTTCAACCCATGACCCTGAATTGTCATTGTAAACCCCCAGAAGCGTATTCCAACTAGCCACATCTCTTTGAGGCATCCCATCAAACAGCTTACAGGCATCAGCTACGTGCCCTGTGGTTCCATACAACTGAATCAGAGCATTCCCCACATAAACATCAGAATCCAAACCCATCTTTGTTACATGGGCATGTACTTCTTTGCCCTTTGAAAGCAAACCCGCACGCCAACAAGCCTTCAGCATAGCTGGATAAGTATACTTATCAGGAAGAATTAATCTTCCTTTAATGAAGTGGTTGTATATGAGAATGGCTGTGATGGGGGTGGGGCTTCTGGAGTAGGCTCTGATGAGGCAGTTCCATGTGGGCGTAGAGTGAATGAGCGCAGCAGTGATGGTTTGGTTGAGGACTTGATCAAACACCTTAATGTCATAGAGTGAGGCTTGTTGGAGACACATAAGAATTTTTTGCAATTGCCTAGACATGGTGTCATCTCATGATTGGGTGTGGTGGGTGGTTGCTAGAGACAATTGAGAGAAGGATGAGTCTCCCTTGGCTTGGCTTAGCTTTAATGAGTGAAAGTGGAGAGGCCATTATGGGGTTTGCAGGGATATAATTGGATCTATTCTGTTTTCAAGTGTTTATGGCTTTATGCCTTTCGATAAGTGGTTTTAGATTATGTTTATCTGAGAGATGGCGTTTTTCTATTTGGCAGTGGGGATGGCCAGAAAACTCCACTAACTACATCCGGTTCAAACTTAAAGGCTTTAATAAGAAAAAAATTATATTGATGTTGGAATAATTTTCTTTTTTCATGGATATTTTCTACTTTTTTTTTTCATCAATTCACTTTACATTACTTTACATTACAATGATATATTATTCTATTATTAGAAAAATTGAATGTGGTCTCTTTTCCCTAAGTCAAATCTCATTGATCCGGGATTGAAGAGAAAGCTGATCCTACAATTCACGTTATTCTTATTTATCCGCTTTTTTTACTTTACAGTACTTATAATAAACGTTAATTGAAGAGAAATCGGACCCTACAATTTTATTACAATTCACCTTTGTAGCTGATACCTAATTCAAAACAATTTACTTTAAATCATGAATTTAGGAGGTGTTTGGTAAAAAATAATTCTAGTTCCTTAATAGTTTAAGTTAATTTTAAATAAAATTATATTTAAATCATTAATTTAAAACTGGTTACGTAATTCTTATTTTAAGGTTATTTAATAAAACTAACTTTAAAATTTATTTTATATCATATAAATTCTAATTAGGGTAAAAGTATTAGAGTAATAATGGAGGTTGTGGTCCATCATGGAAGTAATTTAGGCAAATGTGGTAAATAACAAAAAAAATATTGAATTACTTATGTGATGCTTATAACTTTCTTTTTTAAAGAAAAAATAATATTATTGATTTAAACTTGCAATAGATCGATAGATCCAAGATACAATTAGCTAAAAATCATATATGATAAAACAATATCTAGGTTGATTGCATAATAAATCGACATAAAACCTACAAATTTGATAAAATAGTGATTATAATATCTACAACTTCAGTGCTTCAACATACTGATGATCATAATTTGATATCTTCTTAACCTGACAACTGTTTTACCTCTCCTCAATCACCTCACACAAATAAAACGGCCGCAATGTGCACGACGAACAACATCACGTCAGAATAGCCGAGCAACAAAACCAAACGCCGGAGCAAATGACAATAAACCAAACATCAATAAAATGACGATAAACCAAACATCAATAAAATGACGACAACACAAAAAACAAAATAAAAAACCTAAATATTTGTGGAAGAACCACTTTATTAAGTAATAAAATAAAATAAAATGATTCAGAGGGGTGATTTCAGGTCAAGAATTGCCAAAAAATCACCCCTCATTGCTTGAGGAAAATATGTTACAAGAGAAAAAGATGGGAGAAAATATGATAAGGGTGGCTAGGTGTTGCTTATAACTTAAAATTACTTTTAACTTATATCATTAGTTAATTTATCAAATATAATTAATTTACTTAATTAATTAAATTAAATTATTATCGTAATTTAATTTAGGGTTAGTTAGATTAATAGTGTCTCTAACTTTTCAATTTTTTTCTATTTGGTGTCTCAACTTTATTTTTGTTCAATTAAGTGTCTAATGTTATAAAATATGTTATAAGGGACGGAGATATTGGAGAAAGAAAGAAAGAAATATAGACGAGAGAATTGTATTTTTTCGGATCATTTTTCAAGGTGTAAGTGCGACCATTTTATAGGCTTCTGATATATATATTGTGGAAAGCTAAAAGGTGCTTCATAATGGTCACCATAAAGCAACCATAATGGCGATTATGTACAGGTTCATGAATCTTCCCGATACATCAAATTAATCACAAACTTCAAGACACATCAAGTGAATGATACATGAATCTTCAAGGTACGTTGGATGAATCTTCAAGGTTCATTGGATGAATCATGAACCTTATCGAGATTGAAGAGTCTCTTCCACATTCATGAATCTATTTAGTAATGTTCATACTTTTATATTTACAACACTCCCCCTTGGACATTACTACGTGATGCCCATGGCTCATTAAAACCTCGCTGTAAAACCCAAATTTTAAAAACAATAGCGAAAAGCAGTATACAGACATACGCTTATGTGTTGCGATGGATCAATTCAAGTTAAAAACCCTTTAATTAGAAAAACCCTGTGGAAAAAACTTAGTCAAGGAAAAGAGGCATCCACATCTGACCTAATCCTCGTGGATTGTTTTGAAGTTGTCGCCTCTCAAGACAATGCTTCCAAGCCTACGATTCCAATACCATGAACATACGGTCAAAGTAGAATGTAGGAAGGGATTTAGTGAACAAATAAGCCAGATTGTCACTAGAGCGAACTTTCTTAAGTAATAATCGTGATCGTTCTTCTAGAGTTCATGTGGATAAAAGAATTTGGGTGCAATATGTTTTGTCAAGTTGCCTTTAACATACCCATTGCTCATTTGTGTAACACATGCTGCATTGTCCTCGTAAAGGATTGTGGGGGATATATCATCTGTCTCGATGCCACATGAACCACGAATATGTTGTACGAATGATCATAACCATACACATTCTCGTGAAGCCTCATATAAAGCTATAATATCTGAGTGGTTTGAAGAAGTGGTAACCATAGTCTGTTTAGTAGACCTCTATGAAATTATAGTACTACCACAAAGAAAAACATAACTAGTTTGGGACCTAGCATTATGGGGATCAGACATATAACCAGCATCCAAGTAGCCCACCAATGTCGTATCTTGATTTATTGTATAAAGTAAATCAAGATCTTTCGAACCTTGAAGATATTGAAAAATATGCTTAATGTCATTCCAATGACTCCTTTTAGGACAAGCACTAAACCTTGCAACCAAGTTTACTACAAATGCAATATCAAACATGGTGCAATTTTCCAGATAAAGTAATGCTCCAATGGCACTCAAGTAAGGAACTTTTGGTCCTAAAATATCTTCAGTATCTTCTTTAGGTCTAAATGAGTCCTTATCCACTTCAAAGGACTGGACAACCATTGGTGTGCTAAGCGAATGAGATTTATCCATTTAAAATCTCTCCAAAACCTTCTTCAAGTAGGTTGACTGGTGTACGAAAATTCCTTCAGGAAGGTGGCCAAGGAAATACTTGGTTTTGCCCTAGTCTTTCATTTCAAACTCGTCTTTAAGCATGAGCTAGCTTCCTCAATTTCCTTACGTGTTCTAATAATGTTTATGTCATCAACATATATTGAGATAATACAAAAGCCATTCAACGACTTCTTTATGAACACACAAGGACATGCATCATTATATTCCCTTTTCAAGAGGAATTCACTCAGTCGGTTGTACCATATCCTAACCGACTGTTTTAGACCATATAATGACCTTTGCAATTTAATGCTATACATGTTGCTATTTTCATTTTCTCTAATATCGGGAATCTTAAATCAGTAAGGGATTTTCATGTAATTATGAGCGTCTAGTGACCCATATAAATATGTGGTCACGACGTCCATTAATTGCATATCTAACAGGAGAATATGTTTGATCAAAATCAATACCGTGTCTCTACGAAAACCCTTGAGCAATTAATCTCGCTTTATATCTCACCACCTCATTATTCTCATTTTTCTTTCGTACGAACACCCATTTATATCCTATTGGGATAACATTTTGAGGTGTATATACTACAAAGCCAAAAACTTTTCTTTTATTTAGTGAGTCAAGCTCAACCTCAATTACTTGTTTCCATCTTACTCAGTCTGAGCACTTCCGACACTCTGTATTGACTTAGGTTCTCGATCCAAATTATTATTCGAGATAGTAAGAGAAATTGTAGAGGCAAATATGTCGTCGACAACTGTAATAATTCTATTATATGTTTCCCCTGTATTCACAAAATTCATGACAACTTCTATATTACATTAACCAAATCCTTATCATTTCCCAAAATATTTTCATCTGGCCATTCCGCAAACTAGGATTATCGTTTTTAGGATGATCCTCTTCAGGAGGTTCTAGAAGTGACAGAGTTTCTTTATTAGATTTTGTTTTCACGCGGATTCTTATCTTTCGCATCGATAGGTCTCCCACGCTTCTGGCGTTGAGGAGCATCAACAGATATACTTGATCCCTTGGGTACCTCCACTCTTTGTGGTGTGTTTACAGTAGGTATATGAGATTTAGTCTCTCCTTTGTGGTTAATAAATGCATCTGGCATATTACTTGCTAAATATTGCAAGTTAATTATCTTTTGAACTTCTAGTCCAGTCTGACTAATGCGTGAATCTAAATATTGAAGATCTTTTACATTCCATGAAATTTATCGGCATTCTTTTAATTTTTGGTTCTTATCTCCCCTTAATGCTAGGAAATGATCTTCATCGAATATGCAGTTAGCATGTCGATCTGTAAATTAATCCCCTGTTATGGGTTCTAGGTATTTAAGAATAGACGGAGATTTATAGCCAATATATATAGCTAGCTTTCTCTGAGGGCCGATAGAGGTATGTTGTGGTGGTGATATAAGAACATAGACGACACATCCAAAGATTCGTAGATGGAAAATATTTGGTTCTTTGCCACACACTATTTGTAAGGGGGAATAATCATGATATGCAGTAGGTTGGATTTGAATTAGAGCAGCAGTGTGCAAAACCGCATGTCCCCAACAAGAGATAGGTAAGTTGGAATGTTGTAACAACGGTCTAGCAATTAATTTGATGCGTTTAATCAAAGACTCATCTATACCATTTTGGGTGTGGACGTAAGAACTGGATGCTCCACTTTGATACCTAATGTTATACAATAATCATTGAATGCTTTCGATGTGAAGTCACCGACATTATCCATTGGGATAGATTTAATTGGATAATCAGGGAACTGGGCTCTAAGTCCAATAAGTGTGGCAATAAACTTGACAAATGCATTATTTCGTGTGGATAATAAACACACATGAGTCCATCGAGTGAAAGCATCAATTAGGACCATGAAATATCGAAATGGTCCTGATGTTGGATGGATTGGTCCACGTATATCTCCATGAATCTGTTCAAGGAAAAGAGGAGATTCTATTCCAACTTTAGTATGAGAAGGTCGTACTATGAGTTTTCCCTTTGCACAAGCTTCACAAATAAATTTATTTATAGAAGGGATTCTATTGCTTAGCATATTATGCCCAATATAATTAGTCAAAATCTAGCACATCATGTTTTGCTCGGGATGACCCAATCATTCATGCCATAATTTGAACGAATATGAGTCTTTAAATTTTAAGAACATTGTGATGAGAAGGTCTGATGTATGTATAATACAACCATGAGAAGAAAGAGGGAAGCTTTTCGACTATTTGCTTCAGACATCCTATTGATCGAAGAGGAGATGTTCAATATCATTTTTAGTTTTGATTTCAATGTGAAAATGTGACGTCACAAAACCTGAGGGTCCCGTTGACAACCCGTCAACCCGCGGAATTCTTGTGGATTTCGGGTAATCCGATACCACACTGTTGTATCCCATTTATCGGGATCAATATTTTCACAAAAATCGGGTAGAGTATCCTTTGTTCGAGGAGCTCTACCCAATATATAACTTGTATAACAATATATCCATGACCCATCCAAGGTCTCAATAGAAGTAGTAATGACCACACAGGGTCCATCTGTCCATATCCACAATATACAACTATATCACAATAGCCCATAAGAGTTTATTACAACACTCTTATATAGAACATACATTAAAACTAGCTTGTTCTAATATAGTTTACAAAAATATTTATCAAAGCCACATCCTGGCTTCCTTCAAAATCATGGCCTTGAAGGAGCGCTGTCTTCCAGTGTACCACATGCACCTGAAATATGGTTCCACAACGGGGTGAGCAATGTCCAGTAGAGAATAATTCCTATAAGGGCTACTCCCCACCTAAGTGCACATGCAATGCCATTTCAAACATTCAAGTAAAAACGTACACATTCCTACTCAGATGTCTACATACCATGGATGAGAATGTGACTCACCTTGTCCCATGTTCTAAGTCCTCACCGACTCCCTCACACATATATATGCCAAGTGTGAAAAACCGTCATTTATGTTCCATAAATGACCATTTTTCTAAAACAAAAGCTTTTTGTTTTATAAATCAAAATCCATTGGACAAACTTCGATATTCACTTGTTTTTACCAAGTCCCGTGTTTTTTTGTAGGTAACGAATTTTCGGGGTCTCATCGTAGGCTTCGTACTCCTTCCGACACTTTCGCGAACTTTTATCGCTGGATACATATGTCTAACCAAGAATACCGGTTTTCAACTGGCGTGTCTATCCCTTCTTATAACGAACACACGATTTTCATTTCATTTTTTTATGCGAATCGTGAGATCTATTTGACGTTGTCCCATTTTACTGAGCCCACCATTGAACACTAAACACAGTGTCGATCTACCATGTACTCACGACATACCAACAAACACCGAACACAGTGTCGATCTCTACCATGCACTCACACCCATGTCATGCGATGTCTCGTGCATAAATGCAATGCAATGCCATTGCATGTATTTCATGCTACATGCACAATGAATGTCACGTGCAATAGTTCAAAATCATTCTTCATGCCAAGTATCATGGATAATCATATTTAATACATATAATTATTCCCATTTAATTTCCATATGTCTAACACATATATCTTAACATGCTTCACAATACAATAAACATGTTATTCACTTTTCATGCATCTCAAGCATATATCAACACTAAGTATCAATCATACAATTAAGGATAACTTGGTACTCTTTATCAATTGTGGCATAAGCAATGCCCACAAAACAATCAATACATCAATTTTTGACAAGAGCAGGAAAACACCTGAAACTGTGAGCACCAAATGTCATTCATTGGCATATGGTTAAATTCTAGACTCAAAGAACTTTTCGTAGAGTTCAAGAACGCCAAGAAATCGTGAAGTTCGATGAGAAAGTTATGATCGCTTGAAGTCCACCTGGCTGATTCGCATAAGCGCATAAATCACTCGCACTCCCAAAACCAAGCACTACACTCACGATCGACACTCTACAAATTCCAAACCACAACAATCGGTTCACCCGGATCGATCATCCATGGCTACTGCAAAGTTGATACTTGTCACGCCTGGGGCCGTAACCAAGGCTACACATGGGTAGCTAAGAGGTCCAGAATTTCTTTCTCGAAACACTAGGTCCGGTCCTTGACCATCAATAAACACAGCCCTAAGATTAGAGCTGAACCAAAATGGCCCTTACATGGCCACTAGGCAAGAAATAACCAGTGTAGGAGAAACCCTTACCTTTGGAACGCGACGAAACTCGCAGTTTCTGGTACCCATGCGTAGCTGTCGTCGCGTGGACCAACTTCTGTTTCGCTGACGCGCGGGTTTTGATCGGGCCGCCGAGATCGCGAAGGGAAGTGCTGTTCCCTTTTTGTTTCTCCTTCCTCCCGTATCATGCACTCTACCCCTTCTTTCATTATTTTCCCACTTTGCTTTTCCTTTTTGTCTTTTTCCTTTTTTTTTCTTTTCTTTTCTTTTTTTCTTTATCTCTTTTTCCCTTATCCTTCCTCCACCGATTTTTTTTTTGGCTTGACTTGAGGAAGTTTCCTCCCTCTTTCACTTCTCTCGTGGCCGTGTGCCCATGGTCCATCATCATGTCTTAGTGTGTCGTGGCCCAGTAGTAATGTGAGTGTGACTCAGACCCAGCGTGCTTTGGGGTGTACTTCAGCACCCAGCATGGAACTTCGGCACATGTGTCGCTTACTCGTGGTCTTAAGTGGAAAGTACACCAATTAAATGCAGTAATGACCCATCGCGTGTGTCTTGAAACGTCACGATCTTTCGAAAAATATGAAATTCATTTATGTCGAAATTAAGTGAAGTATTGGGTGGCCCCAGATTTCGTAGCCAATTGACAGTGAAATTTGTTTTGTCATTCGAGATCGAGAAAATTTCCAGATTTTCCACCTGTACTATAACGACAAATTACCGTTTTACCAATATTCAGAAAAATTGAATTTTTCCCAAGTTTTACAGAAAACCATTTGATCAAATGCCCTTAAAATTGAGAATGGTACGTGTGAATTGTAGATATAGTAGCGCATCATCGATAATTAAACTATTTATTTTTATCCATAACAACCAATTTAATCAATTTCTTTTGAACGGTAAGGAATATATAGCAAAAACCCTAATGCGGAAAGGATAATATTGTCCTTTCACCTAGTTAAAGGTCATAATTTCATTGTTTTTACATTATAAGAATGTTATTTGGATGCAATTTTTGCTTATTCAAATATCCTAATAAGTTTTGATTGGTTAGGAAGCACTTGATTAAACAAAAATTAAAAGCTAAAACACTTGATTAAACAAAAATTAAAAGTTCAAACACTTGATTACACAAAAAAAAATTGATACGTCAAAATAGAAAAATAAAAAAGTTTAGACATTTGATTGAACAAAATAAATTTGAGATATCAAAATAAAAAAAATTTAAAAAGTTTAAATATTTGATTGAACAAAAATAAAGTTGAGACAATAAAATAGAAAAGAACCAAAAAGTTTTAGACACTTATTGGATAAAAATAAAGTTACCACACTGAAATAAAAAGAATAAAAAAGTTGAGACATCGTTATGTAATTAACCCTTTTTAAGTTGTTACATTGATTTACCAAGCATTCAATTATGTGTTGCTTATAACTTAAAATTGTTTTTAAACTTATATCATTAGTTAATTTATCAAACATAATTATTTTACTTAATTAATTAAATTAAATTAAATTATTATGATAATTTAAGTTAGGGTTAATTAGATAAATAGTGTCTCTAACTTTTCATTTTCTACTTGGTGTCTAAACTTTATTTTTGTTCAATTAAGTGTCTAATTTTTTTTTATGTTTTATATTTTGGAGTATCAACTTTATTTTTGTTCAATTAAGTGTCTAAACTTTTTGAATTTTTCTATTTTAGTGTTACAACTTTATTTTTGTTCAATCAAGTGTCTAAATTTTTTTATTTTTTCTATTTTGATATCTCAACTTTAATTTTGTTCAATTAAGTGTTTAAACTTAATTTTTTTTGAATCAAGTGTTTCTTGACCAATAAAAATTATTAGGATATTTGAATTACGAAAAATTGACTTCAAATGACATAATAATGAAATTACTTAAATGACATTTAATAAGGTGAAATGACAATATTATCAAAATTTCACATTAGAGACTTTACTATTTTTTTTTACAACTAAACACTTTTGTTGCAATGTAGTAAACTGTCCCCATTGAACTCGAGACCCTTCTCCTATCTATGCACTATATTTTTAAAACATTGAACGTTCTACCACATGAGGTAGACATGATGCCTTGCCTTTTACTATCCATTTGTTACAATGAAAAATAAATTGATAAAATTAGCTATTATAGAATTGAGATAAAAATTAAAAAAATTTCTTAAAAAAAAATAACTATTTAAAAAATAAAATTTAATTATCTTATATTATTTTTACATGTTTTATAAGCATTATGTGAAAAAAAATGAATAATTTAAAATAAAAATTAGATATTAAAATTATTTAAAAAAAATTAAACTATTTATTTTTATCCATAACAACTAATTTAATCAATTTCTTTTGAACGGTAAGGGATAAATAGTAAAAAGCCTAATGTGAAAATGATAATATTATCATTTTACCTTAGTTAAAGGTCATAATTTCATTATTTTTACATTATAAGAATTGATTGGTTAGGAAGCAATGATTGAACAAAAATTCAAAGTTCAAACACTTAATTAAACAAAAATACTTCCAAAATAGATAAATAAAAAAGTTTAGACATTTGATTGAACAAAAATAAATTTGAGACATCAAAATAGAAAAATTTTAAAAATTTAAACATTGATTGAACAAAAATAAAATTGAGGTATTAAAATAGAAAAAACCAAAAAGTTGTAACATTTATTGAACAAAAATAAAGTTACCACACTGAAATAAAAATAACTAAAAAATTGAGACATCTTTACGTGATTAACCCTTTTTAAGTTATTACATTGATTTACTAAACATTCAATTAAATGGACTTATAACATTGATTTGCCAAAAATCCAATTAATTGGACTTTTCTGCATCTTTATTATCACAAGTCTCGTCTTGCGTTTTCATTTATTCCGAGATTTTAGTTATTTAAAAAAAAAACTTGTTTCTGTTTTATCATTTGTTTTGTTTTATTTTGTGTTTGTTTTCTTTAAGAATAGAAACAAGATCATTTGATTAGGTAGCAATCAAACCAATCAATGACGATACAGTTTGCCATTTCAGTACGCTACTTTATCTACTCGTGTTAACCATTATTAATGTAAATAGAAAACTCACTCACGCTGCATTTAGTATAAATTGGTCCCTCACTGCATATAGGATAAATTGGCCAGAGTGGATATTAGATAATTTGGAACAATGGATGCGATGATATTTAAGGGGGAGTGTTATTCTATGATAGTAAGTTCCGATGAGAGCTTAGGGTGGATTTTAACTCTTCTCACTTCATTCAGAGAGCAGGGTTGCACAAAAACAAAAAATAGAAGTAAAAAGTAAAATTTAATTTTCAACAAAGTCTAATAGAAAAAGTAATCTAATAAAATAATAACGTCAAAATTTTAACTAACCTACCTGAATTTACAATATCAATACAAAATAGAAAAGGGTAAAAAAATAAAAGAAAAATGGGAAAATTAATTATAAAGAAAGTACGATGAGAGTTACATGAATTTAATTTGTTACCATTTTCCAGCCACATTCATAGTCACAATGAGAACAGTGAACAGATGATAATCTTATCCGCTGATGCTCACCAACAAGTGCTAATCTCATCCGCATACTTCCCTGCTCACTAGTAACTGAAGCTGTAACACGAGCAGGTGGTGAATGTATTATAGAATACATATATATTGTGGCGTGAAATCGGGGTCTGTTAATGACCGTTACGCGAATATTCGTGGATGTCAGGTAACTTAAGCGCTTGTGTGGCATCGAGCGAGTCTCGCTTTTATGCGGGAGAAACTCACACGAAAATATAATACCAATCCCAATCCACGTAGCTGACACATTGATATTTTACAAGGAATACATGGGTCACATCTGTGATTAAAATGAGTAAAAATGGTACGTGGGTATACGTCGTCTCACTAAATATATCCCAATAACTATATTACATGGTTGAGAGTTAAGAAATCATTTCTTAATTAAGAAAGCGTATATTAACGTTAAAATTAATAAGTATTATCTGAGTTTCGTGTCGAAAGTCGCGATCAATTTTCTTCAAAAATGCGGCTTCTAGTGGCGCCATCCTTGTACATTCCACGTACCTGAAATAGTGATCCTCGGCGGGGTGAGCAATGTCAGTAGTGATAATTCCTACGTGGGTTCTGCTGCGTCGTCTTGCGTATCTCATGGCAAACGATTACCTTCCAAACAATCGTGATCTAACTTGGATATGCGTGCCCATTCGTATTTGGTCATAAGTGATTCCTTCGCACATGCCTAAGCCAAATGTTCAAATTTCAGTTTTCGAAGCAAAAGGCGTTGCCGGCTTCTTGCAGTCGGTAAATATAGTGGACAACCATCAGGAGAATACGTTGAATAACCTTCGAAGCAATTCATGGGCCTACGGCGTGGTGTTGGGCCTTCTCCCGACAAATTCTCGGGAAAATCTTAGTGAATTATTTCATAAACATTTTGTTTTATTTTATTTTCTTTAAATGTCATGCTGCATACACCTAATATTCTAGGGTGCTGATAAATATGGAATGCGTTATCTGGTCAAAATATTCATGCTAATATATTTTTCATGTATATATTAACATAGTTAAATTCACATAATTCATGTTATTCAAATTACAATCAATAACACCAAAATTAGCTCACATGGGCTAATTAACAAATCAAACAATTCATTTTGAAATACTCAAACCACACAAAATCACCTATGAAAATCATATTGACAGTGAAACATGGTCGGCATTGTTCATGGCCCATATGATATGAGTTTTGCCGGCGGATTCGAATGTTTTGAGACGAGTGCATTAAATCAAGCGCCGAGGAATATCACTGTAGTTTCGTGGCTCTTAGCCAGAAAGAATATATGATGGAAAAGATCACTCTGTCTTGGGTTGTCGGGCTTCAGTGAATCCCGGTGTCCGTGTGTAGCCTTGGCAGCGTAGATTGACTTTGCTTCTTGTTCAGTTGAGAGCCAAACGGTCCGAGCGAATCTAGAGAAGACACTCTTCTCTCTCTGAATTGAAGCCGACCCTGCTTTCTTGTTTCTCTTGTTTTGGAGAAAGAAGACTATTTCAATTTTGTCTTATAAGCAACTTTTCAATGATTCCGATATGTCACAAGCTTTGGATTTTTGACATGACTTAATGCAAGTCGTTAAATGCCGTCTGTCATTGATAAATGCGACATGTGTCGTGAGTGCACGTGTAGTAGGTGGCTGCTGTCACATCATATGTATACCACTTTGTTCGTTTCACGTGGCAGGCCTCGAATGCGCCGAAGCGATGAAGTCGGTTGTCTGGAGTGTGAAGTCGGCGTGGTTCTTAGATTTGTGAGAGGATTCAACGGTAATCAGTTTTGTCATCGAGATTTAGAGAAAAATTTCGATTTTGACAAAGTGCAGTTTTGCATTTTTAGAAAATTTGAATTTCTGGGTTTATTCTCTCCTCCTTAAAAGAATTTTGTCGAATTACATTGCAATATCCCGAATCACATGCATATGCAACGTACACTACACCATGCATGTGGCCCAGTCATTTAAGTATTAAGCAGTAATAACGTACCTTCATCCTGAGAAGGGATAGGTGGCACTTGTCGTATCCTCGCACTCCCGTTGAGCTCCTCCACTCCACAGTCTTCTTAATGCGCCCACCATTCTTTGCGGTCTTTGTCATGAGCACGATCAGGTATCATGTCTGTGGTCGCCACTCCAAGGTCAAAGTAGTGTCGCTCCAGTCTGCCCGATCCACTACATGAGCTAGATGCGGGTGGCATCAACTTATAGCTCTTCTGCCGGCTGAGCCATGAGAAGACGCTGTCATAACAAGCTCACCTTCTCGGAGGTGTCTCTAATCGGTCGGGACTAGATGGAGCTCTTCCACCTCGGTCCAACCTGCTTGGTATTGTCTACTGTGGCCTCATACAATGCCCTCCATATGGTGCCATCTATATACTAGCACGATAAGCTGTTGTTGTAGGCGAATTCCTATAGGTAAATGCTCTTTGACTACCCTTATGATCCATGATGTATGCTTTCATGACATGTCCTCTAACACTGTATAGTCCTCTCATTTGACCGTCAGATGCAGTAGGTGGAAAGTTGTACTCATGGTCGGCCCAGGTGTGCCCAGCCTTTTGGAAACTCTTCCAAAGTGCACGAAGTAAACCTCGGGTCTCACATCAGACACTATGGATGCGGTACTCCATGTGGCTGGGACGCTATCTCTCGAATGTACAACGGTAGAATCTCTCGATGTGAAGGTCATCATACGGATAGAAAATGTCTTGGGCTTGTTGAGTGGGTCCGCTATCACCACGTCACAGCATCATGTCCTGCCACAGCGATTGTCAGGTAAGCGAGTGGGTCTGAAATCCATCATGATGTGCTCCCACTTCTGCTCGACCCTCGATGGTTTGAAGTAGCCTTGTCTTCGGCCACAGTCTTTCGGTAGCCAACTTCTTAACCATTGAGACATCGTCGAGCAAAGTCCCACATGTCTCTTCGTCTCCACTCGGAAATTAGTCTTGTGACGAAGATCTGGTACACATCTTAGTGCCACTTGGATTCTGAAAATCGAGTAGTGAAACTCCACGAGAATATCCTCTCTCAAATCGGTCAGCGAGACCACTACCGTCCTCTATAGAAGATTACCATGCGTGGGCTGGTCGACCCTCGTCCGTGCACAGTATGCCAGGTCCACTGATACTCTACTTATCTGGCGTCACGCCCTTGGGACTCATTCGCTACGCTTTCCCAGCCCAGAGCGGTGTAGCTATTAAACTCCCCAACGTGCCCAGGCCTGCCATTGTCTTTGCTTAAGTTGTCCCACAGTCTCGAGCATCAGCCACTCCCGGGAAGCTATAATAGCCCAGCGCTCCCCGTGACTTAGACTAAGTGCATCGACCACCACATTTGCCTTCTGAGGGGTGGTAATGCAAAGTGAAGTCATAATCCTCTAAGAACTTCATCATTTTGCATTGCCTGTATTGGGTCCTTCGTGAAAATATCACTTGGACTTTGTGGTCCGAGTACACCTCGAATTGCTCGCCATATAAGTAGTGGCGCCAAATCTTCAAGGCGAAGACTATGGCTGCCAACTCCATGTCGTGTGTGGGGTAATTCTGCTCATGATTCTTCAATTGATGGGAACCATAAGCTACTACCCTCCTGTACTGCATCAAAACACATCCCGGTAGCTCATCAGGAAAAACATCCTTGTACTCGCAAACTACTCGAGGTAGATCTAAGTCCAGTCTTACCTTGTCTTCTAAGGTAAGGCTTGCTAGCTTGACATGGCCGTCACGACATCACGGACTCGTGTTACTGCCGTTTGGGGCCGAAATATCATGCTTGTCCCCACGAAATACAACACGAGTATCGTCCTGGTTGTAGGCGGTAACCCTCCTACGCTCCTGATTGATGGCGACCACCGTAAATTTGTCGGCCGATCCATCCACCGGATGGCGTTGAACCGACATGTCCATGACCCTCGGGTCCGCGTGAAGCGAGAATCCCGAGATCTCTAACTGCAACCCGACATATCATCCTATCCTCGCCACAATCCTTAGGGGAGAACTCATATACAAGGGCTCCTCGAGGCCTCGACCTCTAAGCCCTGACTCTATCTGCGATCTGACATCTCTAAGGTGTAAACCACGTACGGATACTTATTCACATCACCAGAAAAATTTTATACACTATGTCCATGCATTCATAGGTAATGCAAGACAATAAGTTCATATATTAAATCATATGCAACAAATTTTTTTTTTTCATTTTATTTTATTTTATTTGAACAAAATTTTATTTTATTTTTGAAAACCTTGTGGTGATGTCCCAAATGTGTTCCCGAATAGTACCTTTAAGTGGCCAGGTCGGTGCACAAAGTGCACACCACACAGCCCGACTGTGCTCACAGCTAGGCAGCGCCTTTATGGCAGTAATCGTAGGCACGGCACGGTCATGTCGCGAGCTGGCGTGAGTCATCGCGAGAACTGGCGGCCGATATCATGGGCTCGGGGTAGCCGGCGCGCGGAGTGTCGCGGCTCTTGCGGCGGGTGTCGTGGTGGCGTCATCGCGACCACGGGCGGTGTATCGCGACCAGTCGCCTCCTTATGATACAAAATTTTGTATGGGGCCCTCTTCTAGCCGGGCCTTCAGTGTATGTGACCCAGATGGCCCCGACCCTGATACAAATTTCTATCGCGACTCCTTGTGCAGGCCATGCACGGGCGCGCGATCACATGCCGCCTGGGGCCTGGTACCGATATCGTGTCTGTATCATTAGCCTACTATGCGTCGCCAGTGGGCGTAGCTGTGAAATATCGTGGCCATGCCACAGCTGCGCCAGGCGATCTCCTAGCCTTGTGTCACGATACAATCCATTGTATCGTGACTCAATGGGCAGTAGCCTATCCAGTGCCTTACGTGATTTTTTCATTTGTTCCACCTCTTTTGGAAGACCCAAAAAAAATATATTTATTTATTTTTTTTTTCATTTTCGAGTAGAACAAAATAAATTCACTTAAAATTTATTTTATATATATATATATATATATATATATATATATAATAATAATATATATATATATATATATATATATATATATATATATATATATATATATATATATATATATATATATATATATTTATTTATTTATTTATTTATTTATTTATTTATTTATTTTTTTCTCTCCGGTTTACCTGTTTGTAAAACCTTAAAAAAATCTCTTCTCATCTAATTTTTTTCTATGTGCTATTCACTAAGCACACAATTCACACAATTCATAACACCACGATCACATCACCGCAATGATCATCGAGTGCACAAAGGAATGCGTGTGCGTGATCTGGCACCAGTGCCCATCAAGTCCTAGTGTCATTATACCTAACTTATTATTAAGCTATACTTAGTATCCAGACATTAAACTCACAGGTATTGTTATAAACCTAGCTCACAATGCCAAGCTATGGCGCCCCAAAACTAGGGGTCAGTTGATAACCGTCGACCGTGGAATATTCGTGGATGTCAGTAACCACGACACCACTCATAATCGAGCTGAGTCTCATTTTGTAAGGGCTCTGCGAAATATAATCTATCCCAATCACATGGCAGCCTGTTCCAATATTTCACAAAGACCACACCAGGTCCATACACAATTAAAATGAGTAAAAATGGCCACGTGGGTCCATACGTCAATACTCACTAAATATATCCCGACCAACTATATTACATGGTTCAAGAGTTAAGAAATCACTCTTAATTCAAAACATATATTAACATTCAAAATTCTAATACATGTTATACAAGTTTCATGTCAAAGCCACAATCCGGCTTTCTTCTAAAATGCGGCCTCTAGTGAGTGACGTCCTCCTGTACACTCCCTGTACTTGAAATAGTGATCCCTCAACAGGGTGAGCAATGCCCAGTAGTGATAATTTCTTATATGAGTTACTCCCCACCTAAGTGCACATGTCATGACAAACAATCACAAGTAAATACATGATCCTACTTGAATGTCTACATGCTGAGCCGTATCTCGAGTCCTCATGAAGCTCCTAAGCATACTAAGCCAAATGCGAGTAAATTTAGGTTCAAAACCTGAAGCTTTTTGTTCTCGGCTTACTACGAATTCGGTAAATATATTGGACAACCCTTCGAGGCGAATATGTTGGATAACCTTCCGAAAACAATTCATGGACCCCTTCGATGTGAATTGTTCGACAATCTCCTAACAAAATTCTCTGGAAAATCTTCCGTCGAAATTCCTTTCATAAACATTTTTGTTTTTTGTTTTTTATTTTCTTTCATGTCATGCACTCACACCTAATATTCTAGGGTGCCTCGGTGCATATGGAATGCATTATGCCAATTCCAAAATATTCATACTAATACATTTTTCATGTATATATTAGCATAATTAAATTCACATAATTCATGTTATATAAATTACAATCAATAATACCAAAATTAGCTCACATGGGCTAATTAACAAATCAAATAATTCATTTTGCATTACTTAAACCACACAAAATCACACAACAAAATCACGTGAACAGTGAAACCCTCGGGTCGGCATTGTTCACGGCCACACAATAGGGATTTTCTCCACTCGGTTCAAATGTTTTTGAGGCCAAAGTGCAGCTAAATCAAGCCTTAGAATATCCTAACCATTTACATGGCTCTTGGCGAAGAATAACACAAGTAGGAAAGATCCATACCTCTTGAGTTGTCGGAACTCCACGAATCAGTGTCCACCAGCGTAGCCTCCATATAGATTGGCTTTTCTTAACTAACGTCGAGGCAGACGGTCGAGCAGTGAAATTTAGAAAGAAGGCACTCTTTCTCTCTCTAGAATTCCAAACCAGCCACCCACTGCATGTTTCTCTTGTTTTTGGAGAAGAAGACTATTCCATTTTTTTGTCTTATACACTTAACTTTTCAATAATTTCTAATGTGTCCCTAAGCTTTGGATTTTGACGCGTATTAGACTATCTAAAAGTAGTGCGTCTCGTCTTATCGCTAATCGTGCAGCGTAATGGCGTAGTCGTGTAGTGGGTGACTTTGTCGCGTCATGTCTCTCTTGTACGCATGTGCGCGACGTTGGTCGCGCCAGCGATGAAATTAGGTGTGCCGGGGTGGCGAGTCGGCCAAATTCAACGAGTCGGCGATGGTATTTGGGTTCGAGGCGATTAAACGGTAAAATCCGTTTCGTCATCTGAGATCTAGAAAAATTTCGGGTTTTGACCGAAATTACCGTTTTACCATTTTTCAGAAAATTTGAATTTTCCCGGGTTTTACATATATTTTCCCTGCAATTAATCATGATTTATTCAAAAAAAAGAAAAGAAAAATGTTCACGCAAAAAACCATTCTTGAGAAGGAGAAAGATAATTGAGAAGTTGAACAGTGTAAGGAAACGAAAATCTTATACAGTATTAAAGATATTCATCCTATAGCAACGGGGAAAGATGTAGAGGTCATGACACTGCAATCACAATCAAATATGAAATCAAAAGTGAAATTGCAGCAAAAACCAATTGATCATGTTTTTTGTGAGATCAAATAACATAGTAAGAAATAACTATTATTCCATTACAATGTTTGGGATCGATCAGAAAAGGATGTGGAGCAATTACCACAGGCAAAGACATTACTAAGTCCATTGTTCATTTTTGAGAAAATCAACTTTTTACTCTACATTTTGTGATCATAAAGAGAGAGATAAAATAAATTTTTTGAATACCAAGAAGATGCATATATGTTTGAAAAGGATTTAGCAAGAGACTAACATTCTAAAGAAAAGAAATAAAAGAGAGATCACTCTGAATTCTGAAATACCACGAGATTATGATGTATGTTTCTTTATTGCGAAAGATGAGAAAGAAATGAAGAAAGAAAATATGATTAACGAGATCAAATATTGGAAAGTAGTTGATCAATTTGCTAAGAATTATGTAAGGACAAGTTTATAGGTTATCGAATATGATTAAGTCACTGATTAATTCGATTGCCAAGAGAGAATAATATAATAAAAACATTACACAACAATATAGCAACAACATTTCTAATAGAAGAGAATTATTATTTCAATTGATCTCAATTAAGTAAACTCCTTTGCATGTTTATCAGTAAAGATGGTTACGGAAATAAGTGGTCTGCACGTAACCTGCATGTAAGCTTTAGCATGATTATGAACAAGAATAATTTTGAACAAAACCCAAACTCTTCGTCTTATCCTGTTACGATGATTTTATCTAAATCCCACATAAATTTAAACTATCCGTATGAGCATAGGATAAGCCAATTCAAATGATGAGTACAAACTAAGCCAATTTTGTTTCTTCAAATTAAACCCCAACAAACATTGAATGCGAATAAAAGAGAAATTGAGGGAAACAACTTGGATAAGAGTATCTTCATGTTTCCCACGAAAGACAGTGAATGGAAGCACTACTACAATAATAATTTATGGTGTCACTAATTTTGGGGTTGTTTTTAAAAATAATGATACCGTATGACTTAAAGTTCATAAAGGTGACACATTATATAAAAAAAAAATATTTAATTGAGAATGTTAGTTTTAAATTTATGGTGTCATTTTCTAAAAAGTGATGATACCATATGAAATTAAAAAAAATTGTGTTGGAGTAGCTAGATGGTGTTAATTTTAGATTATGGTGTCATTTTTTTGAAAAATGTCACAATATTGAAATATTTTTTTGATTTTAAATTTATGGTGTCATTTTCTGAAAGTGACATAGCATATAACTGATATATAAAATTTTATTGCATGCCTCGAACCATTATCTTCTTCTATCTTTTCTTGCCTCTATATACCCATGTGAGTTTTTTTATAAAATATAATCACAAAAAAATAATATAAAAAAAGCTGATAAACCCTAGCCACCCTCCTCTTTTTTTCTCACATTTTGTTTTCTTGCTCTTTTCCTTAGCGAGAGGGGTGATTGTTTTCTTAGTGCTTGGCCCAAAATTCTCCTCTACATCTTTTCTTTTCGTTTTATTTGCTTAATAAAATGGTTAACTCACGAAGATTTAAATTTTATCTTATTTTTGTCGTTTTATTATTTATTGACGTTTGAACTGTTGCCCGACTTATTACGGCGTGGTATTGTTCGTGATCTTGTGATGTGAGGTTATTGAATAAATAAGCGATTTAATCGATCTAAGATGTAATTGTCGATCTAAAATGATTATGGTTCATTGAAGTGCCAATCGAAAAACTGCGGAATCGTAGAATGTCTAGTCGTCGTATTATCGGAATTTGTAGGCTTTATGCTTATTTATTATGTATATGTTTTTAGTAATTTGTATCTTTGATTTGTCGATGTATTAGAAGTTTGAATCAATAATATTATTTTTCTTTAAAAAAAGAAAATTCTTATATATCTTTAATAAATAAATTTAATATATCCAATAAATAAGTTCATTTTTATCTAAAAAATAAAGTAAAATTTTTTATGCATAATAAAATAATTTATATCTTAGTTCATTTCTATATAAGTAATTATATAGAATAATATTTTAATATATTATGTTTTGATAAATTTGGAATAAAGTGATTTATTATATTTTTCTTTAAATAATAATCTTATTTCTTCTTTAATTGTTCAATTGTTTTAGAACTAAAATTTTTAAGTTGTAATATTTATAAATACTTACAAATTTCTAAAACAAAACTCTTAGAGATAATTTTAGAGTAAATGATTTATTATTATAATTTTAGATAATTTATAGGTTAATCAACCATATTTTTCACTAGTGTTAAAAGACATATAATATTCATATTAAATTCAAATCCTACAAGAGCTTGTAAGTTAACATGATATTAGACCATGATATGATAGGAGGTCCTTGATATATATATATTGATAATTACTCGCCCATGTATTTCCATTTTAAATTCTGCTTCTTCTTTTCTATTTTTTGTAGCATACATTTTTACATTTTTCATATGTATTATTTAGGGAGACTTGAATAAATTATTTGTTAAATTTAATTATATTATATTGTATATTTTCGTATATTTCTTTTTCTTTATGTTTGCTTCAAAATTTGTAATCTAGATGTGGTCATAATATTTGGTGGCATCATATGATAGCTAAAATATATAGTCATTTTACCTACAATCTAGATTTCAAAGGCAATATTCTTGTCTTGATTTAGTTTACAATTTTATTTTTAAATTAATGTCACACTTGATTGTCTATAAAATTCTCAATACTTTGGATCGAGGGAATTCTTTGCACAAAAACAAAAATTATAATCAGATTATTATTATTTAGTGATAGCAAACAATAACTAAAATATAAAGTCATTTTAGGAATAACTAAATAAATAAAATTCAAGAAATAAGTTTTTGATTTCTATTTTATGTTCAATATTTATTATCAAATTTATAAAAATGAAGTTATATATGTAGTTTATATAAATGGTTTTTTTTTTTTCTGATATTGATATTATCTTATCATTTTTAATTAATGTTTAAAAGTGCTTAAGGTTGATTAGTGAAATATTTCAAAGAGTAGAGGTAAGTTATATATATATATACACCGAAAATATTATGTATTTTTGGGATTCAATAGAAGTGAAATTTAATTTCCATCAAAGTCTAATAGAAAAAGTAATCTATTCCGGTGCATAGACTGAAATTAGATTTATAATATCAATACCAAATAGAAAAATAAAAGAAAGGGTGAATTATTTCTTTCTTCCTATAGGGATGTAATTTAAAGAAATGGATCAAATGGTTGCCTAAAATCCCACAAATAAGATGCTATTCATTATGGGATTTATTACGGTGTGCATAAATAGTAACTTCTCAATATTACCCCCACCAAACTCACCACCCATTATTTTCTTTTTTAAAAAATAACTCTTATTCATTGATTTTTATCAAAATTGTATTAACCTAATAACTTAATAGTTTAAAATAGATTAATTTTTAATATAAAAATACATTCATATGCAATAATTAATAATATAATAAATAATTAAATTCTAAGATTTTACTAATATTTCATATATAACTTTTTTTTTATATTCATTATATTTTTATTTTTATAATTTTCATATTTTGAATGTATTTTTATATTTTTAAAATTTTTATAGAGTATTAAACATAAATTTTAAAAAATAAAAAATAAAAAACACTATTCAAACTAGTTAATAGTAACATTGCTATATTTATATGTAACATTATTATGTATTATGGTAACAATGTTTTTTGAAGGCATAAAAAACACTTTTCAAACTAGTTAATAGTAACATCATATTTATATGTAACATTATTATGCAATATTGTAACAATGTTTTTTTTGGAATCAATATTATGGTAACAATGTTTATATCTATATGTAATATAAGAAAAATTTATGCATTTTTAACTATTCAAACTATTTGAATAGGAAGGATGAAGAAACCCTTGCCACCTCTCCCTTTATCTTGTTCTTTCTAGCCCCTTTTCCTTAAGTAAGGAGGGGTGATTTTTTTTATCATTTTTGGCTTGAAATTAACCAGCTACATTTCTTATTACCATTTTCTTTTTCAATAAAGTGATTATTCCTAAAAAATCTGGATTTTTAATTTGTTTTTTCGAGTTTTTGTCTTCATCTTATGCGGCGTGTGGTTTTGGTTGTCTTAGTACAACAGATTGGTTTTTGTTGTCTAGTTATGACGCTTTCTTGTGCATGGGTGATTCGAATGACAAAGCAGATTCAATCAAGTAGTGACATTAAGTCAAATCATGGTCGTCAATATGTTGCAGAACTAGAGTCATATGTATTCTAGTTATCATAGATTAGTCAAATGTGTAAACTTTGAGTCGATTCATTGTGTTATTAACCTAGATGTTGTGTCATTCTCTAAAGTTTTTAACGAATTTGATTCAGTGTTTCTATCGAATGTATTGCTAGTTTGAATTAATAAAATTATTCTCCATTAAAAAAAATAGTTTGAATAGTTGTAGACCCCAAATTTGGCTAGTCTTAGTTTTATTTTATTTTATTTATTATTATTATTTGACTTGATTGTGTTTCTTTTCCTTTTTGGAGAGGGAAAGTTATTTTTTTTAATTTTTTTCTTTTCTTTTAAAAAGGCGTTGAATGTGACACTATCAAGGGGTATCGTTGACAACTTTGTCAGCTTTGTGGAAACCCATTAGGTGTCGGGTAACGACGTCCACGTCATGTCCCATTGTTAGGATCCATAATTTAACAAAAAAGCGGACGAGTCTCTTATATGCGAGCTCTATCAAAATACAACACGTATAACGGCACATCACATGACCCATCAGGAACCGATATACCACACTGGGTCATTCATGAGTCATGGCGACCACTCGGCCCCATTCAACCATACCCTGGATACTATACATGCAACTATGTAGTGATATGTTTATAAGAGTTCAATTATACACTCTTATACAAAATGATATATTAAAACTGATCGTTCTAATATACATATACAAAATATGGTCCAAAGTGCATACGGCTTTCTTCATATGTCTTTGTCCGAGATGTGGGTCGATTGCACACTTGACTTTGTGCACAGAAAGGGGAGGTCCCACGGCCGGGGTGAGCAAAGCAGTAGTGATAATCTCCTCTGAGGGTTACTCCCCGCCTACGATGTATACAATGATCAAACAAACCCATACACATCCAAGTGAAAATGTCTACATGAATATCGTGTGTCATGCATGGAATGTTTTCATGCCCATATCTCGGAGTCACTCACGACTCCCTCGCCTTTGTCGTATCTTCAAATGTGACAATTATCCTTTAGTAGCACGATGAAACACATATCTTAGAGGCCCTTCTGGCTCACGATTGCAATGCAAGTGCCAATGGGCAACTGTCACGGTCAATCGCATTTCGTATCGCGTATTCGAAATTACATGTGATAACCCGTGACTATAATAATATCTTCTTTAGAGCGACAAAATTTTCGAATCACACCGCGGGTCTCTTATACCCATGTTTCAGTGATAAACATAATTATTGTTTTCTTTGGAGTATGAGCACCGGATCCCACACCGGGTCTCTTACATAATGTTCAGGGCTTTTCACCTAAAGGAATTAACGGTCACCATGCATCATGACACATTAATTATATTTTTACTTTGTGCTTTGAGCGTAGGTTATTTATTGGATGTCATCTAAAGTCTGAGCTCACTACCCCATTCATCAGCATTGATGATGAATGAAGCCATACCCCATGCACACCGCAGCCAATATCTTTGATGTCCTGTGCATATGCAATGCTAATGTCATTGCAATTTCTCATGTTACATGTATGATGCACACTACATGAACCATTCTCATCATTTGTACTTCATGTCAATTACCATGCAAATATATATTGCAAGCATATAAGTTCCATATATTTCATGCCAATATATATATATATAAATATCGTATCAAGCATATTAGCATCTATCAATCCATGACTAAACAAACAATGTCATTCAGCATTCCTTAGGCTAACTCTCCTTGTGATTCACACTTGATACAATAGCTCTGGCATGTATCACGATGGTATTATCAAAACATTTATTCACATGATATACGACCAAGCAGCACACACTTGGTGCAAAACATAGATTTCAGAAAAGTTATGATTACCCACTGTCCCCATATAGGTGCATGGATGATATGAACCCAGAAATTCCAATTTTAAAAGGAGCAAAATCGAGTAATTTCGATTCTGAAATTGTTATTTCGATTAAAAATCCGAATTTATTCTCTAGATATCGGATATGTGGATTTCATCGTTGGAATCGTTTTGCAAAATCTAACTAACTTACGTAAAATTTCGTGGTCAGGGAGCGGTCAGATTTACACGTTCGGTATTGGTTAGTCTTAGTAAAACAGATTTCGATGCTCACGAAGTCACATATAACAAGTACTCATGTGCCATAGAGTGGTATGAGTAAGTAGTGAAATGGAAGGCCGAAATAGTGTCGAATGTCAAAGGCGAGAAAGAAGGACAAAATGGTCATTTTGGAAATTGTTTAAGTCATAAGAAGACAAAATAATCAATAGTGATTGTCTTCTCAATTCAAAAGGCAAGAACGTGAAATGGAAAACCAGAAAAGATACAGTGAGGTGGAAATTTCGTTTTAGAGAGAGAACGTAAACCTGCTTTATAGATTTCGCAGCGTCCGGTAGTTGGCGATCGCCCGGAGACGAAGGCGCTTTCTACGTGGAGGGCCAGCGTGGTGCTCCAGTTTAGGGAGTTTCCTCAAACTCAGAGAGGTAGGAGTTTCTCCTACTTGGGTTTTATTCCTTCTTTAAGTACTTTTTATCGATGTTTGGTCGAATGAAACGTGAGGGCCGTTTGTCCGATTCAAACAGGACCCGAATTGATAAAATTTTTGGAACACCAAATGGAGCAACCGTATTTATACGGCTGATTTAGATTTGTTAAATCTTGAAATTTTTGTATTAAATCATGTATTGGTTTGGATGAGGTCGGGAATGGCCCAGTGGTGCGAGGTTCACTAAGTGAGCGGGTGGTTTGTTCGAATAAATGCAAAGATACTAACCAGGCGTTCTAAATGCAGTTACTGTGAAATGTATTGTCAGATTCACAGTCAGTGTGGCGATCATTATTAATGACCAATACCATCGCAATAATGAATTACATGACATGATTGTGTGTGAATTGATTGTTTTGTAAATATGCATGTTTATATATTTACATGTGAATTGAACTATATTGGAATTGGCATACATGCACTCCATATGCCTTCCAGGAACACCCTAGGACTATAGGAGTGAGTGCATGAGATAGTCCCCAGAAAATGGTTCGGAGAAGTTATGCAAATGTTATTAGTGCTCGGAAATTAGTCGAACTAAAAATATCAATCGTTGGAGCGACCCAGTTGATATACATCGGGTGGTCTGAGAATAATATCGATCGTCGGAGGCAGCCCAGTTGAAAAATATATACACATCGGAGGGTTGTCCACGAACAAACAAAATAATAATTCTCATACGAGGCTTAGGCGAGTGTGAGGGAGTCGGTGAGGACTCGGGTACGAGATGATGAGTTAGGCGTTAGTAGGATCGTCGTTTGCTTGAATGTGTGTTTATTTGGAACATTGCTTTGCGCCCAGGTAGAGAAGTAGCCAGCCAGGAGATTCCACTACTGAGCATTAGCTCACCCTGTCGAGGGATATTATTTTACAGGTACAGGGAGCGTGCGAGGGGACGACTCGTCCTAGAGACTGAGGTTGTGAAGAAAGCCAGGTTGTGGCTTTGATGATTTTATACATGTATTAGAATTCTCTAATTTTGATATATGTGTTGTATAAAAGTAAATTATTAACTCTTAGAACTATTGGACATAGTTGGTATGTTTTACAGATATTGTTATGAGTCTTTGTTTATGGGCCCAGTAGTAGTTTTACTCATGTGATGATATATTGGGTATTTGGGACAGGTTTATCTGGAGTATTGTATTTGGGTGAGCTCCTAGTACAAAGGAGACTCTGTGGGTTTTGAAGTGTCGGGTAACCCAGGCATCCACTTGTATTCCATGAGTTGTGGGTGGTCGGCCGACCCCGAGTTTAGGGGTGTCACGGATGAAATACCTGACTCGATGGGCTTTCATAGAGTCAAGCAGAAACGGAGTTGAGACGAAGAAGTTATGGCGGAAGTCTGAGTGGGAGATAACAATCATAAAATGACAATTGTGTCCCACTGCAGATTTCTGCTCCTTTCCTGCGTACTTCTCCACTGAATGAATTTATGAGTCTAAAGTCGAGATTTGGATATACCTATTTCAGGAGATATGTTCTCATATAAGTCTAGTTTACCCGATAATTTGAATCACTCCAGATTCGGATGAGTGACGAGTTATAGCGAGAAACACGATCATGGGAGTCGCGGGGAAGAGTTGGACAACACCTCCCTTGGACACACACACACAAGCCCTTAGACAGAAATTAAACCGAGTAGGAGAAAAACCCTACCTCAAATAGCGTGATTTCCTAGGACACCGCCTTTTCTTGGTTTCCATGAAAACTTGAACATTGGACTTTGGCAAAATCTTGTGATTTCGATACCGCAGCGTGGCTCGTCGCATAGAGCGGCAACTTTGACTACTTGGGAGTTAGAGCAAATGAGCCTCGTAAAATCGTCGGAGAAGCATCCTTTTTCTCTCCTCTCTCTCTCTAACGTTTTGTTCTAGACCAATTGTGAGATATTTTTTATTTTAGATATTTTCTTGATATTTATACATGAGACATGTGGCTCATATCGCGCCACATGTCAAGCTTCCCCGGTCCGTTTTCGCCCCGAAAAAATTTATTTCGTCCCGATTTAAATTTCATCTATCTTAAATGGACATTCTTTAAATATTTGACATTTTTCGGGATTTTTCTAAAAATCCCATATTTGGGGTCCACTCATTTTTGTTGCCTCGAAGTCGGAAAAAATCGGCTGGCCTCGAGTGTGAAAGGTCGTGCGGGCGACTAGATTTCACGAGGCATTCTTGGTGTCTGTTTCATCATCCGAGATCTAGAAAAATTACAGGTTTTAGCATGTCCCATTTAGGCAAAATTACCATTTTGCCATTCCTAGCTAAATTTAAGATTTTTAGCTTTTTCCCCGGTCTTACATTCTTCCCTCCTTAAAAGAATTTCATCCTGAAATTCCAACTCACAACCATACACAATCACATGTATATGCAACAGTCATTGAATGCTATCAAATGACTAAAAAATATACATTCATCCCCAAATAAGAAAGGATATGCAGTATGCATCGAGTCCTCACGCTCTCATGTTACCTCCTCCACTCCTCGGTGCCGCCATAGCACCTTCACTAGCCTCACAATCTTGCGTCGCAAAACTTGGTCTCATTTATCCGCCAGTCATGGCGGTCCCTCCCTCGAAGGTTCCATTTTATGTCGACAACCAAGCTCGCCCCGATCCACTCATGAGGTTGGATACAGTGTATTTTGAACATGGAGACAGCGCGAAATACGTCGTGAACACTTTCGATAAACTCGGCGGTAGTGCCAGCCGTGGCAAGCTATCTTGGCGCCGGTCGCCGAGGCGATATATCTAGGCGTGGCTTACCTTGCGAACTTGATCACTCTCTTAGCATAACGCCCGAAGGCATGATCTATCACACCCCGACCCACTTTAGGCGAATGAAGAGAGAGCGCGATACTATCTTTGGGACTCTTTACTTGATTTTAGTTGGTAGACTGAGTCTTATAACTAAATCAAAATATTATATACAAAGATGCACGATAAAATGACCTTTGTAGTGGTGTTTCTTGTACCCGATACATACAATCCCCAGTCCCGTTTACATATACATATCTGGCTTGTACATTTGCATTTACATCCCGGAGTGCAAAACCTCTTTGTGATGGACTCCTATTAGTTTGTTAGCCCAGTGGTATCACAAGTGTGGGCATCCTCTTGTACCTACAGTTAAAACGTCTTAAGCAACAGCTTAGTGAAACATAAACATATGTACATGCACTAATACTCATTCTACAGTAGCATATAAATATGAATATCTGATGGCAGAGATATCATAATTTTTCATGAATTCATATAACAGAGCTTATACACATACTTATACTTATAAACGGACTTATACTTGTTCGAGGATCTCAGTAGGAGTTCTGAGAGCTTATACTTGTCTTGTGAGGTACTTGTAGGTACTCTGAGGCTTATGCTTGTACAAGGTGCGTGGTACTACAAAACATACTTGTCTGGAGGTACCATTAGGTACATTTAGAGCAGAACGATGTATATTACTTTACTCTTATTCATTATTCAGACTCTTATCATATAAGCTGTTGAATACTGGGCAGTAATAATAAATGAGTAGGACCTGACGATAAGTACGAAGGTGCGGTCTGATGAGTGTCGTAGCATAAAAGGAGTCTGAAACAGCGATGAGAAGTCTTGGTCGTACTAATAAGAAATGCAAGGAAATACTAAATGTCTTAGAAGCAACGATAAAGTGTCATCCCACTAATCGGAGAGTGTCGAAATCTTAAGTAATGTAGAAACCACGATCGAAATGTCCAGTACTATATGTGCCTGCCCATGTAACAGAGGTGTCGTATCGTTCAATATCCGATTTTAGGCAGTCTTACAATTATACGTTCAGGAACTTACTATCTTATCATAGGGGCATTAAGTTTTCCAACATTCGCTTTGCCTCGGCGAGTGCAGTCCTAATTTTCCTTTACGCCCCTGAACATGAATGGACCCTTTCATTCACTTATAGGGTCCTCATTAGTCCAATAGACAAGTCCTTGTAGCAACGGAAAAACAAAACAAAACAAAACACAAAAATTTCCACGTTGTGAACAGTAGCTATGCCGCAGCGTAGACCTTCGCTGCGGCGTATCTCTGCTACACCTCGGCGTACCGAGGAAGCATCAAACCTCCCCTCTTAGCAGAAGTGGACATGCGATTCTTGATTCGCCCTTTTCCATAAATCCAACCAAAATCAAAAGAAAACTTGTATATTCTCCAGAAAAACATTTCCCAAGTATGTTCTAACCCAACCAAAACCAAACATAGAGATTAATTAGAGTTTTTCCAAGCAATAACTCAAATACTTGTAAGTTAGGCTAACTTCCTAACCCCCAAACATGTATCCATACACCATAAACTAAGAATCCATACAAATCCATACTCATCTTAGACAAACTAGGGTTTTACCAATCCAACTTTCAACAAATCTAGGGTTATGATGAATTCCCTAACTAAACCCTAGAAATGGAACAAACTAATATCCATACAAAGTCTAAAAATCCATACATCCATACGTAAATGAGTGAGATGCCTGTGGACCAAAAGGCCAGCATGCGATTTCATTGTTACGAGTGCGACATGATTGGTGGAAATTTGGTTTTTGAGAAATCCACTACTTTTAAATCCAGTTACATGGGACTACTTTGTCATAGAGTTTACCACGAAGTATGTCATTGATGATTACAAGGAGTCAAAATGGAAGCAATTCTTGACTCTAAGACAAGGAAAACTGACAGTGGCTGAATATGAAAAAGAATTCAGCCGTCTTAATAAATATGCACCGAAATCCGTTCTTACGGAAAATTTAGATGTAGACAGTTTGAGGAGAACACATGGAGTCATCAAAAGGTACCTCATAATTGCTACTTCACTCTGAGTTGTCCAATTTTTATCAGCTAGTGCAAGTGGCTATAAAAATTGAGAAGTTCAAATAATGAGTCGAAAGAAAGAAAGAAAAGTTCTCAGAGGGTTCCTCTTCGAGAAAAGACCCTAGAGAGTCACAAGTTGATTCGATTATAGGGTTTATTCTGAGGGTAGAGACAAGGACCTACCATGACACAAGGTTCTGGTCGAGGCACCTCAATCGGACAAGAGGAAATACCTACATGCTCGCATTGCTATGGAAATCATTATGGTTTGTGTAGACGAGTAACTAGGGGGTGTTTCCGGTGCGGGAGCACTGATCATGTGATAGCCAACTGTCCACGAGGATCGGGAAGTTCTAGAAATCCTCAAGGAAGTGGTGGGGAGGGTGAATGTGCCTCCACCGGACTGGAGTAGGGAGTAGAGGGACGAAGTGGTTCACAAGGAAGAGGTAGTGCTTTAGAGACAGTGAGTCGTCTTGCTACTCTGATGACTGAACATGCTATGAGGCTCGTGAAGATGGGACATGCGGGGTTATTGCTTGTACTTTCACTCTCTTTGATGTTGACTTGTAATACTTTAATTGATCACGGGCTCTACGCATTCATATATATGCATGGAGCAGATGAGTGAAAAATTGCCTTGATAAATTTTGTTAACATGACACCTTGTTACAAGTTGACACACCCCGCGCCCCACTTCCCGGTGGCGTGGGCGTCTTGGAAGCCCTCCTGAAAATCGGTAGATTACCTCGGCGACTAGAGCTCTGTGAAGCGAAGCGTATTGCTTACTAAAACCTCTATAAAAATTTTTCTTTTCTAAACTTATGATTTTATAAAATTTCGATGACATACTGTGGTATATAGGACTATCATCCCAAATCCTGTATACATCAATTCTGTATATCAAAATATGGCAACCCAGCATCTGCGTAGCATTCTCCAGAAACTACTCTATGTACATACATATGCTCCATTATACATATTCAAAGTATTTTCTTACATAATATTCTTACTAACAGCACTTGTACAATATCAGGACAAGCCTAATAATATGCTCAGCGTCTTGCGTCTGTGCACAGGAAAATAGTTTTTAAAATGGAAAATAATAGGCTAAACGAGCTGATGAGTGTATGGCACATAAAAGCGTTTGCTTTTAGGAAAACATCTGAAAATATAAAACTCTCTTTTAATTATTTCCAAGAAGCTTTTTTGCTTTCAGTTTCTAAAACTTTTCTTTGCTTGCTTTTGTACTTGCTTGCTTTTAAAAGTTTCTAAAACTTTCTTTACTTCTTGCTTGCTTTGCTTTTCTTTAAAAACATAAAACTCTCATTTATTGCTTGCTTAGAAGTTATAAAACTTCTCAAATTTCTTTGCTTGCTTTCTTTATCTTGTTTGAAAAGTTTCTTAAAACCTTTCACAAACCTTTTGCTTTAAAAGTTTCTCAAAACTTTCATAAAAATAGAACTGGGCTCGGCCGCATTCTTTGAAAAATAAGCGAAGGAGCTGGGCTCGGCCGTTTGCTTTAAAACTCTCCGGAAGCACAGGCGGCCAAGGGAACCCGATAGTTGATTTTTCAAAGCGTATATTATGCTTATAAAACATCAACCCAGCGGGAGGCCTATTTTGTTCTTGTACCCTGTAGTGAACACGGAAGCACAGCGTAGGTGCGGTGTTTGAATTTAGCATCACCTTCCGGTGAATGGTGGAATTGATGCGCATCACCGCGAATTTAGTTAGAGCTCATAACCTTGCCTGCTCACATGCGTGCGACGGTTTACTTTAAATGCATGATGTATGTCCTAGTTTGCCGACCGGGCAAAAACTAAAATGCATGTATGAGACAACGGCTGTGATGCGCGTCACGAATCACATACGTAGGTTTCAACTGCTTTAGGGCTAGGGAAGGCCTGTTTTCTCAAACTTTCTTTGCTTGCTTGCTTACTTGCTCTTTGTAAATGGTTTTACTTTGGAAACCATTTACTTGCGCTAGCGAAAAATGGTTTAATTATTTCAAAACCATTTGCTTACCTTGTTTAGCGAAAAATGGTTCCAACTTTTCAAAACGTAATTTCTTACAGCACAACAACAACTTCAAAAAGTGGTTTGATTTAAAGCCGTCTTTCTTTCAAAATGGTTTAACTCAAAAGTATTTAACGCAACTTTTAACTCATTGCTTGCTTCTTGAAAATGGTTTGCATTCAAGCCAAATCTGAGTGTAAGCAGTTTATAATAATAATAATAATACATTTAGTATTTGGAAAATGAGTTAGAGCAATATTCAGCCTCTTTTCTTGCTAAACTTGAAGCGCGATTCGCGCTTTTCCGCGCACTAACTAAGCTCTGCTTGCTACGATGTATTAGATGTATGGCATCAGTACAATAAGCAATTTGCGCTTTGTGCTACGATTAAATTGGAAAATATGTTTTGAAATCTGTTATGGGGCATATGGCTGGATTTAGACTAAAGGGACTTTCCATATAGTCACAAAAACAGAAAACGTTCCCAAAGAAAGTGCATCAGGGCTTATTTGAATAAAATCTATAATTTTAACCAAAAGCTGTCACAGCAGTCCAGTCGGCCCGGGTATCAGAAAATAGTCCCATTTCCTACCAAAAAATTCTAAACTCGATCTAAAAATTTTGGGACTAAATTTATGATACCACAGAATATTACAATGGGTGCATATAGTCTTTAAGGCTGAAATACTTGTAGTAGGAAAAATTTCCCTCTATCTTGAGTTAATGGCAAAGATTTGGTGTCAGCGCGTATTTCTCGTCGCGTGAAGTAACTTACCTCTTGGTCAGCGCGGATAGTAGAATGCGTAGATGAGAAAAACTAAAAATTTGGGTTTTCGCATATTTGAATTCTCGGTGGGAAACCTAGTGTTTTAGTACTCACGCGTAGCCCTCGTCGCGTAGAGCACTTTCAGGTGTTTATCCCATTGAAATCAAGCCCAGGTCGGTTTTAAGTAAATGCGAGAAAGAAAGAAGAGAGAAAAAATAAAACTAAAAAAAAAAACTCTACACTCACGCTCTCTGTCTCTCATAGGTAAGTACTCTCCTTGCCATTTGAAGCTTTGTTTTTTTTTTTCTTTTCTTTTGATGTGGGACCCACGTACCGTTATTCGGCACGGTCAGTTTAGTCTGAAGCAACATTTTAATAGGTTTGATTTTATTTATCACAAATGAATATTCTTTAACTATTTGCCATTTTGAATTTTCTAAAATCCAGTTTTAGTTCAAGCTTTAAACTGTTAACAAAAATTAAGTAAAATATTCATTGTCTGAGATTAGCGAAACTTTTCTAGGTTACTAGATTTCGAGACAGATTTGCTTGGCGCGATCAGTTCGTCATCGAGATCTAGAGAATTTACGAGACCCCACTTGAAGGTATGGCGATTCGTTTATTATTAATTTCTTATTTAAACAGCCCAATTTGTTTCGCCCTCAACTTTCCTTAATTGTAAATTTGTCTTGACATTTAAATATTGCAATTCCAACTTTTGAAAACATTCCTACTATGGCCACTCTACAACTTAATTATGCGCTATATATATCCTTTTTGCTAAATGACATTTGTACGTAGTTTAATACCACAAATTCCGGGTTCCATAAACTTTCATTTCTACTTTAGTCTCAAAATACTACAATGTGACACTTGGTACTCTTATACACCCCTACGGTATCATATCGCATACGCTCTCTCGGGAGCGAAGGGGGTATTCTGCCCAATCTCTGGGGCGTAGTGTTAGAGTCAACCACATGTTTAAATCTATTGGTATGATAGGGGAATTCTCGGTTGATCTAATTGCTTTGCCTTTTCATGAGTTTGATTTGATATTGGGAATGGATTGGTTATCCCAACATCGGGCCATAGTTGACTGTGATAAGAAAATAGTCCTACTTAAATGTTTTGACCTATCAAAAGTATGATACGAGAATTATCAAATCTGAATTAATCACAGAAAGTTATTTCGACTATAGGCGAGCGTTTTTGAGAAAAGGTTGTGAGCCTTTTGGCTTTGATTCTTGACTTTCCAAGAGTAAGTGAATTTTGAAAATATTCATATGATTAGGGAGTTCCTTGATGTATGTTTCAGAGGAATTGCAGTACCACTGAAGAGGAGTGGATCTCTCTATTGAGTAGTATGAGGAGCGACTCCCTATTTCGGGGCACCCTCTTGTATGGCTCCAAGCCAGGCTGAAAGGAGTTGAAGGCTGACTACGAGGAGCTATTGGATAAAGGTTTCATCGACCTAGTGTCTCACCTTGGGGTCTGTGGGTTTTATTTGTTAGAAGAAAGATGGCAACTCTTCGGATGTGCATTATTGATCGACAAATAAACAAAGACATTAAGAATAGTATTAGATTTGCCAAGAATAGAGGATTTATTTGTTCCCGAGTTGAAAGGAGCAAGGTCTTTCGAAGATAGACTTGCGATCGAGACTATTATCTTCGGGGTAAAGAGGTTGATGTTAAAACAATGTTGAACGGGTATAGCCATTATGAGTTTATTAATGCCATTTTAGATTTGACCAATGCTCCGGCTGCATTTATGGACTTGATGAATGGGGTTTTGCACCCCTATTTGGATCAATTTGTTGTGGTATTTATTGATGACATCCTGGTATATTCTAAGGATGCACAGGAACATGATCACCATTTGAGAATAGTATTACAAATTATGAGAGAGAATAAGTTGTTTGCAAAGTTAAGTAAATGTGATTTTTGGCTTAAGGAATGTCACTCCTAGGTCATATTGTATCTGTTGAAGGTATTAGAGTGGACCTAGTGAAAATTGAAGCTTGATTATGGTGGAAACCTCCTCGAAATATACTTAGGGTGAGAAGTTTCTTAGGCTTAACGAGGTTATTATCGGAGATTTGTCTGAGTTTTCGGTTATAGCATCCTCAACACAAGATTACTCAGGAGAGGGGTGAAGTTTGGAGTGGGATGATAAGTGCCAATCCGACTTTGAAGGTTAAAGAAATCTTGGTTGAGGCACCGGTGTTGACAGCCGCCGGGTAGGGATTATCTTATGTCTGATGATGCTTTGAGGATAGGTTTGGGATGCGTATTGATACAGGATGGAAAAGTGGTTGCTTATGCTTCTAGACAGTTGAAACCGCATGAACAAAATTATCCCACTCATGATTTGGAGTTAGCAGCGGTAGTTTTTGCTTTGAAAATTTGGTGACATTATTTATATGGGGAAAAATGTAGAATTTTCACTGATCATAAGAGTCTGAAATATTTTCTAACTCAAAAAGATTTGAACTTGAGGCAACGTCAGTGGCTAGAATTGTTTAAGGATCATGACTGCATAATTGACTATCACCTGGGAAAAGCAAATGTAGTGGCAGATGCCTTAAGTAGGAAAATGATTTCTGCTTTGTCTTTGAAAGATTATGACTGGAGATTTGATTAAGTGGAGCCTTATTTATTTCGATTGGGAGTTATATCGGATTTGAAGCAAAAGGATAGTAAATGCTCGAGGAAAGATGATGCGAGTTACAAGAGATAGTGCGGTTAGTTAGTATTTGGAGACAAGATTAGTTATGCCATGAATCAGAAGTGGAGGTTTGTTATCTGAGGCCCGGATTATGTATCTTAGAGATGTTATGGATCTGAGAAAGAAGATATTATTGAAAGCCACAACACTGTTTTCACCATGCACCCTGGAGGTAATAAGATATACCAAGATATGAAACAGTACTATTGGTGGTGAGGGATGAAAAAAGGACTTTTTTGAGTACGTGTCTAAGTGTCTGACGTGTCAGCTAGTAAAGGCTGAACACCAAGTACCATCCGGTTTATTGAATCCCCTTCCAATTCCCCAATGGAAGTGGGATAACATTATTATGGATTTCGTATTCGGTTTTTCACCCAAAGGAAACATGATTCAGTTTTGGTAATTGTGGACAAATTGACAAAGTTTGTTCACTTCCCTCACCGTCAGATATTACTCCATGGATCGTCTAGCGAAATTTATGGTGAGGTAGCCGGTTGCATAAGTTCCACTTATCGATAGTGTCGAAACTGCCCGATCCACGGTTTACGTCAAGGTTTTGGAAGGAACTACAGTCAACTTTTGGTACGAGACTGAATTTTAGCACTGCTTTCCATCCACAAACAGATGGACGGTCTGAAAGAGTGATTCAAGTGTTTGAAGATATGCTTCGGGGTTGTGTATTAGATTTTTCGGGAAGTTGGGATAGGTATATTCCACTCGTAGGTTGCCTATAACAACGAGTGTCAAATCCGATATTGGTATGGCCGTATGAAGCTTTGTATGGAAGAGAGATGTAGAACTCCATGTGTTGAATGATTGAGCAGGCAGCATAAGATTATTGGTCTGATTTAGTAAAGACACGGAAAAAGTTGATTATTCGAGGGAGGTTAAGCACTAGTGATAGGTAAAGGGTCTTATCTTTAATTTGAAGAGAAAGGATATAGAGTTTGAATTCGAAGACAAAGTGTTTTCAAAAGTATCACTATGGAAAAAGATACTCCACTTTGGAAGAAAAGGAAAACTAAGTCCAAGATTCATTGGCCCTTCGATATTTTAGAAAGAGTTGGACTAGAAGCGTATCGTTTGGCACTCACTCTGGAGTTAGCCAAATTACATGATGTATTCCATGTGTCTATGCTTTGGAGGTATCGTTCTGGCACATCGCACATATTACCAGTTCAAGATGTACAAGCACATGAAGATTTCACTTTCGATGAAGGGCGAAAGCTATTAGATGGTAAATAAAGGCGGTCTGAACCAATGGTCTCGGTAGTAAAAGTGCTTTGGCAACATCACGGTATGGAAGAAGCGACATGGGAAGCAGAATCGACAATGAGGGCATAGTACCCTCAGCTCTTTAGTTTAGGTAATTTCGAGGACGAAATTTATTTTTTTAGGGGGGGAGAATTTTAACAACCCGAAATATACCCTAGTCGTTTTCAGTATGTTTAGGGTATTTTGTAGATATAATTTGAATTTTTCTTAATTTAAATGCAAAACGTGAAATATGAGAAACCTGAAAATAAGCAAGGGTAAATTTGTGATTTGTCAAAACGGGACATAAAAGTCATAAGATAAGAAGATGAGATGCTAAAGTGGAAATATGAATGACTTGATTTCTAAATAGAGGAGAGATGAGGGACTAAAGTGTAATAAAATGAAAGTAAGGTCAAATAGGGATAAGACCAAGTTGGTCTCTTATTTTGGGAGAGCAAAAAATGTGAAGAAGAAGAGAGGAGAAGAGAAGAAGTAGAGGAAAAAGAAGAAGAAGAAGAGGAAAGGTATGGATACTATGGGTTTGTATGGATTGTATGGATATGTATAAATTTTTGGACTTTTGTATGGATAATAGTTTGTTCCATTTCTAGGGTTTAGTTAGGAATTATCCTAACCCTAGATTTATTGAAAGTTGGGTTGGTAAAACCCTAGTTTGTATAAGATGAGTATGGATTTGTATGGATTCTTGGTTTATGGTATATGGATACATGTTTGGGTGTTAGGAAGTTAACCTAACTCACAAGTATTTGAGTTTGGGTTTGGAAAAACCCTATTTAATCTCTATGTTTGGTTTTGGTTGGGTTAGAACACACTTAGAAGATGTTTTTTTGGAGAGTATATGGGTTTTCTTTAGTTTTTGGTTGGTTTTTTAGAAAATGGGACTCGGTATATGTGGCTGCTGTAAACACCCTTTACAGTGGTAGTTTTATTATTAACATCTTTGTATATGATATTTTGATTCAGTTGTAAGACTTGGGCCCACCAATGTCTAAAAAAGCAAGTAAAGAGTCCCAGTATAGTCTCACACCCCCTTCATCCGCCTAGGCGGGGGTTGGGGGTGTGACATGATCTCCCATCTCAAACTCTAGAGGTCGTCGTTGTGTGTTGGTGTAACTCTTCTGCCGGCTCTAAGCCGTGAGAAGACGTTTACGTATCAATTCCACCTTCACTAAGGTGTCACTAATCAACTCCGGACCTGTGGTGGATCTCTCTCCTATTTTGGTCCAACAAACTGGAGATCAACAGGGGCTCCCATATAATACCTCATAGGGCGCCATATGTTTACTCTCTTGATAACTATTGTTATAGGCGAACTCGACCGAGGCCCAGATGCCACTCCCGGCCCTTGAGATCGGGGCATGCTCTCGGCATGTCTCTAACACTTGCACAGTATAGTCCTCTCGGCGTAGTAGTGTGGATGAAGCGTACTTATCCTCAACTGTGTCCCCATGGCTCTTTGGAAACTCTTCCATAACTGAGTTGTAAACCTGGGATCTCTATCCGATACTATGGAGATTGACACTCCATGCAACCGTACAATCTCTCGTATGTACAACTTGCAAAATTTCTCAAGTGTGAAGGTCATCCGCATAACCAGAAAATGTGTCGACTTAGTAAGCCGGTTCACTATCACCCACACTGCATCATGCTTCTACGATGTCCGTGGAAAGTGAGTCACAAAATCCATTGTGATATGCTCACACTTCCACTCCGCTATCTCCAATGGCTGGAGTAACCCTGCTGGCCTCTGATGCTTAGCCTTAATGACACGTGAGACATCGTTGAACAAAATCCCTAACGTGTCTCTTCAGCTCGCTCCAGTAATATAGGCGACGAAGATCATGATACATCTTCGTGCCACCTGGATGCATCACAATGAGAACAATGGAATTCCCGAAGGACCTCCTCTCTCAGCTTTGCCAACTGGGGAACCACAATTCGTCCCCTATACCGAAGACTACCATCCGTGTGAATGGCCCAGCCCTTGTCACGCACACGTACCGGCGGCTTCGCTGCTCCGGTCAGCCATTAGACCTTTATCTTCGATTACGCCCTTAGGACTCAATCGCTCTGCTTAATAGGAAGGCGTGGCACTAAACTCCCGAACACCACTGGTATATTCCAGCATGCTGTAGCTAGCGCCCCATAGTCTCGAGCATCAACCACTCCGGGAAAGCCACCTTGCCGGTCTCCCAGTGACTTAAGCGGAGTGCATTAGCCACCACATTTGCCTTACCGGGATGGTGCACATGAAGTGAAGTCATAATCCTCGGAATAATTTCCATCCATACGCTGCCTCATATTGAGGTCCCTCAAATAAAGATACTTTTACAGACTTTTGTGGTCAAAGGCCTCAGAGAAGTGCTCACCATATAAATAGTGGCACCATATCTTTAAAGTGAAGACTATAACTGCCAACTCCATGTCATGCCTAGGGTAATTCCGCTCATGGTTCTTCAATTGTAGTGAACCATAAGCTACCACTCCTGGTGCATCGAGACACATCTAGTTCGTCCTTGAGCATCATAATATCTAGTGTACCTTTGTCCACTTTTATGGGACTATCGAGAATAGAGAAGGCTGATGCTTTCGTTTAACTCTTGGAATGCCCTCTCACGGGTCTTTCCGCCTATTGGACCTCATTCAGATTCTGAGTCGCAGAGCACCTTCAATCGGTGAAAGTCCTCGATAAACCTCCACATGTGTCGACCAGTCAGAAACTCACGTATCTCGGCCGGCAGGTCTCTGACTCATCGCTTTGCCTCGAATTTCTGGAGTCCATTGACATCGTGACGCTGGTGTCCCAAAACCACACCTTAATAAGCTGAAAACTCGCGCCCGAACTTGGCGTGCAAATGATGTTCTCATGAAACTTGGAGAATAATCTTAAATGATCCTCGTACTCCTCCTTGGCGGGGTTGATGAGATGTCGTCGACAAAGACTACTGAATAAAATTAATCTGAATGAGTTTTGAGACACTCTGTGCTGAATCCATGAATGCCCTTTGGTGCATTCGTCCCGATCTGAAGGCATCACTATAAACTCGAAAATGCCCATCTAAATGTGCATTTATCTTAGGGATATTTGCCTCCTTAACTCTCAGCGAGTGATGCGCAGGGTCGCAGGAGATCATCTTGAATCGACTGGGCCTCTCGGTGATCAAATGATCATCAGTCATAGTGTGGATCTAGATTCTTGATCGTAACCCTATTCAATTGTCGGTAGTCGATACACATGCGAAGGGTCTTATCCTTCTTTTTCACAAGCATAATTGGAGCGCCCTAAGGTGAAGTACTCGGTCTAATGAAACCCCTGTCTAATAAATCCTGTATTTGGACCTTGATTTCTTGCAACTCAACTGGCGCCATCCTATGTGGAGTCATAGAAATGGGCAACGTACCAGGGTGTAACTCAATAACAAAGTCTACATCCTTGTGCGGAGGTAATCTCGATCTTTCAGTCTGAAAACATCCTCATGCTCATGAAACCACGGAGAAGTGGGCCTTCGAATCTTGTCACACCTGCGTCATACGGGATGGGCTTCGCGAACCCCGTGCTGCTTCGTGCCACAGTCAGCACTATCTAGGGTAGAAGCATCGGCGCCCCATCCTTGGAACATAACCTGACTACCCGTCACAGTGTTGTGGCGGTAGCCTCTACGATCCACGATCCAGTAGCCCGACGTCTGAGCATGACGATCCATGCGGTAATGGCGTCAATTGGGCGTGTCCATAACTCGAGAAGGTCCATTGTGGGGAGTGAATCACTGAGATCTCTGCCTCCCTGATTGTTGACTAAAAATGAATATCTAATTGTGATACCATTACCCACTAGCTATTATCTAATCTCACCTTTGAAACTTATTTAGACGAATAGGGCATATCTTTCGTAATAGAAATGGATGTATCGATGAATTATTGAAGAGATTTAGTTTAGTCATAATGCTGCAAGTACCACAGTGCGTCTCTGAGTAATAAAAGTGGACTGAAGTCGAATGCTCGTTCACGAGAGATTGAAAATTTAAGTTCAACTACCCCATTCCCTTTCGAGTTCCACCTTTATTTGAACTTCCATTTCATAAAATTTTTAGAAACCTAACTAAGAATTCCACTATCTGAATTTCTACATCTTTAATAAAAGAAAATTTAAAAATCCTAAACCTAAATTCATTTGAACGGATTATTATTGCTTTGAAGTAGACAGTTTCAACGATGTGAAATTATCAATTCCTGCATTATAATCTAATTCTATTCTATCATGAATTGGAATATGAAATTGTCAAAGAGGTAAGGTAGTATAGTTTGGATTTCTCCCTTAACCATATGTTTCAGTGATTAGAGAGTCATGTTCATTTCTGAATCATGTGTCTAACCAATTACTTGTAATCATAATTTCTTTATAAGATCTAGGTATTTTTCTTTTCCCATTTTTCCACTACCCATTTCTTATAGTTGCCAGTTTTCTTGCTTCCCAACCAGGGCCATTACGAATTTCTACAAGATGAGTGATGTCTCATCCTTGAGATCTTAAAGAGTTCTCCTTTCCTTGATTAGATCTAAGCTAACAAAGGATCAAGATCATTCCTCTAGACCAAGGAGAGGTCTCTAATTAATTAAATTGATAGATCAGTCAATTAATTCTCAAACCATGAGTAAATTGAAGATTTATCTAAGTAATCTTTCAAAGCTCATTAGTTCTTCAATATTAATCTAGCACCCCAGTATTTGCCATGCTCTCGAGGTCTCATCTACTATTGTCACTCGGGCCTCCTGAAAATCAGAGGCAGACAGTTATTATGGGTATTAGTTGCCATCATAAAGAGAACGATTCACTTCATGAACGCCATTCAAATAAAGCTCAAAATTCTCAATCAAGAAATTTCTTTATTGTGCAGGAAAGACCATAACTTAACATAAGATATTTCCTAGTGGAAGTTTGTGTTTCGGCGAATCACGGTGAACAACGAAATACGTCGGAAATTTCCTTTACCAAGCGCAATCAAATGAAGAAATGAATTCCAGCTTTTATCTAGATTTCATTGGATTCAGACAGTAATCGGAAATGAACTTCAACAATTTAGCACAACTTCTAAACTTCTGAACAATTCACTGTTTCAAGTCTAGTAAACAAATGAAAGTTCTACGCTAAGTCTAATCTACGAAGAAAAGAAAATTAAAAAAAGAGAAAATAAAAGAAAAATATAATATAAAAGAGTCCTCAACTCCCCAAATGCTTTGGTTTTTCCGCCGATTGATTGCCTCACTTTCCTCAAATTGTTTCCCTATTCACTTAGAGCCCCGAAGTTTAGATATAAATTTGAGGCTACATTGTGGATCCCCAAAATTCTGGCCTAGATTGCATTCTCTGTCGCGACCTGAAAGTGTTGTTGCGATAGAGTTTTAAATCTTTATCGTAGGTCTCTATTGCAGCATGCAGTAGTCTATCGCGACCTGCTCCCTGTGCTCCTTCTTGGATTCAGTCGCGACAATATTCTTTTCTTCAACATATTCATTATGTCTCAACAGAGTTTCCTCTGTCGCGACAGATCTTTCTTTGGCTCTTTAAAAATATGTCTTACAGATACATCGTTATCCATTCTATATTTGCGACAATCTTATGTGTGATTCTTTGGAATAATTATGTTGACATCTTTTTTTCCAGTGTCAAGATAGTGTTTATGTTGGCTTCTTCAAATTGTGTGTGACCAATTTTTATGTAAATGATAGCATGTTTGTTTGGTTCTTGTTGCAACAATGTCTCTTGTATTGTCAGCATTTCTATCGCGACAAGGAAAGTTTGTCGCAATAGAGTCTTGTCGCCACTTAACCTGATTTCTTGTTGTAGCTTCATTTTGATCTTACGACATAGCCTCTTGGTGTTGTCGTTGTTTTCTGTCGTGACCCAGTTTTTATGTCGCGACAGGACTTTAATATTGATATCTTATCATGACCAGGTTTGTTATGTCGCGTAGAGACCTCTCCTTGTGTTTGGAATCTTTATCGTGACATAGAAATGTCGCGACCTTGTTTATCAATGTTCGGCTTATCTACGTGTCACGACCATACAAGATCCACGTCACGACGCCGAAACATCTGCCGACGCGAAGTATGTCATAACATTGGTTCTTTATTGCGGCGGGTCAGTTTATTAATAGCATCCGTATCGGCGACCTTGTTTCTCTGTCGCAACCAGTGTTTCTTCTTCCTTCAGCGTCTCGACATATATCACCTTATCGCGACAGATATTTCTTCCTTTAGTATCGCGACATACATTACCTTGTCATGACAAAGGTCTTTCTCTGAAGCTCTTCTTTTTTCTCAACAATCTTTTCCATGTTGCAATAATCAGTGTTGTGATAGAAGATCCCTTGTCGTGATAGAATTTATGCTTTTTGCCTGTTTCATTTGTCGCGACAAGAGCTTCTTTGTCGCGTCAAATTCTTCTTGGTTTTGACATCCTGCTGAAAAACCTTGTCGCAACATAAACTTTCTTTGTCTCAGCTGAATTGTTAGATTCTTTCCATTTTCATCGTGACGAGCTCATTTATAATCTAAGACCTACGTATTTGCAGCCAGAGAAATATTATCGTAACTTGATGTTCTTTGCTATTAGCTTGGATGTTTTTCGCAACACAAATTTCTGTCGCGACATAGACTGCTGCAATTGCTCTTTTTCTTTTCTTTCTTGCTGGAATTTTCTCATTTTTGAATTAAAACTTGCAAAACACCAAGTTGGTGAATATTCCATAATTTGACATTAAAACATATATGAATATATTAAAAATAAGCCAAAAAAATGGATTAAAAATAGATGAGTTTAAGACTCATCAAATTCCCCCAAACTTAAAGTTTTGCTTGTCCCTAAGCAAAGAAAAGAAAATTTTGTTTGTCCTCAAACAATTTAGCTTTATTTTTTTGTTTTCTACTGCAATCCTTTTTGAATTAGCTTCTAGAATTGAAACTAGTTAGTTATAGCATGGTTTCAAATTTAGTTTTCAATTCAGACTTAGGAAAAATTTTCAATTATTGTCACAAAACAAACTAATGATTTATGAAATGTAAACAATTCAGTCAGTTCATCCTGATCTGTGAGTGTGTGATGGTCTTCTTTCCCTTTCTCCTTGGAAAAATTAGCTAATCTTCTGGGGCCTTACACAGTTATTGTATATCATTTTAAGTCCCATATGCTTGTTTTTCATATTAGTCTCCACTAATGTAGGCAAGTACAACCTTTAAGATCAATTAGTTCTTTTAGGCTTGTAAAGTTTGGCTTGGGTAATTGGGTGGATAATTGGAGAATGTAGGCTAAAAATTACCTAGATTCCAATCTTCAATTTTTGCATCTTTTTCTCTATCCTTCATCCTTTTCTTCTCTACTGATGTCAGAAAAGAAATATTCCCCCAAACTTGATCTTGATGTATCATACTGCATACTCTCATCTTGGTAATTTTATATTCCACTGTCATTCTTATCAATTCAGTTCCTTTAGATAGAAGCTCTTTTTGATTTTCTTTTTACTTGTCAAAGATTTTTAGGAATAGTGAAATGTTTTGTCTTTTTAGGCTTTCTACCATTCTTAGAGAACTTTGGTTTAGCAGCTCCCATATCAGTTGACATTAGGGTACTAGGTGTTGAAACACCCCTATGAACTTTATTGTTCAAGAGAGGAAGGCCACAAGACAAAATTTATTCCAATTTGACAATTTACAATCTTTGACTTCTTCTCTGCATTCCTTTCCTTTCCTTCAATTGTTCTCTTCTTTTTCCATCATTCATTCTTATTTTTCCTTTCAAATCAAAATAACATTCCCCCAATCTTGTCCTTTTCTGCATTTTGAGGTTATTTTCCTGAAACCTGGGCAATAAAGGGTTCTTTACTGTAGGATTAGAATAAAGAAAGGGTTTGAGGCTTCTAATTGTTGGTTTAATGAAGAAATTAGACAATTTGGCTCAGATGCAGGAGCTAGGTATATGCTTTATTGCATATTATGAGGTAGGCTTGAAGGTTCAAACTTCTAAGGATGTGGCTTATATCACTTCTTATTTAGTAGTATTTGCCTAGGATTTAGCCTTGACTAATAATCTAACAAGTTCTAGGACTGATGGACTATTTGAGGCGTAGATAGACAGAAGATGTCCCTAATCTTTCACAATTTGTTAAGGAATCACTTCGAACCATAGCTATTTACATTTTGTTCAGGGATTTTGCTTAGTGATAGAAAAGTCTAAAAAACCTATTCGATCTCTCTTGTGCATCTTCATCTAGATCTTCAACAACTTTCCTTCTGCTAAGCATCATTCACTCAATCTGATCAGCCACGATATAATAAAGGTTTGACACAACTAAATTTGTTGTTAATAAAATCAGATAAAATTCATTTGATCTTCTTCTTAAAAACCTAACTATAACCTATTGTTATTTCATTCAACGAACATGCTTGACAAATTAGACAATTTGATCCGGTGGTTGGTTTCCAATTATTGACAGTAATCATCAATCATGAAACAAAGAAAATTAAATGATTTAACACCAAACAATCAAAACACAATATGAACACGAGATTTTAATATAGTTTTGACTTTTATTCGGAGAATTCAGTTACAACTTTTGTTTGGAGAGAAAAAAGAATACAAGGGTTCATCTTCTTCTTTTGTAGGATTTGGAAGTTTTCAGGTTTGGAGGTTCAAGGTTAAAGGTAGCTAAAGCTGGAGGGAACTTGGGAATAGAGATGTCTGGCTTTTCTTTTACTGGTGGTTATTCTCTATTGAAGAGACAGTAATCATTGGTGTACTCCACTAGGGTAACCAATTTATCTTGCCTACTACCCAGATTATTCACATATCCTTCAAGTTCAGTGAGCACATTGTGTATGTTCACTAAATTTGAATTCTCTTGGTTCAGACTATCATTCCATAATTTATGTCTGTAATTATTATCCATCTCTAGCTCCTTGTCTCTCTTTCCCATGAGCTTTCCAAATTCCTTGAATTGTTCCTTGTAGAGATATTTGAACCCCTCTGCCTTCTGCAGCATACTGGCTTCCATCTTTCCCTATCTCTTTTCAAAAAATGAAAGCACATCTTCATCTATTTTTAGCTGTTCATTGTCGAAGGTCTTTATTTTTGATTCGAGCCTGTGCATCAATTCTCTCTTTCTCTCTCTCTCTCCTTTCTATTTCTTCTTTCCATTTCTCATCTCTTTGTTTGAGCATTTGTTCCCATCGTTGTTCCCTTCTTCTGAAGTCAGCCTCCAGAAACTCCTTTATGATTTTCTATTGCTGCTCCCATCTATTCTCTCTCTCCTCCATTTCCTTTTTCATTGATACCAGCATCTCCATAATTTATGTATTTCCTTGATTGCTCCTAGAACACTCTGCTGGTTCAACAAAGGTCTGCCTTACCTCAGGAGGTGAGTGAATTAATGGACTTCTTCTGCTTTGCATCTCCTCCTTAGCAGGAAGTTGGCCCTCATCTGGGATTTGTTCCATCCCTAACTGTTTATTTCCTTCTTCCCCAAGCTCCTCTGTAACTTCCATAATCTCAATTTCTTTCCTCTTTATGCTATTTGGGCCTTTTATCACCCTTGTCAATGTTAAGGGAGAAACCTTAGGATAGGTTTCTTCCTCTGCCCATGTCCCTTTAACTCCAGCCAAAATACATAGTCTAGTAATTGTTGTTGGGTGAGGGATTAGTCCCCTTTTTACATTCTTATGGAAGCACCTTATGGATGATTCTATTATCTTCCCCACATCGAACTTGTATCCCTTCGTTAAGGCGCTGAGATGATGACTCTTGCTCCTTATAAGTGCTCCCACATATGCTTTGCGTGGGAGTATAACATAAGCAATGAAATAAAACCACACCTTAGATTCTTCTTTTAGTGAGCTTTTATTGATGGATTCATAGGGATTCTTCTTTATTGCATTCCACTTCCCCTTTCCAGCCGTTAGGAATTCTACAATCTTCTCATGGTTGGGTTCTCTAATCAGTCTTTTGTACTTAGATCCATTCTTAGGATCTTTGATTTGGAGAACTTCATTAATCCTTTCATGGCCCATGGGAACCCATATTCCTCTAATGCATACTGAATCCTCTTTCATCTCCATCATGTTGGCATAGAACTCCTTGACTACTGCACTAAAGCTAGGGGGTTTGTGTTTGTAGAACAAGCTCCAGCCCCTTTTTTCTATTATCTTTGCAAAGGGTGAGATGAATGTACCAAACCCCCTTTCTCCGATAAACCCTTTGTAAACAGATTCTTCTTCTCCCAGAAGGAATTGAAACCGTCACGAAATAATTGCTTTATCATCTTTAGATTCTTTAGCTTGCTCAACTCTACTTTGTTCAGCTCTTTTTTGCTTTCTTCCCTTATGAGCTGGGTTTTGTTCCTCTTCTTGCCTTTCTGGTTCTGCCACTGGGGTTGTTTTTGTCTGAGGTTCCAGATGAACCTCTGCTTCACCTGCTGCATATACTTCTAACATCTCATTGAGATTTGGAACCAGGTTTTGGGGTTCTGCCATGGATGAGATTTGAGTTTGGGGTTTAGGGTCTTTTAATTCTAGGGTTTTGAGATGTCGAAGAGAGGAAGAAAGCGGAAATTAGGTGAGAGTATGAATGATATGAGGTAATTGGAAGGAGGTGGCTTTTCAGTTTTGAAACACTCTTCAGTTAATGGCTTAATAAATGAATATTTCTCTTTGTTTGTTACGACAATTAATGATTAGGTCATAACAATAACCTTTGGACTTAATTGTGGAATTCATCTTGTGACTCTTCAAATTAAAATTTGCACCCAGCCTTTATTATCAAAACTTTCATGTCGCGACATACTTTAGGGTTGTTGGGTTACAATCATCGACAAAATATTCATTGTGTGAGAGGAAATTTTCTCTGAAGGCAATCTAGGTCGCGGCGATGCTTGCCTTAATGTTTGTTCCATTTTTAATACAATGTGCGACACGGAAGAAATAATTAGCCAGCGACATAGTTTTCGATCAATTAGGCTGGGCTTGTTAAGAAGTAAATGCGACACTCTTTCCAGTGCATCAATTTGAGGTTGTGTTGCAACATTTAAACTTTGTGTCACGACATAAACTTGCCCTTTCGGTGAGGCCAAAATTGACATGTTGCGACAGAAGTATGTTTACGCGACATTCTTAACCCTTGTATTGCCCAAAAGTTTGTTGCAACATGAAAATCAGGGTCACGACAGACTTTTCATCTTGTTTCAGTAAGTGATGTCGTGACCGAACTTTCAAATGTCACAACAAAGATTTGATCCCTCAAATGTTTGTAAGTTTAAACTACCTTCTAATCCAGTTAATCATCCACACTTCAGTCCAATTAAACAATTGAGGCTTGCGAAAACATATATAGCAACAAAAATTCTCAATTCAATCATGAACAACAATCTCACTAGCAGCAAAATACTCAACAAAGCATTTAAGCAATTAGCACTCGAAAATTGTCTAATTAATTATGCTCTAAAATCATCAAAATTTTCAAACTTCAACTATGCATTATTATCTAAAACAAATTTAGGGAAATAGAAATACTCCCCCTTGTAACTAATTTCTGCACAATTTAGTTTGAGGTAGTGAGCTTTATAATAACTTTTGATTCCAGTTCATCTTTCCTGTCCAAAATAAAAAACATTTTAGCAAATGATCAAATTTCCTAATAAAACTTCTAACAAAAATAAAGACTTTGTTTGGGTTGCCTCGAGTTTGCTGGAGTTTAATGTTCTTAGCTAGACACATAGAATTTGAGTGTCTTCGACTTATTAGTTCTTTCCATTTTCCAAATCTGGATCGACCTCCTTCATGCTTCCTTAAAGATAATGCTTTTGTCTCTGATCATTTACTTTGAATTCACTTCCAGTTCGATCTTTAATACTACTCGAAGAAGTGTACTTGCTACCACTATGTATGGACCACTCCACGACTTCGAGTTTCCCTAGAAATAGCTTTGGCAGGTTGTATAAGAACTTGTTCTCACACTTGTGAATTCTCTCCTTAAGATCTTTTGATCATGCCACCTCTTGGTCTTTCTTTGTAGATTACGGCATTGTCATAAAAAAGCTTCATTTCAGCTCTTCAGTTCATTCATTTGAATAGTTTCTTTTCCTTTTGCGGGTTTAAGAGAAGTCGGGTCGAGTTTCTTGATGGCCCAGCCTTGTGTTCAATTCTAAAGGGAGATGATAAGGTTTACATATATACAATTCTGTATGGGGACATTCCAGTAGAGTTTGTAAAGCGAGTTCTATAATTGCGGTGCATAATCCGATTTATAAACCGGGTCCTTACGCGCACTAGCCCATTCTCTCCATAATTTTCTTGATCTCCCTATTGGAAATTTCAGCTTGTCCATTTGATTGAGGGTGATAAGCCAATCCCATTAGATACTTTATTCCATATATGCTCATGAGTTTTGTAAAAACTTTATTTGCAAAATGGCTTCCCTCATCACTGATGATTGTTTTGGGTGCTCCAAATCTGCTCAAAATGTTTCTTTGTATAAACCTAACCACTGTGATGGCATCATTTCTGAGACAAGCTGTTGCTTCCACATTTAGGTATAATCACGGTAGGAGAATGTAAATATTGCCAAATGATGATGGGAAAAGGTCAGCCAAAATTTTATCCCCGCCACTTTTAAAAATATGCACCACAAGAATTCCTTACGAGGAGTATTTCATTTCTTCTGCAAGTTGCCCCGATTCTCTACAACAATCGCGTCTTTGATTCAAACTTGATCTTGAATAAGTAGTAAATTTGAATAGAGTAGGCCAACAAAACTCTGATTGAGAATTTTCTAGCCTGCCTTGTTCCAGAAAGTGTCTCCATATGATGATGCACGATGATTCTCCAATACCACCCCACTGCTGAGACACATCTCCTATGATCATATCTCGGCCTCCTCTCTTCTTTATGCGCTGTGAGGGTCATCCCATATATACAATCAGACCGCCTCCTCACTTCTCCTCATAGATGAATTCAAATGGCATAACTCCACAAGCTAAGTAATTCATAATATTCAGATACTGTGGTGTTTAGATTGAGCACATAAATAGTCATTCTCATCAGAAAAATTTATGCCATTTCTCGTCCCTTTGTTCTAGCAATTCTCTCCATTCAGACAAGCATTTGTTATCACATTTATGTCACTACCCTTCTTATCCTTGATTTCAAGATCAATCCTCAGCAGTGAAGACCCATCTATTCAGCCTCGTCGACATCCTTCTTTCCATTAGATGTTTAATCAGAAGACGATCAAGTATGTATTACAACAATGATTCCAATATATAAGGCCTGAATTTTACAAGCAAAATACCATCGCTAGCATCCTTCTTTTCAGGGTGGAGTAGCCTCAGGCCTCATCAATGCTCTGCCTCGCATAAGATATAGTCTGATATTTTTAGCTCCTTCGCCCCAATACGCTCCCATCAGATAATCACCATCACACATAATTTCAAACTCATGTTCTAGTCTCGTGTGTCAATATTAATAGGAGTCGATACTAACTGGATTTATACTTCAAATGCAGATTCCATGATTCATCAAAATCAAAATTTGCATATTTTCCAGAGTTTATACAATGGTCCTGAGATTTTGAAAACTTCAATGAATCTTCTATAAAATCCAAGATGTCCCGCAGCTTCTTATTCCCCTTCAACGCTGTAGTGACATGAGAGTTTTTATGGCACTCCAATCTTGCTTGATCAACTTCCAATCCAAAGAATGTAAATCTCGCAGGCCCTGCTGCAATACCTTCACTATTTTATGAAATTGTATATTTTTCCAATTTAAAGCTAGATTGGTTTCGCACCTCTAAGTACCGTTTCTAAGTTTTTCAAACACCTCAAAATCTGATCCATATATTGGAGAAGTCATCCATAAATATTTCCACAAACCTCTTCCACCAAGTCGAAAATATAGACACTATACATCTTTGAAATGTGGTGTGAGCATTACATTATCCAACGGTATCCTTCTAAAGGCAAAAGTGCCATATAAGTGACATGTAAATGTTGATTTATCCTAACTCTCTGTGGCTATTGGCAATATGGTTAAAAACTGTAATATCCATCAAGAAAAGGCAATGGGAGTGCCTTGCTAACCCGTCCAACATTTGGTCAATGAAAGCAGTAGAGGATAATGCCCTTTCTAGCGAGTAGTGTTATTTCCTGTAGCCTATTATTACTCTCCATCCCCGTCACAGCCTTTAGAATCAATTTATTCTCTCATTTCGATCACAAAGAACTCTCCTCTTTTGGAACCACATGTACTCAAGCTCACCAAGGACCACCAACAGATTGCATATATGAAGCCTACATTTAAAATTGCTTCAAAGACTTCTTTGACTACTTTTTCATTGATCAATTTAAATTTCTCCCGATGTTCTATAGAAGTTCTAAATATCTTCCTCCAACAGATCTCGTATATAGATCGAGGGACTAATTCCTTTCAAATCTCTATGACCAAGCTATCGTTTCCTTAAATTTTATGAGAGTCTCCAAGAAGTTTCACTTACTTAAATCTAGTCAAATGATAAACCCGCTCTTTTTCTGTCATAAAGAAGACATACTTTAAATGTTCGTGCAATTCATATCAGTATTAAACCCTCCAAATGTTTTCTTTTAAAATCTTCATAATCAGCAATGATCTTTCGCATCGTTTTCTCCAACATTGAATATTGAATCTTTTAATTTAAAATCGAGTTCGACTCTAACTTCAAGATGCTCATATATTGGAAATTATCTCATTCTCATTCATCAATTATATACTTCTATAAGCAAAGTATCATTCGTAATCGATAGGAATTTTTGTTTCTACACTCGCATCATCACTACCGAGTTCCTCGCTTGTTTCAAACTATGACTGAGGCTGTTGCGTCATTCATCTCCAACCCCAGGCTTAGTTCCTTTTTTTTTCACATCAATCATCGCCGCCTATGTCGCTAAGAATGGTCTCTCCACAAGAAGGACTGCTGTTTGTCTTCCCTATATTAATGACTACAAAGTCCACTGTAGAGCATGAAATTTTCTCCCATTCTAATCGCACTTCATCTCGCTGAAATGCCCTCGTGACGAGCTTAATTTCCCCTATTCCCGCCATCCGCAGAGTACGGGCCGTGGGAGTGAGCTCCCCAAACTTCTAATCTTTTATCAATGTATTAAGGGCATTAAGTCGATGCTACCTTTCCGTAATCACACGCTTTTCCTATGTCAAAGATCCCGAATTTGCAGCAGGCAGTGAAGCTCCGGCCTTTATCCCGGTATTTTTTCAGTGTCAATCACCGTGACTCATGTTGTCGATGTGCTCTACTATCCTTCCCCGCACCTTTCTTATCGTCAATATATCTTCTATGAATCTCAGACACCGAGGCATCCGAGTTAAAGGCCCTCTAAGAAAGGAATGTTGATCTCATCTTCTTAAATATTGTTGCAGAATTCAGAGAAACCCGCTCTCCTCTAAATTGTTTTCTACAAGCCTTTAAGTGGGAATGGAACCCGAGGATTATAAGCTTTTAAATTCCTTTCTTTCTTCTTCCTCCTCGCTACTACCGCATTTTGCTGTTTTCTTCTTCTCGCATTTCCTCGAGCCGGTGGCCGCCTCAAGTTCTCTAATTTCTCGCTTGTTTCTCTCCTCGAGTCCCTCTTTCAACTCCCTCCTTCTTCATCCATAGCACTCGTGCCACTCCTCAAAATTATTCTACACAAATTCCTTCGATTCTTCTCTGTGTCACTTGGAAATGAATCCTTAAAGTTCTTTCCCCGCAGCTTCGAGCCAGCTCGTCTTTGGTCCTGTGACTTCCCAAATTCCTTCAAAGAGGCATTGCGTTTGTCCGAACACAACTCAGATTTGCTTCGAATTTTTCGGTTAGAAAATTTCAAGTGCAAATTCAAAAAATCCTTTGCTTTCTCGACATGAAATGAAGCATTTGATCTTCAAAGGATCGAGTCATTTTCTAACCTTGATACCCCCCGGTCAGTCCTCCTCGCTGTCGTTGTTCTGAACTCGGGGCCGGCATGCTTCAAGCCGGTAATTCTGCTTTGTGCCCAAGGTCTCTACCGTGCCTTTCCACCATAAGTGCAAAGCCATGGTCTCTCATGGCCGGTGTATGTGCTCGGCAGTCAGCGAAGCCAAGTAGATAACTCTTTGATCATTCATATACTTGGTCTCTCAACTCGACAGGCTATTCTCCAACTAGTTCCTCAACACATCTTCTAATTCTTTCATCTACTGCTCCCACTTCATATGTGCAGTACTCTTCTTTTCATTATTTCCTAGCTTTTGTCTTAATACGTATCCAATTTTGCTCTATGGCTGTCATTCTATCAAGTCCAATAAGATCTACTTCCTTCAACTCGCGCCGCCTCCCGAAGCTTCGACATGGAGCTCAGAGTTTGATTTCCTCCGTAAGGTCTTCAATCACCCGCCTCGCTCTCTTCGCACTTCTTCTTTAAAAGCTCCACGGTATGATGCACTACTGAGCACCCTCGGAGGTATAATTCATATCATGATAGAAAATGCCCATCCGAGTGCAGACTATTCCATGCATAGGCATCTTTTACTAGTCTTTTGAATCTCTCCCATTCAACAGAGACTCTCCTCTCTCCCCTCAAGCCTCAAGACATAAATTATTTCCTCTTATTCTCTCAGAGGAGAGTTTGAGGAAAAAAAAATCTGCGCATATAGGCCTCCACCAATTATTCCCAAGTGTTCATTGATCCCAATGGTAATGAATCAAACCATGTTGCTGCCACATCTCTCAATGAAAAGGGGAAGAGTTGCAGCTTGATTACATATGGTCTCACCCCATTTGTACTCGACCGTGTCAAGCCATTCTCATGAAGCTCCCCGCATGCTCATCGGGATCTTTGCAGGGGTGACTCCGTGGAACTAATGTGTCATTTGAACCATAGTAATCACTGCTACTCACCAAATTGTTAGCTTCAATGGAGGTCAGTTCTACAAGCAGAGTACTCCTCTCTTTAATAATGTGCCTCCAAAATTCCTCCATAAGAGCCAAATTTTCGAGGTCTCTTGTTTCTGGCTCTTTCCGGAATAGTCTGCAATCTTTCTCTTTGATTTTCCATACTTTTATATTTAGCACTGGTAGCTTTCCTCAGATTCTTCAGGGTTCTTTCAATTTCAAAGATTCAGGAAGTAGATATGCTTCAAGGTTTTCCATGATTTAAATTCTTCCCGAATGCAAACACCGAGATCAAATGGAGTCAGTGATATCAAAATTATATATCTATTTAGGTTTCCAAAAATATCAGTAGCTTATTCAGCCACTGCTGTTAAAACCATTTTTGCTAATTTTCTGAAATTTTTGTAAAACAAAGAAAAATGTCCAAAATTAGCATTTCTCTCTTTTGTCAGAATATTGTTTTTAAATTCCTTCCTATCCTAATTCATACAAAAACTTGTTGACCAAAAATGTATAAACAAATTTATGATACCATTACCACATGACTATTACCTAATCCCTGTAAAGAATCCATTCGTAAACTCGTTTAGACCAAATTAACTCAGATGCTCGTAATAAAAATGGACTTGTCAATGAATTTATTGAAGATTTAGTTCAAGATAATGTCAAGTGCATTGTGTCGCATAAGTAATAAAAGTGGACCCAAGTCCCATATTATTTATCGCTCCCACGTAGATCAAAAGAATCTTAAAGTTTAACTACCTAACTACTCAAGTTCCAATAATTATTTGAACTTCCATTTCATAAAATTTTCGATAACTCCAACTAAGAATCGCTACTATATGAATTTCTACATCTATAATAAAAGAAATTGTGGTGCAATCCCAAACCTAAACTCGGATCTAACCTGTATTATCATTGAAGTGACGTTTGTTTTATCATAGAAATTATCAATTCCTGCATCATAATCTAATTCTATTCTATCATGAATTGGAATCTGAAATTGTCAAAGAGGCAAGGTAGTATAGTTTGAATTTCTCCCTTAACCATACATTTCATTGATTAGAGAGTTATGTTCATTTTTGAATCATGTGTCTAACCAATTACTTGTAATCAGAATTTCTTTATAAGATCTGGGTATTTTTCTTTTCCAATACTTCATACCCATTTCTTATGACTGCAAATTCTTCGCTTTCCTAAGACAGTGGCACCGGGCGCAAATTTCTACAAGATGAATGATGTCTCATCCTCAGAGATCTAAAGGAGTTCAATCTTTCCTTGATTAGATCTAAGCTAACAAAGTGACTCAAGTATCATTCCTCTGCATCATGAAGAGGTTTCTAATTAATTAAATTGATAGATCGGCCACCACCTCAAACCATGAGTAAATCGAAGATTTATCTAAGTGGGGTTCTTCAGGATCTCATTAGTTCTTCAATATTAATTCAGCATACTCCCCAAGTAACCCGCATCTATGCTCTCGTGAATCTCATCTCCGTGTCACTCGTAGGGCCTGATATCAGCCGATAACAAACTCATATGGGTATTAGTTACTAATATCGGGAACACCACTTCATGAACATCACCATTCAAATAACCCAAAATTCTTAATCAAGAAATTTTTGTAATTTGCAAGAGCATCTTCATAATCCACACGTATTTTTCCCAGTTGGAAGCTGTTTCTAAATCAATCACAAAAGGAAAACCTAAATAATCAGAAATTTCCACTCGCAACTCGGCATCAACCGAAGAAATGAATTCCAGCTTTTATCTAGATTTCATTAGATTTAGATAGTAATCGAAAATGAACTTCAACAATTTAGCGCAACTTCTAAACTTTTGAACAATTCATTGTTTCAAGTTCAGTAAAAAAATGATACATTAAGTCTAATATACGAAGAAAAGAAAAAAAAAAGAAAAAAAAGAAAAAGAGTAACACAAGAGTCCCCATTCCCGATAAGCTTGTTTTTCCACCGACCTGACCGCCACTTTCAAATTATTTTCTAATATAGGTTCTGTGGTTTGGGCCCTAAATTGAGGCTAAATTGTGGATCCCTAAAATTCTCACTTAGGATTGTACTCTCCGTCAGGACTGGAAGTGTTGTCGTGGACAGAGTTTTAAATCTTTATCTGTGTCCTATCGCAGCATGCGTAGTCTCACGATCCGCCTCCCGTGCTCCTTCGATTCAGCCAGGACAAATGTTTCGGGTCGTGACAAGAGGTTCTTTCTTCAAGATATCTATTGCGTCGCATCAGTTTCTATCGATGCATCTTCTTCATGCTTTTAACAATCCGCTCAAAGGTCCGGTCGCTCTATCCGCTCTATGCTCATTAACCTTTGTAGTTCTTGGAATAGTTTGTTGCGACATCGATAATTGTGTCAGAGCCCGGTGTTTACGTGCGGCTTCTTCAAATTGATGTCCGACCGAGTTTTTATGTCGCGGTATCTTGTTTAGTTCTTGTTGCGTAATGCTGCCTTGTATTATCGGCATTTCTGTCTCGACGGGAAGTCCCGTAACCGCGAGGTATCCTACCCTTGCTGTTTCTTCTTTATCTTCATTTGATCTTGCGACCGCCAGCCTCTTGGTGAAATTTATCGATGTTTACGTGCGACCAGTTTTATGTCGCGCCGGGACTTGCCTTTGGCTTATGCTGTGTAGCGACCCAGTTTGTTATGTTGCGACAAGACCTCTCCTTTTGGTGGAATCTTTGTCGCGACATAGAAAAGTCTATCGCGACCTTGTTTATCAATGTTCCGCTTATCTCTGTGTTGCGACCTTAAGATCCACAATCACGACCGCCGAAACATCTCTTTGGCTTAAGTATCATGCCGACATTGGATTCTTTTATTGCGTCCGGGATCGTTTATTAACAGCATCATGTGACCTTGTTTATCGTGCGACGGTGTTTACTTCTTTGCCAGTCTCGACATACATCACCTTATCGCGCGACAGATGTTCTTCGCTGTGTGCGCGACATACATTCTGTGCGATGGTCTTTCTCTGAAGCTCTTAACCTGTCTCAACAGCTTTCCATGTTTCAATTATCGGTGTTGTGTGAAGATCATTCCTTCAGCGGCGAGAATTTATGCTTTTGCCTATTTCATTTGTCAGCGGCGAGGGCTTCTTTATTAGTAATTTCTTCGCGGCGTGTTGTGTCATCAGAAAAAGCCTTGTCTCAACATAAACTTTCTTTGTCTTACCTGAATGGTTAGATTCTTCCCATTTTCTGTCGTGACACGCTGTCTTTTGTCGCGATAGAGCTCATTTGTTAATATTCAGACCTTTGTGTTGCGACAGAGGAAATATTGTCGTGACAGAGTTCCTTGGCTATTAGCTTGGATCATTTTGGCCCGCGACACCTGAATTCTGTCGTGACATAGACTGTTCTTTCTTTTCTTTGCTAAAATTTTCTGTTTTGGATTAACTTTGCAAAACTCCAAGTTGGTGAATATTCCATAATTTGGCATTAAAACATATTTGATGAATATATTAAAAATAAGCCAGAAAAATGGATTAAAAATATATGAGTTTAAGACTCATCCCGACATATCTGATCAACCATCACCTTAGTCCTAGGGAAACTCATATGCATGGCTTGCCGGGTCTCAAGCAACATGCCCAATTCTTTTATCTTTGTTAATATTGAATGAATGAGATGCACGAATCAAATAAAAATCTAAGCCATAAATGAAGGTGGAAGGCATATATGTGAATGGTTTGTATATTCAGTACGTGGGGTAATGAAGTCAGAACATGCAATTTAAATCAGACGCAATGGGCCCCTATTCTACGACCCATGGCGGCTACGGCATGTGCGTGACGAAGGTGCTTGTGTAGCACCGGAGCATGATACTGTTCACGACCTATAGTGGGAACAAAGCGTGTTCGTCTTGGGGTCATGTATTTTGGGACTATGGCGTCAAAAACCACGAGATCCTTGCCTCTATAGGCGTCTCTCCGTATAATCAGAGCGCTGGCAGAAGAAACAAACCATCTGCCACGTGCGGCATTGCTCTCTGCTGGCCTTGTACGATAGCACAAACCACGACCTTAACCGATAGCCTCGGCCTTGTCCCTGTGATCCTCGGGAAGCAGAAGTCCTTTGCCGCTTTCCTGAACTCGAAGAAGGCTGACCCTCCTTCCTCTTACCATTATCTGCATCTCGGATACTCTTAACATCAACTGTCTCACCCTCTATGGCCATAGCTGTCCTAACTATAGAGTCCATATCCTCTGAAGTCCTGATCTTGCCCTTGATGGGCAGTCTCGAATAAATCCTCAAATCTCCTCGCTGGCGATTTGTTGCTTCATAGTAATATGCAAACGGGCTGGCTCGATGAAACCTAGCCACGTGCTCTGAATCTTGTCATGTCTCTAACACCAGTCTAAGAACTCTTAGTCCTTGACATGCACAGCGAAGTTTGGAAAGAACTTGCTCATAAAGAGCTCTTAATCTACCCAGTCATCACCTCCATTTTGGAGATCTCTTCACCTAATCCACCATATCAGGGTTCACCCGCTAATTTGAAAAAGCCGCTAACTTTGTCCGGGTGTAGTAGTAGGGAGGTAGTCTTCATGGCCTCGATGCCCTCTAATCTGGCGAAACCAATGATTCATTCACGATGGGTCCCCTCGCTCCCACGAATGCCAGGATGATGTGCGCTAAGCCTTTGGAGTTACTCATGTCACACCGATCCCGGTCGAATCAGATTAGGCGGATCGGCCGTCCCGGAACTGTGAAGACAAATCTTGGGACTCTTTACGATTTTTTTTTTTAAAGCCAAGCTGGTACACAGTAGACAAATCTATAACAAAATCAAAATATTATATACATATAAGCGGGTGCATTTACAAATACAAAACTTTACTTTTACATTTTACAAATCGAACGCAAGAACCTACATGTAGTGAACCCTTCACGTGTGTTGGCCCAGTACATTTGTATGCGGATGTTTGGTGATGTCTTCCTCACATTTTCACAGTTAAGCCCGTTAACTTTACGGCTTAGTGAAACTGTATACGCAAACGCATAAATACGAATGCTTGATTCATTATACGGAGTAACCATAGTTACTGGACTTATACTTGTCGGCCCTCGGTAGAATTAGAGTTCTTCAATGCGAGCTTGCCTTATATCAAACTTATGTTTATTGAGGATACGTAGAATTCTGAGAACTTATACTTAACAGAGACTTATGTTTGTCGAGGACTCAGTAAGAGTACGAGAACTTATACTTATTCGGAGCTTATACTTAACGGACTTATGCTTGTTTGGGACTCCGTAGGAGATTCTGGAACATATAACAGGACTTATGTTTATTCGGGACTCCAGAGTAGGAGTTACGAGAACTTATACTTAACGGACATGTTATTCGGGACTCGGTAGAATTGCAGAACTTAGACTTAACCAACTTATGTTTATTGGGATAAGAGTAGGAGTTACGGAACTTATTCTGGGGACTTACACTGGTTCGGAGGTACCGTAGGTATCACGAGATTAAGGCATTGCCCATGCCGGTATTGCGGAACTTCTTCTTATACGAAGTACTTGTAAGTACTACAAAACTTATCTTGTGCCATTATCTTACTTGTACTCCCGAAGTATATTACGTCAGTCAGATCTTATCTGGCATTAGATATACATGTATTTGGTTTTATACATGTATTACAGAACTTATACATGCATTTCCAGATCTTATACGCATGACTTGAGTATATGCATCTTCACAGACACATCTTTGTGGTCTTCACGAGACTTATCTTGGTATTACGGAACATGTTGGTCTTATGGAGCATATAGCATCTTCACGGATCCTTGTGCGAAGGTACCTGTAAGTACAATAATTCCGGAACTCATCGCCAATCTATCCTCTGGGAGGTCGATTAGGCGTGTCTGGATACCTGCCAGTATGGACAGCATTAATTGCATAGCGGTACGGATCATAACGGATACATATACTTATTTTACGGATCACGAGAGTACCCTTGGGCCGCTACTGGACTTATACTTGTTTTTGTCAGGAGTACGTAGGTACTACCGGGGGTTTGTCGAATACGGGAGTACCCCAAGTACTACAAAAACTTGATGAAACACGAAATGCCGAAGTAGGTACTACGAACTTGTCAGTGACGAGAACTTAATCAATACGGGGTACCATTAAGGTACTACGGAACTTAATCGAGATACAAGACTTATGGATCACGAGGACTTGTAGGATACGGGAGTACGTAGATGAACTGTTAGAATCTGGGAGTACCCAGAAGGTATAAGGACTTATCGAGCAGGACTTATTTAGATCTGTGCGAAGTAGGTACTAGAACTTAATCAAAATGCAAATTTTCCGTGGTACTGCAAAACTTGATGAAATCAAGTACGTGGTACTCTGACAATCGGATAAAGGAGTACCATGCCGTCTTGCGGAGCTTACTAAGTCACGAGAGTATGCAGTAGGTACTCTGAGGAAGCTTATCGAGAACGGAATTGCCGGTAGGTACTACAGAGCTTGTCGAATCTGAGGAGTACTACAGTGGTGCACAAGAGCAGAACGAACCGGATCTTTACTCTTATTCTTTATTCAATGTCTTATCCTTATGCGATGGAGCTACCTAGACCAATTATATAAGAAATGAGTAGAGGATAATACAATAAGTACCCGAGGTACGATCACGATCTTTGGGGTGCCATAGCACCCGTGATGCGAAATCTTGAGCAGGTCTCGTAGCATAAGAATGCAGGAAGTACTAATCGGGTCTGAGAAGCACTAATCGGGAGTGAAGTACTGTCGGTGCGAAGCACTGTCGAATACCGAGAAGTACTAATCAGGGTGCCGACACTAATCGGAGTACCGAAGTACTAGTAGTCACTCATTAATTCTTTGGTCCTAGGTAGTCATATGATCATATGTCTTTGAACTTATAGCCTTTCTTGTCACATTCGTGATCATGACATCTTGTTTTCATATTCATGTGTTCATGTTCGTGTTTGAGTTTGTTTCGAGGTTTCATGCCTATTCCTTATGGCATTTGGTTGTATGCGATATGATGCTATCACACATCATTCATGTATTTCTTGCCTCAAGTGCATCTCAGTTTCTTAGGAATTGAATCAATCCAATCGGATCATCTAAACTCAATTATGGCATTTTCATGTAGCACTATTGATCATAGATTTTTTGCAGAAGACAGTTTTAACATTAATTTTCCAGTGCCCCTTCTCCATATTTGACACTGTTCTTTGTGCTCCTATAAAGCTAAAGGTGCTAAAGGTTCTATTCCAACTGGAATCACTTGATTCGAACACCAGGAACTTAAGTTACGTCGAAAACAACCCGGTTTACTCTATGTTCAAAGCTGGAACGAATTTGGTTTGCACATGGTCCACTTTGGGTAATTTTTAGACCACTTAGGATCAGAATTTGGCGATGCCTATTCTTTAAGTTTTTCTCCTTGAAGTCTATTTTCGTAGCCACTTGAATCCTTTCCAAATCGGATAAGAAGCCAGGGAAGTTATGGCCAAAATACAGCGGGTGGCTGGGGAAAACCGAGCGAGTTGTGCCGGGTACATGTCTTGTACCGGTACAAGTCCAACCAAAAATGACCCAGCCGAAAGTGTACCGGTACAAGTTCAACATGGGTATAATACAAATACCCAGAATTGTGTTTTCCCATTTTTTCCATATCATTTCCAGCGATCAACTACATACCTCATAATACTTCAGACCACTTCAAATTCATCCATGATCCACTCTACTCAATTTATCATTCAATCCTTCTCTTATTTCAAAGACCTATCATGAATTTCTTTCAAACCCACTCTAATATGGGTTATGATCCATCCTCAAACCAAACATGATGTTTAGTTAGGGTTTATTCTAAACCCTAATTCAGTACTCTCAATTAACAGATTCATCCTCAAAGAAAGCTGTGAACTATACCCATGGGGTTTTACCCACCTTACTTGCCATCATTTTGGGTTAAGATGGAAACCCTAGCAAAACCCTAGGTGCTGGGCAGATTATAACCATCAGCATGGAAATTACTGTAAATTGATTCCATCACCTTTTTTGTGATCTTGGCTTGAATCCTCATGTATCTTCTCTTCCTTTCTTCTCCTTCTTTCTTCTCTACGGGTTCTCTCCCAATTTGAGACCAAATTGGTCTTTAAATCCCATGGATTTGATAAGGCCATGTTTGGCCCTTAAATAAAACCCATTTTTGGGTTAAATTTCTTTATTTGCAAAATAGTCCTTCAATTCTTGGCCATTTATAGTTCAATTTCCTTTTATTGTATTTTGGCCTCTAGTCTTTTCACATGGGACTTTTAAGCCCCTTTTTGGACCAATTACCATCATGAGTTTGTAGCTTTCCGGGTCTCTTGTTTTCCATGTTTAGCATTTAACTCACGAAACATTCCAAATTGGAAAATACCCTAAACATGTCGGCTTGACTAGAGGTATATTCGAGGTGTTGCAACTCATTTATAGCGATCCATAACTACACTACTTTGTACAATGAAGAAGTGGCATTTGTAATTGCCCATGGTCTCCATAAAAGCGTGGGTAAAAGCAATTGGGGTGGGCGGTGCCCCATATGGACGACCTCTACGTCCTCGTCCATGACTAGCCATCTACACCTGTCAAGCACCAAATCTTAGATTTCTTGTGCCATATGTCATTCGTGATGGATGATTCCAACCACTAATAAATAGTAGTTCCTGAACACCTATGATCATACTCTCTAACTCTAGTGTTCTTTGTTTTCCATATATATCCAATCATGCATAAATGCACAAAACATGCAACACACATCATGTTATACACCAAAGCAATCAGAAAAACACAATGCATGCAGTGTTTTAATCCCATCTCGTCATTGCATAGGTAAACACATACCTAAACCCTGACATCGAGCTGTGATGCTCATATCAGACACACCTTAATGACCATGGCTTGAACCCATGTCCCTCAAGCCCACACAAGCGGTCAAATTGCCCTATATTTGACCATAGAGATTTGTGACTTTATCAGAGGAGTTAGATTGACAACCATCTGACACAATGAAACCGATTGGGTGTCGGAGGTAACAGAAGTCACCATCATGTCCATTGTGGATCCATAATTAATAACAAGATTGAATGAGTCTCCTTTGTCTGACTCTATCCAAAATACAACCCATATAACAATACATTACATGACCCATCCGGGCTCAATATACCACACCGGTTCATTCATGAGTCATAGCGACCACTCGGCCCCATTCAACCATACCCTGAATACTTTACATGCAACTATGTAGTGATATGTTTACAAGAGTTCAATTATACACTCTTATACAAAATGATATATTAAAACTGATCATTCTAATATACATATACAAAATGGTCCAAAGCCACATTCGACTTTTCATATGTCTTGGTCCCGTCACGGGGTGAGTACGCGCTTTGAGCTATGAAAGGGGGTCACACGATGGGGTGAGCAAAGGCTAGTAGTGATAATCTCCTACAAGGGTTACTTCCCACCTAAGTGCTCATACAATGATCAAACCAACCCATACACATCCAAGTGAAAATGTCTACATGAATATCATTATGTCATTTTGGAATCTCTTCATACCCATGTCCCCGAGTCTGTACCTCACGGACTCTCATACATGCTGTACCAAGTGTGACAACCGTGCTTGGCGTGTGCAATGACACACACATATCGGAGGCCCTTATCGGCTCACCGGTACCTAATACAAGTACCAATGGGCAACTAATCCAGGAGTCAGTAAGACTCCTATCATACACAACTTTCAGTTTATCGTGATAACCATGACCGTGTGTCTTCTTTGGGCAACAGAACTTTTCAGATTACACCGCGGGTCTCTTACACCCATGTTTTAGTGATAAACATGACCGTGTGTCTTCTTTGGGCAACATAACTTACCGGATCTGCAAGCGGTCTCTTACACCCAATGTTCGGGATTTTCGCGGGGATTAAGCGCCCCCTTCTTGCTCCGCCCAACACACATTATTATATTTCTTTATCTTTTAGCAGTGAGTCATTTTATTGGATGTTGTCGAGTGCTCGACCCGTTCATCAACGATGATGGATGGCCCGTACCGATACACGTACACGCAATATCTTTGTGATGTCCACTGTATATGTAATGCTAATGTGCTTGCCAATTTCTCATGTTACATGTATGATGCACTACATGAACTATTCTCATCGATTGTACTTCGCCGATTACCAGCCGCAACATATATCGCAAACATACCAGTTCCATATATTTCATGCCAATGCCATATATAGATATTGTATCAAGCATATTAGCATCCATCGTCAATGACTAATCAAATAATGTCATACGACCTCTTTAGGCACAACTCATAGCAAATTCTACCTGTACAATAGCCTCGACATGTATTGATGTGTCAAGCAGACTATTCACATTGACACAACCAAGCTTAACCTGCACACACTTGGTGAAAAACATGGAGTTCGAAATGTTATGATCACCCACTATCCTCCACGGGCATGGTTGGAATCTTGTGACTCAATGGGCTTTCCATAGAGTCTAGAATACTGAAAGCAGTTTGGAAAGTTGGCGTTCGAGAAGTTAGAGGCCAACAATGAGAAAAAATGATAATTGTCCCACGGGAATTTCCTCTGCGTTTACCACTTAGCATCTTTGCTCCACACTGAATGAATTTAAGTCGAGGGGTCGGAATCTGGATATACCTATTTCAAGGTGATATGTTTTCCTATAAGTCTAGTTTAACCAGAAATTTGAATCACTCAATTTGGATGAGTGATGGCGAGTTATGACGAAACACAGGTCTTAATTCCGAGAGGAAAAGCGGACCTTAACATCTCTCACCGGACACACACACACATGCCCTTGAAGGAGATTCAAGCTAAGTAGGAGAAAAACTCTACCTCCAAAACCAAGTGGAACTCCGGACAGCCTTTTCTTGGTTTCATGAAAGCTGGAACCTTGGACCTTGGAGAAAATCTTGTGATTACGGTACCCCGCAGCGTAGCTCTCATTTGCTTGACGGCTATAACTCTCGGCACGAGTTAAACGGACAAAACCTCATAAAATCGCCGAAGAAGCTTGCTTTTTTTCTCCCTCTCTCTCTCTCTCTCTCTCTCTCTCTCTCTCTCTCTCTCTGTAACGTTTTCTTCTAGACCAAATTGTGAGATATTTTTTATTTTAGATATTTTCTTGATTATTTATACATGAGACACGTGGCTCTATGCTGAAATATCACTTCCCAGGTCTTTTTGAAACAATTTATTTCATCCCGGTTTAGTGCATCTATCCTAAATGGACCTTCTTTAAATATTTGACATTTTGGGATTTTCTAAAAAATCAGTTTTTAGATCTACTCGACGTATGCAACCGAAATTGAAAAAGATCGGCCGAATCTCCATAATTCTTGAAATTAGTTTGGGTGATAGATTTCATGAGGCGATTTCAATGGTGAAGTCCGTTTCATCATCGAGATCTAGAAAATTATAGGTTTGCTTGTCCCATTCGAAAAATTACCATTTTTGCCCTTCTAGCTAAATTTAAATTTTTAGTTTTGCCAGTCTTGTTCCTGCTTGAGAAGGAACACAATCAAAACGAGTTGAGCTAGAGAGGAAGGGTTCTTTTTGTTTAAAGGAAAGCATTCTAGGTATGTATGGTTTGTCCCTAATTAATATGTTTCGATAGGTTGAATTCTTCCTTATTTGCGCATGTGCTTGACACCCCAATCCGGGGTCACGTTGACAACATCAGCCACAGAATTATGATTCGGGTGACGATACCACATTGTTGTGTCTCATTGCTCCGGGATCCATATTTTCACAAAAATCGGTGATCTCCTTTGTTCGGGAGCTCTGCCCAACATACAACTTTGTATAACAGGGATAATCATAGCATCCGAGTTTCGCGAAGTAATGACCCCACAAGGGTCCAATTTTCTATATCCCCAATATATACACAAGGGACCCATTCGTTCACATTTAAATCTAAATTATGAAAATAAAATGCTTAGCCCTCCGTAAGTGCCCGATCATGACCCTCTCACCATAATTACATGCAGACTATTTGGAACAATGTCCCCGAAAGAATTAGTTACAATTCTTTTGTACAAAATATTTTACAAAAATGTTACTCCAAAAGGTAATATCAAGGCACGCATTGGCCTTCTTCATAATCACGGCTCGTCGGACCTTGAATCTCAGCCCCAATACACCACTTGTGCGAAGGGGGTCCTACGGCTGGGGTGAACAACCCAGTGAAAATTTTAAAGTACTACCTTAGCCTAAATGCACATGCAATACCATATAAAACATCAAATCATATTAAGTATATCATCTGCAATCATATATGGAATGTTCGGTGTCATGAATGAGATGAGACTCCTCATGTGCATCCACAACTTCAGTCTGGTGACTCCTAACTTTTCATAGCGCTCAGTGAAAAACGAATATTGGTGTTTCACCTGTAACAAACATTGGACAACCCTCAATTTTTAATTTATCAAATCCGTGTGTTTATTCATGGGTCACATCTTTCGGGAGTCACAGTAGGTCCAGCCTTCTTCGACATTTTCACAGAGGCTTTCATCGGTGATCATGTTTAATCGCATATAAATTTCGGTCTTTTACCCTTGGGGGAGGATCTACCATTTTCTTTGCGCCCCGAACACATGTGATTATATTTATTATTGTTTTATCTGCGTGAGTCCTCGATTTTGGATGTGGTCCCATTTCCCGAGCTCACCATGGCGATTAAGAATGGTGAATAACGATACCATGCACCCACCTTACTACTCGTAGCGATGTGGCCGTGCGTATAAATCTGTCATGCCATTTCATGCTATGTTATGCTACATGCAACATTTATAAATTCCGGATAATTATATATTTTTACATATAATTCCATTCATCACAATTTCCATGTTAATACATCACTCAAGCACATATTAACATGATTTTTACACAACAACATATTATTTATTTATTTGGCTGTCGTACAAAATGGTCCAAATCTAGTACCCATATAAAAGCAGGGGGCACCTCTTGGTCACTCACGGTTTTGTCACGAATTCTTGTGATATCAAAACCGCATATAAGACCCAAGACACAGTCACGGGTTAAAGCCAAACTTGAACCCCGATTCGGACTTCTGGAACCATTAAAATTTGATATTAAATCGAAATCTTTGTCTATTTTGTCAGAAAACGGTCGAAAAAATTCTTGGGCCAATGCGAAAGCAGTCCTCAAATTCCTAAAAATTCATCTGTTCGGTCGACAAATTGGGGCCGAACTTCTGACTACCATGACTCCCCCAAGCCGAATGATTAAATGGCCTTTAGAATTTAGAAATAAGTAGTAAGAATTCTCTTATAGTGGAGTTTGTGGCTTCAAAAAGAATTTGGTCTTCAGCGCATAGCTCTCGTCGTGGGTAGCTCTGGCACCTAACTTGTAGCCTGCGGTCCAGTTGAGTAGATCTTAGAGAGAAGCGAATTTTTTTTTCTTTTCCCTCTCTCTTCTCTCGCTCTCACTGTCTACCTCCCCCCTATGTTTCCCTCTTTTCTCCTTTTATTTGACTTTTTTTTCCTTTATTTTTTATTTTTCTTCATTTTTTTTGGGCTTTTCCTTCTCATACCCCAATGGTCCACGAAAATTAGGAAACTAATAAACTGTAAAGCACATCGTTAGCATTTTTAATTTTTTTTTCATTGCCTGTTTTCTGTTGTGACATGACTCTCGATGTAGTAATTTATCGTTGCTCGACACATGGTATCGTCTGTATGTCAGAACCTAGGATCTTGTATTGGCATCCATGATCATGCCATGTTAAACAAATGACTTGTCTTTTCGAAAAATGTGAAATTTGATTGTCTGAATCGAAGCCGAGTCGATGGGATGTAGATTTCGTGAGAGCAGGTCAATGATGAAGTCTTTCGTCATCCGAGATCTAGAAAATTTCCGGTTTTTAACTGAAATTACCGTTTTACTCTTTCAGAAAAATTTAATTTTTTTCGGGTTTTACACATAAATCCATTGGTGGTTGTTCTTTTTTTTTTTTTAAATATTAATTTTTATTGGTTAATAGAATTTGTATTTGAGAGATTTCATAGAAAGTTTTTTTAGATCATCCTTCTACTATGATGGTTTCGATTTTAGTGAAGTGGTGCTTATCTTTCAGATTTTAGTTTTTTTTTCATTTTTTTCATTTATATACTACAATTCTTAGATTTTCGGACTTTTAAATATTCTTTGTTTTACTTTTTAGATTTTACTTTTTTTCATTTTTTTATTTATGTACTACAACTCTTAGATTTCTGGACTTTTAAATATTCTTAGTTTTAATTTTCAGATTTTAGATTTTTTTTACGAACTACAATTCTTATTAATCTTCACACTCATAGGATTACAATAAATCAATGTAACTTTTATTAGTTTAATTTTTATAAAATGAGTTAGTATGACTTTTATTGACTTAATCTTTGTATAACTAGTTAGTTTAATTTTCATTAGTGTAATCTTGTGAAATGAGTAAGTTATTTTTTCGTCTTATTTTTGTACAAATTTTATTTTAGTTTAATTTCATAAAATTAGTTATCTCACTTTTCTTTATTTTTTCTATTAGCTTATAATTTTTGCTTCCATATTATGCTCTTATTCCATATTAGTAGACATTCTAGTTTCCATATTTTGTTTTCATTAAATATATATTTTTAAAATTCCTGAATATTTTAGTTTTATATTATATTTCATTCAATATTTTTTTACTAGTGAATATATTAGTTCCCATATTTTGTTTTAATCTATATTTTTAACTAGTGAATATTTTATGTTTTTACTAAATCTACTTGTTGTAACTATTGAATATTTACTTTTATATTATATTTTCACAAATCTATTTTTACACTAGTAAATAATTTAGCCCCCATATTATTATTTTTATTAAATATATTTCTTTTTTAATTATTGAATATTTTAGTTTCCATATTATATTTTCATTATATCCATTTTTTTAATCAGTGAATATTTTAGTTTCCATATTATGTTCTCATTACATCCGCTACATCTGTTGCTTTATTGAATGACACATAAGATCATCTTTCGGGCCCGCATTATCTTCTCACGGTGCAAACTTAAAATTTAAACCCACACTATTTAATAAGGCACGAACCCTGCCGTGGATAGCATATTTTGGCTATGATACGTTTTCCACTAAAGGTAAGACTAATTTTTGTATTTTTGAAAAACCAATTGGAAAACGGTTTTGGAGTCGCCACTTATTTTATTTCATTTTTTAAGGGAAAAAAAAGAAGTAAGAAAGAAACCATAAACGTGACTCATAATAGGAAAAACAAGTATGTAAAAGCCGATTCTATATTTGGGGGTTAGGTTATATGTTGGGAAGGTACGGTGAAAATCCATAGCACCCCTCTAAGCCCCTAAAAATTAGGTCTCTAATAATCAACTTAAAGCAAATAGGGAATTGACTAATCAGACAATAGATACCACGAATAAACAATTTTAATAATACAATAACACATCAAACATGAATGAATAATAAATAAATAAAGAATAGGGAAAAAGTGTGTACCTTGGCGGATTTGAAAGTGCTATCAATAGATAACCATGTTAGTGCAGTACCAAATACAAAATATTTAAAGTCAAAATTTGAAATTGGGTTATAAACTAAGTGTTAAATTATTTGTTGAAAACACATATGAGATGTTGGGCTCCCACAAAGACCCGTTTATTTAGCACAAAGTCAACTCCACAAATTTCCATTTTATTGGAATTATCGAATTGATTGTGCATTTGGAGTTTTGAAAATTATATTAAAAAAAAAAGAAATTTGAAAAATGAATATTTAATTAGGGAACTTGAAAAAATGTCACTGTGGAAAGAAGAGGTTTGGAGTTTGGATATTTGGAAAGAATATTTGATTTGTAAAATTTAAAGAAAGTGAAATTTTAATTTTAAATAACATAATTTTTTTAAAAAAATGAAGATCATAAATTTTATTTTAAAAAAAAATAAAATACAGTGATTTTTGAAATTATAGAAAATGAATTTTTTTTTTTGAAATTAAGGAATGATTTTTAAATTTTTTAATTTAGTAATTAAAAAATATTTTTTTAAAAAAATCGAAGTTAAATAAAATGATTTTTTTTATTTAGATGATAAAAGTAATAGGGTGAAAGTTAAAATAATAATAAAATAACATTTGTTTGAAAGCTAATATTAAGGAAAGTTAAAATTGTTAAAAATGGAGGATGTTAGAAATATTACTTAAAACTGGCTAGAATTTGAAACAAAAAGGGATGTAGACTAGTGGTTTAAGGTGTTTACTTACAACACAAAAGACGTTGGTTCAATTCCTTTTGTTGCATTTAAGATTTTATTTTTGGAGTGTGCCTTAAGTGATAGATGAGTTGGATCTATTGGGCTGGACCTACGATAGATGGGTTGGACCTAATGGGCTAGATCTAAGGTAAATGAGTTGGGTCTAAGGAAGTAGGCTTGGCCTAGGTAGATGGATTAGGTCTAAGGAAGTGGACTTGGTCTAGGCAGATAGGTTGGGTCTAACGCAGTGGGCTTGGCCTAGGTAGATGGGTTGGTTCTAAGGAGTGGGTTTGGCCTAAGTAGATAAGTTAGGTTTAAGGAAGTGGACTTAACCTAGGTATACAAGTTGGATCTAAGAAAATGGATAGGTTGATCCTAATGGGTTATACCTAAATTAATAGGTGCATATAATAAAGGTCCAAAATACACACATAAAATATATTTATACAATACGTGGGTGCATACAATGTGCGAAAAAAAGAGAGGAATTGCTATGCTTGAAGACAAAACGAATGAACGCGATGGATCGTATAGGTGTCGTCTACGTCAAAACTAAACGAGAGACATGACGGATCGTAATAGGTGCCATTTATGCTCGAAGGCCAACGAAGCTTGAAAAATGACGGATCTTATAGGTTCGTTTACGCGAGCAAAGCGAGGCGTAGCCAGATTGTATAGGTGTCGTCTATGTTGGAATACAAAATGAAAAACCAGCGACCAGGATGAAGTATGGTGCGATCTATGCGAAACAAAATCGTTGAGACATGGCCGGATCGTATAAAGTGTAAATCTATGCTTGAAGACCAAAAGCGAAGAAAAACCTTGACGGATCGTATAGGTATAAATCTACGTTAAAAACAAAAAGCAGAGAGCGTAATGGATCGTAGCAGAATTTTCCATGTCCTGCTGCAAGACAAAACAAGGGCGTAACAAATCGTATAGGTTACGTCTACGGGTTGGAAAAAGCGAAGAATGCGATGGATCGTATAGGTGTCGTCGACGCTAAAATAAAACAAGAGACATGACGGGTCGCATAGGTGCTGTCTATGCTCGAAGACAAAACAAACAAACGCGACTTGTCCTATCGGTGTCGTCTACGTCGAAATAAAACACGAGACATGACGAATCGTATAGGTGCTAAGACAAAACGAAAGAACGCGATGGATCGTATGGGTACTGTCTATGCCAAAACAAAAAACAAGAAACATGACATGGGAAAAAAGCAGCCCATGGCTCGACGAGGCACATGCCTAAAAATGAAAAAAAAAAAAAATGAGAAAGCGAGCTCCAGGTTTGGAAAGGAAAGAAAATAGCTCAAGGTTGAGATCTCATGACTCGACAAGGCTCAGGGCTTAAAAAAAGGGGAAAACAAGAAAGCAAACTCTAGGCTCAGCGAAGAAAGCCTTCCGGGGTTGGAATGAGAACAGGGCCTAAAATGCAAAAAACAAAGAAAGCAAACCGGGCTCGAAAGAATGAAAGATAAGCGGCTCGGGGGTTGAATGAGACTCGGGGCCCCAAAAATGGAATGAGTAGGCTCTAGGCTCCAGAGGAAAAAAAAAGAAAAAGAAAAGTGACTTAGATGAGATACACCCACATATGCAACTCAAAAAGGTCAATAACTCAATGTAATGACACTAAAACCATTAATGATCTGACAACATCAGTGGAAGGGGTATGCCCTCAGTATGCGATGACGATTAAGGAAGAAGCAAAATGTCCCAAAAACTATTGATACTCTAGAGTATGCTCATCGATCACTTAGTGATTGTAAAAAAATCCAACCTCAAGGATGCCATGTAGCACCATGCATCAGAGCATTGGCCGAATAAAAAAATAACCAACAATCAGAATCAAAATGACCAACACTGGAAGCAAAAAAATGTAAACCAAGACTCAACATGCCAACTCTAAAAAAAAAGAAGGATACATCATCACAAACAAGTCAATAATCTATTAGGCTCTATCATATGGAAGGTGTAAAACCTGAAGACCAATAAAGGTGAAGGTTAACTACAAAACTCAAAGACTAAACCGCATCATTCCTTAATCAAAGGAGCAAATCATAAATCATGGTGAAATGGGTAGGTCAAAGTAGATGAAGGATAGGGTCTGGTAATATAGGTATAGAAATGAGGCTATCAAGAAGGAAATGTTTGGATATGGGATGGAAGATAGGTAGGTATCCAAGATTGACTAGGTATGTCAAAAAGACTAAATCTCACGTGACATCAAATCTACAATGCATCAAAATCCTCAATCAAATAGTCACTCACTACATCGATGAACTAAAATAATGAGGTAGCTATGCCCCAATAACAAATAAAACAACTGCATCTCTGATAAGTGCGCTCTTAGAAGTGACAATTGTAAAACCCGGGTAAATTTGAACTTCTCCAAAAAAGGGGTAAACATGGTGAACTTGCCGCTACAATACAGGTTGAAAACTTAGAAATTTTCTAGATCTTGGATGACAAAACAGACCTCACCATCGAATTTGTCTCGTGAAATCTAGTGACCTAGGAAAATTTCGTTGAATTCCGAGACAGTTGAAATTTCACATTTTTCGAGGAAACGTGTATCGGGTGACACATGGAAAGCCATGTAAGTGACACATGGAAAGCCATGTATCACAAGGCATGCAAAGGCAAATGCATGTAAGACACATGGAAAGCCATGTGTCCACATGCATGCCAATGGAGAAGTCTATAAAAGGGGAGGGAAATAAGTTCGTAGAGGAGGAGTGGAACAAAAAAGAAAGGAAGGAAAAAAAAAAGAGAGAAGAAAAGAGAGAGAGAAAGAGAGAGAAGAAAGGGAGAGAGAAATAAGGAGAAAAGGAAATCGGCATTCTGACGACTGAAACTTGTCGGACCAATAAGTAAAGTCTGTATATTCGACGAGGGCTACAATCCAAAAGGTAGAGATTCTTCCTACTTTGGTTTATTTTCCACCACATAAGAATTTGTGGGGTTGTCTTTGCCACTGAGATGTTTGGTCGAATTTTGAAATATGGAATGCTGCCTGATTTTGATCCACACACTATTGGATTTAGGACTGATTTTCGGTGAGAAAACGAGGGACTTCAAACTTGGAGTCCCTTCATATAAGTGCCGTTGCATCGGTAGACTTGATGTAGAATTTTAAATCACTGCATCGGACCTCTGACCTAAAAGTTATGGTCAATTTCCGATCTTCGCCACGAGTTAGGTTGTTTATTTGTTGTGTCCAAATTTTTTAACTGATTTCGATGTAGATTAAGTATTGATTTAAGTAATTTGTTTTGGTTGTATGCATTAATGGTAGTTGGTGGCTGAACCTAATTTGGTTCACGATTGTTTCAGGGGCTTGATTATGCCGCATTTTGAGGGTGGTATGTTAGGTTGACTTGTGAGGTCTGAAATCGTGGATTGTTTTAAAGTGTTATTGTTTGATTTTGTGATAGCATGCTTGATTGTTCTTGCTGATATATATGTTTTAATATGTTGAAAATTGGATGAAATGTTTGGAAATTATATACTTTCGACATAATTATCCTTGATACATGATAAATTTTATGTTGGAATTGTCCATATGGCATTCATTACATATGAGACATGGAATTGATATGAAATGGCATAATGCATTGCATATGTACTGAGACATCGCATTCATGGGTGTAAGTGCATGATTGCGATCAAACACCATACTTGGTGATTTGATGAGTGAAATTGTCTTTTGTTGATTGAAGTTTATAAAGTCCTGCTGTTGCGTGCATGAAATATGTGTTAAGATATGTGATCCCCCCAAAACCCGGGGTCCATATACTCGAGATACCATCTTTGTAACACTCCAATCCAGAGTCTGACTTCTGGCTTCGTCGACTAAATGGAATATTCGTGGTAAGCGCTTTACGTATATCAAGGCTACTCCCCACCTAAGAGCAACATGCAATGCCAATACATACAATCACATGCATTCAAGTACCTATACTCTGATGTACATGAATGTCTACGTAATATGAATGTAGTAGCGCCGTATTTCGAATCCACGAGTCCTCGGCTGAATCTCCTTTGCATATGCGAGTGTGAAAAACCGTTAAGGGCGTCCGCCTGACCCTTCCAAAACAAAGCTTTTGTTTGTAATTCCTAGTTTCATATCAGGATACCCCCAATGCCTATATTTCACCCACCTAGTGCTTGTGTGTTATGCATTTCTGAGCCGCAATTCTGGGTTCTCACCGCAGGACGCCGCATGCCTATACAACAATTTTTTACGGGCTTTCATTGACGGTGTCATGTCTAAACCATATACCAAGTTTTTCACCTAAGGGGGTGTCTATCCCTACTTGCTTCACCCATTTACACATGAACTTTTCATGCCATGCAACCATGAGCCTCAATTTGGACGTTGTCCCATTTTACTGAGCTCACCATCAAACACCAAACACAATGTCCATTAACCATGTCTTCACGACATACATCGAACACCAAACACAGTGTCGATTAGCCATGTCTTCACGATATACATCGAACACCAACATAGTGTCGATTTACCATGTCCTCACGATATACATCGAACACTAAACACAGTGTCTATTTACCATGGTCAAACACAGGCACGGTGTCGACCCGATAAATGCACTCATTTCGACTCGGCGTGATATCCTGATGCATAAATGCAATGCAAATGTCATTGCATGCCATTTCATGCTCCATGTATGCTCGTGTACATGCAAGCATATCTATTACTATATGTCAGGATGTCATGGATAAGTATATTTAATACATATAATTATTCCATTTTTGTCACACATATTACATAATTTCACACATTTAGCATGTTATTCAATTTACAACAATAACACATTAACCATTCGACCATAAATCCATTATCGCAGCCTCAGGAAATGTCTGGACTTAGCCTAGAAAGTCCAGCTTGTGTCAGTACCACACAAAACATTCAACATGCAATTCCCTGCTTAGGCCATACGCAACCCCAAGCATTTAAGATACAAATCGGTTCCGAAAATAGAAGTTCCGGAAACTAGAACGGACCATTCCTCAAATGTCTGTGACCTAGCCTAATGTTTAGCTCACGGTTTGGCTGAGCACTTTATCTTATTAAATTATAGACTCAACGAGTTTTCCGTAGAGTCCAAAAACGCTCAAATCGGAGTTTGGACGAGAAAGTTATGGCCGTTTGAAGTTGACGCGGGCGATTCGCAAGGGTGTGCGGAAATTTGGGCACACTCCCGTTTGCAATTATGCTCGGGATTTTGCCGTCCCAAAACATAGTGTTAGATCTCGGACAGTCCCGAAACCCCGTGAAACTGGTCTTTGACCGTCACACAACAATAACCAAACCACACACATCTTAAATTCGCCACAAATGTGGTGTCGTTGACCATTCTGCGTGGCCCTAGGCGTAAAATAACCGGAGTAAGGAGAAGCCACCACCTCTTGTAAATCTGATTCTGGGTTCTTAGCCGTCCGGGTCTGCTCACTACGCGACACTCCTTCCTTTTCCTCTTTCCTCTCCTTTTTTTTCTCTCTCTTTTCCTCTCTCCCTTTCTTCTCATTTTCTCTCTTTTCTTTTCCTCTCTTTCTTTCCTTTCTTTCCCTTTCTCCTTTTCTCTCCGTTTTGCTCTCCACTTGTTGAGAACACCCCCTATTTATAACATTTCAAACCCTTAGCATGTTGACACATGACTTGCCATGGGCCACTCACATGGCTTGCCATGTGTCACCCTACACCTGATGCCTCGAAATACGTGAAATCTCGCATGTCTCGGAATTCAATGAAATTCGACTGGGTAGCTAGATTTCGTTAGATGATTCCAACAGTGAAATCCGTTTCATCATTCGAGATCTAGAAAAATCCCAGCTTTTTCCTTCGGGACTATTCCGGTAAATTACCATTTTGCCATTTTTTTTGAAAAATTTAAATTTAAATTTAAATTTTTCACGGGTTTTACACTCTCCCCCCTTTAAAATAATTTTGTCCCGAAATTCCCAGGGGTAATCTTATACCAATATTGTCCTGTATGGAGGTAATAACTCTTATTCGATCCGCGATTTATGACAACTGGTATGTCGTCAATACATCTATCCGGATGGCCTTGACCTCGAAGCTAATTCACTGATCCTTCGGTCCCGCTGTGAGTAGAGGCGGAGATCTCTAACTCACAATTCGGCGTATCGATCCAACCCTTACCTAGTTTCTAAGGAGAATTCCCGAACAACGGCACCACAGAGGTCTCAACCTCGAGTTAAATCTATCACCTGAATTACAGCAATAATGAATATGATGCATTGAATTTAAATAATACTCTGGTCAGCCAGTGTAAGACTAGAAATGTACCACCACATATTGGCGATCACCTTGCAGCTCGGCTATGGTACCACAGCGTAGACATGCCCTTGGGTCTCCGAAGTCCTGGCTTAAAAGCCCTATCCTCGACCTTGACCCATGCCTTGGCCAATATGGCCTGTCTATGTTACCGAAGGTGCTTACGTGCTTTTTCTACGATTAGGCTGGTTCCTCGTCCATACAGGAATTGAGAAGGAACAAGGCTGTATGCGCATGTCCCATTGATGATTGGGACTATGATGTCATGGTCGGGGATCCACCTGCGACGATCTCGTCACAAGTGTCTAGGGTACGGTGCGATGGAAACACGCTCTGCCGCCTTGGTTGGGTAGGAGCCACTGGGTGTCTCCTGCCTGGATGATTGACCTTGGCCTTGGCCCTGGTAGCCATGACCTTGTCCCTGAGATACGTGCTAAGTAGAAGTCTTTTGCTTCTTCTTAGAGCTAGAAGAAGGTTGGCTCTCCTTCCTCTTACCACTAGTGCCTGTATCCCTTTCGACTAGTAGGAAACGATAACCCGCCACCATCGAGTCTCCTCCTCCCTCGAGGGCCGGAGGATGATGTGCCTCGAACCTCTGGAAGTTACTTGACCCCCCCTTGGATCCCAATTAGACCAGTTTGTGCGATGGTGACAACTATAGCACCTGTCTGCATAAGGGTAGCAGTCGCAACACTAATAGCCTCTATGAAGGCTTGATGATCAAAGGCCGGTGGTGGTTGGTTGTTGCCCTGTCCACCGCCTTTACGTCCTCTTCCTTGACTTGCCATCTACACATGTCAAATAGAAAATTGAGATTCCTTATCTAGTCTAACTAGTAGTGCATAAGCCACCCACTAATAAACTTTAACATCATGAACTACACCGTTCATCCCTTTTTCCTTAGCAGTGCATAATGCAAAACACTAATACAAATTAATTCCCAAACTATCATGTTCGTTTTGTTATCCAAACCCCTAAGGTTATGTTTTTATAACCCTAGTGTTCCATATACAATCCACCAGGTATATTATTCACACAAATCATCACATATATCACACAACATGTTAAACACAAAACACGCAACACATAACAATGCATGATTTAGACCCATGCCTATTAGCCCTCGGTACTCGTACTAGCTCGATACCAAGCTGTGAGCGCCCCGAAGAGCACGGGGTCAGTATGTAGATACCATCGCGTGACACTCGAAATCAGAGTCACAGTGACAACTTTCGTCGACCACGAAGTATTTATGGTTGCCTTTACGTATATTTTCTTACAAATATACACATTCTTTTAATATTTCTGAGGTTGGTGTACAACTCCTTTACACTTTTACATGCCAAAATATATTAAACCGGATCTAATATATTTTTACAAGAAGTAACTCTCAAGGCCTAGCTTCGGCCTTCTAGCCGTGCTCACGGCCTCAAAGGAGTCTTAGTCTTCTGGAAATGTACTGAAACGGTGGTCCCACGATGGGGTGGCTAGTGATAGATATATCTCACACGAATACTCCCCACCTAAGAGCAACATGCAATGCTTATTTTATACAATCACATGCATTCAAGTACCTATACTATCTTTTGTACTAAATGTCTACATGTCATGAATCACGATGTGCCTCATGACTGAATCCCCAAGTCCTCACTAAACTCCTCACACTGCATATGCGAGTGTGAAACGTCGATAGGCGTCACGCCGCCGACCGCTTTCCAAAACAAATGCTTTTTGTTTTGTAATTCTGCGGCCCACATTGGATACACTCCAATTCCTCTTATTTCCTTACCCGGTATTGTATTGTTATGCATTTGTGGGCCACAGTTTTCGGGTTCTCTTTCTCACAACAAGGCGTAGCAATTTCATACAACATTTTTGGGCTTTTAAGCGATTTCATGTCTAAACCATATACAGGTTGTTCCTGAGGGGTATCTATCATACTTGCTTCACCCATTTACACACGTACTTTTCATGCCATGCAACCGTGAGCCTCAATTTGGACGTTGTCCCATTTTATTGAGCTTACCATCGAACACCAAACACAGTGTCCATTAACCATGTCTTCACTACATACATTGAACACCAACACGGTGTCGATTTATCATGTCCTCACAACATACATCAAACACTAAACACAGTGTCGATTTACCATGGTTGAACACCAAACACAGTGTCAACCTGAACCATGCACTCACACCCGACTTGACGTGAAGTCCCATGCATAAATGCAATGCAAATGTCATTGCATGCCATTTCATGCCTACATGTACGCTACGTGTCACATGCAACATATCTATTACACTACATGTCAAGTGTCATGGATAAATTATATTTAATACATATAATTATTTCCATTTTTTTGTCACACATATATCACATAATTTCACACATTCAGCATGTTATGAGTATGCAAATTGATGCACCAAAACAAGTGTAGGGGTGCTTAAAAGTTTATATCTATCAGTAGTGAAGTGAATGATGAAGAGTGAGTGCAATAATATTGAGTTGTATGTGCATTCTGGGTAAACTTGAACCTTAAATGTCCAGTTATCTACCCAAGTACCCAAGCCACACATTACAAGCCTAAAAGACCTATTTGATCTTGAAGGTGGTGATATGCCTACATTAGTGGAGAATAATATGACCAACAAGCCTATAGGACCTAGGTAAGATTAAGGAGACATCCATTGTTTTGCATAATATCTCAGAAGATTAACTAATTTTTCCAATATGTCAAAGAGGGAAGACCAACACACACTCACGAATCAAGGGGCAAGAACTAAGATGTTTACACGATATGAATTATCTGTTTGTTAAGTGAACGTAAGTGAAAATCTTCTTTATTCTATAATTGAAGCTTCTTTACAATTAATATGACAATTGACATTTCATTGAACTAAAGTGCTAAACTTATTTGAAAGGATGATTGAATAGAAAATGGCCTTAAAGTCTAGCTAATTGCTTGAGGACAAGCAAGGATTCTTTTCTTTTCTTGGGGACAAGCAAAATTTTAAGTTTAGGGGAGTTTGATGAGTCTAAAACTCGTCTAGTTTTAAGTCCATTTTTTTGTGCATAATTGAGAGATTAATGCTTATTTTAATGCAAATTTATGGAATCTTCACCAAAATTATTGTTTTGTAAGAATCAAGATCAAAAGAAGCAAAAAGAGCAAGAAAAGTAGCTGAAAAGACCAAAGAAGGACAAACAATTGTCGTGACAAAACAAAAGAGAAATGGTAGAAGAAATGTCGAGAAATTCAAACTTTTGTCGTGAAATTATTGAGAAGAACTTCTGGAAGAAAACAAAAAGTTGTCGCGACATTTATCAAAAGGGGAATGTCAAGCAGAATTGTCAAGACAACCTGTTGACACTGTTGAGGACACAAATTTAGAAGACATTGTCATGACAAATTTAATTTTGTTGCGACAATTATTTAAGAGGTAAACAGTTTGAGAATAGCAGCAGAATGTCATGACAACACCATAACAAAGTTTAAGACAAATATGGTTGTAATAATGTCGCGACATTTTAACAATTGTCACGACAACCTATCCAGTGGGCTTGCATTGAAATCCACAAAATCTACCTAGAATTCCAACCCAACAACAATTGACTATAAATAGAAAGAGATAGGGCGCAGAAGAGAGATACGAAGATACAAAGAAGGAAGAAAAATAGAAGATAGAGTGAAGGAAGCTTTTTGTTTATAATTTTTCATTTTTATTTTTCAAATTTCTTTTTTTTTCTTTTTTTTTTAAAATTAGAGTTGTAGATCTGAGCTAAGACATTGAGCTTTGCTCTTTGAATATTAAGCTCCATTATTGTTTGAACTTGAAGAAAAGTTGAATACATTGCTTGAATTCTTTTTCTTCATTTTCTTGATTACACTTTCAATGAATTTGTTTAAAAAACTAGTTGTTGTTACGTGTAATCCAATTATGGAAGGCTAAGCTCCCTCTAGGAAGGGATTGGTGATATGATTGTTATGTTTGAAAAATCTTGATGTAAATTGTGGGTTGAAGACTGAATTCATCTAATTGGTATTACTTTATAAGTGAGTTGTTCTAAGTATCAGTTTAGTATACCCATAAGACCTTTTCTAAGCTTTATTTTCTAGGATACCTTCTAGTGACAACAAAAAGGGAGTTCCTGAGATTGAAGAGCAGTATCTGAAAGGTATGTTAAATTGATACTCCTAGAACTAATGTACTTCAAATACCACTTTGATAAATCACAGGCTCTATTCTAACCTCTGACTTCAAAGTTCCCTTCTAGGTGATAGCAGAAGTGTGATCCCGAGGCATAAGGATAACCTGGTGGATTATCAGTTTAATATTTGAAGGATTCATCTCAGTTTTGTGGAATAATTTTGTTCCTGTCTTGAAAGAGATAATTCTGATTGAAATTGCAGATTAAAGTACCAATTATATTAGAGAAAACCTGTATATCCCTGTCTATGGGGGCAAGTTAACTTCAGTCCTAAGAATCGGTTGAGTAGTACTGGTTTAGGAAATGCACCCAAGTCTTTGAGGGAATTTTGTCCTACAAGTAGCTATTTAGACACATGTTGTCCTGGTTTAGGCTCATGGTTGACTAAATTGTGAAATGTATAGTGGTTGAAGGTTTTTCAAGACTATATTAACATACCCTTGGACAAATCCAGGATTCAAACCATAATTGTGTTGTTTTTTAACAAACTGCAAACTAAAATTCACATTAACTATCCCATTCCTAGTGTCTTACTCATTCTCGGAGAAATCTCTAATTGTTTTAGATTTGAACTTTCTTTCAATTGAAGAAAATAATACAAAAATACTGTTATGTTATTCTTATTATTTAGTTTCTAATCTTGAAAACTGAAGTTCAAATAGTGATGATCTTGAGTTGTTCAAGTACTTGATCTATGAATTTCTCTCATGATCCCTGTGGGTATGATATTTGGAATTAAAAATCCACTTTATTACTTGTTGACCTATGCACTTGTAGTAGAAGAGACCAAGTTGAAGTTTAAGTAGTTAGTAGTAAGAAAAAGAGTATCAACTCTAGTATGAGCAACAAGTTTTTGGAGCTTTTACTTGGGGCTTAACTAGTCTTTGGTAAGGTAACCAACAACTAAATCATGTGCTTCCAATAGTTGACGCTTACACTTAGTTTATCCTCACACGTTGCTTGATACCTTGGGTATGCTCATTGATCACTTCTCTTGCACCACACACCTATCATGAGCTCAATACGTTCCTTGTTGGGTACTTGATTCAATTTTCAATTTGAGGCATGTTATTACCATATGAAAGGTGAAAGGCATGTTTTTATATTCATACATTTTTTTGACTCGCCTTGATCACCTTATCTTTTTTCGTCATGGAGCTCAAATTGAAGGTTGAATCAAGGACTCATGACTATAGATAGAGTATTGATATCACAATAGTGTTGTTCAGTGTAACACTTCCATCCTAATTACTAATGTGAATTCTCTAGTCAAGTATGTGGTTATCTTACAATGGATTTCTTTATGACCCTAGAGTTCCTATCTTACATCCGGATTATGATTGCCACCATAGGATAATTTACTGTGTGTTATGTTATGGTATTGACTTAAGACACCTTCACTTTCATGTCATGATTACTTGGGCCCGACTCATCATGGGGGGTTTTGAGCTTACTGACCTCATATTGGAGACTTGACTTAAGGAGTTGGAGATTGAGATTCATTCTACCTGGATCAGAGTAGCTTCTCATTCACATTTGTATTCATACCTTAGCCTTTTCGGACCCGATGAACTATTATCATGAGCTTTTTATTATCATTTCCTAGCACCACTACATTCTAATTCATTTTCCCTCTTTATATACCCAAGCCTTTTATATCACTTCCTTGATTTGACCAAGTAGAGTTTAAGATGACTAGAATTGAGGAGAGTGTTGCATCTTATGATATTTGAGTCGTGATGAGGGCAATTCGATTACTTGATGAGATCATTGATATTCTATGGTTGAGATGAGGAGATGAGTTGTTACATGATATTCAGTCTTGGCACTAACATTTTACTCCAAGAGTTTGATTCGACTATGTGGGTTGGTTTATATGGGTTGATAATGAGCAGGTTGTATTGAGAGAGCAGTTAGCTGATTTGATGAGATTGTTATTACAATACTATGATTAAGATGGTCTAAGAGGTTTTATAGAGCATATAACATGAACTTTCACATGATTTTAGAGGATTTGGCATTGCAACATTAGGTGAGTGCTGATCTTTAGTATTAACCATGTGTAGTCTTGAGAGCATGATGTATTGATGTTGTGGTCAAAGGATGGGTGGCCATCATTTCATGAGCCTATTTGCCTTTTCCCATGCGTATATAGAGTTACCCATTTCTAGCCCTTTGACTTTCACATGGATGTTATGGCCTTTTCTTTCATCACCTCATTTACCTTTTACAACGGGGTGGGGCTCTATGAGGTGTGGAGGCTTTGATTAGAGATCTCATGAGCTATGGACCTGACATACATATTATGATCCACTTCATTCTTCGTTGTCGTGATCTTCCCATTTGACATCATCATTACTCCCTCATATCACATGTCACCATTAGTCTCCTACCCCCTTTCTTTCCCATGTCGTTTCACTCACGACATTGCCTTTGCTTTCCCTTGAGTGATTGTTTTCTACATGTCTTTGTATAGAGGACAAGCGCATCTTTCCTTCATTTCATCCCACGGGTGGTGATATAAATATCTTGATTTTGAGAAGTTATCTTGTCACTGGAGGATTCATCAACTTGGTTATGTATATTCATATCAGTCATTGATGATCTTAGTATGAAAAAAAAAAAACGCTTATATATTCTATGGTATCATTCTTCTTTGGGCACGTGTAGGTACGTGAAATATTGTTACACTGAGAATATATGATGGTGAGAGTTTTTATGTGAGCTCTCTTCTGACTCGAATTGGGCGAAATATGAGAGAGACTTGTGACCTCATTTTAGGATATATGGATCATTGTCCATCCATCACACCATCCATTTCAGATGTGACTTCCCTCCATGCTATGATGTGAGACGACTATCATCCACTCCCGTCTCTGTGGCTTTTCTTATTAACCTCATTTTCATTACCTTTATCAATTTAACCATGTCTAAGTTCTTTCCCCTTCCTACCTCACTTCGCACTCGAACGTATATTTATCGTTCGCCTATCGTTTTTGCTCATCCTATTGACATGTGATACTTTACTACCCACTATTTAGTGTCCTCACATGACGTGCTCAGGTTCCTGACTCATGAGATTTCTATACATTATGTTACATGCACGAGGGATTTGTTGTTATTTTTCTCATTGGGATTATTGAGCCTGGTTTCCCTCCATTTCTTTTACCCTATTACCCGAGCCTACATTACGGTCCGATTCGTAAGACCACTATGAGGCCATGATGCCACACATTATGTTTGATAACTTACACATAGGAGATATTTGAGGTTGGTTGGAGATACTTCGGGGCATGAAAGATGAGGAGCTTCGATGATGATCATATACTTTGGGGTTATCCCTATTTTTTATTGATGGATTATGAGACATTCTTACATTGGGACATGGCAACTTTGGAAGTCATTTTTATAATATATGTACGTACTCGATACTGGGGCATACCTATCCTATTGTTGGCATATTCTCGAGATGATCTAAATTGGGGCATATCCTTCTTTTCTTTGGTGATGGATCTTGAGACATTTCTATATTGGAGTATTGTTGTGACGCCCCAAAATCTGGGGGTCCGTTGACTAATCGTCAACACGCGAGAAATACCCATGGATATCGTGTGTCTCGATACCACACTGTTCAACCCCATCTATAAGGATCCGTTTATTTACATTCAATGAACATTTTATGTTATTTTCAAAACATATTACTATGAGTTTAATTACAGCCTCCATCTGACGTATATTACAAACTTGTTTGTCGATACTTTAAAAGGTTACAAAGCCACAATCGGCTTTTTCACAATTTCGGTTCCTAATGAAATTAGGTCACGATTAATGCGCTGCATGAAATGTTATCTCATATAGGTGAGCCACGCCTAGCAGAGAAACTTGTTACAGAGGCTACTCCCCACCTAAGTGCACATGCAATGCTAGCACTTACATTCACATCAACCATTCCATAGAGATTATGCAATTCTATCATGGAATTCTATATGCCATGCCATGAAATGAGATGAGACTCAATCATGTACCATGCTCCATGTTATTACCGACTCGATTACTCAGTGTGATGCCAAAGAGTAATAAATTCCGAGTCAATCATCGACTCGCATCACACCCGCAGTACCCGTGTGATAAAGCCGTCGTGATTAATGCATCCAATGATCATTTCAAATAAAATTTCATTTTATTTATAAACCAAAACCTTTTGAATGTCATATTCTAATGACTATTTTCTTTTACAAAATCATATGTCTTTTGTTGGTAGTGAATTTTTGGGGTCTCATCACACGAGGCTTCGCACGCCTTCCTACACTTTCACGGGCTTTCACCGGTAGACATATATGTATAACCAAAAATATCAGGTCTTTCATTTGAGGGGGTATCCATCCCTGCTTGCTAGTACCCGACACATATTTTAATGTTTATGCAATAGTGTGACTCTGTTGAATTTCAGTCAACAGTACCAGCCCACTCATCAAATCACCAAGTATGGTGTTTGATCGCAATCATGCACTTACACCCATGAAATGCGATTTCTCAGTGCATATGCAATGCATTATGCCATTCATATCAATTCCATGTCTCATATGTAATGAATGTCATATGGACAATTCCAACATACAATTTATCATGTATCATGGATAATAATGTTAAAAGCATAAACATTTCATCCAATTTCCAACATATTGAAACATATGTATCAAGCGAGAACAATCAACATATTATCTAAAATCGCTATCTTTACTAAAAACAATCATAATTCAAACCTCATAAGTTGGCCATAACAGACCACTAAAACAGGGAACAATCAGTCCCAAAACAGCCATGCACTAGTCTCGGTTCAGGCCACCAACCGGTCGTTAACATACCACCAAAACAGTCCACGAAATCAGTATGAAATCTGCACCAAAATCAGTTCAAAAATCCGGAAAAAAAAAAAAATAGCTTGACTGTGGCAGTCCTAAAAAATGGACCATAACTTGGGCTGTAGAGGTTCGATTTGGGTGATTAAAAAGCCTACATCGATTTCATTGATGTAGCTATAATTTACATGAAGGACCCAAGTCCTAAGTCCCTCGGTTTCCCACCTAAAAATCAGTCCTAAAATCCGGCCAGTGTGTAGGATCAAAATAGAGGCGACATTCCATATTTGAAATTATTAAGCAGGCCCCTTAGAGGCAGACACAACCCCACAACCCTTATGGTGGAAAATAAACCAAAGTAGCAAGAATCCCAACCTCTTGGAGTGTAGCCCTTGTTGAATATACGGACTTTACTTCTTGGTCTGACAAGTTCTGACCGTCGGAACGCCGATTTCCTTTTCTCCCTATTTCTCTCTCCCGTTCTTCTCTTTCTCTCTCTTTTTTGTCTTGTCTTTTTTTTTTTCCCTCATTTCCTTTTTGTTCCTCTCCTCCTCTATGAACTGATTTCCCTCCCCTTTTATAGACTTCTCCATTGGCATGCATGTAGACACATGGCTAGCCATGTGTCTTACATGCACTTTCCTTTGCATGCCTTGTGACACATGGCTTGCCATGTGTCACTCGACACCCGTTGCCTCGAAAAATGTGAAATTTCGACTATCTCGGAATTCAATGAAATTTACCTACATAACTAGATTTCACAAAACGAATTCAATAGTGAGGTTCGTTTCGTCATCCGAGATCTAGAAAAAATCTAGGTTTTCAACCTGTATTGTAGTAGCAAGTTCACCGTGTTTGCTTATTTTTTTGGAAAAGTTCAAATTTACCCGGGTTTTACATTCTTCCCCCCTTAAAAGAATTTCGTCCCAAAATTCACACGCATATATACATACAATCACATGCATATGCTACAGTCATTTTTTTTTTATTATCAAATGACTAAAGAACGTACCTTCATCCTCAATTAAGGAAGGATGATTGGCACGCATCGTGTCCTCACGTTCCCATGTTGCCTCCTCCACTCCTCGGTGCTACCACAAAACCTTTACTAGCCTCACAGTCTTGCATCGAAAACCTGATCACGACTGTCATAATATGCAGGGTCCACTCTCATATGTCCCGTACGCATCAGGCTACGATCCGTACATGAGTCGGATCTGGAGTGTACTTCTAGAGCATGGAGACATGGAGACATGGAATACCACATGAACACCTGAGAAACCTAGCGGTAACACCAACCGGTACACAACTGTACCCACCCTCTTGAGTACCTTGAAGGGTTCAATATACCTCGGTGATAGCTTTCCCCGCTTGTCGAATCTGATCGCTCTTATCTTAGGCATCACCTTCAAGAAGACATGATCACCTACCTCAAACTCTAGAGGTCACTGCCATCTGTCGGTGTGGCTCTTTTGTCGGCTGAGCTGTGAGAAGACGCTTCCGTATCAAATCCACCTTTTCTGAGGTGTCCTTTACCAAATTCAGACCTATAGCGGATCTCTCTCCTATCTCCGTCTAACAAACCGGAGATCGACATGGCCTCCCATATAGTGCCTCATAGGGTGCCATCTATATACTCGCCTGATAACTATTGTTGTAGGAGAATTCCACTAAGGGTAAATGCTCTTCCTAACTACCCTTAAGATCGATGATGCATGCCCGTAGCATGTCCTCTAACGTTTGGATATCCTCTCTGACCGACCGTCCGTCTGGGGATGAAAAGCGACGCTCATCATGAACAGTGTCCCCATGGCTCTCTAGAACCTCTCCTAAGAATGAGTTGTAAACCTAGGATCTCGGTCCGATACTATAGAGACTGACACTCCATGCAACCGGATAATCTCTCGTATGTATAATTTGCATAATTTCTCTAGAGTGAAGGTTATCCATACGGCTATAAAGTGTGCCGACTTTGTGAGCCAGTCCACAATCACCCACACCGCGTCACGCCCTCACGATGTCCGTGGCAAGTGAGTCACAAAATCCATTATGACGTGCTCCCACTTCCACTCTGCTACCTCCAATGGCTGGAGTTACCTTATTGGCCTTTGGTGTTCAGATTTTACCTATTGACACGTGAGACACCGACGAACAAAATCCCCAACTTGCTGCTTTATTCCACTCTAGTAACATTGGCGACGATGATCATGGTACATCTTTGTGCCACTTGTGTTAGTAATAGTGTTCTAGGCCTATCGTATGGACATGGTATTTTGACTATTTATGAGAATTAATTATTATGATGATTTGCTTGTTTATTATATATAATGTCCTTGAATAATATTATTAATTATTCTAAATATCCCTAATCGGTTATTGTTATGGGAATAACAATGAGTTAAGATTAGTATAAAGTTTGATTGATATTCATGGGATGAATATGTGTATGAGATACAAATCAAATTTATATCTATTTGTTTAGAACAAATATTGGACAGACCCGTCTTGAGATTAATACATGGATCAAAGTCATAAGTTAATCTCTCTAATAGTTGTGTCATTAGATCTTTTGACCTGAGATCGCTATAGTTCTCAACGTAAGGAATATTGTGTTTGATATAATCAGGTGTCTTTAATCGGATGACTATAAGGTTATACTTGAACATAATAAGAATTATGTAGTGAGATATGGCGATTAAAATGGGTGTCCCTCTTTATTATAAGAATATCTCGGGTCCCTCGACAATTGGTGAAATGCATGGCGTGCTCAAATGAATTGTGGAGATCAATGTCATTTATTTATTCAGTCTAATTGCTTTCGAGTAATCAAAGATAGAACAATATAAGGTTGACTTTGTCCATTGCCTTATATTCTATCGAATATCATGAGACAAAGGTTATGTCATTAGGTATATTAAGGTTGTCTCGGATCATGAGCTTTTCACATTGCTTGGGTAGTCATAATGTCTTGCTAGAGGCCACTTATGACTTGTAGGATCAAAATGTGATTTAGGTCTCTTTGCCAATGTTTAATGAACCTGTAAGTCATACATTAAGAGCGAATAATACTTGATTATGGTTTCACTCTCTATAGTAATTTTAAAATGATGAGATTATTTTAAATTACAAATAACAATTAGTTGTTATTTTAAATTCGAATTTAATTTTGAAAGTTTAAATTCGTGATTTAAATTATAACAAATAATTAATTTGTTATATTTTCTTATTGGATAGGGGAAATAATCACATGAGGTTTTTTTTTTTAAGAGTTTTAAATATATAATAATATAAATTCGTTTCCTTATCGATAAGGATTTGAATTTAAATTGTTATTATTTAAAAAAGTTAAATATATAATAAAAAATTCGTTTTTGATTTAAAACCACTAGCGAGACTTATATAGAAATATATATATATGTGAACCTTGCCTATTTTTGTAGTAGTGGAGTCTTTTACTCTAAGAACAACGAAAGCGGAGAGACCACTAATTCGTTATGAGAAGCGAACTGAACTAGCGTTCCATAAAGATGGTTGTATTATTGTTTGTGTGATTCTTGGATGTTCTGGCTTTGAAAACTGCATGCTGGAGATCAGAATGAGCCAGAATAGCAGACTTTGGAAGGCTTGATGAATCGATCTACAAGAGGTAAGTTTCGTTTACCCTTCCTTCGGTTTTTATGAAATGCATGTGATCCTTGGTGGGTTAAGGGATAAAAATTATAAATTCCGCTGCATTTATGTTCCAACCAAATTGGATATTCTGCCCGTAACCCAAAAACTTGGATGTACAGCAAAATGAGAGCAATGGAACTCCTCAAGGATCTCCTCTCTCAAATTTGCCAACCGGGGAACCACAATCCTGCCCCTATATCGAAGACTACCATTCGTGTGAATAGCCCAGCCTTCGTCACCGGTACTTGACTATACCCAGTCCCTGATGGATGCTATCTTTGTGTCCTGTCCCTGGGACTCAATCACTCTACTTAGTAGGGAAGGCGTAGCCACCAAACTCCCAAAAATACCTTAAGTTTGATCTCTGTAGTGCAGTCCGCACTATCCGACAACTTCAAGCATCCGCTATTCCCAATAAGGTATACAAGCCAATACTCTCTGTGACTTCCAATTGAGCGCATAAGCCACCACATTTGCCTTACCGGGATGGTAATGCAAAGTGAACTCATAATCTTCCAAATACTTCATCCACCTGCATTGCCTCATATTGATGTCCTACTGGGTAAAGATGTATTTCAGAATTTTGTGGTCCGAAAACACCTCGAACTGCTCACCATATAGGTAGTGGCGCTAAATCTTCAAGGCAAAGACAATGGCCGCCAATTCCATATCATGTGTGGGGTAACTTCGCTCATGATTCTTTAACTTCCAAGAACCATAAGCCACAACCCTCTTAGACTGCATCAAAACACATCTGAGTCTGTCCTTCGAGGCATCAAAATACACCTTGTACCTCTATCCCCTCTTTGGGAGTATCAGAATAGGGGCTGAAGTAAGCCTCCTTTTCAATTCATGGAATGCCCTTTCACACAAGTCATTCTACTCAAACTTTACCTCTTTTCGGGTCAATTTCGTCATAGGCCCATCTAATCAGGAGAAGTCCTCAATGAACCTCTTGTAATACCCTACTAGTCCCAAGGAACTACCTAACTCGAAGACGGGCGTGGGTCTCTCCCAACTCATAACTGCCTCAACCTTCTCCGATTCCATGATGACACTCGAAACTCGAAGACGGGCGTGGGTCTCTCCCAACTCATAACTGCCTCAACCTTCTCCGATTCCATGATGACACTCGAAGCCGATACCACATGACCTAAGTTACCTCAGGAAGCCAAAATTCACATTTTCTAAATTTGGCATACAATCGATGGTTTCTCAAAGCATGGAGAACAATCTTCAAATGATCCTCATGCTCCTCCTCCGACTTGGAGTAGATCAAAATGTCGTCCACGAAGACCACAACAAACTAATCTAGATAGGGCTATGCATGAAATCCATGAATCTTGCATTGGGTGATAAAATCCTTCGAATGGCATTACTATGAAATCAAAATGCCTTGTATCGCATTCTAAACGCCGTCTTAGGGATATCTGCCCCTTTAAACCTCAACTGATGATAACTAGTGCAAAGATCTATCTTGGAGTAGACCCTCGCCCCTCTTAATTGATAAAATCAATCATCAATCCTTGGTAAAGGATACTGATTCTTAATCGTAACCCTGTTCAACTATTGGTAGTCAATGCATAGCTGACGGGTCTTGTCCTTCTTTTAACAAACAGTACCGGAGCGCCCCAAGGAGAAGTGCTTGGTCTAATAAAACCCCTGTCTAACAAGTCTTTCAATTGGACCTTGAGTTCCTACAACTCAGCATGAGCCATTCTATGCAGCGTCATAAAAATAGGCGATGTATTAGGGTGTAACTCAATATAGAAGTCTACATCCCTGTGCGGAGGTAATCCCGATACTTCCTCTGTAAAAACATCCTTATACTCGAAAACTACCCGAGGTAGACCCAACTCCTATCTCGCCTCGTCCTCCATGGTAAGGTTTGCCAGCCAACCCTGCAACTGTCCGTGCCACCTAGAATAGTACACGGCTTGGGGCATAGCATCATGCTTATCCCCCTGAAACATAACACAAACATCATCTAGTGTGTAGGTAGTAACCCTCCTACAATCACAATCAATGATGACTCGGTGTGCGGTCAGCTAATCCATCCTAAGGATAAAATCAAACTTCGACATGTCCATGACCCAAAGGTCTACAGTTAGCAGAATATCTGAGATCTCTAACTCACAATCTCATCATATCATATCAATACCCACCCTAATTCTTAGGGGAGAATTCACATACAACATTTTTTCTAAGGTTTCAACCGCTAAGCCCAAATCTTTCACACAAGATACGGTAACAAAGGAATGAGATGCACCAGAATCAAATAACACTCTTGCCCATAGGCGAAAGAGTAGAAACATACCCTGAATAACCGATTGATCTGGAAGCTCAGCCTGAGGTGTAATGGCGTAGAAACACCCTTGGGTCGCTGAAGTCCTGGCTTGTGAGCCCTGGCCTCGACCTCGACCCCTACCTTAGCCTATTTGGCCTGACTACGAAGTAGTAGGGTCCTGTACGGTGCCCTACGAATGATATTGTCTCTCTTAGCCCAAGGTGGGGTAAGAAGGAAAAAAAATGCTTCTGTGTACCTCCACTAATGGCCCCAGGTGAGGTGTCCCATAACTCTGCAGGATTCTGCCTCCCCAGGACCAATCCGTAGCCCAGGTGTTCGAGTAGATGGCAGTAAAACATGTCCCCTGCCCTATCTGGCACGAGCCCTGGGGTGTCTCCCACTTTGGGATGATCGACCTTGGCCTTAGCCTTGATAGCCGCGACCTTGTCCTTGAAATCGCTATGGAGTAGGAGTCTTCTGCTTCTTTCTTGAGCTAGAAAAAGAAGGTTGGCTCTTCTTCCTCTTATCCTTAACAATCGCATCTCGAATGTTCCATGCATCATCCACTTCCCTCTTAATGGTCATGGTTATCCTAACCATCAAGTCCATATCTTGTAGGAGAAGTCCCAGAATTTTACCCCGAATGGATAGTTTCAGACCATCCTCAAACTTTCTCACCTTAGCCATGTTTGTGGCTACATAGTCATCGTGGCAAATTTAATTCGGTAGCTTCGCCCTTATTCAAGCAGCATCACTTAGTTCCTTATCTCAATTCTAGGAACCCCTGAGCTTTTGCATGTCGACGGAATCTTGGGAAAAACTTACTCATGAAGCTCTCGAACTCTTCCTTCCAAGAAAATGCATTGCTAAGTCATGAGGCTTTGTGATTGAAGCCCTTGCAAAGTGCTATTTTGAGCCTATTCAAGATAGGTTTTGAGTGCTTTGGCACTAATCATATCAATTAAACCAATTGATGTGCGAGGTCCACTTGATTTCACTAATTCCATTCGAGATTGTTTGGATAGTTTTGCGGGTTTTGAGAACTTCAATCAATGACTTAGCTTCTTGTGGTGTTGAATGCGAGAATCCTCAGATGATTTCATAGAAGTAGGGTGATGAAATATCAAGGATGGAGTGAAAATTGAAAGCGAAGTGATGAATATGAAGTGCGAGAGGGGATGCGGTGAGCAAAACGGGAAGTAGGTGCAATCCCGAGTTTTTCGGCTATGATTGCGAAAGAACTATTGGGATTGCGAAAATTTCGCAATCCTAGCAGTGGAGAGAACCACGCTAGGTTAAGCGAAATTTAGTAACTAGCCAATTTCTGTGCCTAGCGGTACCAATTAAGCTATCTCTAAAGACCCCAAGCTAGGCTAGCGAATTTAAGCTAACTAGCGAAATTCAGCATTGCTATGTTGAAATTTCCCATTTTCCGCTATCTCTGTAGAATTTACGCTAGGCTAGCGAAATTTCGCTAACATGCGAAATTTTCGCTATCTTCAGCGAGAATTTCTGCACTCTTGAAAATCTCAGCCTTTGTGTTTTTGGTATACTTGATCCCCAACTGACCACGTTTGATGTATTACCATTTTGACATATGTAATTTCATATTTTAGGTATTTTTGTATTTCCACACTTTGGAGTTTGGACTATAAGCCCCCACCTCTTTGTAACCCTAAGAAACTTTGTTTATAAAGTTTTCCACGACTCATTTTAGGTCTCATTTTGCTCTCTTCTCTCTCCTCTTTCTCTCATTTTCATTGCCAAACACCTTGGGGATGACAACTCAAGGGATGTAGCTAAGCCTCATAACTGAAGAGGAGGGTGGCCCCAACTTGGTTTTGGGCTGACTGCGAGGTTGTCTCTTGCTTTGAGATATTCACAGTACATCATTTATGGTTCCCAAACTTTCCAATCTAGGGTTTAATGCCATTTAATATCTTTCCTTGAGTCAATGTCATGCTTTAGGTTTCGAGGGCATTCTTAATGTTAGATGCGCGACATCCTTTAGATGTCATTCTGACCATTGAAATGAGGTTAAATGTTAGGGTTCATGAATGGGACTTTGAATGCTTAGTACTTAGTTTGACTTCGAATAGGAGTGATTACGAGGTTAGGTTTTATAGCTAAACAAAGATCCGGTTTTACAGCTTTGACTATAGGTCATTTGCCTAATGCGAGGAAATAACCGGGGACATTTAATAGCCCCATGTTATCAAGCTAGTGACCCAAACCTTAAGTTACCATTTCACGCTTCACTTTAAACCATTACGAGTTAGTCAGTGAACATCTGTTATTGTTTTAACAAAATCCAATCAAACAAAAAGCCTCTGCATTTCAAACAACGTGCTAATCATTAGGTGGGATATAAAACCCATCCCGTGTTCTACTAGACATTTATCTTGCGGTAGCTTGACTACGGCAGTAGGAGGAACTGAGGAATATAAATTTTTGTTGATTAAGCGTCACCTGCCGTGTACGAATCCTTTGATAAATCTATTATGTTTGATTCACCCTCTAATTGAAACGTGACTAGCTTTATTTTGGTGGCATCGGAGATGATATCCATAGCCTCCAATATCTTTTCCACTTACCAAAACCAATGATAAGCTATCATCGGATCCCCTCCTCCCCTGAAGGCCAGAGGATGATGTGCATTGAACCTTTGGAAGTTACTTAACCCCCCTTGACTCCCTTTATTTTTAGCTTGTGCAATGGTGACGGCCATTTACTACGTACGTAGTAGCGGTCGCGGCGCAATAGCCTCCATGAAGGCTTGTTGGTCAAAGGCCGGTGGTAGTGGGTTGTTTTTCGCCCACCGCCTTGGCGTCCCCTTCCTCGACTTCCTCTTCCTCAACTTCCCATCTACATGTGTCAAATAGCAAATTGAGATTTCTTTTTCTAGTCTAACTAGTAGTACATATGACATTCCATCCTAAACTATTCCATTTATTAATTTTCTAAACCCTTAAGGTTATGTTCTCTAACCCTAATGTTCATATTTTCCTATATACATTTTCCCATGTATATAATTCACATAACACATAGTCATGAGCATATTGAGCACAAAACATGAAATGCACCATAAATGCAATGATCTAGACCCGTACATGAAATACTAGGTGTTTTGTATACCTAAGCTCGATACCAAAGAATTTGTGACGCCCCAAATTCGAGGTCCATTATTGATCGTCTACATGTGGAAATACCCATGGATATCATGTGATTCTCGATACCACATTGTTCAATCCCATCTACCGGGATCCGTTTATTTACATTAAATCAACATTTTATGTTATTTTCAAAACATATTATTGTGAGTTTAATTATGACCTCATACAAACGTATATTACAAACTTGTTTGTCTAATACTTTTACAAAAAGGTTACAAAGCCACAATATGACTTTCTTCACAATTTCGGTTCCTTATGAGAGTCGTTCACCGGTGTCTGCTCTACACCTGAAATGTTATCTCATATAGGGTGAGCCACGCCCAGTAGAGAAACTTTTTACAGAGGCTACTCCCCACCTAAGTGCCCATGCAATGCTAGCACTTACATTCACATCAACCATTCCATAGAGATTATGCAATTCTATCATGGAATTCTATATGCCATGCCATGAAATGAGATGAGACTCAATCATGTACCATGCTCCATGTTAATGCCAGACTCCATTACTCGGTGTGATGCGAAGAGTAATAAATTCCCCAAAGTCAGTATCGGCTCTATGCACACCATAATGCCCATGCGTGATAAAACCGTCATTGATTAATCGCATCCAATGATCATTTCAAAAAAAAAAAAAAATCATTTTGTTTATAAACCAAAACCTTTTGGATGTCATATTCTAAGGACTAGTTTCTTTTACAAAATCATGTGTCTTTTATAGGTAACGAATTTTCGGGGTCTCATCGCAAGCTTCACACGCCTTCCTACACTTTCACGGGCTTTCATCGTTGGACACATATGTATAACCAAAAATACCATGTCTTTCACCTGAGGGGGTATCCATCCCTGCTTGAAAGTACTTGTAAAACCCGTGAAAATTTTAAATTTTAATTTTTCAGAAAAAGGGCAAAACGGTAATTTGTCATAATAGTCCCGGAGGAAAAATATGGGGTTTTTCTAGATCTCGGATGAGGAAACTGATTTCACCATTGGAATCGTCTCACGAAATTTAGCTACCAAATCGAATTTCGTTGGATTCCAAGTGTCACGCCCCTGATCCCGGTCTGACCCGATTGGCGAATCCGAAACGGTTTCGGGGTGCGAAACCATATACTGGGACTCCTTATTTTTTTTTTATTTTTTATTTTTTTTACAAACAATATTTTTTTATAACCAACAATCATTTACATTTACGAACTACCACCGGAGTGGTATATATTAAAATTTATACACATACTAAGTCCATTCTATCTGAAAATACACATACATATACATATCTAATCTGACATATCGGAGATCGCGAACTGATCTTGGTGAGCACGTCTACGAGATGGCCCGTCTGTTTGGTGTGGAATGTCACATCCTCTTTATCTCTCTTGATACCTACCGCACCTACGGATTGAACACGGGTGCTAAAACTGCGGCTTAGTGGGAACATATAGACGATGTGACCAATACTTGATAGTAAGCCGTCACTATCTTTTATATTTACTTATGCATATACTTGAAGCCTATTCTTATGTGACTTCTAACTTCGTCTCATATTATACATGTAGATTTTATTCTTTTGATTCATATCATTATCTTGTTCATATTACTTCCTGTGTCATGTATTTTACGAGGTTGTAACTCATATCTACTACATGTATGATAGATCAAATCATATTCAAAGTGAACTTATACGTATACAATGCGATTAGACAACGAATCAAATCATATCAATTTCATACGAGGTTGAATCGGACTAATACGATACATATTAGACTCTTTATCACTATCACGGTAGAAGCCATTAATCGACTCGCTTTAGAAGTATGTTTCGTGATGCGGATACGTTAAATCATTTTAGTTTTCGTTTTATAAATTTTCATTTTCAAAAGTGTCGCGACCCGAATCCCCTACTTGACCCGATTGGCGGATCCAAGCTGGAGCCCGGTTTACTCCGACGTTTTCAATCAAAACATTTATTTCGTCTTATTAAATTTTCTTTTCAAAAGTGTCGACAGATCACGACTTGACCGGTTGTGGATCAGCTGGGCAGGTTTACTTTCAGGCATTTTCAATTATCTTTCAAAACATTTTGTTTATGTTATTCCATTTTAGACTTTTTAATTCTGTAGCCCACTTCTTTTGAGCCCGATCCATAAACCTTATAATTTCAAAAGACCACTTAACATTTACATTGACAAAATGCATTCTGAAAATGATGCCTTTTACTATGTCGTGTAATGTAAAAGATACTTAAACAATACAATTTTAATGTCATTTTTAAGCTTATCGGTTTGTGATTTCACATATAGCTATAGAAGTAATATTCCACGGCCAGTTCACTTGGGAATCACCTTTGTTGTCATTCGGTAAGCAATGTGATTTCACACTCAATTATTACCGTCTCACATATGGCTATAGAGGTCGACATTCACGACAGATTCACTTGGGGAATCCTGCCCTGTTTGTCCTTCAGTAGCAATGTGATTTCGCATTCAATTATTATCGTCTCACATATTGCTATAGAGGTCGACATTCACGACAGATTCACTTGGGGAATCCTGCCCTGTTTGTCATTCAGTAGCAATGTGATTTCGCATTCAATTATTATCGTCTCACATATTGCTATAGAAGTCGACATTCACGACAGATTCACTTGGGAATCCTTTCGTTATCATTCATTAGCAAATGCGATTTCAGATTCAATTATTATCGTCTCACATATGCCATAAAAGCTCGACATTCACGAAAGATTCTACTTGGGAATCCTTCGTTTCATATTCATTAGCAATGTGATTTCAGATTAGATTAAATATTTCTGCCATCTTCATGACGGTCAACAGGAATCCCGCCAAGTGCTCATTATTCAATGATACATTTCAAATCAATCTATCATATAATAATTTCTTTATCAAGTTCAAATATACGTTAATACATGCATACGCAGGATGTATATTTTTAATAACAATCATTCAAGTCAATATATATATACTTATGTATATATATTTTACAATTAGCATTCATAACCGATCACAATCGCATTTTCAATTCCAATATCACTTTCGTATTATCTTTTCAAAGATATACTCAATCTATGTACACATCATATACTCATTTACGATACTCGCTTATATACTCATTCAATGATACTCTCATTCATGTATTCACCACGATACTCATTCACTCATTCATGTGTACTCATTCATATGCCTATTTAATGATACTGTCATCAGTATTATCATTTTGCCATATGATAATAATAATATAATGTCACTTAACCACATTATGTGTCTATGATATATTGCCCCATGTTCATAATCATGTCGAATTCATTTTCATTTTCATTTTCCATAATCATTTCTACAGTTTCATGAACACATCTTTACATTTTCATTTTCTACATTTTCTTGTTTCATGCCTATTATATATGGTACTTCATATTCTTGTGAAGTATGATGTATGTGAATCACACCCTTGCCCTATATATTCTTATTCCTCTATGTAGTCTACTTTATTTAGAAGTGGAATTAATCCAATCTGATCATCCAAACTAAAGTTATGGCATTTTCATGCCAAACTAGTCGGTTTACCCGGATTACACTAGAACAGTTCGTATTACTAATTTTTCGGATCCAATCTTCATGTTTGACTCTAGGTCATTGTATTATTTTAAAGATATGTGCTAAGGGTTCTATTCCAACTGAATCACCGAATTTGGAGCACTGAATCTCTGCCACGTCCAAACAACCCATCTACTTTGCGTTCAAAGTCGAAACTTTAATTTGATTTGTATTATTGTATTCACTTTGAGTGAATTTAGGGCTACTTAGGATCAGAATTTAGTATGTCATATTCTTTTAAGTTGAATCACCCAACCTGATAAGAATTGAGCAAGTTATGGCCAAAATACGAAAAACTAGTCGAAACCGAAAGCAGTAACAGGTGTACTTAAGATACGTCTAAATATGTAATCGGTACATGGGCCAAAATGACCGTAACACAAGATGTACCCAGACATGTTCAAGGTGTACGGTGACATGTCACTTGTACCGCCTGTAATGCAGATTTTCACCTAGTTTTTCCATTTTGATACCCAAATCAATCATAATTCTCATACACCTCAAACCACATTTACAATCATTTGCAAACTCTTTCTATTCAATCTCTCTTCAAATACTTATCTTTACTTCAAAAATCTACTATGAATTACTTCCTCTAAATAACTCTAATATGGGTTATAACCCCACAAACCAAATACAAGGATTTGTTAGAGCCTGTTTAAACTCCAACTATTTTACCTTTGCACTAATCAATGAATCCAACCTCAATTGGAGGATCCCATGTTTTCTTTTACATTTGGGCCTCACCCACCTTTACTCCCATTAATCTATTGGGTTAGGACAACCACTAAAACCCTAGAAAGAAATCAATTACCAACAAGAAACTCATGTTGGGATGAACTTTTGTCAAACCTTAGGCTCAGGCAAACCATTAACCAAACAAAACCAAGGATCCACTAAAATCCAAGTCCATACTTCAAAGTTGCAGTTCCTTGGCCTCTCCATCTCTTCCTTTCCTCTCTTCTCTTCTCCTCCTCCTTCACGCTTTTTTCTCCTCCCCAAATGAGACCAACTTTGGTCTTTTAAACCCATGTCTGCCATACTGTTTGGCCCTCCAAAAACCCATTGCTAAGTTTGCTTATTTTACTATTTGGCTTCCATAAATCATTCTATTTATAAATAAACTTCCCTTTTATTTCATTTTTTGGCCTCAAATATTCTTAATTCATGTCTTTTTGGTCTTTTTGGCCAAATTACAATTTGTCTCTAAGTTTTCTAGAATTTCTGGTCTCTAGTTTCATGTTTTCGTATTTAACTCACGAAACAATAAATTATAAGCACAAAAAGATCTAAACACATGCCTAAAACGACTAGGGTATATTTTGGGGTGTTACACCAAGATAGTAGGAATTTCACGATTCGAAAGATCTGCAATGGTGACACATGGCAAGCCATGTGTGTGGCATGGCAAGCCATGTGTGTGGCACATGGCAAGCCATGTGTCAACATGCTAAGGTTTTGAAATGTTATAAATTGGGGGGGTTCACAACAAGTGGAGAGCAAAATGGAGAGAAAAAGAAAGGAGAATGATAGCTAAGAAAGGAAGAAAGAGAGGAAAAGAAAAGAGAGAAGGAGAAGAAAAGAGAGGAAAAGAGATAAAAAAAGGCAAGGAAGAGAGGGAACAAATGAGTGCCAGGCAATGTTGCACTGTGGATGGTGAAGAACCTAACCGCACTACAAGAGGTAGGCTCTCCCACCCTAGCTATTTTACGCCAGGCCACGAATGACGCAATCTGCCGCCCCATTTCAGACGATCAAAGATGTGTGTGGTTTGGTTATTACTGTGTGATTCAAGTAAAAACCGGTTTCACGGGGCCGGAGACTGTCCAAGACCAAACACTCCAGAGTTCCGGATGGCAAAACCCGCACGGCAAGGTGGGTGTGTCTAAATTTCCACACACTTGTTAATCGAAGTTTGATCAACTTCGACAACATACAACTTTTTGTCCGAACTCTGATTCGCGCATTTTTGGACTCTACAGAAAAATTGTTGAGTCTAGAATTTAATAAGATAAAGTGCTCTTCCAAACCATGGGCTAAACATTGGGCTGGGTCACGGAAAATTGAGGAATGGTCCTTTCTCCGGCTCTGTGAACTTCGCTTTCTAACTCATTGTATCTCAAATTCTTACAAGTGTGATGGCCCGAGCAGGAATTGCGTGTTGAATGTTTTATGTGGTATTGATATTGCTTGACTTTCCGGATTCGTTCAGACATTTCCGAAAACAGCATGGCCAGATTTATGGTCGGGAATGGGTAATGTGTGTTATTGCAGGTATTCTTTTGACCTCTTTTAGATTGTGAATACAGTTCCTGGTATTAGAAGCTCTTTACTTTTTATTTTTGTTCAAGGTTTTGGGAATGATGCAATTCTTTGCCTTTTTAACCTTTCTACCACCCTTTGAGAGCTTTGGGTTAGTAGCTCCCATACTAGTCAATAGGGCAATTAGGTGTTGAAATAACTCTAAGAACTTAATGGCTCAAAGGAGAAGGCCATGTAAGACAAAATCATTCCACTAATGCTATAGTAATTTATAGCTTATTATATATTATTTTTTGTAAGTACATCTATCGGGTGCAATCTTTTCTTTATTTATTCATCTCAATTCGATCGCCCTTCATTATCCCCTACTCTCACCCTTCTTCATCTTTTTACATAAATTGTAATTCCCCAACTTCTGTCTTATATTATCTACTTTATATGCATTCATAATGCAAATAGGCAACCATGGGTTCATCATAGGTTATAAATAAAGGATGCTTAAGGGTTTTTCACTTGGCTTTTGATGAATTTGGCATTTAGCTCAAAATATGGTGCTAAGGTATATGCATATGCATATCACAAAGGTAGGCTTTGAAAGGCACAAACTTTCCAAGGATGTCCTAAATCATTTCCTATTGGTTGTGTTACTTAGGATTTCACCTTGAACAATAATCTAACAAGTTCTAGGACCCTTCGATACTCAAAAGTATGGTGGATCTCATAAGATGTTCCTAAACCCATCACAGTCAGTTTTTTTAAGGTACTAGTGACCATATGCATGTGTTCAGGGTTCCTTATAACTGAAATGTTCAAGCAAAATAGAATTCTAAGTTTTATCATCTTTATTATTTGTTAAAATATTTATGAATCTAGAATCTCAGCATAGTTATCCTTGACATCACAACTTTGCAATTATGTTGAGATCATCCTTCCCCAATTCTACCTTACCAATGCTGTTGCTGGTCCGTTTAAAGGTTACTGCGGCTATCATGCAGAATTCTCAGATGACGAAAAATTCATTTCAAATTTCCAAAACAAAGCATAAGTAAATTAATAATCAATCAAATCCAATCCAAATAACTACACCCACATCGTAATATGCACTCAAATGCATAAAGATTCAGAAGAAAGACAAAATTTACACAATTTCAGCAAAGATATTTCATTATATTCATAGAACAATTACAAAAGAGGTTTTCAGATGTGATGGGAACAACAAGAGAGAGTCATTTGCTTTGGTTTTTCTTGGGCTCTACTTGAGGTTATGAGGGCTCTACTTGGGATTCTAAGGGCTCCTGAGTCACTAGGGGTCCTACAAAACTTTGCCCATTAGGGGGCATAATGACATAAGGTACAAAGTCTAAAATGGTGATTTTTGGCATTTCTACCTTTTTCTTTCATGCTACTGTTGCCATAGCCTAGTCTAGCATTTTTACATTTGATTGTATCAAATCACCTTGCCCTAGGGCTATTGATTCTATGGCCTTCCTTATGTTCATTTGTTCATGTACAAAGACTTCAAGTAGTGATTATATGAACCCAAACTGTCTGACCAATATTTGTCTCTAGAGACTAATGTCTCTTGAATTTCCTTATCTCTCGCTTCCAGCATTCTGGTCAAATCATCATCCTTCTTGGTTTGCCCTTTCCAGTATTCCTCATCTTTATTCTTATGTTCATTCCTCCACATTTCATCACTTTTCTCCAATTCTTCCTTCCATTCCAAATCTCTCTCCTTGATTGCTTCATCCACGAACTGATCTCTCTTCCTAATTTCAGCATCAAAGAATTGGTTTCTCATTTGCAATTTGGATTTTAATTGACTATGTATTGCAAGCATGTCTTGCTCCATCTTTCTTAACATCTCCATCAGTTTTGAATCAAGGTCTCTACTTTTCGAGCTTTATCGTTCTCTCATTAGGCTTCCAGTTGTCCCCAAGGTTCAATCATCCAAATCAGTGTTGGCATTGCCCTGCCTTGCATTACTTCTCTTCTTTGTCCTTAAAACCAAAGCATGCTCATTTAACTCAATTCCTTCCAATTCACTCCTTTTCTTTTTCTTCCTAATTTCTTCACTTCCCTCGCTTTGATTGCTGGAGGCTGGTAGATGGTAGTGAGGGTGAGTGGAGGGGTTTTAGGGCATCTTTCTTCTTCATTTATGTTAAAGTTTACCCCTCCCTTTATGCACAGATATATGATGATTTCTAGGTGAGGCATGTGACCCCAGAAGTTGCTGCTCTAATAGCTGATAATTGATTTTTCAATGAGCTTTCCCAATCTGATCTTGTAGCCTTTCAGAATGGTATATAAGAGTACTACTTCTTCCCGCCACTCGTGCTTAAATGTCTTCACAGGGCCTCAAAACTCGGTTTATGCTAAAACCACACTTTGGCTTCCTCGTTGAGAGATCTCGCAGTAGAGTCATAAGGGCCTTTGTTTCCCTTCCATTCCCATTTTCCAAGAGGGGCCGCATTTCCAAGATCTTCTGGTAGTCTGGATCCTTCTTAAACTTCTTGAATTTAGCTCCATCTCTCAATTTTCCCAACTACAACAGTTGGTTGATCTCATCTCTATGGAATGAGATCCACTTCCCTCTCACATGACAATTAGTCTTCTTCCTACCCATCATGTTTAAGATAAAATTCTCTTACTAGCATGCACGCCCAGTGGTACAGGCTCACATATAATTTTCCATCCTTTCTTTTCAATCACTTCTTAGAATGGTGGGATGAATTGCTTGAATCCTCTTTCTCCAATGAATCCTTTCTTCTGTATTTTCTTCACAATCACTTCATATGCTTCATCATATACAAACTAACCGACTTCATCTTTATTGCTATGTTTCTTTTCTCCTTCCTCCCCTCTCTTTCTTTTCCTTCTTTCTTATACTTCGACATTTTCTTCCTAAGGCTCTTTCTCATTAGCAGTCTCGACAAGCCCTACAGCTATTTCCTCTGCAATGTCAATAAACTCTGCCATGATTTCATTTAGATTTGGAATCAACCTTTGTTGTTAAGACATTATTGAAGAAGGAGAATTGGGTTTAGGGTTTAGGAAAAAAAGAAAGGGTTCTAAGGTTTTTAACTACTTGAAAAATGAACAAAGATGTTGAATTTTAAATCTTTAAATTCTCTTTTTATAGGCATCCTAAATTATGTCACGACAATTAGATTGTCGTGATAGAAAAATTAATGCTGTGACAAATATTTGAACTTTGAAAGCTAAAATAATGTCGAGACAATTAAATTGTCAAGACAAAAAAATAATGTCGCGAAAAAATGTTAGACCTTTAAAGCATAAAAAATGTCGTGACAAAATTTTCAATTCCCTTGACAAATAATTGTCTTATATTGAGAAAGGCCAGAAAGTTATTTGTCGTGACAATTAAAATATGTCACGACGATTACTGTATTTCTATCTCAGTTCTAACCAATCCAATATGTTGAACAATTATCATCTATCTTATACACAAGATAACATGAATACATTCAAATCACATAAATAAAAAAAGCATGCTTGTGAATGAAAATTGATTATGATTTAACAGTTCAATTTAAGCATGGATAATTAAGCTCAATGCTTTCACTTCAGCAAAATTCAACAATTGATAAGCAAAGAAATTAAGGACAAGGAAAACCAATCGGAAAATCCTCACAAAGTTTTTGAGCATGTAACCCTTCTTCATTTAGCAGATTTTCATTCATTGCTCAAATTTTCTCATTAACAATAATTCTCATATAAGAATCGGCTTTCTTGTCTTGAAAAACATAAAAATCAACTAACATAAACATCTAACTTGAAAATAAAATTTCAGATAAATTATACTAATAAAAAACAAATTAAAATGAAAATTTTGCTTGGGTTGCATCCCAAGAAGCTGTTATGTTTAGTGTCCTTAGCTAGACATGGCTGTAATGGCAAAATTTTCTAGCAAGCCATTTCTTCAAAACTTCTAATCTCCAATATGTTCTTCATTCAGAGTTCCTCCCTTGTAGTGCTTTGGTCTTTAACCATTCACCTTAAATTCAGTTCCTGATCCCGCCTTTAATGTTACTGCTCCAAATGGTGTGACTGACATGACTGTAAAGGGACCACTCCATCTTGACTTCAGCTTTCTTGGGAATAGCCTAAGTCTTGAGTTGTATAGTAAGACAGATTCTCCAACTTTGAACTCTTTTCTAAGAATTTTCTGATCATGTGATGAGTATACTTTATACTCATTTTATCCCTATGTTTTACTTATATTTTTGGTAGTTTTATAATATGAATAAGTGATCTAATGCTCTAAATGTTCAATTTTGTGATTAGGTCATCCATGAGCCAATATGGAGTTAAAAACAGATAAAGCCCAAAAATCAGCAAACAACACATGCAGCAGCAGCTATTGTGTTTTGATGTTTTCAGCTGCACAATGATCCCCAATTTCTACAATATTGATATGAATAAATAGGAGACTTCTCAAGCTTTCCAAAGAGATCTTATTCACTCCATTTGGACTTCAAATGACAAAGTTATGACTCTTGGTAGTTGAAGGAAGAAGAGAAGAGAGCTCTTGTATATTCAGTCTTTATAATGATTTCCAAAGTGTTTTTCCTAGACATATCTAGATTATAAACTTCAAGAGCTTTCCTAATCCATACCAAGAAATAATCAACCGGAGTCTGGATGACAAAGTTATGGTCTTACGGCTGAAGCAAAACAGAGGTGAGCTGCAGCAACGTCGCGACAAGCCGCAGAGAGTCGCAGAACGGCAAGATCCAATTGCCGTGACGTTGTGGGCTGATTTGGGTGCTTTTGGAGCCCATTTTGAGCCCATAATTGTGAGTTTTAAAGCTCAAACCCTAAGGAGACAAAGGGGGAGGCGACTAGGGCTCGGGGAAGGGGACTTTGTCCACACTTTGGGACCAAGGAGGAGGTTGGGAGCTGTTTTTGAAGATTTGGGAGAAGATCATGAGATTTGTGGAAGAAAATCCGAGACTCACCATCATTTGATCATTATAGTTTCTTCTTCCCTCTTTTCTCATGTTTTATCCTAAGTTTATGATGTATCAAAACCTCTATCATGCTTTAAATTCATAGGGTTTTGGGCTGTATATTGAATATGTGGGTTTTATATCTATTTGTTAAATGCTCCGCTTTCTATCATTTTTTTAACGCACCTCTATCGATTCATTTAGTTCCTATTTATATATCGATTTCTGGTTAATCTCAATGTGGTGAGTGGTTCTTTTGCAAGATCTGAGAAGGAGTAAAGAACTAGACATAGGTTGAATCAACCTAATTAGCTTGATAGTGCATAAACTATCTGTAATTAGGATGCGGTGAGACTTTGAGATCTTAAAGCATCTCTAGTGCTTGGGGTTGAGTTGAGAAGCAAAAGACCTAGTGTTATTGGTAGGTTATTCGACCTCGAGAGAGGCTGATACACCAACAGATGGAGCTCGGAAAGCATTTCTATGAAACAATGAGTAGAATTTTTTGACTTGGGGACTAAGGAGGATTTGTCCGACTGCACCAAGTACTCAGGAATTTATCATCTCTTAGTATCCCTTAGTTGCGAACTTCATTGTTAGATTTAGAAATTTCATTAGTTTAGCTTAAATTTTATTTACTATCAGCAATTGTTAGTTTGGATATTAGAGAAGCATTATAATTTTGGCAATTTAGCAATTCTATTTTCCCCGTGGATCGACATCCAGATTTCTAGGTACACTTACTTGACAAGCGTATACTTGCGCAGAATAGGCGCTCTTTTTATATTTTTATGCATAATTTTATATACACATCACAAAAAACGCCTATCATCATGCCACCTTTTGGTTCTATCCTTATAAATCATGGCACTATCATAGGCTTTATTACTTCCAATTCATTTAACTGGGGTAGTCTTTTTTTCCCATCTTGGCAATCTAAGTTCAACTTCTTAATTGCCCACATGGCTTTACATTCAAGTTCAAGGGGTAGATGAAAAGCTTTTCCAAAAACAATTATGTATGGGGACATCCCAATATGAGATTTGTAAGTAGTTCTGTATGCTAACAATGCATCACTAGCTCAATGATCGGTCTTTCCTACTCAGATTTACCTGCCTTCTCTAGTATACTTTATCTCTCCATCGACACTCAAAATTCGTCCATTTGATTGAGGGTGATAAGCCAAACCCATAGCATGTCTCACACCATATTTGCTCATGAGTTTTGCAAATAGTTTGTTAGCAAAATGACTTCCATCATCCCTTATGATAGTTCTTGGAGCTCCATATTTGTTCAAGATATTCCTTTGGACAAATCCAACAACTGTATTAACATTTTTCTTGATAAGCTTTATAGTTTACCATTTGGATACATAATCCACAGCAAGGAGAATGTATATATTCCCAAAAGATGGTGGAAAAGGTCCTATGAAGTCTATTCCCCATACATCAAAGATTTGTACCACTAAGATTCCCTGTAGAGGCATTTCATTCCTTCTCTTGATGTTGCCCATTCTTTGACATTTGTCACACTTCTTGACCCATTCAAAACTGTCCTTAAACAAAGTTGGTTAGTAGAAACCAGATTGAAGGATTTTCTGAGCTGTTCTTTGCCCTACAAAGTGACCTCTATACTGTGTTGAATGACATTTGTCCAGAATCTCAGCGTGCTCAATCTCAGGTACACATCTTCTTACAATATGATATTACCCTTCACAAATAGATGAGTCTCATCCATATATAGAATCTTGCTTCTGTGTCTCCAATTTTCTTTAGCCTACGATAGGTGAATTCTTGTAGCATATCTTTGCAAGCTAAGTAGTTGACTAAATCAAAATACCAAGGTAACTAAATTTTTACCTGAAACAACTACTCATCAGGAAAGTTTTCTTTAACTTTAATTCCCCTTTGATCTTCAACAACCTTTTCTATTCTTGATAAGTGATCTGCTATCACATTATCACTACCCTTCTTATCCTTGATCTATATAACAAATTCTTGCAACAATAAAACCCATATAATCAATCTTGGCTTAGCATCTTTCTTTCCCATTAGGTATTTAATTGTTGCATAATTTGTATGCACAATGACATGAGATCCCAAGAAGTATGATTTGAACTTTTCACATGCAAAGACCAATGCTAAAATTTCCTTCTCTATAGTTGAATAATTCCCTTGAGCTTCATTAAAGGTCTTGCTAGCATAATATATAGCTCTGAAAATCTTTTATGTTCTCTGCCCTAAAACGGCTCCCATAGCAAAATCACTAGCATCACACATAATTTCAAAGTCCTTACTCCAATCTCGTGTTGCCATGACAAGGGATATTACCAGTCTGGCTTTTATCTCATCAAATGCAGACTTACATGTGTCATCAAAATCAAACTTAGCATATTTTTCCAGCAGTCTGCACAATGGTCTGGCTATTTTGGAGAAATCTTTAATGAATCTCCTATAAAACCCAGCATGCCCTAGAAAGCTTATGATTCCTTTCATAGTAGTAGGTGGCATAAAAGTTTTAATCACTGAAATCTTGGCTTGATCAACTTCCAATCCTGTAGTAGAGATTTTGTGCCCCAAAACAATTCCTTCTTTCAACATAAAATGGAATTTTTTCCAATTAAGAACCAGGTTCTTGTCTTTGCATCTCTGAAGTACCACTGATAAATTCTCCTAGCAATTCTCAAAACTGGAACCATAGACAAAAAAGTCATCCATGAATATCTCCATAATCTTTTCTACCAATTATCAGAAATTAGACATTATGCACCTCTGAAATGTGGTAGGAGCATTACATAGTCCAAATGGAATCCTTCTAAAAGCAAAGGTTCCATAAGGACATGTAAAAGTAGTTTTCTCATGGTCCTCAAGAGCTATGTATATTTGATTGTACCTAGAATACCCATCCAAGAAACAATAATGAGGGTGGCCTGCCAATCTATCTAGCATTTGGTCAATAAATGGTAAAGGATAGTGATCCTTTATGGTGGTAGTGTTCAATTTCCTGCAATCTATGTAGACTTTCCACCCTGTTACAGTTCTTGTAGGTATTAACTCATTCTTCTCATTCATGATCATTATAAATTCACCCTTCTTGGGAACCACATAAACTGGGCTCACCCAAGGGCTATCTAAGATGGCATAGATGAATCCAACATTTAACCATTTGAGGACCTCCTTCCTCACCACTCCCTTCATTACTAGATTTAGTCTCCTTTGGTGTTTAATGTAAGTCTTTGCATTCTCCTCCATGAGGATTTTATGCATGCAAATAGATGGGTTGATCCCTTTCAAATCTTCCATTGACCAGGCTATAGCTTCTTTATGCTTTATGAGAATCTTTACCACTTCTTTATGTTTCTATAGTTAAATCAGCTGCTATGATCACTGGTTTAGACTTTTCTTCACCCAAAAATGCATATTTCAAATGCTTAGGCAATTCTTTCAAGATTAGCGCTTCAGAGCTCTTCTTTGCCTTCTACACTTTCACTTCATTAGTTCTTAAATCATCCTCATTCTCTTCACTCAGGCTCAACACAGCTTTAGATAGCTTAGCTTTTGCATTCAGCTCTTCCTTATCTAGGTCTTCATTGTAGAGTGAATTGAACATGCATTCTTCAAGTGGATTCTCATTCATAAAATTATTGTTTATCTCTTGACTATCGGGAATTACATTATCAATCCTCATGCACTGAGCTCTTTCAAAATTAGGTTGCTTCAAGCTTCGATTCAATTTGAAGTGTACTTTTTCTATGCCAACCCTTAGAGTGAGTTCTCTTTTCTTTACATCTATCAAGGCTGCACCAGTAGCTAAGAATGGTCTCCCTAGTAGGAGTGGCACTTGCTTGTCTTCTTCCATATCAATCACCACAAAGTCCACTGGGAAAATGAACTTTCCCACTTTGACAAGCACATCCTCAAGAATACCTTCTACTTGAGCCATTGATCTATCTACCATTTGTAAAGATAATGTAGTGGGGGTTAACTCCCCCAAACATAATATTTTTACTACTGAAAGAGGCATCAGATTGATACTAGCACCAGAATCACACAATGCCTTCCTAAATTCATGATTTCCAATTGTGCAAGGTATATAAAAGCTTCCAGGATCTTGCATTTTATGTGGCAGCTTCTTTTGAATGATTGTACTGCAATTAGAAGATAAGCTTACTATTCCATTTTTATCAAATTTCCTCTTTTTATTGATTATATATTTCATGAATTTAGCATAGTGTGGCATTTGAGCTAATGCCTCAACAAAAGGAATTTTAATTTCCAGCTTTCTAAACATACTCAGAAATTTGGGAAATTGGTTATCTAGTTTTGTTTGCTTCAATCTTTAAGGAAAGGGTATTGGAAGTTGATAAACTATGACTTCCTCCTTCTTCTTTGGTATTGTATCTTCAGTTTGCAATTCAGTCTACACTTTTAGCTGCTCACTTTCATCTGTTAACTCTATTTTATTTTTCTCTTTCTCACTACCTTCTTGATTTTGATATTCTTTTTTACCTTCATCAGCTTTCTGTCTTTTCTTAACTTCTTTTCTGACTTGCACTTCCTTTCCACTCCTTAGTGTGATAGCCATGTAGTCTTTTGGATTCTTTTTTATATCCTTAGACTGATTTTGCAAGTTCAAGGCTAGTTTCCCTACTTGAGTCTCCAAGTTTTTCAAAGAAGCATTTGTATTTTCTTGAAAGACATTTGTGCTTGCTTGGAAAATAGAAAGTTCAACAAATTTATGTTCATTCATGTTGATTATTCTTTTGTTTTCTGCCAAATAGCTCAACATATGCTCTTTAAATGATTGAGATCTCTTATGTCCTTGATTATCTCCTCTTTGAATTCTTTGATGCTGCCCTTGGAACCTAGGTGGAATATAACTTTGCTGGTAGTTTTGTGTTGGTCTTTGACCTATATGATTTCCACCTCCATAATAAAGGTTCTCATGGTTCCTAAGAGCTGGTGTGTGGTGGGTTGGTAGGTTGTTGTTGGGTTTGAAGTTGTAACTTTTATTCCCATTCAAATATTGGACTTCTTTTACATGATAAGGACCTTCATGAGCAAGCCCTTGGTCATCAACACTTTTTTGCTCAGCACCATCTACAATTCCCAATTCATTGACCGACTTCTTCTCTCTTGATTGTTCATTATGTTCATGATGGCATCTAGCTTTGCCTCAATAGCAGTCATTTTGTTTAGTTCAATCACACCTCCTATTTTGTATCTACTAATGCTCCCTAAAGCTTCAGATGGAGCTCTATAGTTGCGCTTAGCTAGTTCCTCAATCAGTTGAGTTGCTTCTTCAACACTCTTTCTTTTGAATGCACCTCCAGAGGCTGCATCTACTGTCCCTTTTGAAGAATAGTTCATAGCATGACAGAAAATGTCCATATAGGTCATTTTTTTCAATTCCATGCATGGTACATCTCCTCAGCAATTGCTTATACCTGTCCTAGTCATTATATAGTGATTCATCTTCCCTTTTCTTGAAAGCAATGATTTTTTCTCTCCTTTCAGAAGTGAGCAAGAGGGAAAAATCTACTAATATAAGCTTCTACAAGTTCTTCCTAATTCCTCACTGATCCATATGACAGTGATTCAAACCAACTAGCAGCATTGTCTCTCAAAGAGAAGGGAAATAACTGCAGCTTGATTACATCAGGGTTCACTCCATTTATCTTCACTGTGTTGGCCATCCTTAGAAATCTGCCGAGGTGCTCATTAGGATCCTCACTAGGATGCCCTGTGAACTGATTTTGCTGAACCATGGTAATCAAGGCAAGTTTCAGCTCAAAGTTATTAGCCTCAATTGGTGGTTGCCTTACTGCAGAATACGTTTCTCTAATCACTGGTCTCTAGAAGTCTTCCATGGTTCTCTGCCTCTATTGTGGTCCTCTGATTGGTGCTACATGAATATTCTGATTACCTTCTCTTTGTTCAGCCATAGTTGCTTCTTCAACTGCTCTCACTTTTTTCAAATTCCTTAATGTCTTTTCTATTTCAGTGTCCAGTGGCAATAATACAAATTCTGGTCTCCTATGCATAAGATATGCACCTACAATAATAACACACTGAAACTACTATTATATTACTTGATAGAATTGAGCACAACTTTAGCTGGAAAGATAGCTAAATTTTTCTAAAAAAAAAATGTCCAAATTAGAAATTTCCTTGTTGGTTCAAATATTAATCTATGAATGCCTTGCTTAGATCCCCGACAACGGCGCCAAAAACTTGTTGTTGGAAATACGGGATTTAGATTCTTTGAATTTACCTTACGAACTAGTTAAGTCAGTAATAGCTCGAACTTGTTGCTTTCGGACCGGAGTTGATACTATTTTCTTACTACTAACTACTTAAACTTCAGCTGTCTCTTCTACTTGGGTGCATACCAGTCAACAAGTAATAAAGTGGATTTGCCAAGTCCGAATGTACCAGCTTTGAGGATCATGAGAGAAATTCATAGATCAAGTACTCGAACTACTTAAGATCATGACTACTTGAACTTCAGTTTTCAAGACTAGAAACTAAATAACAAGAATAACATAACAATATTTTTGTATTCTTTTCTTCAATTGAAAGAAAGTTCAAATCTAAAACAATTAGAGATTTCTCTAAGAATGAGTAAAACACTGGGAATGAGATAATTAATGTGAATTTTAGTTTGCAGTTTGTTAAAAAACAACACAATTATGGTTTGAATCCTGGATTTGTCCAAGGGTATGTTAATATAGTCTTGAAAAACCTTCAACCACTATACATTTCATAATTTAGTCAACCATGAGCCTAAACCAGGACAACATGTAATCTAAATATAGCTTCTTATAGAATGAGAAATTCCCTCAAAGGAACTTAGATGCATTTTCCTAAACGATGCTACTCAGCAAATTCCTAGGGTAGAAAGTTAACTTGCCCCCATGAGCCCAGGGATATCTGAGTTTTCTCAATATAATTGGTACCTTAATTTGTAATTTAAATCAGAATAATCTCTTCCAAGACAGGAATAAAATTATTCCACCAAATTGAGATGAAACCTTCAAATATTAAACTGATAATCCACCAGGTTATCCTTATGCCTTGAGAACACACTTCTGTTGTCACCTAGATGAGAACCTTGAAGTCAGAGGTTAGAATAGATGTAAAACCCGAGAAAAAATCCAATTTTTTTTTTCCTGAAAGATGGTAAAATAGTAATTTTGGTTGAAAAATCCATAATTTTTCTAGATCTTGGATGACAAAATGGACTTCACCGTTGGAATTGTCTTGCGAAATCTAGCTACCACGTCGAATTTCGTTGAAATTTGAGACAGTCGGAATTTCACATTTTTCGAGGCACCGAGAGTCACGAGGGACACTTGGCACGGGTTGAGTGGCTCACATTGAGCCATGTCAGAGTAGAGGAACAGTTCAAACCTGGAGTCTAAGTGGGGCCATGTGGGACATGTGTCACCACATGATTGGAGGGAAATCCAAAGTTTTGGGTAAATGGATAAGGGAAATCCAAAAAGAGCCAATGTTGTGTTGACATGTGGCAATGAGGACATCCCACTTGACTTTGGACCAAACAATTCGGTGGAGAAGGAAATTGGTGGGAGAAAGAAAGACAAAAAAGAGAAAGGAGAGAGAGAAGAAGAAGGTAGAGAGGTAAGCTCCACCTTATCTCTAGTTTTTTCCGACAATCGAACCGTCGGTTCTAGTTGGAGCAAGAAGGGGGAAGAGAGTTCCCCGCCATGACGAGGCTTGGAAGTAGAGACCTAAATGGAGGAGTTTCGACAGACTCAGAGTGGTGGGGTTTTCTCCTGCCTTGGTTTTAATCTTTGTCTAAGAGCCATTCAGATGGTTTTAGGGTTTTGGGGCTGAAATGGGTGTTTTTGTGCGTTTTCTAGTCTAAAGGAAATGAGAATTGAATGTAATGTAGGGGACTAGTTTTGGGCCAGGTGAGTTTGAACATTTAGGACTGTTTTGGAGTAGTGAGACAAATTTACGGTATTTCGGATGATGCGGGACTAAATGTGGGGACTGATTTCGGACAGTCTGGAACCAAAATTTCGGGATTGTTTTGGGTAGTCTCGAGACTGATTTTGGACTAATATTGGCCCATGAGTATTGCTTGTGTGTTATTGCTAAAATGAATAACATGGTGGTTATTATGAAAAATTATGTGTATTAATGCATTACTCAATTGATGTATTGGCATGGATTGCTTAATGATGTAAATTATATTGTAGGAAAATATAATTGTTCATGAATCATGAATGTTCTATACATGAAATGGCATGATTGCATTCATATGCTTGGTCACATTGTATCGAGTCATGTGTGGTTGCATAGAAATGGTTGGTTCACCATTTTGGTGAATGTGTGGTGAGCTTAAAATGGACAGCGTCCAAATTGAGACTAATGGTGGTATGAAATGAAGAACGAAAAAGAAAATACATGTGTGTTAGGCATAACAAGTTGGGGCAGATTCCCATAGGGTGAAAACCAGATCTACTCACGCAGTTAGAACATGATCAGGTTGTGAAAGCCCGTGAAATGTCGGAAGGCATACGACCGATCCTGATGGGACCACAGAAAATGACCTTATAGCCCATAAATAAACACATGGAATTAGATGATATTCAAATGAGTATTGGAGGTCGGTCTAGTGAGTTAAGTCATTGGGTGAAACACTAATGATTGGTTTTTTTTTCACACTTGGCATGCAAGTGCTGCAAAGAGGGAGTCGATCGGGACACAAAGGTTCATTAGGCATGAAGTCAAATCTCATGCATGACAGATCCATTCCATGTAAGAATTGCATTGCATGGAATGTGAATGGATATTAGGTGCCATTGCATGCACATTTAGGTAGGGAAGTATAACCCTTAGGAAAATTCAACTCTTTGGGCATTGCTTACCGAAGTAGTAGGGAAATATTTTAGTCTTTGGAGAATTACCTGCGAGAGGAATGAGGTCATCAAGACCTTAGTGGAGGAGGAAAGGCTAATTTAGCTTTGTTATGTATTTTGTTAAAAAAAAAAAGATCTGGGTATTAAACCCAGTTTTTGTATTGTGTAAAGAGCATAGAGTTGTAATTAAACTCGTTTTTGTCTGATTAATACATTTTCGCAAGTTTTCCAGGCTTCCTGTTGTCTTTGTAATAGAAAGACTAATTTACATTGAATTCATGGTGTTTTGGAAAGGAAAGGAAGAAGGAAAAGAGAAACTGAAAGTGAAGGGAGGCAGTGGAGCTCACTGCCGCTGTTTATGTGTACGCGAAGCGGGGGTCCCTCGTATCGCGTGAGTCGACGATCGCGGAAGCATGAGCATGCGTATGCGCCGCGCGGTAAGATTACCTTTGCGGGCGTGCATGCTTGCAGGCGTGATAATCCTGCGAAGGCACATGCGATAGAAATCCATCTGTGATAGAAATCCACATCACGCGACGGCCGGCCGTATTTCCTCCTATCCGATAGAGATTGCTGCCGCATGTTGCGATAGAACTTTGGTGTTGCGATAGGGTTTGGGGATGGGACTAGGTGACAGGGTCGTGAAAGAGGTTTTCTTTGTGCGACAGGTCAGCGCGACCCGTGTCGCGGCGGGGGGAGTGTATGAATCAAGGCGAGAGTCCTTGTGTCCGCGACACATAAATTTATATCACGACGGAATGACGCGTGGGCGCACACCGGTGCCCATTGCTCCTCTATCGTGATAGATTGCCCATAGCTCCCGTGTTGCAATAGAACTTTGGTGTCGCCACAGGGTTTGGGGCAAGGACTGGGTGACAGGGTCATGACAGAGGTTTTCTCTATCGCGATAGAGTCCCTTTGACCTTACGTTGCGACCATGGCCTGTGTCGCGATAGGGTGTGGTCAAGGCCAGAAGGCCTTGTGTTGCGATAGGACGGCGCAATGGGTGCACACTAGTGTGCATGCCTGTGCGCATGACGGGCGGCGCTCTTTGGTGGCGCGACAGGATCCACGTGCGGCCAGGGCGCCCGGTAGTGGGGCGCGACGGGGGATCGAGTTGATCGGTAGCAAAAAAAAAAAAAAAAAAGAGCAAAATTTCAGCCCACATAGGAATTAGGGTATCACGATTTTATGCTCGAACTTAGAGTACACCCGAATACCTAGGACTTGATGGGGCACAGGTTTAGATCATGCATTCATTGTGCATTTTGATGAATTGATGTGTGTGATATGTGCATGATTTGTGTGAACGTCTTACACGATAAATTGAATATGGAACAGCTGGGGTTAGAAAACATAACCTTAGGGGTTCAGAAAACAAAGTGAACATGAAAATCCGGAAATTGAATTGAATTGTATTAGTGGTTGGCATGTGCACTACTAGTTACACTTAGATAGAAACATAACAACTTTGTTTCCATTTGACACGTGTAGATGGCAAGTCGAGGGCGGGGACGTAGATGTCATCCCACGAAGGGTTCTATGCTCAAGCATCACCAGTTTTACGGTAAGCCTTTGTAGCCAGGAAGACCGTGGGAGGTTACGTAAGTTGCCATTGCCTGAGGCTATAGGTCACGTTGTGAAGTCAAGTAGAGCCGAGTAACCTCTAGAGATTTAAGACGCATCATCCTCCGACATTCATAGGGGAGGGATGGGTGTTGCCAGGACCGTTAGTTCGCGATTGAGAGAAGATATTGGAGGCCATGGAGATCCTCTAATGACTAAGATTCGAGGCTGCCTTGCATTCTAGTTAGAGGAGTGAGTCCCAAGTATGATGGGGCCCAGGTTAAGACCTCTAGAGACTTAGGCGATGACACAGGTAGAGTTCATTGTGCTCTTCCTTAGGCAGTATTTCAGGCGGTACTAGACATGCAAAGGCCCGGGGGAGTTCCCTGGAAATTTGAAGAAGCGGTGAGCAGTAGCGGTGATGGGTGCATGGCTAAGTTCACGGAGTTAGCCATTTCTTTATGACTACATGGCTATAAATATGGCCAAGGTAGGAAATTTGAGGAATGGGTTGGGGTCAGCCGTCAGGAAGCGGGTGTAGGATTCCTCACATGGGATATAGGACTCTATGGTCAGGAGACTATGACCATAGAGAGAGAGATAGAAGACCCACGAAGCATCCGAGATGCGGGTGCTGTTAACAAGAAGAGGCCAGTCTTAGTTGAAAGAAGCGAGAAACTAAAGTTAGCGAGGTTTCGAGGATAAATTTGCATGGCTATTTGGAGGCGAAGCCCAAACTAGAGCTTTCGGTTAGTTAGTGCCGATGACCTGTTATCTCTGCCATCAGCTTGGCCATATGAGATGGGATTGCCCCCAGCCCAGAGATCCCGAGGTTTACCGGAACTGGCTCAATCCAGTCATTAGTGGGACCAGTGTAAGCAGACGCTCTGAGTTCATTCCCCTCCGGCACTAGTGCGGGTCAAAGGAACCAATTTTAGTCCCTGGATGCTGCACAAGCACCTTCGGCGGCATAAACAGGCCAAAGAGGCCATGGTATGTGGGCGGGGGCCGGGGAGCCGGGCCTGGTCGGTAGGGTTCGAGGGCGTGTCACGCCATTTACACCACCAATTGACCCGATGCGTCGGTCAATTTATCTCGGGAGTATTTTTATGTTATCTTTCGTATGGGCAAGGGTATTATTTGATTCGTGTGCATCGCATTCATTCATTGCTGCATCATGTGCGAGAGAATTAGGCTTAGAGGTTGAGACCTTGGAGAAGCCCTTGTATGTGAGTTCTCCCCTAGGGACTAGGGTGAGCGTGGATTTGATATGTCGGGGTTGCGAGTTCGAGCTCTCTGGGATCGTACTCATAGTGGAGCTTTGAGGTCATGGAGCAATGTTGGAGTTCGATGCCATGTGGGATAGATTTGGTTGGCTTGACATCTTAAGTCGTCATCGATTGTGAGCGTAGGAGGGTTACTGCCTACACACAAGACGGTACTCGTGTTACAATTTAGGGGGACAAAAATGATGTTTTTTCCCAGACAATGTACGATTCCAGATGGCTCGGACAATTGATGGGTTGGCTAGCAAGCCACCTGCAGGGCAGGAGTGAGACAGGGACTTGGATCCTCGGGTGGTCTAGCAGTATGAGGATGTTTTTCGGATGAAATTTATATTGGGAATACCTCATGAGAGGATGTTGACTTCTATATTGAGTTACACCCTAGCACGTTGCCCATCTCTATGACTCTCCATAGGATGACACCGATTGAGAGTTCTTTGAACTCGAGGTCAGTCACGAGGAGTTGCTAGGCAAGGGATTCATGGAGCTGGGAACTTCACCATGGGGCACTCGGTTTGTTTGCAAGAAAGACCAAGACCATGTTGTGCATTGGCTATCGAAAATGAGGTTGAAACGAGAGTTCACATTCGAGGAATTGTTATCCATACCACCAAGATTGATGACTTGTTTGATCAGGTGAGAGGAATGAGTCTACGCGAATGAACCTTCTCACTGGTTACCATCAGTTGAGGGTTAGGGAAGTAAAAATCCCTAAGACGGCGTTTAGAACATGGTATGGTCACTTTGAGTTCACGGTGATGCCCTTCGGATTGACGAATGCGCCAGCAACATTCATGGATGAATCCACGTGGAAGCGTGACATGTGGCGCGATGTGAGCCACGTGTCTCATATATAAATATCAAGAAAATATCTAAAATAAAAAATATCTCACAATTTGGTCTAGAATAAAAGGTTAGAGAGAGAGAGAGAGAGGAGGAGAAAAGCAAACAGCTTCTCGGTGGTGATTTTCACAGGAGGTTTCTTGGGTCATAACTTGTCGGTGAGTTAAAGCTTTGCTCTCACGCGACCGAGCTACGTGTGAACATAGAAATCATGAATTTAGCCAAGGTCCCAGTTTGAGTTTTCAAAACCGAGAAAGAGCGGTGTCTTGAAATCATGCTGTTGGTGAGTTTTCTCCTACCAGTTTAATTTATGTCAAACATGTGTGTGTCGAGAATGCTGTCGATTTTCCCTTTTATTATGGCCCCGTGTTTAGCCATAACTTGGCCATCACTCATCCGCATTGAGCGATTCAAATTCTTAGGTAAACTAGACTTATAAGAGAACATATCTCCTTAAAATTGGTATATCCAAATTCCGATCCCTTTGGACTCAGAAACTCATTCAAGTGGGCGACACACTATGGTTGTCTGACCAGTCACAGGTGAGAAAACAATTGTCATTTTTCTAATTGTTGGCCTCCAACTTCGGACGACATAACTTCTTCGTCCAAACTTCGTTTTAGGTGTTCTTGGACTCTATGGAAAGAAACTTAAGTCAAGATTCCAGCCATATTCCTGTGTAGGACATTGGGTGTTTATAACGGTGCTGAAATCTATGTTTTTCACTATGTGTGCAGGTTGCTTGGTTGTTAATACATGTGAATAATGGAAACTTGACATGACCATTGCATGGCATGTTAGTAGGCTGTATTGTATTGGGTGGAATTTCATGGAGTTAGCCTAAGGAAGAAATTTGTATGACATTATTTGTTAGTCATGGATTGATGGATGCTAATATGCTTTGATCACGATATCTATATATATATATTGGCATGAAATATATGGAGGTATAATACTTGCGATATATGTTGGCATGGTAATTGACATGAGAGTACAACTAATGAGAATGGTTCTGTGTAGTGTGCATCATACGTATATAACATGAAATTGCGATGAAACATTAGCATTGCATAATACCTGTGAGGGACATCGGCATATCGGGTGTGTGCATGGGTATGGTCATCCATCATCGGTGTTGATGAATGGGTAGTGACTCGTACTTTACGGAAGGCGATCGATAATGACTCATGGTTCAAAAGCGCAAAAGTGAATGTAATTAATGATAGGCGGAACGAAGGGGAGTCGTTATTCCCCTCGGGTGAAAAGCTTTGGAACATGGGTGTTGAAGACCGGTGTGATCAAGAAGTTATGTTGCCTAAAATAAGACACAGTTATGCGTGAACTTCGGTTGTGTGATGGGAGTCGGGATTGACTGGGGATTAGTTGCCTATTGGCACTTTGCATTGGTCTTGGTGGCCCGTTAGAGCACCGACATATGTGTGTCATTGGTACCACTAGTGATGGTTGTCGCACTTGGCATAGGCATGTGTGAGGGAGTCTGTGAGTGACTCGGGATATGGGCATGAAGACATTCCATGCATGACATATGACATTCATGTATACATTTTCACTTAGATGTGTATGGGTTGGTTTGATCATTGTATGAGCACTTAGGTGGGGAGTAACCCTTGTAGGAGATTATCACTACTAGGCTTTGTTCACCGGGTCGTGGGACCCCTTTGATTATAGGTTAAAGGTGTGGCGGTGACTGCGTCGAGCTACATATGAAGAAAGTTGGATGTGGCTTTGGACCATATTTGTATATCGCGTATTAAACGATCAGTTTAATATATCATTTTGTATAAAGTGTATAATTGAACTCTTGTAAACATATCCTACATAGTTGCATGTATAGTATTCGGGATATGGTTGAATGGTAGAGTGGTGCATTACTTAATGAATGACAGGTGTGGTATATTGAGATTGGATGGGTCATGTGATGTATTATTATATAGTTTGTATTTTGGATAGATCTTCTCATACAGAGGAGACTCTATTCGTTTTGATAAGTATGGATCTACGATAAATGGGACATGACAATTGTGGCGTCGGGTGCCGACGACCAGCTAATTTTGAGTTGACGGGTTGTCAAGAGACCAGCGAGGATAGGGGGTGTCGCAAAGCGGTATCGAGCATGAGTACGCAGTACCTAGGTCTTGAGGGACATTGGTTTAGGCTATTGTCATTAAGGTGTGTCTGAAATGAGCATCACAGCTCGATGTCAGGGTTTAGGTAAATGATTACCTAGGCAGTCACAGGATGGGATTAGAACACTGCATGCATTGTGTTTTTATGTGGGGTTTGTGTATAACATGATGTGTGTTGCATGTTGTGTGCATTTATGCATGATTGGATATATATGGAAAACAAAGAACACTAGAGTTAGAGAGCATGATCATAAGTGTTCGAGAACTACTAGTTATTAGTGGTTGTTATCATGCATCACAAATGACATATGACACAAGAAATCTAAGATTTGGTGCTTGACAGGTGTAGATAGCTGATGCATTGGACGAGAGGCCTTGAAGGTTGTCTGTAGCGCCCAAAATATACCTAGCAGTTTTCGACATGTTTAGAGATTATTTTGTAACATATTCAATGTTTAGGTGGTTAAATGCGAAAACATGGAAGCAGTTAGGAAATTTACAGATTTAAGGATAAAATTGTAAGTGTCCAAGGAACAAAAGTCATAGTTGCTTGAATTTGAGGCAGTGGAAATAATATAAGCTAAGTTGCAAATGGAAGAGAAATGGGGACCAAATGCAATTATGAAGAAGCAAAAACCAAAAATGGGTTTTGTCTTGGCCCAAACATGGCCTTAACAAACATGGCTTTAAGACGAAAATTGGTCTCATGTTTTGGGAGAGGAAAACCGTGAGAGAAAGGCAAGGAGAAGAAGAGGAAGGAAAGATGAAAGAAATGGAGGAACCCAGATCAAAAAAGGTATGGAACTGGATTTTGTATGGAACTAACCTTGGGTATGGATTCTATTATGGATCATATGAATTTTGTATGGGATGCAGAAAAGTTTATGAGTTCAAATCACAAGGTTTGTTAGGATTTCTTCCTAATCAAAAATTTATTGAAGAGCAAGTTGGAAAAACTCTAAATGGCCCAAGATAAGTATGAAATCCTCCTCTTAAGGATTGATTCATGTTAAATAACAAGTACTTGAGCTAGGGTTTAGAATAAACCCTAAGTAATCATCATGTTTGATTTGTGTATGGGTTGTGACCCATATTAGAAGGGTTTTGGAAGAAATTAATGAAAGAAATTTGAAGAAAGATATGTAATTGAAAGATGAATTGAATAGAAAAGAGATTCCAAGGTGAATTTGAAATGGTTTTGATGTGTATTTGAAGTATAGAGTTGAATCGGGTCGGACCGGGATTCGGGGTGTGACATTGTCCATGGAGGCGCGGCCATACTTACTGTTGACGCGAGGTTTATGGAGCCATGGGTCCTTTACGATCCACCGCTATTAATGCAATTTGGTGTAGCCGAGGGGTCGGGGAGGAATGAAGTAGCCTCGAGAGGTTTGAGAGACATCATCCCGATATTCATGGGATAAAGGGGACCCGATAATGTGCGACCATTGGTTAGCGGTGTGAGAGGGTATTGGAGGCCATGGAGATCACCCGGCCCCACCACGGTTAAATTTAGTGGTTTTTCGGCTAGCGGGGTGAATCCACGATATGGTGGGTTGGGTGTAGACCTCCCCAAAAATGTGGAGCGATGACTTGGTGGAGTACCAGGAGGCTGCTGGTAGAAGTTCTTTCAACGTCACGCCCGAAGCATGTCAGGCGAGAATTCCTAGACTTACGGCAGAGAGACATGACGATGCGGAGTGCAGTGGCTGGAGTTTCTTGAGCTAGCTCGTTTGCGAATGACTATGTGGCCTGAAATCGGCTGAGTGAGAGATTTGAAGATGGTGCGAGGCGTCATGAGAGCGAGAGATTATGGGACTTCTCTGCGGGATAATAATTTCTATGGTTAGGGCGGTATGGCGTAGAATTTGAAGATAGTTGATGCTAAGAGTATCGAAGAGATGCGAGATGCGGTAGAGGAAGGAGGTCGACCTTGAGTTCTTGAAAGGGTAGAGGACTTCTTTCGAGGATCAAGGGCAGGCCAAATTTGTCGAGCAGGGGTGGGGTGGGTTATCGGGGGCCAAGGCCAGGTAGAAACGCGGTATTTGAAGCGGGGCGAATGCGTTGTTTCTTCTACCGTTAACTTTGGACATATGAGGAGGGATTGCTTTCATAAAGCGAGGATCGGGGGTTTTGGGGCGCTCGCGTTCCCAATCATTAGTGGGACGACGGACATAATTTGTTCCGTATGATTGAGGGAAGCAGTGCTCGGCGGGTGCTACTAGCACGCCGGTTTCGCCAAACTGACAGCAGTTGTAGATTAGGTCGGGGATAGACCCACGGTACGGGATTTGAGGACTGGGGCGTGTCTCGCCATTACCTGTCACAGAGATGTGAGACCGATCGTGATCTGAGGTACTTTCTTGCTCTTTCATTTATTAGTGAGAATTTGATTAAGTGCATCTCGTTCATTCATTCTTTGCATTGTGTGTGAGAAAAATTTGGGCTTAGAGTTGAGACCTTGGAAAAGCCATTGCATGTGAGTTCTCTCCTAGGGACTAGGGTGAGGGTTGATCAGATATGTCGGGATTGTGAGCTAGAAATCTCAGGGATTCTACTAACGGTGGAATTTCTAGTTATGGACATGTTAAAGTTTGATTTCATTATTGGCATGGATTAGTTAACGAAGCATCGGGTCGTCATTGATTGTGATTGTAGGAGGGTTACTGCCTACACACAGGATGGTAGTTGTGTTATGTTCGAGGGATAAACGTCTTTACCCCATCGGTGTATGACTCAAAGTGGGCGATGGTGTTGATGGGTTGGTTAAGTAAGCCTTACCCTAGAGGGCGAGTAGGCAGTTAAGTGTCTGCTTGGTGGTTGTGATCGCCGAAGGATGTTTTGAATGAGCTATCGGGGTTACCTCATACGGGATGTAGACTTTGTTATTGAGTTATCTGCTTAGTACGTCGCCCGTTTAATGACTCCACATGGGATGGGCGCAGGATTGAGTTGTAAAGAACTCAAGGTCAGGATCTGGGATTTATTAGACGGGGTTCATTAGGCCGTTACTTCTGCTTGGGGCGTATGGTTGTTCTTGAAGAGAAGGATAAGACCGCCACTTTATTATTATCGACTAAGGTAGTTGAACAGGGTTCGATCTCGAAATGATTGTCATTACCAAGGATTGATGATTTATTTGATCAGCTGAGAGGGGTGCAGGTCTATTCCATGATAGGTCTCTGTACCGGTTATCATCAGTTGAGAGTTAGGGAGGAAGATATCCCTAAGACAACATTTAGGACGCGGTATAGGCATTTTGAGTTTATAGTGATGCCTTTCGGATTGACGAATGCGCCAACGACATTCATGGATCTCATGCATAGGGTGTTCCAGCCCTATCTAGATCAATTTTTTGTAGTCTTTGTTGATGACATCTTGATCACACTCCGGTCGAGGGAGGATGTCGTGAGGATCATTTGAGGATTATTCTCTAGGTTTTGAGAGAACATCAGTTGTACGCCAAGTTCAGTATGTGCGATTTTTGGCTTACTGAGGTGCGATTTTTTGGACACCTAGTGTGAGCTTTGGGTGTGTAAGTGGACCTCGAGAAAGTCGAGGCAGTTATGAGTTGGGAGAGACCGAAGTCGGTTTTCGAGATACATAGTTTCTTGGGACTGGCTAGATATTCTGGGGAGGGTTTATTAGGGACTTCCCTCGATTAATTTACAGTGCCTATGATTAAATTAACTTGAGGAAGATTTGTAAGTATGAGTGGAATGACCGGTGTGAGGGCATTCAAGAGTTAAGGAGGCTTATCGACTCTTGTGCGATGATCATGAAGGGGAGCGAGAGGTACACGGTATATTGTGATGCCTCGAAGGACGGATTGGGATGTGTTTTGATGCAGTCCAGGAGAGTGTTAGCTTATGGTTCACGATAGTTGAAGAACCACGACCGGAATTACCCTATTCATGACATGGAGTTAACAACTATAGTCTTCTTTGAAAGATATGGCGCCCTTGTTATATTAATGAGCAATTAATTTGGGACCATAAGAATTTTGGTATATCTACTCAGCGAGACCTCAATATGAGCGACCTTGAGATGGATAGAATATCGGAGGATTATGACTTCTTTGCGGTACCATCACGGTAAGGCAAGTGTGATTAGTTGATGCACTGAGTCAGGAAAATCTGAAGATCTTGGCTAGTGGCGGCTAGAGGAGTGGTTGATGTTCGAGCGTGGGCGGGATCGACCTGATGCAGTGAAACGGGACTTCGGGTGTTTTAGGGAGTTTAGTGGCTACATGCTTCCTAATGGTAAATTGAGTCCCCATGGTCGGGACGAGATAGTGTCTGTGGAATGAGTACATGCTGGTACAAGTGGCGAGAAATTTGAGGCTATTCTCACCGGATAGTAGTCTTTAATTTATAGGGACGAATTGTGATTCCCCCGTTATGGCGAAGGAGAATCATGAAATTCCATTGTTCTTGTTTGCATGATGCATCGGTGGCACAAAGATGTATCATGATCTTCGTCATGATGCGGGCGGGATGAAGAAGAACATGTTAGGGGATTTTGTTCGACGATGTCTCATGGTCAGCCAGTTAATGAGCATTAGAGGCGATATGAGGTTACTCCAGCCATTGGAGGTATTGGAGTGGAAGTGGGAGCATCACGATGGATTTTGTGACTCACTTGCCAGGGCCATCGCGAAAGCATGATGCGGTGTGGGTGATAATGAACCGGCTTACTAAGTCGACACATTTTTGGGTTGTGCGAATGACCTTCACAATGGAGGAATTCTGCAAGTTATACATACGAGAGATTGATCCCAGGTTTACAGCTCAACTTTGGAAGAGTTTCGAGAGAACCATGGGGACATAGTTGAGGATGAGTCTTGCACTCATCCCTGGTGACGGTCGATCGAGAGGCTATCACAGTGTTAGAGACATCTTGGAAACATGCGTCTAGTCTTAAGAATTATTGGGAGGAGCATTTGCCTTTGGTCGGGATTACTTTATAAAAATAGTTGCTCCGAGCGAAGTATACATATGGTGCCTTATGAGGCATAATATGGGAGGCCATGCCGATCTTCAGTCTGTTAGACCGAGGTAGGAGAGAGATCCACTACGGGTCTAAATTTGATTAATGACACCTCAGTGAAGGTGGAATTGATATGTAAACGTCTTCTCACGGCTCATGTATTCGACCAGGAAGGATTCTGCGAACACATGGCGACGACCTCAGAGTTTGGTGAGATATGTCTTTAGAAGGTTGTACTAAAAAGAGTGATCGAGTTTAGCCCAATGAAAGCTATTCTTAGAGATATATTAGGCCCTTCGAGGTAGTGGAGAGGGTGGGAATAGTTTCTTACCGGTTGGCAATACCGTTGAGTTTATCGAGTGTTCACAACGTATTCCATGTCTCCATGCTCCGGAAATACACTCCGGATCTGACTCATATAGTGGATTGGGGTGAGCTTGTTGTTGATACAGATGGGGTCTTGGTAGGGACAATGCGTGTATCATGGATAAGCAGAGACAGGTTTGCGGCGTGAAGGTGCTATGGCAACAGAGTGGAGGGTAACATGGGACGTGGGAACCGCGATCTTTGATATAGCTTATCATTTCTTGTTGGAGGATGAAGAGTATGTTTTTAGTCGTTGGTAGCATTGATGATTGTTGCATATACATGTGATTGCGTATGGTTGTGAGTTGGAATTTTGGGACAAAATTCTTTTGCAAGAAGAGGAAGAATGTAGACTTCGGAAAAGCTAAGAATTTTTAAATTTGTAGTTGGAAGGGCGTGGTAATTTTGTGAAATGGGACGGAGTTAAAACCCGTAATTTTTCTAGATCTCGGATGACAAAACGGCCTTTACCGTTGAAATTGTCTCTTGAAATATAGTCACTCATATTAAATTTTGGTGAATTCCGAGACCGTTGGATTTTTCCCGAATTTCGAGGCGACGGGAGTCGAGTGGACCCAAAAAACGGGATTTTTAGAAAAATCCCAAAAAATGTCACATATTTAAAGAATGTCCATTTAAGATAGATGGAATTTAAAACGGGGCGATATAAATTGTTTTGGGGTGAAAACAGACGGCGGAAGCGTGACACGTGGCTTGATATGAGCCATGTGTCTCGTGTATAAATATCAAGTAAATATTTAAAATAAAAAATATCCCACAATTTGGTCTAGAATAAAACGTTAGATAGATAGATAGATAGAGAGAGAGAGAGAGATAGGAGGGAGAAAAACAAGCAAGCTTTTCGGTAATTTCCTGAGGTTTTCTTGGTCGAACTCGTGATAGGGTTAAAGGCTACTATCTGTGGCGAAACTACGATGTGGGTACGAGAATCGCGAATTTCTCCAAGGTCTGGAGATTCGGTGTTCATGGAAACCGATACTGTGTTTTGGCAATAACTTGGCCATTACTCATCGGAATTGAGTGATTCAAATTTTTGGGTAAACTAGACTTGTAGGAAAACATATCTCCTTGAAATAGGTATATCCAAATTCCGACCCCTTTTGACTTAAAAATTCATTCAAAGTGGAGCAGTACGCTATGGTGTGCAGCACGAAATTCTTGGGTGGGACACAATTTTCATTTTTATGATTGTTGGCCTCCAACTTCGGATGACCATAACTTCTTCGTCTGAATTCCGTTTGGGTGTTCTTGACTCTATGGAAAGCCCATTGAGTCAAGTTTCCATCCATGTGCCTGTGGAGGATAGTGGGTGATCATAAATTTGTTGAAATCTATGTTTTGCATCATGTGTGCGGGTTGCTTGGTTGTGTCGATGTGAATAGCTGGGTTTTGACATGACCATTGCATGGCATGTTGTAGGATATTGTATTGGGTAGGAATTACCATGAGTTAGCCTAAGGAAGGCTGTATGACATTATTTGTTTAGTCATGGATTGATGGATTCTAATATGTAATCACGATATCTATATATATATTGGCATGAAATATATGGAACTTTATTAACTGCGATATATGTTTGCATGGTAATTAGCGTAGTCTGTGATGAGAATGGTTCATGTAGTGTGCATCATACATGTAACATGAGAAATTGCAGTGACATTAGTATTGTATATGCACAGGGACATCAGCATATCGGGTGTGTGTGCATGGGTATGGTCATCCATCATTAGTGTTGATGAATGGGTAGTGTGCTCATACTTTGGACGACGCCCAATAAATGACTCACGGTTCAAAACATAAAGTGAAATATAATTAATATGTGTTTGAAGGAGCAAGAAGGGGGCCGTTAATCCCCTCAGGTGAAAATCCTAGAACATGGGTGTAAGAAACTCGCGGTGTAATCCGAAAAGTTATGTTGTCCAAAATAAGACACACGGTTATCACGTAGACTTCGAGTTTTGTGATAGGAGTCAGGATTGACTCGAGGTGTAGTTACCCGTAGCACTTGCATTTAGTGTGGCGGTGACCGATAAGGGCCAGTATATGTGTGTCATTATTTTCTGATGACGGTTGTCACACCATAAGCATGTGTGAAGTCACTAGTGACTACGGGATAGAGCAGAGAACATTCCATGCATGACATCTCAGCATTCATGTAGACATTTCACTAGGATGTGTGGGTTGGTTTGCTCATTGTATGAGCATAGGTCAGGAGTAACCCTTGTGGGAGATTATCCTCTTGAACTGCTTACCAGTCGTAGGACCCAACTTTAGTCTGTGAGGTTAGGTGTGAGCGGTGACCCCGTTCGGAGACCGCACATATGAAGAAAATCTGATGTGGCTTTGGACCATATTTTGTATATATATATTAGAACGACCAGTTTTAATATATCATTTTATATAAGAGTGTATAATTGAACTCTTGTAAACATATCGCTACATAGTTGCATGTATAGTATTCAGGGTATGGTTGAATGGGCCAAGTGGTCACTATGACTCATGATGACCTGGTGTGGAATATTGAGCCCAAATGGGTAATGTGATGTATTGTTATACAAGTTGTATTTTGGATAGAGCTTCCTATACAGAGGAGACTCTGTCCGATTTTTTGTTAAATTATGGATCCCGATAACTGAGACATGATGGTGTGACGTCGGGTTACCCAACACCCACCGGTTTTCCCAGGTTGACAAGTTGTCAACGGGACCCTCGGGATAGGGGTGTCACAAAGTTATTTTTGATAGTAGCTTTCATTCTTATACTAATGACTAATTGAGGAAAGTAATTGCAAGTTGGAAATATTTGTTGATAGATAATGTTTTGGACTTGAAAAGTAATCAAAATGAGTTCTTACCTTTGTTTACATTTCCTTGTAAAATAGTTTTAAGCTAGTAATGAAATGTTACCTTCAGAGAGGTTTATGGTAGTAGTTTATGATCCCCTATGTGTTATGATCATATTGGAGAAAAAAAATAATTAAGACTTGAACTTGTGTAATTGAATACTAAGAGGATAATCCTAATTCAATAGAATTTAGAAGAAACTCAAAATACACATAAGCGTTATGTTGATAATCTCAAGCAATATTTGGTATTTGAATTTGGTGATTATGTTATCTTAAAAGTTTTCTTGTTGAGTTATAATAAGATTTGGACAAAAAATGTGGCATACAAAAGCAGGGGTGTCAGTTGTCTTCCGTCAACCTGCGGGGATACTAGTGTGGATGTCGGGTAACTTGGAGCACCCTCACGAAAATCGAATGATCTCCTTTGTACGGGGCTCTACCGAGGTACAAAACCTGTCCCAACAATTAACAATGACCACCACGGGGGTCCCTGTGCGAGTAAAATAATGGCCACTTGGGCCCCTGCATCAATACTCACAAAATGCATCAACTATGTACAATAGTTCAAGAGTTAATAAATTACTCTTAATTCAACATATATTAAAATGTACAATTTCTAATACATGTTATACAAAAGTCTCTACCAAAGCCACAACCCAGCTTTCTTCTAAACGCGACCTCTAGTGAGCACTATCCTCCTGTACACTCCACATTGCACGAAAATAGTGATCCCTAGCCAGGAACGAGTAAAGCCCGATGAAGTAAAAATTTCCTATGGGTTACTCCCCACTAAGTGCACATGTTATGGAAAAACAAACACACTCAAGAAAATATGATCTGCCTTGAATGTCTACATGCCCGAGTCCGGTAATCTCGGTCCTCAGGCTCCTACTTGCGTACCTAAGCGAATGCAGGTAAAATCACCAGTTTTCAAAAACTAGCTTTTTGTTCTCGAAAACTTACTCTGCAGAATTCGGTAAATATATTGGACTACCCTCAGTAAATTCTTGGATAGCAGCTCAGCTTGATCATGGTCTCATCCAAAGTGATATGTTGGACAACTCTCCCGAGAGTAATTCTTAGAAAATCTTAGTCAAATTCCTTTTCACAAACATTTTTCCTTTTCATTTTCTTTCATGTCATGCTCACTCTAATATTGTAGGGTGCTGGTGCATATGAATGCGTATACCCGATCCCAACAAACTCATGCAAATATATAACATGTATATACTAACATAATTAATCCATAAATCATCTTATTAAATTCACATCAATAACACCAAGATTAGCTCGCAGGATAATTAAACATGAACAATTCATTTTGAATCACTCAACATCATAAAATTCATAAAAAATCACTTCATTATTCACATGAGCCGGTGAAACCCTACGGTTAGCAACGTTCCACGGACCCTGACTCATAGGGTTTTCTCCGCTTTCGATTCAAATGTTTGAGATCGAAACGCATTCAATCTGACCTCGGGCATCCCCGACCATTTACATGGCTCTTAGCCAAAGAATAACCTAAGTAGGAAAAGATCCTACACTCGCGGGTTGTCCAGAACTCCACCAAATCGATGTCACGCGTAGCCCTGCGCGTGGTCGACCTTCTTACTCAGTGAGGAGCAGGCGGTGCAGGCAGTCATGTCTAGAGAGAATGCGGCTTTTCTCCTGCAGGATTTCAATAACGAAACTTTACGCACCCTTTTTCCAGCCCACACTTGCGTTTTGACTTTCAAGTAATGGAGAAAGACTATTGCCCATTTTGTCTTGTTCTCGTTAAACATTTTCATAATTTCCATCTTGTCACTTTCTTGATTTTTGACACGTGGCTTGTCTGTGCCATCCGTCTCATCCTCTCTCTACTTTCATGCAACATGTGTCACATGGGTACATGTAGTAGGTGACTTTTTCGATCACATGTCTTTCTGGCGGATTTCACGGCACGACCTTCGGTGCCTCGAAAATGTGAAATTGATGATATCAGGTCGAAAGAAATCGATGATACTGTTGAATTTGCGAGTCGATTCAGCGGTGAAGTCGTTTGTCATCCAAGATTTGAAAAATTTGAATTTTTACGAAATTACGGTTACCCTTTCGGAGTTTGAATTTTCGGGGTCTTACATTCTCCTCTCTACAAAGATTTCATCCGAGAAATTGACCTGATCACAACAACCCACATGCATATGCAACGTGCATGCCATACGTATCAAACTAGTCATTTAAGTATTAGCGACTAAACCACGTACCTTCATCCCTAAACAGAAGGATAGGTGGCCACTTTATTGTGTCCTCGCGTTCCCACGTTGACTCCTCGCTCCACGATCTTATGGGACCACCACTAGCCTCACGCGGTCTTATCGCAAAGCACGATCTTTATTATCCACAATGCTGTGGTCCCTCTCGAAGGTCCCATCGGGTGTCAGCCTTCGATCTCTCCCGATCCATTTACATGAGTAGGATCTAGAGTGTACCTTTTGAGTATGGAGATGTGGAATACCTCGTGGACACTTGACATCTTTGAGGCGGTACCTTGAGTGCCTTCGATTACTTTACCCTACTCAGTATCTGAAGGGCCCGATGAACCTCGATGATAGCTTCCTGGCGGCTTCAGAACGACCACTCCTGCAGAGCATCTACCTTGAAGACATGATCTCCATCTCTCGAACTCTAAGGGTCAACGTCGTACATTAGCTCTTGAGCTACGAGCCATGAGAAACGACGCATCGTATCGGCTTCAACTTCTCGGTGTCTCTAATGATTAAGGACCAGTGAGACTCCTCTCCCGCCTCGGTTTACTGTCGGTGATCTGCATGGCCTCCCATACAATGCCTCATATGGTGCCATCTGGCCCTTCGCGACAACTATTGTTGTGCGAATTCGTAGGGAAAATGCTCTTCAGCCACCCTTGATCCGGGCGCATGCTCGTAGCATGTCCTCCCAACACACATGGTCCTCACGTGACCATGCGTACGTGGGTGGAAAAGCTACGTACTCATGGTGTTGAGTGTGCCATAGCCTTTTAGGCTCTTCCAAGTGCCACATAACCTCGGGTCTTATCCAGGCCATGGACAGGTACTCCATTGTGATGGGGTATCTCGAATGCCTGTAGGTAGAATCTCTCCGATGTGAGAGGTCATGCGCATTTGAAAATGTCTTAGACTTCATGAGCCAGATCCAACATCACCCATCTTAGCATCATGTGTCCACTATAGGTGTCCGCCTTGATGGGTCTGAAATCCATCGTAGCGTGCTCTGGAATTTCCTTTCGGCCACCTCCGATGGTACAGAAGTAGCCTGCGGCTTTGGTGCTCGACGCCTTTGTGACACGTGAGACATTGTGACAAGAAAGTCCCCCTACGTGTCTCTTCATTCTTCTCTGGTAGTGCGGCGGCGAGATCTGGTACATCTTCGGTGCTTATCACAGGCCTGCAGCGATCGAAGCGATGAAACTCCACGAGAATCTCGTCTCCAAATCAATCGAATTGGAGAACCTTTCACGAGTCTGCATGCTCGAACACTACCATGCATTGGACCGGTCGACCCTCATCACTTGTACTTGATTGTACCGGTCCGATGGACCTTATCTCGTCTGTCCTTGGGACTTCGATCACTTTCTGCTTCAGCAAAGGCGGTGTAGATCTTCGCTCCCAACGTACCACAGGCACCTTTCGTATTGTAGCCAGCGTCCCGGTCGACATCAGCCACTCTCGGGAAGCTAGCCAATACTCCTCAGTGACTTCGGGCCGAGTGCATCGAGCCACCACATTTGCCTTACCACGGTGGTATCTGGTGAAATCATAGTCCTCACAGGAACTCCGTCCATCTACGTTGCCTCATATTGAGGTCCGTTTGCGTGAATATACTTGAGACTTTGAGTGCGAGTACACCTCGGCGCTCACCATATAGTAGTGGCGCCAAATCTTCAGAAACGAAAACTACTCACCTTGACTATGTCGTGTGGGGTAATTGTCATGATTCTTCAGCGCGGGAACCATGGCTACTACCTCCTAGACTACATCAAAACACATCCCGGTCAGAGCCCTCGGGCATCAATACACTATGTACCCTGTCCTGTCGAGGACTATCAAGATGGGAATAAAGTAAGCCTCTCTTGACTCCTCCCGTGCCTTCTCACGCCGGTCATCCAATCAAACGACCTCCTTAGGGTCGTCTCGTCATAGATGTAGCTATTTGGGAGAGAAATCCTCAATGAATCTCCTTGTAGTACCCGGCCAATCCCAGAAGCTACGTTATCTCGAAAGTGACTTGAGCCTCTCGACTCATCGGCCTCGACCTTCTCTGGGTCAACGACCGTCCGATCTTGACACAGCGTGTCCCAAAAATCTCAACTTCGGTAAAGCGAAAACTTCGCGCTTGCGGGCAGAGATTTTCTTGATGGTCTGCTTAACAATTGTAACACAATCCTCCAAATGATACTCATTCTCCCTACGGCGGGGTAGATCAAATGTCATCCACGAAGACTCACGACAATATGGCCCGATGTTATAGATAGAGGTTGAATACCTTATGCATGGTCATGAATCTTTGTGGCGTCAAGTCGATCAAGCGTCAAGTAACTCTAAAGTGCCATAACGTGTCCTAACTTGATGTCTTGGAGGATATCTATCTCCACAACCCCAATTGATGGTAGCAGGTCTGAATTACATCTTGGGTGAACTCGCTCACTCTCTCAAGCGATCGAGTAAATGCGTCAATCTCGATAATGGGTGCGGATTCTTGTGGTAACACATTGATACTATGTCAATGCCTGTCGAAGGGTCTTGTCCTTCTTCTTTGCGAAATAGAGCAGGAGCTCCCATTGGTGAAGTGCTCGGTGCAATGAACCCCTTTGTCGATGGCTCGTATTTGGACTGAGTTCTGCGACTCAGTTGGTGCCATCCTATGCGGAGTCATAGAGATGGGCAAAGTACCAAGGTGTAACTCGATGTCGAAGTCTCTGACCCTCGTGGAGGGAAATCCGGTGCTTTAAATCGGAAAAACATCCTGCGTACTGCCGTGGGCTATGGGGTAGATCTGGGAAGTGCGGTCTCGCCTCGTCCTCTAGGGTAGGCTTGCTAGCCAGCATGACTTTTCCACCTTTTGGGCTGATGCAACATTCTGGGGTAAAATATCATGCTTGTCCCCACGAAAAACAACAGTGCAGATCCTTCTTGTGGTAACCCTCTATACTCACCATCGATCGCGACTCTTGTGGCGCCGACCAATCCATCCTAGGATGACGTCGAACTTCGACATGTCTATGACCCTCGAGTCCTTTGTGAGTAGAATCTAGAGATCTCTGACTTCGCTGACCACGACATATCATACCTATCCTCACCCCAATCACAGGGAACTCACCATCTGAGGGCTCCTCAGGCCTCGACCTCTAAGCCCAACTCTATCTGGCGATGTGGCGATAAATGAATGCGACACCATAATCAAACCTTGCACTCTTGCTCATAGGCGAGATAGCAAAAAAGCATTATACTATATAAGCCGGTGATCTGCCGGCTCGGCCCGGTGGTGTGATGCGTGGGCACACCTAAACCCACGAACCCTAATGTCCCTACTTGTGTGGGCCTCGTCCTCGCCTCGGCCCTTAGTACGGCCTTTCGGCTGCTGTGTCTTGGAGGTGCGGGTGTGGCTCTGAGGGCGAAGCGCTCCTGCGGCTGTCTTAGAGGCTATGGAGGGAATATCTTGTATCCTCTCTTGTCCCATAGTATTTACACATTAGAGACTGCGAGTTGTCCCCACTTCTGGGATCCACGTGTCTGAGGGCAATCCTCCTCATGTCGAGAAATTGTTGGCCAATGGTAGTACACCATGCCTTTGCCTAGCGGAAACCACGATACGTGCGGCCGAGAGAGGTTGTGTGCCAGAACCTTTCGTGAACTAGAAGCCTTCCTAACTTTCTTTCCGAACTAGTGACTCTTCTTAACACACCGTCAGGTGCTCAGGGCATCATCCTCGATCTCTCTCTATATGATCGGAATTAGTCTGACCATGGAGTTGTGTCTTGTAGGCGAAGGCCTACAATCCTGCCCCGAATGGACACTTTAGTCCATTCTCGAATCTCCTGACCTTGGCCATGTTTGTGGCCACGTAGTCATCGGAAAAACAGGCTAGCTCCGTGAATCTAGCCACATACTCCAATACGGTCATAGTCCCTTGCTTCTTTGCAGGAACTCGAGCCTTGGCGTGACGGCGGTGTCAAAATACTTGCCCGTGAAAGATCATGGAACTTTGCGATCGTTGCTTCTAGATCTCTAGAGGTCTTTGCCCGGTTCCACCATGCCAGACCCTCCCAGCTAGAATCACGACTGGTCGATCTGATCGTGTCGGTAATCTCCATAGCCTCGACCTTCTCCACTGCGTGAACCCAGTGATGCGCCTGCAAATCTCTCCTGCAGCTGTGCGCCAAGCCTACGGAGGTTACTCGGACCTCTGGCCTCAACTGTATTTAGCCTATCTGTTTCGTGGCCGCAATCTACGACCTTAGCAAAGGCTGTGGTTAAATCTTGGTGGTGCACGACCGGTACCTTGTGGGCGAACCCTACGTCTCGCCCTCGACTAGCCATCACACCTGCGTCGAAATGACAGAGTTAAGTTTTAATGCGATTATCTCGCAAGGTGTAAAACAAAGCCTCGAGACAACATTTACATGAAAAATATTTCATACACTATGTCCATGCATTCATAGGTAATGCAAGACAGTAATTCAATATATTAAATCATAATCAACAACAAAAATTTTATTTTATTTAAATTTTTTTTTCGATTTTATTTTATTTTATTTTATTTATTTTTTTTTTTTTGAAAACCTCGTGGACAGTGCTCATGAATAGTGTCCCAAACAGTGACTCAGAACAGTGCACTGAGTCAAAACTAGGTTGGGTGCACCGAGGTCTGGCTCCCCGAACCCGAGCTGCGGCGCCGCGATGAGTGCACCTTCTTGCGAAGTAGGCAGATGTCGTGGGCTTTGTACTGGCTAAATATCGTGGCTTGTGTGGCGTGTCACGAGCTGGCGTTGTGTCGCGAGCTTGGTGGCCGTGTCAGCGCCTTGTAATATCGTGACTCAAATCCGTGTATCACGGCCTTTATCCTGCGCATTGCCCCACATCGCGATACAAACTTTGTATCCTGGCTCGTGCGATGCTTGGCAGATGTCTGGCGTTCCTGGCGCCGTGTCGCGAGAACCTTGGCGCCGTGTGCGACCACCGGTTGCAGTATCGCGACGGTCGCCCCGCCGACCCGCGATACAAATCGCTGTGTGGCGACCCGGCTCCGGCCACGTGCAGCGGCCGTGTCGAACCACACGGGCATCATGGCCGGCGTGGCGGAAGTATCGCCTTTCTTTAGCGATGGCCATTGGCATGCCCGGCGGCCTCGGCCTTGCTTGTCCGCGATGATGCGTGTATCGTGACTGAAACATCGAAATGGTAGCCGACTATGATGTTTTTTTTTTTCACAATTTTTTTTTCTCTCATTCCAGCTACTGGAAAACCACTAAAAGAAAAATATATATTTTTTCACTTCCAGTATAACAAAATAAATTTATTAAAATTGATTTTTATTTATTTTATTTTCCGAGTTTACACTTGTAAAACCTTGAAAAAAAATTTTCTTCACATCATTTTATTTTTCATTTAGTGCGGAATATTTGCCAAAATTTCTCTGACCTCCTGGGTTTAGTTTCTCTTATGCTATTTATCAAGCATGCAAGCACATAACCACACATCATACACAATATTTCATTCATCAATCTTGAAGAATCTTTGTGTCCCTAACACGATCTTGTCAGTCGCAGGTAATCGTACACCTAACTTATTGACACTAGCTCTAGGTATTTATAAACTACAAGCTACGATGCAACGTGGCGCCACGGCGGGTGTCAGTTGACAACGTCGACTGTGAATACTTTCGTGGATGTCGGGTAGCTTCGACACCTCCACCGAATACGGGCGAGTCTCCTTTGTATGGGAGCTCTGCAGAGGTACAAAACATGTCCCAACAATTAACAATGACCCTAGGGTCCATGATAAAATAATGGCCACTGGGCCTGCATCAACTCTCACAAAATGCATCCAGCTATCTTACAATAGTTCAAGAGTTATAAATTACTCTTAATTCAACATATATTAAATATTGTTCTAATACATGTTATACAAAGTCTCTACCAAAGCCTGACCGACTTTTCCTTCTTGAGGCCTCTGGTGAGCACTTGATCCTCTTGTACACTCACATTGCACAGAAATAGTGATCCTCGGCAGGGAGTGAGCAAAAACCCGGCCGATGAAGATTTCCTACATGGGTGCTCCGCTAAGTGCACATGTCATGGAAAACAAAACACCTCAATACATGATCCCTGCGGATAATACACATGCCGATCCTATGTCTCGAGTCCTCATCAGGCTCTCATGCCCCAGCGAATGCGAGCCAAAATCACGGGTTTTCAAAACTAAGCTTTTTGTTCTCGAAAACTTACTAGCGAGATTCGGTAAATATATTGGACAACCCTCCAGGGTGAATTGCTGAATATGTCAGCTTGATCCATGGTCCTCATCCCGAAATTATGTTGGGGACGACTCTCGAGAGCAATTCTTCGAGGAAAATCTTAAGTCAAATTCACTTTTCATAGCGTTTTCACTTTTTTATTTTCTTTAGTATCATCTTGCCTTTCGCTCCTAATATTTTAGGAATTGTTCTTGATGCATATACTGGAATGCATTATGCCAATCTCTCAACAAACTTATGCTAATATAAAACATGTATATACTAACATAATTAATCCACATAAATCATGTTATTAAATTCACATCAATAACACCAAAATTAGTTCACATTTGACAAGCACAAGCAATTCATTTTGAATCACTCAACATCATAAAAATTCACATAAAAAATCACTTCATTATTCACGTGAACAGTGAAACCCTCGGGTTGGCACTATTCACGACCACAACCATGGGGATTTTCTCCCTTTCGATTCAAATCATTTTGAGGCGAAAACATGGCTAATCAAACCACCGAGAACATCTGACCATTTACATGGATCTTGCGAAAAGAATAACACAAGTAGGAATAGATCCCTACCTCTTGGATTAGTTGGAACTCCACCAAATCGGTGTCCTCGCATAGCCCTAGCCGCGTAGATCGACTTTGCTTCAAAAATCGAGAGAGAAGGCACACTTTCTCTCTCTAGAATTTCAAAACCCAACTTTCTACACCTTTTTCAGCCCCTGCACGTTTTTGGCTTTCAAATAATGGAGAAGAAGACTATTTAGCATTTTGTCTTATTCTCATTAAACATTTTCATAATACCCATATTGTCCATTTTTCTTGATTTTTGACACATGACTGTCCCAATATGCATCATCTCTCATCCTCTCTCTTTCATGCAACATGTGTCCACATGGGTACATGTAATAGGTGACTTTGTCATCATGTCTCTCATGGCGGTTTTATGGCACTCGACACTCGGTGCCTCGAAAAAGCGTGGAATTCGATTGTCTCAGGTCGGCGAAGTCGACGTGGTAGCCCTAGATTTCACGCGGTCCAATGGTGAAGTCAGTTTGTCATCAGAGATCTGAAAAATTTCGGATTTTACAAAAATGCTAGTTTTACCCTTTTGAGAAAATTTGAATTTTAAGTCTTCTGAAAAAAAAACTAAATCTTTGATTTATAAGACCGTTTGAAATATTAGAAACGCATATGTCTTGGTGTATTAAGTGGTATTAATTTGAAGCTCATCCAAGTTGATAACGTCTTATATGTTTTGACTTGAGTAAATAAGCTCTTGATCTCTCTAATGCTATGAAATAGGAGCCTATTCAATTTTTGGAGACTAAGCAAATATCGCCATCATACACCTTTGAAAGGTACGCATTACAAAGATTGAACGACATCCTTCTAAAGGCATAAGTTCCATAAGGGTAGGTGAATGTCGCTTTCTCTTGATCTTTAGGATTGATCAAGATTTGGTTGTACCTTGAATAACCATCCAAAAAGAAATAGTGTGAGTGGCCCGCTAGCTTATCAAGAATTTGATCTATAAAGGGTAGTGGGAAATGGTCTTTCCTTGTAGCTTTGTTAAGCTTACGGTAATCAATAAACACTCTCCATCCCGTGACAGTTCAAGTAGAAATGAGTTCTCCTTTTTATTTCCTCCTGGCAAGTCATACCTCCCTTAGAACAACAACTTGGGCCAGACCTCTCCTTCATGTACTATTTAAAATTGCATATATGAAAACGACATTCAACCACTTAAGAACTTCCTTTTTTACTACTTCTTTCATTGTAGGATTTAATTTTTGCTGGTGCTAAACAATTGGTTTTGGATCATCTTCCATGAGAATTTTATGCATGCACACCAAAGGGCTAATTCCCTTAATGTCATCAATACACCATGCAAAAGCTCCAATATTACTCTTCAATACAAGAAAAAGCTCCTTCTCCATCTCTCCTTTCAAAGTAGTTGAGATTATCACTGGTTTGGTACTATTTTCACCCAAAAATGCATAGCAAAGATGTGTAGGAATCTCTTTCAACACTAATCCATCTAGAGTTATATTCTCTTCCCCTACAACTACCGCTTCTTTACTTTCCTCCAGAGTCAAAATAGTTTCAACTAAATCTGGATTAAAAGCAACTTGTTGATTTTTCAATTCTTCAATGGAGAGCGAACGAATTAGACAATCTTCAAGCGGATCTCTATCCATATACTCATGCATCAACCCATCCCTCGAAGGTATTAATGAATCAATTCTCATACATGTGGCTTTGCCATCACCAACAAATTTCAAACTCTAATACAAATTAAACTTGACTTGATCATCACCCACTCTTAAAGTTAATTTTCTATCTTTAACATCTATTAAAGCTTGTCCAGTTGCTAAGAATGGACTACCTAAAATCAAAGGTGCCTCTTTGTCATCTTCCATGTCTAGGACAAAAAAATCAACTAGGAAAATGAATTTATCTACTTTCACAAGCACATCTTCAATTATACCTTGTGGGTAAGTCAAGGAACGATCGACCATTTGAAGAGATACAGCAGTAGTAGTAGATTCACCACGACTCAACTTCTTCACCATAGATAAAGGCATAAGATTAATACTGGCCCCTAAGTCACACAAAGCTTTCTTAAAAGTGTGTTCACCAATTACACATGGAATGGTGAAACTACCAAGATCTCTTTCTGGATGTTTTCTCTTAATGATGACACTACAATTCTCTGATAAACTAACTGTCCCAACTGAATCCAATTTCTTCTTATTGTTCATGATCTTTTTCATAAACTTCACATAGTTCGGCATTTGAGCAAGGGCATCTACAAATGGTATGTTAACTTCCAATTTCTTAAAGATGTTGAGAAATTTGGAAAATTGTTCATCGAACTTGGCTTTCCTAAATCTTTGAGGGAAGGGTAAGGGTGGAGTGTAAATGGGAGGATTTTTGGGAAAAGTGACTCTTCCAGGAACTACCTCATCTTGCTTTTGTTTATTTTCTTTGTTAACCACCTCCATCTCTTCTTGATTAATTTCAGCACTAACCTTCTCCTTTTCAGTCTCAACATTCTTCTTCTCAACTTCAACTTGTTGCTTCACCTCCTTAGAATCATCATTTCTCTTAAAGCTCATTTAAGTGATAGCCATCAGTCTTTGAAGTTTTTTCTCTGTAATCACTTGAAGGATTTTGAAGAACTTTGTTTGAAAGATTGGACTATTTTCCCCATTTGAGTCTCTAAATTCTTCACGCTCACATTAAAGCTTGTTTGATTTGTCTCCATATTCCTCGTACAAGTGCCCATAGTTGATTGAATGTTCTCCAAGTTTTTCATTAAACTACCCATGTTAGCTTGACCATTTTCCAATTGAGTGATTAAAGTATCATTGCTCTTCTTCATGTCATTTATCACAAGTAAGAGTTCATGAAAATTAGGTTGTCTTGAATTCCCTTGATAGGTGGAGATAGAAGCTCCATGATTTTGAAAATCGGGAGGTGCCATAGTGGTGCTCAACTGGTTGGGTTCGCGGGAACTATGAAAGCGATTCCTACTCACGATGAGTTCTCATGGTTCTACCGATCCGGTGGTATGAAGAAATTATTTGTTGTGATGAAAGCATTATAGCCGGTTGCTCACATAATTTGCTTCCTTTACTTGGAATGGGGTATTGGCCATCATTGCCCCTTGTGTTTCCATATAAGCAATCTCACCAATTGTTGGCTCCCTTGGAGTTTGTTGATTCAACTTTGTAATTAACTCGTCAATTTTAACTTCCTATGATGACATTCTATCTAAATTTAGGATACCTCCTTGCTTCCTTCTAATACTTCTTTTCGAAGGCGCTTGATAATTTTTCTTCGCTAGCTCTTCAAATTGTGACGCCCCAAATCCTAGGGGTCCCGTTGACAACCCGTCAACCCGCGGAATACTCATGGATGTCGAGTAACCCGACACCACATGATCGTGTCCCTTTTTCAGGGACCCATGATTTAACAAAAATGGTGAGATCTTCTTTGTGCGGGGAGCTCTGGCTTGTACAATTACATGGCAACATGGCCCAGTATTCCACATACGGTAAAAATGGCCACGTAGAACTGTTATCAATACTCAAACATATAAGCACATGACTATAAAACCATAGTCATAAGAGTTTAAATTACATCACTCTAAACAAATAATACAAGCATATATATATTTACAAAATGTATATATCAAAGCCTGAATCCAACTTCTTTTCAATCGACTCTAAGGAGCGTTGTCACTTGTGTAATCACGCACTTGAAATGTAATCCTGACGAGGTGAGCAAAGTCACTAGTGATAATCTCACAAGGGCTCTCTCGCTAAGTGCACATGCAATGGTCACATAATCAAACACATCCAAGGGTCTGCGACATCACGCATGCGATCCATTGCCTCGGTCCTCATGACTCTCTCACACATGCTTGTGCCATGTATGAAAATTGTTTCCAAAACAAAGACATTTTTTTTATTTGTGGACAACCCTCCGACATAAATAGTGGACATACTCCGATAATTAATCTTGTGGACAACCCTCCGATACATATAGTGGACTTACTCTGATAAATAGTTTTATGGACAACTCTCCGAAATAAATAGTGGACATACTCCGATAATTAATTTTGTGGACAACCCTCCGATATATATAGTGGACTTACCCCGATAAATAGTTTTATGGACAATCCTCCGAAATAAATAGTGGACATACTTTGATAATTAATTTTGGCCAACCCTCCAATATATTTTTCTCCAAAAACTATGTCATGCGCTTACACCTAGTATTCTACGGTGTACCCGTGCATATGAAATGCAAGATGTCACTACAAATTCTCATGTTACATGTATGATGCACACTACATGAACCATTCTCATCAGTTGTACTTCATGTCAATTTCCATGCAAACATATATTGCAAGCATATAAGTTCCATATATTTCATGCCAATATATATATATCATATCAAGAATATTAGCATCCATCAATCCGTGACTAAACAAATAATTTCATATAGCCTTCCTTAGGCTAACTCATGGCAATTCATGTGTCTGATAGCCTCTGACATTCCATGCAGTAATTAAATTGTCAGCTTGAGCTATTATTGACATACAGTCAAGTAACCACACACTTGGTGAAAAACATAGATTTTCAGCATATTTGTGATCACCCACTGCCTTTTAAAGGCACATGGAAATAATCTTGACTCAATGGGCTTTCCATAGAGTCCAAGAACACCCAAAACGGAGTTCGGAGGCGAAAGATAGGGTCGTTCGAAGTTGGAGGCACACAATTAGAAATATGACCATTGTGTCCCATCTGCACACTTGGTACAAACACCAACTTTCAGCAAGGTTTTGGACACCAATTTCCCTCCTCAGGCATATGGATAGATTCTTGACTCAATGGGCTTTCCAGAGAGTCCAAGAACACCCAAAACGGAGTTCGGATGAAAAAGTTATAACCGTCCAAAGTTGAAAGCAAACAAAATAGGAAATGACGCATGTGTCCCTAAGCCATAGCGTGCTGTGCCACACTGTAGCGTAGTAGCGACTGCCACTGTTGCGTTGTATCTTAGAGGCTCCCCCTTTGCCCTCATTTGTCTTTATTTTTCACCAAAATCGATCTGGAGGTGTCTATTCACCGAAACTAACGATCCAATTTGGAACGCCAAATTAGCCATAAACATGGCCATAATTATGCACAATAATTTAGAAAACAACGTTTCGAAGAAACAAACCCTGACCTTTGAGTTCATCAGGGACGGTCGAAAAGCTTGGATTAACCACCCAAAGAACTCAGTCAATGTGGGAAAGCGTGCCCATGGCCTTATGGCCCCAAAACCAAAACACGTACATTGGCCTGAGGACAAAGAACAATAAAAGTAGAGAATAAACCTACAAATCATTATGCTAAATCTAACAGGACTATCATATGAATAACATAATACACTAAAGTCTTTAACACAGATTTACCTTATGAATAACACAGTATAACACAATTGATTAGCCATTCCTAGCCCCCGATAAAAAATCCAAACCATTGAATGGACTTTAGACAGGAATTAAACAAAAATAGGAAAACCCTACCTCGTTCAGCGTGATTTCGGGGACATGTATCTCGGTTTAGTGAAAACCCAGGCTTAGACCTTAGCGAAATCTTATGATTATGGTACCCACGCATAGCTCTCGTCTCATACACCAACTTTGCCTTTTGCGTCGACGAAAACCTACAGTCCGGTTTCCGTAAATCTTAGCGAGAAGCTAGAGCTTCTCTCTCTAAAATCAGTTTCACGCACACCTCTTTGTCTTCCCCCATATGTTCCCTATTTTCTCACCTTTATTTTCTTTTTATCCCTTTCTTTCCTTTTTATTATTATTATTTTATTTGGATGCATGGCTCATATTGCCTCATTCGGGTCCGTTTCTGCCCCGAAATAATTTATTTCTTTTCAGTTCAAGTTATTTTAAATGAACTTAGTTCACGCCATTTGCTGACTTCTGAGATTTTCATAAAAATCTCGTCCTTAGAGTCATTTTCGACTTATCACCCAGAAAATCGTAAAAGTATCCCAACTATCTCAAAATTCAATTAAACTTTTCTAGGTCAACTTTGGATTCGGCGAGGCGAATCATGACACAATCCAGTTTTGACCATCACTGAGATCTAGAAATTTTCTGAAAACTCCCGAACCATTATGGCAATTTATTATTATTATCATCATTTTTCTTTTTCTTTTTTTTTTTGAAATTTTCTAATTTTCCCGGGTTTTCCACAAATTGTTTGATTGGCTTCCCTTGTGGTATTTGTTGTAATTGATCCTCCACAAGCCGCTTCTACCAAAGCTCTTGTCGAAGAATTGAAACCATTGTAAAAAGTTTGTACTTGGGCACTTAGCTCAACACATGCTGTGGGCATTTTCTCAATAACCCTCTGAATCCATCCCAAGCATCGTACAATGTCTCTTGGTTACCTTGCCAAAACTAAGTAATTTCTGCCCTAAGTTGTGAAGTGAGCTAGGGTGGGAAATTTTACAATTAGAAGACTGCAATTTTCCCATCTGTGTAGAACGACATCAAATTGTGAAGCCTCTCGCCTTATCCACTAGAAAATGGGAAAAGCTTCAACTTCTTGACATCTTGATCAACCTGGTTCGGTCTTGATTATGCCACCATGACTTCGAGGAAATTAGAAAGGTGTCCATTGGGATCCTCTGAAGGATTACCCCTAAATTGTTGTTGTTGAACCACAGAGATTAGAGCAGGCTTCAACTCAAAGTTGTTTGCAACGATTGATTGGTGCCGAATCCCCAAATAATTCTCATTTAACAACGGTCTCCAACAATATCCCAATGTTTGTTCTCTCATTTCAAGCATTGATGAGTCTAAAACTCATCTATTTTTAATCCATTTTTCTGGCATGTTTTTAACAGCTTAAGATATTTTTTTATGCCAAAATATGGAATATTCATAACCTTTTTGTTTTGCAGGAAATTATTGAAAAATGAGAGAAGCATGAAGCATAAAAGTAGCAAGAGAAAATGCGTGATGCATTATTACATGACATAAGTTTTGTATGTCGCGACAAAAAATTCAAGCATACGAAAAGACCCATAATCGCGGTATGAATCTATGCGCAACAAAGACTAGTCGAATAAAAATTTGAAAGAGCTTTCTAGGTCGCGGCCCAGAAGTAAAAGTTTTAATCGTGACGAGAACTTGAAGAATTTGAAGAAAGCGTCGTAACAACCCAAAATGCGTCGACATACTTAAGGTAAATGGTGTAAAGGTGTGTCCTGACGTATGTCCTATCTTGTAACATAAAGGCGAAGACTAATTGATGAACTCACATTAGTGACAGAATGATTGTAATAAGTGACATAAAATATGTCGAAATGCCAAGTCATTGAATAAAATGTTTTTATGTTCTGGAGCAGTTCCGAACCAGCCCGACTCAAGGGTTTCTATCGCCTTGAAAATCTGTCGCAACACTAACATTATGAGTTTACAACATTGAAGGTAAATTTAGATTGACAGATAAACCGTAACCGCGACAAACTGAAAACATGGAGAGTGAACTCTATGTTGCAACAGGATTTTGAAGAGCAACATAAGAAGAATGGCGACATAGAAGTTTATGTTGTGACATAGAAACAATCATTGAAGGCAGAATTTCGGTCGCGACATAGAAATTTTATGTCGCGTGATGATAAAATCATGGAAGAATGAAGTATGTACCGGCAGAATGAAATTGATTAGCGACATAAGCGAAGAAAGAGCGAGATGAGCCAAAGACAGCGTGTCGCAACAAAGGATTTCTGTAATACTTGTAGGTAGCTCAATAAGCAACTTCAAGAACAATAGAGCAGTGCATGTCGCGTGTGGGTTTCGGTCTCGGCGAGGGAATGATGAGGAATCAAAGAGATATTTGTTGGGACACATAAAACTTGGTCGCGACCAGTAGGCAGGCCCCAAAGAGGAAAATGCTTGTTCTTGACGAGGAAAATTATGTCATTTCTGAATCCGAACTTTGGAGGACATATAAGGCGGTTGCAAGCTTTGATAAGAACACAAAACCATCATGTTCGCGACGATTAAGAGCCCATTACACCCACGTAGTTATGTCCGCGACAATATCAAAGTGCGCCAGCGAAAGAACTCAAGTAAAAGCTTAGTAAAAGTCGAACAGAAGATTACAAGCTACGACGGAGGCGACGAGGACTTAAAGCATGTAGCAACATGGTACATGGCGACAAGCGTCCCGGTGAAACGAAATTTGGGGATGCCTTAATCTGATTTATGTAGTGTGGCCCATCATTGGAAATTCTATAAATAAACGCATCTAGGGCACTATACACAGCCTTTTGGTGGCTCCAGGATTTCTGGGTGGTTGAAGACTCTTGTGCATTTTTATTTTTTAATTTTTTTTAATTTTCCATTTTAGTAGATTTAGCTTAGTATAGTTTTATTTTGTTAGTTTTCCTTTAATTTTCTAGATTGGGGTATTGTCGCGAAGTGCGGCTTGGTATTTCTTTTATAAATTCTTCTTTTTCAATATTGTTTAATTGAAATGAATCTTTGGAAGGTTTTACGGAGTTCATTTATTTCGGTTTGTTTATGATTTCAGTGAAATTTCCTAATCAGTTAGTCACTTATATGAGTAAACCAGTTTTGAAAAGTTAAAGCTCCTTTGGAAATGGTGTGATGATAATCATTTCTTTACCAAGAGTGGAAGAAAGCTTTAATTAGAATTCTTGAATTTATTTGATTAGTGTTTATAAATTTGCTTGTTCTCGATTACTAGTACCATGAACCAGTAAAGATCTTGTATCTCGCTTGATTTCGAGAGGCCCTACGGTGACACATAGATGGAGAATCACGTGGTGTAGAAGCGACTCACCTGTGGTTATGTTGAATAATACTATGGAACGAACTTTGATTACTCGAGATAGATCACCAACTTACTTATAAGTTGAGATAAGTTGAATGAGTATCTGTTTAATCACTTTCGAGGTCTCTCCCTTTCGATGAATTGATTATGATCTGTGTGCTTGAGATCTAATGAGGAGATGAAAGTACATCGAAGGTGTAGGATGAGGTGTCAATCAAATTGGAGAAGGCTTGCAACATTTTGTCTATGGGGTAAGAATTCTTTAGTCCTAAGATCTGAGTATGAAGTACTAAAAAGGAAAAATACGTAAATCTTAGAAAGAGGGTTATATATTACAAGTAACTTATTCGAATCATGTCTCATAAATGAATATGAACCTTTAATCAGTGAAAAGTATGGTACAGGGAGAAATCCAAACTATACTACCTTGCATCTTTGACAAACTTAGTTTTCCAATTAAAGGTTGAGCTATGACTCGAAATGATGCAGAAATTGATTATTATTAATTGATCCATGTCCAGTTCTGCCTCACTCAGTGAATCCTCAACCTTAATTTTATTAAACTTTACTTTTGTACATTTAAGATTTTAGTCTAAGACTACATTTTAGTCTTCTTATCATCATATCAGTTGAGTTCAAATACTAATGATATTGAGTAATTGGGGTTGTTAGTCTTTTGATTTATCATCCTTCCTTGTGGGAACGATATCTGTACTTTAAATATCCACTTTTATTACTTGTACGATATGTGCACTTGCAGTGATTAAGACCACACGCAGAAAGTTTAAATGAGTCATCTTATAAGAGAGAACAATTCTATCTTTTCATACATATGAAAAAATGGTGTGAACAAGTTTTAGGCATTGTTGCCTAGGATTAGGTAATAGTCCTTTGGTAGAAATGTCATAAATTTGTATATATCAATTGGTCTTAACAAGTTTTTTTGGCGCAGCCGCCAAGGAATTGAAATGATAAATTTAAAGATCAATATTCTAAGCAAAAAGGGATTTAGTAATTTGGGCATTTTTCTCTTTGATATTATTTTTCATAAAATAAAAAACGTTTTAATAACGTGAAATTTGAAGAAAATTTACTAACATTCTATGAAGCAATGGATAAGTGGCCATCCCACGAGAATTCATTTGATCTTAGTGTGTTTCTATTTGAGGAAAGATTTTAAATCTTAGAAAACAGCTTAGTCTGTTTTGCCTACGGACCTTTAAAGTGGAGGAGGAGGAGGAAGGAGAACACTATAGAATCCTAAGAAGGATCACTAGTGTGGGAATCCGAAGCTTATGGCAAATAAGAGAAAGATTACGAGCTATTCGGAAGAAGAAGAAAAAGTAAGAAATAGAGGCCCTAATACTATGGAGGACTTTTGGAGTCTACTGACCCAGCTCCCGAAGATGATGTACTGCAGTAAGAGCGACACACGAGGTGAAGCTAACAATTTTGAGTTGAAGCCAGCATTTATTTCTATGGTACAACAACACCAGTTCACAGGACACCCTCTAAAGATCCTAATAAGCATATAGGAAGATTCATGAGGATGACCATCACAGTCAAGCTGAATGAGGTTAGACTAGAAGTAATCAAGCTGCAGCTCTTCCCCTTTTCACTGAGAGATGTGGTAGCAACATGGTTTGATTCATTGCCAGTGGGATCGGTGAACACTTGGGAAAGAGTTCTTGGAGATGGCTTGAGATTTTTCCTCCGACTTTAACTGGCGAGAGGAAGGAAATAATTATCTTGGCTTGGGGGAGAAAGATGAGGAGTCTCTCGCAAGTAGCATGGGAGAGATTCAAGAGATTGATAAAAATGTCTATGCATGGAATAGATACGACCGCTCAGATAGATATTTTCATGCTATGAATTATGCGCCTCGAGGGTATAGTGATGCATCTGTTATTAGACTTTTAAAGAAGAAATGCAGAGGAGACGAGGCTTGATTGAAGACTTGCCAAAAAATGCAACTACAAGGCTCATCTAAAAACTTCGGGGGCTTGGCGTGACGAAGTGGTCTTATTGGACTAGATAGAATGGCGACCATAGAAGCAAGGCCCGGATGCGTTATGAACAAACTGAACAATGAAAATAATGCATACTACACATGAGAAGTGGGACGGTAAGAAGAATGAGAAACGAGGCTGAGGGGCCAGTTGAAGAAGAGCCCTATCAGGTTGAGGAGGCCTGATACCTTAATGTAACTTGGGAGCTACACCTTTAAGCTAACCTCGACACAGCAACACACTTATACAGCATTGAGAGCCATGAAAGCTTTTCATATGGTGGAGAACCTGATAAGGGACCCGGACACGGACAAAGTACCATCGAAAGCATGCTCGACCCTGGGTTCTAATAGCAACAACAACAACAACAACATAGGGCAATGGGAGAATATCGAAATTAGAAAGGACCAATCTTTGAAGATCGAATCTTTGCAATTCATGGCGGAAAGCAAAGAATTTTGAATATGCATGAAGAGATTTTCTGAACTTGAGAATTTCAAGCAAACCTGGCTTGTGTTTGACAAATACTAATGCTATTAAGAACTTGGAAACTCAAGTAGGGCGACTAGCCCTATCATTGCAAAACAATCGAGAGAAATGCATTTCTAGTAAATGCCCCGAGATAAATCCAAAAGATCTCACATCTACTGCATTGAGAGGTAATGATGAATTGCAAGGAAACAAGAAGATTTAGAACAAATTATGCATTGGAAATGAATTAAGGAAGAATAGCTCAGCCTAGAGGAGAAAACAAAGAGATGCTAAAAGGAAGTCACTACAAAAGATATGTCTAACTAAGACAATAACCGAAAGGTTTTCTAGGAGGCAACCTGCTGTGATTTCTAATTTTTAAGTTTTAATAGTTTGATTAATTCATTTAAATCTTGTGGAGGTTGATGTTTTATTAAGAAAAGCAAAGTGTTTACTTCAAGCCATCATCTTTGAGGTTACCAGGCTAAACAAGAAACTACATACACACTATCCAAGCAAAGAAAGTAAAATGACTATATGTGAGATAATTCAATCTCCCAGTCCTTAATGAAGCAACAAAGTATCAGGATTCAGCTTCTCAGTTTCTAAAGAAGAAAGGAGATATTAGCTTTGTCGAGTAAAATATTCCGAATAATCAAAAATCATATCAATTAAGAAATGAAACAAGTGTTCATACTTGAATTGAGGTTCTTTGATTGTTTAAATAAGTTTTCACAAGTATGTTCAAATGAGTCTGAGTGGATGCACTTTGCCTTAAATAATATTCTCATGAGAGAAAAATGTGAGAAATATAATTTGCAAATTTAGTTAAAATGCAAGAACACAATTGATTTAGGGAATGTGAAATTGAAAGGAAAAGTTTATGCCTTACTAAATTCTTTAATGTCGCGACATAAATCCAAAAGAGCACTAAAAAGAATGTCGCAACATACTTTCTCTGTGTCGCGACATAATTAATTTTGGACTCAATTTGAAAAGGCAAGTTTATGTCGTGACACAAAGTTTCAATGTTGCGACACAAACTCAAATGATGCACTGAAAAGAGTGTCACAACATTCTTCTCAATGCCGCGACATTTAACTGGCCCAGTTTCCAATTGATTGCAAAACTATGTCGCGACAATTATTTCTGTCTATCGCGACATTGTATTAAAAATGGAACAAACTATAAGGCAGTTGTTGTCGTAACATTTAATGAAGGGCACAATCAAACAGTTGGCTTTTAAATTGACAATTTTAGAAAACTGAAAGACCACCTTTCTCATAAACTCTCAACCTTCTCAGCTTCTTTACACAAATCTCTCTCATCTCAACTCCCTAAAACCCTAAAGTTCCAAAACCCTAACCCTACCATGTCTGACCCCACAACCCTAATTCCAAACCTCAACGAAATCATGGAAGAGTACATTAAGTTGCAAAATCAAATAGAACAAGTTTCTCAAGCAACAGCTAGGCAAGTTGAGGAAAGGGTGTTGAAATGAAGAGATCAATAGACAAAGGGATGAATCAAGAAAAAGAAAAAGGGGGAGCTGATGAAATAAGGCAACGTAGTGAAAGATAGCTAAAGAAACTTTATTTCAGACAAAGCAATAGCTCTAATGGAAAAAGCTCAAGGACGTGAGGTTTCATCACGAAGAGGATTTAAAAGGCTTATCTCCCCTTTTGCTGAAATGCTGGAAAAGAGAGGATGGCAGTCACTAGGTGAACACAAAGAACCTGGTTGTGCAGCTTTGGTGAAGGAATTCTTTTCTAATCTGGTGGAGAAAGAAGGAAAGAGAGTATATGTTAGAGGGCATTGGGTAGACTTCAGAAAAGAAGGGATAAACAGATTGTTTAGTCTGAGGGTGCAAAAGGATGGCTCGGAGTTCAAGAAACAACCAAAAGGAACCAGAACACCAGAAAATAGTAGACCTACTAACAGCTGAAAAAGGAGAATGGAAAGGGACAAAGAAAAATCATTTTAAATCCATTGCCGTATGAGATCCGACCGTTGTCATGTCTCTACTTATCGCTATGTCCTTATGCCATCGAAGCATCTCAGGACAGTGAGAAGGGAGGAAGCAATCATCTTCTATGCATTGCTGAAGGGTTATAAGATAAATGTTGGGAAAATCATTGACAAGTCCATATTGGGCTACTCTGAAAGCAAATGCAGGGGTTTGATTCCACACCCCGCCACGATAACCAGACTTTGCATTCAAGGGGGCGTTGAGGAAGAATGGGGGACTGAGGAAACCTACCCTAGGGCCTCCCCTTTGACTTTAACAGGAGTAACTAAAGGTCCAAAGAACAGAGGGAAGGGCAAGGAAAAAGAAGTAGAAGAAGAAAAAGAATATGAAGGGTACACTGAGCCAGAATAGTGTGAAAGCCCAGCTCCAATGCAACAAGAAGCTCAGAGAAGTCAAAGCTCATTCTGGAATGCATCCTCATATTTGAGACAAAACCATCAACTACAAGTTGGAAGTTCAGGGCACCGGTGTAACAATGAAGAACTGATGGAGTGCTTAAATCTTTGAAAAAAGAGATGAAAGAAAGGGACAACCAGCTCAAGCTCTAACTATAACTAAGGGATGAGTACATAGAGGCAGAGCTCAGAAGAAGGGACCAGAATCTGGAGGATGCTTTAAGAAAAAGACATGAAGAATGGAGAATGAATTAGAAAAGAGGACCAAAGATCGGTTGAATAGTATGGGACACATGAAGCAGAGTTTTCGAATAATAACTTATGAGCAAGTAAACGATAGAGCATTTCTTGAGTCATTGGAAAAAAGGCAGAGAGATTTGATAGAGAGAAATGAAAAAAATTTGGACTGGGCTATGAAGACAGTCTCAAACAAAAAGAAAGTGTCATTGCTACAAATCAGGATCTCAGATTATGTGCCATACACAATAGTCCCTCTAGGAGAAACCAATCCAGTACTACCTATCTTAAACCCAAACCCAGATATAAAAGGACCTTCTGAGCCTTGTAAAGAGCCAGTTAAAAATAAAGCCCCTGGTGTAAAGAAGAAGAAAGAACTAACCCTAGTAGAGGAAATAGAAGAATACTTAAGGATGGAAGTTGCCAAGGAAAAGGCGACATTTAATAAAAAATGAAAATCATTTTGCTCTTCCATATCTTTTTCATCTATGTAACCAATACCAGATCCTTGACAAAATCAATAAAATAAAGAATTCTTTGCAAATTCTGTGATCATTTGTGTTTTTGATTGTTTGGTTTTGTTTTGTTTAATTTTCTTTGTTTCATGATTGAAAATTACTAAAATAAAACAAAATAAAACAGGAAAAGCAAAACAAAAAGTGAGGGAAACTGAGAAGCTGATGATGAAGCTGGAGGAGAGTCTGCTTCACTTGTAAAACAAAATACCAAAAATTATGAGAATGTGCAATTGAAAATGAGAAAATTACATTATAAAACAAATCTAAAATTAAGAAAACAAACCACAGCCTCAACGAAAGTGAAAGAAAGAAAGTTCAACAAAATCGAGTGGTTTAATTTCATCAGAGAAACCAATCTACCGTAGTCCTTCGGTTCATGGAGTATCAAGGAGGAGGTCCCTCCATGCGGTGAGGTGAGCTACAAGAGAGTTGAGTTTCGCCGTTTTTAAGCACTCGCCTCGGGCATGCCTGGGAGGACCGAGGCACTGATTCCATCGACTCTTCATTGTTCTTCATCAACCCTCTGCAGCCAGGAATATCATCAAACTAAATAACAAAAAGACTCATCCGGCTCTTGTTCTTCCATTGATTTGTTGGTCGGCCAAGTGGGAAGATATTAAGCCCAAAAGTCATATCAAGCAAAGGTAAGTTGTATGACTCCATTCCCGCAATTGATTAGTGGCATTAAATGGCAAAAATGGCCTCCTATGCGATGGCACTTGATTATGCCTTCACACCGACCAGACAAGAACTACGAAGTCCACCGGATAATAAAATTTGTCCACCTTCACCAAAACATCCTAACTATAGGAATTTTTCCGAACATCAGCTAAGATAGATGATGTCGTAGTTTCAGCCCCAAACCTAACCGACATAAGGCACAGTATGGTAGTAGGTTGACACCGGCTCCTAAATCCAAAGAGGTGCCTTTGTCTATGTGTCCCTCCAATGTGTTGGATCGAGACGGTGGGGGATCCCCGATCCCTATATTTCACTAATGTTTTCAGACCGATAATGAGCTCACTTGTTATGTCGAAGGTTTTCTTGTCAATGCACAACCCTTTGACTGCACAGGTCCTTGAAATTTTGTAGGTAGGACTTGTTTGGATCATGTCAAGGAGGGGAATGTTGACCTTCACCATTTTAGCACTTCTAGGATGCCCACGGTTTCGATGCCTTCTTTCGCTCTTAGTGCTTCGGGGGAATGGAGGCATACTTCTTCCATTGAATCTTCTTTAATGAATATGCTCTGGCTCCACTTCCTTCTCTGTCTCTTTAGCAGGTACGAGTAATCGGAGCTCCAACTCCGCTTGCGCCTCAAAGTGACCACGCTTACTTCATCCATCCCAGTGTACGCCGGCATAACCTATCTCATGCATTCCCAGATCGGGGTCGAAGCTGGGGCGGTGAATCTTCCTTTTCTCCCGCATCTCCAATGTATTGGCAATCCGGTGATAATACCGCAGATTATCTATTTTCTGATTTGTAGATCACTTTGGTGCCCATCTATCTTCTCGCTGCGGTGTCGGCAGATTCACCCTCACACCGTATCGATTCCTTGTTTCTTCCACAAACTCACCTAACCCACCTCAATTACAATAGCTGTCTGATAGTAGATGGTGCTTGTGGTGGCTTAAGGCCGCTGAGAGGATCCACACTTGCTCGCGCCGTGGCTCAAATGATATGTCGGAGGCCGAGCTTCCAGAAGATTCGGGGTGGTTCTCCAGCTGCTATTTCAGGCCGCCATACTGGCACGCCCACGGCCTATTTCGGCCCACTACATTTGCATGTTCAGCCATCAAATCCCTTACTGAGGGAGCAATTGGATAGTGCTCTCCTCGGTGACCAATGGATTGGTAATTGAAGCATGGTTTGGTATGTGGAGGGACTTCCGCCCCACCGCCCTGGACCTACGTGGTTCTTTTCTTCCGCTCTTCCACCCTAGCTAAGATGGATAGCTTAGCCAATTCACATCCTCTGTAAAGTGAATAGATTCCCTTTGGGTTGCTAAGGGTCTCATTCTCGTCTCGCTTCCTGGGATTTGGCTTCATCCAAGCCTCGATGTCTCGCCTACATAGCCGGAGGAAATCCATGGCCTCATCCGTATTTTTCAGAAGTCCCCTCCACATGGTCTCTTGGTCAATGCCACGGCAGAGGACATTCCATCATAAAAATGATTCACCAGCATCCACATATCAAATCCATGGTGTGGGCATGCACTGATGGTTTCCATGTATCTCTCCCAGCATTGATAGAACCTTTCATTGTCATGAGCTGTAAACGTGTAGATTTGTCTCTTCAAATTATTGGTCTTGTGTGCACTGTAGAATTTCTTCAAGAATTCTGCCTGCAGCTCTGCCTAGTTCCTGATGGTTCTTAGCCTTAGTGAATTAAGCCAAATTTTGGCTTTGTCTTTGTCTTTGAGGGTCAATAAAGTTTTCAACTTCGCCAGCCCCACATCTGGCTGCACCCTTTGAAAGTCGCATTTCTCAAAACTCTTGATGTGTGTGTATGGATTTTCATTTTCCATACCATGAAAAGTTTTAAGGTGGGGCACCAGATAAGGCTCCCACTACCACATCCTCAAAGGTGGGAATAATGCATGAGGTGCACTCACCTTTCGGTGGGTGAATGTGATCCTCATTGATCTATGCATCGATCCCTTGAAACCCTCGTCATATGCCGTTTTTCGAGGGCTCCATCTGTTCAGTGTTTAGGCTCACTTCACAACCCTGCTCCTATGGGACACTGTTTCTCTCTAATTTGCCGGTAGTGTTCCTATCCCAAGATTGCATAAAGTCCTATGAAAACAGCACAAGACAAACACAGGGCTACCTAGAAATGTTACTGTTAGCAAAAAAAGAAATTTTAGTATGGACAAGATAACAATCAACCTAGTAAAAGAACCCGCGTTAGGGAAATAAAAGTAAAAGCAAAGTGTCGGGATCTCACCAATACTTGTGATGAGAATCACAAGTTCAACAGCTCATCACTTGCACTAAGGCACCATCCTCCCAAGAATCTACTGCCACGCCCGATTCCCCTATCCGACCCGATCAAGGACCGAACCTGCCGCAAGAAACCATGGTACTGGGACTCTTATTATTATTATTATTTTTCAGAGCTTAACTTATACTTGTGGTATACAAATAATTTTGTAATAAATCCAAAAGTCATTCACATATACAAAGGAGCTACCTAATCGAGTGGTATCCATTGCACCCTACACATATGCTAAGTCCCAATGTTTATACAACTACTTATATATGTACATATCTAATACAAACATCGAGATTGCGGAAAAGTGCTGTGAGCACCTAAGATCGAGATGGCCCCATCTACCAGTGGAACGTCCTCATTCATCCCTTTTCACATCTGCCACCTGACAACACCCAAGTGCTTTACGCTTAGTGGGAACATACAGACAGTAACTACTAATAACAATAATCGCCACGATCTTTTACATTTATTTCTTATGCATATAACGGCCTATTCCTATGTGACTTCTAACTCATCTCTTCATATTATACATGTAGATTTTATTCTTTCGTATTCCTTATCATTATCTGCTCATATTACTTTCCTGTGTCATGCATTTTAAGGTGTTGTAACTCATATCTACTATGGTTGCATGATAGATCAAATCATATCTAAAGTAAACTTATACATATACAATGGCACCAGAATCAAATCATATCAATTTCATACGTGTTCAAATCGTAATTAATACCAATACATATTAGACTCTTATCACTATCACGATCGCATTAATCGACTCCCTCTTTAGAAATTACATTTCGTGATCCGATGCCCAAGCAAATCATTTTAGTTTTCGCTTTATAAATTTTCATTTTCAAAAGTGTCGCGACCGAATCCCTACTTGACCGGACATGATCCAAGCTGAGCTCCATGCATTCGAATGCTTTCAATCAAACATTTATTTCGTCCTATTAAATTTTTCTTTCGTGCGTCGCAATTCGAATCTCGACTTGACCCGGTTGGCGGATCCAAGTTTGAGTCTGCTTATCTGACATTTTCAATTATCTTTCCAAAACATTTGTTTATGTTGACCTGCATTTTAGACTTTTTACTCACACATAAAGCACTTCTTTTCTGCAATCCCATAAACACTTATAATTTCAAAGACCTCAACATTTACATTCACAAAATGCATTTACAAATGATGCCTTTTTACTATGTCCGTAATGTAAAAGATACTTAAACAATACAATTTTTAATCATTTTCACTGTTTCAGATTTCACATATATTATAGAAGTCGCCATTCACTTACGCATTCACTGGGAACTCACCGCTTGTCATTCAAGAGTACGTGATTTCACACTCCACCATGCCATCGCCTCACATATGGCTATATAGAGGCCTATTATCCACGCATTCACTTGTAACTCGCCCCGTTTGTCCTCTTGAGGCAATGTGATTTGCATTCAATTATTATCATCTCACATATTGCTATAGAGGTCGATACATTCACCCATGCCATTCACTCGGGGAATCCTGCCTGCTTGTCATCTCGCAGCAATGCATTTCGCATTCAATTATACATCGCCTCACATATTACTATAGAAGTTTAAATCACGACATTCACTGGGGGAATCCCGCTCGTTTGTCATTCATTAGCAATGTGATGCATTCACTATTACTGCCTCTTCACATATGGCTATAGTCGACATTCACGGCTGCATTCACTGGGGAATCTTGCCCCGTTTGTCATTCATTAGCAATGTGATTTCGAGATAGAGATTGTACACGGTTACCTTCATGACGACCCGCTTAGAACCCGGCCATGCCTGGCCATTCAATGATACATTTCAAATCAATTTACTTTATGCAGTACTTCGCTTTATCGCTCAAATACATGCACACATGCATACGTGTGGATGTATTATTTCAATAACAACGTTCAAGTCAATATACTTATGTATATATATAGGTAGTATATATATATATATATATATATATATATATAGTATTTGATAATTAGCATTCATAACCGATCACAATCGTGATTTTGTCTCATATCATTTATGTATGACAAACATTTCAAATAACCATCATTCCAATCAATATATATGCTTATATATATATATATATGGTATATATTTCACAATTAGCATTCATAACCGATCATAACTCATATTTCATCTCCAATATCACTTTCAGACATCTTTTCAAAGATATACTCAATCTATGTACACATTTCATATACCCATTTCCACGATACCCGCTTATATAATTCATTCACGTATACTCATTTATGTATACTCATTCATGTGATTCACTTTCACGTATACTCATTCCTTATACTCATTCATATGTACTCATTCATATGCTCATTTACGATACTCAAGCTTCATTTGTTATTATCATTTTTCGTTATATGTGATAATAATAATATATCACTTAACCACATTATGTGTTCCCGACATATTGCCTCGCATGTTACAATCATGTTTCACCTGTTTTCATTTTCATTTTCCATAATCATTTTCATGTTTCATGAACAATATCTTTACATTTTTCATTTTCTACATTTTCCTTGTTTCATGCCAATTACATATGGCACTTCATTCTTGTGAAGTATGATGTAGGTGGAATCACACCTCATTCATATATTCTTATTCCTCTATGTATCTACTTTACTTAGAAGTGGAATACCAATCCAATCGGATCATCCAAATGTCCAAAGTTGCGGCATTTCATGCCAAACTAGTCGGGTTACCCGCGGATTACACTAGAACAGTTCGTATTACAATTTTTTTCTGGGATCCTAACTTCATGTTTGACTTCTAGGTCAGGCTATTTTAAAGATAAGGTGCTAAGGGTTCTATTCCAACTGAATCACCCAATTCGAGCACCGAAACTCGTTTTACGTCCAAACAACCCGACTACTCTATGTTCAAAGCTGGAACCAGAATGAATTTGGCTTGCATGGCCCTACTTTGAGTGAATTTTTAGGCCACTTAGAATGAATCAGAATTTGGCGATACCTATTCTTTAAGTTTTGTTCTCCTGAAGTCTATTTTACGTAGCCACTTGAATCACTCAAACTGATAGTGCTGAGCAAGCTATGGCCAAAATACAAAAACTGGTCGAAACTGGGAAAGCAGAACAGGGTGTACTGGTACACGTCTAACATGTACCGGTACATGTTTGCCAAAAACGACTAGAACATAAGATGCATCAGATATTTGTCTAGGTGTATTTGGCACATGTCACGAAAAATGCCCAGAATGTGTATTTTTCATCCCTTTTTCCATATTTTTGATACTCCAATTCAATTCCTATACTATATACACCTCAAAAACCATTTCAAATTCATCTTATGATCTCTTTTCTACTCATTTCATCTTTCAATTACATGTCTTTCTCTCAAAATTCTTCACATTCCTCCAATAATTGAACAGGCACAACCCATACATAAACCAACATGATGATTTGTTATAGGCTTAGTTCTGAAATCCCAACTCACCTTTTCATCGAACTACAGTTCATCCAAAAAGAGAGTGATTTATATGCTTCTTACCATTTGCTGTTTGATCAATTTTATCTTCTAAGAAACCAAGGTTAAGATGCAATTTGATCAAAACTCTAGCTTTGGAGAAAGAGGATGCTACAACCACAAGCCTTAAAATTCCATAGATCCACCAGGAGGGCTTCCAGAAGTTCCGCATACTGAGCTCGCTTTGCTTGCCCTTCCTCTTCTTCCTCTCTTCTTCTTCCCTCCTTTCTCCTCTATCCATGCTTTCTTTTGGAGACCAAAATATAAGATATTTTGATCTTTCCCTATGCCAGTGTTTGGCCAAGTCAAAACCATTTTTGCTTTTGAAGTCACACTGAGATCTTGGTCCCATTTTCTTATTTCATATTCTCGTGAGCTTCTTTTTTTTTTTTTCAGATACACCTAAACCAGGCAACCTCCTTTCTAAATTCAGTTCGGCAGAGCACTTTGTGGTTTATACTCATTGTCCCTGGGGTGGGGAAATTGACCATTTACCCTTGTTCAATATTGCTTCCTAAGCCTCCATAGCCATTTTATTTCCAAAATTCATATTTAAATAGCTTTAATATACCAACAACCAAACGCTAGGTATATTTCGGGTGTTACAACCACACATTTCCAGAAATGAAGGTAGGTATTAGGAATCCATAAATTCAGAGATTCAAAAGTTCCATCACAGAAAGGGCAAAGCTACCGAGAGAAAGTGCTCTAGGGTCGAAGTCATTAAGTGACAGGTTTTTGCAATGATTTGCATTTAAGCTCAAAATAGAAGTTCTAATTTGATTATGGGATTTTAAAAATGGAAGCAGGATTTAAGATAGAAAATAATAAGAAAATGGAAAATAGAACTCCTGAACTCAGAAATCACTAGATGCGTAGTCTTATGTGTCATCGAGAGGTCCCTGGGTTATTTCCTCGCTGCTGAGACAATTCAGCACATCTCCCAAACCGGATCTTCATTAGCTAGAAACTGAATCCCAAATACTATCCTTTGAAAATGGCATTCACTAGCCATTATGTTCTAAATACTCAAACGACTTCCTTGACTCACGCTACAATGGCACAATGATAACCAATAGCATCACGAGATCTGGAGAATAAGCATCGCGAGCATCAAGATTACTAAAGTAATCGACTCATCTGAAGAAGGAATTAGCGGGGGACGTTCCATTCCGGTGAAAAAGGAGAACAACAGCGCTAAAGATCACCGCAAAAATAGGGACCTCTGCGGTTCATGATCCCGCACCCAGCGCTTCTTCTCGCTGCAAGGAGGAACGTGGCTTCCAGCCCTCTGGTATCCTTCAGTTGTCATCCCTGAGGTGTCTTCCGTCGCCCAAAGCAAGAAAATGAGAAAAGGAGCAAGAATGAAAATGCTAGAAGAAAGTCTCAAAATCGACATTAATTCATTCAAGGATAGGCTACTCGAGGCGATATACACTCCAGCAGCAAAAAATAAATTACAAAAGAAGCCATAAAACCACAAAAGAATAATATAAGAGAGTAAAATGGAAGAAAACAAAATAATAGTGGGAACAAAAAAACTGCCATATTGCCAGAACAAGGCGGGTTCTTCTGATGAAGAGGTCGATAGCGGAATATGCGAGAGCTTCCTATAAATCCCAAATCGGTGTCAGCTTCTTCCGTCTCGACCGTAACATGATGATCAGAATTCCTTATGCTCGATCACTTTAATAATTTGTCGATTAGCTCGTGAAACGTAAATCACAAAATGCTAATAGTAGAATATAGGGACTCATCGTGCAAATCTGAAGACTATAATGATTAATACGCCAAAAAGTAATTTCAAACCTATAATAAATAGGGTTCAAAATAGCACTTTTTGAGGACTAATCATTTACTAAATTGATGGAACAAAAAAACTTATAATTTCACAAAGATAAATAATTTAATACAAACCTGATAATTTTTATAGACATGGTCACCAGAACTTCTAGAAATATTCTTCAAGACAGGAAGACATCTTCCGATCCATCATGACTCTCCAATGTCCAGAACTTTACATATTAGCCACAACTAATCAATAATTATCAATGAAATAGATTATGAAATATCCTGGAAGTTTGAGCTTTAAGTTTGAGATATTATTTATGATATGCATAAGCATAGAGCATATTCCTTATTTGAGCCTATAAATAAATATCACGTCATCAAATCCAATAACAGAAGCCAAATTCCTCCCTTATATATATTCAATAAAGAACTTTATTTGCCTAAGATCATCGTATTAAGTATAACATAACTGGGGTAAGATGACAAGTTTGAGGGAATATTATATCAAATTAGAACAAAGAAAAGGTTGAAAAACAATCCAAAGGGTAAGAAAACATGAAAAAGACAGCAAGTTTATGGTGGGAAAAGATCAAGGAGGAATGAGTTTGGTCCGTAGCCTTCCTCCTCGTAGAACAATTAAGTCCTTAGCAGTTCAACCCAACAATGCCACTGGTATGGGGAGTTATTGACCCAAAGTTCGCATATGGGTGGTAGAAAGTTTAAAAGACCACGATTGCAATCATTCCAAGAACCGATGAAATGAAAGTGAAAAAGCTTCAAACGAGAAACGTGATTCTTCAGTATAATGCCATGAAGATAAAAGATAAGGATGAAGAGAATATGGAAAGGATGCACCAAACCGTAGGGTAGGCGCGGAAAACAAAGAAGCTGGAGTGTTCAAGGGATAGGTATCAAAGGCAAAAGTGGTAAGTTGTCACAAGAATCGTAATAAGACATAGTCTAAATTGTCCACACCATCTACCCACTACCCAATAGATTACGCCTGTAAAAAGACATATTTGATCCTGAATGGTAATATGCTTACATTAGTGGAGATTAATATGATAAATGCCATAGAGTTCATAAGAATGTACAGAATGCCAACCCAGTGTACACTCCCAGTCGTAACTCCATTCGGCGGCAGAAATAAAGTGAAGACAAACAAATATTTGACACTCAGAAGAAGGGATATGAATATTTAAATACGTTTACACCTCATTGAATTATTTGTTTATTCAGTAAACTAATTGAAAACCTTCCCCGATTACAGACACAGAAACACATGTTTAGAATAATTTACAACTCACCTTGTCTCGACCATTCTGAGTTTAGAATAAAAACGTCCCAAAGAAAAGTTAAACTATTTAAGGACAATTTTTTCTATATTTTCTCTGTCGTAGGGCTTCAAACTTTAAGTTTAGACTTGATGAGTCTAAAATCATCTATTTTAATCCATTTTCCGAATACGTTTCAAAAATAGTTTTTGAAGAGGTATTTTTATGCTTAAAAACATTTAATATATCATCAATCTCTTGTGTTGGTAAACAATTATGCCAGAAAAATGAGAACTGCAAGATAGCAAAAGAGGAAAATGCAAGAGTCTCGTGTCGGTGATATAAGTTTTGTATGTCACACACAAATAAAACATTGAAGGAACTGGGAAGGTTACCGTGGTTCGCCGGTCAGAAAGACTACGAACTTAAGGCTAAAAGAGTGTTTCGCTGGGTCGCTAATCGCAAAGTTTCTATCATGACAGAGAACCTCAGAAGATTTTGAAGAAAGCCAGCCGTATGACAACCCTGAATCTATCGACATACTTGGCAGGTAATGAAGAATCAGTCACGAAGCATTATGGGCCCTATGCGCAACATATAAAAGCTAAAGATACGATTAAACCCGCCACGAGAAGAGAATTCGTCACGTTACAAAATATCGGTAAAGGCAAATACAACAACTAAAGGTAAGTAAGTTTTATGTTACGACAAAGTTCCTCAACTGGCCACCAAGAAGGGTCAATCGTATAACACGAAACCCGCATTGCAGGCGAGAATATATTCTGAGCTTACAACATTAGTTGCAAATTTTTGTTCATACAGAAGATAAACTACGCCGACAAACCAAACACGATGGTAAGATCTATACATGACATTCAGAAGAGCAACACAAACATCACACATGCAGGCTTATGCAGATCTTAAATAAATCATTGAAGGCAGAATTTGGTCGCCATATAAAATCGGAGGCTCGCAACAATAAAAGCTATAGATGAAATTATCTCGGCAGAATAGAAATCGTCATCAAGATAGTGAAACCACAAAGAAAACTGAGATGCGAGTTACGCAACCGGAAGCTTGCAACATAGATTTCTGTCGAAATAGAATATTCAAAACGTGCCAACTACAGAACAATGAAGATCATGTCACTAACAGAAGATGCTAACTTTGTTCTGATAGGAACCATCGAGGAATCAAAGATAGATGGTTTGTTGGTAGAAGGGCAAACTCGTCATAGAGCAGATAAATTAAGAGAAAACGTTCATTAATGTGGAAAATTATGTCTGAACGGTCGGAGGGATATAAGAAGTTGAAGCAAGGCAAGGTAGATTTTGTGTCACGCACACAAAGCCATCTGCGCCGTATATTATTAATTAAGACTTGGCATTCATAGTATATGTCGCGACAATATAAACAAAGAACAAAGGGAACGCCCAAGTAAAGCCTGGTACAAAGTCAGAAGATTGCGTCACAACAAAGAGTAAAGGTCAATGACAAGGACTTGAGTTTGCGCCTGGGATACCTTTATGTCAGCAAAGCGTCCAATTTAAGCCAAACTTGGGGATCCACAATGCACTAATGTAGTATGCTCCATCATCGAAAGTCTACAACAGACGATTCAGTACCTTAAATGCCCAGCTTCCTTTTCGTGGCTCTATGAAGTTTTCCCGTAGAAGCTGTAAGACCCCTTTACTTTATTTTTTTATTTATTTTTTATTTCTTGATTTTAGTAGATTTGAATAGTAGGTTAGTTTTTATTTTTGTTGTTTTTTCTCTTAATTTTCTAGATTTCGGGGCATTGTAATCATCATGAGTTGGTGCGCTTCTTCAGAATCCTTCATCATCTTTTCTGATTTAAATGATGTTGGAAGGTTTAGTGAGTTCATTTATTTCGCTTTTTTTATGATTTTGTAGAGTTTTTTCTCTGATCACTAATGATATGAGTAAACCATTTCTGAAAAGTTGAAGTCGGAAATGGGTCATTGAAGATAATCATTTTGTTTATATAAGAAGAGCTTTAATTAATTCTTGAATTATGATTTGTATTTTTGAGAACTTCATTTGTTCTATCACCATGTACCCAATGCATAGAAAATGTGATCTCACTCCGATCAAGAGCCCTCCTGAGTGACACAGAGATAGAAGTAACCTGAGTGCAGAGTAGTCATGTGGTACAGTAGACCAATATAAGCAATATGAACTAATGAACTTTGAAGGATTTCGACAGATCACCTTCAACTTACTTATGTTAAGAGAAGAATGAAGTATCCGTTAATCACCTGTGAGGTCTCTCCTCTTTAAATTGATTCTCGATCCCAAAGAGTTTTAGATATAATCAAGGAGATGGAAATTTACATCAAAAGTGTGGATAAGGTGTCAATCAAATCGAGAAGTTTGTAACATCTTTGTTCATGGGGTAAAGAATTCTTTAGTCCTAGGAGATCCTAGGCAGAAGCAAAACAAAAGAAAAATAGGCAAACCTGGGTAGGTTATATATTGCTAAGTAATCATGGTAACGCGTTCTAAATGTAATAAGAGAACTTTTAATAACAGAAGGTTAAGGAGAACAAACGATAAAACACACTTTAATCTTTGAAACTCAAGTTGTAATTTGATAGGTTTGAGCAGAATCAAACAGAAGGTAAAATTGATATTATTAACAAGATTCACGTCCTGCTTGCCTCACTCAAGAACTCTGGAATCCCCACTTGTTAAACTTTACTTTTTGTACATTTAAGATTTCATCAGAGCTACACTTTAGTCTTCTTGGTTATCAATATCATATCAATGAGTTCAAATAGTAATGATCTTGAGTAACATGGAAGGAAGGTCTTGATTGATATTTGCAGTACTTCTCGTGAGGAAACATAACTCGACTTAAATATCCACTTCCTTCGGCCTTTGTACCGACATGCGCACTGAGGATTAAGCCACTACACGGCACAAAGTTTAAATGAGTCATCTTACAAGAGAGAACAATTCCATCTTTTCATACATATGAAAAAATGGTCTCAACAAGTTTTTGGCATTGTTTCTTGGGATTAGGTAATAGTCCTTTGGTAGCAATGTCATAAATTTGTATATATCAATTGGTCTTAACAAGCATCTCATTCTTATCACTGTTCACTGTATCCATCACTATTCTTCTCTTCCATTTTAATATTATCTGCCTTGACTCTTTTCAACTTGGATAATGTTATTTCAATTTCCGGATCAAGTGGCAATAATTCAAAAGTTGGCCTTCTATGCATAAAATAGGTACCTAAAATCACCAAACACACCTAGAAAACAAAAGTAAAAATAAAATAAAAACAAAATAAAAATAAAAGAAATAATGCAATGATTCACAAACAAAAAGATTTTTATTTTGTTTTATTTTTTTTTCTCAAATTAGCAAACTTCACTTTTTCTAGAATATCAATCCAAACACCAAAAAACCATTAGAATCCTTGGAAATGGCGCTAAAAATTTGTTAGGTTTGTAGTGTGTATATATAAATGGAATAACCTAAGCCTACTAGTGCACGGGTCACAAGTAATAAAGTGGTTTTCTTTTATAAACCGAAATCGTTCCCTCGAGGATTGTATTGGTTTTATGGGGGATTGAGTACCCCGACTACTTGATTAGTTCACTATCTGAGTGTCCCAATGATGTAGTGATGTGAAGTTTTGGAAATATAAAAACAAAGATAAACGAAAACAAAGGCGAATTTGTAAAACATCGAAGCAATTGAATAAAAACAAGGAGAAAAAGAATTAGAGAGGAACCAGGGTTAATTATCTTCAATGATGCTTAGTGATTCATCTAGATAAGGCACGGGCTGAATGAATTATGACTGAAATTGGTCCTAGGACATGGTATAAGGATCCCACTCTCATGTTCCCCCTTAATTTGCTCGCACTATCCACTTATTCATAGTTATGTCCTTATAGGTCAAAAGGGTGATACTTTTCCTAGACATTTTTCCTAGGGAGTTCTATTGGTCACTGTTATGTTCTTGCAATACAACTGCCCAGACTAAGCTTAGATTGGTCACAATTACGTTCTTGCAATCCTCACTTAATACCATTTGATGTCCCCTCCTAGTGAAATCTATTTAGTATTAGACATTTCTAATTCCCTTAACTTCTTTAACTAGGTTAATTTGAATTCCAATTAATTGACTCACACCTTAAGAGAATCAAATCCAGATTTTAGGGCAAACATCCGAACTGTCACCAAGGAAACCCTAGTAAAGTAATCTAAAACCCAATTCTTAGCATGCATCAATTAACTAAAATCATAATCTTCCATGCATTAACACCAAACATATCAATCCAAGCATAAATCATACAACCAAACTAGAAATTAGATGAATCAAGCATCAAATCCAATAGCCAGCCCTATAGAATGTCTAGCCAATCATTTAAACCATCAATTTTAGCAAATTCATAAAATTGGAGGAATTGAAAGAGGAGTAGAGATTGAGATACAAAATAGTGATAATATGGCAATAGTCTTCAATCTCCAACTCTATAGCTGAAATTAACACTCTACAAGGTCTCGCTTCCAAGAATTCTTCAATTACAAATCTAGATTCGTCACAAAATCCCTAAATATAAGAGAAATCTAGCCTAGAAAATGGATCTATGATAATAAAGAGAAAACCTTAGAATAGGAACTTCCAGCCTCAAATATTGAACGATAAAAACAAAGAAATAAAAGCTTATAAAGTAGTTTGGGAAATGGGCCTAGAAAGATGGGTTGAGAATGGCACAATTTCCAAAATTAGGCCGCAATACTGGGGCATGTAAATCCAATGCCGTGATAGTGAGGCTGAATAAAACTTGATATTCCAAAATTTCAATGGATGTCGCGGCATGTGATTCCAATGCCGTAACATGTTAGTGTTGAATGCTGCATTTTCCTACTTTGATGTCATGACATGTCAGTGTTGATCATCCCTGGATCATCTTGGATGTTACAGCCTTCAGTTCCAATGTCGCAACATGTGAAAACCCAGATAAATTTGAAAATTTTCATGAAATGGTAAATTGTTGCTATAGTGCAGGTTGAAAACCTGGAAGTTTTTTAGATCTTGGATGAGGAAACAAACCTCACCATTGGGTTCGTCTCGCGAAATTTAGTTAGCCATGCGAATTTCGTTGAATTCCGAGATAGTCATAATTTCATGTTTTTCGAGGCAATGGGCGTCGGGTGACACATGGAAAGCCATGTGTCAAAATGCATGCAAATACATGTAAGACACATGGAAATCCATGTGTCAACATGCATCTAAATGCATCAGACATGCAAGCCATGTGTCAAATATGTCTAAATAAGCCATGTATAAATGGAGATGTTTGTAAAAGGAGGGGAGAGGAGGAAAGGAAAAGAGAAAGGGAGGAAAGAAGAGAAAAGGAAAGAAGAAAAGAGAAGAAAAATGAGGAAGAAAGAAAAGGAAAGATAGGAAAGAAAGAGAGGAAAAGAAAAGAGAGAGAGAAGGAGAAGAAAGGGAGAGAGAAATAAGGAGAAAAGGAAAGCGGTGTTCCTATAGTTGGAACTCGTTGAACCAAGAAGTAAAGTCCATATATTCAATGAGGGCTACGTTACAAGAGGTAGGTTTCCTCCTACTTCGATTTATTTCACGCCTAGAGAGGGCTTAGATGTGGGGGCCTAGCGATTCGCCCCACTTAGAGTAAGTATTTCATTATGTCGTCTGTTTTTTGATGTGGGACGGTCATGGACCGAGTATATGAGTTCCCGGGACCATCGAGGCTGAGCATGGCATCTCAGAACTGAGAAAATATGGGTAGAATGGAAAATGGGGTATGCCCGAATTTCCACACCACCCTGTAGTCGTCGGCGCGCCTTATCTTCGGACGACCATAGCTTTCGGATTCGAACTGGAATTTCTTGCGTTCTTGGACTCTACGAGGAGCTCGTTTAGTGCGGAATTTAACTCCATAATGAGAGTGCTTAATGAAGCCATGGGCTAAGCAGTGGGATAGGTCATGGACAATTGAGAAACGGTCCGTTTTGGTTTCCTGAACTTCTGTTTTCGAAATCGGGTTGTATCTAAAATGCTCGAGGCTGCGTATGGCACGAGTAGGAAATTTCTTGTTGAATTTTTGCGTGCTATTTATAAAAGCTGGAATTTCTAGACTAAGTCTAGATTTTTTCAAGGCCAAGTGTGGCCGGATTTATGGCCGGGAATGGTTAATGTGTGTTATTACTGTAAATTGAATAATATGTTAATGTGTGAAATTATGTGATATATGTGGGATAAAAATTAAAATTATTATATGCATTAAACATAATTTATCCATGACACTTGACATGTAATGTGTGATTTATATGTTGCATGTGACACGTAAGCATTACATGTATGAAATGACATGCAATGACACTGCATTGCACATTTATGCATGGAATGATGCATGACATGGTGTGAGTCATGGAAATGATCGATCCTGTGTTTGTGGTTCGATGGTACATCATGAATGCAAATGATTCTCGGAGAGTGTCCACTATATATATATATATATATATATATATATATATATATATATATATATACTTTATATATATATATATATATATATATATATATCGAAACATGTGTTGGAATCCAGTGATAAGAAAACTCAGCGGAAATAAAAAAATTTAATGAACTGCATCAGGATCCAAGTGGTTTGATGAAACTAAACAATGAATCAAGGAAATCCAGATCTTACCTCTTGTAGACTGAATCCTTTTCAACTAGTGCAAATTTTCTTGATCACACACACGTTGAAAAACAAAACGAAACTCATAAGAGCTTGATCAACAACAACGAGCCAAGACGATGCAGTGTGCAAATGCCTTTAAAGGTATCCACACGAACGACTAATGGATGGGATGGATGTGCTAGCACCTTATGATAGGTCTTTGTCCCACAAAACCAAAGACACCTTAGTGTCTTCCAAAACTCTAAAAAGAATTCTCTCTCGAAGCCGCCACTTCAAAGAACCACCCACTTTTGAATTGATAAGCCCATATTTGTATCAAGCCTCCCCAAACCCTTTTATTAAAATGAATTTGACAAATTCCGTAACTATTAATGGGCTTGGAAGGCTTGGAGGGCTGAGCTTGGGTAGGCCAATCATGGGGCTAAAGAGAGCCTTTCTAACATCCATTATAGCTCATTCTTGGAGTGTGACCCTATAGGTTCACTCAATGTTGACGAGCCCCGAATCATATTCTAAGCCCACAAGTTATGGTCTAGCAAGACATTATAACTACCGTCAAGTGGTCGATGACTCGAAAAACCTTACCATAGTATGATATTAGTCCTTTGTCACACGATGTCTTGATTAAGCACATAAGCATGGATGAAGTCATGTTTATACAACAATCGTTTCTTGATTCTCAAGTAAGGCGACTAAAAAATTATATTGATAACTCCTATCAATACTCATTGAGGCTGCGGCCATGCACGGTCTCGCATAAAGGAGCGATAGATCTCACTCAATTAAGAGCGGGACAAATTCCTTCACTATCACTCACATTCCTCCACATGATTCTTTGTACTGACCATGCTTTGTATTACATCTTGTTAAAGGCGTCATTGAGCTACTTCAAGACACGAAGTTCCTCATGTGGAATCCATGGTGAATTGGTCGGACTCAAGCTCTGCCACTCTTTGCAATGAGAATTACTAATGACATAATCCATGTAGTATTTCTCATAGCGGGTCGATCATTAACATGAACTTTAACATGTATTTATATTCGAGTAACATCTTATGTTCATGACCTGACAAAAGCGTGGTCTTTTCTCGAGAGAAAACACCAGCCAGTGCTCACTATTATTCCCCATAGTAATGATTGATATAGACTATTTAGAATAGTGTTCTTATGCCTTAGGTTTTACTATCAAGTCATGCCACTTGATGACATAAAAGTTGAGCGAATTTTATCAAGTTAAACCACAATTTTAAATAATAAGATAAAAAATGATAAATACGTCATGTATATAAACATATAATGATAATGTATGCTGCCATTGGGCTAAAAACATATCACTAACAATCTCCCGCGCCTAAAGCCCGATCGGGCATAATCAGAATACCATCGATCTGGCATATGACTATCATGCTTTGACGTAGAAGAGGTTTAGTCGAAAGGATCGACCCAACAACGTCATCATTTATGAACTACATATCTTAGCATCTCCTCTCTCTAATGATCTCACTTGAATGAGGTGGAAAGCGGCAGTATGTGTTTGGACCAGGTGATGTGGGGCTCACCAGCTCCTGGCTTGAGCAGCTAGCCCATTATTATCATAATAGATGTCCATTGGGTTTTTGTAATGCTAGAAACGACACCCGATCCCCAAAGCCTCAATTTGATCCAAAGCGCCTCCTTAGGCGCATGGCGACTATGTGCTAACCTGTAGTAGAATCGGCCGTGTGTCTTCTTGGAACCTCCGACTCACGACACCTCCATTCAAACAAAACAAAACCGGATTGCGATATAAAGTCATCTAAGTCGGGTGAAAACCCGACATCGATCATAACCACTTTCAACAGCTACGCCTTCTTGTCACCATAGATCAAAAAATATCCTTGGTTCTTACCAGTACTTAAGGATATTCTTGGCTATATCATTGACATTACTGGATACGATTGGAATCTACTTGTCATGCTTAAGGCATAGGAGACATCAAGTCAGGTGCAAAGCATGTCATACATGACAGAACCAATAGTCGAAGCATATAGGATTTTATCCATGTGCTCTCTCTCGTCCTTCGTGGTTAGACATTGAGACTTATTGAGCTTAATTCCATGAGACATTGGAAATAAACCTCTCTTGGAATCTTGCATGCTAAACCTCTTTAGCATTTTTATTAAATGTACCCACTTTGACTTCCGGGGCAGGCGTAACAAGTGAATCTATCTATATAAAATCTTTATGCTGCCTGGGATGTGGCGACTTAAGCTAAGTCTTTCGTGAAAAACATTTCCCCTGACCAAGACTGACACTTTACGAGGTAGGGATGTCATTTCAATGAGTAAGATGTCAGATCCACATACAACGCTAAGAAGATAATTTCCTCCCACTAACCTTCTTGTATACACAAGGCTCATCTTCATTTTTTCATAAAGCGAACTCTTTAACGACCTCATCAAAATGAAGATTCGACTTCAAATGAAGCTTGCTTTTTGAAATCACCGTGGATATTTGAAGCTTACACACTTTGATAGGATATAGGATTGACAAAACCCTCGAGGTTGTGTCATGTACATCCTCGAGTAAAGTTCCATTGGCGTTGTGTTGACATCCATTTTCAAATCTCGTAATCATAGTGCGCGATAACTTAAGAAGAATCCTAATAGACTTCAAGCATAACAACGGGTGAAAGGTCTCGTCATAGTGTTCGATACCATGAGTTTGTTTTACGAAACCTTTTGCAACAAGTCAAAGACTTGAGAAGATCATATCATGTTTGATCTTATGAACCATTTACAACAAGAAAATGACCTTAGCACCCTCAGAGTGGATCGGCAAATTCTAAACACAGTTATCGTACATTGATTAAATCTCGAACTTCATGGCAGAAGCCATTTTTCGAATCTACGGGCTCATCATTTGCCTGCGCTGATAGGTTATGGGCTCATCTTGATCCACAAGCTACGTGGTTTTGTCTTTGAATTACGAAATCCCATATCTCTTGGGCTGCATGATGAATCCTCTTGGACCTTCGTGGGCCTTGTGTGAAAGATGTCGGCTATGACCCAGTTGTGAGTGCTTGTGGAAATTTCATGGATGGCTCGGTGGCAGCTTGTGGTTCTTGAACTTCTTCAAGAGATGTCTTACTCCCACTGACTCTTTTGGAAATGAACTCTCTTTCCAAAAAGACTCCATTACGAGCAACAAACACTTTGTTCTCAGATGGGATGTAAAAGTAGTACCCTTTTGTTCCTTTGGATACCAGCGAATAAGCACTTATCGATTTGGATGCTGGCTTATCGAGCTTTAACGCTTACATAAGCTTCTGGCGAAAATCTTGAGAAAAGACAAACTAGGGCGCTTTCATCCACAACTCATATGGTGTTTTCTCAACCACTTTTGTTGAATTCTATTCAATAAGAGCATGGCAGTCTCTAATGCGCATATCCCAGGAAAGGATATTGGAAGGAATTTGTTCGACTCATCATAAGATCGAACCATATCTAATAAGTTCGATTTCTCCTTTCGAGATACACCATTCCATTGTGGTGTTCCGAGGGTGGAGTGAGTTGTGAGACTATCCAGTCACTTAAGATGATCATTGAGAAATTTTGGCTTAAGCCCATTCACCACCTCAATCAGATCGAGTGTTTTGATGATATTCTTTCAAGGCGATTTTTGTACTTCATTCTTGAATAATTTTGAACTTTTCAAATGATTCGGACTTATGCCTCATTAAGTAGATGTAACCATATCTACTAAAGTCATCACGATAAGTAATGAAGTCGCAGAAATAACCTCCTCACAACAATTAGGCTTATTGGTCCTACCAAAAATACGTATGTATAAAGGCCCGATAAGTCACTAGCCTCTCAACGTAATCGGCAAAGGAGCCTTGGTCATTTGCCTAATGTATGAATTCACATGTTTTCAAATGACTCTAAGTCAAATGAATGTATTAGCCCATCTTGATGGAGCTTCAATATGTTCTCATTGACATAGCCCAACGAAATGATGCCCGTAGGTTGGATTCAAGTCGTGGACTTCGAACCTCTTAGTATCGATGTTATAGATGGGCTTGGGTTTGTTCCATGTTTAGAACATAGAGACCATTAGATAAATGAGCATTCCCATAAAAAAAATAATAGCATTATAGATGGAGAAAATATTATTCATAATAATAAAGTGAAATCATCCCACGTCCAAGCAAGAAGGCGAAATAATGTTCTGCTCACGGCGACATGACCAGCAGATTAACTTGGTGAAACCGAAGTCCGCTGGGCAGAAGTGATCATGAAGCTCTTCATGACTGTGTGACGCTGCCCAGCAATTCCGCACTCAGTGGTCGCCGTAGCTGGCGATGATGCGCGGCGAATACCGCATTCTGATCTTGAGGATCCACATCGATATCTAATACCCATGAGCGGTAAAGTGATTGACTGTAACATCAAATACAGCGGTGTTGTATAAAGCGCTCTTCTTTCTTCGAGATCTTCAAGTAAGAGCTTACAATTCCTCTTTCGGTACGAGCCTTGTTCATTCTGAGAAGAAGCAAACTCCCTCCTTGGCGGCTTTGGCTTTTGGCGCTTAAGGCTTGGATTGTCCTTTGCCTTTCTTGGCCTTGTGCCTTTTCCCTTTTCCTTTTCTTTTCATGACTTTCCCCTTCCGAACCATAAGCCTTCGGTTGTCTTTTAAATGTTTGTCTCAACATTCTTTAACATTCCATGTAACTCCGACAATGAATTTCTCCCATATGGTGCATGTGTAGTCCATAACAAATTGATCATAGGTCGGTAATGAACCTAGAATCGGATCGTGCTTGACTCATGACTAATGGAGCACCAAGCTTATCAAGGCGATCGATAGAGACCCTTCATCTTTAGCACATGTGCCTTGGCGAAGTGCCTGTAGTCATCTTGCATGCATTGATGCTTTGGAGGTTGTAAGCCTTTCTTGGCGATGCTTGCTCTTGGAACATTCTCTTGAGATGCTACATCATATCAAATGCCTCCATTTCCTCAAATTGTAAAGCTCAAAGTTCATGATTTGTAAGCATAAGGCAGATTTACATCCATAGAGTCATTCAAAATGCTTACTATAAAAGCATCCCTTTTGGCTTATGGGGCATTGTTAGCGGAGGTTCGTGGGGTTTCATTATCAGAACATCACGTCTTCCTCTCTTGTTTAAGGGACCAATCCTCGAATTTCGAGACAATCGGGGAAGTTTGTCCCGATAAGTTTTCCTTTTCAAGGGCGGATCGCGAGAGTAAATGTTAATGTGTGTTATTTGATGCCATTAGTCACACATACAAAAATATGCAAAGCTTTTAATAAAATGAGGTCTTCATCTCCCACTAAAATTAATAACTCTTTAATTAACAAAGAAACAATCTTATAGTTTCTTAGTGGGTGAAAATCCATGTTTGACTCAAATTCAAGCTCAGCTTTGGCATAACACTTGAACTTAAGCTAACTAGGTAGAAAACTCTTTCCTTTTATGCCCTTAGGCTGGCGGATTATGATGGCCTAGTTAAGTCTAACCATATTTATAAATCTTATGGATAATACTTAGTATCCATCATGTCTTCTACTAAGATGTTGATACACCACGGCACTAGCGAAGCAACTATATTAAGGCGATCGAAGTGATGACAAGTGTTTAAATTATGGAAGGCATTTTATGACTTAATATTTTATGTGATGAAATTATCAGTTGTTAGGCAAACTTTATAACATATACGGCCATCTTGTACAAAGCATATTAATAAGCATAAATGTAAGCACGTGACATGTCATGACATTCTAAGGTGATCTCCATGGCCAGCCATATGGAGTTGGCAGGATTACCTTTACCAATGCCTTGTAGCTTTATGGGCTTGTCTCCAGAAAAACGGGCCTCCATTCTTTGTTCTTCTTCATTACAAACAAGTAATAATTGTATGCTATTTTATGCTAAAAAATAATAAAGAGACACACATGTTGTGTCGATAAAAAAAAGCTTGACGACACCTTGGCGTATGCTTGTATAATGAAAAAGAGACACACATGTTGTGTCGATAAAAATTAACGACAGTGGGTCTTATTTAAAAATACAAACCCATAATTAATACACACTTAATCGTGGAACTAAGGGCCATGACATCACCATACCAAAATTGAATATAAACACATTAAGCACGTAATCGATTTATGAATATAGTGCTTTCTGTTACGGCGTTAGTCACACATAAACAAATTTTAAAAGGCTAGCATGGGTGAGTTACTACTGGAAATTTCTCACGATCATTAATCACTAATAATTCTGGTCATTCACCAATGTTGAATTACTCTTAATCTAACGATCCATCATTAATTTGGAACAATCCTGCCAATGTGTAATAATGTAATAGTCGATCTTAATGTGCTTAGCAAGTCACTGCGATTAGAAATAATCTATAGCGATCGATTCTTAATATACAACATTATTAGTATGATCCTGCGATTGAAATAATGCAGTAACGGATCCATTCTTAATGTTTAATATTGTGTGTAACATTCTGCCCGATTAAGAATAATGCGTAACGATCCCGATCTTAATGTCTAACATTAATGTGTACTTGATCCTATTGATTAAGAAATAATTTGTAACTTGATCTATTTTATGTCTAACGATGTGTAACAATCTAAATTAAGGAAATAATGCATGCCGGTCTAATCGAATTGGGAACACAGAATTACGAACTCAAATTTGATTCGATCATCCAACGATCCCCAATCCCATTAGAGCTTTTCTAAGCAGAATCATTTTCAATTCACGAGTATGATGTTACAGGACTTCATCTGAGAAAAAAACATGATAAATTATCTTGATTATAAAACGGATGAACTAATGGATCATGGCATATCACATATGGAAAAAAAAATACACTAAACAAATCACGTTATATCACATATAAAAATCAGTTTCACGAATAGCGAGTGGCACGACCTTATTGAATCGGCGATAAGAAGCGCGTGAAATAAAAAAGCTTTAAGGCCCAAACGGCATCGGGATCAAGCGGTTTCATGAGCTAAGCGATGAGATCAGAATCAGATCTTACCTCTTGTAGATCGAATCCTTTTCGACTAGTCACGATTTTCTTAATCACACACACTTGTTTGAAACCTGAAACAAAACTCATACGGAAGCAATCCGGCGGCAACGAGCAAAAAGATGATCCGATTGTGCAAGCGCCCTCTAAAGTATCCACACGAACAACTAATGGATGGGATGGATGTCGCGCACCTTATGATAGGTCTTTGTCCCCTGAAAACCAAAGACACTAGTGTCTTCCAAAACTCTAAAAAATTCTCTACAAACAGCTGACTTCAAAAGGCCGCCCACTTTTAGATGATAAACCCCATACTTATATCAAGCCTCCCAAACCCTTTTATTAAAACGAATTTAAACAAAATTCCATTAACTATTAATGGGCTTGGGCTTGGGCTTGGGCTTGGGCTTAGGCTTAGGCTTGGGCTTGGGCTTGGGCTTGGGCTTAATCATGGGCTAAAGAGAGAGCCTTTCTAACATCCCATTATAGCTCATTCTTATGTGTGACCCTATAGGTTCACTCAATGTTGGCAGCGGGCCCAAATCATATCTAAGCCCACAAGTTATAGTGATAAATGAGACATTATAACTACCCAAATCAAGTGAATTCTATAACTCGAAAAACCTTACCATAGTATGATATTAGTCCTTTGTCACACGATGTCTCGATTAAGCATAAAGCATGGATGGAGTCATCTTTATACAACTTAATTGTTTCTTGATTCTCAAGTAGACTGACTAAACAAATGATATTGATAATTCCTATCAATCTCATTCGAGCACGGCCATGCATTTCTCAGTCTCACTTATCGAGGCCCGATAGACATCTCACTTTCGATTAGGCCCGGGACAAATTCCTTCGGTCGCTCACATTCCTCATGATTTCACGATGCCCAAGCCATATCACCACATTACCATCACATTAAAGGCGATCATTAAGCTACGTCAGACAATCTCATGTAGGAATCCATGGTGAATTAGTCGAAGGACTCAAATACCACTGCTACTTGATGAGCATTCGCGATGACATAATCCGGCAGTATTTCTCATAGTGGGTCGGTTCGATAACATGAACTTAGTATGTATTTATGTTATGAGTAACATCTTATGTTCATGACCTGACCGCGTGGTCTTTTCTCGACCATAGTCTTACTTCATTATTATTCCCACAATAATGATTGACTATGAACTATTGAGTAGTGTTCTTATACCTTAAGGTTTTACTATCAGTCATACTTGATGACATAAAGCGAAGCCAACTATTCAAGGATCTGATTTTATCAAGTTAAACCACAATTTAAATAACAAGATAAAATGATAAATGCGTCATGTATATAAACATATAATGACAATGTATATGCCACTGGGCTAGAGCATATAACTAACAGCATGTCCCTACTTCGTAGAAAGTAGTTTTCGGAGATTGTCCACAGTACTTCTAAGAGATTGACCAAAGTACGTATTAGAGATTGTCCACAGTACTTCTCGGAATGGCAAAGTACTAATCGAGCATCGATTAGTGCCCCAGTACTATTTTGAACCACATTTATTTCGGGTTTTGAGTCTTTTTGTATACTGATATTCTAATTAACCCGATTTACACATTCACGGTCCCTACTATTTTGCGATCGCATTTTGTGGCAAATTTTGGAGATTTTGCGAGCTAATCATGCCAACATTGTTGATTAGATCCAAACATGAGAAGAATTCGAGTCAAACTCAACACCGTAGATCGAGGAGACGAGAGGAAAGAAGAAGAAAATAGAAAAATGGCAAGGCTGCTTAGGGATGGGATGCGGGGGTATTAGCGCGGGAGAGGAAGCGGAAAATTTATTGACTGGCGAGAATTTGGTAACTAAAATTAACGTGAATGAAATTTTCCATTTCGTTTATCTTGTGATTTTATTTAGCTTACTCAATTATTAACTAATAGTACCAAGCTATATGTAATTCCCTGCATGGCGAATGGCGCCACGTGATTTTGATATTTTTGATTCCCAACGACCACGTTTTGATCAGTACCATTTTGTCCCTATTGTAATCTCATATTTTTAGGCATTTTTGTCATTTCACACATTTGGGTTGCGTTATCAAACCATATAAGTTTGTAACCTAACTTTTATCTTTAGGTACATCACGTAGCTTTTCTCTTTAGGTTTCTGAGTTTTCTCTCTTCTCTCCTCTTTCTCTCACTTTCTTGGGTGCAAACACCCTCGAGATAATGACTTTGGAGGATGAGCGGCTAAAACCCTTTCCTGTGAAGTGGAAGGTAGGCGGGGGATCTGCGGTACAACTGGTGGTTCCCTGTTGACACTTCCTGCTGGCGAGGTTTTTGTCGTGCAGTTTCCCTAATTTCCAACTCTCTAGGTTTAAAGCTTTTGATGTACTTTCTTTGACGATACTTGGCAAGCTTTGAGGTTTAGTGTATTCTTGGCTTTAGATACTAATATCCATTAGTGCCACTTACGAGCCCTTTGAGGTGAGTTAAGGGGTTAGATTTTTCCTTTGTAGGAACCATGAATGCTAAATAAATGCTTTTCCATCAAGGAAAATTGTGGGTTTAGTTTTAAGGGTTAAATGAAGATCGGGTTAGGGAGATGAGCTATGTCATCCTCCCAGCAGCGAGAAATAAACGAGGACCTCTCGGTTAACCTAGGATCTTAAACCCAGTGCCCAATGCTTCAAGGAGTTCTATTTTACATTTTTATTTTATTTATTTTTCAGTATGCAACCAACCACACCTTTGTTTTTCACAAAACCTTAAAATCAATTTAATTCACGATTTTGACTTACGCTCGAATCATTTGTCTGAAGAGCATCCAGTGTTGCGACCACTGACAGCTATCTTTGTGATGGCTTGACTCTGGCCGGTGGGAGAACAGAATATAAATTTTGTTGATTCATCACCCCCTACCGTGGCACGAATCAAAATGAAGTGATTAGGGGATGGTGCTAAGTATTTGTGGCCCGTGGAACACTTGTGATCTTAAATCCTGATTATGGTGAAATTTTCCTTTATTGTTTCTTTAATCGGTTTTGTTTTTTTATTGCATTTCACTATAAAAAAAATAAAAATAAAAAAAATTCTGTGGGAATTTACATTTTTTTTTGAGTGTTGCCTTGCTCTGGGGATTAGATTTTAGTGGGTTTGAATTGTGACAAATGGAAGAGGAAAGCAATCTAGTGAGTGTGGGTGGAAGTAACCCCAGGGCATATATGACAATGAGGGACTATCGGGGCAATTGATGGAGTTCACCATATGGTAGTGCCCACAGCCAGTTGGAGGAATCTGCAATTCCTCATAGGAACGAAGACCTCTAATGTGGTCCTCCACGAACCTCATTTAGATCTTGACTCCTAAATCACACCTCGGCCGCCTGTCCTTTCCCTCCATTTGAACAAGCCATTTTGGACCCATGCAGGATGTGGATGACTTTGTGGAAGAGAATAAAGAGTTAAAGCCCATTTGAATCGAAATTGTCAACGTGGAAGACAATTTGAACAAGAAAATAGATGAAATTTGAAAAATGACTATGAGCATAAAATGGGACGGCTGCGAAGATTCCTTAAGGAACCCCCCAATCAATCGTGACGGTGTCCACCGGAGGAAGGAAGTGCCAAAAGTGATACCATGGTGGAGGAATGGGTGTCTCTAATAGCCACAAGGAGCACAGTAGAAAAATTAGAGATCTGGGACTGGTGTTCTTTGTCTGTATGGGAGAAGAAGGAAGCAATCCTGTTGTTGAGACGGTGGAAGAGCCTGAGAGAACAATTTACCCCCACCCTGCGATTGGAGTCTTACATACCCACCTTCACTGCACACAATCCAACCAAAACACCCTCTTGCCAATGCCAAGACCTGAGCCCACTACCCAGTGTACATAGCCTTACATTTACGAGAAAACCCAAAACCAACCACGCTCCCAAAACCCATGCGATCCATCCTTTGCACGTACGGGAAATTTCAGCCGATTAATTGGCCTTTGTCACGAACTTTGCCACTACATCAAAAACAATGGCGGTACTCATCGCGCATGGCACGATGGTTAGTTCGGGTCTTGGGTTGTTTAGTGCAGTTTCCCGGCATTGAGCTCGCCGGTTCGGCTGACCTCGAGCTAAGGAGGTGGTTTGGAAACACAGTCTCCCCTTTTTGTTTTTTAAATTTTTTCCTTGTTTTATTTTATTTTTATCGTATTTTATCTTGATTTAGATTAATTTTTTTCTTCTTAGATTTTCTCTAATTTTTAGTTATTCTTGTTTTAGATTAATTTTTACTCTTCTGCAATTTTCCTATTTTCTTGTACAGCATTAATTTTTTGCGGAGTTTTTTTGTGCAAATTTTGAGCTTTGGATTGAAAATCGGCCAAACAGCGAAGCGGAGAAGTTTTTCGCGACTATAACGAAGAATTTGCCGTCCCTAGCCAATCTGCGAAAATTTCGCTATAGATAAAAATTTCGCTAGCTAGCGAAATTTTTATTGAACGGCAGGAAGTGAAAATTTTAAGCTAAGGCAGATGCATTTAAGCTAGGCTAAGCGAGGAAATTGCACGGCTGTGAAAACAAATAACTCGCTACGAGGAATGACAACGCCTCAGTGTTTCATTTTATTTATTTTTTATTTTATTTTATTTTTATATTTTATATATTAAATATATATATATATATATATATATATATATATATATACCTCACATATATATATATGCTATATATATATATATATATATATATATATATATATATATATATAAACATTGTTTTCTTTTATATATTAAAAAAAAAATTTATTTTTATTTTATTATTATTTTTATATAAAAAAAAAATTTTTGTCTTTCAAAAAAAAAAAAAAATTGTCTCTTAAAAAATAATCGTTAAAAAAAAATAATTTTTAAAAAAAATCGTTTATATATATATATTATTTTTTATTTTATTTGATTTTTCAAAAAAAAAATTCAAAAATTCAAAATTTTAAGCTATTAGACATCGAAAATTTACTTAAACATAGTGGGGAAATTTTAAGCTATGTCAAATTTTATTGAGCTAGCGAATGCTTGTAACATAGTAGTACTAGTTATGAGCCCCACTTTGCCTCAAATTTTGTTTAGCTCATAGCTTTTTCATCAGAACTCTGGTTTGGCGTTCTTGAATGCGTGGAAAGCTTAGAGGTGTAGAATCCAAATTTGGCGGAAAATTTTGAGATTGTATGAAAGTGTAATTTTAAAAAATGCTCAAGCGGTCACTTTCCTCTCTTTTCTTCTTCTAACTTGTTTATTTGGAAATGAAGCGAGGAGTGAATAAGGTGTCGATGGAAGCTTGCGAAGTTTCTATCGGCAATGATCACATCTCATCGGAGAGTAACACTTCCTTCTCTGATTTTCAATCAGGAGCCCCATTTCGGACAGAGATGTTTGGGTTGGGGGAGAAGTTAGCAAAGGGAAGTGGCTTTTGTATTTATTCTTTTGTACTATTTTGTGCAAGCCCATTTTGTGATGTTCCGTTGGCTTCTTCGGGTCCCACTCTGCCAAAAATTTGTTATACTAAACAACTTACTTTCAAAATACGGACCCATTTTGCAATCAAATTTTTGTGGTTTGCTGACTGAGTTGGAAAATTTAAACTTTGTCCAATTCTATTGATGCTAGATTGGTTCCATGCTTGGTTAGTGAATGATTGGTTGAATTCTTGCTGATTTCGACATTTTCTTCTACCTTTAGCTAACCACACACGAGCACATTAGGTTTCAATGATAGGAGAAAAGCGTGCAACCTCCTTTACTTTGCCTACCTAGTTTCATTGACCGCCTTTAATGAGTTAGGACCCTGTGGAAAAGAGGCCAATGCGTCTTCGAGAGAAAAAAAAAAAAGAAAAAGAAAAAGAAAGAAAAAAAGAAAAAAAAGATGAGACGGCGCGGTCAGGGTGACATTGTTCTTAACAGTGCCTAAACCTTCGCGGTTGGGAGCCATGGAGCTTAGTGCTCGCTACATGGGTGGATGGGTGGAGTTTAGCAAGTTGTAGGTGCTGAGTCTGAAATCATTGAAGTCGGGGTGAAACACCAGCCAGAGTTTGTGGTCGAAAGATCCTTATGACTTGGTGCCTAAGCTGTAATTGGTTACTCATCGGTGAATCCGTTACATGGACTTTGGTGCGAGGTCGATTCCTCGGCCTCCAGCACCACAACACAAAAGGTTGTGGAGATAAGAGGTGGATCACGATCTATTTAGGTTGGATTAGCATGCTAGGTCGTGGTAGTAGCTAGGTTGGGGGAAGTGCGGTTTGTGGTTGTTGTTGAGGCTAATCAAATAAACACTTAGATTTTGGTGGAAGTTTTGGTTGATTCACGAAGGAGGCTCCTTTTGACACTTTCAATTTTTGTATGACATTCGTTTCTCTCATGATAGTTATTGGACCACGACTTTGATGATTTTTTACTTATGGTTAGGCATTACTCATTCACAACCTTTTTTGAAAATACCATTTTGTGAACGTTATTTTGTTATAGTTTTATATGTATTTTATTATTTTCTTTCTTTCATTGCTAAGGGACTAGCAATGTGTAGGTTGGGGGGTGTGATTAGTGCCAAAAAGTGCTATTTTGAACCCTGTTTATTTCAGGTTTTGAGTGCTTTTTGTATACTAATTATTCTAATTAACCTGATTTACATATTACGGTCCCTACTATTTGCCGATGCATTTTGTGTAATTTTGCGGAGTTTTCTGACTGTCTTCAAAAAACATTGTTGAGTCGCGATCAAACATGAAGAATTCGAGTCAAACTCAACACCATAGATCGAGACCAAGAGGAAAGAAGAGAAAATAGAAAAATGGCAAGGAAGCTGCGAGGGGATGGGATGCGAGGGCGGTAGCCGCGGGGAGAGGAAGCGAGGAAATTTTTTGTAGCTAGCGAGAGAATTTAGCTAGGCTTAACGAAATTTATTAATGGCGAAAATGCGTGAATGAAATTTTCCATTTTCGCAAATTTAGCTATCTCTTGTGATTTTTAGCTAGCTTAGCGAAATTTACGCCCCAGCTCCACCGTATGCTAGCGAAAATTCTACATAACGAAAAAATAGTTTTGCCTGTGATTTTGATATTTTGATTCCAGCGACCGCGTTTTTTGATCAATTACCATTTTGTCCCTATTGTAATCTCATATTTTAGGCATTTTTGTCATTTCACACATTTGGGTTGGCTATATAAGCCACCTTATAAGTTTGTAACCCTAACTTTTATCTTTCAGTACATACGTAGCTTTTCTCTTTAGGTTTACAGTTTTCTCTCTTCTCTCTCCTCTTTCTCTCACTTTCTTGGGTGCTAAACACCCTCCAAGGATGACAACTTGGAGGATGAGCGGCTAAAACCCTTTCCTCCTTGAAGTGGAAGGTAGGCGGGAAGGATGCGCGGGAGCTCTTTGGTGGTTCCCATGTTTTGACGAGGTTTTGTGTTACGGTTCCTGTTCCAACTCTAGGTTAGCTTTTGATGTACTTTCTTTGACGTAATACTTGTGGCTTTTAGGGTTTAGTATTCTTAACTTTAGATTTTACTAATATCCGTGGTGCCACTTACGAGCGGTAGGTTGGGGTTGGTGCTGCTTGTAGGAACCATGAATGCTAAATAAATCTTTCTATCAAAGGAAAAAGTGTGGGTTTAGTTTTTTAAGGTCAAATGAAGATGGTTAGGGAGATGACTATATGTCATCCTCCCCCAGCGAAATAAACCGAGGACCTCTCGGTTAACCTAGGATCTTAAACCCCGAGTGCCCAATGCTTGAGGAGTTCTATTTTACATTTTATTTTTATTTTATTTTCGGTATCTGACCAACCCACCTTACTTGATGTCACAAAACCGTCGAATTTAATTCTGTTTTGACTTCACTCAAATCATTTGTGCGAAGAGCGCCTTCAGGTGTTAGACCCTGAGTAGTTATACTCACGGTAAAGCGATACGGCGTGGAGGAACTTAGGAATATAAATTTTGTTGATTCCGCATCACCTGCAGGTAACGCGAATCAGCGTCGCGCTATATTTACACTATATTTGACGTCGTTAAATAAAACAAAGATTTTTTTTTTGGAAAAAGAGTCATGGACGGAACGCTCATGACGGTTTTTCACACTTTGCATATGCATGTGTGAGGGAATCAGTGAGGACTCGAGATTGGGTCATGATTGGTCCCATCTTATTCATGACATGCAGGCATTCATGTGTGTGATTGTGTAACTGGCATTGCATGTGCTCTTAGGTAGGGAGTAGCCCTTGAAGGAGACTCTCTCTCTTGGGCTTTCCTCGCCGTCGTGGGTCGTGGGATCACCCTTTAAGGTACGAGGATGGCGCTCATCGAAATTTGCTGAGTGAAGAGATTGGATTGTGACATATGAACACTGCCTTAAAATATGTGGGATGATCTATTTGGATCTGTTTTGGCTTGTAAAAAAGTTGTATATCAAACTCTTGTATAATAATATGGGAGTTGTATACATTTACCTGAAAATATACAAAATGAGTCCTAATTGGATTGACTAGTGGACATATTGGATCATCTGGCGCGAATGTGTAGTTGATGGGTTTATCCATAGGACCGGAGTTAGGGCGTCAGCGACATATCGGTGTTTGTCTTTCTAAGGTACTTATCTTCATGACACGACATATGGCTCAATGTCGTGACATTCCAATGTTTATTTTCCTTTTTCTTGCTTGTTTCTTTCTCCAAAAATACTTGTTTTTCATCATGATTCCTACAAAATGTGTAAGAAGGGAAATGATGATAAATTTGGATGATCTAGGTGTGAAATTTGCATGAAAGCTCACAATGATACATGGACATTGCTAAATATTATAAATTCACTAATGATGATATGACTTGATTAGAGTTGACATGTGGATGCTTGCTAAAGGTATTAAGCCTGGAGACTTCTTTATGAGACAATCATATGGATTATCATATAGTGTGAATGATAGTCTCATCATCAGAAATTATAACACAGTATCGCATGACTTGAAGTCTTCGAGGATATCTAGAATATTCGATTCTATGCTTTGAAGCTTCATTCCCTTATTACCTTCCAGATTAGCTCATAGGTGATAAGATTGGGTAGAATTGAGGTGTAGAAGAAAGTGGAGAGTAATATGAAAGTTGCGATCTCAAAGAAGGAGTGCCACCTATGGCCTCTTGTTAGGATCACTACTCGTGAATATATGGCCTGGGTGAAAATGCCATGAACAATGTCTTTAGGTGCATAAATGTAGAGCAATGAATCCAAGGACAAGATCTATTATCACTTGGGCTAGATGTGGCATAGCCAGTTTAGTGGGAGCTAGACTTTGTCCATCCTCTGAACTAAGTAGGGTATAGTTTGGTGAAAGGACAAATTGGCCATTATTAACCCATGGAAGGGTTTGGGTTGAGCCATTATTTCTATGATCAATTGAGGAATTAGCGTGTATTTGCTAGATCACTCTTGATTCAATGGTTGAATCAAGTGGCGGTATGAGGAACTGTGGTCGCACACTTAGAAGAGTGTGGGGCTAATATAAAGCAGTTTGGATATGAGCGAATGGGGAGGTCCCGATGCTCCCGAGAATGAAATGTCATAGGATTAGTGGAATCCCCAGGGTTTAGAAGGCGCCATTAAGAGGCGTAGGCTTGGGCTTGTTCATGGGCTTAAAGCTCATGAGGAAACTCACTTGCCCATCAATATTAGAATTGCCATAGCCTATCATCTCTTAAGAAAGGGGCACTAGACATTTACGAGAACGAGTTTTCTATAAGACCTTTAGCAAACACTAACCTAAGCCTTCATTTGCGCACTTTTCTCAAGAAGACTGTTCTTGAGAGAATAAGAGAGTTCTTGAAGAACAACTCACTCTTGGTGTGATTTGAGCGTCAAATCCTCAAGTTCTCGACTTACTTTTTCAATTCTAGACTTGCATTGCTTACGGGGCTTCATCTAAAATCACATTTGCCTTGGAGTTATCCAACACATTTCTTTATTGTGGATATTAGAAACAAACGGGGATAATGGTTTGCTTGATGTGATTACATCACCTTTGGGATTGGTTTACACCGATGTGAGGTATAGATATCACACCCCGTCTTCTTTTTGAACCGATTTTGATGCCTTAAGGGATCTTTGGGTGGGGTTTTTAGAGATTTTTTTTGTTTTTTCCGCTATTTTGGAAACTATTGCCCCCTTCAAAACCCTTCAGGATGACCTGCTACACATCTTCTAAACTTTCCCCCTGTGATGAGAATGTCATCAACATACATAAGGAGCAATAACATTCTATCATTTTTATTGGTTTAAAATAAAGAAGTATATGATGCTTAATTTTGGAAACCCTAAGTTAAGAAAGTAGCTTTAAGCTTGTCGAACCAGGTTCTTGGAGCCTATTTCAATCCATACAATTCTTTGTGAAGTTTACAAACATTATTAGGTTTGGTTTGGTCAATAAAACCTTTTGGTTGAGTCATGAAGACATCTTCATGTAAATCTCCATTCAAAAAAGCATTATTGATGTCAATTTGTTGAATATCCCAATTTTTTTAAACAACTAAGGTGAAGACAATACAAATAGTTAAATCTTTATGATTGAACCTGATTTGGTATATATAGACCAAAATTCTATGATGTTTCTTCGTTTGTCAATAAAATGTGCAGCATCAATGCTGCCTAGAAATCTATCACTATTTTGGGACATAAATTTCTGCTGCTAGTTTTTCTCTATTTAAAAATGCTGATTGGTCTAAATTAAATCGCTGCAAGTGCACAAGTCGTACAAGTAATAAGGTGGACAATTAAAGTCAAGTTATGTTTCCATATGAAGATTGATAGAGAATCTATAGTTCGACTACCCCACACAATACTTAAGTCATCTATTTATCTAAGCTACAAATTTATTGAAATAAAAATCTAAAATAAAAGTAGTTTAAGAGCAAAAGAAATCAAGGAATCAGAACCATTTCCCTTTGAGGATTCATCAAATATTAAGTGAGATCAATTAACCAACTATCAATTTTCAAATGGTTCTAAGAAAGAAAAAAAATTAGTTTTGAGGGTTTGAATGTTGGATTTGTCTAAGAGCAAGGTAGTATAGCCTTGGAATGCTTCCCTAATATACATTTTCCTTTCTCATTACCATTTCTCTACAGTCGGTGGGTTTGAAGAACTATTTGTAGGACCTGATCATCTTTAAGATCTGACCGTTTTTCCTTCTCAGTACTTCATAGTCATCTCTTAGTTGAAATTTAGCACCCACATGAAACAGTAATCTGACCTCTCAGTATAGTGGTACCATAATTTCAGGTCATTCAGAATTCTCCCCTCTCATGATTAGAATCTTAGCTAACATGGAATTGAGATTGTTTTTCTAAATCGAGACGAAACCTCTAAACATTAAATTGATAACTAGTGATGGTCTATTGCTAAATTTAACCTGGCTGGCATCACCCGAAGAAATTGAATACGAGTTTAGAACAATCACCCCTAATGATTTATGTCGAAGTGGCGACAAAGTTTATTAGTTCTAAATGTATCCAGGTCAGCATACCCTAAGTTCTTTGCCTCATTATTGCTCACGGGGAATCCATCTCTCTATGTCACTCGGAGGGCCCTCTTGGAAATTAATTCTGGTCTGACTCTATTTTGGGTACTAATTGTGCAGCGACCCTGAGCAGTTGAAGGCCAGTTGGGATCAGAATAAGTAAAGCGGGGGCCGCCGTCAAAACCTTTAATCAAATCCATTTATTCATATAAACATTTTTGTTCTCAAATCTTTACGGAAACGGTTTAAATTTAGGGCAAGCCCATAATCATTTACATTTAACAAATACATTTACCATGAAGGCATTCCATACTTTTTAGATAGTTTAAAATAGGTATCTGAGTTCAGTGTTTTTACAAATATATTAAAAAAAACAATGGGGTGAATGCATATGTGAAGAGCATCTCCGTAATTCTTTTTTCTTGACTTAGCGCTCCTCGATCTTGCCTTTAGTTCACTGTTCAATCACTTTGCACGTACCGATTTTTGCGCATTGATTAAAAAACAATCGCTCAACGCCTTTCATGCTTGTAGTTTCTTCCTCTGATTCTCTATTTCCATTTAGGTTCAATATGAATCTTATAAAAAATAATGCCTTTATACAATGTAAAGTAATGTAAAGATACTTATACAAATACACTTTTTAATATCATTTTTAAAGCACCCCGGTTGCATTCACATATGACTATAAATTGACATTCGTATATTCGAGTTGGTGAATCTATCCACATTTGTCATTCAGTAGCAATGTGATTTCACATTCAATATTACAATCTCACCATGACTATGAAGTCAACATTCCACGATAGATTCGGTTGGTGAATCTGTCTGTTGTCGTCGATGAAATGGGATTTCACATTCAGTACAATCTCACCTTTGGTATAAAGTCGACATTCCACAGCAAATTAGGTTAGTGAATCTTGTCTATTTGTCATTCGATAGCAATCTCTGTTTCCACATTGAACAAATCTGATTCCCTTCATAATAAATTGATTGAAGTGAATCTCGTCATTTTGGTCATTCAATAATACATTTCAAATCGAATTTACTCATATGAAATAATTTCATTTTATAATTAAAATACTGCGCATTACATCTGAATGTTGACAAATATTTCAAATACTAATAGTGAGAATCAATATATATATATATATATATATATATATATATATATATATATATATATATATATATATATATATATATATATATATACTCAACGAAATGGGAGTGGAGTCACCCGGAAACAGAAATTTTTCAAATCTTGAAGCGAGAATAGGAAAGGTAGAACAAACCAATTTATGATCCCTTGTCTCTTTGATGCAGTCCTAGGTCATGTTATCGTCTTCACATACCTAGTCAAATACAAATTCTCCACTCTTAGTGGATTTGAAGCAGGTCATCGGACTAAATGAATATCGTCGAGGGTGATGCGATCGTTTTCATAGTTTCATTCTTATTTGAACCCAGTTAATATAATTTATTAAGTCGTAAACTATCGATTGTATGAATCTGAGACTTCCAGACAAAATCGAAAGATTTTCATTGTAAACAGTGTCTTCGCGCGGCATGCTGCATCCATTGCTGACGTAGCAAAACTCGTTGAGGGGCCTTTTTGGCCCTTTCAGCCCTCCCCGCGCGGCAAAGGCGAGCCCTACTTCCCGTGAAGGCAGTTTTTGCCTAGATTTTCTCTTTGCTCTTTGCGATTTCTTTTTCAAAAATCACTCAAAATCCTCGTGATACTCTAGAAATCACTTCCAAAGGCATTCAAATACCATCCCTAAACCAACCATGAACAAAACCGGCTGGTGGATTAGAGGGTTCTTGAACATCAAAATCTGACTTTTCTAGGGCTTAGTTACATACCTCCAAATCAATTGGAACTCTTTGCCTAAGCTTCTTCTTCTTCCTTCTTGCAAGATCTTGAGGCAAAGAATAATCACAAAACCTAACCGCCTCTTCTATAAATCTCCTTGGATTTGCGATAATATTCTAAGATCAAATATGAATCTTACTGCATACCTGCACTGTTAACTATATGATAAATCCATTTCGTTTTTGGCATTTTTCTCACTTATTGGTTTTCATTTGCTTTCATTATCATTTTATTTCACATTAGCATTTAAGCTATCATTTGACCCTTAGGTCCTCATTTTACAAATTTCCAAATTTGCCCTTTTTCACTAGGGTTTATTTCCGAGATCAATCAATTTCTCATTTTAGCATATAATATTTAATCATACGCTCACATATTCATTTCATTTTTCACAATTTAACAATTTATTGGTTTCGAGAAGAAAAACCGAGTTGGTTCGATTTATGCGAGAATATATAATAAAGTATTATAAAAATTATAGGAGTATTTTGAGACATTACAATAATGCCTTGATATCGAACGATTCCTTTACGCCCGAACAATGCCAATCAAATCAATCCGGTTCATCCCCAACGACATTTAAATACTACAAATCATAAAAGCGAGAACACCTAATCCTTCGGCCAAGGCTTAACTCTCCATGTCCCGGACTCTGACTATCAATGACTAGCTTATCAGGAAAATTCACTGAAACTACAATAAAAAATGAATAAAATACAGAAGAAAAGAAAAATAAAATAACGAAAAGAAAAGAAAAGAAAAACAAAACAAAAAATTCCCAATTGCTAATCTTCTTCCGTACTTGAGGAGGTAGTAGAAGCATGAGTTGAGCAAAAGCTCTCCCAAAGAAGTTAGGCTAAACTCACATGTAATCCACTGGAGCTTCTATTTATAAGCCACTAGAGATTGGGCCTTAACAATTGGATAACTTTTAGTTTTGAAAAGCCTAGATTTACATACCCCATTTAACGCGATGTTGTTGCTAATGTCATGGTCAATGTCGCGACATTGGACGAGGCAATATTATATTTCCGAATCGGGTATTTGCAACATTGCCTTAATATTCGCGAACTTTGATGTCGCGGCGACGCCGTCCCAATGTCGTGACATTTGTGAAGATCTCTATTCTTTTCCTTCCCGGTTGATGTAGGAGACATTGCTAACGCGATGACTGTGACATTGAGTTGATGTTCTGAGTCTCGATGTCAATGTGGCGACATTGACACAGATTCGATTTAGTGTGATGTCCGACATTGAATTACGATGTCGCGACATAAACGCGTCGTGGAATGTCGCGACATTGGAAGTTTTTAAATTATTTGCTTCTTTACGCGGATGTCGCGACATTCTCCGCCGGTTGTCGCTGTTTATTACACGCGCACCTTGTTAAGATGTCAGCTCGTTCTTTATTGGTATCTTCATTGTTGTAGCCCTTTTTTATGTCGCGACATTCTTCAAATGATGTCATGACATTGCTCTTTCCATTCTACTCTCTTTAGCCGATGTCGCGACATTGGCATTACGATGTCATGACATTAGAAGTTTTCTTTCTTTGCTTCTTTCAGCCCGTGTCACAACATTGAACTGGTGTCAAACATTCAGCTTGATGTAGCGGCAATGTCACGACATTGGGCATTTAACCTTTTTATGCTGATTTTTGCTGATTTTCTTTAAATTCCTACAAAACATAAATTTGGGTAAATACTCCATAGTTATGCAATAAAATGATCTTTAAAGCCTTAAATATGCATACAAAAATGGGCTTAAAAGTAGATGAGTTTTAGACTCATCACTTTGACAATAGGATTGAATGTCTCAAAGAAATCAATGCCATAAGTTTGTTGAAAACCCTTGGCTAGTAATCTACCTTTGTACTTGTCTAAAGACCCACATGCTTTAAACTTGGTGCAAAAAATCCATTTTCACTACATAATATGGAGATTATCATAAATAAGGAACAAGATCCTTGGTGTGGTTATGCATAGGGACTTAGAGTTATCTAATTCTTCCTTTTACGGGGATGAGCTAAGGTAAGAGGATCATGTTTGGGTTGATGTAGCATGATAGGCAGAGATCTACGTTACGGTTTGGTTTGCATTGTTAGAATAGAGGAAGTTAGATGGAGTTTGTAGTATGGTTTGGACTAAAGTCAAAAATAAGATTAAATTATGTGGCTGAGTGAAGATTCAGATTGAGAAATGATGGAAGCAGGTTTAGTAGGGACAAATGTAGTAGCAAAGATAGAGCTGGAAGAAGAAGAAGATTGAAAAGGTACTTGTTGATGACTATGCATTATACTCATTACAATCCCGCTTTTAAGTACTTTTTTAGTAGGTTTTATGAACTTAATAAGTTCTTTAACACAATTTTTATTCATATTTGTGAATAAGGCCAGTTCTAAGGTAGTGGAGTAATTAGAAGCATGAATTAGAGCTAAAATGGAGAAAAAAGGGTAGATAAGCAAAGAATTCAAATTCTAGCATTCACGTAGCGACGTGATAGAGCGTATATTGAGGAGTTGCACTCCACATCGCGACTTAGCTGAGATTTATGAAGATTACCAACCCACACGTCGCGACGTTCGAGTCACCATGTTGTGACGTGGTCGAGATTTATGAAGATTTCTAACCCGCACGTCATGACAGGAGAGCCATGATGTAGCGACGTTGGCCCATGTCCATCGAAGAACCTAACCCATTTATGCATAATTCAAGCCTAAACTTTTGGGATATAAAAGGAAAGTTTCCCTAATTGGAAAAGAGGTTCGTTTTTGGGGAGATTGGAGAAGACATAGAGGTTCAAAAGCTTGAAGACAAGGAGGAGGAAGAAGGCTAAGAGCTGCAGATCTCCATAATTATCATAGTTTCTTTTTTCCCTTCTACGTTTTTCTATATTTGGATCTCTCTCTCTCTCTCTAGATTGCTTTAATTTTTTTTCTAAGGTTTTGAGGTAATTTGGTTTTGATTTGTATTTCAATTGGGGTTTGAATTGTTATTTTCTAAATATTCTATCATGTTCTTAATGCTTGTTTATATTTGATCACCATCAGCTTGTTATGTGGCTCATTATGAAATTCAGAAGTAATTAATGAGTTAGACCTTGGTTAGAATGTCACAATTCACCATAGGATAGAAATATTCATGGGTTTTGTGTGGGAATTTAGCTCTCTAGGGTTTATTACGCCTTTGGGATCTTTGGTTTGAGTAGAGATGCAAAAAGACATGATCATATTGGTAGGTTGTGAATTCTTGAGAAAGATATACAATTATAGTAGTAAGGCTTGCCATTAGTGGTTGATTCAAACATCAATTGTGAGCGAATTGAACCAATTGCATAAGGATTACCAAGCAAAGTCAAAACCCTAGACCTTCATTTTATTCACCTTTTCTCTTAATTGATTTTAATAGTTAGTGTTTGTGTATTCAATTCCTCAATTAGATTTCGATTTCACAATTTAGTTAATCTGAGTAAAGTTAGGGTTATTAATTTTGGTAGTTAGTAACTCAAACTCTCTGTGAGACGATACTCACTTATCATTATATTACTTGTTAGCGATGCATATACTTGCACAATTTTAGTTGTCATATCACAAGCTATCACTTGTAGAAGAGGAATATTTGAGATATTTTCTAAGGAAGATCTAGTAGTAAAATTGGATGTTGAGGGTAGTATAGAGTTTGAACTTGGTGCTGTTGTTGATAATAATAAAGGACTAGATGAAAACAACTCTATTGAATAGGAGGAGGACAATGTAGAATGATCGTAGGATTCAGAGTGGTTGAGGATCTTTAGGGGAGAGATGCAGAGTAAACAAAGACTAATATGGGAATGAGTATGCATCAAATTGTACACTTTGAGCTATGTAAGTTTTTCTTGATCGATGAAGACATTTATATCCTTTATGAAAATAACTATATTCTAAGAAGAGACATTTGGTTTACATTTGAAGTAACTATATTTATTATATGGTTTTAGATATGGGACATGCACGAATACTCTTTCAAGATGATGGCTCTAGCTTGTGTATCAAAATAGAGCTTCAAAGGAAACATTCTGCAAAATGGGTTGGGCGATTTAAAGATAATGCTCTGAAAGCTTCTTTTAATTTTAAATCCCACATTAGCTTAGCTAGTAGTGTCAAAGCCAATTTAAACTATATACCAATGTTTTAGATTAAACTCATCCTTATTATTGATGTGATTAGGACAGAGCTCGCCTAAATTTATGAAGATAATTCAAACTTCGATATCTCACAATCCTCCCACATGAAAAATCATTATGGGAGACATTGAATTTCTGATGAAGAGTATCTTTCAACCAACATATGAAGAGCCAGAAAACTAGCAGCAACGCTGATTTTTAAGCGGTGAAATATACAGAAGGAAGTATGAGAAATTCTAATCAAAGATCGATGATATCGTGTTAATATTAAAGACACGCGTTTCCTTCAAGGTGAAGTGAGGGCTAGACCCGTCGTTAGAATGAACCACTTGAAATGGTGTAGTAATGCATAGAGGTGAAGAAGGAAAAGTATTTTGATGCATTTTCCCATACTGGTAGGCATCACAAAAATCCATATGATTTTGAAGAGTTATACATACATCTAGTGAAGTAAGAAAAAAATTGAGTATTACATTACATGCATGACGAGATTTTATGCCGGGTTAACGAAATTTGTTTGAGGCTTGATGATTAAGGTAGTAAACGTCATTTTTGAAGCATTGTTGATGAGGAGCTTGAATAACATTCATATAACACAGGTTTGGAATGAGTAAGTCATATGAATTAAGTTAGAGGACAAGCGGTAAACATTGAGAATCCATTTAAAATCTGATCATTCTATGTGCCTTGAAGAAGAATTTTTTCGGAGTTCTTGTCCTTAACATAGCAACATGAGGAGTTAAATTCAACAATAACATTATTATCCAATGTAAACTTGGAGATGTTAACCAAAATTTTTGTGATGGATAGAACTAACAATGTGTTTCGAAGAATCAATGTGGCTTGGAAAAAATTTGATGGATTTATATAAGCGTGGGAAGTCACAGGCCATCACCAACCATAAGCTTACCATAAATAGAGTATTCAACCTTTGTGTTTAAGGAGCCACCATCAGTTGTGACATGGTGTGTTACTCCACTATCCATGAACCAAGTCGTATCATTCACTAGATTGGGTGAAGCAATATGAGCCTGAGAGTTAGAAGTGAATTCAGACGAATTAGCAGGAGTAGAAGGGGCCTCATTTTTGTATTGAAGACTGATTTTGGTAGCCTAAATTGAATCAATGATAGCACTTCTAAATTGTGTGCCCCAGGAATTTCCTGTTTGAAAAAAGGCTTGTTTCAAAGAAAGGATTTGACCCTCTAGAGGAAAAACTTCTATCTACTCCCTTTAGTTTAAATTCATATACATTGGGATGTATTATGATAATTGAAGATTTGATTGTTTTTACAGACTTCATGAGCTTTTAAATTGGAGATTCAACTATGGTTCTTGACGATGGTGTTGAGTCTCATTTCATGAGTTTACGGCAAGTATTAGTTACTCTTGAAGGATTATATAATCCACATGAGAGTAAGATTTGCTGTTGATTAAAATTCGGGTCAATTCTAAAATGCAGAGTTTATTCGAACTACCTTGAGATTTTGTGGAGAATAGTTTATCAAGAGTTTTCCAAACTTCTGTAGACATTTTGGATTGAATAGCATGTCTAAGCATTTATTCAAATATTGATGTAAAAATCCAACTCATCAAGAATTGAGCAAGTCGTAGCCATAAAAGATAATCAGGATTTTCAAAATCAACAATAAACTCATCAGGTTTGATGTGAGTGCCAAGCAAAAATCCTTCAAGGTCATGTTCTTTGATTGTTAGGAGAATTTTTGATCTCCCAGGTGCTATAGTTTGATCGATGAGCACGATGGTTAAAGGGAGCGAGGTGGGAGGGAAATCACATGGATAGGTTTGAAGAAAGGAGGTGAATACCAAGAGGGAAAAGGATAAAACTCCATTTTAGAAACAGATGGCTCACGATACCATATTAATGGGGGATTAATAACTTCAAAGAATTTCCAAGAACTTGATTTCTTAAGGAGAAACTCAACTGATACAAAAATAGAGTCACTGTCTTTGAAAAATACACACAAAGAGCAAAACAAAAAAATTGCTTGAGTAACAAGTCAGAGAAGAATCTAACTAACTAGTGATCTAGCCTCCAACTAATTACATATTAATTTGTAAAGTAATTGTTCTCCAAACTGTTAGTTGTAGATTCGTTTTCAATATGAGTTCCAGAATCTTCTTCAACAATTATTCATCCCAACATGTAGAAGAGTTGAGAAAGAAAGTGGGAAGGTGGTTGATCAGGGAATAAGGATAATGTATGTTTCAGAAAAACACATGATTTCCAACAATCTTATTGTTGCTTCTGAAAAGTATGTAATGGAATCTAAGTAGGAACTAGTACAAAGTTGTACATCAATATAACAGATATAGAGCTGAAGAACAAACAAGGAAAGAAACTCTTTTTTTCATATAGCTTTCACTCATCTAGATTTGTTCTTGAAGATGATGGATTGTAGTTTTCTCCACCCAGAAAGCCTTAGCTAGAACATCGTCAAAAATGGCCGAGTTGGATCCAAAAACAACATTGACAATAGTCACATGGAAAGAGCAAGTCATCTGCTTTACTTTTACATTTGACTGGGTATGCCTTATATATTGATTTTGGGCAACCCTCTCAACAACTAAGTGATCCATTTGAGGAAGACGAAGACTAGTTGAAGCGAATAAAGCTCAACGAACAATAAAGACTCTAGACGAATGCTAACTTAGGAATAGGAAAAGGTATTTCAAAAGCGTGCTTTAGGAAGTTTCGAAAGACGACCTCAACACAAGGAGCATGGATGAGGATTCGAACAAGGTGGGATCCATTTACTCTATTTGAGATGGATCTTCTTGCTAGAATCCTTCCAACGTCGCTTCATTTTTTTTTCTTTCTTTCATGAGTGAGTGTCGGGCCAAATCCCTTGGCTTCTTTCGAGCCGTAGTTTGCTTTGAGCCAAGCCTACCTTTCTTTCCTTCTTAAGGTGAAGACCTGGCTAGCTGGGTTCGTAGTCTAGTTCTCTTGAGTAGTTCATGGGAGTCAATTCGTGGTGATCTTCTTTAGTCATGAAAACTTCTTCAATGAATCAAGATAAAGTGGAAGGTCTCCTTTGCTTGGCGTCCTATAAGCGGACGAAGGCATGTTTTAAATTATATAATTAACCACTTCACATTCGAATGAGGTCGTGAAATTTGAAAGAAAGCATTATGCAGGGATGGGTTTTACTGCAAATCTACCAGTTAGGTCTACCATTGTATTGCATGTGTAACACTCATGTTTGATATTTCCCACCCTTTCTTTGAACCTTGTCAATGATCAAACTTAAAGATATGGCCAGATGCCATTTGATGATGCTTAGAACAAAGGTAATCTAGAAAGGATTAGGTAACTGAAGGAAGTCATTCTCTTAAAAGTAATGACTTATCACGATCCATTGATTCATATAAAATCCATGTCCTAGGTGTATAAAAAAAATATTCTTTTCGCGAAGCGTAAATAATAGAATGGAGTGAAAGGGCCCATCACGGATCAATGGGATAAACTCTGAGAAAGGTGAATATCAATTGATCCTAAATTTACTTTGATGACAGACTTCAACTATACATGAGGTCCCGAGTTCGATTCCTACAAATGACATTGAAGTTAATATTCAATACTAAGAAAATCCTTAAGATCAAAGGATCTTCCAAGTCTAACACAACACTTATAATATCTAAAATATAAGAAAATCAAGATCTTTAAAAAAAAAAATTTGTTTTAAATTTTTGACTAATTAAATCCGTTAGTAATAGCGACTACCTAAATATATTGGATAGTTAGTCGCTAAAATTTTTTCATTAGTGACGAAAATTTTCCATTAAGAGACTTTTGCCAACATACTTTTCCTTGACTACCATGTGTTGAAAATATTCGCCGTTAAATGTTTATTCCTACTGTATATATTAGTCAATAAAAGTCAATTTTCTTGCAGTGAGTGATAAAACCAAAATTTTGGTTGCTCAAGGCTAAGATTGAAACTACTTTACGTGCCACCGCCTTAAAGCTAGAAATGAGGAAATCTCATTCAAAACACAGAACACATAGCCCTTCCTAATGTTCTTGTGTTTATTTCTTATATTATAAATCAATAATCACTTTTCGTTACAGATCCAACATGAATAAAACTACTTTAGGGTTTCTTTATGTTATATGGAATAGACTCTGATTCCAACACAATGATAAACCTTAATTATTGCATAATAGTCAAGAACCTTAGAACAGTATGATTTTCACAATATTAATACAAAAAAAAGAAAAAAAAAAGACATACCTCACAAAAATAAAAGACATATCTTTAATCCATTGAAGATTCTTGAAAAGGATCAAAATAATCGTGGTAAAAACTACGTTTCTCCCCCATTAACCCTTCACCATCAATCTTTATTTTTCGCTTATAATTTGTGGAATATAACTCTTATTTATAGGGTAGAGAGATGACCAGTTTCCTTGTTGTATTAGAAGTCTTCTTTCCATCAAAATGCTATTAATTTAGGAAACTAACTATTGGAGAATCAGTATCCCAATCCCAATGTACTTTGTCATCTTACTCTCCTGTTTATTTTGATCGTGATGAAAGATATATCTTTGTAGTATTTGACACATACCCAGAGATGTGAAGCATAAGTGAGTGACTAAAGTAAGATGGTCCCGCAGAGCTAAAACAGGAAAGTTCATCAATGGAATAATTAAGCTACCGGCCCAATATCCCCAGTTCATTGAAAAGGTCAGAAATATTTAAACCTGCAGGCTAACGAGAGTTAAATAGAAATTAGTCAAATTTAAACATTCCAATTGTCCAAACTGGTTTCAATATATTATATATGCAGTAAACATACATGTATAAAATCAAAAATTGTCTGTATAGCCATACACTGGCCTATATAAAATGTATGGCTCTGCTGCCTCTAATCCTTTTCATCTCTGCATGTGTGTACTAGCTCTATGTATTCATATATTTAAACATAAAATTCAAAGTTAGTGTATATATTGCAAATATAATGTATATGGATCAAATTACCGAATTTATCACGCAACAACCAGGAGAACTTGAAATCAATAATGTCTAAGTACATAGATGGTACTATGTCATTTTTGAGTTTCAGCTAAGTTTTACTTGTCAATAACGTCAACGAACTCTTTATTGATTAGAAGATGCTCCAAATCTCAGCAATATCGAGGAGAAAGGGGTAGTAGGTGATGGAATTTGGTTTCTGATTGTAAGTTATATGGTCATGCATGCTTTATAAATATCATTTAGGTTATGTTTGATTCTTAATAGAGGACAATGCAAAGCTAAAATAGGAAGGAAAAGTAAGATAAAAAAAAAAGGATTAATTCAATATATTTATTTTTATCGCTACTTTAACTAATTTTTATTTATTTCCTTTAAATCAATATAAAGATTAAATAATTTAAAAGATGTAAGTTATAAACTAATTTTATTTATATTTGATTCTATAAGATTTTCATTCAATCAAATATAATAAAATTATTTTCTTTCATACTAATTTCGAGAACTACCAAACACAGTTTAATGCTATATAGAAGGTACCTGTAACAGAGTATTAACGAGAAACACCAAAGGCAGTGGGTTTTTGCTAAGTATCTGGTTCAATATTTTGCCACGTGGCATAAGCATCCTCAAATAAACTATATGACCATATGTAACAGGATATCTTTATTCTTGGTATATCCTTCAGAAGTTTCTTGCAGTGGACCTATATAATACTTACATATTTACTAAACAGATGTCTTCAGGTTATATGAAAATCCATAAATATTTAATAGCTAGTTGGCTTGGTTTTCTGATGGCAGACTTTTTCAAAGAGGATCTTAGTTCGGCAGGTACCTTATTCAACCCTTCGGAGACTTCTTCCCTTATTCATTTCATGTCTATTATCACCTGCTTCTACTTCTCTATATATAGAGACGTCTTACCACTTTTACTTCGCATCCCTAGCTAACACCTTCTCACGATGCTAGTATCAATAACTCTATTGTGCCACTTATAAGAGAGATCAGAAGGATGGCACTTACTATCCTCAGCGATATTGAGTTTGCTGACTATCACTTCTACTCTGGTCGCTGCCTTTGAAGTCTAGTCCTCTGCAGAGATTTCTGCGTAGCCGATGCGACAAAAAGCTCAAGGTTCGGACATTACTCATTAGCTTTCTTACCATTGCTTTCGATTCCTTATTTTAAGCGCGACCAAAGGGTTTATTTAATTTACCATTAATCTGTTTTGTTAGTACTGATAATGTCTTAAAACACTGAGTTTGGTCCTTTCTCATTTTTGTGCTGTTGGCAGCCCTGGTTAATGGCCTTGCTTGTTTGGACTCCAAGATTGTAGAGGCCAACCATTTCTTCTTCAGTGGACTCCATTTGCTCGGGAACACATCGAACCCCGTTGGCTCTTAGGTTACTCCGGTCACTGTGGGGCAGCTGCCTGGACTGAACACCCTTGGCCTCTCCATGGCTCGTATAGACTTTGCACCATGGGGTGTTGTCCCACCACACACTCATCCTCGTGCAACAGAGATACTCACAGTCCTGCAAGGCAAACTATTTGTTGGATTTGTGACTTCGAACCCCGAAAACCGCCTAATTTCCAAGGTTCTTAATAAGGGAGATGTGTTTGTGTTTCCGGTGGGGCTTCCTCACTTCCAACACAACATTGGCACTGGAACTGCAGTTTCGATCTCCGCCCTGAGCAGCCAAAACCCGGGTGTTATCACCGTTGCTAATGCTGTTTTTGGATCAAGCCCGGCCATTGCTGATGATGTTTTGGTCAAGGCATTCCAGGTAGACAAGAGCATAATTACTCATCTACAGGCACAGTTATAGATTACTCAAGATGGGAACCACCATGAAAAGAAGAATACTTTATCTCTCTTGTAGACTAATTTATTTGAAGTTTTTATATGTATGTTTCTGTTACCCAGATTGCAGCATTGTATTGTTCAGAATTAATATTCATATGAATGCCAACAAATTTATAATTAATCTCTTGTGGCCCTCCCCTTATTCTCCCAACCCTAGGACATATTAGGTTGTGTTTGGTTCCAGAAAGTACCAAGGAACCAAAAAAAATAGTAACAAAAATTATTTTTTTATGTTTTATTGTCTAAAGAAAAATCTAAAATAAAATAAAATATAAACAAAATTACTTGAAAAATTACACATTCTTAAATTATCTAATATTTATTTTGATGAGTTAAACTAAATAAAATTGGTTTGAAGTAGCAAATAAAAATAATGTTGGATTTAACTCTTTTTTTGTTTTCCATTATTTTATTTCATTTTATACTTTTTCTTCCTATTTACTTTGCTTGCATTTTCTCATAACCTTAATATTGGTGTAGAGCTAGCTACTGCCAAAGATTGTTAATTTTTGTGAACATCTATTGTTGCACCGTTTTACGCCACAAAAAATTGCATGGCCACTGAGAGCAGCTAAGTTAATTATCACATAGCCATTTATTTGCTAAGTGTTTCTTCCTCTGCATTTTAATTATAGAAAAAAAAATTATGTCATTCATATATATCTTACTTATTTAACACACGTGCTCTAAATTTGGTATCTAACGGTTGAGGTGGAGCAATATATTTGAAGTTCCACAGAAATTGGTCCATCAACATGAACAACTATGAGACACGCACCCACCTCCTACTCTTTCCGAGCACGGCTTCCAACTGGTTCGCTTTCTATTTTTCTTCCTCCCAACCTTATCACTAAGGAGGAAAGAAAAAGAGGAAGGCCCAGCTCTACTTTATTTTGGTGAACCGCTCCTCCTTTGCTATCAGGTTTATTAATTTGTTCACTCATGGAAATCTCTTTCCAACTTGGGTTCTAATTATATAAGAATTAGTTACACGATAAACACAGCCATACATTCTGCAGTATCTCTTGTCGAGGGACCCATGAATATCTATACAAAGAGGATGCGTCATATAATCAACTCCTATCCAACTACAGTCTATATTATCACCTCATTATAAATGATGTTGGACTATGTCGAAAAATAAAGCTTTTCATGTAAGGACCTATGGTGATATGAAGTCTAAGGACAAAAAGAAAGACAATATTATGATGAAAATTACTTATGACATACAATTCAAGTAGTATTCTCATTGCGAGTCAATCCAATACAACATTCACTAGCGTATATTAAACACGATCATCAATCGTGCTCCATACTAGTGATCATAATTCATTATTGCTCCACCAACAATGAGCAACCAGATAATTTAGAATAGTATTTTATGTCAACCTCAAAGTTCTACTATCAAGTCATGCACACGAAAAGTGGAATTAAATATTCATGGAATAAAAATGCATTTTAATATAAAATGACAATGATTACACTATTGTCATAAGGCACATAACCAACAAAAATTAGTATTCAAAACCCAAAGGAATCTGCACTGTGAGGTATCCTTTTTAGAAAGAGGGGACTATGGTTTTGTGAGACAACCCATGTGCTAGCATGCATTCATCTTTTACGGTATTTAAGACGTCTATTCGTGTGGATAGGTGCAAGTGTGTTCGCTATACCTTTGGGTCTAGTGAGAAGGGCTTTCACACACATCCGAGGTTGCAAAGGAATAATATTTCAGCAAAATGAGGTAATATTTTATTCCACAATCGACTAATCGAGTCACCATGATCTTTGGATGAGTTCATGGGGTGAAATTTTTTAATTTTCCGTTGCTCCTTGTATAGTACAACTTCCAGGAAGCGCAACAAACAAGTCTAGCACATACTTTCTAATTGAAAGAAAGATGCCCCGTTTTGATCTAGTCACCTCATTAATACCTAAGAAATATTTGAATCCTCCTAAGTTTTTCATCTCAAATTCAGTGGCTAGATGTTTCTCGAGCTTACCAATTTATTCACTCATCTGTCCTTATGAATTATCATGTCAACCAAATCAATTATCAAGGTAGTCATGACTTTTTCATATTATTAAGCATTTGAAAAAAGTACCCATCCTAAGTTTGCACTACGTAGAAAACCGTATTTCTTCATAGTCCATACTAAAACGATCAAAGTAAGCACTTGGTAGTTTGCTCTGAATTCAGCTATCAGTTGATGAGACATAACCTGATGGGATATCCATATACACCCGCTCCATCCTCAAGATCTCATGGTATTAAACATTCTCACACCTCAAGACTCAAGATTTGCTTTGCCAAGATAGTAATACCCATATGTTCAGTTTGCCATGGAGAAAGTCTCGCGTATTCAACACCATATGTTTGGGTATAACCTTTAGTGACTAGTCTGGCATTATATTGTTTAATAGACCCATTTGCTTTGCGTTTGACGGAAAAGAGAGCTACTTTCACCCAGCTATTTTCTTTCCTTCTAACAACTGAACAGTAGGCTTCCATGTCTTATTCTTTTGTAGTATTGCTTCAATTTCTTCTTTCATTGACTGAGACTATTTTGGATGATTTAGAGCTTCATGGATTCCAGTTGGAATATGACAAGAAGACAACAGATCATTGAACCACCCAGTGGTTCGGGCAACCTTTGAGTGATTTTTATGATTGAATGTGCAAATACTTTGATTGAGTCAATGCATCGTTTCAGGACAACTAACAGTTGGTGTAAGGCAGGTTGATCCAGATAACTTCTGCTAGGCATATGACACAGCATCCACCATTCCACTACTCAGGAAATGAACATGGACTTGAGTAGTGGTGATGTTTTGTCTGCTAACAATAAGCTTGTATTTCGAGTCATGCTTCCAGAATGAAACTAATCTCCTTAAATATGTATGTTGGTCTTCTTCTTGTCTCTGGTTTTATTTTCATGTTATAAGGTTGAAGCCACAAACCTAGAGTTCCTTTCGTAGTAAAAGTAGGCCTGCACCGTTATACTATTCCTCCCAAAAATTAATTTCTTTTATAAAGCTTTATGTTCTCTTCTCTTAATTAAAAAGAATAGTTGTAATTTTGTCTTTCTTGAAGGTTTCGGTCTTTAATGAAGTTCTCCTCTTCATAAATTTGATTATGATGATGATGCATTGCACTTGATGAATAGGAGAACATATTGATTTGTTTACCACATTAATGGAGCAAGGTGATGAAGGCGACAACCTGTGAGAAGCGACCACACCATCTCTTTCTTGATTCAATAGAGGGTTGAAACACCTGACTGAAACACGATTTAAAAATCATATCGATTAAAATTGATCATTTGAGTGATGTGAATCACATTATTAAGAAAAAATAGAGTTAAAAAAAGTTAAATCTTTTTTTGTTTTGGGTTTTTTTTTGTAACTTTTTATTAAAAGCAAACGGCTTCTTGTTTTTTTACTCAATACTTTTTCTCGACTTCCTATAAACTTTGTGCAATAAAAATGTAAAAATACTTGGATTTTTTAAAATAGAAAGGATAACATATCAATTTTTCTTTAATTTCTAATACTTAAAAAAATAAAACATTACAAAAATAAATAATCAAATATTTAATAAATTCATAATTATTTAAACTTTAAGTTATATTTTGAATTAAGTAAAAAAAAAAAACACCACCTTAGTTACTTTATATTAATCAAAATACCATTATTGAAGGACTCACATGGTGTGTGGAATGGGATAAGTCTAATCTCATGTATGTCGCATGAAGGAAAGGGCTCAACATAGGGAGAGAAAGGACAAAAGCCCGGCGGAGCTTGGCAGGTGTTGAGGCTGACCCCTAATGCACCACCCCTTCGGACATACGTGGAAGAACACCAGTCTTGCTTTCATTGCCCATATCACCTTGAACATGCCATTCCTTAGGCCCGAGGACTGAAGCCCGACAGAAGTAGGCAGAATTGCAAAGACTTAGTCTTCGACGAATAAGCAGACTTAGTCAAGACGTAAGCATGGACTACCACTAACTCCACTCCCACGAAGCCCACTATGCGCTTCACTCCCACAAACCACACTACTGTGGTGGACCAGGAGCCAACAATGGGGCGACACATGGTAGACTTCAACAATATAAATTGCTCTATTTGTAAACTTAAAAGATATATGCAATCTTCTAGAAACTTGAGAGAAATACAAATTCTTTAGGAATTAATTCATTTCCATTGGAATTATCTATGCATGGGATGCGTCTTCCCACATGAACCTCTCAGTTGTGAAGCTAAGACATCTCAAACCTCCCTCAAAGAAAACGCTATGGGCGAAGTTGGATCATCCAACCCCACACCTTCGATGTAGCAGAGACTACTGTTGTTGGAACAAATGATCAAGGAGAAACATGAGTCCCATCAACAACAGTTGGCTTCCTTCTTGACAGCCAACGTTGCTTTAAGAAGAGATATTTACATGTAGAAGCGGCTGACTTCTCAAGGCGCCCAGAGACCCCAACCAGGGCTCTCTCCTTGATTGGTCGCAACCAAATGTGCTGGGAAGAAGAAATCCCGATAGATTAGCATCGATCAACGACCAGCGGTCGCACTTACCTTTAAATAGAGGTTGCTTTGCGAAGAGGAATCGAGCCACGCCGTGAGACTCCCTCTCCGCCCCACTTAAACCAACCATACAAACATTGAGCTGACATGTCGGCTTCTTCATTTGTCCCGACCATCCTCAGAGGATGCTCCTCGGCCACTTTATAATGCGAGTTCGGATGTATGATGGGTTGGAGGACCCATTCCACCACTTGATGCATTTCTGCCATATCATGACACTCTAAAGTGGCAATGACACCATCATGTGTAAAGTCTTTCTGTCCACTTCATTGTGGAGTTCCTTATGAAGCAGAAATTCTTTGTGGTTCGCCGTTTGGTCGATAGATGTCAATGACGATCTTGCCCTAGAAATCATCCTTTGTTTTGGGATTGAATTTCTTCTGCTAGTTTTTCTCTATTTAAAACACGAATAAAAATGCATGTGGTCTAGGGTGGAAATCCTTTCGCAGGGTGCACTTGAGGTCGTACAGTAATAAAGGTGATTGTTAAGTGGGATGTCGTGCCTTTGAGATGATAAGAGAATCACATAGATCGACTACCCTGAAACTTCAGAGGTCATCAACATTTGAACTTCCCCTAAAATTAAAAATGAAACTAAACTAAGCGAAAGAACAAAAACTAAATCTAACATAAGAAAAATAGTAAAAATATACTGAAATAATAGAATTGCTTAGATGTAATCCAAACACTGGGAATGGGATTAGTGTTCTAATCATCAATTTACAGCAGGTTCTTTAAAACATATTTATTTTATGGGTTTGAATCCTGAACTTGAACAAGAGCAAGGTAGTATAGTTTGGATTCCTCCATACACTATCTAACACACCATATTCCTTACCAGGACAAATGGCTCTAAATAGCTACTTGTAAAATTTGACCCTCTTTAAGATTTGGTTGTTTTTCCTTTTCAATACTTCACAACCATTTCTTAGAATTGAAGTCTACTTGCCCCCATAGATAGGATAACACAAGCCTCCTTCAATCTAATCGATACCACAATCTTCAAGTTTAGCAAAATTCTCCATTTCCTTGATTAGGATCTTAGCTAACACGGGATTGAGATTGTTCTGCCAAATTGAGACGACACCTCTAAACATTAAACTAATAACTCAGTAGGTGGTTCTTATTCCTCATGAACACACTTTTGTTGTCACCCAAAAGGGAGCCTTGAAAGCAGAGGTTAGAACAATCACCTAATGATTTATCGGAGTGCCATTTAGAGTTTATTAGTTCTAAATATATCAGTCCAATATACCCTAAGTTACTGCTCATGTGCTCTCAGGAATTTCCATCTCTGTGTCATCCAAAGGGCCTCATGAAAATCTGAGCACATATACAACTCTATTTTGGGTATAATGCCCTGATAATAAAACTGAATTCACTACATGAACAATTTTGGGTCATCGGTCGGTTTCAAAACCCAAAACAATCATTTAAATGCTACAAATCATAACCAGAACACCAAAACCCTTCCTAGCAAGAGTTTAGCCTTCCATCACTGGTTCACAAACAACAACAACTAGTTGGCCAAACAAATTCATTGAAGCTATAAACAAAACATAAGAAAAAAGGATTCCATAAAATTTCCAGAAAACCTTTAAATTCAGACATAAATGGAAATAAATATTCATTGATCTCAGCTCAAAATTACAACTCAGATCCTTTATTCCAGTTCTATGGAAAGGAAAATAAAAGAAATTATAAGAAGAAAAGAAAAGAAAATTAAATGCAAAAATCTCTTCGTAAAGAAAAGAAAATGAAATACAAACTTTCTTCGAAAAGAAAAGAAAATCCTTTTCTACTGGTACTATTATTGGCGGCTCCTCACCCAGTGGCCTCCTTTTTTTCGTTCCCTAAATATTTCTATTTATAGGCTCATTAAATGTTGTTAGGCCGAAAATCAGGGCTGATTACATGGGTTTCTAAAACTGGCCCAGTTGTTGTTTTTGTCACAACATAGCAGTCTTTGTCGCGACATTGTTAGTCTATGTCACGACTTAGCAACGTCCATGTTTGTCTTTTGGCTTTGTTTTAGCTTGTGTCGCAACATTTTTTTTCAATATTTTCAATTTCTCCCCTTTTATGTTTGTTGCGACATTATGGTTTATGTCGCAACACAATTTCTTCCTTTTGCAATTGTTCATGTCACGACAATCAATTTCTATGTTGCGACATAGTTTTTGAACCTACAGTTTTGTTTTATGTCGCGACATTCTTTTAACTCTTTTGCTCTAACTGTGTCGCAACAGACTTTGAAATTGTCGCGACATTTTACAGCTCTTTTCTAGGGGCTCTTCTCAGTTTTTTGTCGCAACATGGTTGCTAAATGTCTTAACATTTTTTTTGTTGCCTTCTTCACAATTTATGTCTCAACAAGGCTATGGAATGTCGCGACATAACTTTCATTGTTCTTCAAGCATTCCCTTCAATAAATGTCACGACATAGCTTCCGATTGTCATGACAAAGTTCATCTATGTCGCTCATGCATTCTTCTCAGTTTAGGTTGCGACAAGGTTTTTGTTTTTGCGACAAACCTCTACTAGTTGACTTGAGTTTATGTCGTGACATACTGAGTTTATGCCGTGACATACTAAGATTATGTCGCGATATTTTTGCCTTAGCCAATTTTTGCTACTTTTCTTGCTTGTTTTTGCTTATTTTCTCTAAATTCCTACAAAACACAAATTTAGGTAAAGACTCCATAATTTGGCATTATTTTGGACATTAAGCCTTAAAATATTCATTAAAAATGGGCTTAAAATTATATGAGTTTTAGACTCATCAAACTCCCCCAAACTTAAAGCTTTGCTTGTACCCAAGCAAAGAAAAGAGCCATTGTTTGTCCTCAAACAATAAAGTAATAATTTTAAGGACATTTTTCTTTTTTTCTATCCCATTTTCCAATAAACAGCAAACTGGATTGATTAAATGTCAATTTCAATGTCATTTCCAAGTAGGCTTTACTTCAGAAATCTTAAAATTTTCAATTCAGTTCATATAATCAAGTAGATAATTCATAGAATGATGAACATTTACAGTTCTTGATTTTTGCAGTGGTAGTGTGGATTGGTCTTTCCTTTATAACTAATTTGTAGATTTGGTAGCCTTATAAGATATACATTGAAGAATGGAAGTCTCTTCAAAGTGACTAAGGTCCCATAGGCTTGTTAGTCATATTACTCTCCACTAATTTAGGCACATCACCACCTTCAAGATCAAATAGGTCTTCTAGGCTTGTCATGTATGGCTTAGGCATTGGGTAGATGATTGGAAATTTAAGGCTCAAGTTTACCCAGAAAGCATACATTTTCAGCATTTTTCCTGCACTGTTCATTCTATATTTTATGTTGAAATCAGCATTTCAAAAGCATCCCCTAACTTGGTTGGGTGCAATTTTCTGCATTTTCTCCTCAATGGCTTTTTTCCTTTCCATTACTAGTTTCAATTTTGCTCCAGAAGCTCTTTTCTTTTTCATATTTATTCAAGGGTTTGGGAATTGTGCAATGTTTTGCCTCCTTAAGCTTTCTACCACCATTAACAAGCTTTGGGTCAGCAACTCCCATACCATTTGGCATTAGGGTACTAGGTATAGAACACCCCTAAGAACTTAATAACTCGAGGGAGGAAGGCTACAAGGCAAAACTCATTTCCCCTTGAAATTGACATTCTTTTTCAGCTTCTCAATTATTATTTTTTTTTTGTGTACCTCCTTTAGTACATCTTGACTTAGTTCCTCATCTTTTCACATCCTTAATTCTTATCCCTCTAGCAAAAAAATCTCCCCCAAACTTGTCCTCTTTATAATTTTTCTGCACTCTTCTTATAGTTTGGGAAAACACGGGGTTATGTACTGAAGGATCAAATTTCAGGTATGTTTAAGGTTTTTCTTTTGGCTTAGATGATGAAATTGGCATTAGGCTCAAACAAGGTACTAAGGTATATGCATATACATACATATGCATATTTAAGGGTAGGATTTAAAAGGCTCAAACCGTTCAAGGAAGTCCTAAATCATTTCCTATTGGTTGTGATGCCTAGGATTTCGCCTTGATCAATAATATGACAAGTTCTAGGACCCTCTTGAGACTAAATGATAAATCCAATAAGGTGTTCCTAAACCAAGCATAAATAGTCTTTCAAGGTACTAATGACCTATGTGCATAATTTTTAGTCATATTGGGCTAGCATTGTTTAAGCGAGCTAGAATAATCCAGCAATCGGTGAACCGGTCTTGAGTGGAATTTGACTATTGTTAAACGTCATAGCCTATTCACTTAAAACAATTTTCCACTTCATCTACCAGGATTTTCTTTATTAAAGGAGAAACACTAAAAAACGGGAAGTCGGTATTGAAATTTCTAAACCTATTTGAAAACATAAAAAATAACTCCCCCAAACTTAAAGCATGCATCATCACGAAATAAGTAAATTAAGAACAAAAAACTCTCCTGGATGATCACTTCTGCTCATTGAGTTTGGGTTGGAGTTTAGTATTCAATAGATTCAGTATCAACACCCTGAAAAAAACATAAACAAAAACTAACATAAATCTAAAATAAAATTTCATACTAATTAAAAACTGAAAATAAACTAAAAACTATAAAAACTGAATGAAAATCCTTATTCTCTTCTTTCTTGGGTTGCCTCCCAAGCAGCTGCTTCCTTTTTAGAGTCCATCTAGACTCATTGGAAAAGTACTAGATCTTTGCTTTAGCCCTTAATCTTTTGTGGCCAATGCTCCTTCTCCATCCTCATCCTTCATAAGGATGAGCTCCTCCCTTACTCGGGAATAAGCGATAAAAGCTCAGGTTAACTCTTGATAGGGAAGAGTTGGTATTTAATTTAAATCCTTCAAGATTGTCCTCTTGAAGGATTCTGGGTGCTTGCTTCTCAAAATGCAGCAATGAACTCTCTATCCGCCTTAGCTTCATCTTCTCCTCATCTGTAAGTTCTATGCTTTGGTAGAGGAACTTCACTCTTTTCTTACCAACTAGTAAGGTCATTTCCCCATGTTTTACATCTATCCAAGCTTGACTTATGGCAGTTGAAGGTGTTCCTATAAATGACACTTGTTGCTCCTCTTCCTTGCCCACAGTCACATAGTCTATGGGGAAACTAAATCTGTCAATCAAAACCAAAACATTTTCCATTATGATCAATGGATGGTGCTCTTCAGCTTGCCTCTTTTCCATTGATAGTTCTTTCTCATGAGCATATTCATTCTTTTTCTCCTCAACCAATGGATGTTGTTGGATTTTTTCTTTCAAATTTTGAAACACCAAATTAAATTCTCTTATATCCTTTTCCAACAAGGCATAAATCCCTTTCTTGTCAATAGGTTGCTGGATTTTCTCATGATGAGTAGCAACTTGTTGCTAGAATTTTCCTTATGTGACAACAATTGGAGGTTGAGGTGAGGACATCCGATGTAGTTCATGGATTTGGGTGCTCCTTGAGTTTGTTGATCAATGAGGCTGGTGAGAGCATCAATCTACTTCTAAAGTGCGGATAGGCGCTCATCTACTGATAGACTATTCATTTTTTGCACAGAACCTTCTTCAACTTCCTATATGCCCCCTCTACTTCAATGTCTCATAGTTTAAGTGCAGATTTTTATTTCTTATAAACATAAGAAATTCCTGCAATGATAACAAACAGAAAACATACTAAGATTACTTAGTAGAGCAAGTCATAATTCAAGCTGTATAGAAAATAAAAATTGAAATAAAGTAAAAAGAAACAAAAAACAGTTTGAATACAATAAAAATACAATGTTCAAAATAGCAAGTTCCTTTTTTGTTAGAATATTGATCCATAAACCTCTTGCTTTGATCCCCGACAACGGTGCCAAAAACTTGATTGATCGATTTCGTATAGACCGAATTCTCTATAGTTTCTCTTCGTTGGTGTCAGATGTCCAGTCTTCTTCTAAAAATTTAATCCTTTGTTATTGGAATTGGAAATTTACTAGCTGTGGTTTTCTCTATTTAAAATCGAAATAAATCTGATTAGTCTAAATTCATCCTTTATAAGTACCTGAGTCGTACAAGTAATAAAGTGGATTATTGAAATACGGATATAAATTGCCACAATTGATAAGAGAATCTATAGATCAACTACCCCTACAACTCAAGGTCATCACTATTTGAACTTCTAAACTTAAAAGCTGAAACTAAACTAACAAAAATTGAAAGAACAAAATCTAAATTTAACATAAAAAAAATAGTAAAAATATACTGAAATAACAGAATTGCTAAGATGTAATCCAAACACTAGGAATGGGATTAGTGTTCTAATAATCGATTTGCTGCAGGTTCTTTAAAACAGATTTTTGTTATGGGTTTGAATCACAGACGTTCAAGAAGCGAGTAGTATAGTTTAGTTCACTCCATACTACTTTGTACAATTCACTATCACAAAACACCATATTCACATCCCGGGACAAATAGGTTTAAATAGCTACTTGTAAATCTAAATAGCTAAGACCCTCGTTAAGATTTGGTTGTTTTCCCTTTTCAGTACTTCACAACCATTTCTTAGAATTGAAGTCTACTTGCCTCTATAGACTGGATAACACAAGCCTCCTTCAATCTAATCGTTACCACAATCTGCAAGTTGAGCAAACTTCTCCATTTCCTTGATTAGGATCTTAGCTAACCACAGGGATCAAGTTGCTCTCTAGGGCGAGGCAGACACCTACAAGCTTGATGGCGATAGCCAGTAGAGGTGGTCCTTATGCCTCGAACACACTTACTGTTGTCACTGAAAGACAGAAAGCAAAGGTTCTGGGAACAATCACCTAATGATTTATCGGGTGACTGTTGAGTTTATTAGTTCTATTATATGGAGTGAAGCATCCCAGTTCTTGCTTTCATGTGCTCTCAGGGAATCTCCAATCCTCTGTGTCCTTGGGGCCTCTCTTGGAAATCAAAGCCTGAAATGCAAACTCTATTACGGTATAATGCCCTAATATCAAGAACCGTTCACTACATGAACAATACCGATTAAATCAATTCAATTTTCAAAACCCAAAACAATCATTTAAATGCTACAAATCATAACCAGAACATTAAAACCCTTCCCAACAAGAGCTTAGCCTTCCATTACTGGTTCACAAACAACAACAACTAGTTGGCCAAACAAATTCATTGAAGCTGTAAACAAAACTAGAAAAAAAAAAAAAGAGGATTCTAGAAAATTTCTAGAAAACCTTTAAATTCAGACTTAAATGGAACTAAATATTCATTGATCTCAGCTCAAAATTACAACTCAGATCCTTTATTCTAGTTCTACAGAAAGGAAAATAAAAGAAATTACAAGAAGAAAAGAAAAGAAAATGAAATACAAAAATATCTTCGGAAATAAAAGAAAATCCTATTCTATTGGTATTGTTATTGGTGGCTCCTCACCTAGCGGCCTCCTCTTTTTCCTGCCCTAAATATTTCTATTTATAGGCTCATTAAATGTTGTTAGGCCGAGAATCAAGGCTGATAACATAGGTTTCCAAAACTGGCCCAGTTGTTGTTTTTGTCGCGACATAGAAAAATTATGTCACGACATAGCAGTCTTTGTTGCTACATTGTTAGTTTATGTCACGACATAACAACGTCCATGTTTGTCGTTTGGCTTTGTTATAGCTTGTGTTGTGATTAGTGATAAAAAAGTGCTATTTTGAGCCTTGTTTATTGTAGGTTTTGAGCACTTTTTATGTACTAATCAGCGTAACTAACCTAATTGGCACACTAAGGTCCCTGCTATTCTACTAATCACATTTTGTGGCTAATTTTGTAGTTTTTGCAAGCTATTTATGCCAAAATTGTTGAGTCGATCCAAGCACGAAGAATTCGAGTCGAACTCGGCGTGTAGATCGAAACCGAAGGAAGAAAGGCCGAGAAAATGCAAGGAAATTGGGTCAACTGCGGGGTTTTGCGGGGTTGCGAAAGCGCGAGCCTCACTTATTCACCTCTGCGCCTTGTTCGAGTTTCGGCACTATTCATCTTTGCTTTTTTATTTTTGACTTTTTTTGTCCCCTTTTGGTTTTCTCCCGTTTTGTCCCTTGTAATAGCTTTTGGTTTTGGTTTTTTGTAGTTTTCTTGGGCAGGCGGTATATAGCTCTGGTGCTTATAAGAGAGATCTTTTTGCTCATCAATAAAGTGGCGGAAGCTTTCAACATAAAACTTTTTCTCAGTGCTCTAATTTCATCACTTTTTCACCTCTCACTTTACGGGCGGCAGACACCTCGAGGATGACAACTTCCCGGAGGATGGTGAAGTAGAACCCCTTTCTCATGAAGAAAATTTCTTGAGTGCGGGATCACGAGGCATCTTTGAGGTTCCATGTTCTTCACACAGTACTCAACGCGGGTTTGGTGATCCTTTATAACTTTTAGGTTTGATCCTTGAATCTCCTTGAATGGATTTATTATTTGGTAAGCTTTTAGGGTTCGATGGATGCTTATTGCTAGATCGGCTGAGATTCATTAGTTACCTTCTACGTATTGGAAGGTAAGTCGAGGTGACTTATTTTCTTATCGGTGTTGATGCGTGAATACCATTGTTCAAAGGATAGTTATTAAGGGTTAGGGTTTATAGCTAAATGAAGATCCGATTCTGGAAATGACTATAGGTCATCCTCCCCAATGAGAGGAAAGGACCCAAGAAACCCTCAGTTTCCATAGGAATTTGACCCCAGTGACCTAACACTTCAAGGAGTTCTATTTTACATTTTAACTTGTTTTATTTTCAGTTTCCAAACAATTCAACCCATTGTTTTTACAAAACCCCAAAATCCAAATTGAATTCACTATTTTAAACCATCTGTTGATTCGCACGTAAATGTGTAGGCCAAGCATTTCAGAGCAAAGCAAAGGTATAAACACTATACCTTCTACTCTGATATTGCGGCTCCCGAGTGACTCGGGGATAGGTTTTCTACGCACAAAATGACTTACAATGAGGTTCCAAGAGTAATTGAATTCAATTTGGATTTTAGGTTTCATAAACTTGATGGGTTTTTATGGTGGAAACTAAAAGCAGTAAGAGTTAACAAAATGTAAAATAGAACTCCTTGAAGTGTTAGGTCATTGGTGTTGGATTCATAGGGTAACTAAGGGTTCTAGGGTCCTTTCACCAAGGAGGATGATAGTATCATCTCCCGGCTTGGATCTTCATTTAACTATAAGCGACCCTCGATAAATCTCTTTAAAAATGGCATCCACTGGCCATTAAAGCTCTCATTCGTTTAAACACAAGTCACCTTAACTCACCTTACAATGGATCATAAATGACAACTAACAAACATCAATGGATCTAACATTAAGCATCTAATGAGTCTAAAAACTTACCAAGTAATGACCATTCAAGGTGACTCAAAAGGGATCAAAACCTAAAGTTAAAAAGGGAGAACAATAACGACAGTGGATACCTACGTGAAGAACATGGAACCCTCAACCTGCCTCAGGATCCTGCGCTTTAGTAGCCCTGTAGCGCAGGGAGAAGAGGTTCTAACCTCATCCTCGAGGTTGTCATCTCGGAGGTGTTTCAGTTGCCAAGAAAGTGAGGAAATGAGAGGGCGAGAAAAGCGGGAAAAGTGAAAGCTTCGCCACTTTGTGATGAGCAGAAGGTCTCTTTACGATGCGCGGGAGCTTATATGTACTGCCCAGCCAAGAAAATTACAAAAACCAAAACCAAAAGCCATTACAAGGGACAAAAAGGGAAGAAAACCAAAAGGGGACAAAAAAAAGTCAAAAATCAAAAAGCAACATGAACGATCTTTAGAAACTTGAATAGTGCGAGGAGGTGGCTTGATGCGCGGGAGGCAGCAGTTCAAACACAATTCGCGAGGAATTCACAGTGAAACTTGTGTGAAATTCGTAGGTTGAAATTTTGCAACCACAGCAAATTCTTCACGGTGACCTAATTTCCTTGTATTTTATGCTCTTCTTTCCTTCTGGTTTCTGATCTGTAATGCTGAGTTCGACTCGAATTCTTCGTGCTTGGATCGAATCAACAATTTTGGCATATATAGCTTGCAAAAACTACAAAATTAGCCACAAAATACGATCAGTAGAATAGTAGGGACCTTAATGTTCAATCCCGGTTAGTGCGGTGGTACACAAAAAGTGCTCAAAACCTGCAATAAACAAGGCTCAAAATAGCACTTTTTGAGCACTAATCAACTGTAAATAATTTTCATGAAGAAAACCCATCCCTGTGTTCTACCCTAGAGCTACTATACTGCAGTAGCTAGGCTACAGCGGTAGAAGGTATAGGTTTATAAATTTTGTTGGTTCGGAGTTGCCTAGCTACACGTTTACGTGCGAATCAAATAAGCGCGTGCGGGGATGGTGTATGAAGCGAGTGAGAAGTTGTTGAGCTTGTGATCGTAATCCACGAGTGTTGGTGAATTCCTAATCCTTTTGTCTTTACTTTGATCTCCCACAGCGGTTCCATTCTTTGGGTTGATTTAATTTTTTTTTATATACTGTCCATAAATAGAATTTTCATTTTTATTTCTAGCTAACATTAAACTTTTTGGTAGCCATCCTTTCTTTTTGGTTGTCGGTCTATGTTGCTTGCTTAGATATGCACCGGCTGGGGCGGGGAACATTACAGGCGAGATTGGAAAGGGTGGTGCTCCACTTCAACGAGTTTGTGAAGTGAGTTACGAGTGGGCGAGATCGAGACCTCTGCAGGAGTAACAAAGCCCGACGGGGTATAGAGAGCAATGCCTATGGGTCAATGAGGGACCTATACACCTAAAGGTGATGCACCCTCATGTATTATACCTCCTACCGAAGATGTGAGTGTCAGGCCTTATTTGGTGCCCCTGCTCCTAACCTTCCATGGTATGGAAAATGAAAATCCATACACACACATCCAGGAGTTTAAGGAAGTTTGCACGACTTTCAAGGAGGGTGCAATTGATATGGAATTGCTGAAATTGAAAGCCTTCCCCTTAACCCTGAAAGACAAGGCCAATATTTGGCTTAATTCTCTAAGGCAGACTATGAATTAGACGAATGCGGTGAATTTACGAATAAATTTTTCAACACACATAAAACCAACATTCTAAAGAGGCAGATTTATACTTTTGTAGCCTATGACAATGAAGTTTTGATCTTGGGAGAGGTATTGGGGCTCCATCGATTACTGTCCCTCACCATGGTTTCGATACTTGGATCTTTGGTCAACCATTTTTATGATGGGATGTCAGCTATGAAGCAATTAGTGAGACCATGTGCGGAGGGACTTCCTAAGAAAGAATCAAATGAAGCCATGGATTTCCTCGATTATGTGGTGAAACTACAAAGCATGGGATGAGCTAACCACAGGGAGGCGGAACCCTTTAGAGGATGGAAGCCTCTGACAAATAAAAGGGAAGCATGTACTCACTAACATAGGATATGGAAATGAAGGCAAAGTTGTCCACCTTGACTAGAAGGTTGGAAGAACTGGAAGGAAGAAGATCACATGAGGTACGAGGCGGGTAGAAGAGGGCGCTGTGCCCATCGATGCTAGCTATTTGCTAGTCCCGGCTGACCAAAGTGAACAACGCCACATGGTTCCTTCGTGGTTATTTGGCCACCGACCTTAAATGCCATGGGTAATACAAGCCACAACCCAATGCCCATCACAGTGGCCACATATAATCACGATTGGAGGAACCACCTAATCTCTCTTGGAAGCCAAACCCATGACTTATGTCCCCACGGTACCGCGACTGGCCAATTGGTTCCCCATCTAAACCCTGACACATACCATCCATCATCCCTAGTTGAACAGGCTATCATGAATTTGAGCAAAGTGGTAGGCAACTTTGTGGAGGAACAGAAGGCAGTGAATACCCAGGCTAATCAGATAATTGACACAGTGGAAAGCACACTCAACAAAAAGATAGATAACCTACAGTATGAGATCTCCCAAAAGCCATGACAGCTTGCGATTATTCAATCTCGAGGTTAACCAGTGTGGCCCGAGTGCGGGGAGAAAGGGAAATTTCCATCTCGGGCCAAGCGATCCTAAGGGAGTGCATGAAGTGAGATCTTCCGGTGAGCGAATCCGTGATGGATGAAGTTAAAGCGATTATCACATTGAAGTGGTAAAGGCTTAAGCAAGCGATACTGAACCAACGAGAAGGCCGGGGCTGAAGGTGAACGGATGGTGGTGGCCAAAGAAATGCGGTGAAAATAACACACCCCACCTTTTCCTGCAAGCACTAAGCGAAAGAAAAAAGGCCGCATCAACTAGGCTGAAACTCGTAGAAGTGCTAAAATGAGTGAAAGTTAACATCCCGCTAGCGACATGATTAAACAAGTCCCCACGTATGCAAAATTTTGAGGACTTGTGCACGGAGTGAAGAGGGTTGAATGTTGACAAAAAGGCCTTCACGTGAACAAGTCAAGCGCCCGTCGTCGGTCTGAAGACTCCAGTGAAATATAAAGATCCAGGTTGTCCTACCATCTAAGTGAATATTGGAGGCACTTGTGTAGAAAAGGCACTGCTAGACTTGGGAGCCAGTGTCAACTTGCTGCCTTATTTAGTGTATAAGCAACTAGGTTTGGGTGAGCTAAAGTTAACGTCCATCACATTGTCCCTTGCAGATAGATCCATAAAAATATCGAAGGGCATTATGGAGGATGTTTTGATACAAGTGGACAAATTCTACTATCCTGTAGACTTTGTGGTGCTTATCTGAGCAGGTTGGAGTGAAATTTAACTATGTGCCCGTCGTCACAGGAAGACCATTCTTGGCCACTTCTAATGTGATTATCAATTTCCGAAATGGAGTTATGCAACTCACATTTGGGAACATGACTTTGGAACTCAACATCTTCCATTTGAGTAAAAAGCATATGAAACTAGCGGAAGAAGGTCCGGAGGAAATTTGTATAATTGATACAATCCACGGAGAACAAGTTGATCGACGACAAATCGCGGATGTACTAGCGAGGCCCCATGTGGTTGTCTGAAGAGCAGCGAAACCCTGAGTCATGAATATTGCCTGAGAGACATGAGAAAAAAAGGAAGAAATTCTACCTCTGCTGATTAGGGAAGAAACTAATGAGCCTCAAAAACTAAATCTCAAGCCCCTACCACTGGAATTAAAGTATGCATACCTAGAAAAACATGAATAGTGCCCAGTTGTAATCTCCTCTACTGACAATAACAGGGAAAACGGCTGGCGTGGGCGTCCTCATGGAGAAATGATAAACATTGGGTGGAAAATCAACGATCTAAGGGTATTAACTGCGGTTTGCACCATCATCGATTAGAGGAGGAGGCAAAATCGAGTAAGAGTCATGAGAGGCCCCGAATCCTCATATCGCAATTAGCGCGTCACGAAGTCTAAAGTTGCTATAAAAATTTGGTATTATTTACCCATGTCAAATGACACTTGGGTAAAGTCGACTGGGATTTGCTAAATCGGGAGTGCGCTCTGTAGTGTAATGAAAGGGAAGAAATGCAGCCTACGCCTACGGGTTGGAGGGTATGTATTGATTATAGAAGACTAAATGAGGTAACAAGGAAGGATCACTTCCCTTTACCCTTCATGGACCAGCTTCTTGAAAGGATTTTCGGCCACCCCTTATTGGATGGCTATTCATTATTTTTCAAATTGAGATTCTTTGTAGAGACCGGGGAAGACCACCTTCACCTACCCGTTTGGCACGTATACTTCGGAGGATGCTGGCCTGTGTAATGCCCTGCTACATTCCATTTTGCATTAACGGTATCTTGATTTGGTGGAGCGCATCATGGAGGTTTACATGGATGATATTACAGTTTATGGAGGGAGCTTTGAAGAATGCTTGATCAACTTAGAAATTGTCTTGCATAGGTGTATAGAGAAGAACTTGGTATTGAACTGGGAAAAATGCCATTTTATGGTTAACCAAGGAATCTTGCTGGGACATATTATTTCCGAGAAAGGAATCAGAGTTGATAAGGCAAAAATTGAGATTATTTCCAACTTGCCTCTCCCACAAACGTGAAGACTGTGAGGCAATTCTTAGGGCATGCGGGAAGCTAATGGGAGGTTCGTATGGACTTCTCAAAGATTTGCGAGCCGGCTACCTGGGATTATTAGAAAGATGCGAATTATGTGGGGCTGAAGGCTTAGAGGAGCTTTGAGGGCTGAGGCTTGTTGATCCTTTGCACCAATAGTAGGGGCCCCCAATTGGAAGTTACACCTTTCGGGTATTAATACGTATAGCGACCTCGCCATTGAGCTGGTTCTCGGCAAGGGGAAGGAGAAGGGTCTTATGTGGTCTACTATGCAAGCAAGACATTGAATGAGGCACAGAGGAATTACACCACCACAAAGAAGGAGCTGCTAGCAATAGTCTATGCTTTAGACAAGTTCCAAGCCTATTTGGTTGGGTCGGACATAGTATATTCTGGAATCTTTCAATGTGAAGTACTGCTCACAAGCAGAATGCAGGCAAGACTTATTATATGGGTTCTCTATTTGCAAAAGTTCAACCCTCACAGTTAGGGACAAAAGGGTGTAGAATGTTGTTGCCGGATCACCTCTCGAGACTAATAATGGCACCACTGACACTCCTGACCCCCAATTAATGATGAGTTTCCTAAGGAGTCCCTGCTCCTAGTTGAGAACACACACTGGTATGCCCACATTGCTAATTATTTGGCAACAAGAGAGTTACCAACATATTAGAAGGCACAAGACAGGAAGTTTTTCTTTGCAAAAATTCACTCCTATTATTGGGAAGAGCCCTTTTTGTACAATCTTTGTGCTAATCGGTCATCGAAGGTGTGTGCACGAACTGATTAGGGATACTCGACCCTTTGCCAGAATGCATGTGGAGGACATTTTGCTTCCGGAGCGCCATGAAGGTACTACAATCCCAGTTCTATTGGCCTTCTCTTTTCAAAATTCCCATACCGTAATGCGAAGAATCGACAAATGCTAGAACCCAGAAGTACAATCATCACATGATGCTGAACCCCGATTTGGTAGTTGATCTAGTCGATGTTCGGGGCATCGATTTCATGGGGCCATTCCCTTCTTCCTTTGGATATATTTACATTTTGGTGGGAGTCGACTATGTGTCAAAATGGGTTGAAGCAGTGCCTTGCAGAGCAGCAGACCATAGGGTGGTGTTGAAATTCTTGAAGGAGAACATCTTCTCCGGGTGGGGTCCACTAAATCAAAATGTCAGGTGATGGAGGGTGCATGTTTTTGCGATGAACCTTTTGAGAACCTGCAACTAAATATGGTGTCAAGCATAAAGTGGCCACCTCATTGTCAGCCCAGAATAATGTTGAGTTGATCTGGCAGCAGGAAATCAGACAATCTTGGTGAAGTGGTGAACTCACAACCAAAAGGCGGTCTCACAGTGTTTAGTTCCTTGTGGGCATACGGAACCAACATCTGAAACCATCCTTGGCATGTCCCCTTATCGCTAGTTGCGGGCATGTCACTGCCCTATGGAAATTAATTATAAGGCATGGTGGCGGGTGAAGTGAACCTGGATATGAGAGGCTATGTGTAAGGCTCTTTGGTTTCTTGAGCTGAAGAAGTGGGGAATGATGCTACTCACGACTTGCAGTGAGATAAGTTAAAGAAGTGGCGGATCGTATACTTGTCGTTACAAACAGGAGGCGGTATGCCGACTCAGTTCCGCTTTTCCGAGCCCGAGCTCAAGTCGAGATGGAATTTGGGCCATTCACCATCCATCGAGGGTCTATCTCTCGATGGATCGATGAGCATACTCGTTCCCGAGGACAAGGTGTTCGAGGTCGATGGGCAAAGTTTGAAACTGTGCGTTACAACACCTGTGAGATAGGAGGAGATTCCCTCCTTGACCCTCCGTAGATCAAAGGATACTTGAGAGATTTCTCGACAACTTTGAATTAGGTCAATTTTGTTGGAATTTTGATTGTTCCATTTAAGTTTTTTTATTTTATTTCTTGTTTCCCTAATTTAGCTTTTTCTTTGTATAATTACCTCACTGAGTTATATATTCTTATAATTTTGGTGTTCTCCTGTTTTCTTGGGAATGAGAGCATAAGTTTTTGGTGCATTGCAGAATTTTCCGGTGATCACGAATTTTCGCAATTACGCCGGTCACGAGGAATTCCTCTGTTCTCCTTTGTACCTCTTCCTCTCTGACCTTTGTTTACATTAATTTACTGGATTTGTTTTAGACATAGCACTAACCACCCATTTATGGATATTAAATGGGTTCAACTTCACGCTTCCTAACCCTCTGTTCTATTTAAACCCGCTCTTACCGCCAGCCCCACATCCTCCTCGCTCATTTCCTCAAACCATCCCTCACTCTCCTCCTCCCATCCTCTCCTCTCTTTCTCTAGCCCAGCCATGGTGAAGACGAATGGAGGACACAACTTGAACCTGGGTGCCAGCTCCTCTCCCTCTCTCTCACCGTGGGTCCAGCCGACTCTACCACAGGCTGTTGGCCTCCACCTTTGTCATTGCTGTGCCCTTTCTTGTTCTTGTAGCCTATTTGACGATCTTTGCGAGTCTTGTTTGCCCTACTACATCCCGTTCTGTTCTTCTTAACATTTATGTAGTACCATACCAGTTGCCATTATCTCTCCCTCGCATCTGGGCTGTTTGGAAAGATTTGCGCTTCCAAGGGCCGGGACCTGGCCCAGGAGGTCTTCCCGTTCCAGGCCCCGAGGCGCCCAATGCCTACTCGGGGCCTGGCCAGGGTCTCGCCGGGATCTATCCCTAGCGATCGTGGTGACCACTACTTCAGCTGTGACGATCCCCCATTGCGGCGGTGGATTACGGCTTCAAGGACTTCTGGCGAGTTTATTATGACCTTCCGGTCTTTCTTTGCCAAATACGAGCTCGAGAGACCGATGAGACCCAGTGCGGTACTCATTAAGGTCATTTATGACCCATGTTTTCCCTACCCTCGGGTAGTTTAGAGTTCTGCGGTGACCTCCAGTGAGCCAATCCAGAAACGACCATTTCATTTCTCCGTCGATGGATGACCGGGGATGCCGGGCCGCGAATGAAACACGTTAGTACACATGGTCTGCCTTGACTCTCGGCCAGTTATAGGCGGTGCTCGTCACTGGTCAAGGAGATGGATTCGTCTATTAATCAGGGACAATGTGCTATTTTGTTCGGGGGGCTGCCCCATCAGTATGCTCCTCATATACCATATCTTTGGTCTAATGTTTTGGTCAGAAGCACATAGTATGTGGGGAGATAGGTAGTCAGAGCTCTATCTGTATTGAAGGTTCTGGTTTGACCAGAAGCCAGAGGCTCATCATGACATCCTTGTTCCGCCGAGGGATAGGTTCATCAGCAGGAACTGACCTGAGGTGATCCTCTCTCTGTTCCGGCTTTTTATCTGGGCATTAGAGCCCCCTTAGATCTTTCTTGAGCCGGGATGAGTGTCGTGAGATTGTGGTAGTCCTTATAGTTGATAGATGAGACTAGGGCCCAGCTCTTTCACCTCCCACCTCGAGACTAGGGACCGATGACAGTGACCTTCTGCAAAGACGACCACCTCGATGATGCATGCTTGAGGCCTCGGTTTGACATCCTCGATTCTGACTCCTAGCTTCCACTGCTCCATTACCCATTACTCCTGCATCCTTTGCACCTCCAAAGCCCTTAGCCACCAGTACCACAGCTCTTGCAGATGTTCTTTGGGCCAGGAAACACCTAACAAGCACCGCACGATTGTATTTCATATCGCTCAGGGTTTTACTTAGTCATCATGGATGAGTCGCCCATTCTCTGCGTTTACATGTTCTGACGCCCATACAGCCTTAAATGAGAGGTGGTGCTTGAGGTTGTCATAGCTGGAATCGAGGCCATCCTCATGTAGATTGTGGAAGTCACCTAGGCTACCTGGGTTTCCCCATCAGGTTCACACGCCCAGCCTCGTGAGTTCCTCCTCAGCCAGGTGACACACTATGACCAGACCTCTTGCCTCCTACAGACTTGCTTCAGCGACGGCGAGCAATGTCGGCCACTCCCTAGCTACACCATTGGCCTCATCCTACGGGATGAGGATGACTCTCTTGGCCGCACATTGAGGGGTAGCACTTTTTTAACACAAATTTCAATCAGAGCCCAGATTCTTAGGACAATGTGACATTTGGTTGGGGGAGGTTAGTGAGTGACTTTTACACTTTTGATTTTACTTGTCTGTTTGAGCAAAACCCATTTTGTATGTTTAGTGGCTTCTTTGTTTGTTAGTTGTAAGTTGTTTGTTTGTTTTTGTAAAGATGAAAACATAGTTATATATATTCTTATACATACCATACAACTCAGTTTTTTTCTCAATTCAAAAATTGCACCCTTTTTTTTTGTGGTTTTGCCTAACCTGCAAGTTGGAAATTGAAACACTGCCCAATGCTATTGATGTTAGATTAGTTCCATGCATAGTCAAGTAGGTGATCAGTTGAACACTTCCACCTTTATCTAACCACACACTGTGAACATCAGGTTTCCTCGATGGCTGAAAAGCGCCTCAGCCTCCTAAGCTGCAAAACCTACCCTAGTTTCATTTGACAACTTTAATAGGTTAAGGAACCCCATGAAAAGAAGGCCAATGTGTCTTCCAAAATAAAGAGGCGAAAAAGAAAGAAAACAAAAGAAAAAAAAAAGAAAAAGAAAAGAAGAAAATTACAGCGCTTTGCCTTGAAACAGAGCACGGTCAGGGTATATGGCAAAAGTCTTTAAAGCTCGGTGCCCTAAGCCAACTGGTTAGGAGTCACCGACTTTGTGCTCACTAAATAGGTGGATGGGTGAGGTTTAGCAAGTTGTAGGTGTTGGAGTCTCGAAATCATTCGAAGTCCGGGGTGAAACCTGAAGAGTTAGTGGTCAAAAGATCCTTATGACTTGGTGCCCTATTCCTTAATTGGTTGGGAGTCATCGGTAGATCCCCGTTACATGGACTTTGGTAGGTGGGATTCCTCGACCCATTGCCTATGACACAGAGTTGTGGAATAAGAGTGGGACCTGATCTATTTAAGTTAGTTAGTGTCTTAGGTGGAGGTAGTAGCTTGGTTGGGGGGAGAGTGCAGTTTGGCAGTTCATTATTGAAAACTGATCATATAAACACTTAGATCTTGGTGGTAGTTTCAAGTTGATTCTCGTAAGTTGGATACTCTTCCGAACTTGATTCTATATGGCATTCATTCTCTCAAGATAGTTATTGGCGAGGTGTTGGTGTTTTCATCTTGAGGTTAGGCATTGCTCATTTACACTCTTTTGAGAATTTGATTTTGTGATCATAAGTTGTCTGCTCTCTCTTTCTTTATGTCATTGCTAAGGGACTAGCAATGTGTCGGTTGGGGGGAGTGAGCACTTTTGTGTACTAATCAACTTAAATAACCCAATTGGTACATTAAGGTCCCGTCTTTACTACTAATCGCATTTTGTTGCTATTTTGGTAGACTTGCAAGCTAAAGTAGGCTAAAATCTTCAAGGCAACTCAAGCCTTGCGAAGAATCGAGCGAACTTCGGTGCATGTCAAGAAGTCGGGAAAAGGAAAATGGGGCCAATGGTAGAATTTAGAACACTACAAAAATTTCTGGGGGATCTGAATTTTATAACTGCTCTTGTATGAAGTTGACCACAACTGACCGACTTTTTGTGACTTTTTCCTAAACTACCCTCTATGTATTTGTGGTACTTCATACATTTTTGTAATTTCCCTTGTTCTGAGCTGTATATAAGCCTTAGTCAAGACCTGTATAGAACAACTTTTGATGTAATAAAATTGGGCGCGAAAAGCTTTCAGCTTTCCCGCTTTTCTTCTTTTCTCTCATATTCTCCCCCTTTCCTTCACTTTCGTGCCTACCAAACACTCCTTAAGGATGGCTTCGAGGATGGTTGGCTAAACCCCTCGTCCTTGAAGAGGAGAGACTCTTGGAGCTAAGTTTTAAGGTAAACTCTTTTGGTCCTCTTGTTCTCCAACGCCAAACATTTGTGTCATTTTGTTTCTATCTTTCTTTACAAGTTTTAAATCCTTTTGATGTATCCTAATTGACCCGGTACTTGACTAATCTTTTAGGGTTCGAGTGGATACTTATTGCTAGATCCTTTGAGAGCTCAACAGATTTACCATTTATTTGTCGCTGTAGGGTAGGTCAAAAGATCGGGTTTCTTGCATTAAAACGTTAATGGCCAATAAATGCTGTATCTGAAGAAAAACTATTAGGAGTTAGTTTTATAGCCAAACCAGATGGGTTAAAATGACTATAGATTAATCCTCCCAATGAGAATAAGACCCAGGGATCTCTCGGTTGCTATAGAACCTCAAGCCCAATGGCTAGAGGCTTCAATGAGTTCTTACATTTTATTTCATTCTATTTTTAGTTTCGACCATCGATCCATTTTGTTTTACAAAACCTTAAAATCCAAAGAAAATTCACATTTTAGGCTCTGTAAATCATTTGTCTGAAATCCATCCACGAGTTAAGACCTAGAGCCTTATCACGACGAGTAGCTAGAGCTACTTGATGAAGGTATAGGTTTATAAATTTTTTTGGTTCAGAGCTGCCTAGCTACATGCTTACGTGAGAATCATGTTACAACATTTTTTTTAATATTTTAAAATTCTCCTATTTTATGTTTGTTGCGACATTATTGGTTTATGTGAAGACACAATTTCTTCCTTCTGAAATTCTTCATGTTTCAATAATCAATTTCTATGTCGCGAAATAGTTTCTCAGCCTGCAACTTTGTTTTATGTTGTGACATTCTTTTAACTATTTTGCTCTAATTGTGTCGCGACTGACTTTGAAAATGTCACGACATTTTGCAGTTCTCTTCTAGGGGCTCTTCTTAGTTTTTTTGTCGCGACATGGTTGCTAAATGTTGTGACATTTCTTTTACTGCCTTCTTCACAATTAATGTCGCGACAAGGCTGTGGAATGTCGCGACATAGCTTTCACTATTTTTCAGGCATTCTCTTCAATAAATTTCGCGACATAGCTTTTGATTGTCGCGACAAAGTTCTTCTTTGTTGCTCCTGCATTCTTCTCAGTTTTTGTTGCGACAAGGTTTTTGCTGTTGTGACAAACTTCTACTACCTGACTTGAGTTTATGTCGCGACATACTGAGATTATGTCACGACATTTATGCCTTAGCCAATTTTTGATGCTTTTCTTATTGGTTTTTGCTTCTTTTCTCTAAATTCCTACAAAACACAAATTTAGGTGAAGATTCCATAATCTGGCATTATTTTGGACATTATGCCTTAAAATATTCATGAAAACTTAAAATTAGATGAGTTTTAGACTCATCATCCACTCTCGTCAGATCATCCTTGTCTTGGTTCAACTGCCTCCCTCTTAACTCAGTAATCTATTTCCGTGCTTTGTCTAAGAAATTTGTCACCCAATATATGTGTTCAGGATAAAGAAGAGTGTGACCAGTATGTTTCACGTGATGATAAGACGATCCAAAAAAATCAAATATTCTATGAAGCATTTAGGGGCGGAAATCTTACAGCTTGATGTTGTAAGTATGGATACAATGATGTAGGCAATCAAACAAGCTATCTGCCATAACACTCATTTTTTCAATTCCCTCTCACTGCACCCTTGATGACAATGAACGAGCTACTCTAGAGGGGTAACCAATACGCCATGCTAAAGGATGACACGCTCGCTGCAACTAAGAGAATCGTTACATTAATTAGCGAGCCACCAATTTGCCCTTGCAACCTAAATAGAGTTGCTTGGGAAGAGAGGAATCAAGCCTACATAAATTGGACTCCCTCTCCACCCATAAAATAAGATTCAACCCTATAAACATTAGACGACATGTCGGCTTCTTCATTTGTCCTTGCCATCCTCCACCAGGATGCTCCTCAACACTTTATGATGCCCAAGTTCCAGATGTATGATGGGCTGGAGGACCCATTTGACCACTTGATGCATTTCCGCAAGATCATGACACTCTAAAGTGGCAATGACACCCTCATTTGTAAAGTCTTTCCATCCACTCTCGTCGGATCAGGCCTATCTTGGTTCAACTGCCTCCCTCTTAACTCGGTAACTAATTTATGTGCTTTTTCTAAGAAATTTGTCACTCAGTATATGTGGTCAATCAAGATAAAGCAGAGTGTGACTAGTCTGCTTCACGTGATGATAGGACGATCCGAATAAATAAGATATTCATGAAGCATTTCAGGATAAAAATCTTGCAGCTTGACTCTGTAAGTATGGATACAATGGTGTAGGCAGTCAAACAAGCCATCTGCCATAACACCCATTTCTTCAATTCATTCTCATTACACCCTCGACAACAGTCAACGAGATATTCTAGAGGGGTAACCAATACGATATGCTAAAGGATGACACACTCGCTACAACTAAAAGAATTGTTGCCTCTACGAATGACCCTAGAGTGAGATAGCGAATGTGTGGAAAAGGGGCAGATGAGGCAAGGCCAGAAAGAGATGAATCTGAAGCTGTGACTCACGGAGGTGGATCCCCAGAAGAGTCCAACGAGCAGTCTATGCCGGGACGATCATCGTGGAGGCGAAGCATAGAGCCTACCCGGTTGTGCCTTGAGCTCAGCTCTCCCCATTCATACGGTGCATGGGGTTTTACCTAGCGAGCCACCGAAAAGGGTGTGGCCAGAGAAAGATCTAGATTTTTCTATTACTAAAAAGAGCACGAGTTTTTTACCGACCAATGCTACCAACTATAGGAGTTACTTGAATCCATGGTCCGAATAGGGCTGCCCATACGCAATGCCTCATAGACGAGGCCCGGCCCTGACTCGGAATTTAGTTCCTCCGCTGACAAACTCCAGGCCTCAATTGATACAATCCTTCTTGCGCTTTAATGGATGCCTGGCTTGGTGGTCATCCTATTCTGGGCACTTGATAGTGGGACTTATGCAGTTTCACTCCAAGTAGCGTGCGTCCCATAGACGGGACCATAACATTTTTAGAGTGCCCCTTAAGACAATTGTCGATGCCTTGGTCCTCACCTTAGAGGTCAGATGCTATCTGAAGCGGCGCATCTTAATCGACCACGATAGAGTTGTTGAGTTGTTTTATCACACCGCATTGATCCAACTGGTGTATCAGCTCGACAACCTCTATAATCCAAGGAGAATCTTAGTAAGCTTTAACATAAATTAGACCACCTCGCTTGGTGAGATCGTATTGCCTATAGAAGCAGGGCTTATTACCACGCTCGTCCCTTTCATAGTGATAAACGAACTTTCTTTCTTCAATGCCATCTTAGGCTACACCTGAATCCACGCCATGAAGGCCCTACCTTCATCTGATCACTAAAATTTGAGTTTCTTAACCCCTTTGGGCTAGATTAACATTTAGGGGATCAAAAGGCCACCAAGGTCTGCTTCACTGTGGAACGACCTTAGACTAACCTTCCACCTAAATAGCAACAGTAGCTTGAGGCCCACCTAAACGAGTAAGACGACACTACAGTAGCGGAGCCTCTAAAAGCTTACCCTCTATTCGGGCCTAGCTGACCTAGACAAGCTAGTCTCAGAACTTCCCTTTCCAAGAAAAAATTTGACACCTTCTTGTCCTTCCTACAAGAGCACTCCAACATATTTGCCTAGTCCTATAATAACATGCCTGACATTTCCCCAACCATGGCTCATAATAGGTGTTATTTATACCTAAATTTATGATTTCTTAAGCTTGACATTTGCTAGTTCTTTGAGACTTTTTCAAGAATTCTAAAAATTTTCATGCTTCTTTTGATAGGTGAAGACATGTTGGTGAGTCTCGGTGAAAAAGGGACCAAAAGTTATTGAGATGTCACAAAATGCAGCAGATCTTTCAAATTTTCAGCCTATATGATGACCTCAAATGGATCTAATCTTAGTGTGGATAAATTCTAGACTTCTCAATCTTTCCGACGAGTCCAAGATTGCTAAATTTGGAGTTCGGACGAGAAAGTTATGGCACCAAGAAGTTTGGAAAAGAAATAAAAAAAGTTGAAGTGGCATCCAGCAAGGTGGCACTACGACGCCTATCCTAATAGCCGTGGCACCCAGTAGTAGTTCCGGGATACCTAGAGCTGGAGTTTTTTGACTTTTTTTTGGCCTAATTACCCTTAATGAGGTTTAATTGACGTGAGATTTAGTATTTAAGCCACAATTAGGGTTCTGAATAGAGGGGATAAGGGTTTGGAGATGAATTGGGAATGATTGGGGATGATTCTTGAAGCCTCTCCAACTAGTGATCCGAGGGAGACAACAACAACTCTTCATCAAAACCCAGATTTTCCTCTTCTCTTCTCTATGTTTTCTCTCTTCTTTAGGATGTGCTATGTTATTTTTCTAGAAATTTACCAATTGCTTGATTCATGAATAATGGTTTAAGGGTTTGATTTTTAATTCAGTAGCCATGTCTTCTTGTATATTGAATATTTGTTACTTAGAATAATTGATTACTATTGGCATGTTCTTGCAATTGATTTGAGCCCGAGAAATGATGAATCAGGAATTGGGATTATTAGGATGAATGTCGTGTGAATGTCATAGAATAGAGATATTTATGGTTTGCATGTGGTTTATTGGATTTCTAGGCTTAATGCATTCTTAGAATATAGGGTTCGAGGCAGAGATGAAATATAACATGTTTTAAGGAATATATTGTTGATTCTTGAGAAAGATTAACAATTGCATTTAATAAATCTACCATCAATATAGGGTTTTGGTGTCATTGGATTAGATTAAACCTTCAATTGAGATTGATTTTGTTGAACTATTAGCTAGGTTTTCCTTCTTGATTATTTTGTAATTCTTAGTTTGTTTGGATAATTTAGGAGTTTCCTTTCCATGCTAAGTTCATATAATTAGAATCTCATATCCAGATTTTTGACATCCAAACAAAGTTAGAGTTAGATTAGATTAGTAATTGATAGGCATAGTCTATGTGGGATCGACAATCTATTTACCAATTTATTACTTGTTCTAGCATGTACCATGCATGAAATATCCTGTGATTGCAACACATTTGAACATGCGAGGCTAGACGCCAAGCACGTACGAAAAAGTTAAGGTGTTTCCACAACCTGAGTAATTAAAGAAGAAGTCGATATACTTCACGAGGTTAAATCAAAGAGTTCATACCAGGGAAGGCTGGCCAGCGTTGTGTGATTGTCCACAAAGAATGGAGAAATTAATTGGTGTGTGTGTGGTACTCGAACTCAAGAACCGATTGCCCAAAGGATACATTCCCCCTTCCTCGGATAGACCAAATAGGGGATGCCACTATAGAGCATGATCAACTATCTTTTATGGACGCATTGTGTTATAACATAATGCCATTCAACCTTAAGAATGCAAGGGCAACCCTCTCAACAACTAACAGATCCATTTGAGGAAGACGAAGATTAGTTGAAGCGGATAAAGCTCAATGAAGAATAAAGACTCTAGACGAATGAAAACTTAGGAATAGGAAAAGGTATTACAAAAGCGTGCTTTAGGAAGTTTCGAAAGACGGCCTCAACACAAGAAGAATGGATGAGGATTTGAATAGGGTGGGATCCATTTGCTTGGTCTGAGATGGATCTTCCCGCTCACATCTTTCCAATGTCGCTTCTTGTTTTTTCTTTCTTTCGTGAGTGAGTGTCGGGCCAAATCCCTTGGCTTATTTCAAGCCATAGTTTGCTTTGAGTTGAGTGTTGACTGATTTTTCCATAGACCAAATTAACTAAATATGATGAAGTCAGTAGGTGCCAAATTTCTGGTACCACCACCAAGAACTAATTAGTTCTTGTATCAACGATACTAAAAACTTGTTGACCTCTTTGAGGCAAATTATAAAATCGTTGTTGCCTTGGATGAAGGCTTTACATTGAAAAATATGTTTTGAATTAAAATCCGCAAACAAGTGCACAAGTCATTTAAGTAATAAAAGTGGATTTAAGTCCAGTTATTGTTCCCACGAGGATTGATGATAAATCTAAACATCGGTTACCCATCTACTCAAGATCCTTGCTATTTGAACTCCAAAGTTAAAAATGGTTTGGTTTTAACTAACAGAAAAGTAAAAACTAAATAAAGTTCCATAACTATGTATAAAAAAATTTAAAATAACTGGATTGGAAAGTTCAATGGGTAAGTTAACACTGGGAATTAGATTAGCGTATAATCATCAATTTCTACATCATTTCTTATAACATAGCTCAGCCATTAGTTTGAAATATGAACTTGTCAAAGATGCAAGATAATATAGTTTGGATTTCGCCATTGACCATATATTTCGCTAATTAGAGATCCTTATTCCTTTCGGATACATGAGTCTAATAAGTTACCTATAGAATAGAAACCTCTTTCTAAAATCTAGGTATTTTTCCTTTTCAGTACTTCACACCCAAATCTTAGGACTAAAGAATTCTCTTACTTTATAGATGAATATTACAAGCCTCCTCCAAAATCCCTAATTGGTAACTCATCCATCGAGATATGATAAAATTCTCTATCTCCTTGATTAGATACTCTACTAACATGGGATCAAGATCCTTGTCAGTTGAGGAGAAACCTCTCATCAGCAATTAAGTTGATACATCATCCGACTATCCTCACACCATAAGTAAGTTAGTGATCTATCGAAGTAATCTTTAAGAGTTCATTAGTTCCATGATATTAGTTTAACATACCACCAAGTAACTACTCCATACACTTAGGAATCTCCATCTCTATGTCACTCAGAGGGCTTCCTGGAAATCAAAGCAAGATATACTCATTTTCTTGGTACACGCTACTAATGTTAAGGCAACTTCGGATCATTACCAAGTCAAATAAATTGAATTTCGAACTGTGACATTCTTTTAAGTTGAGCAGAAAACAACAATGAACATCAGTCAGTTAAGGCTCAATCTTTCAAAAGCGAGTTTATAACTACTTGTTGACTAGGCCAGATTAGGAAAATTCACTGAAAATGTAAAGCCAACTGAATTAAATGAACTCTAGAAATTTTCTAAATTCATTCCAGTCAGAAAGTAATGAAAAATGAAATTTTTACAATGAACCCATCTCAAAACTTCATACCAGATCACTGTTCAATCCAAAAAAAAAAAAAAAAAACTAATTGAAATGCTAATCTAAAACTACCTGAAAGAAAAGAAAAATAAAATAAAAATAATATACAAAGGAGTTCCAGCTACCTAGAAGTTCCTAGTTTTGCAGAAGCTGCTCACAGTTCCCTAGATGCGTCTATTTATAGATTTTCAAATGATGGACCACACTTTTAGGCTGAAATTGTGGATCCCAAAAATTCTAGCCGAAATGGTCGCTTTTTCGCGACAAAGAAAATTGTGTCACGACATAGTGGCATCTTTGTTCTCCAACTCTTGTCGTGGCCTGAAGTTTCTATCGCAACATAATTTTGTGTCTTTTCTTTGAACTCTGTCACGACATAATTTACTATGTTGCGACAGAGTTGTGCTAAAGTAGTCTTGTTCTTGTCACAATAGGGGTGTCTTGCGTTGTGACAATTCTTGGGTGCCTTGTAACTTGAATACTTGAATAATATGTCGTGACTTAGTTTCCTTCTGCTGCGCTACTTTGTGTCGTGACATAGAATTTTTGTGTCGCGACAAAGTTTCTCAGTCTTCTGCTTGTTTTATGTCGCGATAGAGTTTTGGAATGCCGCGACATAATTTAACTCTTTCTTGTTCTGACTATGTCGCGACACTCTTTTGTTTACTTCCAAGCGTTTCTCTTCAATTTATGTCAGTTGTTGTGACAAAGAATTATGCCTTGAGTTCTTCATTCATTGTCACGATATAGTAAGGAATGTTGCGACATTCTTCTTGTGGTTCTTTTCAACCTTTGTCGCGACAAAGAAAAACATTGTCGCGACAGAGTTTATTGTCTTGCACTGCTGAGGCTAAACTTTGTGTCACGATAGACTTTTTATTTGTCTCAACAATATTTTCTTCTTTGATCCTTGTTGCTGGCTAGACTATTTGTTGCAACATTGAAATCCTTGTCGCGAAAAACTTGTCTTAGATGGTTTCATTTCTCTTCCATATTTTGTTACGACATAGTTTTCTTTTGTCACGATAGAAGTTTCTTACTTTCCAGTGTTTATTGTCGCAACAAACTTCATTTTGTCGAGACAGAGATGTCTGCCTTCAATTCTTTATTATGTCCCAACATAAGTTTTTGTGTCGCAACATTCTTCTTGTAATTCTTCTCAACTTTTGTCGTGACAATACCCGTCTTTATCGCAATAGAGTTCACCTCAACCTCAAGTTTTGTTTGTCGTGACATAAAACTTCTCTGTTGCGACAAAGTCTTCTTATCTTTCATTACTAACTCTAAATGTTGTGTCGCGACATAGTTTTCTTCTGTCGCGACATAGTTTTCTTCTGTTGTAACATATAATTTGCCTTGGTGTTGTCATAAGCTGAAATGTCTGTCGCAACATAGAAAACTTTGTCGCAAGCACATTGTCTTGACTTGTTTCATTGTTTTGCCATTTTTTGTCCCGATTTTTTCGCGACAAAATTCTATTGCCATTTGCTGGATCAATGTTGCGAAAGAAATCAATCATTCTATCTAAAACTATGGTGCAATAGTCTTCATTTATAGCTTGAGTTCAACTTGATACTGTGTGACATAACATACTGAGATTCTATTAAGATTATGCGACATTCCCACACAAAAATCATGTGATGAGAATTTTACTGTGTTTAAACTTTTACTGGATTATCTCTTTCTTTTAAAACCTACAAACACAGATGGTGGAGTATTCATAATTCTGCTTATAAAAAATAATCTTAAACTTCTAAAATATGCTAGAAAAATGGATTAAAAATGGATGAGTTTAGGACTCATCAAATTCCCTCAAACTTAAAGTTTTGCTTGTCCCTAAGCAAAGAAAAGAAAATTTTGTTTGTCCTCAAACAATTTAGCTTTTATTTTTAAGGACAATTTTCTTTTGAATCCACAGTTTGGTAGGAACATAGGTTAGTTGTAAAATTATTTCTAAATATGTTTCCAATCTAGAATCTGGAAGATTCAATTAAGTTCACTAAAAGACCAAATAATTTCTATAGTGTAAACAATTCAATTATTCAACCCTGATTTGTGAGTGTGTGATGGTCTTCTCTCTTCTTCTATGGAAAATTAGTTAATTTTCTAGGATAATACTCAGATAGCATACTTCTCCTTTATTCTTTAAAGTCCCATATTCTTGTTTGTCATATTAATCTCCAATAATGTAATCATACACACCTTCAGAATCAATTAGGTCTTTTGGGCTTATAATGTGTGGCTTGGGTAATTGGGTAGATAATTAGACAATTTAGGCTCAATTTTACCTACATTTCACTTACAACTTGACATACTTGCATTCATTATGCATCCTTGATTTTTCCATTGATGTCAATTCCCTAACATCCCCATTTGGTTTGGTGCATCTTTCTACATACTCTCTTGTGAGTACTGCCAGTACATTCGAATGTAAACTCTCTTCCTTATCTTACAAGCTTTTTTTTTCACTTTTCATCTTTTATCAAGGTTTTTGGAATAGTGCAATGTTTTGCCCTTTTAAGCTTTCTACCACCCTTAACGAACTTTGGGTCAGCAACTGATTAGTGCCCAAAAAGTGCTATTTTGAACCCTATTTTTAATATGTTTTGAGCGCTTTTTGTGTACTAATTACTATAATTAACCCAATTGACATGTTCGGGTTCCTATGGTACTAATGATCACATTTTGTGGCAACTTTTGTAGTTTTTTCAGGAATTGGAAGCCAAATTATCGTGTCAATCCAATCTATAACCTAAAGCTCCGTTGATTTCCATCAATTTCATATGGTCTTTCATCAATTTCAAAGCAGTTTGAATGAAGAATATCAAAGTTTCAAGAAACGGAACAAGTGCAGCCGGAAGTTAGGAAGCTGGAACAAAGAGATGCAGGATTTAGAAGTGAATTTCGCTTATACGCTTTTCGCATCATAGCTTGTGTTATCGTGCATAGCTTAAAATCAAAAATTTCGCTTATGCACAAATTTTCGCTTGTTAAATAAATTTCATTAGCTAAATTAATGCTCCTGTGCTTAAATTCTTTGGTTTTCTATTTCTTGCATTTTTCGCTATATAGCGAATTTTTCGCTATATAGCGAATTTTCATTATATGTGAGAAAAATCACTATGCATACAAATTCCCGCCCCGTGTTTTTGATGTTTTGATTCAAAACGGACCCGTTTTGATTAATTACCATATTATCCCCATTGTAATCTTATATTTTGGTATTTTTGGTATTCACACAATCAAGTTGGCTATATAAGCCAACTTATGATTGTGAACCCTAACTTTAATCTTTCGCATACGCAAATTGTCTAGCTTTTCTCTTCTCTCCCTCTTTCTCTATTTTCCTCAAATCTACCAAACACTCCTCCGAGGATGACAACTCAGAGGGGATGCTCGGGCTAGGACCTCTTCCTCCCCAGCCAGGCCACCGGGCTTCGACTGGAGGTAAACCGGGTCATCTCCTCTGCTTATCGTGGCATTTATTTCATCTATGTTCTATCCTTCACTCTAGGTTTAAATCTCCTTAAATGCATCTGATTGACCAAGATTTGGCAATCTTTGTATTAATGATTTTCTATCAAGTTGGGGATTCAATGATATCCATTAGTCAGCTTCTATTCACACGTGGAGATGAGTCCAGAGGTAGGTTTTCACCGTCTGACCATAAATGCTTGTTAAATGTCATATTTCAAAAGGGAAAATCATAGTGTTTAGTTTTTAAAGCTAAATGAAGATCCTAGGCTTGGGAAATGACTATATGTCATGCTCCCAATGCCGAAAAAGACCGAGGACATGTTAGTCAGCTTTAAACCCTAAACCAAGTGGCTCAAAACTTCAAGGAGTTCTATTTACATTTTATTTTTATTTATTTTCGCTGGTAAACCAACCACCCCTCGTTTACCCAAACCTTAAAAACTAAATTTAATTCACCAATTTTGACTTTCACTCAAATCATTCAGACGAAGAAAACCCATCCCCGTGTTCGACCTGGGGACTCGCTTATACCAAGTAGCAGGCCGACTACTAGCAGTAGGAGTAACATAGGAAACAAATATTGTTGATTCTGATCACCCTACCGTGGCACGAATCAGCAACTCCCATACCATTTAGCATTAGGGTACTAGGTGTTGAACACCTTGCTAATTTAATTTGCCAAGGGAGGGAAGGCTTACAAGGACAAACTCATTCCACCTGACATTTTTCTTTATGCCTTCTTTTTTCATTCTTTTCATCTTTTGTCATCTCAATTGGTTTTCCTTTCTCAACCATTCTTATGATTTTTTGTAATTTGAAATAATATCCCCCAAACTTGTCCTCTTCCATCATTGATGTATTTGTCATGTAATCTGGGCAAATAAGGGTTCTTTTTTAGTAGGATTATGTTCAAGGGAGGATCTAGGCTTTTCATTTGATAGTTGATGATGAAATAGGTTATTGGATCAAATAAGGAACTAATGTGTATGCTTATGCATATTATAAGGGTAGCCTTTGAAAGGCTCAATCTTCCAAGAATAGCCTATATCATTTCCTGTTAGTGGTATGCTTAGGATTTCACCTTAACTAATAATCTAACAAGTTCTAGGACATTTGGAGATGCAACTGTGATAGATCCCAGAAGATGTCCCTAACCTTAGCTCAATATGTTTCAGAGATACTTTTGATCATGTGCAGTGTTTATTAGGATTCATAATAACTAAACTGTTTACCAATACAGAATTATAGGTCTTATTTGTTCCATCAATTGGTTACAATCTTCCTTATTCTTGAAGTTCAACATATTCATCAATATCCTTACAACTTTCTTTTCCAGTTCATCTCATCCTCCCTAATTCATCTATCAAATTCTTGTTTGGTTCCTGGATATGTTGTTATACTATTTTACAAGTTAAAAGCTTATTCTAATCAACCATTCAATTCAGATAAGTTTAACACAACAATAGTTCAATTCCACAATCTTTCCAATTCTACCAAACAATTCACAGCAATTAAGTAATTTTGTGAGGAGCTCGCACCCCAACCTGACCTAGCCAGGAGACCGAACCGGATCCGGGACGTGGTCCTCTCTTTTACGAATCCTAGTACAATTCTTTTTTTTTCAATAAAACACATTTCAAATACTTATTTGTAAAGGATAATTATCCTTATGAAAATATATACATATATATCACGTTAACTTAAAGGGGGCCCATCATTTTGTTCTCAATACACATTTTCATTGAATATGGCATTATATGCCCATTTGCTCCATTTCCCACCTTTATACATTACGACATTATAAGCCGTTTGAAATATCAAAAACATTTATCAAAGTTCAATCTTCACAACATAGTTTTAATACAAAAAGTATCAAAAAGTGATCATGTGGTTTCATGTATGCATGACCGGGGCTTTACTTTTTCTCCGTGCGCCTTTTGACGATGACTCTACGCTTGCACGGTCTTTGCTTTTAAACCTGTTCACTCGGTATCTACGCGATGATAAAAACAACGCGCTAAGCATTTTCATGCCAGCTGCCGATACGCCTTCTTGTCATTTTATTTTAACACAAATCATGCGAATTTTCTAAAGCAATGCTTTTGAATCTTATTGAATGATCAATGGAATACAATACGTATATATATTATTTCAACACACTCATTGATCATTCTAAATATGCACTTTCATATCCAATAACTCATTCAAAACTCAAATCATGCTTTTCACAAATATTCTTATCATTTCGCCTCCTTAAAACACTGAATAATGTTTCTGTACAAGTAGGATAATGGAATCACCTAAGACCTGCCTCGCCGGGTCGCAAGCAAAGATAAAAGGTTTTATAACACAATACGTGTCCCACATCGCCGAATCGGTTATAAAAAATCATTTTAGGAACACTACCGATACTATCCCTCTAGGCAACGGATCGGAGTTACACTACATTACGCTCGTTCACGTGACCGCTTAATCCGACCACTAAGATACCACCCATCCTTAACTCGGGCACTGATAACATTCTATTAAGGGCATTAAAAATCATCATAGAAATTTACACAGTGGTATACATTTATACTCAAATAGCACATTTAAATACTCATGCAATTTTTTTTCATAGCAATCATTTCACAATCAATTTTCTCAAATCAATTAAAATAAATCAATATGAAGTTTTATTGAAAATCATTTCAATAATTGCGCAAACAATTTTGGTACTTGAAATAAGAAGAGAAGCATAGAGAACGAACCAAAAAGGTCATCGCACTTCGATTCCTATGCTCGGAATCTCGACTTCAATTCGGGTTTTCCTCGTCGTCAACCCCTAATCCATCACAATTAGAGAACAATATCAATTGGCTTATTTAAGTTTCTAGTTAGGGTTGTTTTCACTTGTAAAATTTTTTTGGGAACAAATGAGTCATATTTTATCTAACTTCCTTCAAGTCCATTGTTTCTCTATAAATCTATTTTATTTAGAACTTGGAATCATCCAATTCGGAGCAACGAAGCTCCAGATATGTCCTAAACATTCGGGACTATTCTATTTTCAACATAGAACCAGAATTTGCCCAACAACAAGGCTCCCTTTAGACGAATTTCTGGATCTAATTGGGTCCAAATTTGAATACACTTATTTCAGGGACATTTGTTCTCCTAGAAGTCTAGTTTACCTAAAAATTTGAATCACTCAATTTGGATAAGTGAAACTCAACTTATGGCCTAAATACCAAAACTGTTCCGAAACACCAAAACTGTATTAGAAGGAACCAGAATTGACCTGGAAACAGAGCCTCATTTTGACGAATTTTCTGGTTCTAATGGGGTCCAAATTTGAATACATTTATTTCAAGAAATTTTATTCTCCTAGAAGTCTAGTTTATCCAAAAATTTGAATCACTCAATTGGGATAGGTGAAACTCAACTTATGGCCTAAAATACCAAATCGGGTCTCCGTAAAACACCAAAACTATATCGTAACCGAACTTAATTCACCCGAAAAAAAGCCTCACTTGACGAGCTTGTGTCTTAACGGGGTCCAAATTTGGATACACTTATTTCAGGGAGATTTGTTCTCCTAGAAGTCTAGTTTACCTATAAATTTGAATCACTTAATTTGGATAAGTGATGGCCAAGGTATGGCCAAAACAAAAACATGGGTTTTGGAAAATTTTGACAACATCTCCCCTAAAAACCCAACATTTCCTTTATACAAACATTCTTCATTTGAAGACCACAAACAAAAACAACTTAGAGCAACCCCCAAAACTTTTCCACAACCAATAAAAACACTTTTATTCCAATTTGGGGTTTTCATTAAACCCAAACACAATAAGGAAAGGGGTTAGGGTTTGATTTCTTACTTTTAAATATTTGATTCTTCACAAAGCACTCATTCTTCCTCGATCACATTAACTTGATTTCATGGAAAGACCACTAATCTTCCTCCCTCTCTCACAACCGAAAAAGCCCTAACACTTTCTCTCCCCTTCTTTTTCCAAATGTGCAAAATGCCTCTCAAAGACCAATATTTGGTCTTTAATCAAAATCCTTCACTAAGCCTTGTTTGGCTAGCCCACAAATTCCTCTTTTCTCATTTTTTCATTTTTAAGGCTTCATTTCACTTTCATTTTCAATACACTTTATCACATTTTCATTTTGGGTACTTATAATTTCTATTTATGACCTCGTCCCATTTGACATTTTTACCAAATTTATCTAACTCCTGTATAATTTTCGAGGTTTTTATCATTTTTTTCGTTTTTAGCAATTTAAACGCCAAAAAAAATACAATTTAATTTATTTTATACCCTAAATATGTTATAAAAATATTAGAGTATTTTCATGGTGTTACAAATTCAACCCAAGAAATCTAGTTTCTCCATTATTCAACAAAGCTATTCACTAAAGGTTATATGTTTCTACTTATTTAACACCAAGGAAGGTAAAATGAAATGAACACAAAAGAAGTGCAAAATTAGAATGGACACCAAGTTTTGCAAAGGAATTTTTCTATTTAAGATTTTAGATTGAAGAGATTTGGTTACAAAGAGGGAGAAAAGGAATAAACTATTGGTTTTCTCATTTCCTTCTTCTCTCATGCCTAGAGGGATGGTTCATATTGATAAGTTCAAATTTGTAACTAGCTACTGAAGGGGAGAACTCAGGTATCTGGACTTCTTGCTGCTTGGACTTGCTTTCTTCCTCACCTTTGTTGAATGTAGACCACTCCATTGACATAGCCATTTGTTTGATGAGATCATTTTGTCTATTTCCAATAGAGTTCAGGGTTCTCTTAAACTCATCCTCGGCTGAGTACATTTTGATTAGATTGTTATTGACCATGTCTAAACTTTATGTCCAATATTTCTCCCTATAGTTAAGGGTGGCTTCCATTTCTCTGTCCCTTTTCTCTATGAGGAGTTTATCTCTTTCTGGTGCTCTTTATATAGGTACCCGAAGGCATCTGTCTTCTGCAGCAAGTTATGCTCCATAGCATCCTCTCTCTCCTTCATTATTTTTAGTAGATCACTGTCCCTCCTTAGCTAATCAGAAAGGAAAGCATATTCTCTTGCCCTGAGTTCTTCACTCGATTATCTTTCTGGTGCTTTTTATATAGGTACCCGAAGGCATCTGCCTTATGCAGCAAGTTCTGCTCCATAGCATCCATTACCTCCTTCATTATTTTTAGAAGCTCACTGTCCCTCCTTAGCTGATCAGAAAGGAAAGCATCTTCTCTTGCCCTGAGTTCTTCACTAAATTCTCTTTCTCTTGTTTTCCATCTGCTCTTCCACTCTTCATCTCTCAATCTAAGTGCTTATTCCAAACTATGGTCTCTTCTTTTCATCTCAACATCCATGTACTCATCCCTAAGTTGGAGTTGGATCTTTAGCTAGTTGTCACTCTCCTACATCTCATGTCTCATGGCCTTTAGCATGTCCATCAATTCAGCATTGTTACCTTGATGCTCTGAGCTGCCAGCTTGCTCCTAATGGACTTGTCTCAAATCTGGGGAGAGGGTCAGAATTGGGCTCAAACTGTTCTTCCTTTGTTCTTACTCATGAGCTGCACTATCAATCTGTATCTGATTGATTTCTATGTTATCTTCTTCCTCTCTTGCAACTTTAGCTTCTCTTTCCCCGCCTTTGTTCTTAGGCCCCTTGGTGATTCCTGTCAGTGTTAGAGTGAAGTCTGATGAAGGTTTCTTAACTTCCTCCAGTCTCATACACCCTAAGATCACATAGCTAGTGATTAGTCTTTGGTTGAGTACAGTCCCTATATCCACCTTTCTAATAACTCAAAATTGATTTTTCTATTATCTTTCCGACACTGAAGTTGTACCCTTTCAATATGGCGTACAACAATACTGCCTCCTTCTCCCTTTCGGTACTCAAATGCTTGGACGGTAAGATAACTGAACAAATGAAATAAAACCAAACCTTTGCTTGTTCAGTCAATGCTCCTCTTATGATGGACTCATGTGGGTTTTTCCTGGTGGCATTCCACTTTCCTTTGCCCTCAGTCAACAAATCTACAATCTCCTGGAAGTTTAGTTCCTTCACCAGTTTCTTAAACTTCGAACCATTCTTCACCTCATTCAGATTGAAAGTTTGATCAATATCCTCCCTTCTGAACAATATCCATTTACCTCTAACATATGCCGTGTTGTCCTTCATTCCCACCATGTTGACATAAAGCTCTTTTACTACATCTACTAATTCTGGAGCCTTGTGCTCACAAAAAAGATGCCATCCTCTATTCTCAACAACTTCTTGGAATGGTGAGATCCACTTGCTGAAGCCTCTTTTGCCTATGAAATCTTTGTGCTATAATTTATCCTTCCATGCAAAATAGGTGACTCACAAAAAAAAAAACCCGATCCACTTGCTTTTCCTCCTTTGCTCAATCACCTTTTCGACTCCTCTCTTTCTTTCTAATTTCTTATTTGTTTGCTTGACCTGCGCTCTTGCTTTAACTTTCTATCTTCTTCACATACTATTTAAGCGAGTAAGCTTGAACTTATTCTTGCTCTTCCTTTACGTACTCTTCCATCATTTCGTTCATATTAAGACGAGTTGATGAAGCTCGAACATGGTGAGTGGTTTTTGGGAATCTAGGGTTTTGAAATGAAGAATTTGGTGAAAGGCGAGTGGGTTGATGGTTTATGAGGCAAGTGGCCTTTCAGGTTTCAAAAATGATCTATTTATAGGCTCAATATTTATTGTACCATCATTAAATGTCGCGACAAAAACTATCCTAGGGTTTATTCCCTTTTTAATTTTATGTCGTGACATAGCAAAATAATATTGTGACATATCTTCTGCACTTAATTAAAAGCAATGTCTATCATTTGTCGCGACAGAGCAAGAATGTCGCGACAAGAAAAATATGATGTCCAAGTAATTTTATGTCGCAACAAAAAGAAACATGTCGCGACATGCAATTTCTTGCAAACTAAGAGTTTAGAGCACATTTGGCCATGACATAGAGAAAAATTGTCACGACAAACACCCTCTTTGCAATATCAGAGTCTGAAGCCAACTTGGTCACGATATAGAGAAAAATTGTCGCTCGTTGCAACATAGATAGGGATTAGTTCAAATCAAATGATGTCATGACAAAGAAAAACATTGTTGCGACACAATTTATGCTTCTCTAGTAAAATGATGTAGTAACATAAAAAATTTATATCGCGACATAATTTCCTACGGCTTTTAAAAGACTAACCCAGTCTTTGTCGCGACATTAAGAAACAATGGTGCAACAGTGTTTTGGTAATACTGTCGCGACAAAGAAAAATATGTCGCAACAATGAAAAATTTTTTTTCTCAGAGTTGCACAATTCACATTTTTCAATCAAGTAACATTCAAAGCACAGTGCATTCATTCATACCAATCAGAACATACTTGTGAAAGCACATCTAATCATCAAATAATCTCCAATTCAAGTGAACAATCAAATTTAATTTCTTCTCAAGATGATTGTGGGATGATATTGAGTATTCAAAAATGAGAACAACAAGGCTACTATTCATTTACGCTCTAAAGCAATTACATTCCCCCAGACTTCAACTATGCATTATCATTAAAGAGCAAGTTAGGGAAATCAAATACTCCTCCTTGGTATTTTACGCAATGGAGTTTGAGTGTTCTTTCTAATAAGAATCATTTCTAATTAGCTTCAACTGCCCGAAAATGAGCAAAAACCACCAATAAGATTCAAACAAAATTAAACTAAACTTGAACGCAATTTTAAAATCTAGTTAACTATGAAAATTAAAATTTGCTTAGGTTGCCTCCCAAGAAGCTGCTTAGTTTAATGTCTCTAGCTAGACATTTGTTGTAAAATGTCTCCTTTTCAGCAAAATTCTTCCATCTCTTTCAAATCTGGGTCAATCTTCATTCATGTTTCCTCAGTGTGCTTGATCTCTTACCATTGCCCAAACTCACTTCGGGAATCGGTTTCGATGTTATTTCTCCAAAGGATGTACTTGCTACTGATTCGTGCCACAGTAGGTGTATCGGAATCAACAAAATTTATATCCTAAATCCTACTACCGTAGCAAAGCTACTGTAGTATAGTGGCTCTAGGGTCGAACACAGGGATGGGTTTTCTTCGTACAAACGATTTGCAATGAAGTCCAAAATGGTGAATTTGGTTTGGATTTTCAGGTTTGGTAAAAACAGTGAGGGTTGGTTTTTTGCAGGCTGAAAATAAAATAAGAAAAAAAAAAGTTAAATAGAACTCCTTGAAGCATTGGGCCACTGGGTTTAAGGTTCTAGGCTAACCGAGAGGTCCTCGAGTCCCTTTCCTCGCGTTGGGGAGGATGACCTATAGTCATTTCCCGATGGGATCTTTGTTAACTATAAAAACTTAACCACTAATAATTTTCCTTTTGAAGAAGATGGCATTTAACGAACATTCATGGTCCCAAACAGTGAAAACCTACCTCCCGGACTCATCTTACATTAACAAACCAGAAGAAACTAATGAATATCAATGATCTAGCAATGCCATCCAATGAACTCCTAAAAGATTGCCAACATCGGTCAATCTAAGATGTATCTAAGAGGATTTAAACCCAGAGCGAAGGATAGGAACATAAATGAAAATAAATGCCTACGTTTAAAAACAGGCATCACAACTTACTCTCAACCAAAGCCCAAGAGTCTCCTCTTCATGATGAGGTTTACTACCATCCCTTGAGTTGTCATCCCTGCGTTTGGCACCGAGAAAGTGAAAGTTAGAAAAGCAAAAAGAAATGAGGGAAATGAAGCAATGGGAACCCGCACCCATTGTCTCTATTGTCGGGCGGATTGAGTGATACAGGGCTTGACTGAGGCTTATGTACGCTCAGAGCCAAGAGAAATTACAAAACAAACCAAAACAAAAGCTATTACAAGGGTTAAAATAGGAAGAAGCAAAAAATTGTAACAAAAAGGCAAAAGCGTGTAACTGCAGGAAAGGTGAACAAAGGGTCATGGATGAATAGCACAAGTAGTGAAAGCATCTCGCAAATGTCCATTGTTCTTCACTTTTTGCTCTTCTTTCCTTCTAAGATCTGATCTGCAATGTTGAGTTTGACTCGAATTCTTCATGCTTGGATCGACTCAACAATTTTGGCACGATTAGCTCGCAAAAACTGCAAAATTTTCCACAAAATGCTATCATGAGGAATAGGACCTTAATGCAAATCGGAGTTAATTAGAATGATTAGTACACAAAAAGCACTTAAAACCTATAATAAATAGGGTTCAAAATAGCACTTTTTGGGCAATCTAATCACACTTAACTCTACACACATTGCTGGGGTCCCTTAGCAATGAAAGAAAAAGAAAGCAGCAAAGAGCATACAAAAACAATAAAAAAATTATTGAAACACAAACTGTTATTTCAAAAGGTCATGAATGAGTAATGCCTAACCCTAAGTAAGAATCATCAAAACCTAGGCCCAATAATAACCATCTCGAGAATGAATGCCATACGAAAATTGAGTATCAAAAAGAGTTTCTTCTCGATGACTCAACCAGAACTCCACCAAAATTCATGTTTGTTTGATCGGGCTCTCAACAATGAACCCGCCAAACTTCACTCTCCCAACCTAGCCACCGTCACAACCTATCATGCTAACTCAACCTTAAATAGATCGTTAAGACCCACTCTTTATCCCCACAACTCTTTTGTGTTGTAGGGTGCAATGCTGAGGAATCGACCTCACTAAAGTCCATGTAACGGGATCTACCGACATGACTCCCAACCACATAGCTTAGGGCACTAAGTCATAAGGGGTCTTCACTACTAACTCTTCAAGTTTCACCCTGACTCCAAATGATTTCGAGACTCCAACACCTACAACTTGCTAAACTCCACCTATCCACCCATGTAGCGAGTAATAAGTCGGTGGCTCCCAAACCGCCAGCTTAGGCACCGGGCTTTAAAGGCTTTCACTGATATACCCCTAATCGTGCTCGGGTTTCAAGGCAAAGCGTTGCAATTTTCTTCTTTTTCTTTTTCTCTTCTTTTATTTTGGGAGACACATTGGCCTTCTTTTCATGGGGGTCCTTAAACTATTAAAGGTGGTCAACGAAACTAGGGTAGGTTTTACAATGTTTAGGACGTAGGCAATTTTTCAGCTTATTGAAGAAACCTGATGTGCACAGTGTGTGGTTAGCTAAAGGTGGAATAAAAGTGGTCAAAAGCAACAAGAGTTCAACTGATCATCCACTCAACCAGGCATGGAACCAATCTAACATCAATAGAATTGGACAAAGTTTCAATTTTTCAAACTACAGGCTAGGCAAAACCACAAAAAAATGGGTGCAATTTTTGAACAAAATAAGTTGTATAGTATAACAGCTTCACAAAAAAGAAAACCGCCAGTTTTCACCGAACATCACAAAAAGGGATTGCTCAAAATAATAACAAAACATGAATAACACCACTTCCTTCGCTAACTTTCCAATCAAATGTCATATCAGTCTCGCACTCCGGGGCTTTGATCGAAAGTTAGAGAAGGAAGTGCTACCTCCTTGATAATATGTGCTCGTTTTTGGATAGGAGACTTTGCAAGCTTTCCATCGACACCTTATTCACTCTGTTTGGGCTTCAAATAAACAAGTTAGGAGAAGAAAAGAGAGGAAAAAAAAGACCAGTTGGAGCATTTTGAAAATTACACCTTCATAATAATTTTACAAGTGTTCTTTCTGGCTATATTTGGATTCTACACTCTCTAAGCTTTCCAATGGTACCAAAAATGCCTAAAACGGAGTCTGATGAAAAAGTTATGATGAAAAAATGGGGCCGCTAAATTGAGCAAGTTGTGGAAAATTCGCAACCCGCTTAAAAATTGCAGGTTGCGAAATTCTCAACTTGCGAAATTTCAGACGCTATAATTTGCAACTTTTCAAATTTGTTAATACAATAATAATAATAATAATAATAATAATAAATAATAATTAATAATAATAATATATATCATATAAGACAAAAAATAGTGCACAATGCACCAAAAAACAAACTCGCTACAAAGGCAGTGTCAAGGTGAATTAAGAACCCGCGAAAAATTCGCAGTTGAGAAAAATTGGCACTCGCTAAAATCTGCCGCGAAACTTTCGCTTCGGACTCGCAAAACACAAAAAATTAAGAAAATTATTAAAATGAAAATTAATCTAAAACAAAGATTAACCAAAATTAGAAAAAATCTAAGAAGAAAATTAAAGAAATCAAAATAAATAAGAAAATGAACAGGGTATGGGAGACTACCCCCTAAACCAATTCCTTAAGCCTTTGAGGTCATTGAATCATGAGCTCTAGAACGCCGAGGTCTCGGTGCTCCAATCCAACCAAGACTAACCATCCACTGTGCCTTGCGATGTGAGCAGCTGCCATTGTTTTTGATGTAGTGGCGAAGATTTGAACAATGGCCACTAACTTTTTGAGGTTTTGCACAAGCAGTGATGGACTAGCATGAGCTTTGGGAACAGGAGTTTTGGGTGTGGATTGTGTTGCAGCGAAGGTACTAAGATACACTGTCGCAAAGGGTGCCGCCGGCAATGGTCAAGCAGGCTTCAAGCAATGGGCTCGATTAGTACCCAAAAAGTGCTATTTTGAGTCCTATTTAAAATAGGTTTTGAGTGCTTTTTGCGTACTAATCATATTATTTAAGCCGATTGACATGTGCAGGTCCATTAGTACTACTAATTTTGTTTCGAGGTTGTTTTTGGTAGTTTTGCACGTTTCGTGAACCTCCACCAACATTTCAAGCTTGACATCGTAATTTTGCTGTTGTATGATGAGTTCGCATGACTTCTCGGCGATTTCATCAAGCCTAGGAGGAAGAAATATCGAGCTGGAAGTGATGAAATACAAGCTGGAGAATGCAGAAGGCAAAAACAGAAGGCTGGAAATTTTGCTATGGCATAGCGAAAATTTCGCAATCCTAGCGAAAATTTCGCTATGACCCAATTTTCGCTATGATAGCGAAATTACGCTATGATAGCGAATCTTTATCATCATAGCGAAACATCGTGCATAGCCAAAATTCAAATTTTCGCTATGCCCAAGTACTTCACCATGATAGCGAAATTCTCGCTATGATAGCTAAATTCATCATGCATAGTTTAAAATGCTCTGCTTTTGTATCTCAAAACGAATTCCGCTTTGTGCAATTCCTCTTTTTCCCTCAATGTAATCGAATTATTTTGGTTATTTTGGTATTTCACATCTTTTGTAAGGCTATATAAGCCACTTTATGGACAAATTGTAACCCTAACTTTCAATCCACGCAGCTTTTCACTTTTGGTTCCAGTTTTCTCTCCTCTTTTTCTCATTTTCTCGGCTGCCAAACACACCCTTTGAGGATGACAACTCAAAGGATGTTTGGCTAATCCTCAAAACCTTGAAGAGGAGGGTTACTAGGTTGGTTTATGGTGGTTTGCAGGTGTTTCTTTGTTTTAAATGGAGCAGGTACTGCATTTTTGTGTTTCAAACTTTCCAAACTAGGGTTTAATGTTATTTAATGTTTTCTTTGGTCAATACTTGGCATACTAGGTTCGTTGTATTCTTAATGGTAGATACACTGACATTCATTAGATGTCATTTACGAGCCACTGAAATTAGGTTAAATGTCAGGATTTCAACTGGCCGAAATGATTAAATGCTCAAGAATGCTTTGGTTCAGCCAGGTTGTTTCAAGTGGGCTATTTTAAAGCTAAACAAAGATCCTGGGCGGCAATGACTATATGTCATTTGCCCTATGCAAGGAAATAACCCGAGGACAATTTTATAACTTTCGTGATAAATTAAATATAGTGACCCCAAGCCTTCAAGGTCTCCTTTCATATCTATTTAAACCACGCTGGGCTAATCCAGCATAACAAACATCTTGGCCACTTCTTTAATGCAACCAAAATCCACCAGCCCACCTGCACTATGATACAAACCATTTGTAAGATGAAACTCATCCTTGTTCGAATCTCTAGAGCCGCTATACCGCAGAGTTTGAGTACTGCTAGGAGGAAATTTAGGATACAAATATTGTTGATTCCGTATCACCCTACTGTGGCACGAATCAAATGGCGTCGTTGTCGGGGATGGTGCCAAACTATAGATGATGAGTTGATATGTACTTGTAATCTACATTACAAGTGTTGGTGACCTTTTAACCCTTTTTGAATTTCGTTTGTTAGAATTTCAAGTTTTCTTTACTCAGCAGTCACTACTGGACTGTGTTTATTATTGCAGTCATTTTATATTTTAGCTAACACTGATCCTTTTTGGCAAGCCTTTTTGTTGTTCTTTGCTGTTTCATTTTTGTGAATTACGGTGTTTATGCATCGTGGGATAGAGATATATCGGTGGAAGCTGAAGAGTCACGTACGCAGATCAAGGTTGTGAAGTCAGTGTGCATAGTGAACACATGGATCCTCTGCACGAGGAACGGCGAGTCGACAAGCGGCTCTATGGATCAATGATACGGGTCGATGAGGACCACATACACCCTCCTAGGGTGAGTGCACCTTCCTGTATCATACCACTTGCTGATGATGTGGTAGTAAGACCCTATCTGGTGCCCCTGCTTCCCGCATTTCATGGAATGGAGAATGAAAATCCATACACCCACATACGGGATTTTGAGGAAGTGCATAACTTTTAAGGAGGGTGTAGCAGATATAAGGTTGATGAAGTTAAAGGCTGTTCCATTAACCCTCAAGAATGAAAGCCAAAATATGAGCTAATTCAACGAGGCAAGAACCATTAGAAATTTAGCGGTATGGCGAGAGTGTAAAAAATTCTTGGTGCTCACAAGACGACAATTTGAAGAAGCGAATCTACGTTCTTTGCTATGTGATGAAGGTTCTCCGGTCTTTGGGAGGAGTTCATGGAGACCATCGGTGCTTGTCCACATCATGGTTTTGACACTTGGATACTTGAATCCCACTTCTATGGTGGTATGTCTCCAGCCGTGAAGCGACCCTTTGGAAGCGATGTGAAGGGACTTCACGAGCAAGCACCCAAATGAAGCTATGGACTTTTGGATTATGTGTTTGAGAGCTTCCAGGGATGGGATGAGCCAAACCCGAGAGGTATTGAGAATGAGGCCTTCGACCCCTTTAAGGGGAGGCATTTATGCACTTCCAGAGATATGGAAGTAAGCAAAGATATCGACCTTAGTAGGAAGGTGGAAGAGTTGGAGGAAAAAGGCTACATGAGAATGCAGAGGCGTGGCGAAAATCTTGCCTGAGCCCGACCCATGTATCAGTGCCAATCCGCTACCCGAGGAAGAACAACGTCAGTGCACCCTCGGTGAGAGATTTGATGACAGAGCATGCTAATGTCGTGGGCGTCTGACCCACTGACCTAATGCCCGTATGGTATCTGTATAATCCCGATTGGAGGAACCACCCTAATCTCTCTTGGAAGCCTAACCCCTTGTATGTACCTCCACGGTGCAAGCGGCGATTTGGTTCATCAACCACAGTCATCCACCGTCCTCATCCTGTTGAGCAGTATTTTAAATTTGAGCGGGTGGTAGGTAATTTTTGTGGAAGAAGCCAGGGAATCAATGTACAATTGGCTCAAAGAGGTGATACTATGGAAAGCACCACTGAGCAGAGAGAATAGATGGGCTTGAAAGTAGCCTTAATTAGAAAATTGATAATCCTACGATATTCCATCACCGGGATTGCAATTTCTTTGGAGGTACGAGGAGAAAGGAAGATTCCTTTGAACCTTGCCAAAATCCGAAGGAGTCCGTGAAATAGGTTCTTCGGCAACTCGAGGATGGATGAAGTAAAGGCTATCATCTGCTTTGAGGTGGAAAGGAAATTGAGGCAACCGATTACTTGAATTCTTGAAGAAATAGAAAGAAAGAGGCCAGAGCACGAGAGAATAATAATCCAGAAAGATTCAATGAAGAGAAAAACATGCCCTCCATTTCCTCCCGAGCCTTAGAGGCAAGAAAAATCACAAGCTAGGCTGAAATTTGGGAGGTGCTAAAATGAGTAATTAAATATCCCGCGCGACATGATTAAGCGAGAGTCGACATATGCGAAATTTTGGAAGGCGTACGCGGTCGAGAGGTTGGGCATTGAAAAGAAAACCTTCCTAACGAACAAACTTGTGACATCATTCCTGTGAGACCCGTGAAATACAAGGATCAGGATCCTGATATCGATCGGCTTATTGGAGAAGACACATAGATAAAGCCTTTGTTGGACTTGGGGCGGTGTAAACCTGCGCCATGTCGGTATATAAGAAGTTGGGTTTAGGAGAGCTTAAACCTCGTATCACTCTATCATTATTTGATCGATCGGTAAAAATTCCTAAGGAATAGTTGAGGATGTCTTTGGTAAGTGGACAAATTCTCTTACCAGTGGACTTTGGTGCTTGATACAGCCGTCGCGGTGGGCCTAATCATGTGCAATCATCACAGGAAGGCCATTTTGGCCACTTCAAATGCGATAATCAATTCTTGGGAATGGAGTCATGCGGCTCGCGTTTGGAAACATGACCTTTGGAGCTGGCTCATTTTCACCCCAAGCATGTGTGGCTAAGCGGAAGATGAGAGCGGTCGGATGAAGTTTGCTGATTGGTCAGTTCGCCTTGGAAACCAAATGCTCATAAATTGCAGGAAGAATTGGTAAAGGAAAGTGAAGCAATTGATGGAGATTGGGTGCATCGATCGCTCGCAACGAGCTGATGATCCTCCCGGCGCAATAAGTGAAAAGAAGCTGACCTGAAAGGCTGGGCATGAAGGCAGCTGCGGCACACAACACTGGAGGCGTAAAGGAGCTCCTCCTCCTTGATCCTCCATGAATGGAACGAGCAGCGGATTTGGTTTGGTCTCACGAGACCTTGAGCTTCTGACTTAACTCAATTTTGATTTTAGCTTAATTTGGTCAATTTTCAATTTATTCTATTTTTAGTAATTTTCCTTATCTTAATTTTAACTAAATATAAAATTTTCATTTTTTAGTAATTTTACTTTAATTTTATCTTTATTTTTATTTTTATTTTTATTTTATTTTATTTTATTTTAATTTATCTAAATTAAATTTTGTGTTTTTCTGCAGGATGGAAATTTATGTAGGCATGAATTTCGCAGTAATGGCGAAATTCATTCCTGCGGCTCTTGATTTCGAGGACCTTCGGTTGCCAAAGCGATTTTATAAAGGGACCCATCCCGCTTTTCATTTCATTCACTTTCGCTCCTTCCACGAGCTCCGTGCCTGCGTTCAGCCTGCTTCTGGCGCCGAAGCGCCCCTGGCGCCCGCACGGCTGCGGGCTTGTGTAACGCGGCTATGCCACCAACGTCGACTCTAGCGCCTGATGTGGCATTGCGATCTTGCTGCCGGTCTGTGTGGCTGAGCTTCTTGTCGACCACTGATCGCGCTCCCTTACGCCGCAGTAGTCCCGCTGCTTGCGTAGTGTGCCGTCGGCCTTGCACTTCCGCAGGCCTGCTTTCTGCTTCTTGCCTGGCCCGGACCCGGCCATGGTTGTGCAGAGTGGAGGTCATCGTTACGAGGCCCGAGTCGGTTTAGTACCCTGAGAGAGAGGCGATCACGGGCTTCGAGGCTGCGGTCTCACTCTCCGGACGGCTGCGAGAGACACCACTACATTGGCCTGGCTGTATATCGAGGAGGAGGCTCAGGGCTCCACAGGCCCCCGTCGAGGCGATATCGAGACCCGAGGTGGGACCTGGCCCCCTTCTCCTAGTGCATCAGAGACCACCAGGAGGGCCAGCCCTCCAGCGGGCCGGACATCGGGCCACCAGTAATTAAATCGCGGTCTGACTGTAGTCGCCTCCTCGGTGATCGAGGTTCGTCGCGATTATCCAGGCCTCGGATCGGGCTGACCCGATGTTTAAGCCGTGTCCGATCGGGGAGCGTAGATCTTAGTGCGAGATTTCATAGGTCATATTACGATATACCGGCATTGTGCGGACCCGGCGATTCGAGGGTCGATGCGGTTGATGGAAATGTCACTTCTCCGGTCATGACAAGGCGGTTCTTATCCGGGTGGTGCTTAGTTTTATCACACTATGACATCTTTGAGGGAGTGCCTATCGTTGAATGCGGATTTCGGCATTGGCGGCCACCCGGGGGTATAAGTGCCGGATATTACGGCTGCATTAGGCACGCGATAGTGCAGCGAATTCCACAGATTATAGGCGGTGGCCTCAGCCATCACAGAGAGAGATGGTTCGTTGTCTCGCTCGAGATACCACGGTGGGCCTATACTCTTCCGCCGGCAGCTTCCTCCACAGATGCTCCTCGTGGACCACGTGCTCCGGACCAGCCTATTTCCGCTTCAGCACTATGTGCAGCGTAGGGGAGCCATACTCGAGGCTCTGTACAGGATATCCGAGGGATTCTGGTTCAGTCCCTCCGAGCTCGTCATGACCTCATTGCTACATTTTGAGGAGAAGGTCCACCACAAGGACTGGCTCGACCGAAAGCTATTCCATTATTGATACCGGGTTCTTTGAGCCAAGTCTAGAGCATCACAGGGTTCCACGAGGCCACGCATTGGCGTGGATCGATTGTATAGGTCTTATCCATAGAAGCGATCTTTATATATGCCACTCTCCATTATTCTCCAGTAGCAGGAGGAGGCGGCAAATGATGTTGCAGAGGACCCATCGAGGGAGGCATGCATTTCGGAGGTGGAGGTGGAGAGGACCCCCCGGTTCGGGTCCATCTCGCCGGTTCCACCTCCTACTACCCCGGCTCCCTCGCCCACGGCACTGCGGCCCGTCCCATACGGCCACGGCGATCCTAGAGCATATCCATGTCGAGTTCGGGTTAGCTGCTGTTATGGATGTTGTATGCACACTTGCTACTACTCAGGCGTCGTTAGACGAGCGGATGGCCCGAGCCAAGGTCACTCTCGCGCAGAATCAAGCCATGCTTCTTCGGATCATAAGCCACCTCGGTCTCCCGCCAGTCAGCGTGACAGAGTCTACACAGCCCACTACTTGAGAGCAGTCTGTTGTATCCGCGGTGCTGACCTCATGGATATCTTGGAAGCGGCTGAGTAACCGGATCCAGGCATCTACACCACCACGAGTGAGGTGGCCGCTCCCTTCTCCTGGCTTTCCGATCCCTACCCGGTGGAACATGTTTTATACTTTGGTTGGGGAAAAGTTAGAGTTGGGAGTGTCTTCTATCATATTCGTCTTGTTTTTAGCTTTATTAACGCCTACTTATTTTGTAAGTTGTATAGGATGCATGTGATGGCCAGATAGTAGGCGGTGATACTTTGTTGTGTGTTTAGCTATGTTAAGCTTGTATTAGCCACTTTGGTTATATCAAAAGCTTTATAGCAATATTCACATTTTTCTACACTTTTGCAAATCATTTTTGTGCCTATATTTTTATGTTTCTGCTTTTGCCTTGAGTTGAAAAATTGAAGCCCTGTGTGCTACCATAATGTTAGAACAGTTCCATGCATGATCAAGTTTTTGGTCTGTTGAAATTCCAAAGTATTCAACCTTGTACTTCCGCCTTTAGCTAATCACACATAGTGCACATCAGTTTCCATCAATAGGTTGTGAAGCTATATACCTCTTTTCACTTTGCAAAACCGGCCTTAGATTAGTTGACGACCCATAATATTAGGTTTATTACCCACAAAGAAGGCCAATCTGATCTTCCAAATGAAAAAGAAAAGAAAAAGCAAAGAAAGGAAAGAAGAAAAAGAAATTGAAATGCTGACACTTTGCCTTGAAACCGAACAAATTAGAGGGTATATAGGCGAAAGCACTAAACCGGTGCCCTAAACCTTCACTGGTTGGGAGTCACCGACTTAGTGTTCGCTACACGGGTGGATGGGTGAAGTTTAGCGAGTTGTAGGTGCTTAATTCTCGAAATCATTCGAAGTCCGGGGTGAAGCCTGAAGAGTTTGTGGTCGGTAGATCCTTTTGACTTGATGCCCTAAACCTTAATTGGTTGGGAGTCATCGGTGGACCCTCGTTACACGGACTTTGGTGAAGTCGAGTTTTTAGCATTGCACCCTACAATACAATCGAAGTATGAAATAAATTATTATGTGGATCTATTTAGGTTGTTAAACCAGTTTAAGGTCTTGGCAGTAGCTTGGTTGGGGGAGGAATAGCTTTGCAACTTATTGGTTCAAACTGATTACCTAAAAACACTTAGATTTAGGTGGAAGTTCAGGTTGACTTCTAGCCGAGATTATTCTTTGCCTGAAACTTGTTCCTACCATGGCATTTGTTCTCTCATGATGGTTTTGTTACAAAGTCTAAATTGTTAAATGCGAAGGTAAAAAGCCTCCCACTTGTACACACACTTTTTGAACAGCATACTCTTTTTGCAAAAGCATAGCCTACATACCCTTTATTATTTTTAGCATTGCTAAGGGACTAGCAATGTGTCGGTTGGGGGGGTGTGATTAGTACCCAAAAAGTGCTATTTTGAGTCCTATTTAAAAATAGGTTTAGTGTTTTTGCGTAGTAATCATATTATTTGGCGTTGACATGTCTGGGTCCATTAGTACTACTAATTTTGTTTCGAGGTTGTTTTTGGTAGTTTGCAAGTTTCATTGAACCTCCACCCGACATTTCAAGCTTGGCAACCGTAATTTTTATTTGTTGTATCTTTTGAGTTTGCATGACTTCGGCAGTTTCATCAAACTGGGAGGAAGAAATATCGAGTGATGATGGGAAAATCTGTTTCCAGGGATGTAAGAGAGGGGCAAAGCGAAATTTGCGGAATTTTGCTATGGCATAGCGAAAATTTCGCAATGATTGCGAAAATTTCGCAATGATAGCGAAAATTTCGCAATCCTAGCGAAAATTTCGCTATGACCCAATTTTCGCTATGATAGCGAAAATTCGCTATCATAGCGAAAATTAATGTGCATAGCGAAAATTCAAATTTTCGCTATGCCTGCAATTTTCGCTATGATAGCGAAAATGCTGCCCCTGTTTTTGTGATCCAAACGACCCCGTTTTGTGCAATTCCTCTTTTGTCCTCAATGTAATCGTATTATTTTTGTTATTTTGGTATTTCACATCTTTTGTAAGGCTATATAAGCCACTTTATGGACAAATTGTAACCCTAACTCCAATCCACCTTGACTTTCACTTTTTAGTTCAGTTTCTCTGCCTCTCTCCTCTTTTTCTCATTTTCTCATTTTGCCAAACACACCCTTGAGGATGACAACTCAAATGATGTTTAGCTAAGCCCTCAAAACCTTGAAGGATTCTTGGGTTGGTTAATGGTGGTTTGCAGGTGTTTCTCTGTTTTAAATGGAGCAGGTACTGCATTTTTGTGTTTCAAACTTTCCAAACTAGGGTTTAATGCTATTTAATATATTTTCTTTGGTCAATATTTGGCATGCTTTAGGGTTCAGTGTATTCTTAATGGTAGATACACTGACATTCATTAGATGTCATTTACGAGCCACTGAAATTAGGTTATATGTTGTATTTTCAACTGCTGAAACATTAAATGCTCAATAAATGCTTTGGTTCAAATAGGAATGTTTTTAAGGGTTGGTTTAAAGCTAGAAACAAAGATCCGGTTTGTAATGGCTATGTCATTTGCCCATGCGCGAGAAATAACGAGGACACCTTTATAACCTCAGTATACCAATCTAGTGACCCAAGCCTTCAAGGTCTCCCTTTCACATCTTGTTTTAAACTGCTGTCAGTTAACCTAGTGACAACAACACCCACACTTTTTAGTGCAAATCCGAAAATCCAAATGAAAGCCTCACCTTTTTGAACCGTAGTCTGAAATCATTTGTAAGATGAAAACCATCCACAATGTTCGACCACTAAGAGTCACTATCTTTGCAATAGCTTGACTACGGCCGGTAGAGGAAATTTAGGATACAAATATTGTTGATTCCATCACCCTCTTTGCCAGTACGAATCGGGCTCTTCCATTTCTTCCTTTCCGCGTTATATGTTCGAGTTAGGAGGTTTCTTCTTTTCTTGATACATTGCTCCTCCACTGTGGTGTCAATCAGAAACTCTTTTTCTGGATTCACTTCCTCTTGGTTAACATGCTGCTGATTGGTGAGCCTTGAAATGGAGTATTGCAGGTTGTCAAATTTATGCTCCATTTCACTTTGAAGTCCATCAATTCTCTTATTTACATTGTTTTCCTTAGTGTCCCGATTTTCGACTTAATTGAGCATTGATTGTCTTGCGCTTCACAAAGTTACCCACTAGCTTGGTGAGGTTCGGTATGAAGCTGTCAGTGGGTTCAAATTCAACTTTGATTTACAATCTCTAACCTGTAGGAATGGCCTAAGGCAAGAGCCCAGGGCATCTGAAGCCTACAAAAACAATCCTGCGGCCCAATTTGTTTTTTTTTTACGAGTGAAATGAAAATAAAAGCGTGATATCTCAAAGAAATTCACTAATACTTGTGATGAGGATCACAAGTGTTCCCTGCTAAATCAAATGCACTTAGGCACCATCCCCGGCAATGGCGCCATTTGATTCGTGCCACGAGTAGGTGTCATTGATCCAACAAATTTATATCCTAAATCCCTCTTGTGTCGTAGCAAAGCTTATTGCTGATATAGTGAAAGCTCCCTAGGGTCGAACATAGGGATGGGTTTTCTTCGTACAAACGATTTGCAGTGAAGTCCAAAATGGTGAATTTGGTTTGGATTTTTAGGCTTGGTAAAAACAGTGAGAGTTGATTTTTTGCAGGCTGAAAATAAAATAAGAAAAAAAATGTAAAATAGAACTCCTTGAAGCATTGGGCCACTGGGTTTAAGGTTCTAGGCTAGCGAGAGGTCCTCGGGTCCCTTTCACTCGCGTTGGGGAGGATGACCTATAGTCATTTCCCCTAACCGGATCTTTGTTGCTTCAAAAACGAACCACAATAATTTTTCCTTTTGAAAGATGGAATTTAACGAACATTCATGGTCCCAAACAATGAAAACGACCTCCTGGACCCATCTTACGGTAACAAATAGAAGGCAACTAATGAATATCACTGGATCTAGCAATAAGCATCCAATGAACCCTAAAAGATTGCCAAATACTGGTCAATCAAGATGTATCTAAGAGATTTAAACCTAGAGTGAAGGATAGGAACATAAATGAAAATAAATGCCTACATTAAAAACAGAGGACCGTCGATTTATAAATCAAAGCCCGGTGGCCCTCACTCTTCAAGGATGAGGGTTTAGCCTCCATCAACAGTTGTCATCCCTCGGGGTGTTTGGCAGTTGAGAAAGTGAAAGAAAAGAAAAGAAAATGAGGGAAAAGGAAGCAGCGGGGAAACTGCCGCCCATTGTCTCTCTATTGCCGAAGTGATTGAGTGATATAGGGCTTGATTGAGGCTTATGTACGCTCAGAGCCAAGCGAAATTACAGAAGAAACCAAAACAAAAGCTATTACAAGGGTTAAAATAGGAAGAAGCAAAAAATTGTAACAAAAAGGCAAAAGCGTGTAACTGCAGGAAAGGTGAACAGTGGCTTGTGGGATGAACAGTGCTCGCAGGAAAAGCATTCCTGCAGTGGTCCATTGTTCTTCACTTTTTTCTCTTCTTTCCTTCTAGGATCTGATTTGCAATGCTGAGTTTGACTCGAATTCTTCATACTTGGATCGACTCAACAATTTTGGCACAATTAACTCGTAAAAACTGTAAAATTTGCCACAAAATGTGATCAGTAGAATAGTAGGGACCTTAATGTGCAAATCGGGTTAATTAGAATGATTAGTGCACAAAAAGCACTCAAAACCTATAATAAATAGGGTTCAAAATAGCACTTTTTGGGCACTAATCAGCTACTACTGTGTAAGGACCACTCCATCTTTCCTTCCTCAAAATCTTCTAATCATGCCACTTCTTTGTCTTATCTTTGTAGATTCTGGCATTATCATAAGCTTCATTCCTCAACTCTTCCAATTCATTCAATTGGAATAATATTTCTACTTTAGCAGCTTGAAAGTCACAATTCAGTTTCTTGATGACCCACATAGCTTTGTATTCTAGTTCTAGAGGGAGATGACAAGGTTTTCCAAATACAATTCTGTATGGGGACATTCCAATGGGAGTTTTGTAAGCAGTTCTATAAGCCCACAATGCATCATCTAGCTTTATAGACCAATCTTTTCTACTTATATTCATTGTTTTCTCTAGAATTTTCTTTATCTCCATGTCGGAAATTTCTGTTTACCCATTTGACTAAGGGTGATAAGTCAATCCCATTACATGTCTGATTCCATATCTGCTCATGAGTTTTGCAAAAACTTTATTTGTAAAATGGCTTCCCTCATCACTAATGATTGTTCTGGGTGCTCCAAACCTACTTAGAATATTTCTTTGTATAAACCCAACCACTGAATTGGCATCATTTATGGGACAAGCTATCGCTTCCACTCATTTGGATACATAATCCACAGCTAGGAGAATGTATAGATTTCAAAATGATGATGGAAAAGGTCCCATGAAGTCCTTCCCCCAAACATAAAAAATCTGCACCACCAGGATTCCTTGCAGGGGTATCTTATTTGTTCTACTTATGTTGCCCATTCTCTGACATTTATCACAATGTTTTACCCATTCAAAACAGTCCTTGAATAGAGTAAGCCAATAAAAACCTGATTGGAGAATTTTATGGGATGTTCTATCTCTTGCAAAATGTCCTTCATATGGTGATGCGTGGCATTTATCAATGATTTCACCTCGTTATGTTTCTGGTACACATCTCTGTTGACAGGACCAAAAGACATGCACAGATTTATAACACTATTGCCAAAAGACTATTGTCTAATCCCCGGCAACGGCGCCATAAAACTTGTTGACCGGACGAAGAGCGTACCGCGGTTATAACACTATTGCCAAAAGACTATTGTCTAATCCCCGGCAACGGCGCCATAAAACTTGCTGACCGTATATGTCTTAGCTATTTGATTAGTTCAAAGATTGTTTCAATTGGAGTAAATTGTTTACTGAGTGGTTTTGATCCGTTATCTTTGCAAGTGCGCGGTCGAAACAAGTAGTAAATTGGATTTAAGTCCCGGAATGTCGATCACGAGATCTCGAAATTCTCAATCAACTACCCAGGCTACTCCAAAATCTACACTATTTGGATACGATAGACAATTTAGATTAGCTTTGACAACTTAAAATAATAAAACCTAAGAAAAATCAATTATTAATAAAATGAATTGAATATTGAAATACAAAAATAACAAATTAAGGCTGAGAGCAGTTCTGCGAAAGACATTAGAAAAGAATGATCTTTGTGAAACATAAATTCCAGTGAGATGTGATCTTTGCTTATTGAACCCACGAGATTTGAAACAGTCAGGAATATAATAGTGTAGCTGGATCTCTCAAACCCCACAATTCATTATCCTAAACTTCCATTTGTTTCTCTCGAAGGCAGTGTTAGATAGCCCCACTTTTAATCTGGGTTGCCTTGTTGCAGGTATTTTTCTTTTCAATACTTCATACCTGACATGAATTTGTAAATACGAGCTCCTAAGATATAAGTCATTGCAGATCTACACTATCTTACAGTTCCTCTTCCTCCCAGAATTAAAATGACTCATCCTTTCCTTGATTAGATCTCTGCTAACACGGGATTGGATTTACTAATCGAATCGAGGTGAACTCTCTATGTGCCTAAATTGATAAATGGCTCCACTCGTTCTCGTCTTCAAGTGAGCAGAGATTTATAGATTTAATTACACAGAGCACATTAGATCACCATTGTTAGGTTCTCATACCTTTCGAAGTGATCATTACTCTCGGGGAATTCCTTCACATTGCCCTCGGGGCCTCACGGAAATCGAGGAGCTTGGGAGCCGATTCTATTTGCGGGTGCTTTCTTGACGTGGGATCGATAACGAAAATCTAAGACCACGACAAGTAGCTTTGCAAGCGGGTTCAACGTAGAATGTTATGCGGGAAAGATAATTTCGACTGATAAGCGTCAATTCAATGAAAGTGGGTTTCCTAAATACTAGATTACACCATTACATTGGCTGATCAATGAAGCCCTTTATCGTCATTGGGAACGATTCAGGTATGCGGAATTCAAACAACGAACATTAATTTGAAGAAATATAATTGCATTCAGCAAACTTTACTTGATGGCGTTCAGATCAAATTTGAATGAAATACAAACTAATCTAAAATAAAAAAAGCGAGAAGAAAGAAAGAAAGAAAGATTAAATACGAGAGCCTTGACCTTCCAGTCTCTCTTTTTAGTAAGCCTCCGGTACGCGTTTCTTGATGTTGTGTATTCTCAGGGTTACGAGTTGGGCTGTTTTGATGCACCTCTTTTGGATTACGGTTCATGGCCGATTGGTTGTTGATGTCGCGACATAGATTCTTATCGCGACCTGCAGTGTCTTCAGTCATGTCGTGAGGCCTTTGTTTTGAGCCATGGCGTGTCTTTGTGTAGCTGATGTCGCGAGCTTAAGGGCGTCGCGACCGCCAGCGTATTGTATTTGATGCAGCGACAACTAAATGTTATGCGGCGACCTCAGTCTCGTAGTGGTATCAGCGACTCCGGGCGGTCGTAAGGCCTCTTTTCACTTGCTTACATTTATGCGTGAGCATTTAATGACGTCGTGACCTCTAGTCTTTGCAATTGATGTCGCGACAACCAGGTGTTGTCGCGATCGCTGAATGATGTCGCGACTTCCTTTCTGTGTAGTTGATGTCGTGACCATCTCTCTTTAGTTGCTGTTGTCGCGACCTTAGTTTCCTTGCAAGCTGATGTCGCGGCTATGATTGATCTTGCGATGTGCGACCATCCAGTCATCGCGACACACTTGTTAGTCCATTGTTTATCTTTTTATCCATGACTTCTTGTTGATTGTCTCGACCTCATTATCCTTGTATCTTGGGTTTAGTGCACCAGCGACCTCCCGAAGGATGTAAGCGACATCATGTCTTTCTTCTTCGTCAATTTAGTTTGGCGGCACGAGTTTCTTTGCCGTGGTTTTATCTTCAATTCGCTTCATTTGCGTGGAGCTTTTGTAGTTTGCAACTGATCTTGGCTGATTACGTAAAAGCTTCCGCGACATCAAATTCTTTCAATCCTTTGCTGGCTTCTACTCCTAGCTACTTGACTTCCTTGACCAATTATATCGATCTTTGCTCAGCCACATTAAGCTCCTTTTTACTTTGCAAATTACGCTCTTTTAATTCCATACTTGCCCGCGAAGTGTTTAAGGTGAGGATTTATTCATATTCTTACACATATACATCAGTCTTTTATATAAAAATCAATCAGAAAAATGGAATTTGAAAACGGGCTGACTTTTAAACTCGACAAACTCCCCCGAACTTAAAATTTTGCTTGTCCCAATGAAAAGATTTGTTTTGTCTAAAAAAGGACATTTTTCTGTTCTGTTTTGCAGTTGTAACCAATTTAATTGAAAGACTAAAATTGCATTCGTTTACGTGTATTCGACAGTCGGATAAAGGTTAGTTTCTGCTGTTCAGGTGTACATGAGAATTATTAATTTGTTTAAGCGGTATAGTTAATTGATTACGCTGAAATGTAAGTTGGTTTCTTTCTCATTTTCTTAATGAGTCAATGTATAGAGGATGTTCCACGGTTTTGATCTTTTCACGATTTTCCAATTCCATGGAAACATTGTTCATATTGCTCCACTAATGTAGGTGATTACAACCTTCAGGATCAATCAGGTCTTTTGGGCTTGTAATGTTAGGCTTGGGTAAGGGGTAGGATTGATGGGATTTTTAGGTTAAGATTACCAATACTCCTTTTCCTTTTTTTTTTTTTACTCACATCTTTTGCCCTTTTCTCATGATTTCTATAATAAACTCCCCCCCGAACTTCATGTTTGGGATACCACGTCGTTCTTTGTGAAGCTAGCCTATTCCCATTTCTCATTCATAATTCAAAGCCCAGGGGGATTTTCTTTTTACTGTCACCATTCGGGAATAGTGCAATGTTTTGTCTTCTTAGGCTTTCTGCCTCTTAGCGAACTTTGGGTTATTAACTCCCATGTACGGATGGCGATTAGGTACTAGGTGTTGAAACACCCTAAAGAACTTAATTGTTCAGAGAGTCAGGCCACAAGACAAAACCTATTCCCTTGAGCTTTCTTTTCAGTTGTATTTTCTGATGTAGATCTTTTCCTTCATTCCCTTTTTGTATTTCTCCTTGAGTTCCTCAAAAAAATTTACCTCCCCAAACTTCATTTTTCTCTCTCTTTGAATTCTTTAGTAATGCACAGGTTCTTTGGGAGATTGATTCTTTAGGATGGATTAGGGTCTCCATTGGTTTATTTTGAAAATAGGGCTTGTTTTGGCTCAATTCTGGGCCGAAATTGTATGCATTAGCATATGAATAGGGATGGCTAGAATGGCTCAAACTCTCCAAGGATGGCCTGCATCATTTCCTGTTGATTGTATCACCTAGGATTTCGCCTTGATCACCAATCTAACAAGTTCTAGAATTTGGGTTGATTAACTGTGACTAACCCTAAGGATTTTCTTGACTCATATCAGTGGATGAGAATTTAGATGATGTTATTTCCAACAGGTTCCTTGACTCCTTTGTTCATACCACAAACTCGAAAAATTGTTTTGTTCCTTCAATCGTATAACCTTCCTTATACTGGACTTATATTGAAATTCAAACTAAATCAAATTTATGTTTCAATTAAATTACTTTGTCATTACAGAAAAAACTCTTATTCTGCATTGAATAGAATTATTAAATTGATTCCCAAATCAGAAACTAAAATGAAACAGAAATAAAATTCATATATCATGAACAACCAATTTCACACAGCAATTCAAGAATGTATTCTATTCAAATTTCACATAATTTATATAGGGAAAGGAATGCTCCCTTTTTTATTCGTTCTCTTACCTTGAGTTCTTCCAGGTTGTCTTGAGTTTATTCCTTCTTACTTTTGACCATTACGCATAAGTACTCTGCAACATTTACAGGAAGGATTTAATTAAACAAAAATTAACTTCTTAAGTACTAACTAATCATTATAATAACTAGAGAAAACAAAATCGAGGTTAATTCTAAAAAAAAAAAAAATTCAAAGTCTAAAAGCAGAAATTAAAGTCTACATGGAGTTTGCACTCCCATCATTTGCTCGATTTTGAGTCCCTTACCATTTGGACTTCTTTGTTTTGATTTTCTTTCTCTCTCAATGAACAATTTGTAGCTCTTCTTTCTTTCTCTGCTTTGATAATGCTTCGAGTCTTTGTCCATTGACTTTAAATTCCTCCCGGCCATCAGTCTTGAGTGTTCTTTGCTCAAAAGTAGTGCTTGACACCACGGTATATAGTCCCTCCACCTTGAACAATTTTCACAGGAACAATCTTAATCTGGAGTTAAAATAACGAACTTGATCCCCTTCTCGAACTCTTTCCTAAAAATCAGCTTTTGATCATGCCATTTCTTTGTCTTGTCTTTGTAGATCTTAGCATTGTCATAGGCTTTGCTCGGTTCTTCAGTTCATTCGGTTGAAGCCCGATCTCTTCCTTTGCCATTTTCAAATCGAAATTCAGCTTCTTGATGGCCCACATAGCCTTGTATTCCAATTCAAGAGGGAGGTGACATGGCTTGCCAAATACCAATCTGTATGGGGACATCCCAATGGGAGTTTTGAATGCAGTCCTGTAGGCCCAAAGTGCATCATCAAGTTTGGAAGACCAATCCTTCCTGCTTGAACTTACAGTCTTTTCCAGGATCCTTTTAACCTCCGGTTGGGGGAATTTACGCATTAGTGCAGGGGATGATAAGCTAGGTTCATTATATGTTTGATCCCATATCTGCTCATGAGCTTTACGAAAATTTTGTTTGCAAAGTGGCTTCCCCCATCACTGATAATAGTCCTGGGTGTTCCAAATCTGCTCAATATGTTCTTTTGCATGAAACTCACAACTGTAACATCATTCCTTGGGCAAGCTATTGCTTCCACCCATTTAGAAACATAATCCACTACTAGCAGTATATACAGGTTTCCAAATGATTGTGGAAAGGGTCCCATAAAATCTATCCCCCATACATCAAAAATTTGTTTCCCTGATATGCCTGTAAGGCATTTCATTTTCTTCTTGATATTTCCAATCTTTGGCATCTATCACATAATTTGACCCATTGTCCAGTGATCGGTAGCAGTTGGCGATAAAATCTTGATTTGAGTATCTTATGAGTTGTTCTTTCTCGAAAAATGCCCCAAGTATGGTGATGCATGGCATTCATTCATAGTCTGCTTTGTTCACCCTACGGCACATCTTCTTATAATCATGCTCCGGCTCCCCTCTTAAATAATAGTGGGTCATCCCGGATATAATACCTCTTTGTCAGTCCGAGCTTTATTTTACATTGGTGGCTAATTCGGAAAGACTACTCCTGGTAAGTAATTCCTGGCCTCCCGACTATACCGTGGCATTAAGGATAATGATTGAAATAGTTGCTCATCTGGGAAGCTCTCTCTTAATCTTATCTCCTTCTCTTCTGCTTGATTTCTTTCTATTCTGGACAAGTGATCAGCTATCACATTGTCACATCCCTTTTTATCTCTAATTTCCATATCAACTTGCAGTAGTAGCACCCGCCCCTGCTCAGTCTTGGCTTAGCCCATTTTTGACATAAGATGTTGATGGTACGCATAGTGCGTGAACTATAACATGGGATCCCAGAATGTATGGCACAGATTTTTCACAAAGAAAAGCTTCTTGCTAGCATCTCCTTTTCGGTTGTGGAATAGTTTTCTTGTGCTTCATTGAGATTCTCTTGCTGGTATATGGCTGCGAATATTTTCTCTTTTCTTTGCCCCCAGCTTGGCCCCCATTGCGAAATCACTTTGGAATCACACATTACTTGAATTCACGATCCCAGTGCAGTTGCAGCTATGACAGGTGCTTGAACCAATCTGATCTTAATTTCTTCAAAAGCAGCCTTGCAGGAATCATCAAAATTAAATTTTGTGTCTTTCTCCGATGTCTGCATAGTGGTGCGGCTCTTTGAGAAGTCTTTGATGAATCTCTGTAAAATCCATGCCCCGAGAACTCCTTATCCCTTTTCTTTGTGGTAGGAGGGTGCTACAGAGTTTTGATAATGGAAATCTTAAGATTGGTCGCTATGATCTGTGTAAATTTATGACAAAGACAATACGCTTACATTACCGTGAAATGGCATTTTCCCCGATTTAGTGCTAGTTGTTTGTCCTTGCATCTTTGAAATCACATCTCCAGTTGTTCGAGACATTGTTCAAAGCCCGGATCCATACCTTTATGAAGTCATCCATAAAAATTTCCATGACACCTATCGCCAAATGCGAACATCGAGCATGTCATACATCTGCAGAGAAATTAGGCGGGGTAAATTTGCGCATTGAGAATGGCATCATGCGAAGGCAAGGTGCCATAGGGGCAGCTGTGAATGTGGTCTTCTCTTGGTCTCGAGGTGCAATTTACCAATTTGGTTGTAGCACAGTACCGTCGAGAAACAAAATGAGGATGTCGATGTCGTCAACATCGATCCAATGAAGAGACAAGGAAGTGATCTGCAGATTGTTTGTGTTCATTTGCGTAATCAATGCATACTCTCCATCCACGTCACTAGTTCTTAATTTGGAATTAATTCTATTTGCTTTCATTCACAGTTAAGTAAATCCACCCTTCTTTGGAACCATGGACATTTAACTTAAGGACTATCTGAAATTACATGAATAAAACCCGGCATTTAACCATTTGGTACCTCACTTCCTGACTACTTCTTTCATTCTTTGGATTAAATTACTCATGGTATTCAACGATTGACCTTACACATTTTCTTCTAAGTATTTTGTGCATGCATATTGATGGTGATACCTTTTAACTCTTCAATAGACCAAGCTATAGGCTCTTATGATTTCTCAAAATTTCCCGACCCAACCTCTTGTTCCTACATCATCACTAAGTCTGCGAAATTATTCTTGGTTTACTCTTTGTGGCTTGTTAAGCATACTTTCGTATTGGCAACACCTTTTTAAAACTAGCCCTTCTTCACTAGTTTCTTGATGAAATTCCTTTTCTTCAATTTAGTCTCTTTTTTCACCTCGGTTGTTGAGACTCATCACTTTCTCGGTATAATGTAAGGCGGTGTGCGAAATCTGAATCAATCTTCAAGATGCGGGAATTCATCTCTTTTCATTGATTGAAAATTGGGCATTACAATCATAGCAAAATTCGAGTTGTTGACATATACATCTTATTGACCTTACATCTTCCCCTCTCTATATGCAGACTCCTCGAGCCGATTAAATTGAAGTCATTTGTCTCTTCTCCAACTGCGAGAGTGAGAATTCCCTTGCATATCGATTAAGTGCTCGATTGCACGAATGGCCTTCCCGGTGCGAGAGGATTTGTGAGATCTTCCTCCATATCGATCACGATGAAGTCTACTAGAAAATAAAGTTCCCCACCTTTACCCGACACATCTTCCTATGATTCCTTCGGGTTTTGCAGGGTTCTATCGCCATTTGGAGTAACGGTGGTGGGAGTAAGCTCCCCGAGCTTAACTTCTTGACAACGAGAATAGGGCATTAAATTGATACTAACTTTGAGTCACGAGAGAGCTTCTGAAACTCTCAAACTCTCGATGGTGCGGGAATGGGTAAGCTCCTGGATCCCTTCATCTTTACGGTAAGCCCTCTTGATCACGACATTGAGTTGCGATCGGGTTCTAATTCCTTCTTATTGATCTTCATGCTTTTTTTGCTCGGTATGTCTTCCGAAAATTTTGCATAAAGTGGCATCGACGACCACTTACGTGAAAGGCATGCGTCTCCGGCCACGAAAGGTTTTCAAGAACCTTGCAAATTGTTCCTCCATCTTTGATTTCTGCAGCCTTTGTGGAAATGGAATTTACTTGACCCGGTGTTACGGGTTTCTTCTTGCCATTCTTCTCACAGGACCAATTGTTCATTTCTTTCTTTCTTTCTACAGTGTTTTTTACGCATGCGGGCCTTCATCTCCTTGTTGCTTTCATCTTTTCTGTCTTTGCTTCTCAGTCTTTCGACCATTTTAGCCATCTGATCTTTTGGATTCTTCTTTGTCCTTTGGGGAAAGGCATCTTTCATACCGATTTTTCGGGTTTAGGACGGTTGCCCCTACGTGTCTCAGGTTCTTGAGAGAAGCATTAGTGGTCTTCCCGAAAAATTTGAGAATTGGCACATTGAGAGCCAGTGCAAACTTTGTTCATAGGGTTTACTTGACTTCTTGTTGTCCCCATGAATTCTGACATTTGATCTTGAGTAGGCGGACTCTCCGACCACGATATTAATTTACCTTCCTCGCCCTTCTTTATTCTTTGACTGGGAACCTTGGTGAGGCTGCGATATCCTTCTGCGAGATCTTTGTTCATGCCTTTGGCCTTGTGAGGCCCCTCCGCCCATATGAAAATTTTCATGGACCGCCGGTCTTGGATGATAGTGTCTTTGGCGGGTTAGGATTTGGTTTAGTGATAACTTCTTGGCTCTCTTAAGTACTTAACCTCCCTCGGCATCATAAAAAGCGGATTCTTCGAGTGGGTACCTGACACTTCCTCTCAATAGTTCCTTTCAGCCTCTATTTCATGAGCAGGTGTGCATCTTTCCCTCTCTTGCTTGTCCCATTTTATGCATGATGGCATCTAGCTTTGCCTCCACGTGGCTGTCATCTTGCTCAGCTCCATGACTCCTCTTCCTCTGCCAATTACTCTGGAAAACTCTGATGGAGCTTTTCATATTACATTTAATTCGAGTCATCAATAAGATCTCTTGCCTCTTACGCACTCTTACGTTTGGATGCTCCCGACATGAAGCATCGAAATAATGCCCTTAGATGTATCATTCAGGCACTTGATACACTATGTCATCCCCAGGTCTTCAAGTCTATCCCATGCATCGGACATCTTTTCGACAACCTTTTGAATCTCTCTAGTATGCATAAGGCTCTCATCTTCCCCACTGTTGGAACACAGTGTCTCCCTCCTTCTCTCTAAGGTGAGTGATGGGAAGAATCTACCAGTGAAGCTTCTCGAGCTCCTCCCAGTATCGAAAAGAACCATATGGTAGAGATTCATACCATATGGTACCTTTATCTTTTTTAAGAAAATGGGAATAAATGCAATTTTATGACCTGCGGTCTCCTACATTCAACTTTCTTGTGTTTGCCATTACGAGAAACCTTCCCCAGTGCTCGTTTGGGTCTTACGTGGGATGACCCGATGGCCCCATTGTTCTTTGAACCATTGTAATCGATGCGGCCGAGTTCAAATTATTTGCATCAGCGCGAAATTTGTCCCCGATTGCGGTATTCATCTGAATAATGGGTCTCAAGTCCTCCATTGTATTAGTGATTGGAGGTCTTAAATTTCACATTCTTTGTCAGCCCCCGATCTGATGCAGTCTTTTCATCGCCATGGCGAGTTTCGGCCTTTTAAGCCTTTCTCAAACACAGTGTTCTTTCTAGTTCAGTATCTGCTGGAATCAGATCAATGTTCTGTTTCCTATGCATTAAAATTTTCCTGAAATCAAAACACTTACATTAATAGGATTAGTCGGCCAATAAGAATATTTTCAATATGGCTTGTTAAAAGTTGGTGTTAAAAATTAACCCTTTGCTTTGAAAAACTATTTTTTGTTCTTTTTCTTTTAAATGTCCAAATTAGCATTTCCTTCTTTCGTCAAATATTGATCCTACTAAATTCTTTCGATCCCAAACAGCAGTATCATAAAACTTGTTGATAGGACGAGACATGCCTGATTTATATACTTGTGCCCAGACTATTGTCTAATCCTGACAACGGCATCATAAAACTGTTGGCCAGGACGAAAAGACATGCCGCAGTTTAACACTATTGCCAGACTGTCTAATCCCGACATGGCGCCATACACTTGTTAGTGGACCAAAGACATGCACAGATTTATAACCTTATTGCCAAAAGACTATTGTCTAATTCCCACGTGATAGGCGCCGCCCTTGTTGGCCGTATATGTCTTAGCTATTTGATTAGTTCAAAGATTGTTTCAATTGGAGTAAATTGTTTCTTGAAATTAGTTTGATCCGTTATCTTTGCAAGTGCAATTCGAACAAGTAGTAAATTGGATTTAAGTCGGATATCGATCCACCGAAGTCTGAGAAATTCTCGATCAACTACCACAGGCTACTCCAAAATCTACACTATTTGGACTCACGATGAAGCGTTGGAATTAACTTTGACAACTTAAAATATAATAAAACCTAGAAAAATCAATTAATAATAAATGAATTGAATATTGAAATACAAAAATAACAAATTGGGGCGAGCAGTTCTGCAAAGACATTGAAAAGAATACTCTTGTGAAACATAAATTGAATGAGAATGCAGCGATCTTTTGCTTATTGAACCCTGGATTTAAAACTAGTCCAAGGAATATAATAGTGTAGTGGATCTCTCAAAACCCCACAATTCATTATCTAACTTCCTTTGTTTCTCTCGAAGGCCAGTGTTAGATAACTACTTTTAATCTGGGTTGCCTTGTTAAGGGTATTTTTCTTTTGATGCCGTACCCACGGCGTGAATTTGTAAATACGAGCTCTATGAATATAGTCATTGCACGGATCTACACTATCTTTGGTTCCTCTTCCTCCCAAATTAGAAACGACTCATCCTTTCTTGATTAGATCTCTGCTAACACAGGTTGGATTTACTATTCCGAATCAGGTGAACTCTGTGTGCAAATTGATAAATGGCTCAGCTCGTTCTCGTCTCAAGTGGCTTAGAGATTTATAGACCCCAATTACCTGAGCACATTAGATCACCATTGTTAGGTTCTCATACCTTTCGGAAATTGTTCATTACTCTCGGGGAATTCATCTACGTGTCACTCAGGGCGCTCTTGGAAATCGAGAGCTTGAGGTGATTCTGTTTACGGGTAGGGACAGACGTGGGATCGATGTGAAAAATATGAGACCTGACCGTGGCTTTGCAAGCGGGTTCAACAGCTGCTTGAATAAAATTTATGCGGGAAGATAATTTACGGCGATAGCGTCGATTCAATGAAAATTTGGGTTTCTAAATCACTAGATTACACCATACATTGAACTGGCGATCAATGAAGCCCACTTTATTAAATCATTAGCCCCAGGAACGAATTCGGGGTATGCAGAATTCAAACAACTAGACAGTAATTTGAAGAAATATGAATATGCATTCATCTTAAACTTTAACAGTGGCGTTTGGATCAATTTGAATGAAATACGAGCTAATCTAAAATAAAAAAAAAGCGAAGAAAGAAAAGAAAATTAAAATCTGAGGCCTTGACACTCGGATCTCTTTTAGTGGCCTCAGGAGGCTGCGTTTCTTGTTAGCGGTGTGTATTTATAGGGTTAAGTTTGGGCCCTAGGCCCCGATGCACTCTTTTTGGGCTGCGGTTAACTGGCGATTGGTTGTTGATGTCGCGACATAGATTCTTGTCAGCGACCTCTATTGTCGCCCGGTCATGTCGCGGGCCTTTGTTTGGTCGAAGCGTGTCTTTGAATGTGGCGATGCCAGCGGCTGGGGGCGTCGCGACCTTAAATGTGTGCATTTGATGTCGCGACAATATCCATCGCGGCCTCGATCTCTCTGTAGTGGCTGTCGCGGCTTTTGGACGGTGTCGCGACCTCTTTCCCGCATACATTTGTGCGGCTTGTTTAATGACGTCGCGACCTCTAGTCTTTGCAATTGATGTCGCGACAGCAGTGTTGTCGTGACCTTCTTTCCCACAGCGTTGTCGATCGGCTAAATGATGTCGCGACTGCGGCTGCGTGTGGTTGATCTCAGTAACCTCTCTTGCTTCTTGTTATCGCGACCTTAGTTTCCTTGCAAGGCGATGTCGCGGCCTTGATTGAGTCTTGATGTCGCGACCACATCCGGATGTCGCGACACGCTTGTTCGATCAAAAATTCAATTTATCTTGCATCCGCGACTTCTTGTTGGTGTCGCGACCTCATTATCCATTGTACCGAGTTTAATTCTGTCGCGACTTCTGAAGGATGTAGCAACATTATGTCTTCTTCTTCATCAATTTCTGGTTGCTTGACTTTGAGTTTCTTTCACGCCCATTTCGTTTGTCTTCAATTAAACCATTTGCATTTGGAGCTTTGTAGTTGCAACCTGGATAGAGGACAAACGTGAGCTGCGACATCAATCATTTAACTCTGTTCATAACATTGATGGTGTCTTCGCTCAGGCCATTCCTCTTTACTAAAAGTCACTTTCTTTTGAATTCCTATTTGCTAGTTGGTGAAGTTTATTCCATATTCTTGCATATAAATCAGTCTTTTTATATAAAAATCAATCAGAAAAATGGACTGAAAATAGATGACTTTTAAGCTCATCAATCTCCTAATAATCATATCTGCTCATCTTCTGAAAAGTAGTGGATCATCTAAAATATAGAATCTGCTATTAGTTCTCAAGTTTCTTTTCTGTTGGTTGCTGAATTCATATGGCATAATTCCACAAGCTAACTAATTCACAATATCAGCATATCAGGGTGTTTAGACTGATAACAAAAATGGCTGCTTATCAGGAAAGTTTTCTACTATTTCACCTCCCTTTCTTCTTCAGTATTTTTTTTCAATCTAGATAAGTGATCAGCTATCACATTGTCACTACCCTTCTTGTGTTTAATTTCCATATCAAACTCTTGTAGCAATAATACCCATCTAATCAGTCTTGGTTTGGCATCTTTCTTTGCCATAAGACATGGGACCCCAATGAGTAAGGCTTGAATTTTTCACAAGCAAACACCATTGCCAACATCTCTTTTTTCAGTTGTAGAGCAGTTCTCTTGTGCTTCATTGAAGGTTTTACTGGTATAGTATATGGCCTTAAGCATCTTCTCAGTTATTTGTCCCAATATAGCTCCCATTGCATAATCACTAGCATCACACATAATTTCAAATTCCTTGTTCCAATCAGGTGTTACCATGATGGGGGTTGTACCCAATCTGGATTTAATTTCATCAAATGCAGCTTTGCATAATTCATCAAAATCAAACTTTGCGTCTTTTTCAAGCGATACGCAATGGTGCAGAGATTTTTGAGAAGTCCTTTATGAATCTCCTGTAAAAACTAGCATGTCCTAGGAAACTTCTTATCCCTTTGACTATTGTAAGTGGTAGGATAGTTTTTATGATAGAAACCTTTGCTTGGTCTACTTCTAATCTAGCTGCAGAAATTTTGTGTTCCAAGACATACCTTCTGTTACCATGAAATGACATTTTTCCTAATTCAGAGCTAGATTTTTGTCTTGACACCTTTGAAGTATTGTTTCCAAATTTTCTAGACATTTCTCAAAATTGGATCCATGTACTGAGGAGTCATCCATGAAGATTTCCATAGCCTCTTCCACCAAATCTAGAAACATAGACATCATGCATCTTTGGAAGGTGGTGAGGGCATTACAATCGAATGGCATCCTTACAAATCAAAGGTTACCATAAGGACATGCTCGTAGTCTTCTCCTGATCCTCGGGGCTATAACAATCTGGTTATAACGAATATCATCGAAAGCGATATTAGAGGTGTCACATTAACTTTGTCCAACATTTTATCAATGAAAGGTAGAGGATAATGATCCTTTTTGGTAGCATTGTTTAGTTTTCTGTAATCTATACACACCCTCCATCTTGTCACAATTCTAGTAGGAATCAATTCATTCTTCTCATTTATGATCATAATGAATCCACCCTTCTTGGGAACCACATGAACTGGGCTCACCCAAGGGCTGTCTGAGATTGCATATATGAAGTCTGCATTCAGCTATTTCAATACTTCTTTTCTGACAACTTCTTTCATTACTGGATTCAGTCTTCTTTAATGTTCTATAGAGGTCTTGGTATCCTCGAGATCTTGTGCATGCAAATAGAAGGACTGATTCCTTTCAAATCTTATTGACTAAGCAATTGCTTCCTTGTATTTTCTCAGAATCTCCAACAGTTTATGTTCTTCAAGCTTCGGTCGATACGACTCGAATAATAACGAGGTTACGCACTACGGTTCCTGAAAGCATACTTTAATTATGCGGTAATTCTTTCAAAGTTAACCCTTAACCTTGTTTATGTTTCTTACGCCTTTTGTTCATTCTTTGCATTTTCTATCTGTTTTCATCAATGTGAAATACGTCTCTGATTCAAATTGGAGTTCGAAATTCAACAGCCAGAACATGAATCTTGGAAATTCATTTATTTTCATTATTTGAACTTTGAATCTTACAATCATTTATCGATTCGGAAATGATGGGTACTTTTTTCTATAATCTTACGATGTGAAGTATCAAATTACATTTGTTTTCAAACTATGATTGAGATTAAAGTGCACTGACTCATCTCTAACCCTTAGAGTAAGCTCTCCTTTTTTCACATCTATCAAAGTTGCTCTTGAAGCAAGGAAAGGCCTTCCTAGCAACAGTGGGACTTGTTTGTCTTCTTCAATATCAATAACCACAAAGTCCACTAGAAAAATGAACTTTCCTACTTTGATAAGCACATCTTCAAGAATACCCTCAGGTTGAGCTAAGGTTCTGTCTGGCATCTACAGGGTCATTGCTATGGGAGTAAGCTCCCCCAAACTTAGTCTCTTGACTACAGATAAGGGCATTAGGTTGATGCTAGGTCCAAAGTCACACAGTGCTTTTCCCATTTTAGAATTCCCTATTGTGCAAGGAATAGTGAAGCTACCTGGATCCTGCATTTTCTCTAGATAAGCGCACCATGGAGTTCTTTGATAGATCACTGCTCCTTCTTGACAATTTTTTTCTTTTCTAGTGATATATCCTTCATAAATTTAGCATAATGAGGCATTTGAGTCAATGCCTCTGAAAAAGGGATATTAACTTCTATTTTCTTGAACATGTTCAAGAATCTAGAGTATTGCTCTTCTATCTTAGCCTTTTGCAGCCTCTGAGGGAATAGGACTTGAGGCTTGTAAGCTTGAACCTCTTCCTTCTTCCTCACATCTCCCTTTTCTGCTTGTTGCCTTTTTTGTATTTTTGTTGTTCTTTCTTCTTTAACAACCTCTGAACTGTACTGCTTCAAATCTCCTCCAATTTCTTCTTTTTCTTCCTCACTTTTCTTCTTCTCTTCTCCTTTTCTGCCTTCTATCTCTCTTCCGCCTCAAAGTGCCACCACCATACAATCCTTGAATTCTTCCTTGTGTCGCCAGGAAGGCATCCTTAGGTACGGTCTGGATAATTTAGAACAGTTGCCCTTTTGCACGTGTCTCTAGATTCTTCAGAGAGGCATTCGTGTTGGCTTGAAACATAGTTGTGTTTGCCTAAAATGCTACTAAATCAGCAAATTTCTACTCGTGAATGTTTAGCAGCCTCTTATTTTCCCCCATGAAAGTTAGCATATGTTCTTCAAATGAAGAAGATCTCATTTGTCCCTGATTTTCTAGTCTTTGACTTCCTTGTTACTACTGTTGTTGTTGTTGTTGTTGGAACCTAGGTGAAGCATAATGTTGTTGAAAATTCTGCCCAGGTCTTTGACCTTGTTGTTCTCCTCCCCCATATGAGAAATTCTCATGGTTCCTAAGTGTTGGTGTGTAATGAGTTGGTAAGTTGAGGTTAGGCTTAAAGTTATAACTTCTATTAGCATTGAGATATTGTGCCTCCTCAACTTAATAGGGACCCTCATGGGCTAGTCCCTCTTCAACACTATGACTCTTCTCAATTTCATCGACTGCTCCCACTTTATTTGTTGAGTGCAATCTTCTCTCATGGTTCCCCATTTTGCTCATCAATGCATCTAATTTTGCTTCTATGGCAGTCATCGATTATTTCTATCCTTACCACTTCCTTTAAAGTGCATTGTTGCTCCACGAAGTCACCGGATGGAGCTTTATAATTGCATTTGGCAAGGTCTTCTATCAATTGCTTTGCCTCTTCAGCACCTTTTCTTTTAAAAACTCCACAGCAGGCTGCATCAATTATACCTTTTGAGGTATAATTCATAGAATGGTAAAAATATCCATCTAAGTGGTCAGATCTATTCCATGCATCGGGCATCTTTTCAGCGAACTGTATCTTTCCCATACATTTATGAGACTTTGTCTCTCCTTGCTTGAGAACCTTTATGATTTCCCATCGCCTTTCGAGAGGAAGTGAGGCGGGGAGGGGAAGGAGCTATATGCTCATGTAAGCCTCCACAAACTCTTCCCAATTTGTTCATGATCCCCAATGGTAGTATTTCGAGCCAAGTTGCTGCCCACATCTCTCGATGAAAATGGAAACGAGTTGCGGCTTGATCATGTAGCACTTTTGGAATCCGACCTACTTGGTGGTCAGACGAATCCCGAGGATGGTCGGCCGAAGCCATTCATAAAAAACATTTATCAAATACATTTCATTAATATAAGCATTTTCGTGCTCAAATCTTTGCGAAAGTGATTTCAATTTGGGGCAAACCCATAAACATTTACAAATTCAATGCAATTCTTTTACAAAATATGCATTTAACAAAAAATGGCATTTTATCTTAGATTTACAACATAATATCCAAAATCGTATTCAAATATAGGTACAAAAATAATTTCGGAGTTGAACTCCTTTTGTTATAAAACAATGTCATACTTGAGGATGTATGTGACGGAGTATACTCCGTGAACTTTCTGAGTGACTCTGAGCTCCTCAACCTTGGGTTCGCTTTCAATTATTGTCTATCACTCGGTACCTGCGCATTGATAAAATAATACACTAAGCATTTTCATGCTTAGTGGTTCTATACAGTTCTCTATTCCATTTCAGTTCAATACGAATCATGCATTTGTCAAAATAATGCCTTTATACAATGTCTATGTGTAATGTAAAAGATACTTATAAAAATACACTTTTTAATATCATTTTTTGCTTCTCGGTTTGCGATTTCACATATTACTATAGAGTCAAAATTCAATTTGATGATATCTGGGCCAGGAACCTCGTCCTATTCATCATTCAAGAGGGCAATGTGATTTCACATTCAATATTACAATCCACATATGACTATGGAATCAACATTCACGACAGATTCAGTTGGTGAATCTTATTATGTTTGTCATTCAGTAGCAATGTGATTTCACATTCAATATTACAATCTCACATATGACTACGAAAGCACATTCATGACGAATCTGGCCAGGAATCCCGCCATGTTTGTCATTAAGTAGTAATGTGATTTCACATTGAACAAATACGGCACTTTCATGACGAATCTAGCCAGAATCCCAGCCATGTTGGTTATTCAATAATACATTTCAAATCAATTTACTCATATGCAGTAAATTCACCTATAGTTCAAATACACGCGCACATGCAAATATTTGACAAACATTTCGAATACTAATAATTTAAATCAATATATATGTATTTCACAAATAGAACTTGAAATGGGAATTGAGTCACAGAAAATAGACCAATTTATCGATCCCTTGTCTCTTCGATATTAGTCCTAGGTCAGGTTGTCGTCTTCACCCGCACCTAGTCAAATATAAATTCTCCACTCTTAGTGGTTGAACAATTAATCGTACTAAACGAATATCGTCGAGGCGAAGTGAAGCTTCACCGAGGCAGCGAGGTACGGTACGTTTTCTCTCTCGTATACTCTTATATGAACCCCCTTAAACCTTTATTAGGGTCCCTAAACAATCGATGTACGAATATGAGACTTAATAGTAAGGTACAAAACGTGGTTCTGAGCCCAAGACGGCATTCACTTTGATTGGTACCAGACACCTGACCGGTACTCTGTACCCGCCCTCTTCCGTGAAGGGGTATCTATGACCACCAACTTTTGCATCTGCATCACTGCCTCTCTCCACTGGGTATCAGATTAACTTTTAGTACCGGTACCAACTTTAGTACTCTGCACTAATTTATGAAGTTTGCCCGTAAATGGCGATTTGCCATTCTCACCCATTTTTCTTCAATAAACCTCCTCAAATCCATCCTACATCAAAACCCACCATGGAATCCACCCAAAACAACTCCAAAAGTGGGTTATAACCTATAAAAACCCCCTTTACCCAAGTTAGGGCTTTTTCCCCAAATCAAAAATCACAAAGAGGAAAGCTAGGGTTTGATTTCTACCTGAATCTTTCCAAATCTTCTCAGGGTCGTTTGATCTCTTAGAAGCAAGAAATGTGAAACAATCCCACCCAAAGCTTGATCCTTCTCGCTCAGCTCTCTCCTTTCTCCTTTCTCCAAAACCTGATTAGCTTAAGAATGAGCTCCCTTAGACCACTTTTGGTCTTTAATTCCCTAAATCCCATAAGGCCTTGTTTGGCTTTCTTTAAAAATCCATTTTTTCCATTTTTCTCATTTAAAACTTACTAGCCTCTTAATTTGCATCTTCACTTATCATCTAATTATACATAGAAATATCCCTTATTATCATATGACCCTTAGGTCTTCATTTTACAAATTCCAAATTTGCCCTTTTTACACTTGGGTTATTTCCGGGTTCAATCATTTAATCACTTAGTATATCACATTCAATCATATACTCATTTTCGATCATTTAACATTTAATCATTTATCAATTCCCGAAAAATCCCCATTTGGCTTGATTTATACCCTAAACATATAATAAAATTATTATAAAAATTCTAGGGTATTTTTGGGGCGTTACAGATCATTTCAGGTCTGGCCCTATTCAACTTGACTGTATTAGTCATCCTCATGAATCTTCCCATATGCTCGTAGGGTCTTCACTAGGATGCCCAGTAAATTGGTGTTGCTACACCATTGTGATCAAACCTAGCTTTAGTTCAAAATTGTTAGCTTCTATAGCAGGTTGTCTCAAACCAGAGTATTCTATCTAATAACCCACCTCCCAAAAAAGTCCTCCGATACCATTCTCGTCTCCGAGGTCTCTCTCCGCCCTCGCCCCTTCTTTGTGAATAGGTTGTATTCTTTCTCTTTGATCTACCATAGTTGTTGATTCAACACGTTTAACCTTTCTCAGATTCCTCAATGTTCTTTCTAGTTCTGTATCCAAAGGCAGCAGTTCTGCTTCTAGTGTTCTATGCATGTGAAATCTTCATGAAATAGAAACACATTGAGATCAAATTAAATATGTGGAAAACGGTTATATCCATTTAAGCTCATAAAAAAAATCTTAGTAGCTGAGTTGTTAAAAACTATTTTTGTGATTTTATGAAATTTATGATAAAATAAAGAAAAATGTCCAAATTATCAATTCTCTCTTTGGTTAGAATATTGATATTTAGATTTATCTTTTTCAATCCCCGGCAATGGCGCCAAAAACTTGTTGATTGATTTTTACATAGACCAAAAAATGCATACTCTAGGCTGAAGCACTAAATTAATTCAATATTATGAAGTTCAAGAGGTGCCAACTGGTATTGCCCACCAAGAACTAACTGCATTCTGTATCAATCTGCAGCAAAACTTGTTGACTATTGACCAAAATTATAAACTACGTTGTTTGCCTTGGATAAGAAGGCTTCCATTAAAAAATGTGTTTTAGGTCTAGATCACTACATGTGCACAGGTCATTCAAGTAATAAAAGTAGACTTAAGTCCAGTTATCGTTCCCACGAGGATTGATGAGAAATCTAAACATCAATTACCCTATCTACTCAAGATCCTTACTATTTGAACTCCAAAGTTAAAAATGGTTTGGTTTGAACTAACAGAAAAGTAAAAACTAAATAAAGTTCCATAACTTTGTATAAAAAATTTAAAATAATTGGATTGGAAAGTTCACTAGGTAAGTTAACACTGGGAATTAGATCACAGACAATATATCACTCTCAGAGATTCATTTTATAACATAGCTCAGCCATTAGTTTGAAATCTGAACTTGTTAAAGATGCAAGATAGTATAGTTTGGACTTCTCCATTAACCATACATTTCGCTAATTAGATATCCATATTCCTTTCGGATACATGATTATAATAAGTTACCTGTAGAATAGAAACCTCTTTCTAAAATCTAGGTATTTTTCCTTTTTAGCACTTCACACCCAAATCTTAGGACTGAAGAATTCTTGCCCCTATAGACATGATATTACAAGCCTCCTCCAATCTAATTGGTAACTCATCCATCGAATATGATAAAATTCTCTATCTCCTTGATTAGATCTCTACTAACACGGGATGAAGATCCTTCCATTAGATTGAGGAGAAACCTCTCATCAATTAAATTGATACATCATCCAACTATCCTCACACCATGAGTAAGTTAGTGATCTATCGAAGTAATCTTTAAGAGTTCATTAGTTCCATAATATTAGTCTAACATACCCCAAGTAACTACTCCATACTCTTAGGAATCTCCGTCTCTGTGTCACTCAAAGGGCTTCCCCTCGAAATCGTGAGTAAGATACGCCTCCCTTTCTAGGTACACATCATTACTAATATTCTGAACAGGTAACTTCCAAATCATTACCAATTAAATAAATTCAAGATTTCAAATTGTGACATTCTTTTAAGTTGAGCAGAAAACAACAATGAACATTGATCCAATCCCAGAGGAAGCTCAGTCTTTCAAAACTAGATTACAACTAACAAAGGACTAGCCGATAAAAAATTCATTGATGGTGTTTAACCGGAATTAAATGAACTCTAGAAAATTTCCAAATTCATTCAAGTCAGATAGTAATGAAAACTAAATTTTTTACATTGAACCCAGCTTAAAACTTCACACCATATCATTGTTCTAATCACGTGAACCCGAAATGCTAATCTAAACTACCCGAAATAAAAGAAAACAAATATACGTTGAGTCCAGTCGCCCAAAGTTCCAGTGGCTTGCTGGCACACGCGCACGCGCCCTGATGCCTATATTTATAGATTTTCAAATGATGGACTGCACTTCAACGCTGAAATTGTGGATCCAAAAAATTTTAGCCCAAATGGTCGCTTTGTCGCGACAAAGAAAATTGTGTCGCGACCTAGTTGGAATCTTTGTTCCCCAACTCTTGTCATGGCCTACAGTTTCTGTCGTGACATAATTTTATGCATTTTCTTTGAACTTTGTCACGACAGAATTTACTATGTCAAGATATAGTTGTGCTGAAGCAGTCTTGTTCTTATCACAACAGGGGTGTCTTGTGTCGCTACAATTCTTGGGTGCCTTGCAACTTGAATAATTGAATAGTATGTCGTGACTGAGTTTCCTTTTGTTGCGCTGCTTTGTGTCACGACATAGAATTTTTGTGTCGTGACAGAGTTTCTCAGTCTTCTGCTTGTTTTATGTCGCGACAAAGTTTTGGAATGTCGCGACATAATTTAACTCTTTCTTGTTCCAACTGTGTTGCAACACTCTTCTGTTTACTTCCAAGCATTTCTCTTCAATTTATGTCGCGACCTAGCTTCCAGTTGTTGTGACAAAGAATTATGCCTTGAGTTCTTCATTCATTGTCACGACATAGCAAGGAATGTTGCGACATTCTTCTTGTGGTTCTTTTCAACCTTTGTCGCGACAAAGAAAAACATTGTCGCGACAAAGTTTGTTGTCTTGCACTGCTGAGGTTGAACTTTGTGTCGCGACAGACTTTTTCTTTATCGCGGCAATATTTTCTTCTTTGATCCTTGTCGCTAGCTAGATTGTTTGTTGCAACATTGAAACTCGGTCGCGGATGGGATCACTCCGGATTATTTACACTCATTCAACGCGTGACAGTTATCTTATAAATTCATTTGCACGACGCACAACTATTTATCAGACAGAATAACACTCGGTCTTTACATTATTTGAACACAGTTCGTGACACTTTGAGACGAACTTTATCCCACACATCACCTTAGATCATCAGAAACACCTCAACCGGTCGGTTTGCGCACAGTAACCCGCCATATGTTCTATCTTATCATTGATCTCAATTATCGCACCATTCACGTCAAATACACACTCGCTTTGGTCCTGTCATACAAACGTCACGCAACATAGAAAACTTTGTCGCAGGCACATTGTCTTGACTTATCTCATTGTTTTTCCATTTTTTGTCGTGATAGAGTTGTCTTTTGTCGCGACAAAATTCCACTGCCATTTGCTGGATCAATGTCGCGATAGAGTAAGGAATGTCACGACATTCTTCTTCATGAACTTCTCCAGCTTTGTTGCGACAGTCTTCATTTCTAGCTTGAGTTCAGCTTGATCCTTTTTGCGACATAACTTCCACTGGTTCTATTGGGATTCTGTTGCAACATTATGAAACTATGTCGCGACAGAGAATTCTGCCCTTGGCTAATTTTCTGCTTTTCTTGTTGGAATTGTCTCTTTTTCTTTTAAAACTTGCAAAACACAAAGTTGGTAAATATTCCATAATTTAGCATAAAAAAGAATCATAAACTTCTAAAATATGACAGAAAAATGGATTAGAAATGGATGAGTTTAGGACTCATCACTGAGCCTACCTTTCTTTCCTTCTCGAGGAGTGGCTAACTTAGTTCGTGAGGCTAGTTCTCATGAGTAGTTCATGAAGTCCTTTCTCCTTTTTTAGGCTGATCTTCTTTAGTCACAAAACTTCTTCCAATAGATCAAATACGTGGAAGGTCTCCTATGCTTAAAGGCATCCTCATGGAAGAAGGCATGTTTCAAATTATATAATTAAACCCTTCACCATCAGACAAAGGTTTGATGAAATTTGAAAGAAAGTATCAGACCCGGATAGGTTTCTCTAGCTCTACCAAGGATTGGGTCTACCATTGTATTGCATATGTGACACTCATGTTTGATATTTCCCACCCTTTCTTTGAACCTTGTTAATGGTCAAAACTTAAAGATATGAACTGAGTGTCATTTGATTAGTAACTGAGAACAAAGGAGAGGGATATAGAAAAGATGAGGTAATGAAAGAGTAATCATTTCTACTAGTAACGACTTATCATGATCCATTGATTCATATAGAATCCATGTCCTAAGTGAATAAAAAAACATTCTTTTCGTGAAGCATATATAGATGATCCACCCTGAATCCAACGGGGTACTAAACTACAAGAATATTGAATATAGATGATCCCCTAAATTTACTTTGATGACATACTTCAACTATACATGAGGTCCCGAGTTCGATTCCTAAAAATGACATTAATTTAAGTTAATATTCAATACTAAGAAAATCCTTAAGATCAAAGGATCTTCCAAGTCTAGTAGAATACAACACTTGCAAAATATAAAATATAAGAAAATCGAGATCTTTTCAAGAAATTTTTAAAACAGATTTGATTAATTAAATCCATTAGTAATAGCGACGACCTAAATCTACTGGATAGTTAGTCGCTAAAAAAATTTCATTAGCGACGAAAATTTTCCATCAAGAGAATTTTGCCAACATACTTTTCCCCGACTACCATGTGTTGAAAATATCCGCCGTTAAATGTTTATTCCTACAGTATATATTAGTTGGTAAAAGTAAATTTTCTTGAAGTGAGTGATAACACCAAAATTTTGGCTGCCCAAGGCTAAGATTGAAACTACTTTTTCTGAAGCCATATTCCGCTGGAAATGAGGAAGTCTCATTCGGAACACAGAACACATAGCCCTTCCTAAGATTCTTGTGTTGGATTTTTTATTTCTTATATTATAAATCAATAATCACTTTTCGTTAGAGATCCAACATGAATAAAACTATTTTAGGGTTTCTTTATGTTATATGGAAAAAACTATGATTCCTACATAACGATAAACATTCCAGTTCATTGAAAAGGTCAGAAATCTTTAAACCTGCAGGCTAACGAGAGTTCAATAGAAATTAGTCAAATTTAAACATTCCATTTGTCCAAACTGGTTTCAATATATTATATATGCAGTAAACATACATGTATAAAATCCAAAAAATCGTCTACTTGTATGCATACACTAGCCCTATATAAAATGTGGCAAACATAACATCTAAATCTTTTGTCTGTGCATGTGTGTACTAGCTCTATGTATTCATATTTAAACATAAAATTCAAAAGTTAGTGTATGCATGCATATATAAATGTCATGTGGATCGGTCTAAATTTATTAACACCAACAACCAGGAGAACTTAATCCAATAATGTCTAGTACATAGATTGAATTTTATATTCATTTTTTGAGTTTCAGCTAAGCTTACGGTCAATAAACGTAGTCAACAGGATTTTCATTATTGATTAGAAGATGCTCAAATCTCAAACTTGAAATATGAAAGATGTAGTGAGTGATACTGGAATTTGGTGTCTGGAATTCCGTAAATTTATGGTCATGCATGCTTTATAAATATTAGGTTATGTTTGATTCTTCAAAAATTGAAGGGATAATGCAAAAGAAAGAAAATAGGAAGGAAAAGTAGAAAAAAATAAAAATAAATAAAAATAGAGTTAAATTCAACGTACTATTTTTATATGCTACTTTAAACCAAATTTATTTATTTTAATTCGTCAATATAAAGATTAAATAATTTAAAAAGATGCAAGTTTGTAAGTAATTTTATTTATATTTAATTTTCTATAAGATTTTTCATTCAATCAAATATAATAAAATTATTTTTCTTTCCTTACTAATTTCGAGAACTACCAAACACAGTTTAATGCTATGTAGTACATAGAGTATTAACGAGAAACACCCAAAAAGAGCAGTGGGTTTTGCTAAGTATCATTAATTCAATATTTTGCCACGTGGCAAAACATCCTCAAATGACTATATGACCATATGTAACAGGATATCTTAATTCTTGGTATATCCTTCAGAGGTTTCTTGCAGTGGACCTATATAATACTTACATATTTACTAAACAGATGTCTTCAGGTTATATAAAAATTCATAAATATTTAATAGCTAGTTGGCTTGGTTTTCTGATGGCAAAGACTTCTTCCCTTATTCATTTCATTTCTATTATCACCTGCTTCTACTTCTCTATATATAGAGACGTCTTACCACTTTTACTTCACATCCCTAGCTAACACCTTCTCAAATCTTTTAGTATCAATAACTCTATTGATAACCATATAAGAAGATCAGAAAGATGGCATGCCACAATATCATGATATTGAGTTTGCTGACTATCACTTCTACTCTGGTCATTGCCTTTGAGTCTAGTCCTCTGCAAGATTTCTGCGTAGCCGATCCGACAAGCTCAGGTTCGGACATTACTCATTAGCATATTACCATTGCTCGATTCCTGATTTTCGCCATGACCGGGTTTATTTAATTTGCTTAATCTGTTTTGTTAGTACTGATAATGTCTTAAAACACTGAGTTTGGTCCTTTCTCATTTTTGTGCTGTTGGCAGCCCTGGTTAATGGCCTTGCTTGTTTGGACTCCAAGCTTGTAGAGGCCAACCATTTCTCCTTGAGTGGACTCCATTTGCCCGGGAACACATCGAACCCCGTCGGCTCTAAGGTTACTCCGGTCACTGTGGGGCAGCTGCCTGGACTGAACACCCTTGGCATCTCCATGGCTCGTATAGACTTTGCACCATGGGGTGTTGTCCCACCACACACTCATCCTCGTGCAACAGAGATACTCACAGTCCTGCAAGGCAAACTCTTTGTTGGATTTGTGACTTCGAACCCTGAAAACCGCCTCATTTCCAAGGTTCTTGATAAGGGAGATGTCAGGTTTCCGGTGGGGCTTCCTCTTCTTACCTAACACAACATTGGCACTGGAACCCAGCTTCACTCCGCCTGGAGCAGCCAAAACCCGGGTGTTATCACCGTTGCTAATGCTGTTTTTGGATCAAGCCCGGCCATTGCTGATGATGTTTTGGTCAAGGCATTCCAGGTAGACAAGAGCATAATTACTCATCTACAGGCACAGTTCTAGATTACTGAATGGGAACCACATGAAAAAGAAGAAGACTTTATCTCTCTTGTAGACTGATTTATTTGAAGTTTTTATATGTATGTTTCTGTTACCCAGATTGCAGCATTGTATTGTTCAGAATTAATATTCATATGAATGCCAACAAATTTATAATTGATCTTTTGTGGCCCTCCCCTTATTCTCCCAACCCTAGGACATATTAGGTTGTGTTTGGTTCCAGAAAGTACCAAGGAACCAAAAAATAGTAAAGCAAATGATTTTTTTTATGTTTTATTGTCTAAAGAAAAATCTAAAATAAAATAAAATAACTTGAAAAATTACACATTCTTAAATTATCTAATATTTATTTTGATGAGTTAAACTAAATAAAATTGATTTGAAGTAACAAATAAAAATAATGTTGGATTTAACTCTTTTTTTTCATTATTTTATTTTATTTTATACCTTTTCTCCCTATTTACTTTACTTGCATTTTCTCATAACCAAACATAGCCTTAATATTGGTGTAGAGCTAGCTACTGCCAAAGATTGTTAATTTTTGTGAACATCTATTGTTTGCAATTTATACGCCACAAGAAGAGTGTGCATGGCCACTAGAAAGACAGCTGGTTAATTATCACATAGCCATTTATTTGCTAAGTGTTTCTTCCTCTGCATTTTAATTTTAGAAAAAAAATTTATGTCATTCATATCTTACTTATTTAACACACGTGCTCTAAATTTGGTATCTAACGATTGGGGTGGATCAATATATTTGTAGGTCCACAGAAATTGGTCCATCAACATGAACAAATATGAGAAACCCACCTCCTACTCTTTCCGAGCACAGCTTCCAACTGGTTCGCTTTCTATTTTTCTTTCTGCCAACCTTACCACAAAGGAGGAAAGAAAAAGAGGAAGGCCCAGCTCTACTTTATTTTGGTGAACCCCTCCTCCTTTGTTATCGGGTTTGTTAATTTGTTCACTCATGGCAATCTCTTTCCAACTTGGGTTCTAATTATATAAGAATTAGTTACACGATAAACACAGCCATACATTTTGCAGTCTCTCTTGTCGAGGGACCCATGAATATCTCTCTAAAAAGAGGGACAAATCCCTGCTCATCAACTCATATCCCTCTGTATGATTTATTTTATATCCAACTACAATCTATATTATCACCTTATTATAAATGATGTTGGACTATGTCAAAAAATAAAGCTTTTCATGTAATGGTGATGTCAAGTCTAAGGACAAAAAGAAAGACAATATTATGATGAAAACTACTTATGACATACAATTCATATAGTTTTCTCATTGCGAGTTAGTCCAATACAACATTCACTAGCATATATTAAACACGATCATCAATCGTGCTCCATACTAGAGATCATAATTCATTATTGCTCCACCAACAATGAGCAACGAGATAATTTAGAATAATATTTTATGTCAACCTCAAAGTTCTACTATCAAGTCATGCACACCAAAAGTGGAATTAAATAATGATGGAATAAAAATGCATTTTAATATAAAATAACAATGATTACATTGTTGTCCTAGGGCACATAACCAACATAAATTAGTATTCAAAACCCAAAAGAATCTTTACGTGAGGTATCCTTTTGAGAAAGAGGGGACTATGGTTTTGTGAGACAACCCATGTGCTAGCACGCATTCATCTTTTACAGTTTCTAAGAAGTCTATTCGTGTGGATAGGTGAGTGTGTTCGCTATACCTTTCGGTCTGGCCAGAAGGGCTTTCACACAAATCCAAGGTTGCAAAGGAATAATATTTCAGCAAAAATGAGGTAATATTTTATTCCACAAGCGACTAATGGAGTCACCAAGATCTTTGGATGAGTCCATGGGGTGAAATTTTTTAATTTTCCGTTGCTTCTTGTATAATACAAAGCCCAAGAAGCCCAACAAACAAGTCTAGCACATACTTTCTTTGTGAAAGAAAGATGCCTCGTTTTGATCTAGTCACCTCATTAATACCTAAGAAATATTTAATTCCTTCTAAGTTTTTCATCTCAAATTCAATGGCTAGATGTTTCTCGAGCTTACCAATTTATTCACCATCATCCCTTGTAATTATCATGTCAACCAAATAAATTATCAAGGTAGTCATGACTTTTCCATGTTGTTTTAAGAAAAGATATAATCTAAGTTGCTACGTAGAAAACCGTTTTTCTTCATAGTCCATACTAAAACGGTCAAAGCAAGCACTTGGTGATTTGCTCACAATTCCAGCTATGGATGATGAGACATAACCTGATGGGATATCCATATACACCTCTCCTCCTCAAGATCTCCGTGGTATTAAAGCGTTCTTTATATCGAACTTTAGATTTGCTGCCAAAAATAATAATACCCATATATTATTCAATTTTTTCATGGGAGAGAAAGTCTCTTGATATTCAACACCATATGTTTGGGTATAACTTTTAGTGACTAATCTGACATTAGATTGTTTAATAGACTCATTTGCTTTGCGTTTGACGGAAAAGAGAGCTACTTTCACCAAACTATTTTCTTTCCTTGTAACAACAGAACAGTAGGCTTCCATGTTTTATTCTTTTGTAGTAATGCTTCAATATCTTCTTTAATTGACTGAGACTGTTTTGGATCATTTAGAGCTTCATGGATTCCAGTTGGAATATGACAAGAAGACAACAGATCATTGAACCACCTAGTGGTTCAGTCAACCTTTGAGTGATTAGATGATTAGATATTAGATACTTTGATTGGTCAATGCATCATTCAAGGACAGCTTCAACAGATTGATACATGTGAAGACAAGGTTGATCCAGATAACTTCTTCAAGCATGAACAGAGCATCCCACCATTCCCACCACTCCTCAAGAAGCGGTACATGGACTTGAGTAGTGAGTAGAAGTGTTCATTTCGTATCACAAACAATAAGCTTGTATTTCGAGTCGTACTAGAGATAATGAGGCAATCTCCTTAAATATGTATGTTAGTCTTCTTCTTCTCTCTAGTTTTATTTTCATGTTATAAGGTTGAAGCCACAAACCTAGAGTTCCTTTCTACTACTAAAGGAGGCCTGCACCGTTATACTATTCCTCCCAAAAATTAATTTCTTTTATAAAGCTTTATGTTCTCTTCTCTTAATTAAAAAGAATAGTTGTAATTTTTGTCTTTCTTGAAGTTTTCGGTCTTACCTGTGGAAGTTCTCCTCTTAATTTAGAAGTTATGATGATGATGCATGCACTTCATTAATGGAATGGTAGATTAATTTATTAATTATGAATTAAGCATAATCATATTACAATTTTAATTATGTAATTATGCATGTTAATTATGAGTCATTTATATGATGATTTAATATTAACTAGTTATAAGCCCATGGTCCTATATTTTCTTTTGCTTTGATAAATCAATTGGACGAAAACTCAATTGTTCCATTGTGCTATATATATATATATATATATATATATATATATAGTAGCATATATATATATATATATATATATATATATATATATATATATAATAGAGTCCTATTATTTTACAAGGGTTTGATAAAACACGTTTGGGAAGAAGGAAATATTCATCTTCAACTCTAACCATCTTTTTCTTTTATCTAGCCCCTTACATATTTCTTTAGAGATAAATGACAGTTAGTAATTCTGGATCCATGCCAGGTATGTTTTTCTTCATACTACGAATTGACATATTTCTTTGTTTCAATAAAGTTATTATTTTGTAATGTATTTATTGAGTCTTTTGATTGTTGATCAATTGTTTTTGGGCTCAATAAATATTCTTGATTTTACAAAATAATCTAACAATTGGATTAAAATCAATGTAATTGACATTAAAGCTGTTAAATTCGTTTTTTTGAATTTTTTGGGTTTGATCGTTTTTTGTTCCAAATTTCGAAACCATGAGAAATGATTGGTATTTGATCTTTCGAAACAATGAATTGGTAGATTGATTCCTACTCAGTTCTGTGTCATGGTCATTGTCTGCATCGTATTAAGCACGGAAAATTCCAGCAGTAGACTGTCAAACTAATAAGCATAGAAAATTACAGGATTTAGGATGACTTTGTATGGAGAATCATCAAACAATACTGCATTGGATGAAGAGAACTGTTTCCCGAATAAACCTTGGGAAACTAGTAATTAGCATTATTAGCATTATTAGTGATGATGTTTTTTCAATCGGAACTGGGCTGGAGCGTGCTAGAATTGCTGGGCCTGTCCGCTGTCTCTGGACGTCGAGCTCCTCTGTAAAAACAAGAAACAAAAAGGATCAGCGGGGGCTCGCCCGTTGCCTATCCGATGCCTAAGTTAGTTCTTTCCAATGGAAAAGAAGATCAACTGCTTAGGGAATGAAGTTTTGTGCGTACCTTTCACCGATGGGGGTGGCCTGGTATTTATAATTGATGATCATGATAACTTTCCTAGTTGAATGATGATACTATATTTCTCCCATTGGGTGAGGGATTTTCTTTCCTTATCGTTAACCGATTAATAAGAGATAATTGATAACTTTCATAGTTGGATGATGATACCATATTTCTCCCATTGGGTGAGGAATTTTCTTTCCTTATCGTTAACCGATTAATAAAGGATAATTGATAACTTTCCTAGTTGGATGATGATATCATATTTCTCCCATTAGGTGAAAGATTTTCTTTTCTTATCGTTAACCGATTAATAAGGGATAATTGATAACTTTCCTGAATAGTGAGCATTGGGTGTTTTCCTCTAATACGGATTTTTTGGGCTACCAGTCTTTTAAAATGGCGAGTTGAGCTCTCCTTTCGGGCCTGCATTTGGGGGATACTATCAAAGACCTAACACTAGTACTGGGCCCGCTTTTTAATCCCGACATTTGGGCTTGCGTCTTAGGTCTGCTCGCCTATTATTTTAAACCCTATCAATTAGTATTGGGAAGCTTGGAATCTTTTTTAAATCTAATATTCGATTGATGCGTCAATCAATTATGATTCACGAGAGACAGATAAAAAGCGTTTTTTCCTATTTGTTTATTCTATTAACTTGAATCGTATTCACGATTCATGAAACCAAAAAGGGATGTCCCTCTTTTTTTTTTTTCTTTTTTTTTTGTTAATGTGAATTACAATTAAAAAAAAAAGTTGTTAGGTTTAATCATGATTTTTTTATTGACGTGAATGTACATGATCTCATTAGATTTCATTCATGTATTTTTTTTATTATTTGTTTAATTGATTGACACTAATTTCAGCCATGAAAAATGGATTGATGGGTTTCGGGAACAGGAAATCCTCTTTCTATTATTTGTTTGTTACATTGTCATGAAAGGGAAGCGCATTTTCTTTTCTGGGTTTTCTTGGAATATCAAATGAGGATAGATTTATTTTTAATATCTATTCTTTTGTTCTATTAATTGTTGGGAGGTTTTTTGGGAAATAAATATAATTAAATATTCTCCGATTTTATTTATTATTTTCATGTTTTGGGGGTTTTGTTTTATGGGGATATTTTTTGAAGCCAAGTTTTATGTTTCTATCCTATATTTTTTAGTTTTCTATCCCATTAAGCATTAAATTTGATTATGGAACAAAAAACATCGAATTTTTACCTAATTTTGCAATCTTTTCACTATTTTTTTTATATCGTTTTAGCAATTTATGTTAATGTTATTTGTGATTATTTATAACATCATATTATGAATAAGATTAAATTATTATGAACTGGGTAAAATTGAGAAATATTGAATGCTTATAAACTTGTCTCTCACAAGTCTAAGCATGTTGGATATATTTTTTTGGAATTGATCTTACAACTATAATTTCTCCCGTTTTGTGCATCAATTTTGCTAAGATCCATACGGATAGTAAAATTGTCATATTAATTATTTTATTATTTAGTAGGATGATTAATTTGGTGAAGAGATTTTCCCTAAGTGTCATGAACCGTGAAATTTTACTATCCTATCGATAGGAAATTTGTGCATTTGGTTGTGACGACTGATGAAATGCTCTTACTTGTGTATGAGTTTTTTGTATTTTATGGACTCTAACATTTGGTGACTGATGAGTTAAAAACTCATTGAATTTTTAGTCCATTTTTATGATTTTTATTACAATGTAATTGCTTGTTTTTATGCAGAAATATGTAAAGTCGCTAAGGACGAAGTCATACTATATATACTCGAATGAAAAGTCATATGACGAAAGAGAAGTTGCCGGATGTAGTGCGGCTTCTAAGGAAGGATTTTATGTCGCGACACTATTCTGAGGTCACGACACCGAAGGAAGACAACTATGGTTGCAATAGATAATTGAGGTCGCGACTATGAATGGCTGATGACTAAGCTTACAAGGTCTCTACCAGGCAATTAATGTCAGGACAAAATATAAGTCAGACCTCCAATCAAGGTCGCGACTGCATTTACGCGACTACATTTAAGCAACTGGGACAAGAGCATAGGCAAGAAGAGTTAAACTATCTCGGCCGCGACACACTTTCTAGGTTGCGACCAGAAAAAGAAGATGAATTGATGGGAAACTGTTGTGAGTAAAAAATGAGGTTGCGACAAGATTGGAAGAAAGAACGGTCGCAACATGCTTTCGAAGTCGCAACAAGAAAACAAATAGGTCAGTAATTGAAGTCGCAACTTGCATGAGGGCAAAAAACTAGATATGATGTCGCAACATGAAAGGAAAGCTAAGACCAGGGATCAAAATGGCTAACAACAGAAATGGTGTCGCGACATAGAATTGAAGTCGCGACACAAAATAAAGAAAAAGGGAAAGATAGTCAAGTCGCAACAAAGAATTGTGGTCGTGACATCAACTGCAACAAGATCAAAAGTGATAAAGGCAACCATTCAGTCGCGACATATTTTTTAGGTCACGACTAATAAAAGAAGCTGAATTGAGAGGAAACTGTTGAGACTAAGAAGTGAGGTTGCGAAAGGATGGGGAGAAATGATGTTGCGACATGCTTTTAAGGTCACGACATAGATTTCAGCAAGGAAAAGAAACGACTAAGTCGCAACCTAAAACCCATGTCGCGACAAGACAATGAATAGACAAACAATTTTAAGTCGTAACATGAAAAAGGGAGCTGTGACCAAGAATCAGTGGTTGATAAAAGAAATGGTGTCGCGACATGCTTTTGAGGTTGCGACACAGAATGCAGTAGAAAGCAAGATAACCACGTCGCGACATGGAACTGAGGTCACGACACATAATTTATTAAGGGGTCAGACAAACGTGGTCGCAACAAAGATCAACATAGCTGGCAACAGAAATGATGTCGCGACATGAAATTGAGGTCGCGACATATATTTTAGAAAAGGGAAGAACAGTCAGGTCACAACCAGAAATAGAAAATTGAATGAAATTTGTTGAGAGTGAGAAATGAGGTTGCGACTTGATAGGAAGAAAGAATGGTCGCGACATACTTTTGAGGTTGTGACAGGAATTACAGTGATTAAAGAAACTACTTGGTCGCGACCTAATGTCCACGTCGCGACAAGAAAACAAGCAGACCAACAAATTTGAGTCGCGACCTTCTTGAAGGCTCAAGACAAGTGAATTATGTCGCAACCTGAAAGAGAAACTGTGACCAAGAAGTAAAGAGGCTGACAACATAAATGATGTCGTGACATCGAATTGAGGTCGCGACACCAATTCCTGGAAACAAGAAAAGGGGGTCGCAACTGAGTTCTCATCAAGGATTAACTAACATGGTCAATGGCTAGCACCATGTCTCACCACTAATCAAAATGCAACTCGAAGAAACAAGTCAGCGTCAAAAACATCAAAGTTCAGCCAACAATTGCAAGAACAAAGTCTAAGAACGCTTAAGTAATTCAGCTCCTCGAGGTCATGACAGACTCGATGCACTGCACTAGGATTTCATAAGTCATGGCACCGCTTCATGTCGCGACCTAAACAGAGGGCTGGGCCATTTATTTTAGGGAAATCCACTTGGAGCCTTGGAATCAGGCCTAATTTCTGAAATTTATAAATAAGCGTACATAGTTTTAGTAAAGTAGCTTCCGTTTTTCTGAAAGACTTACTGTATATTTTAGAATAGACTTTTCTTATCTTTTACTTTCTTTTCTTTTTCTGGATCTGAACCAGTAATCTGTTATAATGTAGAAGCTAGATTTAATTTTTCATTCTCTTTTCGAATTACGGCCTAGAATCAATGAAGTTCAGACAATTTTTGGATTCATTTCTTCCAGTGAATTATAGTTATAGTGGATGTTCTTGATCAATACTCCATTGTTGATTGTGATTATGTAATTGAGAAGCATAACTTCCATTGGAATGGACCTTCTGTTAGTTACAGTTTTTCCTGCTTGAATTGGAAGGAATTTCCTGAAATTTGGATTTTGATTTATTTGATTGATGTTGTTTGTGAATTGAGTTGTTCCCAATGGAAGTATAGAATACCATCTCAAGGATTGTTTCCTGCTCTGATTTCTAGGAAACCCTTTGAGTGACATAGATATGGAGATTCCTGAGGGTTAGGAATATTTAGCTTGTGGGTATGTTAGACTATCATTGAAGAACTAAGGAGCTCTGAGAGTTCATTTCGATAGATTTCCTATTCACTCATAGTTGAGGTTGAAGGGAAATATTTATCAATTTAACTCATCAGAGATGTCACCTTAATCTATTGGATAGATCTATATCCTGTGTTAGCTGAGATCTAATCAAGAAGAAGGAAAAATCCATCAGATCTAAAGGATGAGTCATCAACCATTTTGTAGAAGTTTTGCAATGACCCAGACTTGGTATGCAAGAAATCTGCAGTCTTAAGAAATGGGTATATATTGAAAAGAAAAACCCAGATCTTATAAAGAGTGTTTTGAATACAGGTAACTGATTAGATCCTTTACTTTGAAAGAAGAAGGGGCCTCTAATTAGTGAATAATGGAGAAATCCAAGTTGCACTAATAGGCTTCTTTGACAAATCCAAATCCAAAAATCAGGATAGAAAGAATCAATGAATTAAAATGCAGAAATTGACTGTTCCACAACAATTTCATTTCAGTGTTCATTTCTAGCAGAGATCTGATTCAGTCCAGTTTATTTGTTAGTTGAATTCAAATTTTATTTTCATTAGATGAAAGTAATATATGATTATCTTGTCTTTTAAATAACAATTTTCAAACTATTAAAAGGAGGTTCAAATAGTGTGGATCTTGAGTAGTTAGGGTAGTTGATTTCAACATTCTTGTCAATCTCAATGGGAATGATATCTGGACTTACATCCAATTTTTACTACTTGTATGACCTATGCACTTGTAGTGTCATAGACTAAACCCATTATTAATTCCAGAACAAAAATCAGTTTTATTCATTTTCAAACAACTCTATTCAACTTTGACATAGATGCAAGAGAATTGTAAGGCTCCTGTATAAGTGTTAAATTGAGTGGTTTAGTCTATATTTTCACATACTAACAAGTTTTATGGCGCCGTTGCTGGGGATTTAAAGGATTTGAATAAATCAATATTCTGACAAAAGAGATAAATGCTAATTTGGACATTTTTCTTTATTTTATAAAAGAAATGCACAAAACAAATCTTGATAGCAAGTACGATAAGCTACTGATCTTTTAGAGAGCTTAAAGGATATATGATTTTAGATACCACTATTTCCAATTAATCTCAATATGTCTCCATTTTAAGAGGTTAATTAATGCACAGAAGCTTAGAATCGATCTCAGCTCAGATTCCGACCGGAAAGAACACCGGCGAGCTTAAGGAAAGTAAGCAGAATCCAAAAGGCAACCACGGCGTATCGAAAGAATCGACGTATTAGCTGAACAAGAAACAACAAAAGAAAGGCCTCCAATTCAAGATACAATGGAGGATTTCTCGATTCGGCCATCCAAGAAGAATACTCAAGAATGATAGCCTGCTAGAGGCTAACAACTTTGAGTCGAAACTAGCTTTGATCACTCATGGTTCAAGAGGAATCGCTTATCACATCCTTTCAAGATCCTAATGAACACCTTGGCAGATTCCTCAAGATGGAAAACACAATTAAGCTGAACGGTGTAAGACCATAGGTGATAAAGCTACACCTCTTCCCCTCTTTTCCTTAAGAGATATCAGAGCCATGGTATGAATCATTACATATGGCTCAGTTGATACATGGGAAGAGCTGGTGGAAGCATACCTAGGCAGATTTTTTCCCCCATCCCTCACATCTGAAAGAAGAAGGGAAATCATAGTGTTCCAACAAGGGGAGGATGAAAGTCAGATAATCGTACATAGGAAAGGTACAAAGGTCACAGAGATGTCCTATGCATGGCATAGATTTGAAGACACAAATGGATATTGTCTATCACTCTTTGAATGATACTTCTAAGGGTATCATAGATGCTTCTTGCTGTGGGGCATTCAAGAGGAAAAGTGCAGAGGAGGCAAGGGATTTGATAACAGACCTACCCAAATGCAACATGAAAGCCCCCTTTGAATCTTCAGGGAGCAACAATAGAACAAGAGGGAGTGGGGTCATTGAGTTAAATAAGATGACTGCCATGGAAGCAAAACTTGATGCTATAATGCACAGGATGGATAAATAGGAGAAAAGAATGCACTCTGTTCATGAAATTGGAGCAGTACAAAGAGATGGGATGAGAAGAAGTGCTGAGGGATCAACTGAAGAAGATCCCTTAATGCGAGGTGGCTGGCACATGAGCAACAAAGAAGCCACGCCTCTGCTTCTAATCCCAACTTGCCTACACATTATAATATAGCACTATGGAACCATGAGAACTTCTCATATGGTGGAGAAGCATCATAGGGCCCAAGACATGGGCAGAATCTCCAGCAATGGTATCAACCACCAAGGTTCCAACAGCAGTAACAACAGGGATAAAATAGAAATGAATATCAATGTTAGAAGAGGACCCAGCCCTTTGAAGAGCAGATGCTGCAGTTTCTGGGGGATAACAAAAGGCTTCTAAACCTCCATGAACAGAAACTTGCTGAGTTGGAAGCTTTTAAATCCAACACTCAGATTTTTCAGACAAACACATAAACTTCACTAAAGAATTTAGAAACATAGGTTGGGTAGTTGGCTTTGACCTTGCAGAAAGAGACCAAGAATACTTCCTAAAGGACACCCGCGTAAAAAATCCAAAAGACTCCGTATGGCGCCTTCAAGAAGTGGCAAGGAAATGAGCAGCACGCAGCGTAAAAGAATGAAATGACTCGACCAAAAAGAGTGAGAAAGGAATCAGGAAGAGATGTAAGGAGCAATTCAGAGCATCATAGAGATCGAGAAACAAGTGCAACTTAAACAAACTGGAGTAACTGGTGAGCAAAAATAGAAGGAGAAGATTCAAGCATGCACATCTATAGTTCCATTCCCACAAAGACTTCAGAAGGCAAAAAGGGAGGAACAATTTTCTAAATTCTTAGAAATATTCAAGAAGATAGAAATTAATATCCCTTTTGCAAAGGCAATCACTCAAATGCCAAATTATGCCAAATTTCTGAAAGATATCAGCAAAAAGAAGAAGATTGTTGAGGAAGGAATAGTGAGTTTAATTGCAACTTGCAGTGCAGTTATTCAAAAGAGTCTACCAACAAAGATGAAGGACCCAGGCAGCTTTACCATTCCTTGTTCCATTGGGAAATATGAATTCAAGGAAGCCTTATGTGACTCAGGTGCCAACATCAACTTGATGCCCTTGTCAGTGGTACAAAGGCTAAGTTTGGGGGAACTTACTCCAATAGTAATCACACTATAGATGGCTGATAGGTCCATGGCACAACCAGAAGGAGTCCTTGAAGATGTGCTGGTCAAGGTAGGGAAATTTATCTTCCTTGTGGATTTTGTTGTTATAAAGATGGAGGAGGGTACTCAAGTTCCTCACTGCTAGGGAAGACCTTCATAGCAACCTGAGTCGCCTGATTGATGTACAAAAGGGTGAGCTGACACTGAGAGTGGGAGATGAAGCAAAGACACTCTAACCTCCATAAAAGCTCGACACAACTGGGATGTTGATGTAGAAACTTGTATGGTCAGAGATGTATCCATTTAGTTTTGAATCAACTCCGACCAGAATCTCTAGCATTCTATCAATGAAAATGAGTTGAATTTCCAAGATCTTAAGAGTGTTGATTATGAATTGTCGTGATTCCGTATTCCAAAACACAAGGCCTGAGTTGGAATGAAAAAAGTACAAAAAATTCAGGCAGAAATGAAAAGAAAGGAAATGAGCAAGAAACCAGTGCAGAAAGGTTAATATTGAAAGAATTGTCTAGTCATATGAAGTATGCTTTCTTAGAACCAGAAGGTGCAAAACCAGTGATTATATCAACTACACTGAATGAAAATGAAGAACAAGAATGCTACACTCCTCGTGAATTATAAGGAAGCAATTGCCCGGTCAATCAAGACCTTTAAGGGTATCGGGCCCTTCCATTCGCATGCACAAAATCCTGTTGAATGATGATATAAAAACATCAGTTGAACACCAAAGGAGGCTGAACCCTATGATGAAAGATGTTGTAAGAAAGGAAGTACTAAAATGGCTAAATGCAGGATTTATTTATACAATATCAGACAGCCCTTGGGTGAGCCCAATTCATATGGTCCCTAAGAAGGGTGGATTCATTGTGATCAGAAATGAAAAGAATGAACTGATTCCTACAAGGATTATGACAGGATGGAGGGTGTGTATAGATTATAGAAATTTAATACTGCAACCAGGAAATATCATTTTCCTCGCTTTCATTGATCGATGTTACGTCTGCGTGACATCCTCACTTTGTTTTCGATGGATATTTTCGGATATAACCAAATTGCTATTGCACTTGGAATACCGTGGAGAAAACTACTTTCAATGCCCTTATGGTACTTTGCTTAAGAATGCCATTTTGGTTATGCAATGCTCCCGCTTACATTTCAAAGATGCATGATGTCTATGTTCTCGTATTTGCAGGAGGTTATGGAGATATTCATGGATGACTTCACACTTATGGATCTAGTTTTTGAAACATTGCCCGCAAATTGGGGGACACATCACAAAGGTGACAAGAACCTAGCTAATCGGGAAAATGCCATGATGCGACATAGGAAGGCATTGTCCTTGGGGATATAATTTCTGCAGCAGGGCTTGAAGTGGACTAAGCAAAGGTTGCCATTATAAAGACTCTTATGCCACTAACAACAGTCAAGGGAATAAGAAGTTTCTTGGGACATGCTGGTTTTTATAGAAGATTTATCATAGACTTCTCAAAAATTGCAAGACCATTATGTAGACTATTAGAAAAGGATACCAAGTTTAATTTTGATGCAGCTTGTCAATCTTCATTTGAAGAGATCAAATCCAGATTAGTTGAAGCTCCTATCATGGCCAAACCAGACTGGAATAGTGAATTTGAAATTGTGTGATGCTAGTGATTATGCAATGGGAGTTGTATTGGGACAGAAAACTGACAAGATGTTTAGGGTCATATATTATGCCAGCAAAACCTTCAATGAAGCTCAAGAGAACTACTCAACTACTGAAAAGAGATACCGCCATGGTATTTGCTTGTGAAAAGCTTAGGCTATATATTGGGGTCCCATGTCATCATCCAGACTGACATAATTAATAATATTTGATGGTTAAGAAAGAAGCTAAGCTAAGATCGATAAGATGGGTGTTGCTACTTGGCAGAATTTGATCTCAAACGAAGACAGAAAGGTTAGACAGTGTGATAACTGATCACTTGTCAAGAGGTAATAAATAACCATCAGAATTGGAAGCAAGAGATGTAAGTAGTAGAAAATTTTCCAAATGAGCAGTTATTTCAATTGTCATGCCAATCACCTTGGTATGATGATATTGTGAACTTTCTAGCTTGTGGAGTGATGCCACCAGAATTTAGCTACCAGCAGAGGAAGAAATTGAGGATTGACAACAGATTTTACATCTGAGATGACCCACTATTATTTAAAAGAGGAGCTGATATGATCATCAGGAGGTGTGTACCAGAAGTGAACAGGGCAAAATTTTACAAGAATGTCATGCATCACCTTATGGAGGACACTTTACAGGAGACAAAACAGCCTACAAAATTCTCCAATCAGGTTTTGATTGGCCTACTATTTTCAAGGATTGTTTTCAATGGGTGAAACTTTGTGATCAAAGAATGGGAAATATCAAAGACAAGGGGCATGAAATGCCCCCGCATGGTATCCTAGTGGGCGCAGCTTATTTGATGTAATGGGAATAGATTTTATGGGGCCTTTTCATCCCTCATTTGGAAATCTATATGATACTCCTAGCTAGGATTATGTTTCAAATGGGTCGAGGCAGCAACTCGTCTCAAGAATGATGCTAATACGCTTTGGAGTTTTTATAGAGGAATATTTTCGAGCGCATTCGGGGACACCCGTAACTATTATTATGATGGAGGAAGCCATTTTGCAAACAAGGTGTGTTTGAGAAACCTACGAGCAGATATGGAATCAAACATCATGAGTTTGGCTGGTCATCCTCAAACAAACGGGCAAGTCGAGACAAATTAGGAAGATAAAGAAAATTTAGAAAAGACTCAGAAGCTCCAGATACCATAAAAGATTGGTCTCTAAAGCTTGATGATGCATTGTGGGCATACATAACTACATATAAAACTCCTATTGGAATGTCCCCATACAGATTGTCTTTGGAAAACATTGTCACCTCCCTCTTGAATTGGAATACAAAGCTATGTGGGCCATTAAGAAATTAAATTTTGATTGTGGTCAAGAAGAGGAAAGATTACTCCAACTGAATGAATTGGAAGAGTTGAGAAATGAAGCTTATGATAATGCCAAAAAATACAAAGACAAGACAAAGAAATGGCATGATCAAAGGATTTTGAGGAGAGAATTTAAAGCAGCAGATCAGGTCTTGTTATTCAACTCAGATCAAGCTTTTCTAGAAAAACTCACCAAATGGAGTGGCCTCTTATATTAAAAGAGTGACAAAGTACAACCTTTCAAGTAAAGACATTGAAACCAAGAATGAGAAGAGTTTATATGAATGGTCAAGAATCAAGTAGTATCTTGGAAGAAATAAGGATTGATACCTGGGGTTCTTAGTGAAGCGAAAGAGGTCAAAACAAGAACTTCATACAGTTAGTCCGCTTAAGAACTCAAATCGGGTACGAAAAGAGGCAACCCATACAACAATTTCTTTCGTTTTATTAGTCAATTTTGTTTTTTTTTCCATTTTTCTAGTTAAAATTATGTGTTGTTTTACTGTTTAAAAATTTTGAGTGGTTTTTATAGGTCAGTAAGGGCATGAACAGAGATGGAGTCTGAATTTATAGCTGCCAGTGTGCACACAAGACTACAAAGGGAAGTACCATACTCTCTGATTTACATTATTTGTTTTGGGAGAATGAATGATTAAAGTTTGTGGGAATATTATTTTCCACTCAATATTGAATTTGATCCTTCGATGATCTACATTGATGAACATTTGAATGATGAGGGTGAATGGTTCTTGCTCGAATTGCTCAGATTAATCTTTGCTTTGAATTAAAAGTGTTTATGAAGATCGGGAGTTTTTCTAGGTCGCGCCAGACTTTATAGGTCACGACCAGGCTTTGAATGGATAACATGAGTATTAGAAAATTTCAAGTCGCAACATAATTTTTCCTGTCAAGACCAAAAGAAGGTCACAACATTAATCTCGGGTAGCAACAAAATGTGTGGAAAGATCGAGATAAGGCACAATGCCTTAATATCGGGATTTCAGTCGATACCAGGAAAAAAAACTGAAGAAACAGAGAAATAGGTCGCGACAAACCTAAGTAGGTCGTGACCAGAATTGTCCAAATAGAAATAAATTGAGGTTTTAAACATTCCACTCATGCCAAGAACTTTAATGGACAATTATTGTTAGCAATTAGTGTTGTAACTTAGGCATTAATGTCGCGACATTCCATAAGACAATAATAACATTGAGCCCATCCATCATAAAGATTGAAACTGAATAGCCAATTTCGTCTAGAACTCCAATCCAGTTACATCTTCACCCAACTTTCCATTCTCTTTCTCTCTTCGACTACCAAAACCCTAAAATCAGTGCCCAATTCCAAATTTCGCCCATGGCGTATAACCAACTCTCGTTCTGATCTTACCGTATAATTGATGAGCTCATGAGTGAACATTGCCAAGGAGTGGAGGACGTTCACCTGGAACCTCAGTCTTAGACTGTCACGAATGGAGAACCAGAAACCCAGCCCGCAGTAGAAGAGTCAGCTAAGGAAGAAAGGGCAGCAAAAAGACTAGAAAACGGTGAGTCGCACTGAAGAAGAAGAAACAGGGAGCAACAAAGACTTTGTCTCTGAAGAAGCTAAAGATTTATGGAATAGGCTGCTGGCTTATAAGGGCTAAAGAGGTTTTGGGAAGCTGATTTCCCCTTTTTATGAGATTATAAAAAAGAGAGGTTAGGAGAGCTTCTGTACACACACATCACCTGGATTCTCCGTCAGCCGTGAATCTGCAAAACACATATGGGGATGAGAGAAGACCCACACGTATGGGAGAGTCCGTACCTTTTAGGCACAAAAGAATCAACGAAATGTTCAAATTAAAGGAACTTAAGCATGGTTCTAAATTTAAGAAATTGGTAGAAAATCCTGATCATGAGAAGATTATAGACCTCTTAACTGGTGGGCAGGGGAAGTGGGAAGCCACGAGGAAGAACCCTCACTACGCTATCAACAGAGGATCCCTCATTGAGGAAGCAAAGGTCTGGTCTACTCATCCTGCATCTTCCAAATCAAAACATCTTTCAGGCAAAGAAGAGAACAAGAGGCAATCATTTTATATGCCTCAAGGGCTATAAAATGAATGTTGGAGGTTTAATTGAGGGGTCGATCAGAGGGTACCACCTAAGCAACAAAAGAGGACTGATCCCTCACCCAACAATAATCAGCAGACTATGCATCTTCCTTGGGGTGAGAGGATCATGGGACGAAGAAGAAACATGCTCCAAGGCATCTCCTCTGACCCTTACTAAGGTGACAAAGGGGCCTAGAAACAAAAGGCAAAAGGGGATGGTGGAAGTAGAAACAGAGCCTGCCGAGGAGAATGGAAATAGGGAAATGGAAACTATTCCAGAGCAAATTCCTCCAGCAAAAGAGGAAGAGATGCATTTCAAAATGAGCCCACTGAGCCATTCCTACCCTGATATGACAGAGAATTTCCCTGAGCAAGCAGAAAGCTCCAGAAGAGGAGAAGGGAACACTGAAATTATGGAAATGCTAAGGACAATGAAGAAAGATATGGAAGAAAGGGTGCAAAAATGGGAAAAACAGCAGCAATTCAGAGAAGAGTTCTTAGAAGCTGAATTTAGGAGGAAAGAACAATTATTGGAGCAGACTCTAAGACAGAGAGAAGAAGAATAAGGAGAAGAAATGAAAAGGAGAGAAAAAGAATTTGGAGAAAAGATAAAGGCCAGTTTGGAAGCCTTCTACAACAACCAGTTTAGAAGAGATGAAGAAGTACTTACCATTCTGAGAAAAAGAGAAGCTGAGATGGAGGGTAACATGCTAAAGAAGATTCAAGCCTTCAAATACCGGTATAAGGAGCAATTCAAGGAGTTTGGGAAGTTGGTGGGGATAGAGATAAGAAGCTGGAAGATAATGATGTTTATAAGAAAATCTTTTGGAATGAGAGTTTGGATTTGATCATGAAATTGCTCGAGATATCTTGGGTTGTATCTTTGAATTGGAAAGCACAATGAATAAGATGGGCTTGAAGCAAGACACACCTTATCAAGCTCTTGTAGATTTAACAAATGATCTAATCTCCAACGACAAGGTAGAACCCACACATCGAAAAGAAAAGACCGACATGACCTTCTCCTTTCTCCATGTTTAGCAAGCTTTTGACTTAGATCCTCAACATCATACCAAAAAAATCGATAAGAGAGGTGAAATACTTACAATTTTACTTTCTTTCCCACATTACTCCTTGACATCATTAATAGCTATTAAAAGTTCATTGAAAGTGTCTTGTGGTGCATTGATTGGATGATTTGGTTTGTTACTTTCAATAATGTTGCAATCAGAACATATACATTGTTGAACTGCTTAATTGGGACTTGGTAGTTAGGTGAGTTTGATAAAATGTGAATTGTTTAGGTGGATTGATTTGAGTTGGTAAGTGGTTACTTATTTTATGCTTAGTAAGATTATTATTAGAAGGGATTGATTTGTGTGTTTAAGCTTTCATTGGTGAAATGGCTTAACAAACAACGATTAAATCAAACAATCTTTGAGAAGAAAAGAAAAGTGAGCTTCATTGAACTGGTAAGTTGCAGTTAGTTTGAATCAGGTTTTAAATTGTAGAATTGGAAAAATTATACAATTGAAATAACAAATAAGATGATTGAAAATTTGTATGTATGAGCAATTAAGTCGATCTGAAATCTTGGAAAAACAATAAACATGGTCAAGAAAATTCTTATAACTTTGAGAGGGATTAGGAACATCTTCTGGGATGATTCACAAGTAAGGGTACAAGGTCCTAGAACTTGTTAGATTATTGGTCAAGGCAAAATCCTAGGTGAAAACAACTAACAAGAAGTGATAGAGGCCATCTTTGGAAGTTTGAACCTTTTCAAACCTACCCTCATTATATGCAAAGGCATACACTCTAGTTCCATGCTTTGAGCAAAAAATGCCTAATTTCTTCAAATAGTAGCAATTAGAAACCTGAAATCCCTCCCTTATAATAATCACGCGAAGAACCCCAAAGTACTCGAGTTTTCGAATAAAGAATGTTTACTTATCACGAGAAAGGAACAAGTTTAGGGGAATATATTTCTTTTGGATTACAAGTATGGATGAGGAAAAATAAATTGAAGAACTAGAGAAAAAGAAGAAGAAGTTGAAAAAGGAATAAGTTGTCTTGTGGCCTATCTCTCTTGAACAATTAAGCTTGTAGGGGTGTTTTAACACCTAGTACCCTAATGCCAATTGGTATGGGAGTTTCTAGCCCAAAGTTCTCTAAGAGTGATAGAAAGCTTAAGAAGACAAAACATAGCACTATTCCAATTCTTTGGCAATAAAGAAAGCGAAAGAGTTCAGTAAAAGGAATTTGAGCTGATAAGTTAGTGGCAGCCAAAGGAGCCCTGACATCGAGAATGATGTCTGAAAACCCGAGTTTAAGGGGTTTACATTACAAGGAAGGAAAATGATGAAAGATGAGGCCATTATACGAAAGGAGAGTGGAATGCAGGTAATTTGCGGCCTAAATTTTAATTGTCCACCCTAGTACTAAACCCTAACATTATAAGCCTAAAAGACCTCTTTGATCTTGAAGGTTGAATTTACCTACATTAGTGGAGATCAATATGAAAAACAAGCCTATGGGACTTTTGACTAGTTTTCTAAGGAGATCCCAGAAGATTAAACTAGACAACAAAAGTAAAAAAGGAAAGAAGACCTACACACACTCACAGAACAAGATCTATTGACTAAATTGTTTTCATGCAGTATTCATCAATTTATTTGTATTAGAGGTTGAAAACATTCATTTTTCTCAATTAAAAACTAAAGTTTAGAGAGTAATCTGTCTTCTTGTTCAAGTCAAATGGTGGAATAAGAAAAGATTGTGCAATAGAACAGAAAAATGTCCTTCAAAATAAAGTTCAATTGTTTGAGGACAAACAAATCTTTCTTTTCTTTGCTTGAGGACAAGCAAAATTTTAAGTTTGGGGGAATTTGATGAGTAAAAAACTCATTGAATTTTTTATCCATTTTTCTGATTTTTATTACAATGTAATTGTTTGTTTTTATGCAAAAATATGTACTATTTACCAAATTTATATTTTGTAAGAATTTATAGCATAAATGAAATTCGGCCAAGGATGAAAAGTAGTTCAATGTCAGTGAGAAATTCGCGGAAGAATCGAGGATTCTGTGAAGTCATACTATATTGAATAAAAACATTTGCAAAAGAGAAGTTGCTGAGGCGAAAAGGCTGGAAGGATTTCGTGACACCATTTGAGTCCGACCTTTGAAGGAAGACAACTATGGTTGCAACAGATAATTGAGGTCGCGACTATGAATGGCTGATGACTAAGCTTACAAGGTCTATACCAGGCAATTTAAGGTTGCGACAAAAATATAAGTTAGGGACTCCAATCAAGGTCGCAACCAGGTATTTATGTCTCAACTACATTTAAGCAACTGGGACAAGATCATAGGCAAGAAGAGCAACCATTCAGTTGTGATACACTTTCTAGGTTGCGACCAGAAAAAGAAGATGAATTGATGGGAAACTGTTGTGAATAAAAATGAGGTTGCGACAAGATTGGAAGAAAGAACGGTCACGACATGCTTTCGAAGTCGCGACAAGAAAACAAACAAGTCAGTAATTGAAGTCACAACTTGCATGAGGGCAGAAAACTAGATATGATGTCGAGATATGAAAGGGAAGCTGAGACCAGGGATCAAAATGGCTAACAACAGAAATGGTGTTGCAACATAGGAAGTCGCGACACAGAATACAAAAAAAGGGAAAGACAGTCATGTCGCGACAAAGAATTGTGGTCGCGATATCAACCGCAACAAGAGCAAAAGTAATAAAAGGCAACCATTTAGTCGCGACATATTTTTTAGGTCACGACCAATAAAAGAAACTGAATTGAGAGGAAATTGTCGAGACTAAGAAGTGAGGTTGCGAAAGGATGGGGAGAAATGATGTCGCGACATGCTTTTAAGGTCGCGACATAGATTTCAGCAAGGAAAAGAAACTACTAAGTCGCGACTTAAAACCCATGTCGCGACAAGAAAATGAACCGACAAACAATTTTAAATCGCAACATGAAAAGGGGAGTTGTGACCAAGAATCAGTGGCTGACAAAAGAAATGGTGTCGCGACATGCTTTTGAGGTCGCGACACATAATGCAGGAGAAAGCAAGACAGCCGAGGTCACAACATGGAATTGGTGTGACACGGAAATTTATTAAATTCGGACAAGCGTGGTGCATAACAAGATCAACATAGATGGCAATAGAAATTATCTTAAGCCACATAGAGTGAGGTCATGACATATTTGACAAATGGAAAACGGTCAGTCGCAGCAGGAAATAGAAAATTGAATGAAAGCTGTTGAGGCCCGAAATGAGGTTCTGGCTGGATTGGAAGAAAGAAGTAGTCCTGACATACTTTTGAGGTGTGATAGATTACATTGATTAAAGAAACTACTTGGCCTGACCTAATGTCGCGTCGCATTAAGAAAACAAGATGACCAACAAATTTGGTCGAACGTAGCGAGAGGCTCAAAACAGCGGAGTATGTCGCAGCTTTGAAAGAAGGCAGCCAAGTAAGAGACTAACAACGAAATGATTTAGCGACACCAGTAGGTCGCGACCGCAATGCGGTAAAGGTAGAGAGGCCCGGTCGCGACGCCGAATTGGTCCACGACACCAATTCTTGGAAACAAGAAAAGGGTCTAACTGGTTCCTGCGACAACTAACATGGTCACGACAAAGAATTCATGTTGCGACCACTAATCATATGCAATTGAATAAACAAGTGCCTTGAAAACATCAGTGCGTGCTTCAGCTAGTGCGGGAAACGAAGTGAAAAAACGTTGCGAGCATTCACGAGTCACGACAAACGGCGAACCCGGGCCGGGTTTCATGTTGCGACAACGTTCTCAGGTCCCGACCTAAACAGAGGGCTGGGCAATTTATTTTAGGGAAATCCACTTGGAGCCTTGGAATCAGGCCCAATTTATGAAAGTTATAAATAGTGCACAATTTTGAGTAAAGTGGCTTAAGTTTTTAAGAGCCATTGTGCGGGAGGAGGAGACTCACTATATATTTTAGAATGAACTTTCTTATCTTTCTTTTCTTTCTTTTTGTTAATTTTTGTTCTTTTTCCGAGGTGCGGCCTAGAATCAATGAAGTTCAGACAATTTTTGGATTCATTTCTTCCAGTGAATTATAGTTACAGTGGATGTTCTTGATCAATACTCCACTGTTGATTGTGATTATGTAATTGAGAGGCATAACTTCCATTGGAATGGACCTTTTGTTAGTTACAGTTTTTCCTGCTTGAATTGGAAGAATTTCTGAGAATTTAGTTTGATTTATTTGATTGATGTTGTTTGTGAATTGAGTTGTTCCCCCGATGGAAGTATCGAATACCATCTCAAGGATTGTTTCTGCTCGATTTCTAGAAACCCTTTGGTGACCGCGAGATGGAATTCACGAGGGCTAGGAATATTTAGCTTGTGGGTATATTTAGACTATCATTGAAAGAGTAAGGAGCTCTGAGTTCGTTCCGATGATTCCTATTCTCATAGTTGAGGTTGAAGGAAATATTTATGTTAACTCATTAGAATCTCATAATATGTTGGATAGATCTAGATCCTGTGTTATTTGAGATCGAAAATCAAGGAGAAGGGAAAAATCATCGGATCTAAGGATGATTCATCAGCCATTTGTAGAAGTTTTCACCCGATGACCTAGACTTGGTATGCAAAATCGTAGTCTTAAAGTAAGGTATGAAGTATTGAAAAAGAAAAATACCAATATCTTATAAAGAGTGTTTTGAATACATGTAACTGATTAGATCCTCTTCTTTGAAAGAAGAAGGGACCTCTAATTAGTGGATAATGGAGAAATCCAAGTTACGTTAATAGGCATCTTTGACAAATCCAAATCCAAAAATCAGGATAGAAAGAATCAATGAATTAAAATGCAGAAATTGACTGTTCCACAACAATTTCATTTCAATGTTCATTTTTAACCGGTACGATTCGTCAGGTTTATTTGTTAGTTCAATTCAAATTTATTTTCATTAGATGAAAGTAATATAGGATTATCTTGTCTTTTAAATAACAGTTTTCAAACTATTAAAAGGAGGTTCAAATAGTGTGGATCTTGAGTAGTTAGGGTAGTTGATTTCAACATTCTTGTCAATCTCTATGGGAATGATATCTGGACTTACATCCAATTTTTACTACTTGTATGACACATTACTAGCGAGTGTCGTGAGCTAAACCTGACAATTCGAACATAAAATTAGTTTTATTCATTTTCAAACAACTCTATTCAACTTTGACATAGATTTAGGAGAATTGTAAGGCTCCTGCATAAGTGTTAAATTGAGTGGTTTAGTCTATATTTTCATAGACTAACAGTGACCACTTTTGTGGGTCATTTGGTAAGTCGAAGACTGGAGCAATTTGCTTATCCTTGTTTCACATGTATTTTTTTTGACATTGCTCTCTTGTTTATTCTTCAGCTTTGAGCTTTCCTCGGTTATTTGTTATCATGAAAATTAATGGGACTAACTACAAGCAATGGGTTAAATCTCTCATGATGAATTTGTGATTATGGCCCCGAACTTAGTCTTGGTTGAAGCTTCTCAAAACCCACTGCGAGAGTTACGCAAGGGAAAAATCCTATGAGGACTGGGAGTATTCTAACAGTTGTCATTTGATGATCATGGAAAACCATATGGAGGACTTTATTTATGAAAGTATTCCCAAGACTGAGAATGCAAAGGAATTCTTGGATGTCGTTGGTAAGAAATACACAAAGTTCTCAAATAATGAGCTTCTGAATACTCTTAACTCCGCTTTCTATGATGGGACAAGTGGGATACGAGGACACATTAAAAAAATATTAGCTTGCTATAATAAGATTAAGACCATTGGTATGGAGTTTGACTAAAATTATGTTGTTTAGTTGATCATGGGGACTTTGCCTTCAGAGTTTGACCGTATTAGATCCAGTTATAATGCTCAGAAGGAGCAATGGACCATTGAGGAGATGACCATAATCCTTGTTAAGGAGGAGGAGGATATAAAGAAAGGAAGATTCATGAGTATTTCTATGGTGACTACCCAAAATGGGTGTTTAGAAGAGAAAGAATGCAATACGGCACAATGAGGAAAAGTATGTCGAGTAGAATCAAGGGTAATGGCAAGAATGTGCCTGTCACTTCCAATGCCCCAAAGAATGAGGGCTTTAAGGGAAAATGAAACTATTACCACAAGTTTGGGCATAAGAAGACAGATTGCAGGAGGTTGAAGGTCGTTTAGGAAAAGAAAGGTAATCATTGGGTAAATGTTTGTTTTGAATCCAATGTCGTTGATGTGCCTTCTAATACTTGGTCGTTAAATAGTGATGCTACTATTCATGCTTGCAAATTATGTGCAAGTGATGATAAGTAGAAGGAGTCCAACTAGTCAAGAGCAGTATGTGTTTATGAGAGACAACATAAGAGTTCAAGTTGCCTTTTTAGGAGTTGTTAGATTACATCTTAGTACATAATTTTTTTTTCCTTTTTTTGAATAGCAAAGTGTGGCGTTCATACCCTCTATTAGGAGAAATTTAATATCTATACCTATTTTGGATAGACTTAGATATAGTTTTCTTTTTTGAACTGGAAAAGTTAATTTATATCGAGACTCTTTATTGATTAGAAATGGAGCACTTTGTGGGAATCTTTACATATTAGAGTTGTATAGTTTTTTTCTTTTTTCTCCTATTGTTAATATTGTTAGTAGTCCCAAGTGTTTGAAATTGAATGAAAAGTTTTCTATTCTTTGGTACGAGTGTCAGGGTCATATTTCCAGACAAAGAATGGAGAGATTAATTAAGGATGCAATTATTTCGGATCTTGATTTCTCAGTTTTTGACACTTGTGCCCAGTAAGTCTATTCCTAAGACTCCATATGAGCTATGGTTACAGAAGAAGCCTAGTCTTCATCACTTCCATGTTTGGGGCTACAAGGTGGAAGTGAGACCATACAACCCGCAATCCAAGAAACTTGATCCAAAAAACCATCATTTGGTACTTTATTCTTTCTTATGTGGGATCAAGAGGTTCAAGGATTTTTTACCCACCGCACACCACCAGAGTGATTGAGTCAAATTAAACTATCTATTTTGAGGATGATACTGGTACAAACCAAGTGCTAAGATAAATTGTGTTTAAAGAACACCTAGTTTTTATTCTTATGCCTATGGCTTTCACTCCGATCTCTAGCCCTATTGTTGACCAGCATCTAGTAGGCACTACCGATGATGAACCAATTCAGGATGTAGATCTAGTAACCCTAGATGTAGACCTAGTAGCCCCAGATGTCGACCTAGTAGCCCCAGATGTAGTCATCGATATACCTTTAAGTAGGTCAGAGAAGGCTCATAGGCTTGTAATTTCAAATGACTACGTTGTCTACTTGCAGAAGCATGAGTATGATATGGGTGATGTGTAAGATCTAACTACCTACAAAGAAGCCATTGTTAGTCCTCAATCCAACTTCCGGATCAATGCAATGAAAGATGAAATGATTTCCATGTAACAGAATAAAGTGTGGAGCTTGGTAGATTTGCCTGATGGTTGTAGACCTATTGGGTGCAAATGGGCGTTCAACGAGGCATGCCATTGATTTTAAGGAGCCTTCTCTAATCATAAAGATTCTCTCTAGCATTATTATGGTTGTAGTGAAACCCATTTTGATTTAGATTGCATGGATAGTTTATGAGGATAGCTTTCTTAAATGGAGACTTAGTTGAGGATGTTTACATGTCTCAACCTATTGACTTTGAGGAAGTTGGTAAGAAAAACATGGTTTGTAAGCTCTAGAAATCTATTTATGGCTTAAAGCAAGCTTTCAGGTAGTGTTATCTCAAGTTTGATGAAGTTGTCACGGCTAATGGTTTTAAGGAAAACATCATCAATCAATGCATATATATATGAAGGCCAGTGGGAGCAAATATATATTCTTGGTTTTATATGTTGATAATATTTTTCTCCCAGTCTATGATATTGACCTATTGGTTGAATCAAAACAGTTATTGTTTGGCCATTTTGATATGAAGGATCTTGGGGAAGCATCTTATGTCTTGGGCATACATATACTTCACGATAAACCTAGTGGCATTCTGAGATTGTCTCAACGAACTTATATTGAACGCATTCGAAAAAGGGTTCAATATACAATCACGTTCTTTTAGTAAGGCACCAATTGTAAAGGGTGACAGATTTTCTAAAGGCCAATGTCCTCATAATGATATTGAGAGAGGTCAGATGAAAGCAGTCCCATATTCTTCATTTGTGGGTAGCTTGATGTAGGCTCAAGTATGCACACGCCCTGATATTGCTTTTATTGTCGACGTGTTGGGTAGGTACTTGAGTGATCGTAGTCAAAGCCACTAGAAAGCGGTTAAGAAAGTTTTGAGGTATCTTCAGGGTACCAAGGATCTCATGTTGACATATCGGTGTAACGATACTCTTAAGGTGATTGGTTTTAGTGATTCTAATTATGTAGACTGCGTGGATGATAAAAAGCCTACTTCTAGTTATATCTTTATGATGGCTGAAGGAGCTGTTTCATGGAAAAGTGTTAAACAGACACTTACAGCTTCGGTTAAAGTTCAAATTGGGAAGTAAGAATTCCGGTAAAATAATACACCAAACAACATGACTTGACAGTGAACACGATGCTCTAATGATATTATGAGAAATCGAGTTCGCATATTGTTTTGCAAAAGAGAAAATTATATTATCCATCCTAGTTGTCAGCATTTGGCAATCTACAATAAGCATTGCAAAATGGGAGGTGGCAACGTGTGATAAGTGTAGGGAAGCAAAAACCACCTGTGAATCCATCTTCACTATCACTTGTGAAAAGTTTAAATGTTTATCCATGATAATGTTTTTTGAACATTCGTTGCCTCAACCTCCTTTAGCTGAAGGCTTAGTTGGAGAAGTGCAGCTCTGGCGGCGGTGAAGTTGCTAGAGAAACCTCACTGAACACAACCACACCTCGTCAAGCCTCTATTGTGAAACACTATTGCAAGTCTACTGTGAGATATGATGGGTAGATTGTCTTTCCAAAATGCATATTGGACAGAGAGGCTCAACCTGGATCCTATAGCTTCTTAATTTATACGTCGTGGGGAGTAGTCCTTGTGGGGCTCTCCACATGAAGTTCCAAACCTTTAAGGAAATATATAGTTTTCATAACATAGACCATACTTATGACCTTGCATCTTCTATATTTTCCTATTGGAATTGGTAGCAACTTTTGATGGAGTACAACCAATTACCCTCTTAGATCCAATATCATTAGTCTTCAATTCTCTGACACCTAAGTGGAATATTCAAGATGATCACATTATCTCTTGGGTTGAAAGCATCCATTATTAGACCTCTATCCCATTGTTGTTCACTTGGGATAATCAACTCTTGAACCATAGTTGTATCATTTTCTTCTCCTATAGTAGAACTGATGAAACCAGAGTCAACCTTAGGCAACCAAGGATCTTTAGTTACTCATATACTAGAACCATCTCCCATTTGGAGCCTGCTATTATGGAAAATTAAGTCCCATGTAGCCTAGATACTATGCCATATGTAACTAGGGTTAGACCCCATATTCGCCTTGAAAAACAAAGAAGTTGGATAGTACCTAGCTTGATAGACTTGGGAGATCAAGGACAATGGGTTGTCAAAACTTTCCACCCTTGTTTTCCCAATAAGGCTAAGTTGAAGTCATGCAATTTTCTAAAACATATGCCTCCCCTCACCTTAGGTAAGCATAGGCGTTCCCACCTTAACATGTTGATATTGTTTCCTTCGTTACTATTCCACAAAAACGAATTGAGCATCTTCTCTATGTCATAACACACTCCCAAGGGGATTAATAAGACTAACATTACATAGGTTGGAAGTGATTAGGTGATTGTTTTTAGGAGAAATTTTTTACTCACTCAAGAGAGCTTTTTGGAATTCCATTTATGTAGTTTTTTCCAAACTCTATAATTCAAGAAATCAAACACCTTTTTCATTCTCATGCCAATAACTGAAGGCATTCCCAGGTATAAATTCCATGATCAATTGTCCCACGTACACCTAGTATGAAACAAATCAGCTCCTATTGGCTAGAGTCAACATTGCGGCTAAAACAAACCAAGAATTTGTTGAAATGAATTCCCTGACATGTTGATTTTTCATAGTTCAATAAAATCTACTTTATAACATATGTTTCTTGTTCTTTAGCTCTTAAATACATGAAACAATCATTATCAAAACAAGTGAGGGATCAAAGGATCTCCCTAGCAATTTTACATCCATGAAGTTGGCATGCACTTTCCTTTGCTCGAATGAGTGCAATAAAATCTTTAGTGTAGATAATGAAGAGATATGGAGATAAAGGGTCCCCTGTCAAAGTCCCCTCTAGGGTATGATTGGTTCAAGTTCCTTGCCATCATGGAGAATACTAAAATTAAGAGTTGAGATACACTCCATTATGAGCTTAACCCACCTTCCATGAAACCCTGTCCGGAGAATAACCCTTTCAAAGAATACCATTCCAATCTAACTTACGTCTTTGCAATTTTCACCTTTAACGCAACATAGTCATGTTTCTCCTATGTCTTCCTTTTCAAGTAATGTAACACTTCAAAGGAAATGAGGATATTATTAGTTATAGATATACCTTGTATGAAGACACCCTAGGTTTGTGATATCGTCCACAGCAGACTCATTTAATTTGATTACTTGATATCGCTGCCGCAATTTTGTAAATCCGTGCGAAGTGAGATTAATCTCAGGTCCTCCCTTGTTTCGACATATTGTTTCTTATGTAAATCACTTATCATTAATTACTCGTGGCATGTTAGTGTTAGATATAAAAGAAAAACATACTTCACATATATCCTTTCCTGGTACAAGCTAATATCGTTAGAAAAAAAGCAGGGTTCATCTCGTCTTGTCCTCTTGATTTTGATGCTTCCCTTTCAATTAGCATTTTAAGGGAGCTTACTTCTCTCTTCCACCATTTTGAGTGGTAATTTCCCCTAGTTAACCAATTATGTGAATTGTTGATCCCAAAAGCAAAGTTATTGATGTTTTCATCTAGCTTATGCATTTTGCAGCTTTTTAAGGTTATTTACAACACTTTGGGGAATGAGTGAAAATTTAGAGCTTCCTAGAATGACTCAATCATGATTCAAGGTCATGGAAGTAAATAGGGATGAATTTGGAACCTTTTTAAAGGCTTGGAAACCAGAAAATCATGAAGAAATGCAGCAAGAGAAGAGTTGGCACTCAACCGGCTGAGTGCGAGATTCTTGCACTCACACAAGTGAGTGTGAGCCGGCGACAGAAAATCCAGATTCAATACGATTCATTTTTTTTCCCCAATTTTAGACCCCCAAATGTGTTGTAATCAATTAGGAAACATTGTAACTTGTCTTCCAAGGCCCTATGGTTGGTAAAAACATGAATAAATAGAGGGAAATGAGATAAAAAAAAAATTAATGTTTAGATTTTTATTAGATAGATTTTGGGCTCTAAAATCTTTCAGCATAATTTTCAATAAAGTTCCATTACTTTTATGTTCTGCACGAGTTATTCTTCTTTCATGGATGTTGTGATCAGTAGCATGGAGGACTAAACTCCTTCCTTGAGGAAAAGATGAATACAAGGCACAAGTCAAGGGTGATTTAGAGAGAGACACGCTTCAAACCAAGGTATGTTTTCTAATTGGTGAGGATCTCCCGAATAGGTAAGTTCTATAAACCTATTAGGTTAACACCCTTGAGAGAATTGGGTGGGCGTAGGCATATTCCCATTGGAGTCTCCTACCTTCTAGAACATAGACTTGTTATGCTCAGTACAACACTTCAGATTGTCCTTGCATTCGATTTAGCCGAACAAATATCTCTTCTCGATGGGTTAGAATAAGATTAGGAACCTAGGGTTGGAGTAAGCCAATCAGCGGATTTACCATACTTGAGAGGGTTATATTTTTTCCTATCTTTATAGGACCAACTAGGCGGGGTTGAGAGGATGAATTAACATTGATTTCCCTTTTTAGAGGACTGAGACATTTTCATATCTCTCTAATCATCTGAGACCATGTCTTGGTGAAATCCTAATCCCCAAGGCCTTATTTAATTTGGTAAAAATCAATTCTAAACATCATCTTCTCATAAAAATCAGATTTTTTTAATTCTTTGCAATTATTTTTTTTTAAAACTTGAATTAGTTTGGTCATTCTCTAGGAAGAATACTCAACCCATGAATAACCCTAAAAACCATTATAGCTACCGTAGCTCAGGCTACCCCTGGCTAGGTTACTTTAGGATTATAATTTTTTGTGTCTCTTGAACATCAAAGCAACCATCATTAGCTAGTTTGTTAGGATGCATAGAGAACATTGCTTCTTATATCCATAATTTAGAAAATGCTGCTATTAGGAGTGAGTTTTCCACCTCCAAGAGCAAAGGCATAATGAATTCCAGACACACATCACTAGAGCATCATTAAGATGCGTACAATATAGTGAAGTAGTAGATCATCAACTCATCCATACCACTCTTTTTCTCCCTGCAAACTCTTGCTTCATCCTTCAAATGAGAGATCTACTTTCTTCTCTACCTATAAGAATCCATGGAATGAAAGAATCGAGTATTGGCATCTCCTATAGTCCACCAAAATTGCTTGGCTCGTTGCTTCCAAAAAAAAAAAAACATCATTCTAATTAGGTAGTGCAAGATATTAGTGCTTGGCATTCTCAAATTCCTCAAGGCACTCGACGACTTTTTAAACCTAAAGCTGGCTTATTCTTTGTTTGTTGGCCGCAATAATTTAGCGAAAGCTTTTGTTAGTGAAGTTACCACATTCAAATAACACATGTCCATAGACTTGTATCTTTTGTTGGATTGGTTGTCATGTTGAGACTTCCCAACTAATTTTAATCACATCCCCACATTTTGACATTCAGGTTCATGCAACCACATGTTTTCAAAGCATAAACATATTTTTCTGTTTCTTTTATACTGATGTCTATGGTAGAAAAAAAATAAGAAGGTGATCGAATTCAGAGGCTATATGTAATTATATTCAGAAACCATGATATTCATGACTATGTAGTCATGGCTCTATCAAGACGTTCTTCGATCCACTCAGGTGTGCCCCTAGACATCTCCCACATAAACCGATACCCCGACATTCCAATGTCTATTAAGCCATTAGTCTTTGTTGCCTCTTTAAAGCCCTTAATTGACAAATTTGGATGACTTTGTCTTCCCTATTTCTCGGCTAAAGTAGGTCGTTATAGTCCCTAATGCAACACCAGGGTAGAGGAGAACATTGAGATATTGATTTCAACAAATTTCATGCATCAAGATGTCGACTCCTTTAAGGATATCCATAGTATCCAATTCGATAAGATTGCCCCATTCTTTTTATAGTCACTTGCTAGTTAATACGGTTTCTCAACGATCCTACAATAGCGGCCCATTGATAGGTCCCAATCAGCAGATAAATGAAATTAAATTGGAGAAATGTTCTATTTTGGGTAAGAAACAACTACAAGATGATTTATTTGAAAAAATCACTACGATCAAATGAGAGTATCGGGTGTTTAAGTAGTAATCAAACAACAACCAATTTCTCCTAAAATCATGCCACTAACAGAAAGTGGCTAAATACTTGGAGTCAAATACATAAATAAATGCAACGAGTGGATATCTTGGTCAAAGACCATAACGACCACTTTTTTATTTGACCTAAGATTAAACAAACTCATCACCAGCGATCCACATCTCATGAAAAACACCACCAACCCACGTCTCATGCGATACTAGCAACCCATGTCTCATGTAATAGCTCTACAACCTAACCATGCAATCGTGGCTTAAGTGATAAAATATTCAGTCTGCATATTTCGGGTTCCTTTTTGGAACCCAACTCAATCTTCTTGAGCTATCAATACCTTCCCCAACAACTGTAACCTTGTCCTCAAGTTTAAGTTAAGAAATCTGTCATGTAACTCCTTTATGCTCTCCTACGTGGCCACGTTGAGCGGTAGACGCTTCCATTTGATCAATTTTTCTTCAAAGTTTTTTTATCCTTTTTTGACCCAGCATGTGTCTAAGATGGCTTAAGGCCCTAGGACTATCTTCCCATTCTCATTAAAGGGAGGTAACTCATTGCTGACGTGTGTACTATCCTTGGATTTCTTCTTTAAAAGAGAGACATGAATGTGTGACCCCTCAAGTAGTTGAATCTTGTAGGCTACATTCCTAATCTTATCTATAACTCGATATGGCCCATAAAATTGACTAGCAAATTTCTGGTTGGTTCTCTTAGACACCGACTGTTGTCTATAAGGATGGAGTTTTCAATGTCCCTCCATTTGGAATCAACAAACTGCTTCTTGCGATTTTGAGCCCCCTGTAAATTATTCTTGAGTTGCTGCAATAAGGCATCTCGGTCTTTCAAACTCAACTCAAATTCATTAACTGAACTGGTCCCTTCAAAATATTTTGTAATAATAGGTAGTGGCCGTCCATATAAGGCTTGAAATTGAGTCATTCCAATAGAACAATGGTATGTGGTTTTATGCCAAAACTCAGCCCATGGAAGATATGTATAACACTTACGAGGTTGTTGGTGAGTGAATATTCGCAAATATTGTTCAAAACATCTGTTAACTATTTCAGTTTGACCGTTTGTTTGCGGATGGTAAGTAGAACTCATTTTCAACTTGGTGCTTGACATTTTTAAAAATTCTTGCCAGAAGTAACTTAACAACAATGGAACTCTATCACTTACGATGGACTAAAGCATACCATGCAATTTGACAACGCCCTTAATAAATTTCTTTGCCCTTGGTTGTATATGGATGGGTCTTCACTAAAGAGTGTGCTGATTTGCTCAACCTATCAACCATAACAAAAATACAATTTTTACCATGTGAAGAAGGGAGACCCTCAATGTCCATGGAAACTTCATCCCACACTTAACATGGGATAGGGAGCAACTACAAAAGCCCAACTGGTGACAAGGTTTTTGATTTGGTTCGTAGATAAACTTCATAAGCTTCCACATATTTTTTGATTTTCTGATACATGGAAGGCCAATAGAATTGTTGTGCTAATTTTTTGTAAGTCTTCAACACACCCGAATGCCCCCTAATTAGTGAATCATGGAATTGTTACAAGGGTTCTTACACCATGCTAAATTGAAGGGCAACCACCACTCGATTTCTGAAGCATACAAGTCCATTGTGCCAGCTATAGGGACCATTAAGATTGCCATGAACTTGCTAACCAATTTGCTTCATGTATGGATTGTTGGGTGTTGCAACTTTGATTAAATCTCAAAGATCCCTTTCAAGCACGAATGAAGTATCAAGTCTAGGACATCCTTAAACTCTTGATAGCGCATCAGCAGCGTAATTCTCCTAACCAGACTTATACAAAATTTCATAATCATAGCCAAGTAATTGGTTACCCATTTTTGTTGCTCAGGCATGGCTATTTTTTGCTCCAAAAAATACTTGAGGCTTTGTTGATCCGTTTGAATATGAAATTTTCACCCAACCAAGTATGGCCTCCAAATTTGTATGACGTGAGTAATAGCAGACATCTCCTTAGCATAGATAGGCCATAATTGCTTGGTAACACCTAGAGCTCAGTTCATGAAAGCAATAGGTTTGCTTGTTATGACAACACCTCCCCTACGCCATCTTTTAATGCATCAAAATCAATAGCGAATGGTTCGTTAAAGTTTGGCATTGCTAATTTTGGAGTAGTAGTCATGGCAATTTTAAGCTTTTGGAAAGCTACTTCAGCTTCATTGTTCTATCCAAATTGACCTTTATTTAAGAGGTTGGTAAGTGGGTGTGTAAGGAGACCATAATTCCTTACAAATTTGTGGTAGTACTTGTCAAACCTAAAAAGCCATGTAATTCAGAGATGTTAGTAGGTATAGGCCAATTTAGCATGGCAATGATTTTTCCTTGATCCACCACAAACCCTTGGGATGTGATTATGTTCCCCAAATACTCCAATTCTTGCATGCCAAATGCACACTTGCTAACCTTGATATAAAAATGATGTTGCCTTAATATTTCAAAAGCCTTACAAACATGTCCAAGATGTCTGCTCCAATTGGGATTATTAATAAGGATATCATCAAAGAATACAAGAACAAATTTACGTAAGTAAGGACAAAATATGGATTTCATGATGGCCTGGAATGTGGATGGAGCATTACAAAGACAAAAAGGCATAACTAAATATTCATAATGGCCATTATGTGCCCGAAAGGCTATTTTATGAACATCATTGTGGTGAACTCGCACCTAATGGTATCATACACGTAGGTCTAGTTTGGTGAAATAAGTAGCCCTAAAAACCTCATCCAATATGTCATCATGAACCATCAACATGGTATCCTAATGGTATCATACCTAATGGGAATCTATCTTTAATGGTTATAGTGTTGAGAGCTCTATAGTCAATACAAAAATGCCATGAACCATCTTTCTTTTTAACTAATCAAATAGGAGATGAAAAAGGAATAGAGCTAGACCTTATAAGCCCTAATTTTAACATGTTTTGAACTTGTTTCTTAATTTCAGCTTTTTGAAAATAGGCATACCTGTATGGTCTAACGTTAACCTGTTCACTTCCCTCCTTTAGGTTGATGTGATTGTCTATCTCTCTGGTTGGAGGTAACTAGGATAGTTCCTGAAATATGTCTCCAAACTCCTCTAATAATTGTTTCATCTTTGCACTGATCACTTGTGAATTGTTCTAAGTTGTGGCATAATAGCATAGGGCCAATTAGGAGCTACCCTGTCAAAGTTCTTTGCTCAAGGTTTCCATTGAAGTAGCTTGAATTGGTTGTGTATCTATTCCCTACAGCTTGTGAGTTGTCCCCCCCTCCCCCTTTCCCATCTAAATTCCATTGTGAGCTGCTTCCAATTTCAAGACACAGTCCCCAATTGTTCTAATCAATGGACACCTAGCACAACATCCATTCCAATCAATGGAAAAGCATAAAGTGTGAGAAAAAATGGGATACCTTGCACGATCATCCAGATGTTTTCAAACCTCCCTTAGCATCTCAACAATCTTCCATTAACAACCTTAACGTTGAAGAGCCCTATGGGTGCAATGGGTATCCGTAAAATATTCTCTACTCTTTCACTAATGAAATTATGGGTTAATCTACTATCAATCAATACCACTACCTTGTGCGTTCCAATTTTAGCCATAACTTGCATCGTTTAATATGTTGATGACCAACCTAAGAGTGAATGTAAAGAAATTTCTGGTTTAGGTTGTGTGTCTAGCATGTTATCAATGTGATCATCCTCATAATCTTCATTATAAACTCCAAGTAGCAATAGTTGTAGTACATTACATCGATGAGTTGGTGTAAACTTTGTTATATTAATATATTAATTATGGACTAAGCATAATCATATTACAATTTTAATTGTATAATTGTGCATGTTAACTATGGGTCATTTATGAGATGGTTTAATATTAACTAGTCATGGGTCCATGGTTCTATCTTCTCCCTTGCTTTGGTAAGCCCATTGGACCAAAGCCCAATTGTTCTCTTATAATTTATATATATAAGTAAATAGAGCCCTAAAATTATACAAGGGTTTGGTTGAACATACTATGGGGAGAAGGAAATAACTATCTTCGACCCTAAATTTTCTTTGATTTCATCTATTGCAGATTTGGGAGACTAATGGCAACCAAAAATTACGGATCCATGCCAGGTATGTTTTGTACACACTACGAATTGATATGCTTCTTTGTTCAATAAAGTTATTATTTTGTAATGTATTTGTTGGGTATTTTTATTATTGATCAATTGTTTTCGGGCTCAATAAGTACTCTTGATTTTACAAAATAATCTAGCAATTGGTATCGGAGCTACTTTTATTGGTATTGAAGCTATCAAATTTGTTTTTCTATATTTTCTGTGTTTTATTCATTTTTTCATTATCAGTTTTAAAATTATGAGAATTGATTTGTATTTTATTTTTGAAACCATGAAAATCATGTCACATGATGAGTGCTCAAAACACTCGTTGTATTCCCGCAGTTTATCATGCTTCTGGTCATTTTGTACATTAATAATTGTGTTTATCGACTTATATTTGATACTTGGCTTTTTGTGCATTTCAAGTGAAAACAATGGCATTTGGAGGCTGTGAGGAGGCTTGAAGTAGTAGATTGTAGAGCCCAGCCCCAATGTCGCGACATCCCAACGTCGCGACATCCCGATATCATGCAACTCAGTAGCCTAACATCGCGATGCTTCAACGCTGCAACGTTCCAACGTCACGACGTTGCAACATCGCCGGGACTTGGTTAGCGAGAATTTAAAATAAGAGGGGGAAGAAAAGAACAAAATAAGAGGAGGACGGATGAGGGAGGTACGAGAGGAAGAAGACGACGCAGGCTTGATTCGAGAGATCGTGTAATTCCTATATTTGTACTTTCGTTCTCGAACTCCTACAAATTAAAAACTCAATGATTGTAATGAACAACATGATATGTTAGTTTTATTTCTAGGGTTTTTGCTATACCTTTGTTACATTCATATGGATTAGTTATTAATTCAGTGTCATTCAGTATATCCATGGATCTAATATTGACTTGCTCTATTTTCTGTGAATTATCTACATGGTGGTGTTTGGCCAACATTAACATGCTCTTGCCGGGACTATGAGATCGAGAGATAAAGGTTTCCGGGGATTCGGGTAGAGTGACACTTGGTAAATTGGAGAGTAGAGATCTCCCGGTTCCAAGTGTGGCGATTAGGGTTTAATCATTCAAGCATCTCAGAGTTAAAGGTTGATGTAGAGATGCAATAAACCCTACTAGCGAGATAGGCGAATATACCTCGAGAGAGGATATCTCGTAGGCATGATCAACCTGCCAGCTTGAATCCGTTAATGTACTGAATGATTAATTCTATCTAGGTTGTAATCCATTGAGTGTGGCAAGGAGAAGCCGACCTAGTCCAAATGATGAGTTAACAATTCCATTTAAGTTAGATTTTCGTTATATTAGCCTAATTCCTCGGGTTTGAAATTCGGATAATATTCTATAGCCAATTCCGGTATTCAACACAATTCTCCTTGTGGGAACAACACTTGACAAGCCACTATATTACGTAAACTCGATGCGTATACTTGTACGTACGGGCCTACATTTTAACATTAATTTTACATAACCTATATGGAGCCCGTCAAGTTTTTGGCGCCATTGTTGGGGAGAAGTTTTGTGTTGATATTGAAAATAGCGTGATAGATATTACTCTGGATTTGTTTTCTTTATTTACTTGGTTGTTCTGTTACACAAGTGCTTGTAACTTGGTCTCTGTTGTTTTTGTGTGTGATTGTAGTAAAGGTTGATGTGTGTGCATGCAAGAGGGTTAGTTAGACTACTCGTTCGATCCCCAGGCCAGGAGATAACCTTAAACTGATGCATACGGAAGCCAGAAACACACGGAAGCGCGGTCATGTAGAACCGGGAATGAGGTGAGGCTAAAGTAAACGAGCAAGAGAGGACATAATGGGAATAATAGACTGCTCCTAGGTCGTTTATACAGCCATATGATCCTTTTATGCTACTAGAAGAGTTTGCCTTACTGCCTAGGGTTTTTCAGTCTACTATACGAAGACCACCCATTCAAGCGAACAATTCGGTAGAAAGCAGTAATAAATCTTGAACATTGATTCCATGGGTATAAGTAAGAATCCAAACACGCATTTGACAAACTTCATTGAAGTATGCGACACAGTCAAATACAATGGAGTAATAGAAGAAGCACTTAGACTGAGATTGTTCTCGCTCTCATTGGGTGATAGAGCTAAACATTGGTTGATGAGCCAACCACCGGATTCCATTACCTCATGGAATGATTTGGTGCAGAAATTCCTAACCAAGTTTTTCCCACCCTCAAAGATAGCACAACTGGTGCAAGAGATTAACACCTTTAGATAGTTGGAGGGGGAGAACTTAGCTGAAGCTTGGGAGAGATTTCATGAACTGTTAAGGAGGTGTCCACATCCTGGTGACTGGAGTCTGAGTCACACCTTTACGATAGTTTGAGTGATTCTACGGAAACGATTGCAAATGCCTCGGCAAGGGCGCTCGATGAAGACTATAAACCCAGCGTATGGAATCCCTAAGAAGGATATGGCTACTAATAGTAACCCCGGTGGCCCGGGGACGAGGATGTCTAGGAAGCGGTGGGAGGTGCGGACAGAGGTCTGACGATTTAATTAAATCATGTCACACAACTCACCAAATAGTTACAAAGGCAGCAAGGTGCTGTAAATTCTATTCAGGCTAACCCTTGGGAGATATGTGACTCATGTGGAGATATACGGTACTATAGAATGCCCAGTCGGGCCGGATGACGGTAGGCGGGCATAGTATGTCAAGATTTAATCGATACAACCAAACGAGGGGTCGATATGGGTAACACCTATTAGAATGGAGACAGGCCAAGGCTAGTGGAATAATCAGAACTATGGATGGAGTGTCAGGAATAGCATGCCACCTCCCGAGTTAACAAGCCGCCATCGGAGAAAAAGTAGATTTGGAAGAAGAAACCCCAAGCTCGAATGCTTACTTCACATATTTATGAATCAAACAAGAGGAAAATATGCAGGGAATTAGTATTGACCTTCAATAGGCACACCCAATTAAGAAACCTAGGGCATATGGGGCAGAATGTTGTCTGTTGTAAGGAGACATCAAGGTTCTTTGCCAAGCAATTCAGAGATAAACTCGAGAGGTGAAGGTAAGGAACATATTAAGGCTATCACCTTAAGAAGTGGTAGAGAACCTTTGGGACAACCACCGGTGGTTAGAAATTGGGAGTGAGGTAGACTAGTTTGAGAGATCAGATGCAAGGCTTGAAAATTCGGTAGAGATTAGATGAAAGGAAAGGGCTAAGAAATAGGTAGTTGAGATGAACCCTACCTTGTGATCTGCATTATCCTCAGCGTTTGAAGAAGAATAAACTGGATAAGCAGTTTACCAAATTCATGGAAGTGTTTAAGAAATTGCATATCAACATTCCGTTTGTAGATGCATTAGAACATATCCCAGCTATGTCAAATTTATGAAAGATATACTGTCAAGGAAAAGAAGGTTATCAGATTTTGAGATAGTAGATATTATTGAGGGTTATACTTGAATTCACGAAGGTGAAGGGGGCCCAAGCAGCTTCATAATCCTATGTAAGATAGAATAATCTCAAAGGCTATGCGACTTAAGGAATAATAACCTCATGCGCTATCCATTCAAGCGGTGCAGGTTGGGTAACTAGACCCACGATTGTCACCTGCGACTCGCGGATAAGATCATTGAGCAATACCGGGGAGTGATATAAAAGATGTGCTAGTAAGGTAGATAAGCTTATCTTCTTGATTTCTGGTTAGTGGATATGGAGGAAGATGAAGTGCAAATTATCTTGGGTATACCATTTTTAGTATTGATAAATTATGATTGTTGTGCCCGAAAGGAGGCTAAAATTTGTTAGAGTGCAAGACGATAATGTTGTGCAACATCCAACAGAGAGCGATGCATGTTTTATGATATAGGCAATAGAGGCTATAGTGTCTAGCCAAAGTGGTTTGACTGACCCTTTGGAGACTACCCTTGTGTAGAATGATAAGGAGGAACTAAGTGAAGAGGCCGAAGAGTATGTGATTTTCTGGCTTGAAGAGAAGTGTGACCAGTAGGGAGAACATAGACAGTGCCTTCGATTGAACCGCACAGTTGGAGCAAAGCCCTACCTAGTCACTTGGTATCCTTATATAGGGAATCCTCAGCCTTACCGGTATCCTTATCGCGGCTTTGGCGAGTGGGAAGAGAAAGCTTTTGAGAACGAGATCACAAGATGCTTCCGGATGGTCTCTATTGATTTGAAGGATCGCCCCTCCATGTATGCTGGATCCTAATGAAGGATAGGCACAAACCTTTAGTGGGGCTTAGAAGACTCGGCAGCGTGAAGGAAGTGGTAAGAAGTATTAAAGTGGTTAGATCGGGGTGATTATCACGTCTCGGGCAGTTCGTGGGTAAGCCTAGTACAGGTTGTTCCAAAAAGGGGAGGGACCACAATGATAGGGCGAGAGATAGCGCCCTTGCTTTAACCTCAAACAGTTACGGAGATCGGCATAGACTACAGAAAATTAAATGGCTGACTAGAAAAGGAATCATTTCCCACTTTTCGTTTATGGATCGGATGCTAGGCAGGATGGCGGGGCATGCGTCTTGCGCTACTTGGACAGTATTCGGGCTATAATTGGAGTCTATCTCACTGCAGGGACTAGAAAACAACATTCACGTGCCCGTATGGTATGTTCGCTTTTATGCGAATGCCCTTTGGGTTATTAACACACCGGGCACGTTTCAGCGTTACATGATGGTTATATTCTCAAACATGGTCGAGGAAACAATTGATTTGTGGATGATTTCTCTATGTTAGGGAAGTCGTTTGATAATTGTCTTGAGAACCTAAGACAGGCACTAATAAGATGTGAGGAAACTAACCTTGTGTTGAACTGGGAAAAGGGCCACTTCATGGTGAAGGAAGGCACATTGTCGCCCCAAGGGCACCCGAATCCTCGAAAGCAGGAATCAAAGATGAGTCATGGAGTGAAACAATAGAAAATCTACCTCCCATGCCCGATGAGGAATAGGAGCTTCTTGGGTCATGCAGGATTCTACAGGAGATTCATAAAGGGTTTCTCCAAAATAGCCAAACCCTTGTTGAATTTGGTTGTTCAAGGAGTGCCTTTCGAGTTTGATGATCAGTGTATGCAAGCGTTCTTGTTTGAAGAAATTTGTGTCAGCACTATTAGTAGCACTTTAAATTTGAATCTCCTTTTGAACTAATGTGTGGCGTATTTGACTCGTAATAGGGCGTACTAGGTCGAGGAAGGAAAGAACATTTGGGTTATCTATTATCTGACAGGCGGTTGAATGATGCACAACTAAATTATGCAACAACTGAAAAAGAGCTTTTGGCAATTGTGTTTGCATTTGACAAGTTCTGGCCATACTTGATTGGTAACAAGGTATGGTGCCATAAGCCAAGCCGTTTCAATATAAAGTCTTGATGACTTAGAAGGACACGGCTTAAGAGGCCCGATAAGGTGGGTGTTACTACTGCAAGTGTTTGATCTGGAAATTAAAGATAAGAAAGGGACTGAAAACCTAGTAGCCGACCATCTTTCACGATTGGAATGGCCGAGTAAAGAAATTCACATCAATGGTGATTTTCCCGACGAACAGCTCTTGGCGATTGAAGACAAAGAACTAGTACCTTGGTTTGCTAATTTTGTGAACTACTTAGTGGTAAGAGTGCTCCAACCAAAGTTTAGTTATCAATAGAAGAAGAAATTTTGCACACAATTAAAGCATTACTACCGGGAGGAGCCCATTATGTATAAGCATTGTGTCAATCAGGTGATAAGAAGATGTGTCCTAGAGGAGAAAATGGAAAGTATATTAAATCACTGCCACACTCTAGCATGTGGGGTGCACTTTGGGGGAAATAGAACAGCTATAAAAGTACTTAAGTCTAGATTTTATTGGCTTACCCTGTTCAAGGATGCTCACTAGTTTATGTCTACCTGTGATAAATGCAAAGATAGAGGTTATCTTAAAAAGAGATGAGCTACCCGCTAAACCATTTAAAGGTAAGAACATTTTGTCTCTGGGATGGATTTTATGGGTCCTTTCAGCCATTAAGCAACCTATACATTCTCACAGCTAGTAGACTATGTTTCCAAATGGTTGGAGCCCATACCTACTCGAACCCAGTGATGCAGGAGTGGTAGCAAAGTTCCTTGCGATCCTTTGGTTTCGGGCTACGGGCGTGATTACGAGATGGAGGAACACACTTCTATAACAAGCTTGTAGACAACGTCCTGAGAAAATATGGTGTTTAGCATCGCACCGCACTTGCATACAACCCACAAATTAATGGCCAAATAAAGGTGTCAAACAAAGAAATCAAATCTATCTTGGAGAAAACAGTCAATAGCTCGAAGAAAGATTAGGTGAAAAAGATAGATGATGTGACCTAGGCCTGTAGAAAAGCATTCAAGACACCCCTGGGGATGTCACCACTCAGGCTTGTGTTTGGGAAAGCGTGCCACTTGCCTGTGGAATTAGAACACAAAGCATACTGGGCAGCTTGGCAGTTGAATATGGACATTAAGGTGGCCGACGAGAAACACATACTGTTGCTCAGTGAATTAGAAGAGTTCCACATTGAGGCTTACGAAAATGATAAGATATATAAGGAAAAGACGAAAGCCTAGCACGATAAACATATTGTAAGGAAAGAGTTTGAGCTGGGTGATCGGGATGAATCATGCGTGCATTTCAGTTGAATTCTTGATGTTCTTTATAGCTAAAATGCATGATTCACAGTCTTTTTCATTAATATCATGTTAATCCCTAATATTATATTGTTCTATAAAATGGCGATGTTGGAATCAAAAGGGCATGTAAAGGCAGAAAACATAGCTAGGCGAAAATGACAAAGTGACAGTAGAAAGGCTCACTAGTTCGCGGCGAAGGGCTCTTCGCGCTGTGAAGCCTGCCGCTCAGGCCCCCGCCATGGCGAACCCGATAGATCCAGAGTTAAAGGGCCATGAATACCTTGTGGTAAGCAACCTTTGCCGTTGCGGAGCGGGTCCCACACTCGAGCAGGAACTCACGGAACCACAATTTTTTTCTAGGTCATTGATAGGCCCAGCGTCTCGAGGTAAGGGAAGGTTTTCAAAGCAAAAGGGGGTTGGATTGAAGAAGAAGGAGAGACGAGAAGATCAATATAGATGGATTCGAAGATTGTAAAGCGAGTTTTGTTGTTCTTCCTTCAACTCTTCCATGATTCGAATTCTTGATCTATAATGAACATAATATGATGAGCTAAATTCTTTTCTCTAGGGTTTGCCAGCCTAACCATAGTTTGATGGATTGATTTTGGTTTGGCTTGTTTGAATATTAATATGAGTTCATACGTTTGCTTTAGATGCAGGTTTAATTACATGTTATTGTCATTATAGTGACATGCTGGCGGGAGTTTGAGATCGAAGAAGATAACTTCCAGGGACATGGTTAAAGCAACACTTGGGTAGTTGAAGAATAGAGATATTCCAGACTAAGTGTGGCACTAGGGACATTTGGCGTTTCGAGGTCGAGGGGTTAAGGTAGAGGATGCAATACATCAGATAGACAAATATGTCTAGAGAGAATATATTGTAGGAAGATCAACTCGCCAACATAACTCATATGAATACTGATAAGTCCTTAATTGAATTAACATCTATCAAGTGTGGTAGGAAGCGAGGTAAAACCACAGGTTTCTCATCATCGATATAATTCAATACCACGTAATTTTATGTTTTGTTAATTCTAGTAATTTAGTCAATTAAACAAGTTAGATCAAATATTGTCGAAGTCATTAAATCATTAATCAAAACGCTTCTTCAATGGAGCGACGCGATAACACTACACTACGTCAACTCGACGTGTATACTTGCGCACACGGGTTTGCGTTTCCCACCTAATTTTGCACACTCACTTCCAGCCCGTCAAGTTTTTGGTGCCGTTGCCGGGGAGAAGTTTAGTGTTGATATTGACAACCGTGCCATAGATAGTACTTTGGATCAATTTTACTTTCTTTAGTTCTTCTCACTTCTTGATCATTTCTTTTTACTTTTATTCCTGGTTTACGTGTTTTCTTTTACTGCATCCGTGTTGTGATTTGGTTTCGTTCTTATCCTATGATTTCAGGAAAGTATTTAGAGTGCATGCAAAGACAAGGGCCTGGCTGCTTCCATTCGATCTGAACCGAACGGACAATGCATCAGTATAGAAGTACGTAACCCGGCTAATCATCGACATGTAGGACAAATTCATGATAAGGATGGACCACAAGTGGAGCAGGAATGGGCGAGAACTATAGAAATCAGGCCACCACACCCTTAAACCTGACATGATAATCCGCATATGCTGCTTGAGGAGTTTGCCACCTACGGTTGTTAGTCATTATATGGAGGCCACCCATTACAAGCTAACAACTTTGTCTTAGAAGAATGCAGTTGCAAATGCTCCACAGCATGATTCTATGGGCTACCTGGTGAGATTAGAGATGCACATTTGACTGGCTTTGTTGAAGTATGTGACACGGTCAGTATCATGGGAGTATGACTCTCGGTTGTGGCTATTCCATTGTCATAGCGATCGAGCTAAACACTGGTTGACCAGCTAACCTCCAGACTCCATCACCTCATGGAATGACTTGGTGTAGAAATTTCTGACCAAAATTTTCCCACCCTCAAATGTAAACCAGTGGTGCAGAAATTAATACGTTTAGAAAATTTGGGGGGAGAACTGGCGAAGCTTAGGAGAGATTTCATGAGCTCACAGGAGGTGCCCACATCATAGATTAATTAAGTGGATGCGGGTGCATCGTTTCTACAATGGTCTAGAAACTTCGGCTAGGACAATCATTGATGCTTGATAGGAGTGCTCGATGAAGAAAACCACGAATCGAAGCCTATGAGATCTTGGAGGATCTATTTGCAATACTAATCGATTATTACGAAATAGATCAGCACCTAAGAAACCCTTAGCAGGAGTAGATACAGAGGTTCTCAGTAACCTGGTAAACCATGTAGCACAGTTAACTAGACAACTATAAAGCAACGAGGGGAGCGGTGAATCTATTGAATAATCGTAGGAGGTATGAATCTTGAGGTGGGCCAAACCGCAGTCTTGTAGTGTCGATCGGGCGGATGGCGGTAGAGCAAGTTCAATATGTGGTCGGCTGAGAATCAACCCTGGCAAAGGCGTTATGGGGGCAATATATCGAGCGGATATCAAAATCGGAATCGGGTCAAGGATGGAGCGATCGGAATAGTCGAGGAACAATGGAACTATGGATGGAGGAATAGTCAGAATAACATGCCACTACCCCGAGTGAATGAACCACCCCCTGAGAAGAAAGTAGACTTTGAGCAAGCACTTGCACACCGCCTTTATGAATGAGATCAAGGAGAATTTGCAAAACCAGACCACCCAATTGAACAATCCAAGCGGCCTGATTGAAACTTAGTGGGTGCAAAATGGGCCAATCTTGATTTGTTGATAAAAGAGGCAACGGGGGAGCATTGCGGGAGTAATTGCAGTGAACTGGGGCAAGAAGGTAATGAAAATGTAAAGGCTTTCACGTTAAGGAGTGGCAAAGAACTAGCAGCACCAGGGCAGCCACTAGTGATAAAGGAGGTAGAGACAGAAGAGGTAATCCAACCCATCTGGTAATGAGGTAGTAGAACTGACTCCATTAAGGAAAAGTTGGTTAAAAGAAATAAGTGGTCGACCACAGGTGAACCCACTATACAATTCCATTACCATACTTTGAAGAAGAGTAAATTGGACAAGTAATTCACCTAGTTTCTAAGGAGTGTTCAAGAAGCTGCATATAAACATTCCGTTTGATAAGTAAGCGGATCTTGATTCGTAAAATTCATGAAGGAAATCTTGTCGAAAAGAAATTTGTTAGACTTTGAGATAATTAAACCTCGAGGAGTATAGGGCCATCTGCAACAAAAGCGCCACAAAAGCTAAAAAGACCGTGCTTGTTTACTATCTGGTACCCAATTAGGCTTGATTAGATTGCCACGGTTGGGTGATCGGGAATCAACAAAATTTATATCCTAAGTTCACTCCCTCTTTGCGTAGTCAAGCTCTTCTTGATACTATGCGATCTAAGGGTCGAACACAGGGATGGGTTTTCTTCATACAAATGATTTGAGTGAAATCAAAACTGGTGAATTAAATTTGGATTTTAAGGCTTGGTAAAAACAGTGGGTTGGTTGGTTGCAAACTGAAATTTAAATAAAAATAAAATGTAAAATAGAACTCCTTGAAGCAGTGGGCCACTGAGTTTAAGATCCTAGGCTAACTGAGAGGTCCCCGGGTTAATTTCCTCGCGTTAGAAAGATGACATATAGTCGTCTCGAAGCCGAGATCTTCATTTGGCATTAAAACCTAAACCACAATAATTTTCCTTTTGATAGAAAACATTTATTTAACATTTATGGTTCCCTACGGTAATCTGTTTTGACTCATCCTACAATGATTAGTAAAGGGTAACTAATGAATCTCGATGGATCTAATAATAAGCATCCGAACCTAAGATACCAAGTATTGATCGAAGTGGATGCACATACGGTGAAATCCCACAACCTTAACCTACCGATTGGCTTCGTAAGAGCAACTAATGGATATTAGTGTATCTAAAGCTAAGAAGGTACTAAACCCTAAAAGCTTGCCAAGTATTGGCCAAGAAAACACATCAAAAGAGCTTTAAACCTAGAAATGAAAATTTGGGAACGAAAATAATACAAAACTTTGCTGCATGAAACGGTGGAACCACCGACCTAAGATCTCTTGTGACCTTTGCTTCAAGAGAAGGAAGTGGTTTTGGCCCTCATCCTCCAAGTTGTCATCATTGGAGGGTGTTTGTAACCAAGAAAGGAGAGAAAGAAGAGGAGAGAGAAAGAGAAAGCGAAAGAAAATGAAAAATTTGCGTATCTTGAAAGATTAAAGTTAGGGTTACAAACTTATAAGGTGGCTTATATAGCCAACCCAAATGTGTGAAAATACAAAAAGCAACATTTTTGGCTAATACAAGGACAAGTAAGTAATACATCAAAATGAAATCGGTTGGCATTAATTACAAAAAGATGACAAAGCGAGGCAATTTCGGTGCGAGGAAATTGCACGAGAGATAACAAATCGAGAGAATTTAAACATGCCTTTGCCAATTTAGCTAGCTAAGCGAAATTTAAGCTGGCTTAGAGAAATTCACAGAGATAGCGAAATTGAAATTTAGCTATCAACGATAATTTACGCTAGCTAGCGAAATTCACGAATAGCGAGGGTGAAATTTCGTTTTCAGCGATGTTTGGTAGCCTGAGAAAAATCGAGGTTTCTCCTGCTTGGCTCTTGTTCCATTGGCCACTTGTTCTGTTTGCTTCTCTTCCATTTTCTTCTGCTTCATTTTTCTTCTATTTTCTTCTCTTCTTTTCCTTCTAGTCTCGATCTATGATGTTGAGTTTATTTCGAATTCTTGGAGTGCTTGGATCGGCTTCCAGCGATATTTGGCATGATTGGCTCGCAAAGCGCAAAAATTGCTTATAAAATACGTCGGTAGAATAGTAGGGACCTTAATATGTAATTGGGTTAATTATAACAATTAGTACACAAAAAGCGCTTAAAACCTATTAAAAATAGGGTTCAAAATAGCACTTTTTGGGCACTAATCAGAAACTCCATTTTTGAGAAGGCCTTGTGTGATCTGGAAGCAAGTATTTACCTCATGCCGCTATCTATATTCAGGCGATTGGGATTAGGTGAAGCTTGCCCAACCATAGTCACACTCTAGTTGGCAGATAAGTCATTGAAACACCCTAGGGGGCTGATAGAAGACGTTCTAGTTAAAGTGGACAAGTTCATATTTCTGGCAGATTTCATTGTTCTGGATATGGAAGAAGATAAAGAAATACCTATCATACTGGGTAGGCCATTTCTAGCGATTAGGCGAACCTTGATTGATGCGAAGGAGCGGGGTAGAGCCACATGAGACGAGATCACCTTTCATGTATTCCGACCCATGAAGCTCCCAGATGACTAAACTAACAAAGATACCTTGGTTCTCCACCCCAAAGAGATCTCGCAAGGTGAAGTGGTAAACTCCCGGGATAAGTCTCGTGTAGCACAACGAGTTACCCAGAAGATCAACGGCATGGTAGCCAAAATAGTCCAACCACCCTGAGCAGTGATTTTGAGCACTTTGAAGGTGCATTAGCATTGTTGGTTCCTAGATTACAGTATGCGTTGCGGAATGTCGAGGAGCTAACAACGTTAAACATAACGCTTCTTGGGAGGCAACCTAAGCATTGTGAGAATTTCTTTTTCCCTAAACTCGTATTACTTCCATTCCTTTTGATTGCCTTATGGAAAATTTTTTTTTTTGGTCGTCCTACATGTGCTTATTTTTAATACCTTTGGCGAATCTTAAGAAAGTAAAAATACGATGTCCACCTTCACGAGTGCGCGCGGCGGTTTGCCGCGCTGTGAAACGGTACCCGACTGGCCCCTGGTCAGTAGAAATGAAGCCAGCCAGCGCGGCTAGGACAAAACTTCACGGTTCGATCAGTGAAGTACCTTCGCGCTCGCGAGCTCAGTCTTCGCCCGAGCGAAAGCCCGCCGGTAATCTGACGTATGTCTTCGTCTCGCGTGAAAGGACCCTTCATCGCGGCGACCTTTCGTATTCAACGTTTATAAATACCCATGGTGGCCATTTTTTCCCTCACTCATTTGTCACGACCCCTTTGTCTCCTGCTCTTGTTTGGTGTGTGTTTTTTTTTTTTGCAGATTCCTAGCCGACTGTGACTACTATGGCTCCCAAGAAGACCGTGCCAGCCAAACGACACCGCTCCAACTCCACATCATGGGCAGCACCTCCCCCTCCGGACGATCTGCGTCGATTCATCTCCCGAGAGGCAGAGCGACTCTACCACGAGTCCCTTTACATTCGTTCATTCGTTTCGGAGAGGGGTTTTCCTAACTCCAACGCATTCTTCAACTTTACCATCGGACTAGGATTGTGAACCTTTGTGTGCTCCAGAGCCCAGTGGCCCTGATGGTACGAGAGTTCCATTCCAACCTGCTTTTCAGGGTTGACACCACTGTGTTTGTCCGGGGTAGGTGGGTCGACTTTGGGGCACGGGCCATCAACCAGATCTATCAGCTGTGAGAGGACGATGGTGAGGAGTACCAGGCGTTATTTGTGGCCACCAACTTCGAGAGCCTGATGTAGAAGCTCACATAAGGCTAGGGCGTGTGGTAGCGCCATTCGTCGAAGGGCGAGTTCACCGCCAGCCCACCGATGGCAACATTGCGCCCGTGGTGAGTTTGGTATAATTTTTATGTTAGATTAAACCTTGCTTTGCATCTCGATGCGATGACGAAAGACGAGCGATCCTCACATATGCCATGACGAGGTTCCGGTTCGACATCGGAAGGACGGTCATTGAGCGGGGAGTTGTCCGAGTCAACTCCCGTGGACCATTGCAGCACCTAATCCCACCCTCGATCACTAAGCTATGCGATTGAAATGGAGTTCGATGTTGGACTCAGGAACAGGTACGGCATTTACCTATTCGCTACCGAAGTGAAGTTTGGGAATACGGCCGAGTCCGATGATGAGGCCGCGATGATGTCCGTGGCTACGGTCACGAGCAACCTAGTGGACGGCGACCCTGAGGTCCCCTCTAGTTCGACCTAGTCCTTGGCCGGCGGTCGCGCCTCCTTGCTCTCTTGGCGCTTTATTGGGGCGAGTCGCGGGAGCACGAGTTACTAGCGGGCATGGATTCCATCGAGTGAGATGGCTGCCATCCACACCAGCCAGGACTAGATTGCTTAGCAGCTAGCCCTACTTTTATCATTTAACACAGCACCACCGCCGCCACCACCGCAATGATTTTTCTAGGACGTATTTCTTTATCCTTTTCTTTCTGCCAGTGAGGACACTGTCTGTTTTAAGTTTGGGGGTGTGGGTGTATGGGGTGTGACTATGTATGACGTAGTTTATTTTGACTGTTATTTTGACTTAGTTTTATTTTGACTTGGGTTATTTTTGCTATTTTTGCATGTTAGGTCCATTTTTTTATTATTTTTGCATGCTTAGGTCCATTTTTTTTAGGCGTGTGTTAGGTTGTTTCCCTTGCACCATTGTATGCAAATTGCACATATATATGGCCAGTCTCGAGTTGGTATTGAGTATCCTTGCCTTAATTTTGGGCATGATGGCAACAAAAGGGAGTTGTAGTAATCGTAAAAACAGCCCATGTTCAATGGAGTAGGGACTTTGAGGTTGTTTGACAGGTGGGATTTGCGTTGTGTAAAGTAAAGGACTAACCATGTCGGCCACCCTTTTAGATCTCAAAGAACTCAATTCTCAGTAAGGCTTTGTCCTGCACACACACACACATGATCTTGAGGGTGTCTTTGACTCAGGACTCACCATACAAGAGTCCTACGAACCTTAGGAAGTAAACACCTAAGTGATGGGACACCTTAGAAAAAGAGGATCGCCTTTGAGCCCCAAATAAATAATAATAATAATAATAACAATGTGGATCATCCAATCGGAATCCCGGGCACAGTTTGAGGGGCTTTTCAAAGCCTAATGCCATGAGCCAATTGGCCGGGAGCCACTGACTTCACTGCCCACTACATGGGACAGAGGATGGATGATCTACATAATCTAGGACCTCAAGGCTTGGTTGAATGTTCGGGGTGAAGTTCTAGGGAACTTAGTCTGGTGCCCTTAACAGTAGTGAAGTCTGTGGATCCCATCACAGGGAACCCTCACCTAAAACCTCTCGGTACTAGTACTCTTCCCAGATTTGTCTTAGAGCTAATCCCCTTAGGAGTAGCTGAAGTGAATAAATTGGTGCTTTCTCATCCTTCCATGTTAAGCTATTCTAAATAGGCTAGTTCGATTCAAGTTTAGGGGTACTACAATCAAACTATGCATCGAAGAATCACATACCAACCGCCTTAGACTCCTTAGGAAAAATTGAGCATTAAAGAAAATGGGTTGACACCAGCGGTCAGCGAGACCATTTTCTAGTCTGATTCTTGAAAGCAAAACAATTAAGTTAGTCCCTGGATCTTTTGTACTAGTTAATATGGACTCCTTCTCGCTATTGTCATGTGTGCTTAGCCCATATTGTCATATAGTTTCACGTTATTCTTGTGTGCCCTGGGTGGAGTCTATTCTTGCTTGGGGACAAGCAAGAAGCTAAGTTTGGTGGTATTGATCAGGATGAAACATGCGTGGATTTCAGTTGAATTCTCGGTGCTCTTTATAGCTAAAATGCATGATTCACAGTCTTTTTCATTAATACCACGCTAATCCCTCATATTATATTGTTCTATAGAATATGGCGATGTTGGAATCAAAGACGTAAAAAACGAAGCAATTGAAGCGAAATGACAAAAAGTAGCGCGAGAAGGCTACTAGATTCGTCGAAGAATAAGCTATTGGTTCAGTGGCGAAGAGACTCTTGTTGCGTGAAATAACCGCCCGCTGCGAGCCCTTCCGCAGCGGCAAACGGTAGGTCGAGTTGATGGGCGCCGGCTGCGTGGCGGTAAGCAACGCCGCTCTTTAGCAGGCGAGTCACTCCCATATGAATTCACGAACCTAATTTTTTGGGCCATTGATGGGCCCATGTCTCGAGGTATAAAAGGGAAGATTTTTGAAGCAAAAGGGGGATTGGATTGAGAAGAAGAAGGAGAGACATGAGGGAGAGATCAATATAGTCAAATTCGGGAAAGATCGCGAAGACAGAGTTTTTTGTTGTTCTTCCTTCAACCTACTTCAATGCATTCGACCTCCTAACTGTAATGAATAATAATATGATGAACTAATTCTTTTTTCTAGGGTTTTTCCAAACCTAACCATAGTTTGATGGATTGATTTTCAATTTTGGCTTATTTGAATATTAATATGAGTTCATACGTTTGCTTTAATTCTGGGTTTAATTACATGTTATTGTCTGGCCAACCATGACATGCTAAAGCTGGGAGTTTGAGATCGAGAGAAGATAACTTCTAGGACACATGGTTAAAGCAACTTGCAATGAAGAATAGATATTCTAGACTGCAAGTGTGGCATTAGGGTTTACACATTTAGGCGTTTCGGAGTCGAGGGGTTAAGGCAGAGATGCAATACATCCCATTGGCGAGATAGGCAAATATATATCGAGTGAGAATATCTTATAGGAAAGATCAACCCGCCAACATAACTCATATGAATACTTCAATAAGTCCTTAATCGAATTGACATCTATCAAGTGTGGTACGTGACTAAGAAACCCTAGGTTTCATCATCGATATAATTCAATACACGCAATTTTAAGTTTTTGTTAATTCTAGTAATTTAGTCGAAATTCGCTCTTGGATTAGATCCAAATATTGTCGAAGTCATTAAATTAGTAGTCAACACGCTTCACTTCAAGGGAACGACACTTCACTAACCACTACACTACGTCAACTCGACGCGTATACTCGCGCACACCTGCTCATAAGCCCACCTAATTCCTTGCACACTCACTGCCCGGCCCTCGTCACTGGTCAACGAGTCCTCTTATTTAACTCATGACTCTACCTCTTCCTAGGGAAATTAAAGTCTAGGTGGTCAGGACTATTTACCGTGACTCAAGTTTTTTCGTACAGAGGGGTGGATATCATGCACCTAGAGAAGGGGAGCTTTAAAGTCAATGCGCAATGATAGAAGCCATACTTTGGAGGCGACTTTTATTCAAGCAAGCAGGCCATCAATCTAAGCACATCGGAAATAGTGCAATAAGGAATTTGAGCAGTCCCGTAGTCTCAGGGACATTGAGATCTAGGGAAATCGAGCTAACGACATTAAACAAAGTGATACTTGGGAGGCAACCCAAGCATTTTAAAGTTCTTCATTAATTAGTGTAGTTATGAATATGTTTGATTATTTTAGAGATGGCAATTTTCTCGGAGATCGTAAACTTATGTGTGTTGTTGTGTTTTCAAGCTCCGAGATCGAAGCGGAGACAGGGAGATAGCTCGGGAAATCTACTTTAGGGTTGGACAAGGATCAGAACCTCAATAGGGGAGTGCTCCTTAACTTAAAAATGCCTTTATCAAAAGTTAAGTTACCCTCTCTGTAACGTCTCGACATTGAGGAAAAGTGGAAACAACATGGTTTTGAGCTACTCTCGGGAACATCATGATGCCAGAATTTCCAACCTTTGGAACGTTGCGACATTGGATCTCAACGTCGCTATGCTGGAAGCTTCATTCTCTAGAACATCGCAAAGTTGGAAGTATGACTCTCGGGAACGTCACAACGTTGCCCTGTTGTTATAAACATGAAAATTCATATTCTCAACCCTAACTTTTTGTCTCTGGTTTTTGCAAGTTCCACAGCCAACCCCCATCCAACCTCGTCTCAACAGATTTTAGCATCCCCCAAAGTCCTAAGCCCATTTCTAGATCTGAAAACCCTAAAGTCCACCATCATTTTGATATTTTTTTACAGTTTGGTTTATGGGTAAGTGCAGGTGCAGATTCTATTTGTATTGGGGTTCATGGTTTGGTTGAGTTAGAGAAGGAACCCTGTGAGTGGGTGGTGGTTACAAAAGCCTTAGGTTGGAGCCAAGAACACTGTATCACGCAGTGCACACTAGGTGTTTGATTTTTTTCCTAAGTGAGATATATGTGACTTTATTGGGTATTTCGGTAGAGTTGCATCATAATAGGGGTTAGTAGGCTAAGTAATATTAAAGCCTAGAAGATCATCCAACCCCTACCTCACTAAGTGCCCAATGTCGAGCAAAAAGAAAAAATTAAGCTCAAAAAGAAACCGAGCAAGTGAAGAGCCCTCTCATGATTACGATCATGAGAAATTTGTCAATGTGAGTGCGGCCGAGAAATTCGGCCTAATCTCGAAGAACCAGTCCTTCATCAAGGAGAAGGGGTTTCACCACCCTGATGATTTCTTTCTCAAAACCATTGCGACTAAGGGATGGAGGGCACTTTGCCAACCCTCGAGGCCGGCTGCCACAATGGTGGTACAAGAATTCTACACCAATTTAGCCTCCCACGTACTGAAAAGTGTCTGGGTGCGTAGGGTTTTGATAGACTTCAATGCAAAGTCTATCAATCAATACTATAACCTTGAGCCGGTTAACTCCAGAGCCTATGTTAGGCTCCATGAAACCCCAAACTATCCTGAAGTTCTTAGGATGTTGACTAACGGATAGGGCGAGTAGAAACTGAATAATGAAGGGCACGCAGTGCACTTCAAGGCCAAACACTTAGCCTACATTCCTAAGGTATGGCATCACTTCATCACATCATGTCTCATCCCGACGACCAATGTGTGCGAAGTGACGACCAAGAGGGCCCTATTCAACTATGCCATCATCCAGAACATCCCATTTGATGTCGGCCAGGTTATAAAGGATGGAATCCTCTATAACAAAGATGATAAAATTAATCTCAGGCACCCCTTTCTCATTTACAGTCTATGCAAGCAAGCTGGGGTGAGAGGACAATGAGGCTTGGATACACCCAATCAAGGCAATAATGGTTAAGAAAGACAAATCGGGTGTACTAAGACCAAAGGAAGTGTATGATTCGGGCAATGAGCCCTCATATGAGGACGAGCTTAGAGCCTACCAATCTAGGTTTGGGATCCCAGCAAATGCCCAGGGAGAGGCCGCACAGTCATCCACCCAACCCCCACCACCACCACCATCCTAAGAAGAGGACCCAGTCAGTCCTTCCACTACACTAGAGGACCAAGTTCATGACCTGATAGCCAGATTCAACGCATACTAGGATGAGACCCATGAACACCATGTCTCCATCAGCCAGGACATGGACACGCTCAGGGCAGACATGAACACAGTCATGCACAACTAGGCGACCATTATGAGCAACTAGCAGGCCATCCAGCAACAGCTTGCCTAACTCCTTACCTTTCACATACCGCCACCACCACCACCGCAGTGATCCGAGTGATCACCAGGAGAGTTCCCTCCACCCTCATATGATATTTTTTGACATTGAGGACATTTTTTGTTTTTGTTTAGGGGTGGGGGTGTGGGTGATTGGTTTGGCTATCTGTTCTCATTTGCGAGTGATTAGGTTGGTTTTCTGTGTTTAGGGTGTTTTAATTTTTTGTTTTTTTTTATTTGTTTAGGGTGCATGTGTCTTTGTTTTTATATTCGATTTTTATGTGCTTGTGTGTTTTAGGTTATTTTCGCGGTATTGTGTGCTTTAGGTTTGTTTTAGGTATTGTGTGTGAGTAGATGCCATGATCGCTAATGGGAGGTCAATTTGATCCAAAAATTTTCAAAAAGAACGAGTAAAAGTGAGTGGACTCCTGTGCTCGTACATGATCTGGAATGGTATGCTAGAAATGTTAGGGTGACTTAGTTTATTCATCTCCTTTGCACTTCAAGAATCCATTTTCCAATTATTTTATCACATGCACACACCGGTGATCTCCAAGGTATATCAAGGCTCCAGACCTTGCTTACAAGGATTCTACAAGCCTAGAGGATTTCTAGCACCTAAGTGATGGGACACCTTTGAAAAGAGGATTTCCATCGAGCCCCAAATTAGAAAAAAAAAAAAGATCAAAAAGACGTGTGTGGATAGAATAAGTGGGAGTTTCCAATCAGAAACCAGAGCACAATCCGAGGGGCCTTTCAAAGCCTAATGCCCTGAGCCAACTACCGGAGCTATCAGCTTTAACCGCCCGCTACGGATGTGAGGATTTGATCCTTCCCACACCCAGACCTTTAGGTTCTGTCAGAAAGTGTCTGGGTGAAGTTAGAGGGGAACTAAATTCCTGGTGCCCTTAACCAACTAGTGGGGAGTCACTAATGGATCCCCGCTACAAGGACACTTAGTTGAAACCTATAGGCACTAGCTTTCTTTCATGCTTAAGTAGTACGTGAATAAAAAAAGGGTACGTTCTTATCCTTTTATGGTTAGAGTCTTTCAAATGGGTGAGTGGACTTCAAGTTTGGGGGTACTAGACCCTAGGTATATGTTGGAGATCATGAAACAATTGCACATAGACTTCTGGGAAAGGTCATTGAAAACTTAGGGGGTTGAGTTGCTTGGTCAACATGACCTTGCTTAGCTAAGTTCCGTAGAAAGTTGCACAACCTTAAGGATTCCCTGATTTTAGAAGGTAAAGGCTTGAATAGCAAGTTTGGTTCATTTTTTACCCTCGTGTTTGGCATCATGTATATTATACTCATACCGTAGGTGTTTTGGTGTGTCAGTTGTCATGTGTGTTTTGTTATGAGTCTATTTCTTGCTCGGGGACAAGCAAGAAGCTAAGTTTGGGGGTGTGATGAGTGCTTAAAACACTCGTTGTATACCCGCAGTTTATCATGCTTTTGGGTCATTTTGTACATTAATAAGTGTGTTTATCGCTTTATATTTGATACTCATCGTGCATTTGTGAAAAATGGCAAAGATTTAGAGGTCAGTATGAGGCTTGAAGTAGTAGATTATAGTAGGGGTGCCAACTCCTAATCTGCGACGCCCTGACCGCCGTAGAACGCTGAGGTCATGCAACCAAGAACGCAACGCCACGACGCTCCAACGCTATGACGCTGGTGACGTCACCGTGACCTTCGTCAACGAGAATTTCAAATAAGAGGGGGAAGAAAAGAACGAAAAAAGAGGAGGACAAAGAAGGGAGGTACGAGAGGAAGAAGACGACGCAGGCGTGATTCGAGAGATCGTGTGATTCCAGTATTTGTATTTTCTTTCTCAAACTCTTACTGATTAAAAACTCAATGATCAGAATGAAATAAATATGGTGTTAGCTTTATTTCTGTGTGGTTTTGGTTGCACTTTGTTATATCTTATACGGATTTAGTTATTAATCTCAGCCATTCAAAAGATATCCATGGATCCGAGACGACTCTGTTTTATTTTCTCTCGTGGGAATTATCTACATGGTAGGCTCGGGCCAACACACATGCTCTCGCTCTAGAATCTAAGATTGAGAGATAAGGGTTCTCGAGGACTCTGGCAGAAAGTGACACTTAGTAAATCGGGAGAAAGAGAGATCTCCCCAAGACTATAAGAAAAAGACCTATCTTAACTAAGCATCGAACGCCATCGTATGTGTTATATGTCATCATAACTTCGTAGTCTTATATGTCATCTATTTGCAGCAGTCAAGGTAGTGTATCAAAGAACCTCGATATATATAAAATGTTAATGAATGTGTTTTTCTATTAATCAATATAACTTCTCACCACTCATAATATGTAAGGTTTGTGTCTAAATAAACTCATGGTTTCTTTAAAATATGTCAAGGTAATCCTTCAATGCATAGATTTTAAATCTGAATTAGAAGTATTATGTCATGATAGCCTCTTTTGAAAATTTAAAAATAAGCTTTTAATGTTGCAATGAAGAAAGTATAATGCAAAATAACTTGCTGGCATATTGAAAATTGTTACTTAATCTAAACACTTATTACAAAAATATACCTTTGTTTTCATAACTAAGACTTTATCTTGTTAACTACAATGCACCATATAAATACGCATGTAGCTATTAAAAAACACATGTACATATTGTGTTAATTTGAATTAAGTCATTCTCCCTTTCAATATACAAATTGTATCAATATATTCAAAAGAGAAGCCAAAGCAACTTTACTTAGAATAAAAGATACCAAAAGATAATGTAAATCAAGTTCTATTTATAATATACATCAAAAAATAAAACTCATAGAACCAATAGATAAATTATACAACCAAAAATATTAATAACCCATGTATGTATATACATCTTTAAATGTCTCTATGCAAAAACCACCTTTGAGTCTTTCTACTAACCCGACCAGAAATAAAAAATAAATAAAACAAATGACACTAATTAATTCCTTTATTAGTTGAAGATGAAATCCATGTAATAAAATCTTAAGTAACTACACAAACTTTAATATTACCAAAATAACAACCGTACTACCAAAAATATTAGTAAATACATCTCGTATATACATCTTGAATCTCCTCGTAAAATACCATCTTGAGTCTTTCATTAACTGATACCTATACCAAATAAAATAAGGAAATAAAAAAAATGATATTAACTAATTATTGATATAAGATGAAACCCATGTAATGAAACTTTAAGAACTACACAAACTTTAATCTTACCAAAATAACTGAGCTGTAGTAGAGTTATATCGCAATGCAAATGAATCAGACGCAACATACAAGTCATCGAGCTGAAGGAGAAGTTATATTACATACAATATTCTATATCGCAATACAAGGCAAGTGAAGATCACAATCATCACAAGATCATTCGTGACCAAAGGCGAAATTTTCTGCACCGAACAATGTACCCATTTTGTTTCGCCTTACACTTTCTCATCCGAACTCGTTGGGGTAATTTTGGTACTCATTGGAAAGCTTAAAGAGTGTAGAATCCAAATATATCTAGAAAAAATACTTTTGAAATTATTATGAAGGTGTAATTTTAAAATGCTCCAACTGGTCACTTTTTTCCTCTCTTTTCTTCTCCTAACTTGTTTATTTGAAGCCCAAACGGAGTGAATAAGGTGTTGATGGAAAGCTTACGAAATCTCCTATCCAAAAACAAGTACATTTCATCAAGGAGGTAGCACTTCCTTCTCTAACTTTCCAATCCGAGCCCCATTGCGGACAATGTGACATTTTGTCGGGGAGAGTTAGCTGTATGAAGTGGCATCTATTTCACGATGCAAACCAAGACAAAGTGTATTGTCAGTTTTAAGTCTTTCCCTTGCAATAAGGTTTCTAGACAATTCAAGGAGATGTTGAGTTAGATGGAAAAATCAAGGCATTGATATTAGATAATAAGGGAGGCGAGGATGGGATAATAATGTGTCACACTAAAACCCATAGAGAATATATATTTAGTGTGACTAACATAGGTTAGTTCTAATATGGGAATATAAATTTGCTATGATATGAAGCAAAGAATCAACTTACAAAATAAAAGATTCATACCTCCCAAATGCAGCTTCCCGAACTTGAATGCCTAACACTAAGTGAGCGTCGAAGAATTCCATGATTTGGTGAGGTAGCGATAATGTAGAAATTAGTTCTCTCTACAAGGGGGAAAAAACTATGATGAGCACTTTCTTAACCATACCATAATGAAAATGAATTCGAGCTTGTGATCTAACATGTCTCTTTCTTAAGAGAAAGACAATGAAGCTTATCAAAATTTATTTTCATTTATTGAAAAATATGAATATTTCAAGTAATTGAATACTCTGTTTGGTCTCCAAGAGATTCTCATTAGAAGAAATAGAAAACATGTAAATAATCTCTTTCTTCTTATAGGTTGAAAACATGTAATTAACTATTGATTTTTCCATTATATAACCAACACACAATTCACACAATTGTAATTAACTAATAAAACATTATGCTAATCCATCACAAAATTCACACTTTTTCCTCAATAAGCCATAAGAAATCCACATGAATCTAATTACAATTATATCTACATGAATCCTCTAAAATCTAGATTCAATTATATTCTGCTTGATTAAAAGAGACAACATTATCAATAATATAATTACAATGACAAATAAAAAGATGAAATATTACCATTTTTTCACCTTCAACTTAAAGAGAATATTTTCTTTTTATTCTGTAGTAGACAATTTCAAAGGAAAAAGAAAGATAAAAGATCACCACTTGCGATCGAGAGAACATGAACCATAGGCACAATTCTTTCCAGACTTATCCACACATCAAGCCTAATCCCGAATCGAGCAAAACAATCAAGAAACTTAAGCATATTATAGAGTAGGAAAGTAAACAGATCATGTATGTCAATCAAATACTTTTAATTCTTTTATTTCACAAGATCCCAAGGAATCATGATGCATTTTTAAATATGAACATAGATAACCGTAATAAAATAAAATTGCTATTCAACGTTCATCCCTAAACCCTAAAAGGTTTCGTAAAGGCAATGAAGCATGTATATACGTAAACAGATACAAAGATGAAACAAAAGGTATGATTTTAAGGCGATGAAACAAAGCGATGATATAGAGGAGAAAGAAAAAGGGTTAAGCAAAGAAAGCTATGTGAATCTATAACTCCATGTATGAAGAAATGGAAAACCAAATGAAAAAGGAAGTGAAGGGCAAGAACACATCCAAACACACAAACCCTTTAGTACCAACCCAACGACCCTCGTAAATAATACTAGAATTCACCTCATTGAGCTTCGATGGATCCTCGCAATGCACCACCTCGTCCCACTCATGGTTTTGAGAAAACAATTATGGGCATCATCACCGTGAATCAAATGTAGGTGACATGATGGGAGAAAGCTCATCGGCGGTGCCATCGCAGAGGTTTTGTTGGCACTATGTTTCGAGGTGAAAAGGAAGGAAGAAAGAATCTGTGGAGGAATTTTGGGAATGGGAGGCATATTAGGGTTAAATTCAGAGGGCGGTGATGTGAAAAGAGGGAGGGAGGAAATTGGCGGTCTTTGAAAAAATGGGAGGAGAAGATCTTGCTCTAAAGGAGATGAGTATAATTAAATATAATCTATCTTTATAAAAATAATTTGGACATCAGCGTCCGGAAAGAATATTTAGAAACAAAATTTAAAAATCAAACTGATAAGATCCACTTCTTAAACACAGTGTTTTTTTATAGATAATCATTATTTAATCTTTTTGCAAAACTAATATTTCTAAAATTAGTTATTTCAGTTAAAAATTTGAGATATATGAGTTTGGTCACATAATTTTGACTTTGAGACCTAATTTTATTTTATTCAATTTAATTTATATTTATAAATTATTTATTATTTTTAAAATTGATTTATATTTATCTGAAATTTTAATTTTTATTTATTCATTTGAATTGAGTCACCATTTGTTTTTTTTAAACATAAAGTAAAAAAAAAAAAATTATTCCTTTGAAAATCCTAAAAATTGTTTTGTTAGATCGTTCCAAATTTGAAACATAGGGTCTTTATTCTATAAAAATATATAAATTTGGAAATTAAACATCTTATTAAGGGACCCTCTTACAATTTTATACATATTAATTATCCAGCATTGTGCATTTTATTCACTTGATTAAGTTTTAAATATAATTTAATAAATTTATGTGTTATTATTTTTCCACGTACCTTGACATATATAAATCTGTTAACTAACGGTGACTTATAAATTTTTTGTCAGATTCCATCATCCCAAATCATGGAATAACACACAACAAGTTGCATGTATGTCATTATTGCTTTGAAGTAAGTTGTATTTGTCATAATTGCTAATTTAAATACACAATATTGACATATATTGTCATAAGTCGAATAATATATGTCGAGAAATTGCATTTTTTTTCTTGTAGTGGGTTCCAAGTGTGGCGATTAGGGTTTAATCATTCCAGATCTTCAGATTAGGAGTTGGTGCAAGATGTAATAAACCCTACTAGCGAGATAGTCGAATATACCTCGAGAGAGGATATCTCATAGGCACGATCAACCTGTCAGCGTGAATTCATTAATGTATTGAATGATCAATTCTATCTAGATTGTAATCCATTGAGTGTGGCAAGGGGAGGCAAAACCTAGTCCTAGTAAGTGGATTATAGTCGTTTAGAATTAGCTTTTGTTATATTAGCCGCAATTCACTTTCGAGTTTGGTCGGATAATATTCTAGAGCCAATTCCGGTATTCAACACACTTCTGCTTGTGGGAACGACACTTGACAAGCCACTATATTACGTAAATTCAATGCGTATATTTGCGTATACGGGCCTACATTTTTACATTAATTTTACACAACTATATGGGCCATCATCCATGAACTTAAATTTTTTTATTGGTTTATTCATTAGCATGAATGATATTCATGATCCATAGAAACCAAAATGATGTCTCTTTTATTTAATAATTTCGTTAATTGCAATTAAAAAAAACAAAAGAGGAAAGACTTTGGTTGTAAGTTGATGGCTACTTGCCATTTTGTTTTCGACAAAATCATAGAAATTTATATGAATTGTTTATTTGGATTGCATTAATTGCCTCCACTTTTAATCCAGAGGATATCATGGAAATTTCCTTTGTTTGAATTGTTTATAAGATTTCGTGTATAATAGCCACAGAACACAAAAATGGGTATCAGATTAATTTAAAAAAAAGAATGAAAGATATATACATAAAACGGTAGTTTTATTTGTTGTTGAAATATACCTTTCTCCGGTTCTGATTGTTATTACTTTTATATATTTTTTGGGATTTTTATGGGGTATTTTGCTGCCAAATTTATGTTTTATTATTACTTTTGCTTTTCCTACTCCAGCTAAACATTAAACTTAATGTTGACATAAAATTCTTTTAGTTTGCAATCTTTTCACATAAGTTTTCTTTATATTGCCGCTTTAGCAATTTATGTTTTATGCTATTCGGCGTTATTTATAGCATAATGTAGAATAAAATTATAAATATTATTTGCTTTGGTGAAAGTGAAATAGTCTTGTGGACTTTTGTCTCGTGAGTCTAAGCATGTTAGATATCCTTGGAATTGATCATTTTCGCTAATTATTCTCTTTGTCTGCGCATGTTCGCTAGATCCATACGAGATAGTGGGTTGTCCTATTAGATGATTTGATTATTTGGATGGAGCGGTTTAGTGAACCGCACAATTTACTACCCTATTGGTGGGAAATTGACGCATTTGGTTGTAATGTCTGGTGATTGCTTTTACCTATGTATGAGTCTTTTTGTTTTTTATAGATTCTAGCATTTGGTGACCACTTTGTGGGTCAATTGGTAAGCTGGGGAATGGAGCAATTTTCATTTCTTTGTTTTACATGTATTTTTTACATTGCTTTCTTGTTTATTATTCCGCGTTGAGTTTTCCTCAGTTCTTTTCCATCTGAAACAATGATTGATCTTTAAGTAATAGGTTGAATCTCTATCATGATGAATTTGAAAATTATGGCGGGCACGGCCTTGAAAGTTGAAGCTCTTCCAAAACCTTCTTGGGATATATAATGAAAAAGTTCTATAAGGACTGTGAGTATTCTAATAGTTGTTGTTTGATGATCGTGGAGCATCATATGGAGGATTCTATTTATTCAAGCATCCCAAGATTGAGAATGCAAAAGAGTTTTTGAATGTTATTAGCAAGAAATATACAAAGTTTTCAAATAATGAGAAAAATGAGCTATCTGATAATCATTTGGTGAATGTTTATTTTGAATCCAATATTCGATGTCATTGATATTAATTGGATGACAGATAGTGGTGCTACCATTCAAGCTTGCAATTCTATGTAAGCAGTGATAAACAGAAGAAGTCCAACTGGTTTGAAGCGATAAGTAATACATGAGATTGATGCAAGGATCCTTGTCGGATTTTAGGGAGTTGTTAGATTACAACGAATGAAGTTTTAGTGCCATGATGTGGCGTACATACCCATGTCAAAATGGACAGATGTCGATACCTATTTGGATAGACTAGGATACCAGTTTTCTTTTTGGAACTAGAAAAAGTTAGGATGTCTGAGAGGAATAATATAGATTGGCATTGGAGTACTTTATGGGAGTCTTTATAAATTAGAGTTGTTTGCTTTGCCTTCTGTTTCTACTACCCTTACTACTAATACTTGTTAGTAGCACCAAGTGTTTGAAATTGAATAAAAAGTCTTATATTCTTTGGCACAAGCACTAGGCCATATTTCCAGATAAATAATATCTATTTTGAGGATGATATTGGTACAAGCCAAGGGCCAAGAGAAATTGTGTTCCAAGAACACCCCGTTTTTATACTTGTGCCTATTGCTTAAAGCCGATCTCTATTTGTTGTTGACCGGCATCCAATGGCCACTGCGATGATGGTGGTGAGATCATGGATCTGTGAATGTAGGCGTAGTAGCCCACGGAAGTAGTCATGGATACCATTGAGGAGGTAGAGAGGGCATGTAGGCACACTGTGTAACACCACAAATACAGCAGTTTCAAGAATGTTTAGGAGTATGAATCTAAATAAATAAAATTTTAAATTTAAATCCTAAAACGAAATAATATACAACCGGGTTTGAACTAAATGATTTTGGTAAAAATGTCAAATAAGGACCCTAGGTCATGAAATGAAAAAATGTAATTGCCAAAATGTAAATGAAATGAAATGAATGAAAATAGATATGAAATAGAAGCACCCTAAAAATGAAAATGGGGATAGTGTGTAGGCGACGAGCCTTATGAAGGATTTTGACTTAAGACCAAATATGGTCTTGTAAAGGGCATACTCTCATTGGTGCATTTTGGGTTTGGAGAGAAAGAGGGTGCGGATTGAGAGAAGAAGAGGGTGTTGTTGGTGATTTCTTCTCCGACCATAACTATGAATGAAGTGATGCGAAAGAAGGATGAAGAAGAAAAGAGAAGAAGAATTTAAATGGTAAGAAAAACTAAACCCTAACCCTTTTTTTTTAGTTTGAGTTGATGAAAACTGACCTTTGGGTTAAGGTGTTTGTATTGGTTGTAGTTGAGTTAGGGATTGTTTAGGTTGAGTTTGGGATGTTGGTTGGTGTTGGTTTGGATTGGTTTTGAGAATGTTTGTAAAGAGGAAATGTTGGGTTTTCAAAAATCTTTGTCAAATTGTCATTCTTGTTTGGATATAGCTTAGTTATTATCTCATCCAAATTAAGTGATTCAATTGGTAAGAGACCATAAGAGATAGGGGTACAAATTTATATAAGGGAACAGGAGCAAGTTGTATGGGCTCAGAGATATGAGCTTAAGGATGAGTTAGATCCCAGCTCAGATGACCTGTTTGGAGTGCGATTGGTGTTTTGGCCATAAAATGAGTTTCACTCATCCAAATTGAGTTATTCAAAATTATGGGTAAACTAGAATTCTAGGGGAATAATTTAATTGAAGGAAGGATATGCAATTCTAACCTCAAAGAGCCTAGAAATCTATCAAAGTGGAGCTATATGCAGATTATGTTTTGCAAAATAAAGTAGTCTAGATGTAAAATGTAATAACTTGAGTTTGGGTGATCCAAATTGGATGATTCCAATTGGATAAGAAACCTTAAAACCATAGCTTCAAATTAGTGAAGGAACCATTATCAATTTATGGTTAAGACCCAGAAATCGAAAAACGCAGTGGGTAATCCGATGGAGTTGGGCATATCGACTTCAGTTTTGGCATTAAATGATGGCGAGTTTGGGTGATCAAATTGGATGATTCCAATTGGATAAGAAACCTTAGAACCATAGCTTCAAATGAGTGAAGGAACCATTACCAATTTATGGAGTTAAGATCCCTGAAATCGAAAAAAATAGTGGGTGATCCAATGAGCTGGGCATATCGACTAGTTTGGCATTAAAATGCTGTAACTTGAGTTTGGGTGATCCAGATTGGATGATTCCAATTAGAACCATAGATTAAAATGAGTGAAGGAACCATTACCAATTTATGGTGTTAAGACCCCAGAAATTAAAAAAAAAAAAACAGTGGGTGATCCGATTGAAATTTGGGCATATAAGTAGTCGACATTGAAATCTTAGTAACTTGAGTTTGGGTTCTTATCAAATGAGATTATTCAATTCTAATGAAAATATAACTCCCAGAATAAACTAATATGTGATTATCATTGTTGGATAGGGGCTGTGGGAGGAAAGCCGCATTGATTGAGATTCCAAGATTGGGATCAGCGGCGATTTTGGTTTGGTTCTCAAAACTCTATAACTATTTCTAAAATATTTGAATAATTCTGAAATGATTGTGGATACAAATGATTGAAAGAAGTACATATTGATTTGTGCTTGAAATGATTTTTTTAAAGTGATTTGAGACAATTGCTTGTGAAACGAATTTCCATAAGAAAATTGCATGAATGTGAAAATGTTCTATTTGCATGCAAATTTAAATATATACTATTGTAAATTGTATTGAATAGTTTTAATGCCTTAAAGAGATGTTGTCGTTATAGTCGAGTTAATGATAAATTGGTATACTAATAAAAGTCGAATAAAGCGTCTTATTGTGGCATCTTGCGTCAAAATTATTGACGGAGACGATGTGGTAGTGTACAGCGGCCATGTACATATTTTATATATATATATATCGGCTGTAGCCTAAGCGGATCGTGCGGTGATTAAGTTATCTGTGCCTTTGAAAGCATAGGTTAAATTCAATAAGAGCAAAATGATAATGAGATTGAAAGTGCACGATTTGTGTTTTTGCATGATTTTTGCTTTACGCACTATGAAAATGCATGGCTTAAGATGATCGATGAATTGTAATTGATTTATTGAATAGTATAGATATATCTGTACTTCATTAGTCATTAAAAATTGGTACTGGCTTGTATTGTTTTATAAATATTGCATGTTTGGTTTGAAATGAAATGAAGAGAGAATAGATTAATATAGAACCACTAAGCATGAAAATGATTATGGCGTGTTGTTTTTTATCGGCAGCCTTGTAGTGCCAGAAGTGGTCATTTGAGAGTGGACCGCACAGAAGCCGCAGGCCAGTCAGCAGCCATTCGAAGGAGAGTAGTTCAGCCATGACACACGTACATGAAATTGAATTGACTCTTTTTGTGTAAGGTATCTTGTGAGAGGTTAAAATCTGATTCTATTTTGTAAATATTTTTTATATTGAAAACTCTAATAAATTTTGTAAATAATGGTACAAATGTGAGAGTTATCCCAAAATGATGGGCCTTCCGCAAAAATGTTTAATGTATATTTTTACGTATATCCAATGAGTATTTGAAATGCTTTTGGTATGGAAAATGTATTCACATTTGTATTGATTTTTTTTTTTTTTTTTGTATTTGGATTGGAAATGAAAGTGAGGACCACGTTCCCATCCTCTGTCGGATGCATGAATCAGGTGGTCGGGTATAAGTAGTGTCGGTCTTGCGCAATTGAATGCTATATTGTCTCTACTACTTGGGAGCATGAGTATGATGTGGGTGATTTATCGAGATCCGATTGCCTATAAAGCCATTGTTGGTCCTCGATCAACACGGATCGATCTGATGAAAGATAAGATGACTTCCATGTCACAACATGAAGTGTGGAGCTAGGTAGATTTGATGGGTGCAAATGGGTGTTCAGGACAAAGCGCGATGCTAAGGGACAGGTAGAGTGATATAAAGCAAGATTAGTGGCTAAAGGTTACAGTCAATGAGAAGTATTGATTTTAAGGAAACCTCGATCCGTGTCCTTAAGATTCTCTGGATCTTTATAGCTATAGTAATCATTTTGATTTAGAGTTGCATCAAATGGATGTGATGACAACTTTCTTGAATGGAGACTTAGTTGAGGTTTTATGTCTCAACCTATTGGTTTTGAGGAAGTTGGTAAGGAGCGCGTGGTTTGTGGCTACAGAAATCCGTTTATGGTTTTAAAAGTATGAGCCACAGGCGTGGTATCTCAAGTTTAATGATTGTCACCACCAATGGTTTTAATGAGGAACATCGTTGATCAATGTATCTATCTCCATGAAAGGTCGGTAGGGACTCGTGCTATATTCATTGGTTTAATATGTTGAGGTGAATATTTGCTCCCACATTATTATTAAACTATTAGTTGGGATGTGTTTATCTATTGATATGAAAGATCTTAGGGAAGCATCTTATGTCTTGAGCATGCAGATACTTCATGATAGACCTAGTGGCATTCTGAGATTGTCTCAATAGTAGTATATTGAACGCATTCTGAAAATGTTCAATATGTAATCACGTTCTTCTGGTAAGACACCAATTGTAAAGTGGCCAGTTTTTCCAGGCGATGTCCTCGAGAATGATAATGAGAAGATCGAGGAATGAAGATCCATGTGTGCTGTTGTGCGTGCTTGCGATGTATGCTCAAATATGCACATGCTGCGATGTTGCTTTTTTCATTATTAGTGTTTAAGATGATATTTGAGTAATAATCTGGTGAACCCGATAGAAGCGGCTAAAAGTTTTGAGGTATCTTCATGTACGAGGATCTCATGTTGACATATACGATGTCTGAAACGCTCTTGAGGTGGTTGGTTTTAGTGATTAGATTATACAGGCTGCGTGAATAGTGAAAGATCCGCTGCATTTACCAATCTTTATGATGGTGAAAAGCTACAATTCTTGGAAAAATTGTCATGGGACACTTATTTTCTCTTGTGGAGCGAAGTAAATGGCATGTTATGAGATACTTGTCATGTATGGTTCTTGAACTTCATTTCAGCGTTGGAGGTTGTTCACTCCCATTCTATGACCAGGTGAAATTGTTTGTGATAGTGCGATTGTATCTTTCTCTAGAGTCTTCCAGGAGCATTCTGACTCGAGCACATTGATGTAAGTTCTTTTTTTAAGAAAGTTTGTAGAGTCCACAATTTGAGTTGAGCACACGCTATGACTAACGTGTTGGCCGGACCCACTAACGAAGGCCTGTGACGTGTTTCAAGAACACGTCACCCACATAGGATTGTTAGGAGCCTATAATCTTTGTTTTTGTGGGAGTTTTTCATGTATTTTGTAAGGAAAGCTTTTTTTTTATTTTTTTATTTTTTATTACATACACATTTTGACGTTTGTCATTATCTTATGATTTTGTGTCATTTTAACCAAATGAATGACAGAATGATGTTTTATCTTTCTATTGAATCAATACTCTTGTCATTAAAATGCTTTTGGATTAGTAGCGCTTGATTATGTACGATTTATGCATCATCTCAGTGTATTAATTGTATAGGATTGGTTTTGGCTATGTAAGTCTCTTGTTGAAACATTTGAGTTATGATTTTGATTAGTAGCGCTTGATTGTATCACGATTTGCCCATCATCTCGGTGCGTTGGTTGTATGATTAGTTATGACTATATGTAAATCTATTGAGAAAGCTTTTTGAGTTATGATTATATTTGTCAAGTTGGAGGAATGTTTAGATTAATTTATTAATTATGGGATAAGCATAATCATATTACGAATTTTAATTGTATAATTGTGCATGTTAATTATGAGCTATTTATGAGATGATTTAGCTATTAGCTAGGCTATGGACGTGGTTTTTATCTTCTCCCTTGCTGGTAAGTCCATTGGACAAAGCTCGAACTATTCCCCTTGTGCTCTTCTCTCTGTCTCTCTCTCTCTCTGCTCTCTCTCTCTCTCTCTCTCTATATATATATGTAACATATATATATGTATATAGATAAATCAGATAATAGGAATTATACTAGGGTTTGGTAGAACATACTTTTTGGAGAAGGAAATATTCATCTTCAACCCTAGTAATCTTTTTCTTTGATCTTGCCCCCTATAGATTTCTTTGGAGATAAATGACAACCAATAATTCCGGGTCCATGCCAGGTATGTTTTCTACTCAGTACGAATTAATATGCTTCTTTGAACAATTAAAGTTTGTATTTTGTAATGTATTTATTGGCTATTATTGATTATTGATCAATTGTTTTTGGGCTCAATAAATACTCTTGATCTTAAAAATAATTTAGCAAACTTCTCATTGAAGTTGAAGCATAGCCCTAGTTCTCTCTTCTTTTGCATCTCTTCCCAAGTAAGCCTTTTAGGTATGTTTTTAGCATTATTTGGAGGAAAATCCACCAAAGGTTGAGGGAATGATCTTGTTACTCTCTATTGACGACTAAGCTTCTCGTCCTTCATTCTAGCTAGGTTGATGGCTTCCATCAATGTCTTTGGCTTAAACATGCATATACCCTCAGCGATTTCCGGCTTAAGTCCTCCCATAAATGTTCCCACTAAAGCCTTTTGGGTCCACCCTTGCACTCGGTTCCCAAGTTGCTCGAATTCTTTTTTATAGTTTTGCAACGAACCCACCTGCCTTACTCTTAATAACGCTTCATCAAAGTCCTCACTGTCAGAAGGACCAAATCTTGCCTATTGTTCCTCTTGAAACTCTCCCCATGTTACCTCCTTATTTTCCTCATGATACATTCATTTCAGCCACTGCCACCATTCATTAGCCTCACCCTCTAGATGAAATGAAACCAAGGGAACCTTTTGTACATCTGACGTTGCTTAATAATAAAAAAAACTGCTTAACTCCGATACACCAGACAGTATGATCATCACTTGAAAATCTAGGGAATTCCAATATAGCTACCTAGGATGAGAACATGGGCCGACCTTCTTTAGAAGTACTGCTATGTTCTTCTTCCCTAACGCTCCGATTATGCCCCTTTGTGACAGCTAACTCAAATGGGCGGTCATACTTCAATTGGAGGTTAGTGCTTCTATCAATCTATTAATAGAATCCTCTAACTGATGCAGCTTGTCTGTTATGCTGACTTCCTATTTGACTGAAGCTAATTTGAAGGTTACCAACATCTACCTCCAACTTCTTAATCCGATCTTTGTTAATCGCCATGATAACCTAGCTGCTGATGCCAAACGATAGGTCCCAATCAACAGATAAATGAAACTAAATTTGAGAGTTGTTCTGTTTTGAGTAAGAACCCTCCACAAGATAATTTATTTGCAAAAATCACCACGATCAAATGAGTACCGGGTGTTTAAGTAGCAATCCAACAACAACCAACTTCTCCTAAAATCATGTCAGTGGCTAAATACATAAATAAATGCAATTAGTGGATATCTTGGTCAAAGACCATAACAACCACTTTTTAATTTGACCAAGATTAAGCAAACTCATCACTAGTAATCCACGTCTCATGCAAGACACCACCAACCCATGTAATACTAGCGTCCCACGACTCATGCAACAGCTCCACAATCCAGCCATGCAATCGTGACTTAAGGACTATTCAGTCTGCATATCGCGTGTTCCTTCTTAGAACTCGAAACAATCTTCTTGAGCTATCATCCATTTTTTTTCCTTCTTAAACATAACAAGACCCCACTATGGCCCTCATTGTCTATCACGTAGCTTCCTTCATATCTAAGCGATCCCTTATAGGTTCTACCTTTCCTTTATCTATCAGGGTTTCCATTAAGAATACAAAGTTTGGCCTCTTTGAGAGAACAAGGTCTCTAGAGACTTGAATTGTATGAGGGTAGCCAAGTCTACAACAATTATAACTTAAGCACGCCATTTTTCTTGGTGGACGTTGATCTATCTATTGGGGAATTCACTTCTTCCTTCTCCTGCACCTATGTTTGAGTTGGCCCATCATCTTGGATCGGTGACTCGTCCGCGATGGGTCTTTGTTTTTGTTCCAACAAGACAAGCCTAAATCATTGGAGTCCACCTCTACAATTGATTTTTCTGGACTAGGTCCAACACTAACTGAGATACCCTTTCCTTTTTGTGTTTACCCGATCCACACCTCGAGTTATGGTATGAATGATGTCAGTATCCCCACAATTTTCCTCCATGACGTCGACAGTTTTCTTATCTATCTTCATCATATCCATGTCATCGCTAACCTCTCCGTCTACAAGGTATTCTTCATGGTTGTAAAATTGATCCGTTTATCTATGAGGAATCGGCCAACCAAGCAATATCGCAAATCCTTTCCATCCGATGCGGTTTTTCCTATCTCCTCAACCGCCGCCTCGAGCCAATCATCATAACTTCATCACAGATGGGGTTTTCCCATATTTGCCTCTGGTGTGAATACCACTACTGCTACTCATATTTCTTCAGTGAAAGACTCCCATAATCAATGGAGTCGGGCTTGTCATTAGCTAAGAAGCACGAACACGGATACGGCCACGAAGATACGACACGGCAAGACACGGGGAGACGGAAATTTTCAAAAAACCAGGATATGGATACGACAAGGACACGACATAATAAGATAAAATAAAAATAATTATTCTTACAAATATTGTCCTTAAAAAGCAATTTAGATAAATAAAAAACAATTGCTCAAACAAACCTTGTTTTTACAAATATTCAAAAACAAACATAAGTAATACTAAAACTAAAACTAGCATTTCCTCCTGAGTCAAATAAAATGACTTCCGATTCGAGTTCATGAGAAAAGATCCACGATCTCAAAGAATTTATTTCTCTATATCCATTGAGTCAAACCATCTCCTCCAATGTCCCACATTTTAGATTCGCCTTCATTATAGTTTGGAGATCTCCTTGACTGAAGTCGAAGATTGTTATGGACATAAACAAGGCCTCATTTGTTGGGGTGTCAACTTGTTTCTCTTCTGGAGTGAATGAAGTATATGTGCTCCTAACTTTCACAACATGAGGATGAACAAGGTTGTCCTAGCAATTTCAATGCTATAGATTGAAGCATTGGTGCGGAAGTTCCATGAACAATCCACTATTTAATAGGACTCATGTACCACCTGTCATTAATGGAATCACTACTAGAAAATCTTCCAAGCATGCAGAAAAAGTAGCATACTCCTCATTTGCTCGCCTCCTTTCAACTTCACTTGAAAAATATCTCTCAAAACATTTTTTTTCTTTCTCTTACTACTTCCATATCTCGATGTGGTAGAACACGATCATGAGACTCATCAAGCCATTGTTGACTATAATACCTACAAGTTGAGTTATGACATAATTTATGAAAAGTTAAACATCATAGGAATATCATTTATATTTAAATTATCCAAATCTCTGATTTACACTCTTAAGATTACCTTGGATTTAAGGAATGAGCTAAGGAATGTAAGGTGTGTGGGTTTTAGTCCATCTTTCACAAGATTCCATTCACAATATCAAAAAACCTACAAGTATAATTAAAAAACGATTCATTTAAGTTCAAATATAATTAAAACTTTCAATCAAAACTAAAATATTTAACTAATGAATCTTAATTATATCTTGAATTTTCTGTGAAGCTTTTATGTTCTTTCTTATAAATGGCTTTCTTCACTTTTTCGATCATCGAATCCCACCACTCATAAATATTGTGAAGGCAAGGTTTGTCAGTGTTAGTAATTAAAGCATCTCGTACACATGAGTACATGAAGTTGAGATATAATCACATCCATCCAAAAGTCTTCATTTGGATTTTATCCTTTACTTCTTTAGCTTTCACTACATCATCTTCTTTATACAAATCTCATTCTTCACTTATCTAATTGCTCCAAACCTCTTTTGTATCTTAATCACGTTTAAACATAACAATAGTTGAAAGAAAAAACGTGTATCGATACTTGAAAGTAACTTCAACTTGCAATGATTATTATACATTGACAATCTCATTGCATGATTCATAATGAAATTCTTGATGAAAGAGGCATCACTTGAAACCCGAGCGATCAAACATCATTGTTCCATCACATCATCATATCTTGGGTGTGTTGATGGTGCACATATGTTCTTCAAAGCAAGATTGAGAGTATGAACCACACATGGGGTCAGATATCTAGAAACTTTAGCCGCAATTGTCATCTTTGCTTTAATAAGTGCGCATTATAGTTATAACTTGAACTACTTTTTGAGGACCAATCTCTTGTATAGTGTTAATCAACAAATCAGCTATAAAGTGCTTGTCCTTAGTCTCCCCTTCACAGTTTATTGCTTTAAAAAACATTTGCCCACTTTATGAAACCGCCATATGTTAATAAGTGGTATTCTTTAAGCATCTGACCATCCATCACTGCAAATGCTCACTCATTTCTTATTCAAGTCTTCTTGATTGGTTCTAATAAATTCTCAATATTACTTTTCTCCTTCTATAATAATGTAGTTCTTAATGCATTATAGCCTGGTGGGACATAACCTGGAAGTTGACTTGCACTTTTAAAGGCATGAGCATAGCCAAAGTTACAACAAGGTGAAAGACAACCCCAATGTAAAACATCCTAGCTATCGCACTGTCGACTATTTCACGTGCATCCATATTGAATGCCTTTTCAATTGATCCAATAGACCCCTTTCTCCTTTTTGGATCAATAGCACTAGCACCAGCACTAGAAGAAGAATTCTCAAAATTAGATGTTGCAGCGCTTGATATGGGTAAAGGAACTTGCTTAAGATTAGATTGTTTCACCCTTTGTTCAGCTTCCTCCATCACCTTTCGCATCTCAACTAAATTTTCATTCGTTACTTTAGTACAGATGCAACTAACCCTTGTTTCAACGGTGAGCCTTGACTCTATAATATGACCATTTGTATATTTGTTTTACAAAATTGCATTGAAAAGCAACATTTCCTTCCCACTGCAATTCGAGTTCTCGTGTGAGACACCCCATAATGGAGCATTACTTAAATATTGATTATTCTATTGATCACATGAGGCTGAGTACTACTCATTGTACAGTGCATCACTATTAAAAAAAAAAAAATCATACATTTAGAATTAATCTAGAATTATTTCAAAACGATCAATCTAATTTTTTATCCATCCATAAACCCTAATTTAATTAGCTAGGCTAATTCCATAAAATTTGCATGTTTGCATTCATTGAAATTCAAAATAAATTATAAAACAATCTAATATAATTATTCTCCACTTCTCCTTAATAAACTATAAAAAGCAGTAAGCATAAAAGGCAATTAGACAAAGCTGAAGAATAAATAAAATAAATAAATTGCATTGACAATAAATTTCAACTTCCAACTTCATTCATTTCATCAACTTTCAACTTCCTATATTTTTGTTCTGAAATCTCAAAATGTAGCACAAGTCGTCCAATCTTTATTTTAGGCCTTTTATTTAAAGTGTTTTAGGCCTTTTATTTAAAGTGCTGGGCCTTTTATTTAAAGTGTTTTGGGCCTTAGGAAGAATCAAGAAACATAATTGAAAAATTGAAAATGAATGGAAAAACGAGGGACAAGCAATTTGGCTTGTCAGCGGAGGTCAGGCGTCCAGTCACCGACTGCCCGACGCCGTACTGAAGAACTACTCCTAGTTCCTACGAGTTCTGACCCCTCGGTTCCTCGCCTCGCTTTCCTTTCCAAATTCGAATGCGGAATTTGTCTCAAAGTCAAACCTTCACTCTGCTGTTCTTGATACCTAAAGTATCTATTCAATTGCCCTGGGCTATGGCTATGGCACAACACTATAACAGCCGCGCCCCCGACGGCAGCGGGATGCCATGATTACCTCCCTTTGCCTAGTGTAACCTCTCGCTCCCCCTTATCTTTTATTCCCTTCTTCCCTCTTTTTTTTTTCTTTCTTCTTTAATCTTGATACCCTAATTTCAGTAATTTGAATTTATTTTTTCCATTTTTTTAGGTGATGAGATGAGACGATTCCCTTTGGGTGATGACCGATGAGTTCACAAAGATTTCTTTTTGTGTTTTCATGAATCATGAGAAAAAAAAAATGCAATTTGGTGAAAAAAAAAAAAAACCCAAATTGATAGATCCTTGTCTGAAAAAAAAAAGAACTTAACACACCTTTTCTCCGGTGTCGGCGGCGTTGTCAACGTGTTGATCTTTGGCATCGTCAGTCGTCACTCACTCTCACTTCCCAGTCAGAGTTGGCCAATCCAATTTCTTTCGTGTGGTTTTTGTGTATTTGAGGAGGAAGAGAAACAATTGGTTTTTTACTGATTGAGGAAGAAGAGGAAAATACAAATTAGGGGTTTTTTAAGCCCAAAGAAGGAAAAAGCCCATAAAATGCGTCCCATGGCAGGTGTCCAATAGTGTCTGTGTTCGTGTCTCGGAGTCGGTGTCGAGCCGTATCAAATCCTTTGACTACTTGGTCAACAATGCGATCACGTGGCGTATTGGACACATATCCAAACAGCGTGTCGGTATTAGGTATTGTCCGGAGCACATGGACACTCCACAAGGTAGCCGTATCAGGTATGAGGTCATTAAACCGGCCCGAATATGCTTGGGGTGAGAGTTCGAAGTGGTGGCCATGATTATGAGGGCCTTTCATATAAAGCAGCCAGCCCATATGTGATCATAGACCTTGTGGATTTTAGAAAGGTTAGCGTCAGCCTAGATGATATCTTTGCATGGGTTGGATGGAGGCCACCATCGGATCCACCCAGCCAGGGTAGTACATTGGATTTCTGTTTGGGACTGCCTACGATCGGCGTTGGCGGCCATTTCCTTTGGCGGTGGACAGAGACGAATGTCCCGAAAATACGACTGTCGAGATAACGTGTTGGATGCGATTATGGTGGATGCTAATGGCACAGTTCTTGATCGAGAATCCATGGGGGAGGACCTTTTTTGGGCCATTAGAGGCGGTGGGGGAGCCAGCTTTGGGGTCATTCTCTTATGGAAAATCAAGTTAGTCCCAGATCCGCCCGTAGTGACTATATGCAATGTTCCTAAAACCCTAGAGCAAGGTGCAACAAAACTAGCTCACTCATGGCAACAAATTGCACACAAGTTTGATAAAGACATAGTTATGAGAGTCATCATAACCCTGGCCAGCAACACAAGGAGAAAGCATTTGAACTATATTCAATTAACATCTTGGCATGTCGACAGATCATCTGCTTGGTGTGAGCTTAGTGGATCATGACAGGACATATAGATGATGATGACTGAAGATGACAGTAGGTTTTTTATGACAGACAATGTGATATTTCAAAGGTAAATCAGATTATGTGAATGAACTATTCTGACGGGTTGGAAGGATGTGGAAGGTGTTTTTAGGGGAAAGCGGGGTAATGATTTGGGATCATATGGTGGAAAGATGAGTGAGATAACTGAGTATGAAACTCCATTTCCACATGAAGCGATCAGTCTTGTATAATATCTACTACTTTAGTAAATGGGAAGAAGAAGGAATTGAGGCAGAGAGAAAGCATTTGGAATGGACCAACAATATTTACAAGTACATGACTCCTTTTGTGTCAAAATCTCCGAGGAGGGCTTATCTAAATTATAAGGATATAGAGTTGGGAAGGAACAATGAAGAAAATGGGAACAAGCTTCTTGGGCTAGTGTCTGGGGTGAGCTGCCGAACAACCCCGAGAGGTTAGCAAAATCAAAGGGCGGGTTGATCCCAATAATTTTTTCAGGGATGAGCAAAGCACTCCACCCCTGTGGTAGGAGGATAGATATGGAAAGAACTGAAAAAGAGTGAAACATCCAGAGCTGTCAAACATCCAATGATCTTAAGGGAGTGGCGCTTATTATTTCTATTTTTTATTTCATCTTGAATGGAATGGATGTTAAATGCTATATTTCTCCCTTAAAATGCAGTTAATAACAGTGGCTGAGTAGCCCAATGCTATATTTTGGTATTTTTTTTCTTCAAAAATTTATTTTCATCATGCATTATAAATAATGCATTTACATGGAATCCCTAAAACCTTGAGATTTCCTAAGTCAGAAGGAGCGCGTGGATGAAAGTCTGCCTGCTGATTATAGCTTTGACCGCTGGATGTAATGCTGGAAGGGTAGTTGACTAGTGATGATCCGTTCAAGTGCGAGGGTGGTTTGCTCGAGTGCATTGAAGTAAATATTCGAGGAAATAAACAAAATTAAAAGCATAAAGGACCAAAAGACACTCCCATCAATATTTCAATAAATTTGGACAAATCAAATATTAACATCATTAGCCCTTGAGTGCTGGCTCAAGTGGTAAATGTTAGATCTCACATGTGGAACTTAGAGGGAGAAAATAAAAATATGAGTTTGTTGAGGGAGAAAGCCCACAAAATTCATTTCCCAAATAAGAATGCCTATTTGTAGGTTTACAATCAAACTGAAAATACCAAAAATATCTCAACTACTAGCAATTATTGGCACTACTGCTACTAATAGAAAACAGAGCATTGTGGAGCAACAATTTGAAAAAATAAAAAGACTAAGTCTTACTAAGACTTTTTCAAACTTCAAAGGCAAAATCTCAAACCTAATACTCCTCCTTGAGATTTGCCTTGAACATGCCAAGCTTGATCCTTAGAAACTCCAATCTTGATTTAGGAAGTGCCTTAGTCATGATGTGAACAACTTGTTCATCAGTTAAGCACTAATGCAGCTTGACAAGTGGGTTCTTTTCAGCTTCCTTTATGGAATGAAATTTTACATTGATGTGCTTGGTCCTTCCATGTTGGATAGGATTTTGAGCAATGACAACGGCTGATTTTCTGTCACAATAAAGATCAATTGGTGAGCTTTGTTGGCCTAGATCAACAAGCAATTTTTTTAACCACGGTGCTTGATTTGCAGCATCTGCTAGGGAGATATACTCAGCTTCTGCAGTTGATTGTGTCATTACTTATTACTTCCTTGCATTCCAACAAATGGCACCTAAACCAATTGTAAATAATCTCAAGTGCTCCTCATGTCATCAAGACTTCCTGCCCAATCACTATCAACATAGCCATGTAGCATAACTCCTGTCTTAAAATACCAGATGCCAAGATCTGTTGTACCTCTAACATACCTCAATACCCTCTTTGTAACTCCCATGTGAACATTGCTAGGTGAACTCATGAACCTTGAAAGCAAACCATTTAGAAATATCAAATCATATCTGATTGCAATCCAGAACAATAGACTGCCAACCAAACTTCTATATGCAGAAGGTTCCTCAAGCTTCTCACCATCATTCTTTGAAATCTTCTCATTTTGTACCAGCGGAGTTGTTATTCCTTTGCATGATTCTAGCTTGAATTTCTTGAGAATATTAATAGCATATTTCCTTTGTGAGATGAAGATACCTGAGCTGCATTGGCATACTTCTATCCCAAGGAAATAGCTCATGATGCCAAGGTCGGACATTTCAAATACATCTTGCATTTCCATTTTGAATTTAGCCAACGATTGTGTATTGCTTCTAGTCACTAGCATGTCATCACCATAAAGTGACACTACCAATTGCAAGCCATCATCATTTTGCTTCAAATGGAGAGTAGCTTCATTTTCACTCCTCTTAAAACCAAGTTGGATCAGGTGAGAGTCAATTATGCTATATCAGGCCCTTAGTGCCTGCTTCAAACAATAAGGAGCCTTGTGTAGCTTGTACACTTTATGTTCATGACCAATAACCTCAAAGCCTTCTGGTTGTTGAATATATATTTCTTCAAGAAGTATACCATTTAGAAAGGTTGACCTGATGTCTAAATGATACACTTTCCATCCCATTTGACCAGCAAGTGCAAGTAGTAGCCTTATAGTGTCATGTTTGGCTGTTGTGAAAATGTATCACTATAGTTCACTCCAGCAACTTGAGCAAAACCCTTCACGACTAATTTTTCCTTGTGCTTGAAGATTGAACCATCTACATTGAATTTGGTTCCAAAGACCCATTTCACACCAATTACCTTCTTAGCTCCGGTAGTTCTGTCAACTTCCAAGTTCCATTTTTTTAAATAGCATAAATTTGAACTTTCATGGCCTCAATCCATTCTAGAAATTTTGTACCTTCTGTGTAACATGTAAGCTCAGTATGTACAAGTTAGCACCTTTCATACACATCAGATAGTGACCTCACCTTAAGCACTGGTGTGCCTGAATTTTCTTCAACATTAAGTGCTGGTTCAAGAATGGATGGAGTGGTTTGAACACAACTATGGATTCTCTTCAGATCCAATCCCTATAGGAATTTTCATCAAAGTGCACAGCTTTACTGGTCACAATTTTCATTCCACTAAAGCTATAAATTCTGTAACCTTTTGATTCTATTGCATACCTAACAAAAACACCTTTCTCAGCTCTTTCATCAAGCATGCCTCTTTTGACATATGGCACATGAAGGTAGCACAATGAACCAAACACTCTCAAGTGCTTGACATAAGGTTTTACCACAGACCATGCCTTTATTGGTGTTTTGATTTGAAAAAACTTAGTTGGCAATTTGTTAAGCAAATAAACTAAGGTGTTGTTGGGTTTTTGAAGGTGGCATCTCATGCCAAAGCAGCAGAAAAAAAAAAAAAAACTTCAATAAAACCCTCCCAAAGATCCCTTCAAGTATCAAAGACGGTTCAAAACAAGATAGGGTGCGAGATTTAAACCTCACGTTGGTGTAAGCGGTCCACGAGGTGATGTAGCTGTGACAAACCACTTCTGTGGTTTGCTACCACAGCAGTAATCCACACGAAAGTGGAGCCAGCCAACCTCAGGCAACGGTCTCGGATGAAGCCCTAGTGCTAGCCAAGTCTAGATCTAAAGAGGGAAGCCGAGAACCCGAGGATTTGACACTTAAATCTCACAAAGAGGGACTGTTCTTGAAGAATACTCTCTCTTGAGAAAAGTGGGCTAAAGACTTCTAGGGTTAGGGTTTCTCCATAAGATCCTATTTATTGGAAAACCCTTACCCTTGAAAAGTCCAAAATGCCCCTCTCTTTAAGAGGTGATAATTTGCGATATTGTGAATCTTGTTAGCATTTGTGATATGACTTTGTGTTTGTCAATATAAATGCTAGATTCGCACCAATATCGTATAAGAAGGCTCTAATCCCCCATTTTCTTATGTTTTGCCGATTAGAAGGAAAATCAAGGAAAGTGATGGAAGAAATCAAGTGAAGAGAAAGTTGTTGAGTTGCAGCAGGTTGCTCTCTGTGGCCACGAGGTTCACCGCAACGAAGGGATACGCTTGCCTCAACGAAGCAGTTCGACGCTGCAAAGCCCAAGAAAGCAAAGTTGATGCCTTAAGTTCACAGCAACGAAGATACCCTTCACCTTAGTGAAACAATCCTTCGCCGCGAAGAAGGGAGCATTGATCAGAAGAAAACATTTGGGTTCGCCAAGGTGAAGAAACCTTCGCTGCGGCGAAGGACGACAAGCTAGACTAGCAAACAACGATTTTTGAGCCCATCATTGGCCCATTTTCCATTGCTTATAAATAGATATTTTGTAGACTTGTTTAGGGTTCGATTTTTGAGAGAGAAAACCCTCCTTAGGGTTTCTCCTCTCTTCTTCTTGAATCACTTTAGGGTTTGAGTTTTTGTTCATTTCTATTTTGGATTTGGTGTAATATTGAAGAACTCATCAACTAGAGGACCTCATTCAACCTTGGATTCTCATCTCATATTCGTTTTGTATCTCTAACTCTCACTCTCTTCTCATCTCTTTCATTATTATGGATGTGATAGACATGATTGTGATAGATATGAATTTAGCAATGATGGTTAAACTTTCTCTAGGGTTGATTGTTTAAATTGTTTGATTTATATATCTTTTAGAATGGTTTTGTGAATTCATGCTTATGTGGATGTTAGTTGGTGTAGTTCTTAGGAATGTTATGATTTTAACTCATTAATCCATACTGAGAGTTGGGTCTTCGATCCCCATACTAGGGCATCCTTGGTAACGCTTGGATTACGCCCTAAAATCTAGTCCTAAGTCTTTTAAGGTATTAATTAGTTAGTTGAAGTACTAATTAACCTAATCAAAGAAGTTTAGGGAATTGGGAATGCCTAGTACTAGATGGATTTCATTAGGAGTAGCACCATCTCAGTATTATGTGAGAATGGTATGGATCGAGAGGTGATCAATCCGAGCATAGTCCCGATAGTCCTATTGTATGGACCAAGAGGTGACCAATAGGATTCCCCAGGAAAGCACTGCCTTATAAAAGTACCATACTTAATGACCTAGATGGACCGGAAGGAGAATAGGGAGTTGGTGTGAAAGTGAGGGGAGACAAGAAAGTGTAAACTATACCTACCATATTTGGTTATTGGACGTACACAGAGTGTCGTTCACTTAATCAACGCCTAATGAATATAAACCATTAATGCATCAATGGAGACAATCAACCCTGGAATCTTTCCTTGAGTTATATTCTCGATATTACTCCATTCCTTGTGAGTAGACATTAATCACACCTTATTTTGTTTTACTTTATTTTGCTCTTATTTTAGATTAGAAAACATTCTCCTCAAGTCATCGAGTCGCTCAAATAGTGAACGACTTCAGTAGCCAAGGTACTCAATCCTCGCTAAAACCACACTTTCCCTATGGGATCGATTTCTGGACTTGTTATTTCACTGTATTACTTGTGCGACCTATGCGCTTACGAAAATCGCTAACATATACACGCATCTCTATGCGTCATGGTGTGTCCCTCATGGGCCTTAAGCCCTTGAACAAGCCTAAGCCTACCTTATCTCTTAGTGACGGCCTTTGATCTAGGGATTCCACTAAGTCCGTGACATTCAATTCTCGAGATTGATCTCCCTCATATTTGGATCAAATCCAAATTCATTTTATTTCACCCGCACAATCTTCTAAGTGTGTGACTCATTAGTTTCTCAATTATGTTGGCCACTTGGTTCAACCATTGAATTCAAGCAAGTCATGAGTGGTAATTTTATGTTTGCAGTGTATATATATAAATGAGGTATCCTAAGCCCGCAAGTGCACAGGATCACAGGTAATAAAGTGGTTTTCAATTATAAACCAAAATCATTCCCACGAGGATTGTATTGGTTTTATGGGGGATTGAGTACCCTAGCTACTTGAGTCGTTTGCTATTTGAGTGTCCTAATGATATAATGAGGTGAAATTTTAAAGATAATAAAAAAAAAAAAAAGCAAAGACAAACAAAACAATGAATGATTTGTGAAATACCGAAGCAATTGAGTAAAATAAGGAGAGAAAACTTAGAGAGAAACTAGGGTTGGTTATCTTCAATGATGCTTCGTGACTTATCTAGATGTGGCATGAGCCGAATGAGTTATGACTTGAATTAGTCCTAGGACATGGTATAAGGATCCCACTCTCGTGTTCCCCCTTATACTTTCTTGCACTATCCACCTATTCACAGTTACGTTCTTTTAGGTCGATAGAGCAATACTTTTCCAAGGCATTTTTCCAAGGGAGTTCTATTGGTCATAGTTACGTTCTTGCAATCCTCACTTCATACCATTTGGTGTCCCCTCATAGTGAAATCCATTTAGTACTAGACATTTCTTATTCCCTAAACTTCTTTAACTAAGTTAATTTGAATTCCAATTAATTAACTCACACCTTAAGAAAATCAAATTATGATTTTAAGGCAAATATCTCAACTGTCACCAAGGAAACCCTAGTAAAGTGATCTAAAACCCAATTCTCAACATGCATCAATTAACCAAAACCATAATCCTCCAAGCATTAACAGCAAACATATCAATCCAAGCATAAATCATCCAACCAAACTAGAAATTAGACAAATCAAGCATCAAATCCAATAACCAACCCTATAGAATACCTAGCCAATCATTTAAACCATCAATTCCAACAAATTCATGTTGATTACAAACATAAAATTGTAGAAATTGAAAGATGAGTAGGGATTGAGATACAAAACAGTAAGAATATAGCAAAAGTCTTCAATCTCCAGCTCAAAAGGTGAGATTAACACTCCACAAGGTCTTGCTTCCAAGAAATCTTCAATTACAAACCCAGATTCTTCACAAAATCCATAAATCTAACCTATAAAATAGAGCTAATCTAAGAGAAGAAAACCCTTGAATAGGAGCTTTTTGCCACAAAGTTCGTACCCTAAAATTGTCTTAAAGTATGCTTTTTATACACCTTGGAAAATGGGCCGAAATCAGCCCAAAAGTGGGAATACGTTGGCCCATTGAGCTCGTGTAGTCGTGACCATAAGTGTTATGTAGTCGCGACTACACTAGACTGATATTGAAAACAGGATTGCAAAAGAGTTTCATAGTCGCGACTATGAATTGTTATGGTCGCGACTATGCAGCATTGATGCTGAAGATAATGTGTCATAGTAGCGACCATGGTTGCGATTACATTGAGTCTTGTATGCCACTACTCTTCTCCCATTTTTTACTCATAGTCACGACCATGAACAACTATAGTCGCAACTATGACAACAATTTGCACTTTTTCTTCATTTCTCATCCAATTTGCTTTATTCTTGTCTCTTTTTCTTCCATTCCTACAAAATACACATAGAGAGGATGTTAGAAATGAAAAGGAGTGAAAAAGGTGCAAAGTTAGCATCAAAAGCATGAAATATACTATGTTTTGCAATGAGAAATGGTAACATGAAGCACACTTAACAAATTTCCCCAAACTTGTCATTTTGCTTATCCTCAAGCAAAGAAATAACATATTTTCCTTATTTAAAACAAACAACCATGTTGAGCATCATGCTAAGATAAGAAATGATAAATTGCCTTAGGGACCTTACCTTCATGCAACACAAAGAAAACTTCGAGATAACATCTTTCAAAATAATAGATTGACCATAAGTCAAGCATACCTAAACCAAAGTTCTTGAGTGTGTATGTGAAGTTTTCCCCATGTATCCAATTGCAATTTAGATGGAATTAGATGAACTAGAATGGCATGGAGATCTCTCACTCACATGGTGAGTGTGTAAGGCTCCATAGGCTTGTTGGACATTCACTCTCCACTAATGTAAGCAATTAACAACCCTTAGGATCAAATAGGTCTTTAATAGCTTGTAATTTATAACTAGGTAAGACAGTTGAATAGGTCATAGGCTTAAGTTTACCTGAAACATACACATTTCGTCTTTACTTTTTCCTTTGCATCCTTAAACATAGAGACTTTTCACATCATTGAGTCTCAAAAGCTCCCCCAAACTTATCCTTGCATCAATCATCCCAATTCACCCCCAAACTTGTTTGATTTTCACCATCTTCACCAGACATCCAAGAAGCTTTATTCTTTTGTTTGTAACTACCAGTTAGGAAGTAGTGCAACGTTCAACCCCCTTAACCTTTCTACCTACCCTTAACGAGCTTTAGGTTAGCAACTCCTAGACCAGCTGGCCTTAGGGTACTAGGTGAAGAAAACCCCTAAGAACTTACTTACTCAAGGTAGGAAGGCTACAAGGTCAAACATACTCCTCCTTGATTTATTCTTTCTTTTTTCTTCTTTTCCTTTCTTTTTCTATTCTTTATTTCTTTTTCTACCCCAAACCTCCTTTGATTTACATTTCTAGCACAATACTTTAACTAAAATCCCAATCCATACCACATGTCTTCACAAGATATAGCATTGAAAGCAACATGTTAGGGTAAACAAGGGCTCTTCGACTGAAGGATATTCAACAAAAGGTTTCAATGTGTTCATTCTTGGCTTTTCTAGAAAGAAAATGGCTAATATGGCTCAAATTGGGTGACTATGGATATATGCACAAAAAGGTTAGCTAAAAAGGCTCAATCGATCCAAGGATGGCCTATATCATTTCCTAATTGTCCTGTTACCTAGGATTTTGTCTCAAATGATAATTGAACAAGTTCTACAGTCTTAAGAGATCAAAACAGGTGGTGAGCACCTAAATCTTCTCTAAACCAAGCAAATTTGACCAAAAGGGGTCCTATGACTAGTGCTCAAGATAATAAGAACATTTGGCTAAGTCTACAACTATATAGTCAAACCATTATGCTTTAAGCTCGTCTACCTCTCATGTTCTTAATGCAATAGAAGGTATGATCATTTGTCCTAATAGGCATCACTTTTGTTTTAACAACAAACCAACAAAACAAAAACAAATTTTTTTCAATATTTTTGGAATTTTCAAACAATTTTCAAATTTCTTTTTAAAGTTTTTTGAAAATTTGAAATCACCTCAAGGATCATGTCCAAAACATACTACATGGCAAGTCAATAACACTCAAAAATGATTCATGAACAATATCCATCCATAATATCAAACCACAAGCATGAATATAAGACATTAGATCCAAAGAAGCAATAAGTAAAACACACATACTATATATGATTATATAACTAAAACAAACACACTAAAACTAAAAGGTTCCACAAGATAAGACAAGAGACAAAGATAAGGGGAAATAGATAAAGAGAATCCAAAACAATGGGTCAAACACTCCCCCAAACATAAAACAAGGAATGTCCTTCCTCAGTGCTAAAAACAAAAATAAGGGAGCAAAAAACTCCCCTCCAACATCATCAGTAGATAAGTGGACTCAGAAAGTGTTAGACTCCGAACATGACTCCTCTGGTAGTAATGTTGGTTGCCATGCTAGAACCTCAAATGTGGAGGTGGAGGTGGTGGGCCTGATTGTGAAGAGATCGACGCTTGCTAATGAGCCATAAGCTGACTACAATACCGATTGTGAAGTCTTACTGCCTAAGTTGCATCTCCTGCCTCTAGGCTATAACATCTAGCCTTCCCAGGATTCTTGTGTTTTCATCATACAATAGGGCATTGCTCGCCCTATACTCATTGAATTCTTCTAGCAATATTTGCCTCATAGATCGGATCCTCTCCGAAAGGCTGTCAAGCTCCCTTTAGGTGGCCTCTAGTATGCTCTCACTATCATCATCAACACTCTCCTCATCATCACTCGGGTCTATATGCTCTAATGGCTCTCCTAAGGTCCCAGTAGTGGATGTAGAGGCTCTAGGTCTTCTCTATCTAGGAAATGAGATAGGGACCATAGTAGGACACTCTTCCTCGTCCTCTGTAATCACTACACCTGCTTCTCTACACAAACTAGTGATCACTAAAGGGTGTGTGAGAGATCTCCCTAAGTGATTACTACCCAAAAAGTGCTATTTAAAACCCTTATTAATACAGGTTTTGAGCACTTTTTGTGTACTAATCAGTCTAATTAACCCAATTGGCATGTTAAGGACCTAGCAAAGCTACTAATCAAATTTTGCTTGGCAAGTTTTGTTGTTTTTTGCGGGCTTTTTATAGTGAATGGGGATTCGACTCAGCCATGAATCAAGTTCAACTCATAGCTGCAAATCAAAACGGAAGAAAGAAACGAAAGCAAGCGAAAAAATGGAGCAAGGCTGAGAATTTTGCAACCTGTAATTTTCACCCCTGCGCCCTTTGTTCACCTTTCACACTTTTACCTTTTGACTTTTATTTATCTTTTGATTCTTCTTTGTCCCTATAATGGTTAATTGCTTTTGTTCATTTTGGTAATTTGTATTGTTTTGGGGCAGTATATAAGCCCTAGCAAACACTATAATCGCGAGACCCTTTTTGCTAATTAATAAAATTTCTGAGCGGGAACCTTTCAACAATTCTGGCTCTTTCTTATTTTCTCTCTTTTTTCCTCACTTTCTCTCATTTTCTCACTAGCCAAACACCCTCCAAGGATGACAACTTGGAGGATGAGCAGCTAGAACCTCTTTCTCCTTGAAGAAGAAGGCTATTGGGCAAAGGATCCTGAGGCAGGATGAGGGGTTCCATGTTTTTCACACAAGTATCCCACTAACATTCGCGTTATCTGTTTAACCTTAGGTTTTGATCCCTTTTGAGTCACCTTGAATGGTTATTATTTGGTAAGCTTTTGGGTTCATTGGATGCTTAATGTTAGATCCATTGAAGTTCATTAGTTATCATTTATGAGCCATTGTATGGTGAGTCAAGGTGACTTGTGTTTTAACGACTAAGAGCTTTAATGGCCAGTGGATGCCATTTTTTTAAAGAGATTTAATGAGGGTCGGTTTTTATAGTTAAATGAAGATCCGGTTTGGGAGAGATGACTGGGGTCATCCTCCCTACTTGAGAAAAGGACCCGAGAACCTCTCGGTTACCACAGGACTCCAACCTGATGACTAACATGAGGAGTTCTATTTTACATTTTTACTTATTTCATTTTCCGTTTTGCAAACATTAAACCCCACTATTTTTTTACCAAAAACCCAAAATCAAAATTGAATTTACCATTTTGGCCTTTACTGCAAGTCATTTGTGCAAATAAAACTCATCTCTGTGTTCGACCCTAGAGCCACTATAATGTAGTAGATATGCTACGACAGTAGGAGGTTTAGGTTTATAAATATTGTTGATTCTGGCATACCCTACTGCACACAAATCAAATAGGGCCATTGCCGGGGATGGTGCCTTAGTGCATTTGATGAGCAGTTGAACACTTGTGATCCTCATCACAAGTTCTGGTGAATTTACTTTTATTTTTCTGTTTAGCATTTTTTCTGTCAATTTGTTAATTTTGTTTCACTGTTTATTTATTTTTAGCTAACATTACCCTTTTTAGGTAGAATTGTTTTTCCTTTTTTTTTCTTTTTTTTTTCTCTTGTTTGGTGTTGCCCTATTTTCCAGCAGGAGTGCATGTTCTAGTGGGTAAGGAGTGCAGGCGGGTTAGTCAGGCCAGGTCTCCAGTGAACCGGGCTGGTGATCTTAAACATACCAAATGAACACACACAGAGGGAGAGCAACATAGTCGGTGCCAGGTGGAAACCTAGTGCATATGGGTCCATGAGGGGATTAGGACACCCTCCAGCTAATGCACCATATGGGATCTTTGACCATAGTAGTTAGAGCCACCTAAATTTCTCAGCCAAACAAAGACCTTCACAGTATGCACCTCCTGCACATCCATAGTATCCTTCAACTCCTCATTACCACAACCACATAGTGCTTTAGTTGAGTAAAAATGCGAGCACACGAGCAAATTGGAGGTACTTTTTATAAGGAAGCGAGAAACGGTGAATGTCCAAACAAATCAAAGAATTGATACTATGGAGAGCTCTCTAGACCAAAAATTAGATGAGCTTCAAAGTGACCTTGATTAGAAAATTGACATCCTGCAATATTAAATTTCAAGGCTTGCCAATCAGCAACATGTTCATCAAGAGGAAGAGAATCCAGAGGAAGAGTGCCTGATTGACACCATTTTGGGTGAATAGGCTCAACTGCAGTAGCTTCAAGAGAAATTGATAGAAGAACCAGCAAAAGCTTTTAAGGAACTACAGGATGCCCCAAAATCATACGTTGTCTATGAGTCATAGAGGAGAGAAGAAGAAATCCTTCCATGGCCCGAGGAGGCGTGGGATATTAGTGGAAGAGCCCAAAGCTATTCTTAAACCACTTCCCCTTGGTTCCTTTGCCCGGCACCATCGACCCGGTGTACATACACCTACACTGTATGCGCTCCGACACACGAAACACATACTATAAAAGGCCACCCCATCTACTACACGTACAAAACTTTAGAAAGTTAGTGGCCTTTGTTCAAAGCTCCATTATTCATCAAAGACAATGGATTTGCTCTGTGCATGACACAGCGGATGGCTCATACGAAACCATCTTAGTTGATTTGAGCACCTGAACCTCGATAATTCACTTAGCTCAGCTGGTTCAGCAACCTCCAAAAGGCTTGGCTGGTTTGGGACTTAGTCTACAGCTTTTGTTTTGATTTTTATTTTTTTTGTTGTTTTATTTTATTTTATTTTATTTTTCTCTTTAGATTTTCTCTAATTTTAAGTTAATCTTTGCTTCTAGCTTATTTTTCATTTTTTTGCAAATTTTTTTAAATTTTTCCTGTGTTATTTTTGTAGTTTGTGTCAAATTTTTATAGCAGGGGAGGTCCAGAGTTCAAAGGAAAGAGCCTAAGATTTTATGGCACAATGAAAAATTTTTAGCGGAGTTCTTGAAATTCCATAGCTGCATTGTATGATTGTACATTTTTCCTTTTATTTTATTTTTTTATATTATTATTATATAATTAAAAATATATTTTTTCTTTTATTTATATATTTTAAAAAATATATATATTATATATTTAAAAAAAATTTGTCTAAAAAATTTTTTTTTTAAAATTTAAAATTTAAAAAAACAAATTCGTGATATGCAGTTGAAATTTATAACACAAAAAGTGCGGTACAGCGACTGGGTCGTAGGGTTACAAATTTTCATGACTTTTCCCACTTACGACCAAATTTTCTATACCCCTATTTTGTTTTGGCCATAACTTTTTCATCTGAACTCTGTTTTGGGTAATTTTTGTATCGTTGGAAAGCTTAGAGAGTGTAGAATCTAAATATATCCAGAAAAAACACTTTTGAAATTATGATAAAGGATTAATTTTCAAAATGCTCCAACTAGTCACTTTTTTCCTTTCTTTTCTTCTTCCAACTTGTTCATTTGTAGCCCAAATGGAGTGAATAAGGTCTCAGTGGAAAGCTTGCGCAGTCTCCTATCCAACAATGGGTACATCTCATCAAGGAGGTTTCACTTCCTCCCTTAAATTTCCATTCCATAGCCACATTGAGGACAATGTTGAATTTGGTTGGGAGGGTTAAGGAAGGGAAGTGTTGTTTATGTTTTGAGCAAGTCTTTTTGTTTTAATTAGATGACTTGCTAGTTAGCTATTTTTATAATATAATTCATGTTTTTAGTTTCTAGTTCATGCTTTCGGTTTCGATTTCGAAATTTTTTTTATGCCAGCTTGCGGTATGAGAAAGTGAAATTTTTGTTCCAAATGTTGTTGATGTTAAATTGTGTTATGCCTAAGTTGAGTTGATAACATGTTGAAATTCTTATGGCATTGACCTTTTTCTTCCACATTGAACTAACCACACCTTTGTGCCTATTAGATTTCATTTATAAGTTTGAAAAAGCGTCTTACTTCTAGCCACCAAAAGTAGAGCCTAGTACCTTTGACCACCTTTAATAAGTCGGGACCCTCTGAATAAAAAGACCAATGAGTCTTTCAAAAAAAGAAAAAGAAAAAGAAAAAGATAAAGATAAGAAAAGAAAAATTGTGATGCTTTGCGAGCACGGTTCGAGGGGTATATAGCAAAAGTTTTTAAAGCCTGGTGCCCTAAGCCAACTGGTTGGGAGCCACTGACTTTGTGCTTGTTACATGGGTGAATAGGTAGAGTTTAGCAAATTGTAGGTACTGAAGTTTTGAACTCATTAAGAGTCCGAGTTAATGGTCGAAAGATCCTTATGATTTGATGCCCTAAACCTTAATTGGTTGGGAGTCATCGGTGGACCCTGGTTACATGGACACTTGTGAGTTCGATACCCTCAGCATTGCACCCTTACATAAAAAAGAATTGTGGAATAAAAGTGGGTCCTGATCTATTAAGGTTGGTTAGTCTGCTTGGTTTAGATAAAAGCTAGGTTGGGGGGAGAGGACAACTTGATAGATTATTTTTAAAAACTAATCAAGTTAACACTTAGGTTTTTATGGAAGATGTTAGGTTGGTTCTCTAGGAGTTGACACTGTTTTGACACTTGATTTTGCATAGCACACACTCTTCTTGAGATGGTCATTAGACCCGAGGGCTTTGATAACTTATTTGCTTGATTAGGTTTATCCTTCAATGATTTTGAAAACCATTTTTTTTTAGATATATTTATAGCTTATCTTGCTGATTGCTTTCTTCTTCTTTTTCATTGCTAAGGGACTACTTGATAGTGTCGGTTGGAATTGGGGGGGGGTGTGATTACTACCAAAAAGTGCTATTTTACACCCTTATTAATACAGGTTTTGAGCACTTTGTGTACTAATCGGTCAGTGATTGCCTGTTAAGGACCCTATAAAAGCTACAAATTTTGTGGCAAGTTTTATTGTTTTTGCAGGCTTTTTATACCGTGATTAGGATTCAGCTCAACCATGGAGAATCCAAGTTCAGCTCATAGTTGCAAATCAAGAAGCCGAGAAGAAAGAGAAGCGGCTTAAGCCGAGAAGAAAATGAACGAGGACTATGAAATTTCTTAACCTGCGAATTTTCACCCTGCTCCACTGTTCACCTTTCCCGCGCCTTTTGACTTTTGTTCCTCTTTTGATTTCTTCCCATTTTGTCCCTATAATAGTTAACTGCTTTTGTTCATTTTGGTAATTTGTATTGTTTTGGGGTAGTATATAAGCCTAAGCAAACACTATAACCGCAAGACCCTTTTTTCTAATTAATAAAATTTATGGGCGGGGAACCTTTGCGGTTCCGCTCTTTCTTGGCCCCTCTCTTTTTTTTCCCTCACTTTCTCACTACTAGCCAAGCACCCTGGAATGACAACTTGGAGGATGAGCAGCTAAAACCTCTTTCTCCTTGAAGAAGAAGGCTACTGGGCAAAGGATCCTAAGGCAGGATGAGGGGTTCCATGTTTTTCACACAGGTATCTACTGTTGTTATTGTTCTCCCTGTTTAACCTTAGGTTTTGATCCCTTTTGAGTCACCTTGAATGGTTATTACTTGGTAAGCTTTTGGGTTCATTGGATGCTTAATGTTAGATCCATTGAAGTTAAATTCAGATTACATCATTATGAGCCATTGTATGGTGAGTCAAGGTGACTTGTGTTTTAACGACTAAGAGCTTTAATGGCCAGTGGATGCCATTTTTTTAAAGAGATTTAATGAGGGTCGGTTTTTATAGTTAAATAAAGATCCGATTTGGGAGATGACTATAGGTCATCCTCTCCAACGCGAGGAAAAGGACCCGAGAACCTCTCAGTTGCCCTAGGACTCCAACCTCAGTGACCTAACACTTGAAGTTTTATTTTATTTTTACTTATTTCGTTTTCGTTTGCAAACAATTCAACCACTATGTTTGCCAAAAACCCAAAATCCAAATTGAATTCACCATTTTGGCCTTCACTACAAGTCATTTGTGCAAAGAAAACCCATCCAAGTGTTCGACCCTATAGCCACCTCTTTGCGGTAACTATCCTTCGTTAGAAAGGTTCAGGTTTATAAATATCATGTTGATTTGGGCATGCCTCACGCACCACGAATCACTAAGTCTGCCTCTAAAATGGACTGTTCAATTATAGTTCCAACATTGAACTCGAAATAGTTCAATATGGCATATAGCGACAACACTCTTTCTGTCTGATTATTGGGAGTACATGTATGGAGGAACTGGCAATTCATGAAGTAAAACCATGCCTTATCCTCTTAATTAAAACTGCCAAAAATCCTAATAACAATCACTTTTGTATTCAGTTTGTTTGTCTATACATTAATTTCTCAAGTACGTAGTGCGGTTGGCGAACAATTCTCTATACTAATTACTATCCCCATTCGGTCAACCAGCAGCGTGATAGTCACCTTGACCATGGTACAACTCCTATGAAATGCGTGGATCCAATTATATCAAGAAGGTTCTCATGGAATTCCCTTACAATCGGGGCAACCCTGGGTGAAGGGTGTTCACATTGCTTAGACCAATGAAGTCTTGGATTCATAAACATGCAAAAGTTGGGGCTATGCCTTTTAAAACCCCTCTCAACAACAAAAGGTTGATTGCTAATATTTTGGAATTGCTTTTTAGCCTTTCGGGTTATAAACTTGGCCAAGTTTTAAGGTAGTGGAGGTATCCTAGTAGCACTAGAACTATTCTTTCTTTTCTTAGGAGCCATCTCTCTCTCTAAACTACTACTTAACAACTCAAAAACCCATAAATTTTCTCTTCCAAGCTACAAGCCAACAACACAACAACACAAGAATCAACAAAAACCAGACCAATCACGTGACAGCCCAAAATGAAGCCAAAGGTGAGTTTACGCACTAACTTTAGCTCTCTCAAGAGTGTGTGTGAGAAATTGGCGACAGTGAATGGTGGAGAATGGGTTTGGTTTGATGACACAAGTTTAATGGGGTGGAGTGAGAAGGGATGGCGAAACTAGGGCTTAGGAGAGAAAAGAGAAAGAAATTGAGGGAGAGAAATGAGAAAAAAAAGGGAAAAAGTGGAATTTAAAGGGTTCTCAACCGTAAATCCTGGCATTGGTTGCTACTACATAAAGCTCTGTTAGGTGATTATGCGCCCGCGAAATATCTGATTTGTACCAGTTTGCAGAATATGGATTTACGTGGTGCGACTATCTTGAAGCATGAAGGTTAGTAATGGCGTCTCCAAGGTTTCATAGTCACGACTATGAATTGTAGTGATCATGACTATTTTGAGAGCAAGCTGTTGGCAGGGTTCAAAGTCATGCATGCTCATGGTCGCGACTATGGAAATTTTTTTTTGATTTTCTGCTCTTTTGCTTTGACTTGGAAATTTCAATGCCAACAAACTCTTGTAAACATCCTCTAATATATCCACATGCTTTCTTCCCTTCAAAATCACCGATCCTCAAACATGTTACTCTCTTGGCACAATTTTTCTTCATTATACTCAAAATTCTTGACCCAAATGGTAGTATCTCAATTTCTTTCTTTAAGTGCACCAAGTTCTTTCTCTTGCTTTACCTATGAACCTGAAAATGAAACACACTAAACAAACACATAAAACACATCTATGATCCAAAAAAAAAAAAAAAGAGAAAGAAAAAAATAGTAAATAAGAATAAAAAGAAAAAAGGATCCTCATAAAGCTTGGGTTAACTCCCAAGAAGTGCTAATTTTAATATCACCAACTCAACCAAGTTGTATCTCAATGGTGAAACCGCTCGCAATGATGATAATGCATGCATCCAAGCACTTACTCACTCAATTGCATCATATCATCTCTAGGAAGTACTTCTGTATGGTAGTGCTTCAATCTATGCCCATTCACCTTGAACTCAGCTCCATTATTTGATTTCAACCCAATAGTGCCAAATGGATTGAGTGATTGAGATAATAGTATATGACCTTGTCCATTAGGATTTCGATTTTTCCAAAAATATCCCGAGTCTGGAGTTGAAAAGCAAAACTCTATCACCTTCTTTAAATGTTTTTTGCACAATACACTGGTTAGGCAACTTCTTCATTTTGTCCTTGTAGATACTTGCATTTTCATAGGACTCATTTCTAATTTTAGCTCATTGACTTGGAGAATCCTCTTTTCTCCCACATATTGGAAGTCGAAGTTTAGCTTCTTAATTGCCCAAAATGCATAATGCTCACACTACTAAAAATCATCGTAGACCAATTTTTTGATTAGGTGGCAATATTTTTGATTGGGTAAACCATTACCACCATTTGCATTTCAAGTCTTCGATGTAATTTTCCAGGTGGTGATTATTTCACCAAACTAAAATCAATTGATTGATAAGTACACGACCATTTATCGACAAACCATTTTCAAACTATTTTCCGATCATTTACCAACCATTTGGAAATGAAAGAATTTGAACTGGTAAATGTCTCAACGATCGGTATTACCACGACAAATTGCGACCAAGCAGGCCAAGAGGCCACCATCTGTGGTGGTGCAGTAGTCTAAATGGTCGATATGACAATGCGATGCCAAACCTATGTTCATCTCCCGATGGTGGGTATGATCCATGCTTTTTTGTTTTCCCATATTTCCATTTCGAGTCTCGGTGACGGTTTTTTACGGTCAAGCAAGAAAACATAAGAAATGAGGCAGAATCTTTGGATCTGCCATTCTGAACGATTAAAAACCATGCAATTTATAAATCTAATCTTTCACGAAAATAATTCAAATATGGAAGGATATTTATGTAAAAATACGTAACACATTTTGAGTTCAAATAGAAAAAGTGGTCAGATAACTAATATATATTTTTATCATTTTATGGGGCTCTACGATTTTAAAAATCATTAATATCATATTAATTTTATTAGTAATCGTAGTATAGATCAAGTAAACAAGAATTCAAATCATCGTTTAATATCTAACAAAAAATCCTTTAATTTTTTTAGAGATTTAGAAACAAGCACTTCTATTAGAAGACAAATACCTCGATGTGTTGAATAATTGAAATCTCCAGTACAAATGAAAATATAATTTAACTTCATTCCATTCTAGGAAGGAAACAAACTTATGTTAAGTAATCACGATCACGGTTAAAGAAGAATTAGATGCTTATTCGGATTCGCCTCGCAATTACGGGATGCGAGACGAGAATACCTCGCATATGTGGTCTTGTCGGAGGTTTTCCTACCCGGAGATATTCAGGTTTTGTCTTCTTCGATTTTCTATTATACCAACCTAGCGTTAGGTCAAAATTCCTTGGCTTCACAATATGCGGACATTCGAGACACTCATATTTCAAACTTTATAATTTTTATCAATATTCTGATTCCGTTCCCTTTGCCTGCGATTCATCTACGAAAGTTGCATTTGATATTAATATCATTTAATATCATTGCACATGTGCGACCAAAAAAAGCATTGCCACCATTCACACACTCGGGATGTCTCGGAAGCGAGCATAAAGCAAATTCATCAACTGGCCCATTCGTGAGAACATTCCATTCACTATTCGACCCTCGTACATCCATTACGATCGTCTTCCATAACTAGTCACAAAAAATATCAATTTGAAGCAAACACGATTGTCCTCAGTATTTTTATGTTCATTAACCATTTATTATTGGTTAGATAAAAGTTATTTTTACGCGTGTGATACAGCTTACACACATCCCTCCACACCTCACAGATCCAGCAGGTTCTTTTCTCTTCATGGGTTGATTCTAATCCATTTACAAAGATGGACAAAAAAGATCACGAATTATGTTCATTACAATATGCCATTTTGACGACCTCGGCGTGGTTCTCAAGTACACTAAATAAGATATATAAATAATAATGCATAATGCGCTTGATTTGGGAAATTGCATTACTATTTATATATCTATCTTGCCGGGAGAGCCAAGCGAAGCGCGAGAAGAACGCCAAAATGACCACAATATATGCAATTCTGTCAAAATCATGATTATTTAGTGCGATCTTTTGTGAAGCGTCCCGCGGGGACCAAAATCAGGTGTATTCAAACTTCGTTTGTCTGCTTTGGAGGATGTATTCTACGGCTAACTATATGAATCAAAACGACAACTTTAATCGTTTATGATGATGCATTTTCAAATCGTTGCTAAGAGAATGCAGCGATTTTGTCGTATAATTAAAAAAATTTTAGTTTATATATGTTAAACGATTTCTTCAATTCAATCCTATCACATGTTCTTATATCCATATCATTTCATAAAGATTATATATATCATCTGTAATCGGCTTCATATATTCTATAAATTTCATTCAAGTGATTGGTACTTGGTGCTCTAATCTAAATTTCAGAAATATATGGGTTTTAATCTACTAATCAATAAGCATATGATGGAATTCTAAGCCAATGAACCATACAAGAGTTCAAGAACACTTCTGACAGGGTCTATGAGAGAGTTGTATGAGGTCCACGATGCAAAGAAGCTTGAGCAACTTGCAGCAGTAACGCTTTGCAGCAGCAACAACAACTGTTTTCGTCATTTTCGAATCATCATGAGTTCAACTCTAGTCAGCTATATATGGGTGGATTCTAACTCAAAGGGCTTTCTAGAGTCTAAGAACACCTATATGAAGTCCTAACCGAGAAGGAGTTATGCAAGTTGCAATCCCTAACAGAAGAAAATATGAGCAGTAGCATTAGCAGCAACAGCAACAACCACTGTTTTCGTCATTTTCGAATCTAATATGAGTTCAAAACTCTGATCAAAACTACTATAATGGTTGATTCTGAAGCTCAAAGGGCTTTCCATAGAGTCTAAGAACACCCAAATCAAGTTCTAATGAAGAGTTATGCATGTTTCAAAATCTTGTGAAGAAAATCAGCACACTGCAGTAATTACAGCAACAGGGCCACTGATTTTCTTCATTTTCCTCAGATAAGATATGACATAGTTTTATCAAAATCTCTGTGGTTGGATTCTAGACTCAAAGACTTTCCATAGAGTCTAGAACACCCAAATCAAAAATTCTAAAGAAGGAGTTATGCATGTTTCAAATCATGAAGAAAATCAGCACTCTGATAATTGCAGCAGCAGGACTGATTTTCTTCATTTTCCGAACAATATATGGGCCTCAGTTTTATCAAGATAGTAGCATATGGTGGATTCTAGACTCAAGGGGCTTTCAGGGATCTAGAGCACTAAATCAGATCTAATGAAGGAGTTATGCATGTTTCCAAATCATGAAGAAAATCAGCACACTGCAGTAATTGCAGCAGCAGGATGATTTTCTTCATTTTCCTTAATAAGGATATGAGCTCAATTTTTATCAAGCTACTTATATACGGGTGGATTCTGGGCTCAAAGCTTTTGGGATTTGATGCAGCTTTTAGGAGAGTAAGCTGTTTTCAAGGTAGCTTATGCTCAATGACTTCAAAACTGGCATCTCATTTTAGAAGAAGACTTTTAGTTAATAAAATACCTTCAAAAACATGAATGGTCATAAATCTATTCTCAAGTGCAACTCTTTCTAGATTTTGGCCAACTCCATTTCCAAATAATTGACTGCTTTTTTTAAGATTTGGCAAATCCTCCAATGCGTCAGTAACCTATTTGACATACAAGAACTCAACATCAACCATTGCAGAGACTTATCCTCCTCATCAATTGCAACAAATTCTGCAGGAAACACTTTACAATCTCAACATATTTTGTGTGGTCCTTGATGTGTTTTTACTCAAAGTTTTTCAGCATTAAGAAAGGAAGCTTATTTTGGGTTCTTAGAGACAATCATTAACATAATCATGAATACAACAAGAAAAACATGATAGTAAGTTTGACTAATCTGTTTAGAAACTCTATTTGCGAAACTAAAGCAACTAGAAGATCACCCAACACAATCATAGCAATGAATGATATAAACATATTTCTAGAAAAACTCCTACTTATATGTTTGGTTTTAAATGATATCCTTCAAGATGAAAAAAATACACTAAGAATGACTACAATATACCTGATCAATATCTTTAGCTAACTGTGTTTCTCAATGCCACAAAGAAACCTACCATTCTTTCATCTTGAACCTTAATCAAATCAAAAAGATTATTGGAACACCCTCAGGAGTGCTTATTTCTTCTTCATTCTATATATGTAGATGATGATCAAATTGTTTCTCCTGAAGAAAATAACAATAAAAAATAAATTTAATGTATGATACTTTGTGAATATGATATAAGATGGTTTGATCTAAAGGCAAAACTGGCATTGAAAAAAGAAACTTTTGAAGATTGGGCATATGTATATTAAGCCTAAAGTAAGTTCAATCCTAGTTACATTCTTCTTCTCTTAATCAGCTCTCCTCTTCTTGCTTAACAGGTGAGTATACATGGAAGATGGGATGGTTTTTGGATTTTAAGAAAACACATATTGATCTCTACTCCACACTAGACTTCTACACCCGGAATAGTTGACATGCATAAGTACAATTTTTCATGTTTCCCTTTAAAAAAAAAATAAAAAAGTAAATTCTTGTTTGAAATAGAAAAAAAATGGCTTGTCTTTTTAGAATAGGTGAGAATTCTTCAGTGTTATCTAATAGTGTTTTGAAGAACAATTGAAACCGAAAAATATTATAGTATGCATAAGAACAGTGTCTTCATCCCTACACAGAATTTGCCAAGAAAAAATATTTTTGAGAAGCAGGTTCTGAAACATGTAAAACGCTCCCTGTCTTAAATCCTTTGCTAGTCACAACTTTTAGGAACCAGGAATTGCAATTAAAAGTAAAAAGGAAACTCTAATTGTCAATCTCCGGCAAGCCTAAACCCAAATCATCCATTTGTTTATCATGACAAGAAAAGGGCAACAATAAAAAATAAAGCTCGAGAGATTTGGAAGCTGGACTCCAGCATTTGCTATCTTTGCATTGCAAAGAAACCAACAACAACATAAAATAATACTAATAAGTTCGGCATCATATTTTTCTCACTCACCTCGGTTTTCGAACAGCCAAACAAGTTCAAGAAAGACTGAAAGCGAATTTAACTTGAACAGTGTAACAGAGCTCATGGAGTTAAAATCTCTAAACGGGCAAGGCTTGGTGATGAAATCGCTTTACCTAAAAGAAATTTCAGGATCAATAGATACGGAGACAGACATAATTGATTACAACTTACAAGACTTCGATTTTTGCGAAATTAACACAATAAGCGAAACAAAACTAAGGAGAGAGAGAATCGTAGCGAAAACGCTAAATTTCAATACGAGTGAGAGCAAGAGTTCCAAAAATCAAGCTAGTTGTAAATAACCGGCCAATCTAGTTGAAACTCTCGTTTTTAGGGTTTTATGGTTTGTGGAAAGAAAGAGTGAATGATTCTCACCAGCAACAATGACAAAGGAAACTCTCATTGGGCTCGGCGGTGCTCATATATAAGTTGCTTTATGGTTGGGCTCTACAGAACACAGATTACGGCGACAGTTCCTTCTCCCTACTATAAGAGCTCTTATAGCGGCGACTATTTCCTTCCCGCGGAGTTAAATGTTAATTACCGACCATTTACAGACCAATGTTGATGAGCAGTACCCGAGTTAAGAATTTTTTGGTCGCGATTCTAGATCATTTTCATGGTAATTTATTTTTTGGTGAGTTGCGGTCGTGAGTGGTCGGTAATTTTGGCTAATTCGCTAATTTGCAGTTAATTTCTGACCAAGTGATCGACCAAGTATGGTCGTCTTTGGTCGGAAATTTTCTTTTGACCAAGCCGCCCTTTTTGGTCAAATAGTTTGTGATTTGGTCGGTAATTACTTGACCAATATTTTAAATCGACAGGCTGGTCGATAATACGGTTTTTAGTAGTGTCAAGTTCCACGAGTAAGTGACAAGCTTTGCCAAAAACAAGTCAATAAGGAGATATTACAATGGGTATCTTATATGCAGTCTGATACGCCCAAAGCCCATCTTCTAATCTCAATGCCCAGTCTTTTCTATTTATGCTAACCATTTTCTCTAAAATTCTTTTGATTTCTCGGTGAGTAATCTCTACTTGACCGTTCGATTGGGGGTGATATGCCAAAGCCTTTTTCACTACTTCTTTCAATGTAGGATTCAATCTTCGTTGGTCCTCAACAATGGGTTTTGTATCATCTTACATGAGAATTTTATGCATGAATACCGAAGGGCTAATTTCCTTAATGTCATCAATAAACCATGCAAAGCTCCAATATTTCTCTTCAATACAAGTAAGAGCTCCTTCTCCTTCTCATCGTTCAAAGCAGCTAAGATTATCACTGGTTAGTACTATTTTCACCCAAAAATGCATAGCGAAGATGTGTAGGAAGCTCTTTCAACACTAATCCATCTGGAGTTATAGGATCTTCCTCTATAACCACCGCTTCTTCACTTTCCTCAAGAGTCAAAATAGTTTCAACTAAAGCCAGATTAGAAACTACTTGTTCGTTTTTCAATTCTTCAGTAGAGAGCGAACGAATTAGACGCTCTTCAAGCATATCTTTGTCCATATACTCATGCATCAACCCATCCCTTGAAGGTATCAACGAATCAATTCTCATACATGTGGATTTATCATCATCGAAAAATTTGAAACTCTTATACAAATTAAACTTAACTTGATCATCACTAGTCTTAGAGTTAATTCTCCATCTTTCACATCTATTAAAGCTTGTCCAATTGCTAAAAATGGCCTACCCAATATCAAAGGTGCCTCTTTGTCCTCCTCCATGTCCAAGATGACAAAATCAACTAGGAAAATGGATTTATCTACTTTCACAAGCACATTTTCAATTATACCTTGTGGGTAAGTCAAAGAACGATTAGCCATTTGAAGAGATAAAGCAGTAGGAGTAGGTTCACCTAGATTCAACTTCTTCACCATAGATAACGACATAAGAATAATACTGGCCCCCAAGTCACACAAGGCTTTCTTAAATGTGTGCTAACCTATTACACATGGAATGGTGAAACTACTAGGATCTCTTAGCTTTTCTGGGAGTTTTCTCTTAATAATGGCACTACAATTCGCTATAGACTGACTGTCTTAATTGAATCCAATTTATTCTTATTGCTCATGATCTCTTTCATAAATTTCACATAGTTCAGCATTTGATCAAGGGCATCTGCAAATGGTATGTTAACTTCCAATTTCTTAAAGATGTTAAGAAATTTGGCGAATTATGCATCGAGCTTGGCTTTTCTAAATATTCGAGGGAAGGGTAAGGGTGGAGTGTAAATGGGAGGACTGTCAGGAAAAGTGACTCTTCCAGGAACAACCTCGTCTTGCTTTTGTTTCTTTTCTTTGTTATCCACCTTCATCTCTTCTTGATTAATTATAGTACTAGCCTTCCTTTTCATTCTCAACATTCTTCTTCTCAACTTCAACTTATTGCTTCACCTCCTTGGAATCATTAAGCTCTCTTCCACTCCTAAGAGTAATAGCCATACACTCTTTGGGATTTTTCTCTGTGTCACTTGGAAAGGACTTTGAAGAACTTTGTTTGAAAGATTGGGCTATTTTCCCCATTTGAGTTTCTAAACTCTTCAAGATCACATTAAAGCTTGTTTGATTTGTCTCCATATTCCTCATACAAGTGCCCATAGTTGATTGAATGTTCTCCAAGTTCTTCATTAAACTACCCATGTTAGCTTAACCATTTTCCAATTGAGTGATTTGACTATCATTGCTCTTCTTCATGTCATTTATCACAAGTAAGAGTTCATGAAAACCGGGTTGTCTTGCATTCCCTTGATAGTTGTTTCAGCTCCATGATTTTAGCGGGAGGTTCGTAGTGGTGCTCAACTAGTGGGGTTCATGGGGAACTATAGCTTGATTCTCATACGATAAGTTCTCATGGTTCCTCAATCCCGGGTGGTAATGAGAAGGTAAATTGTTGTTAGGCCAAAACGTATAGCCTCAGTTGCTCACATAATTTGCTTCCTCCACTTGGAATGGGGTATTGGCCATCATTGCCCCTTGTGCTTGCATATAAGCAATCTGACCAATTGTTGGCTCCATTGGAGTTTGTTGATTCAACTTTGTCATTAATGCATCAAATTTAGCTTCTAATGATGACATTCTATCTAAATCCAAGATACCTTCTTTCTTACTTCCAATACTTCTTTCCGAAGGCACTTGATAATTATTCTTCGCTAACTCTTCAAATAATTATTTGGCTTCCTTTGCGGCCTTTATTGTAATTGATTCTCCACAAGCCGTGTCTACCAATGCTCTTATCAAATAATTGAGACCATTGTAAAAAGTTTGTACTTGGGCACTTAGGTCATACCCACGTAGTGGGCATTTTCTCAATAACTCTCTAAATCTATCCCAAGCATCATATAATGTCTCTTGGCCACCTTGATGAAACTGAGTAATTTATACCCTAAGTTGTGAAATGAGCTAGGGTGGGAAATTTTTTGTTAAGAAGACTTCAACCAATTCCCCCCATCTTTTGATAGAACCAGGCATCAAGTTGTGAAACCAACTCCTCGCCTTATCCCTAAGAGAAAATAGGAAAAGCTTCAACTTAATGACATCATGATCCACCCATTCATCTTGATTGTACCACACAACTCAAGGAAATTAGAAGGGTGTCCATTGGGATCCTTTGAAGGATTACCCCCAAATTGTTATTGTTGAACCATAGAAATTAGAGCAGGCTTCAGCTCAAAGTTGTTTACATTTAACAATGGTCTCCAACAATCTCCTAATGTCAGTTCTCTCATTCCAGGCATCTCATTCTGGTCACTATATCTATCACTGTTATTCTTTTCCATTCTAATAGTATCTACCTGATTGACTAATTTTTTTACATAGACCAAAACTGACTGATTCTTGACATCATTACCAAAAACTTCTTTAATCTTCAGCAATTATGCCAAAAACTTGTTTACAACATTTATAGATACTGTTTTCTAATGTATATAAAATAATATGCATTTTAAAATTGATTTTGGTCTAAATCACTGCAAGTGCATAGATCATACAAGTAATAAAGTGGATTTAAAGTCCAGTATCATTCCCACGAGGATTGATTTGAAAATCTAATGATCAACTACCCCTGCTACTCAAGATAGTCACTATTTGAACAATTGTTTTGATATAATTTTTCAACTAACTAAATTGACAATGATTATAATACTTTTTGTTTAGTTTTCTCCATTTGAAAAGAAATTAAAAATAAATGAATCAGAGATTTCACTAAATTGAAACAACACTAAGAAATGAACCAGTGCTCTGATTATCAATTTTCAATAAGTTCAAAAACAAATTAGTTATGGTTCTGAATTCTAGACTTGTCCAAGAGAAGTGTAGTATAGCCTTGGAAATCTCCTGACACTATACATTTCCCTAATTAAGAGACCATATTCCTAAACCAGGTCAATGGGCCTAATTAGTTACTTGTAAGAATTGACTCTCTTTAAGATCTGGCTTTTTTTCCTTTCTAGTACTTCATAACCATTTCTTAGGACTCAAAACTGCTTGTCCCCATAGACAGGGTAACACAAGCCTTCTCCAATTCAATTGATACCTCAATATACAATTCATTAGAATGCTCTTTCTCCTAGATTAGAATCTAAGCTAACATGGGATCAAGATTATTCTGCCAAATTGAGATGAAACCTTTAATGGTAAAATATGATATCTCAGCAAATTGTACTAACACAGGTAGTAAAAATTATTGTGAAGCATCAAAATTACACTTAAAGTACATTAGTTCATTGAATATCAATGAAATATACCCCCAGGTGACTACTCTTTGCTCTCAGGTAATCCATCTCTATGTCACTCGGAGGGATCCTGGAAATCAGAGCAAGGATACAACTCTTTCAAGGTATAAACCAATGATATTCAGAGCAACTCAATACAAAAGCAATACCAATTAGATCAATCCAGTGTTCATACCCACAACTTCAGTGAATAACACAAATGATACTCAAAACACAAATTCCTTCCCAAAGGGAGCTGAGCCTTTCAAATCTGGATCACAATGACTAGTTGATCAAACAAATTCATTGAAATTTCAATCAAAACTAAAATCAAATGAATTCCATAAAATTTCTAGATTCCATCAAAGTGAGCATAGTGAGAAAACTAGATAGAAACATTGTCTGAGTTCCTATGATTCGCATCGGATCAATTATACGATTACAAAAAGAAAAATAAATAAAAGAAAGATAAAATATATACAATAGGACTTCAGTCCTTCCCTATAATGTTTAGGGTTATATCCAAAACTGCTCATTATACCTTCAGCTTTTCTATTTATAGGGTTATTAAATACTGGGCCTAAATTCGAGGTAGAAAATGTGGATTCCCATGTAGGCCCAGTGAGTGTCTTTGTCGCGATAATTTTTGTCTATATCGTGACATTTCAGCTCATTTGTGTGTCTTGAGGCTTTGTTGTGGCTCTATCGCAACATTTATGCTTGGCATTCCTTTTGATTTATTGTCGTGATATAACATTCTGATGTCACGACAAAATTTCAGTAGATATCTCCATTATTTTCTTCATGATTGTTGTAGCAAAGTAGGAATTGTTGTGACAATGTTTTTAGCCTTTTCCTTGAATTGTGTCGTTACACACTTTGGAAATGTCGTGACATAGTTTAGTTGAATTTGTCTTGTGATTGTCACGACATAAGTTTCTAATGTTACGACATGATTTCCATACCTTACAGTGTTAGTCTCTGAACGGTTTTACATAAAAACTCTTGTTGCAATAATATTTTCAAACTCTTGCAAGCTTCTGTCGCGACTAAGTTCGCTTGTGTCGTGACAAAATTTCTTCCTTTTGCAATTTTTTTATGTTGCGACAATTAATTTTTATGTCACGACATTATTTCAGTGTGTCTTCATTGATTTCTCTTTTCATTTGTCGTGACAGAGTTTTAAATGTTGTGACAAAGTTTTTCTACCATGTTCCCTATTCTTTGTCACAACAGAGTTATCAGGTGTCTCGACATTCTTCTTGCCTCTCATCCTCAATTTTGTTGCAATAGTCATTTCCATGTTGCGACAAAATTCTTGTGCCTCTTCAGGAGATCTTCTCATGCAATGTCGCAACCGAGTTGTGAAATGTCTCGACAATACTTCTACTTTCATACGTCCATTGTGTTGTGACATTCATTTATGTGTTGAGACATGTTCTTGTACTTCTTCTCGTATTAAGTCGCGACAAAGTTGTGAAATGTCAAGACATTCTTTCAACTGTCATCTTACACTTTGCTTTGTCTTTGTTGCAACACAATTCTACTTGTTGCGACAGACTTCTGCAAGTTGCCTTGGGGTTTTGTCGCAACAATGTTGTAATTATGTCGCGATATTTTTCATTTTGTTACCTTAGCCATTTATGCTGTTTTTTCCACTCTTTTCGCTTCTTTTGCATTAAAACCCTGCAAAACGTAAATCTAGTGATGATTACATAATTCATCATTAAATTAGACCTGAAACTCTCAAATATGCCTTAACAATGGGCTTAAAAATGGATGAGTTTTAGACTCATCAAAATCCCCCAAACTTAAAGTTTTGCTTGTCCCAAGCAAAGAAAAGAAAATTTTTTTTTTACTGAAACAATTCAACTTTTATTTTTAAGTACATTTTTCTGTTTTGTATCAAACATCTTTTTTCTTAATATCCACAAATCAGTCTAAATACAGAATAGATGTAATATCATCTTTGAACAAGTTTCAAATCAAGAATGAAGAAGATTTTCAATTAATTTCACTAAAAGAAAACAGATAATTCATGTAATGTAAACAAATTAATCATTACCTTGGATCAGTGAGTGTGTGATGGTCTTCCCTCTTTTTCAATTTGAAAAATTAGTTAATCTTCTAAGATACTATTCAGATAATCAACTTCTCCCTGGTTTTCTAAAGTCCCATAGGCTTGTTGGTCATATGATTTTTCACTAATGTAGGCAATCTCAACCTTCAAGATCAGATAGGTCTTTTAGGCTTGTAATGTGTGGTTTAGGTATTTGGGTAGACAAATGGACATTTCAGGTTCAAGTTTACCCAAATTTCACATACAACTCAACATCTTTGCCTTCACTCTTCATCCTTACACTTTCTACTATCATTGACTTTTAAACTCCTCCAAACTTGGTTGGGTGCTTCATTTTGCATACTCTTTATTGTGCTAATTCTCCTGAACACATTCATAATTCAAATATAGTTCTTCAAACTGGAGATTTTTCATTTTTCATTTTACTTCAAGGTTTATTGGAATGGTGCTATGTTTTGCCCTTTTAAGGTTTTTATCACCCTTAGAGAGCTTTAGGTTAGCAACTCCCATACCAGTTGGCATTAAGGTACTAGGTGTTGAAACACCTCTAAGAACTTAATTGCTCAAAGGAGGAAGGCTACAAGACAAAACTCATTCCACCTTGATACTTGATATTTCCACAACTTCTTTTGTTCATTTCTTTTCTCTTTCTTCATCTCAATTGATTTTCCTCCTTTATTATCTGTCCTTCTTCACATTAAAAAAATTCTTACTCCCTCAAACTTGCTCCTTGGCTACTTCTTTTGTACTTGTAATGAAATTTGGGCAAACTATATGTTATTTTCTACAGGATTAGATTTCAGAGGGGTTTTTGGCTTTTCATTTTCTTATTGATGATGAGATTGACATTAGGCTCAAATAAGGGGCTAGTGTGTATGTGACACCCCCTATCTCGGGGGTCCCGCTGACAACCTATCAACCTATGAAAACCAGTGGGTGTCGGGTAACCCGACGCCTCAACATCATGTCCCATTTATCGGGATCCATAATTTAACAAAAAATCGGACAGAGTCTCCTCTGTATGGAAAGCTCTATCTAAAATACAACCCATATAACAATACATCACATGACCCATCCAGGCTCAATATACCACAATGGGTCATTCATGAGTCATAACGACCACTCAGCGCTATTCAACCTTACCCTAAATACTATACATGCAGCTATGTAGTTATATGTTTACAAGAGTTTAATTATACACTATTATACAAAATGATATATTAAAACGATCGTTCTAATATACATATACAAAATATGGTCGAAAGCCACATCCGACTTTCTTCATATGTGTGTCCCGAATGCGAGTTAGCCGCCTGCACCTGACTTGTACCTGAAAGGGGGGTCCCACGACGGGGTGAGCAAAGCCTAGCAGCGATAATCTCCTATAAGGGTTACTCCCCACCTAGAATTATCTTCACAATGATCAATCAGCCCATACACATCCAAGTGAAAATGTCTACATGAATGGCGTATGTGCATGAAATCTTCATGCCCATATCTGGTGCTCATCAACTCCCTACGCTGCACTTTGTATGCCAGTGTGACAACCTTATTTGGTAGTACGATGACATACATATACCCAGGCCACTTTACTTAGGCTCACCAGTACATAATGCAAGTTACATTGGGCAACTAATCTTGAGTCAATCCCGACTCCTATCACACAACTCGAAGTCTATGTGATAACCATGATCGTGTGTCTTCTTTGGGTAACAAAACTTTTCGGCTTACGCCATGGGTCTCCTACACCCATGCATACAGAACTTTTTGGATCACATCGTGGGTCTCTTACACCCATGTTCAGACTTTTCACTGAGGATTCGCGACCTTCTTGCCGTAACACACATTATTTATATTTCTTTTTATTTTTAAGCGATGAAACATTTATTGGGCGTAGTCGAAATACGAGAGCTCACTACTACCAATTCATCAGCATTGATGGATGGCCATACCCATGCCTGAGAAACACCCGATATCGTGTCCTTGTGCGCCTTCGGCCTGAATGTCATTTCAGCCGCTGTATGGCCCACCATGCATAATAAGAGCTACATGCAATATTTATAAATTTTAAATAATTATATTTCCTACATATAATTTCCATTTATCACAACTTCCATGTTAATACATCACGCAAGCACATATTAACATGAATTTTTACATGTAACAGCATATTATTTATTTTTTCCAACAATACACATAAAATGGTCCAAATCTCAGACCCATAAAAAATATGGCACCTTTTGGTCCCTTCACGGTTCGTCACCGAATTATTGTGATACTAAAACACACCACCAAACCCGAAGACATCAGTCCTAGGATTAAAACAAACCCGAGCCAGGTCGAGATTGCCTAAAAAGCAGGTCAAAGTGCGACCCAAGGCACTCTGGTAATTTTGAAAATTCATCCAGGTATCAGAAAGCAGTCCCAAAAATTCTAAAATTTCTTTTCAGTCCCAAATTTTTGGGTGAAGAGTGCGCCTCTTACGGCCTCTAAAACCTCGAAAGCAATTAAATGACCTTTAGAGAAATTTAGGAAAACAATAACAGGAAAATTCCACCTGTGAGTTTGACAAAACTCCAAGATTTTGGTACCCATGCGCAGCTCTCGATGCATAGACCGACTTTGCCTTTTACTCCGATGAAAACCTACAGTCCAATTTTAGTAGATCTTAGAGAGAAGTTTCTCCCTCTACTTTTCTCCTTTCTCTCTCTCTCTCTCTCTCTCTCTCTCTCTCTTCTCTCATCCCCACACTCACTCTCTGTCGTTTCTCTCTTTCTTTTCTTTTGACTTTCCTTTTTTTTTTAATTTCCTTTTCTTTTCTTTTTATTTTATTTTTTCTTTTCCTTATTTTTCTTGTTTTATCTTCCATTATTTCCTCACTTGACACTTGGCTCGATAGCAGTCCATTCCACCACAATTGCACCAGTATCATGCCATGTGTCACCCGACACTCGATGCCTCGAAAAAAGTGAAATTATGGTTATCTCGGAATTCGATGAAATTCGACGGGTTAATTAGATTTCGCAAGACGAATTCAATGGCGAATCCGTTTCGTCATCCGAGATTTAGAAAATTTCCGGTTTTCAATCGAAATTACCGTTTTACCGTTTCGAAAATTGAATTTTTTAGTTTTACATTCTTCTCACGCTGCAATTTCGGTCCCGAAGTTCACACACACTGCCACACACAATCACATTCATATCCTACAAAATCGAATAATACTCTTGCCCATAGGCGCGGAATAGAAACATACCACGAAGAATCGGTGATCTACCGATGACTCGGTCACGGGGTATCACGGCGTGAACACGCCCTGAGTCCACAGTCGAACCACAGGAACTCGTCCTGCGACCTTAACCCTTACGCACTGGTCCATGTGGCCCATTTAGCAGTAATGGAGTTAGCATGCGATATGGCCCAGAATTGATACCGTTCCACAGCCCCGGAAGCTAGGTTAGGAGGAACAAGTGTGTCCGCGCCCTATCCCGCGATGGCTGGGGCTGTGATCCCATAATTCCGGGATCCTTGCCAATGAGGGCAATTTCGCCTCATATGTCCAAGTTGATGGCAATGGTAGCATGTCATCTACCCTATCACATTAGAAACTGAACTAGAAGCCTTAATACGATAGTGAAATGGCCTTGTCATAAATCCTTGCAAGCAGAGTCTTCTAGCTGCCTAGAGCCCTAGAGAAGATAGACTCTCCTTCATTTTCTTACTAGCACCCGCATCCTGGATGTTCTGTGCACCCTCTATCTCTCTCTCTATGGCCATAGCAGTTCTAACCATAAAGTCCATGTCTTGTAGATGCGGAGGGTATCTTTTGAATGGACAGCTTGGAATTGTATCTTGATTACCGCACCGCCGTGTGGCGACACATGATATCCGGCGTGCCAGCTGGTGAACGTTTACGTATTTGAGCCTGATCATGTTTCCTTGCTTCAACTCAGAAACTCCGAGCTTTTGCATGCTCCCGGCGATCTTTGAAAAACTTACCCATGAAGAGCTTTTTAAACTCTCCCCATGTCATCGTCTCAGGATCCTTCGAGACTCTAACCCAATCCCACCATATCACAGGACTCACCCTTTGCTTGAAATGAAACGGCTAGCTAATCCTCGGCATCGAGAGGTAATCTCCGCAACCTCTAAAATCCTCTCCACATCGAGACAATGATATTCTACTTTGGATCCCTATTGAATGTTAAGGATGATGTGATATAAACCGTTGGAGGTTACTTTTCTTCACCTTATATGACGTGTTATGATTGCACCTGCCCATCTAAGATGGTCAAGCTAAGTGTGATGCATTGCTCTTCATTTATCACATTAGTGGTGCATAATGCCAAACACTAATAAATAACCATTCCTACGTAATCATAAACCTTATGCTCTGTTACTAATCAGGTTTATGCCCATCAAGCCCTAGGTAATCGTAAACCTAAGCTTAGATACCAAGGCTGTGGCACGCCCAGTCGGGCGTCCGTTGTAACGTGACACTACTTGAGCCAGATGGGTGTTGGGTGACTGACATTTACCCGTCATGTCTCATTTATCCGGGATCCATAATTTAACAAAAAAATCAGATAGTGTCTGCACTACATGCTGAGCTCTATCAAAAATACAACTGTATAACAATACATCACGCAGCCCATCCGAGCTCAATATAACACCTTGGGTCGTTCATGTGATCATAAATGACCACTCATTTACCCATTCAACCATACCACGAATCTATACATGTGAAACTATGTAGTGATATGTTTACAAAGTTTAATTCCCATACACTCTTATACAAAATGATATATTAAAGCGATCGTTCCCAATATACACATATACAAATATGGTGAAAGCCACATCCGGCTTTCTTCATGTGTGTGATCAGTCTTGGTTGCGCCGCTCACATTTGTACCTAAAGGGGCGGGGCGAGAGATCCATGGCGGGGTGAGCAAAGCCCGGTAGTGATAATCTCCTACAAGGTTATTCCCACCTTGGTTCTCATGCAATGATCAAACCAAGCCCCTACACATCCAAGTGATATCTTCATGGGATATGTATGTCGCTGAATGGAATATCTTCATGCCTTATCCGAGTCTCATCGACTTCCTTATACACGCCTATGCTAGAATTAGTGACAGCGATAACTGGTAGTACCAATGACACACATATCAGGCCCATACCCGGCTCACGTTACCCAATGCAAGTGCCAATGGGCAACTAATCTCGAGTCAATCCACGATGCTGTGCTAAATCGAAGTTTATGCTTATTTGATAACCATGACCGTGTATCTTCTTTGGGCGGCTGAAATTTTTCGAAACTTACGCCGCGGGTCTCTTTACACTCCTTACCAGGAAGCTTCGGATGCGCGGGTCTCTCTTACACCTATGTTCCAGGCTTTTCATCTGAGGGGATTAACGACCCCCTTCTTGCTCTGTCCAACGCACATTATTTATATTTCTTTTTATATTTTAAACCATGAGACATTTATTAGACATCCTCCAAAGTACGAGCTCACTACCCATTCATCAACACTGATGATGGATGACCCTTGTGCACACCCAATATGTTGATGTCTTGTGCATGAAATCTGAATATGTAGATTTACCGTATATATCATGCTACATGCATATTAAGGCTACATGCAACATTTATATAAATTTCAAATAATTATATTTCTAAATATAATTTCCATTTATCACAACTTCCATGTTAATATATCACACCTGGCTTACATAATAACATAAATTTTTACACAATAGCATATTATTTATTTTCCAACGTGCATAAAATATGGTCCCAAATCTCGGACCCATATAAAACACCTCTTGAAATTCCCTTCACGGTTTATCCACTTCCGGAATTATTGTGATATCAAAACACACCCTGAAAACCGAAGACATCCAATCAGGGGATTAGAGCAGAGCCAGACAATCTAAATTGCCACAGAGAAAGCGGTCCCAAAATTCATGATGTCAAAATAGTCGAAAATTCGATCAAGACTGACCGAAAATAGTCGAGAAAAGTCATTTCGAACTATTGAACAGTCCAAAAATTCCTATAGAGATTCCACTACACTCAATCCCGAATTTGGGCGAAATTCTGACCTCTCCCGACCTCTAAAGAAAACCTCAAGCCATTAAATGACATTTAGGATAAAATAACCAAAGTAAGAAAATTCCCTACCTGAACGGAGTTTGGCGAAGAACTCGAATTTTGAATACCCCGCAGCGTAGCTCGATGTGAGCGGGCTTTGCCTTTTACGCCAACGAAAACCTACGGTCCGATTTTCGTAGATCTTAAAGAGAAGTTTCTCTCTCTACTTTTCTCCTTTCTTTCTCTCTCTCTCATCTCTCATCTCTCATCTCCACGCTCACTTTCTGTCGTTTCTCTCTTTCTTTTCTTTTGACTTTCTTTTTTTCTTATTTCCTTTTCTTTTCTTTTCTTTTTATTTTTTTTCTTTTCCTTAATTTTTTTTTCTTGTTTTATATTTCCCATTATTTCCTCCACTTGACACTTGACTCAATGTGAGTCACTCACACAAGTGCACCACATGTCATGCCATGTGTCACCTGACACCCGATACCTCGAAAAACGTGAAATTCCGCATGTCTTGAAATCCGATGAAATTCGAAGGGTTAACTAGATTTCGCGAGACCAATTCAATGGTGAAGTCCGTTTCGTCATCCAAGATCTAGAAAATTTTCGGTTTTCTACTGAAATTACCGTTTTACCATTTTTAAGAAAAAATGAATTTTTCCTGGGTTTTATAGTGTATTGATTAGTACCCAAATAGTGCAATAATGAGCCTTGTTTATCACAGGTTTTATTCGCTTTTTGTGTACTAATCAACTTCAATAACTCATTTGACATATTTCAGGAGTCTAAACTTGCTCTTGATCGTATTTTGTATTATTTGGGTAAAAGTCTTGGGGTCGAAAGCCTCATGATTCCTCGATTTTGACGAGCAATGAACTTGTTGGGTCGAAGACTCATGATCAAATCATGGTGCTGGAAGTCGGATGAATTTATTGAAAGATTGAAGGAGGAGCAAGCGCCAGAAATTTTTGGGGGTTGAAAAATTTGGCAACCTACAAATTTCGCAGGTTGCCAATTTTTCCTGACACTACCGAGCAACACTCATGCATGCTTGCTATCTTGCTTTTTGATCACTTGTTGGTGGTTTATATGAGTTTACCCTTATTTAATTTTGAGTTCTTAAGCACACTTTTGTAATTTCCTCTTTACTGAGCCTATATAAGCTCAACCATGCTTGTAATCAAATCAACTCATATCATTCAATCGTGGAGTGTGGCAATACAGAAGCTTCCCCTCCTTTCCTATTTGTGGTGAAATTTTCTCTCTTACCAGCTTTTACTTTCTTGCATTTTCTTGGTAACAAACTACCTTGATGACAAATCAAGGGATGCCTTTAGCTCTAATTTTCCACGATCCTTGAAGGGAAGGCCCTTTAGGTGTTGTTTTTTAGGTTTTTAAGCGCATGTGTTTCTCATGTTACGCATGTTTGCATTTTAGAATATTGTTTTTCACGGGTTAAAATCTCTCTTAGCATACTCTCTTTAATGTATGTTTGGCAAGCTTTTTTTGGGTTCAATGGATACTTTCTTACTGCGATCCATTGAGGCTTAGTTAGTTGTCTCCTGATAGTTATCGTGGGGTAGGGTTTTTGAGATGTGTTTTAACTATTAGGGACATTTTTGCCTAATGAAATGTTATCTTTCAAAAAGGAAAGCTCTTATGTCTTTTTGAGTTTTTAAAGCTAAAAGGATCGGATTCGAGGACTATATATTGTGTTTAAATGCTAGGAGATAGACAGAGTACATGTTGTGGTTAGCAGAACACTAAATAAACCCGATGGCCCGAGACTTTGAGATTTCTCTTTATTTCACTTGATTATTTGGTTTTTCAACCATTCACCTGCTTGTTTCCACACCCTTTTAATCCGGAGAAAACACCATTTTCAATGCTGCTTTGTAACCCACCTCTCTCACGAAGAAAACGCATCACGTGTTAGACCACAGAGCCACTATAGCCCGTTGAAAACTCACGTCGGTAGTAAGGAATCTGGGTTATAAATTTTGTTGATTAGAACACCTACGAGTTGAGCCGCGAATCAATTGGCGGCAGATTGCGAAATGGATGGTGCCCTAGTGGAAGAAAAGCGAGTGAACTTGTGATTCATCACAGAAGTATTGGTGCTATCTCATTTCTTGTTGATTTTTATTCGTTTTTCCCCACTTTCGGCTGTGGGGGTGAGGATTTTCCCTTTATAAGAGGAGTTTGAAGACTTCCACATGCGGTATTAATATTATTTTTGATTTAGCTAACCAATATGCTTTGTTGGTCCAGTTTTGACAGTTTCTTGCTTGTGGGTGGCGATCCCTTAGCAGTTTATGCGTGGAATGAAGCTGCTGCGGGCCCAGATTGGAGAGGCTAGGTGCTTAGTTGTGAGAGAAGGTTGTGAAGTTAGCTACACAGTCGGATGGAGACTCCTTTGAGGCATGTGCGAGCCCCGACGGGGTTCATCGGGAACCCAATGCCTATAGATCAATGAGGGATCACATTCATCCACCAAGGGTGAGTGCACCCTCATACATAATACCCCTCTGCGGGAGGATGTAAGCGGTGGGGACCTATTTGGTGCCACATACGTCATGTGGTATGGAAAGCGAAGTCATGCAGCGTATTCGGAGTTTGAGGGGTTTGACTTTCATGGAAGGTGCATTAGATATGGACTTGCTCAAGATAAAGGCTTTCCCTTTGACACTCAAAGATAAAGCCAACATTTGGCTTAATTCACTAAGGCCAAGGACCATGAGGAGCTGGTAGGCTGTGTGTGGTGAAGAAGTTCTTAGGTGCTCCTTAAGACCAACAGGCAGAGGGAAGATCTACTTTACCGCTGATCATGGCGGTGAAAGATTTTATCAATGCTGGGAAGAATTTATGGAGACCATCGGTGCATTCCCTCATCATGGCTTTTGATACATGGATCTTTGGTGAACCATTTCTATATGATGGAATGTCCCTTTAGATGGTAATACGGAGACCATGTGTGGAGGACTTCCTTAAGCAAGATATCTGATGAAGCCATGGACTTTTTTGAACTTCACGTGAGCTAAGCCAAGACGTGGATGGGCTTTGGCAGATCAAGGGAGGTAGGATGGAAACCAACGGTAAACCCGGGGGCATTTATGCAACGGAGGAGGGTGGAATAAAGAGCTAAGCTATACCCTAGAAATAGAAGGATGTTGGAAGCGAGAGAAACCACCGGGAGGTTCGGGCGAGTAGCAGGCATCGATGCCTACGCCAACCATGTTTTAAATTGTCAATCCCTAGTCATCAGGAGGCCTTGTCCCAATTTTCCTCAGGTAAGAGGAAATGATGGTTTGAATACAAATGTTGTAGGCGAGAAATAGGCCTGTGATGCCAGAATGGTGCTTGCCCATAAGTATTTGGAAGAACCACCCTGACTTGGCAAAAGCACAAGCCTGTATGTTCCTCAGGCTTTATCGCGACTGACATTATGGGTCAGTTCTCGGCGGTAGCCACAAACTATCACACCGGTGGAGCGGCTATCGTGAATTTGAAGAAGCGGTGGTGGGAATTTGTGGAGGCAAAAACTATCAATGCTGAGATAAACCAAGAATAGAAAAGGTAGAAAGCTCCATAGACAAAGGATTGAAGGGCTTCACCCAAAGCTAAATGTCAGGAAACTTGATACCCTGCGGTCATCCATCGGTAGCTTGAACAATCAGCGGCCAGTGCGAGGAGAAAGGGAGGTTTCCCTTCCCAGGACAACGCGATCGAGGGGAGTACGCATGAACTGGGCTTTCTCGGCGAGCTGCACCAAAATGGATGGAAGTCCAAACCATTATCACTTTAAGTGGTAAGGAAATTGACCGGCCGGTGTCGAGCACATGAAAAAACTGAGGAGAACGGGAGGAGGAACTGAGACACATAATCATCGGAGAAGATTAGTGAAAGAGGCATGCCCCCGCCCTTTCCCGAGCAAGGAAGAAAAAGAAGACTTCCTAAACAGAAGGCATCCTGGAAGTGTTGAAGAACTGGAAGTCAAGGTTAACATTCAGCGCTTGATATGATCAAGAGCAAGTTCCGACTTATGCTAAATTTCTAAAAGGACTTGTGCCTTTTTACATCAAAAGGGTTGGGCAGACAATAAGAAGGCCTTCTGTTGAACAAATTGACTCAATAAATCGGTGTAGCTTGTTGGAGTACAAGACCGGGATCCCCCACCATCTGGGATCAACATTAGGGGGACACATAGACAAGTATGCTTTGGTTGGGCTTCTGGTGTCAACAGCCTACGGCCCGTACTCAGTGCCTGGCCGAGTTAGGTTTGGGGAGGCGAAGCTACGATATCTGCCACACATCAGCCAGCGGTCGATCGGTAATACAGAAAGGGGATAGTTGAGATGTCATGGTAAAGGTGGATAACTTCTATTATCCGGTAGATTTTGTGGTTCTTGATACAGAACCAATGGCAGAGAGCACTCTGAAGTGCTATCATACTTGGGAGGCCGTTTTGCCGGCTAAATCTTGCCAATCAAGCTATGGCAGGAATGGGGTTATCACGACTCACCTTTAACTTTGGCTGCTTGACTTTGGAGCTCAACATTTTCATTTGAGTATGAGGATAAATGGTGGAGGACAAGGAATGAGTCGGAAGGGAGTACGCCTAAATTGGCACAGAGTGAAGGGAGAGTATTGATATTCACAAGCTGCAAAAAGAATTAATTGAGAGAACGAAGCGGATTGATGAAGGGGTCCATTACATCGATCGCCTCCACGCGATCTTTCATGCCGCAGGCACCACGAATGACGCGATATGACATCGGGGAGGCGAAGTTGGTTCATTGCCGGTACACCTCACCCATGAAGCATGGGAGAGGGGCACTCCCTCCTCCTTGATCCCATGAGACCTCTTTTCGGCATCTGAAGGGAGTGGTTCCTGTGAGGACTTGAAACCACTCAAATTTAGTTATATTTTTGTTTTGTTTTTATTTCAATTTTTAAATTAAGTTTTCATTAGCAACTTTTAATTCCCAAATTTGAGTGAATTTTCTTTTTTTTTTTTTTTTTTTATCTAGTTTAACTTCTCATATTTTTTTGGGGTTTGTTTTGCGGGTGTTCGGTTTTGGAGAAAAATATCACGAGGATTTCTCGGGTTGTGAAAATTTGCAACTGCGAAAGGGTCTGGCTGTCTTATTCACCCTTCTCCTCCTCAACTCTTTGTATCCTGCAACCCTCCGTTTGACGTTCATGACATTAAATTTTCTAATCTTTTGAGCCAAGCAATTAATGGTCATTAAAAACCATTAATTCTCTCATCTTCCCACCTACCCCTCCTCCCCTTTATAAATCATTGTTCCATTTCATTTTTACTCACAAATCATCCTTTAGTTTTGAGAAAACATCATCTCCTCCTCTCTATTTGTTCTTCCTCAGGTCAGAGATGGCAAAACCTGAGGGGAGAGGCTTCGCTCTTGGACCACGGGTGCGCCGGGCCCCTTCTTCCCTACCCGCCGGCCTCTCTCACTAGCTACTTGCATGGCTCCTACACTGCCGACATCGTGCCGCTGTGGCTGATGAGCTTAAAGTCATCTATTTTTAGTCCATTTTCTGTTCGATTTTCATCTAGGAAATGAATAATTAATATCTGAAATATGAAGAAACTCACCAATTTTTATTAGCGAGGAAGAGAGAAGAGAGTAGAAAATCTGATGATAAGTGGAGGAAAGTGCGGTCGAATGGCGGAAGCGACGAAAACAATTGGCCTGATTCATTGATGCGGTTTTGGGGTTTGCGCGGTCGGTCGAGGTCGCGACATGTCGAAGTGAAAGAAGTCTGATTCGGTCGCGGCAGCTGGATAACAAAATATTGAAGTCACGACTTGGGGCCTTTTGAGAGAAGGCATTTGCAAGGGAAATGGTTGCGTCGCGGCCTTAGTGAAGTCGTGACATCAAGAGCAACCAGTCGAAAGCCCCAAAGAACTAAGTTGATGTCGGCGGCGAAGTTGATATCGCGACATCGATGATGGCGACGAAGTGAAATCCACGATGGCCAAGAACCATCAAGAGAAGGCCCATAAACCATAAAGGCGATGTCGCGACATGAATGTGAAATTAAAGAGCACGGACTGCTCAGTTGAAGGGTGAAAGCTTCATGGAAGTGAAATTGCGACAGAGATATCGATAGTAAGTGACATCGGGTGACGTGGGATCAGGCTGCGAACGCGAAGAGATGTCGCGACAAGATATTGAAGTCGCAACATCAAGAGCGACCAGTTGAAGCCTACAGTTCCATAAGATGAGGTCGCGACAAGAGATTGATGTCGCGACATCCAAAGACATCAGATTGAAGGCTGCAGATAGAAATAGTGAAGTCGCGACAAGATAAATGATATGCGACATCAAGAATGACAAATCAAGAAAACACATAGAGTAAGTTGATGTCGCGACGTGAGATTGATAATAGCCAGCGACATCGATGATGTGCGACAAAGGCGAAGTCGCGACTTGAGCGATGGTGGGCACAGATACACAAAATCCACAACAGGCTACATTGGGATTAGGAGGCCCAGTGGGAACCCTATAAATACGCGGCTATCGACTCTTGAAAGTAACGGTGGCCACAGACGAGAAGGTACGGATAACGAAAGCTCATTTTCTTTCTTTATTTTTTCTTTTCTTTTATTTTTCTTATTTTTTACTATTTCCGTCGTTTTAGAGCAGATTATGTTCTCGTATTTTTATTTTCGTTGTATTTTCTGAATCTGGATGTTATCGTTTGGTGAAGGCTGAATCGAGTCGATTTATTTTCAAATTACCTGGAATGTTTGAAGTTAGAACAAATTTAAGGTCGATTGTTTCCGATTTCAAATTCTGATCATTCTTATGATCAGAGGAATGCTGTATCGTGTAATTCAGTAATTGAGGAATCCAGCTTCCATTAAGTGAACATGATAGTCAGAATTTTATCTTTCACAGTAGATTGTTTCTGATGACTTATTAATTTAGGTTAATGAATTTACTTCTGGTTTTGGAGTTTTATTGTCTTGGGATCTGAATATCGGTTTTCTTAACACCTTAGATTAAGATTTGCGTCGTGCTCACGATTTCAAGGAGGGTCCTCTGAATGTGCAGGGGGAAGACATTCTGAGAGTAATGTAAATTTCTTTGAAGGTATACTGTGCGCTTTGCTATTAGGGATCTTGAGCTTTGTAAGTTCACTTAGGGCCAAATCCTCTTCTCACTTGGGGAAATCAAGAACGAGTTGAGCGAGTTATCCTATTAAACAAGCAAAGAGTTCACCTCAATTCAGATGGTAGAGGCCAATCGTGTTATTTGAGATCTAATCAGGAAGGGTTATTGTCTGTCCCAATTTCGGAGAGCGATCTAGAAGTTGTATATCCTTGCTTGATAGATAACTTGGGAGCTAAGGTTTACGATCCGTAAAATGGGTATGAAGTATTGCAAAGAAAATACCAGTTAAGGAATTCCCTTTTAAAAGTAATTTATCTAATTCACGTGTATTCGAGAGAATCGGTCATAGAATAGATAATGAGTAATGGAGTGTGGAGAATCGGTACCTTCTGGCGTATGGGCCAATTTTGAAAGCTGGCGAGTTCATCAGAAATTTTATCGAAGGAGTAACTACGAGGAATCGATGATTCACTAACTCTTTATTTCCTATTGATGTGTCCTCACGAGGATAACTAATCGATGTCGGTTCTTTTAGTAGGGATTTACTTTATTCTTTATTCTTTATCTTTGGGTATATTGGATAGTTCGGTTATTTTTCTTTTGTTCGTTTAATTTTCCGGCACCTTAATCTTTGGATCCTACTAACTCATTTGTGGTCCCAAATAGTATGGAAATTGAGTAGTCGGGATAGTTACGATTTAAGATTACGGAGATCTACGTGGGATCGATATCTGGACTTAAATCCATTTTATTACTTGTCGACCTGTGCACTTGCAGAATAGCAGACCAAAACCAAACTTTGAAAAAATGATTTACTCTAAGAGATTGTGATTTATATAATATAATATCAACAAGTTTTATGGCGCCGTTACTTGCGATTGAACAATAGATCGCCCAGGTAATGAACAATCGTAGATTTGTAGCTATGTGTGTTTTGGTTCGGTTAACAAGTTTTATGGCGCCGTTGCCGGGGATTAGTTAATAGTCCTTTGGTGATAACGTCATAATCTTGCATGCACAACTAATGCATAAATGTGCAACATGTTTTGGTCTCAACAAGTTTTATGGCGCCGTTGCCGGGGATCGAAATAATTTAAGTAAATCAATATTTAGATGAAAGAAAGAAATACTAATTTGGACATTTTTAAAAGAAAAAGATCAAAAACAGCGTTTCAAGTAGTGACTCTTGTAGCCACTTACCTTTAACAACCCATGTGAATATATTTTATGATTTGACTAATCCCATTTTTGGGAGTATGTTTTGCTTTTGAAGCTTTGATGCATAGGAAACGAGAACAACGTCCCGATTCGGTGTGCGGAAATAGAAAGGGCCGCTCGAGAAGCTTGAGAAAGACCGAGGCGAAAACTCAACCATGGCGGATGAAGGCGGGATCGAGGTTGAAATACATATAGAAAAAGCTAGAGGCCTCCGACCCTTTGATACAATGGAGGATTTAAGACCAGTGCTCACGAGGAAGAATACTCGACGTCGAGACTGACTGCGAGTAGATGCTAATAATTTTGAATTAAAGCCAGCACGTACAATGGTCCAGCAGACATCAGTTCTTGGTCATCCACTTGAAGATCAAGCAGGCACAGGAAGATTCCTCGGGATGGCCAATCTTTGATGCAAGGCTGAATGGGGTGGAGACCGGAAGTCCTTAAAGCGCATCTGTTCCCATTCTCTCTAAGAATACATTGATACATGGTATGAATCTTTACCATATGGTTACATTGATACTTGGGAGGAATTAGTAGGGCCTACTTGAGTAGATTCTTTCCCCGACCTCACCACGGAAAGAAGGAAATCGATACATTCCGGCGAGGGAAGATGAAAGCATGTATAGCTTGGGGAAAGATTCAAGCGGTTCTTGAGAAGATGTCGATGCATGGGATAGATGAAGACTCGGATGGACATTGTATATCATGCCATGAATGATATATCAAAGGGATCATTGATGCTTCATGTTGTGGAACTTGTTCAAGCGAAAAAGTCTTTGAAGAGGCAAAGTGATTGAAGATCGGCCTAAATGTAACATGAAAACTCCTTCGAGGCTTTCAGGAAACAGCGAGAGAAGGGAATCATGGAGCTAAGTAAGATGACAGCCATGGAGGCCAAGTTGGATGCCATTATGCACGGAGTTAGACAAACGAAAGAAAGACACACATCTCATGAAATAGGAGCAATTGAAAGGGAGTTAATGAAGGGAAAATCTTTGAAAGAGTAAGCGGGGACTTTATGATCATGAAAGAGGTTAATTATTTGAACAGACAAGAGCTTACCATTCAGAACCAGATCTAACTCATTTACATTATCACCCGAAGCGCTTTCCGGGGAGACCATGAGAACTTCTCGTATGATGTGGTGGGGTTTCTCAAGGCCAAAGGCGGGGCGGAGGCTCCCTCAACGAGTGTCGGCGGCGACCACGAGGTTTCCGGTGACGGCGGTAGTGAGGAAATGAACGCGAAAGCGAATCACAGGGGTCGGGGAGGAGGCCACGAATCTTTTGAGGAGCAGTCTTTGCCGAGTTTATGGGGGGATAATAAAAACATTGAACCTCAGACAAAAGTTTGGAGAATTGGAAAGCGTTTGCTACCAATTCTCGGAAATTTTAGAACAACTACCGATGCATCCACTGAAGAACACAGGCCTGAGTAGAGTGGTGGCCCCAACCATAAAGTCGAATAAAGATACGCCAGTGACACAAGGAAGAACCCAAAGCTGCATGGTTTGTCACCGGTGAGGAGTGGGAAGAGTTAGAGAGGGGAAAGAAAAGGTGACAGCGACAAAGAAGTAGCAAGACCAGAAAGGAAGAGACAACTGGAGAATGACAAAGATGGAGTAGAAAGAAGAACATCAAGGAACAAAACTGCTGGAGTCCATTTCCACCAAAGGCGTAGAAATCAAAGATGGAGCAGTTTGCAAGGTTCTTGAAAACTTTCTAGAAGGCTGGAATCGGAGTGTACCTTTGCGAAGTGGTGACTCGAGAGATGCCCTTGTATGCAAAATTTACGAGACATGCGACGAAAAGAAAAATAATAGAAGAAGGAATAGTGAATCTCTTGCCACTTGGAATGCGATGTCAGAGAAAAGACGCTACCGATAAAGATGAAGGACCGGGAGTTTCACACGATTCCTTTGTATTGTTGGAGGAATGGAATTCATGAGCTCCTGCGTGACTCGGGGAGCTAGTGTCAAATCGACCTGCCTGCTGCATTTGCCCGAGAAATTAAGTTTGGGGGCTTAATCCCACAGTGGCCTCTTCAAATGGCGACGGATCGATGGTGAAACACGAAGGGTCATTGAAGAATGTGTTGGTCCTTTGTTGGGAAGTTGTATTCCCCGGTGAACTTCATCGATGGACATAGAAGAGATTGCAAGTACCACTATGGGAGATTCATTCTAGCTATTGGGGCGACCTTGATTGATGCAAAAGGAGTTCTCATCTTAAGGGTTGGAGAAGAAGCTGTTGTGTTTAACTTGATTAAAAGTATGCAAAATATAGACAGGGAAAAGGAAGGCTACAATGTAGCTGATTTTGTCTTTCTAATTTCCAACCACGATGTTAACAATGATTGCTTAACACTCAGAGTTTTTATCGTGAAAAGAAGATGAATTCCAGTATCCGAAGATGTCTGTGCGAATTTCCATGCGGCGGGTTTTATGCTATAGAAGCTGTTGAGCTTGAAGCAAAGCGAGAAAAGATAATGGGAAGATAGTGAAAAGAAATTCATCAAGAGAATCTGAAGGTGGTTGAAAGGATTTATGTATCACATTTAAAGTATGCCTTCCTGCCAAAGAATTACCAAAGAAAAAAACCGGTGATCATTTCGACCAGTTAAGTGAGAATGAGGAACAAAGATTTGGAAATAAGGAAGCACAGGAATGTTAATAACTTGGTCCATTATGAAATTGAAGGGTATCGAGTCCATCAATTTTACCATGCACATAAAATTTGCTGAAGAACTTCAAAACCATACCACGCCAAGAACACGAGAAGGCTGAATGTTGTGAAGAAAATGGCGTCGCGGGAAGAGAAAGGTGCTCAAATTGTTCATCTTGGTTTTATGCTGCACCTCTGAGTGGTCATGGTAGGCCAGGTTCATGGTTCTAAAAGGGAGTTTGCTGTGATCAAAGTGAAAAGATGAATTGATTTTGCTGCAGAGGCATTGCGGATAGAGGTATATGTTGAGTGGGGAAATTGAATAAACAACCCCGAGAAAAGGAATGCTTCCTTTGCCTTTCATGATCAAATGTCTTAGATAGATTAAACGGGACACCCTCACTTTTTGTTTCCCGGATTAGATTTTCAGGGATAATGATTTGCTGTTGCACCGAAGGATGAGAAGACCACGTTCACATGCACGCCCATGGTACGCCCGCCCCAGAAGGATGCGTTTGGGTTATGTAATGCTCGATACATTCGATTTGCATGATGTCTATATATTCTGATTTAGTTGAATAAGTGTTAAAATATTCATGGGATAGTTTTTCTTTGTAATAACTAAGACAACGATCAATCTTTAACAATCAAAACGAATCTTCAAAAAGATGTGAATAAATATGTATAACTTGAATTGGGAAAAATGCCATTTATAGTATGAAGGTATTGTTCTTAGAACTAAAATTTCACGGACTGAGGATTTGGTGGGTCCAAAGTATCCATTATCAAAAACTCACTTGCACCACCTACTAGTTTAAAAGGAGTAAAGCTTGAGGCATCACAGGTTTTGTTTGTAAAGACACCGAAACCAGCGGAGACCACTATGGGATTACTGGAAAAAGATACCTGCAAGGTTTCAATTTTACAGTAGCTCACTGCAAGAATACTTTTGGCCAATCAAGCTCAAATTAAGTACCTGAGCCACTATAATTCTTTGCACGAATAGGATCAGATTTGAAATAATCTCAGCATTTGTTGAATTTCTTATAGAATGTGTTAGGGCGAAAAGAAAGTATTCGAGCCACTGTACTATACTAATCAGACTTCTTCGTAGACCACAGAGAACTACTCAACAAGCGAAGTGCCAGCCGCAATGTTGCTTTGCCTTCAGAAAAATTTAAACAAATACATTTGGATCCAGCGGTAATTTCACATGATCATGATCAGTGCTGATGTGTAAAAAAGAGCTAAAGCGAATTGATAAGGGTGGTCTTCTTTGTTACCGAGTTTGATTGGAAAATAAGAACAAAGGGATCTGACAATGCCCATTAGCCAGGCCGCCCTTATCAAAAGTAGAAAGCGATGAAGAGAAAGAAGTAATAGGATTAACGAAGAACTTCCCCAGTGAGCGGTGATGAGGGTTTCCTTTGCTTCATGACTATCTTGATATTGTGGTCACTCCGGCGGCAGATAATCTGCGGAGCTGTTCTGCGGAGGAAACTCGAGTGGCGGCGTGATGTTATATTTGGGATGACCCTGTTATTGAGAAGAGTGTTGACGCGATAATAAGGAGATGTTCTGTGCCCATGGGTGATCGAGCAACATTTCCAAATGAATCTGCATCGCCTATATGGAGGACATTTCTAGTGAAAGAGCAGAGCTCACGAATCTCCAATGTTTATTGGCCACTATCTCCCAGAGAGATTGTGAGTGGGTGAAATTGTGTGATCGATGCGAAGGTTGGAAATATCGTGACGAGGAATGAAATGCCATAAAAGGTATTATAATTGATACAAAATTTTTTGATGTTTGAGGAATAGATTTTATGGGACCTTTCCACCACATCATTTGAAACCTATACATAACTGTGATGAATTCGTCTCTCAAATAGGTGGAAAGATGTCTTGTCAGGAATGATACTAATACGGGTTGTGAGTTTCTTGCAGAAAAGAATATTTGGCAGAGTTTGGAACCCCGAACCATCATTAGTGATGGGGAACCGTACAAACAAAATATTTGCAAAACTCATGGCTTGGAGTATGGGATCAAGCATGTAATGAGTTTAGCCTATCATCCCGGACCAATGGACAAGCGAGAAATTTCCAGAGAGATGGAATCTTTGGAAAAGGCGTGTGAGCTGGCAGGGGAAGAATTTGGTCTTCAAACTTGATGATACGCTGACCTACAGGGCTGCATCTGGGGCCCCATTGGAATGTCATCGAGGAGAGTTGTTTTTGGCAAACCATGTCATCTACCTCTTGAATTAGAATACAAAACGAATGTGACCATTAAAGGTCTTAAACTTGATTTCAAAGTACGCGAAAGGAAGAAAGATTACTCAAGCATGTCTGAATTGGAAGAACTAAAGAAATGAAGCCCTATGATGAATGCTAGAATATACAAAAACAGACGAAATGGCGCGATCAGAAAATCACGAGGAAAGAAGTTGAAGGAAGCAGCGACGGTCTTTTTTTAATTCTGGCGAAGTTGTTTCAGAAATTAAAATCAATTGGTGGAGCGTACACGGTGGTATCAAGTACTACATTGGAGCGATAACAGGCCCGATAATGGGGAAGAATTCAGAGTCAATGAATGAGTTAAAGCATTATCTCCAACCGGGGGGAGAGAGAAAGTAGAAGAACTCCAGCGGTTCTTGAGGAAAAAGAGAAGAGACCACAACACAGCAAGTCCGACTAAAGACTCGAATGAAGCGGCTAATGGGAGCGACCCATGAGGTTTAAGTCTGAATTTAAATTTTTCCGTATTTCTTTCTTTTAGTTCTTGATAAAAGTGGAATTGATTGTTTTCTAGAAGGATAGTTTTAATTTTTAGAAATAGAATTTGTAGTTTAGTGGAATTTTTGCTTGAATATTGCAGTGATCTTAAGACGGGTTAAAGACGCTGAATAACAAAGCTGACTCTGAGGGAGTAATTCCGTGACTTGCGAGAGGTGAGACATAAAGGGAGTAACTCCACCCAACCTTGATCTGCTAGATATATTGAGTTGTTGTTTAAATCTTTTGCTTCAAAATATGCCTGAAGAGATGTCTAAACGGGTTAGGAACAATAGAAATTCAAAGTTTTTGAAATCATTGAATTAAGGGAGCGGTGAAGCCAAGGTTTTGGCCAGTGACGAAAGGCTGACAATCTAAACATTGATGCTAAGTGACCTTGATGAAAAACGATTAGTAGTATATCTGGGGAAGGGAGATACATGCCGGCCTTTAAAAGTATGACATGTGCCAACCCTCACTTGAAAGCCACAATTTAATGACCTGAATAAAAGTGGCGGGATTGGAAGTGCGCGACAATTCTTAAGTGAAGCATTGGTAGCCTAAGCATTAGTTAATTGCAACGGTTCAGAAACTGGTACTACGTCCTCTGACCTCTTTTAACCATTCTTAACCCCGTCTTCCTCATGAATCTCAACCTCAAAGAAAACCTAGTATTTGACTTTAAAACTTCCTCTTTTCTCCAGAGTGCATTTTGAAATTCCACTTTGGTCTAACCTGGCAAGTTGCTGAGGAACAGACAATCGAAAAACTTGCAAAGGCGGTTCAGATGAGATTACGTCGGGAGGCAAGCGGGGAGATGCAGCCAAAACACACGAAGTTGAATAACTACCGAGGCAGGCGAGAAAGGGGAAAGGGGAAAGGAGAAGAGAAGAAGTAGAAATTTCATCATCGCGATGAAGCTTATTCCAGGTGGAGTATATGCTAACGAGTTTTATTGAAAGGGATTGAACCGCTCGCTTGAGGAGATGATGAAGCGAGAGAGGATGGGAAGTCTAAGCATAGCGAGGGTATCCGACTGGTAGGGTTTTATTCAATATGAGTGGAAGAAGGATGGAGTCGTTTATGTTAGAGGAGTCTGGTCTCATACAAACTATTAAGACCATCAATGAGGCCTATGGGATGACAAATACACAAGCATGGCTCCAAATTAGAAAATTTTGGAAAAACCCAGATTTTGGAGGTGGAGCTGAGTGGAAAGGGCGGTTAAGACAGAGAAGAAGGAACCTTGAGGCTACGAAGCAGACCCTCAGGGAAGCGAAGGTATGGTTTGCTTCCTTGCGTGCAATATGTTTGGTTCCAACAAAACATTTATGCCACCAGTGAGAGAACAAGAAGGCATGCTAGCGCCTGCCACTTTTCGAAGTCTGAGGTCGATACTGGGTGATTATCATAGAGAACTCTATCGCTGTGAGATATCATGAAGGGAACAAAGAGATCACCTTCCCACCGGGCAATAATCAGTTCTGGCCTTGAAAGTTTGGAGTGAAAGGAATTTAGAGTCGGAAGAGAAGTCAGGAGCTTCACACACTCGCCCGACGGGGAGTTAGCAAAGGGCGAGGCTTCGGAGGAAAAGGTGCTTGTAAACGGTGACCAAAGTGGGGCCAGAAGAAAAGGAGACCAGGAGGGCCAGTCAAGGACGGGGGCACCGGTAAGACTCACGGCAACGCCAATTACATGTTTGGATGTGAAGAAGGATGGGGACGACCCCAATGACTTCTCTGCCCCGTCCCAGCTGGCGATTTCTCCTCACCTTCGAACGAGAAACTGACTGGGAAAGGTTCGAAGAGCTGCAGAAGAGCATTTCGATGCTGCGGAAGCTCTCCATACCTGCGAGAAGAGAATAGATGAAAGAAAAGGATTGAAGTCCCGGTGAAGGTCGGAAAGTATTTATGAAAGAATTGAAAGAAGACCAGCGGTGGGAAGAAAGGTTAGTTAAGCAGAGAAAAGAAGAAGGGGCATGAGGTGGAGATCGAAGAAAACAGCGGTGGAAAGCGACGAAAGAGGCAGATGGAAAAATGTTGAAAGCGACAAGGAGAAGGGAGTTCAAAATGAAGGAAAGATCAAGATACATTCTTTGAACTCAGTGGCCCGATCATGAAGCTTTCACCTCATGGCAGGTTGATCGAAGTGCCAAACTCCCCAGCATTATTGAAGAAAAGGATAAGAGCATGACTGCGATTGGGAGGCGGATAAAGGTTTCAAAAATTACAAATCTCGGAGGAGCTAGAAAACAAATTGGCGATAGAATAAAAAAAAACATTAGGAGGAATTTGAAGCCTCGAGGCGAAGGATAAACTTTTGGAAAATTTAGATTGATTAACAACAGTGCTTTTATAGATTTCTTGGAAGTCTTGAGCTGAAATGGAAACACATGAATGGCAGGGAAGAGGCTGGATGTTTGAACAAGAAGGGTTCAGTCTCTCTATTAGGATTATTCATTGAAGAGCGACGAGGAGAGGCAGAGAGAAAGGAAAGAGAATGCAGGAGTGCTTCGAATTTCCAAACTCATTTGAACACTTTGGACCTGGATCCCCCGATCTTTTCCTCTTCGAAAGAAAAAAATAGAATAACTACTCCTTGCACCTAACCATTCTTTTTCATCCTTCTCCCATGCTGTGTATCAACGATTCTGAAATGAATGAAATAAAATAAATTTTTTAAATTGAGTTGTTGTGTACTATTTTTGCATTTGATTATTAAATGTTATGAAGTGACTTGCTTTGTGGTTATGATTAGGAAATCTGGTAGGAAATAGTTCAAGAATAAAACTCTTGGGAGGACATTATCTTAGTGGATATTAAAAATGGGTTCTGGAGGTAGGAGTAAAGGTGAAATGAGGAAAAAGTGCGAGGAATAGGAACTAAATGCACTATTTTAGTTTAATTGAAACACAAAGGGTGTTAAAATTACTTATATTTAGCCCGATAAGTCAGTTAGAGGGAAGGTAACCACACAACAGAAGGAACAAAACATATTTTTGAGTTTGTAGTATGAGCTGATGAAGTCAAAGGGAACCTATTTGAATATCAATTAACAACTACTCATAAATAAAATGAGTGAGATACTCACTTATAGTTAATCCCATTATTGGAATCGGATTAAATTTGTTAGATTACAGTTGAGGAGCGAAATCCTAGGTGATCATTGTGAGAGATGTCTGGAGCCATTCTTGGAGATAGTTTCGACCATTCTAGCCATCCCTATTCATATCTTGTGCATATCAGTAATTTAGAGAAGTGAGCAACAAGCTATTTTTCAAAAACTAGACCCAGTGATGACCCGACTCATCTAAGACATCAATCCTTGATAAAAACCTATGATTACCCGAGGAATTCAAAGGAAGAAAGAAATGAGTTGGGGGAGTACTTATATATTTTTGGGAACTCAAAAGGAATGAAAGAAAAAGGCAAGAGCGGAAAATGCGCGAAAAGAGGAAGCTTCCTAGGGATAGAATTTTTTATCTTGTGGCCTAACTCTCTTGAACAATTAAGTTCTTAGGGGTGTTTCAACACCTAGTACCACCTATGCATCTGGTATGGAGTTACTAACCCAAAGTTAAGCTAAAGAGTGTTAGAAGCTAAAAGTTAAAACATTGCACTATCCCTTAGTGACGCAAACTAAGGAAATTCCAGGTGAAATTATAAGTGTAAAATAGAGAATAGTTAAAATAAGAAGAAATCAAGAGATCTCCAAACATGAAGTTTAGGGGTTGTTAGAGAGACTATAAGGAAAAAAGGGTAGAAGAGAAGAGAAAAGGTTCGAAAGGGTAATCTTAACCTAAAAATTCCTTCCATCTGCAATTTATACCAGAACTTGTGATAAAAATGAAAACTGATTGATATGAAAATTTGAAATCCCATCTACATTAGTGGAGATCAATATGAAAAAACAAGCCTTCTATGGAATTTGGAAGAAAACAATCAAGGTATGCAGAGAACTTTAGGGGAGTTAAATGACTTCATTATAGAAAATGAGAAAGAAAACAATTCATTTCTTCAGCGGGATCTAATGAGTATATTGTTTAGCAAAACAATTTCAACATGTTAGATTTGCATAGCATATAAAAGTAGAGACCAACTGAATGGACTTTGAAGCTAGATATACAGAGAAAATTTTGCATACCTTACAAAACAATTAAATTGAATGCTAGCTACTTGAACAACGAGAAAAATGTCCTTCTTGTTTGAGGGCAAACAATTTCTTTCTTTCTTTGCTTGAGGACAAGCAAAATTTTAAGTTTGGGGGAGTTTGATGAGCTTGAAAGTCATATTTTTAGTCCATTTTTCTGATCGATTTTTCATCTAAAAATGAATAATTAATATACAAAAATATGAAGAAACTCACCAAATTTTATTACGCGAGGAAGAAAAGAGAGTAAAATCTGACTGTAATAAATTGGAGGAGGTGCGGTCAGATAGCGGGAGGCGAAATGGCGATTTGAGTCATTGATGCGATTTGGAAGTTTCTGATCAGTCATGGTCGTGACATCGAGAAGTGAAAGAAATCGATTCGGGTCGCGACATGGATAACAAAATGTGAGGTCACGACTTGAAGGTACTTTTGAAAATTTGCAAGGAAATGAAAGTGGCAGCGTGAAGCGCCCAGTGAAGTCCATTGACATCAAGAGCAACGGTCGGCCCGAGAGAACTAAGTTGATGTCGCGGCGTGGGTTGATAGCCAGCGACGCCGATGTCGATGTCCGCGACAGAGGCTGAAATCCGCGACGCCAAAGAACCATCGAAGAAGGCGCAAGCCATAAGCTGATATGCAGCGACATGAGATGAAGTCGCGACACAGGACTATTTCGATTGAAGGGTGAAGCTCATGAAGTGAGGTAGCGACTAAGATATGATGTCGTGACATCAAAACACGACAGAATCAAAGGCGCAAAGACATGAAGAGATGTCGACAAGATAACGAAATCCAGCGACATCAAAGGCTCATTTACCGATTGAAACCTCTGAGTTCCATAAGATGATCATGACGAAGATTGATCTTAGCGACATCCGAAGACATCGATTGAAACTGCGGATGAAATGAGCTGAAATTGGCGACAAGATAGTGATATCGCGACATCAAAGATGACCAAATCAAGACCACTTAGAGTAAGTTGATGTACGGCGTGAATTGATATGCGACATCGATGATATCCGCGACAAAGCTAGAAATCGCTGACGAGCAGTGAATTGGGCGCTGGATACTCTTAAATCCACAGCGGGCTACGTTGGGATTAGGGCTGATTGAGGAACCCGCATAAATACCACGATATCCGACTCGCGAAAGCGACGGCGGCCGCGGTGAGAGTCACGGATAGTGGCAAGCTATTCTTTCTTTATTTTTCTTTTCTTTTATTTTTCTTATTTTTTACTATTTCCTGTCGTTTCGACGATTATGTTAAATATTTTTATTTAGATTATATTTTCTGAAGATACGGATGTTATCGTTTGAAATTTTGAAAAGTTTGAATCACGGAACCCGATTTATTTTCAAAATTACTACCTAGAATGTTTGAGATTCAGGAATAAATTTCTACGGAATTAGAATTGCCCCGATTTCAAATTGATCATTCTATGATCGGAAGGAATGTTGTATCGTGTAGTGCAGTGGTGAGGGAAATCGGCAAGTAGTGAACATGATGGTCGTTTTATCTTCACACATGGGTGTTTAGGCGGAAACTGTTAATTTCAGTTAATGAGATTTGCCACAGGTTTTGGGTTTATTGTCTTGGGATGAATATCGAGTTTCTTATACCGGGTCAGATTGCGATCGTTTGCCAGTTTCAAAGGAGGGTCTCCACGGTGACACGAGGGGAAGACATTCACGAGGTAATGTAAATTTCTTGAGAGGTGTACTAACCTGCTATTAGGGATCTTTTGGCTTTGCAAGGTTAGCCGAATGGAAATCCCTCTTACCTCGCTTGAGAATCAAGGCAGAGGTTAAGACGAGGTTATCTATTTAAGCAAGCGAGTTCACTTTCAGATTCGGGATAGTGAGATAAATCCGTGTTAAGTGAGATCTAATCAAGGGAAGGTTGATCTATTCTAATTTAGGAGAACAATCAGGAGTTATGTATCTTATGATAGTGTAACCACGGAGACCTCAGGTTTGGATCATGATGGAGTGTGAGTGTGCGAAAGAAAGAAAAATGGGTTAAAATTCAGCTTTTTAAGTAGTTATCAATTCTGTATTGAGAGAATCGGGTCATAGATGGGCATCATGAAATGTGAGTGTGGAGATCATTTACTACAACTTAACTTAGACGATTTTTGAGCGGAACAATGAAATTTTATCGAGGGCCTTTCGAGATGATAAGTTCGCTATCCTTTGTTTACATTGATGTGTCCTCACAGAGGATAACTGACTACGATATTCAGTTCTTTTTATTAGAAATTCTTTATTCTTTTACATTCTTTATCTTTGATATAATGGATAGTTCTGCAGTTATTTTTCTTTTGTTAGTTTCCAATTTTCCAGCTGCCATCTTTGGATCTACTATCATTTTACTGGTCGAGAATAATTATGGAAATTGAGTAGTTAGAATCCAGTTGATTTAAAAATTAAGGAATCTACCACATGGGATGATATGCGGACGCAAATCCATTTTTTTTGTGCACTTGACAAACTGTGCACTTGCGAGCCAAATGAGACAAAACCAAACTTTGAAAAATGATTTACTCTAAAGTTATGATTTATATAGTATAATATCAACAAATTTTATGTGTGATTATGAGGATTATAAGACAATAGTCATAGGTAATAGGTATCTTAGATTACAGCATGTGTGTTTTTGGTTCGAGTTAATACAGTTTATAGGCGCGATTGCGGGGATTAGTTAATAGTCCTTTGGTGATAACGTCATAATCTTGCATGCACAACTAATGCATAAATGTGCAACATGTTTTGGTCTGACTTATGCCTGCGGTAGTGACCCTGCTGTAGCAATGGGCGCCGTACTAGTGCCTGATGTGCTCCCGGCACACTTCTTCGCTTCTTTGGCATCCTGCTGGAGATGCGGGGTTCCTCCTCTGTAGCCCTTGCCTAGAGGAGGTATCATACTCGAGTTGGGCCTGCAGGCCCCTTCGCATCCCGGACCGACCCCGGAGGTCGCGGGCTGTCGAGACGAGAGTCATCTACGCCGAGATCCGGGCGCCTCTCCACCTGTCGGGGAGTGTTCGGAGCCCCATACCTGTCTCGGTCCATCTTCGGCGACACTTCCCCTGCGACCCACTTCCCTGACCATTAGGGAATGTTAACCTCACGGGGATAAGATTTTCGTGAGGAGGTGTACTATGATCTCCCAGCATTTCTTGGACCCGGGGCTCCGAGACTCCATGCTCCTCATGCAGCGATACCATCTGGAGCCATTCATGGTGTCGTGTCAGTACTATTATCCGCAGGTCGTCACCGAGTTCTATCACATGATGACATCCGTGATAGCCAACGAGAGTGCTCTTCATTTCTCTGCTCGGCGGTAGGCGAGGGGATGCCAGGGCCTCGAAATCCACCCGGCAGCCCTCCGTCACGCCGGTGGTCCTCACCAATGTCGGACATAGGCGGTGGCCCATCCTTCGACCGGGGAGATGGTAGAAGCTCCTCTCTTTGGATACACTGGTGGATCGGTATTGTTCGAGGCGCACCTTTCCACGGCGGCGTAATATGCCCGATAGACCATGTTTTGAGGTCCCTAATATGTTTACTTGAATACTAGTATAGAGGAGAGGAGGCGCTAGGGTGCTATATCATTGTTCGGAAGGATGCGGTTGACCCCGTGGAGGCGATTATGACCTCATTATTCCAGTTCGGGACGGGGGTCCCTTGTGGGATCACGCCCAGGGTGAGTCCCTATCTTATATTTCCTAGCCTGGCAGCAGCCGGTGCTTGAGCATATCGGGTTCCCGGCCGAGCCTCGTATAGAGCGTCGACGTGGTTGTGAGGCCACCCTTACCATTGAGTGATGGCGGGCCAGGCCTCGAGCTTTCCATCTTCCTCCTCCGGGATCACACGGGACCAGCGAACGGATGTTGATAGTCCTAAAATCGGGACTTGTCACTATCGTTTGAAGCATTTGGGGCCCTCGACGGTGCGGCGTTATCCCTCGTCTCGCCGACTTCCACGGCGGCTCCTCCGTGCTTCGAAACGATCTGCGAACCTCGATACCCTACACCTCTCCACGGACTTGAGTTCCATGCGGTTGATGCGATATAGCAGGCGAGCACCTCCACGGCCCACCGCCGTACATTACACTCGCGAGGACTTCCCAGCTTTCTCATGGAGCGATTGCCACATTTCTCAGCCACACTACGGCTTCTTTTTACCTTCACGAGGCCACTCACGCGAGAGGAGATGACCCCGCATCGAGGGGCTTCCATAGCTCGGATCGGGCCCGACCATCGGTCGGCTAGAGAGCCATTTGGGCCTTCACTACTCTCCTCGGGGCTCTATTCAGGCCCAGGCGACCGTCCTCGAAGCGGGATCGTGACTCCAGGCGGCCTGCGACTTCCCCAAGATGTGTTGGCAGGCTGCGGCGAAGCATGGCAAATCACGGCGACTCCTCGGCACGCGGGGCCCGGGTGTGTGAGCCTTCCTCCGACCATGATTGAGGGAGGTACAGCACCCCCTCCTAACTTTCGTTTCGTTGTCGAATGGAGTTAGTGGTGGAAGTGATATTCCATCACACAATTGTTAGTTTTACTTATCGCCTATGGCACCCGACCAAAGCCACTTTTTGTGTTTATGGAGCTTCTTTGTTTACTTATGTTTGCAAAGTCGAAAATTTTGTAAATTCACCTTGATATATATAATACAAATCTATTTTCCTACTTTTGCATCTCATTTGACTTACATATTTGTGATTTTCCTTTCCATAAATTGAAGAATTAGGAGGCTTGTAGTACATGTGCCCGAATTCTAGAGTGGTTCCATGCGCGATGAGTTTTGGTCGAGTTGATGACCACAGTGATTACTGTCTTCCATCGGTCCTCTGGCCACACACAATTCCCATTAGTTTTCTTGATGGGTTAAGAGCACTCTTTTTACTTTGAAGTGACCTTAGCCGTTTGGCCATTTCGTAATAGATTAGAGTTCATATGAAGAAGGCTTGATGTGTCTTTGAAGAACAAGAAAAGAAAAAGAGAAAGAAAAATAAAATAGTTAAGTAAAGTCGCGGCGCTTTGCCTTGAAACTCGAGCACGGTCCGAGGGGTATATGGCGAAAGCGCCCTTTAAAACTGGTGCCACTAAGCCCCATTGGTTGAGTCATGAACTTTGTCGCTCCCTACATGGGTGGATGGGTAGAGTTGGCGAGTTGTGATCTTTGGATTCTCGAAATCATTTTGAAGTAGGGATGACACGAGAGTTTAACGTTCGAAAGATCCTTTTAACGATGCACTAAACCCAGTGGATGATCCTTCGGTGGATCCTGGCTACGGACTTTCTTAAGTCGAATTTCGGCGTGCACCCTGGCCATTAGAAGCCTTAAATCGTGAGGAGCCCAGTCTATTTAGGTTGTTGGCATACAAGTTTTAGCCGGCGGTTGGTTGAGGGAGAGGTAGTTAAACAATGGTTTTCAGCGATCACTGCGATTAGAGTTTGGTGGAAATTCAGAGTGATTCCCTTGGAACAGATGCTGCACTGAAGCTTATTCCTGTTTGGCATTTTATTAGCTGCAATCTGGTTTTTATCTGGGTCCCGATTTGTCCATACTAAGGTTGAACATGAATTGCATATATACAGCACCCCGAACAAACATTACCCTTTTTAGCTTGCAAAAACATATCACCTTGATGTTCTTGTATCATCGACTTCACTGGGACTATTAATATCTCGGTTGGGGGAGTGATTAGTACCCAATGGTGCAATGTGGGCCTTGTTTATCCATGGGTTTATCTTTTGTGTACTAATCGACTTCAATAACTCATTTGACATATTCGAGTCCCGGCTTTGCTACGATAATGTTTTTGTAGACATTTACGAGTAGAATCTTGCAATTGAAAGCCCTCACTTTGAGTTCCTCGTTTGACCAGAACAATGAACACGGTGGTCGAAGACTCATGGTGATCAAATGATGGAATTAGAGCAAAATTTATTGAAGATTGAAGAACAAGCGTAGAAATTTTGGGGTTGCAAAATTTGGCAAGCTGTAAATTCGGGTTGCCAATTTCATCGACACAACGACGCTCATGCGTGTACACCGCTATCTGCTTTTTGATCCACTTGTTGGTAGTTTACCAAGTTTACTGCTGCTTCTGGTAGTACGATCTTAAGCACACTTTTGTAATTTCCTCTTTCACTTACGAAGCCTATATAAAACAAACCATTCTTGCTAATCAAATCAACTCTTATCATTCAGTGTCAGTGAAGCACGAAGCTTCCTTAACACTGGCATTGGTGAAGATTTCTCTCATCCCAACACACTTTCTTTGCATTTTCTTGGTAACCGAAGCACCCTTCAGTGATAAATCAGGGATGTGGCTAATCTGATCCTTGAAGGGAAGGCCATTGGAGTGTTGTTTTTAGGTTTGCTGCATGTTTCTCATGTTCTGCATGTTTGCATTTAGAAATTATTTGTGCCCTATTTTCCCACTTCCAGGGTTAAAATCTCTTAAGCATACTCTCTTTAATGTGTATTTGGCAAAGCTTTTTGGGTTCAATGGATACTTTCACTAGATCCATTGAGGCTCGGGATAGTTGTCTCCTGCTATTTATCGTAGAGTAGGGTTTTGAGATGTGTTTTAAGCTGGCCAGGGACTTGTTTTTGCCTATTAGTATTTATCTTTCAAAAGGAAAGCTCTTGGGTTTGGGTTTAAAGTAAAGAAGATCCGGTTCGAAATGACTATATGTCATGTTCCCAAATGAGGAGATAGACCAGGAAGTACATGTTGGTTAACTTAGAACACTAAGCCCGGTCTTTGAGACTTCAAGGACCTCTCTTAATTTTGCCGGTTATTTCGGTTTTCCAGCCATTCCACTGCTATTTTCCACCCACTTTTAATCAAGGAGAAGACACCATTTTCAATGTAACCCTCTCTGCAGAAGAAAGCCCATCCACATGTTCAAACCTAGAGCCACTATACACATGGTGAGCTTGCTAAATCGGTAGTAGAATCCTAGGTTATAAATTTTGTTGATTAGAACACTGCACAGATTAGACGAATCATGTATGCATAAACATATTACATAGGTGAGCTTTGAAAGGCTCAAACTTCCAAGGATGGCCTATATCATTTCCTGTTAATTTTCTTGCCTAGGATTTCGCCTCCAATGATAATTTAATGGGTTTTTAGACTCTGGGAGATTAAAATTGTGATGGATCTTAAAAGATGTCCCTAATCTAGCACAATTAGTTTTAGAGGTACTTTGACCATGTGCATGTTTTCAAGGTTCACAAGAACTAAACTGTTTACAAGAACATAATTATAAGTCTTATTTGTTCCATCATTTGTTTGAATCTTCTTGATTCTTGAAGTTCCACTTATTCATTAATGACATCATAACTTCCCATTTTCAGTCAAGCTTTATCCTAGCCCAATTTCATCTAAAATGATTTGTGTTTGCTTCATGACTGTTTACTGTGCATTATTTTCACTCAAAAGCTCTTTTCAATTAAGTAATTCAATTCAACAATTTAATCATTGCACAAGCAACTCAATCCTCTTATCATTCCAATTGAACCAAACATCATAATACAATGTCCATTGTTCAAACTTATTAATAATGCAAAATTTTTCAAACAAGACAAATTTTCATATATTCATAAAAAATATTTCATTGGATTCATGAGCTAATTACAATATTATTCAAATCACTCAACCATAAGCAAGGGAGTTTCAGTTTCTTTTGTTTTCTTTTGGAGACTTGATTGGAGGCTTCGGAGGTTTTAAAGCTTGTTCCCTTTTATATTTTTCAATTTCCTCAGGGGTTTTTGGTCTACATTTTATTGTACCATAAGTCTCATCTTGAGGCAATACTCTGCAATTTGTAAAAGGTATTTCTCCTTTATCAGGGTTAGAAAAGAATCTAGGAGGGTTCTGCTCATTTAGAGGCACTATGGTATAAGGTATGCAGTCTGATATTATGATTTATGGCAATGGTACTTTCTTTTTGCCTAAGACTGTCTTCATTGCCCAATCCAGGATCTCTGCATTCCCTTCTGTGAGTTCGCTTATCCTTTTGTTCAATGTTTCCAGGAGTGCTCTGTTGTTGATCTGGTCTAGAGCCATTAGTCTCACACTTTCTTTGCAATGATGTAGATCATTTAGCCATTCTTGATCTCTTTGCTTTAGAGTTTCCTTGAGAGTGAGATCTCTTCTTTCTAGCATTTCACAAAGATTGTACTCTTGTTTCTCTGCCTCATCCCAGAATATTGCATTTCTTTCCTAAAGCTCTTTTCTCCACATTGCATCCCTTTCCTCTAACTCCTTATTCCATTCTTCATCTCTTTGCTTTAGAGCATCTTCCAAATTTTGATCTCTTTGTTTCATCTTAGTATCCATGTATTCATCTCTCATTTGTAGTTGGAGTTTCGGTTATGCGTCTGCATCATCATCCTTGCTCCGCATTTTTCCTCGACATTTCCATGATGTCGAACTATTGCTTTGTTGATGTCACGAGCTTCGGTGGCTGCTCTTGGTTGTACTCTCACTCATCTGGAGATAAATTCCATCTAGGGCTTAGGCTTTTTTGCCTTTCTTCTCTTCTTCTATCAATGCTCAGTACCATAGCCTGTTCAAGATTTTTTACCATTATTTTTCTTCTTCTTCTTCAACAACCTCTTGGAACTTTTTCTTGCCCTTGTTTGATGGAGCTTTAGTAATTCTAGTTAATGTCAACAGGGAGGTTTTAGGACACCTTTCTTCTTCTTCCCAGGTTCCTTTCACCCTTCTTAGTATGCAAAGCCTAGTGATTATTATTTGGGTGTAGCACCTTCGAGCCTACATGTTTACCGCCCGGTATGGTTCATGACAAAGTTCTCGATGATTTACTACCCACATTAATCTTGTACCTTCAACAATGCGCTACAAGAGTATTGCTTCTTCTTGTGGACTATAACCAGATGTTTGAAGGGTAAGGCGATCTATGAAGTAAAAACCACACCACTTCCTGCCCTTTGTAGTAACACTCTTTTAGCGGATTCATAAGGGTTCTTCTTGGTTGAGATCCACTCACCCTTCCCACCAGTTAGCAACTCCACTATCATCTGGAAATCTGGTTCTTTTTGCAAATTTTTGAATTTGGATCCATCCTTTAGCTCCTTGAGGTTATAAGTCTTGTTTATCGCTCCTCTGTCGAATGAGATCCATTTGCCTCTGACATAAATAGTCTTTACTTTCTTTCCTACCATGTTTGCATAAAACTCTCGAACAAATGCAACAAAACCAACTGGTTTATGCTCGCAAAACAAATTTCGCCCTCTTTTCTCAATCACCTTTCTGAATGGTGATATGAGTTTATTGAAACCTCTCTCACCAATGAAATTCTTTTGCTTCAATGTATCTTTCACGACCACGTACGCCGCATTTGAGATCAATTCATCTTCCTCATCTTCTTCCTCCTCTTGCTCTGTTTCAGCATTTGCTGTATTTCTCTTCATCTTCCTACTTTCCTCAACTGGTTGTTTAGTTTCTTTTCTTTTCTTTCTTCTTACATAACTATAATTGGAAGCTCAGGAGTCCTCTCTTCCTCATTTTTGATGTATTCCTCCATGATCTCATTTAGGTTAGGAATTAGACTCTGTTATTCAGACATTGTTGAAGCTGGTTAGGATTTAGGGTTTCGAAGAAGGTAAGGGAAAGATTAGGCAAAGGTAGATGAAGAGTTTTAGGGCTGCAAGAAGAAATGGGCTTTCCAAATTTGGAATTTTTTAACGTTCGAGTTCTCTATTTATACTCCCAATTAATGTTACGACATTTAATTTGTTGCGACAAATAATTCCCGTGTCGCGACATTAAATAAGCCTATAGTCCTAAAATTTATGTCATGACATAAGGTCCTATTGTCGCGACATACAATTATGAATCAACAATTTTTAAATGTTGCGACATAAATTTTCTTTGTCACAACAAGGTTGTAGCTTAAATGTTCAACACTTATGTTGCAACATAAAATTTTTATGTCACAACGCAATATTATGAATTGCAAAAATGCATTGTTGTGACATAGAAATTTATGTCGCAACAATTTAATGCTCTTTGTGTGAAAAACCCATGTCGCGACAATCTTTTATGTTGCGACATTCAATAAGCTTTAGAACCTAAAATTTACGTTGGGACATAAAATTTATTGTCACAACATAACTTCCTGTTTCTTATCTTAAAATTTATCACAATAATAACTTCTATGTTACGACTAAATGATAGCCCTAGGGTTTCAAATGTTTGTCGCGACGAAAGATTATTTATGTCCCAACAAATTACTATAAGTTTCAAAATGAAATATTGTGACAATTTGTTAGGTTTCTTATGGCTATTAATCATACATACACAGCGGAAAAATTACAAATTTCGCCTTTTCTAACCCGACTAGGGATCCATGTGATCCGATCAGATGATTCAGGGATATAAGAATACCTTATTTACGCTAGAAGATCCTTGTTCCACAGCCTCGTGTGTGCGTCAAACCTCCTTACCGGTGAAAGGCACGGTAGGATCACTCCACCCTCTCTGACTATCCACACAGTGACCTTCTTGGAAATCGAGAGAGGCAGGTGTCTTGTACCCAGGGTTGAGTCTCACGAACCATGAATGCCTCTCTCAAGTGTGAAAAATGAATGAATGGTCAGCATAGGGATCCATGGGTTTTAAGCCTGGAAATTTTAAGCCTAAGGGTTGGTTTCCGGCCCATTCTATGTGTGTGACCCTATAGGTCCACATAATGTTGGCAGTGAGCTCAAAAGCCCATTTCAAGCCCACATATCATAAGTGGCCTCTAACAAGGCATTATGACCACCCAAATTATGTGGATGTCAATAGCCTGACATAACCTAATCCATAATAAATGTTGTAGTCCCTTTGTCTCACGATATCCTAATTGAACACAAGGCATGGACTATGTCTCCCCTTTGCAAAGTTGATCATGCAATTTCTGACCTCCATGTAAAATGATAATACAAATGACATTAATAACCCTTATTGAATTCATTTGAGCTGAACTTTATCTGATTCCATTCTCACATGTCAAGGGCCCACGAATATCTCTCTAAAATGAGGACAAATCCCTTTCATCCACTCCGTCCTACACATGATTTATTCTATGTCGACTCGATCACGTATTACCACCACATTACCGCAGTTAAAGTTGAGCTGTGTCAATAAAGCTCGCATCATGTAGGGACCTATGGTGGTGTTAGGTCGTAGGATAAAAAAGAAGAGATTATTATGATGAGAAGTACTTATGACTTATAATCCATGGTGGGTCAATCCAATACAATGTTCACCAACATGTACTTATGAGCTGACTTAATATTATATATCCATGATCAATAGAACATGATCATCAGTCAAACTCCATATTAGTTTTAATTCACTATTGTAACCACCACCAATGAATGACCGAGGACAATTTAGAATAGTGTTGAGCTTCCATTTGAAGTCTGGGTTCTACTATCAAGTTACACACTTGATGACCATAGGTGGAATCAGCTATTCATGGATTAAATCACCAAATTAGAAATGTAAGATGATATTAATGAAAATGCCTCTTTATTAAAATAAGTAATAACAATTACACTGGCCTTACTGAGGCAGCAATGCACTAACAATCTCCCACTTGCACTAGGGCCAGTCTGACATGTATCTAATACCCATTGACCTAATATGCCTCTCATGCCCGCTTGACAAGTGTCTTGGATTAGTGGATCTGATGTTGTATTGGTAGATACTCCGCATATCTTGACATCTCCTCTGTCAACAAATCTCTCGGATGAGATGAAAACGTCTAAGTATGTGTTTGGATCTCTAGTGTGATCTAGGTTCCTTAGCTTGTGTTATAGCCCCATTATTATCACAAAATAGGTCCATCGGAGTCGAGATACTAGGAACCACTCAAGTCCGATTATGAACGCCCGATCCGGCTTGACCTCCTTACCTACTTAGATGCGGCTATATACTCGGCCTACATGGTAGAATGACTGATTGTCTTGCTTTGAACTTTTCTAGCTAATAACACCTCCATTCAAACGAAATACAAAACCTGATTTGCGTCTAAATCATCTTTGCCGATTGGAAGCTAGCATCATTGTAACATTTCAAGTAGCTCATCTTCACATCCTCCATAAATGCTAGAATGTATCCTTAGATCTTAAAATGCCAAGGATATGCTTAAGTTTTTCATACTGAACCTATTCAGTACTTTGTCTATATATGTACTACGACATGAGCCAGTATGAATTCTTAGATCTATATAAATGAATCTTAATGCCTAGAATATTGGCCCCTCACCTAAGTCTTTGTTGAAACAACTACCTAGCGAGACTTGACGTGCAAAGCTGGGATGTCATTTCCAATGAGTAGGATGTCATCAACGTAAAGCACTAGAAAAACTATCGCGCTCCCACTAACCTTCTTGTAAACACAAGGTTCATCTTCATTTTTGATAAAACCAAATACTTTAATTACTTCATCAAAATGAAGATTCCATCTTCGAGATGCCTGTTTCAATCCATAAATGGATCTCTAAAGCTTGCATACCTTTCCAACATTCTCAGGATAGACAAAATCCTATGGTTATGTCATGTACACATCCTCAAGCAATTTTCCGTTAAGAAATGTTGTTTTGACATCCATTTGCCATATTTCATAATCGTAGTACGCAATCAGGGCTAATAGGATTCTAATAGACTTAAGCATAATAGCAGTGAAAAGTTTCATCACATAGTAAACACCATGTGTTAGCTTTGAAACCTTTGCAAATAATCGTGCCTTAAAAGGTATGCATTTACCATCCATGCTTCGATCTTATTTTTGAGACCCACTTGCACCCTTTAGTTTTAGACATTGGGTGTTGGATCGATCGAGGTCGAACTTGATTATCATACATGGTTGCATCTCGGATTTCATGGCTTCTAGCCATCTATCAGATGCGGACTAGATATGGCCTCTTGGTAGGATGCGGGCTCATCATGATCATGAGAATGAAATCATGATTGTCAGTTATAAGAAATCCATATCTCTAGATTCGACGTGATCCTACCAAACCTTCTAGTCTTCAGGTTACTTGTGTAGGTTCAACAACATCTTGTGAAACCTGTTGAGTTTCCATAACCGATTCAATGCTTCTCACTGATGCTCGAATTTCGACAAGCTGGATTTTACTCCCACTAGTTCCTTTGATACAGCTCTTTCCCAAAAAATATAGCATTTCGAGTAACAAACACTTTGTTCTCTCGAACTATTGTAGAAGTAGTATCCTTGCTTTAGATACCCCATGTGCCAGCATTTATCTGATTTGGGTGCTAATTTGTCAGAGATTTGACGCTTCACATAAGCTTCACAGCCCTAAATTTTAAGAAAAGAAAAACTATGAGGCTTCCTATGTCACGCCCCGATTCCCGGCCCAACCCGAATGGCGGATCCGAACCGAGTTCAGGGCGCGAGACTATATACTGGGACTCTTTACCTGATTTTTTTTATTTTTTTTTATAACAGAATCAAAATATCATATACATATCAAAAGAACTACCACCGGAGTGGTGTCCATCAAAATCTATACACATATACCGAGTCCCATTTACAAATACAAAACTGTACTTTTACATTTACTAAATCGTAGCTGCCGAACCTACATGCAGTAAACTCCTGCCAGGCCGCCCAGCAGTATGCGTGTGTTTTCGATCGTCTCTCTCGTACCTACACGGATTAAACCCGTGCTGCTTCTTTTTACGCTTTAGTGGGAAACATATCTTATAACTTATACTAATACACATGCATTTATACTGAACTACAATAAACATATAAATGTAAAATGTGACATCAAAAAAAATTTCTATGAATTCATAACACATTTACATACATAATTATCCTTGTAACAAACTTATGCTTATTCAGATCTCGTATAATGCGCATCGAACTTATACTTATAGCAAACTTATACTCTCTACTCGCATCTTAATCGATGGTAGCCTTATTCTTATTCCTGTCTCCCGTAGGACACATCTTTATACTTATCTCCCGTAGGACACATACTTATTCAGATTCCTCGTATGCGGTACTGAGCTTATACATATACTTATACTTATCTCCCGTAGGACACATACTTATCTCGTATTCCCAGATACTGCAATCGAACTTATACATATACTTAGACGGGAGGTACTTGGTCCACATACTCATACTTTTATCTCTCTTATACTTGTTCAGATCTCCCATAGGAGTTACAGAGCTTATGCTTATATGAGGTACCCTTAGGTACTACAAGGCTTATACTTATACCATAGGGCTTATACTTATACTACGGACTTTACACTTGTTCGGAGGTACCCGTAGGTACTAGCTGCAGAGATATTACATGAACGAGTACCGGTATTGCGGAACTTATTCTTATACCTAAGTACTGCAAGTACTACTTATTCAAATGTCCCAAAAGACACGTACTTCAGGCTTTTTATATCAAATTTATATTTAATTAAAAGTACCCGTAGTACTACTAACTTATACTCATACGGGGCAACGTGAGGTACTACCAGTTTATCCTTATCCCAGCTATACTCGAGGTACCCATAGGTACTACAGAAATTAATCAGATACAGAGGTACCCGTAGGTACTACAAAACTTATACTTATTCTTGTATTTCGGATCTTATACGTGTATTACGGAACTTATACTTGTCTTACGGAACTTATACTTGTGTTACAGAGCTTATTCGTATTTCGGATCTTATACTTGTATTACGGAACTTATACTTGTCTTACGGAACTTATACTTGTGTTACAGAGCTTATTCGTGTATTTCAGATCTTATACTTGTATTACGGAACTTATACTTGTCTTACAGAACTTATACTTGTCTTATAGAGCTTATTCGTGTATTTCGGATCTTATACTTGTTTTACCGATACGAAAGTACCCGTAGGTACTGGCAGATTTTGTACAAAAGCACCCATAGGTACTGTAATCGATACAGGTACCACCGTAGGTACATCTCGCATCTTTACCATATTCATTCTTTAATTTTATTCTTATTCGTTGTCTTATCATATAACCTGCTTTCTGACCACTAGACCAATCATATGAATGAGTAGGATGCAAAAGATAATAAGTAATTAAGGTACATTACGTACCGAGGTGCCATAGCACACAGAGTGCCAAGACCGAACAGAGTGCCAGAAGACTAATCGGCAATCGGCATTTAGCAGAGTGTCAGAAGACTAATCAGAGTACCGGCATCAACAAGAGTGTCGTGAAGCACTAATCGGGAGTACCGGCACATCAGAGGCGTCGTAGCACTTAATCGAGTACCGGCATCAACATGAGGTTGTAGCACTAATCGTGAGTACGTATACCGGGAATAGGAGTGTCGTAGCACCACTAGAGTACCGCATCGAATGTATGTCAGAAGACTAATCAAGAGTACCGGTATCAACAGAGTGCCAGAGCACTAATCGGAGTACCGGCATCGAACAAGAGTGTCGTGGTGAGCACTAATCGAGTACCGGCATCGAACAGACACGCCAGCTTCACGTAATGTGGAGTTCCGTAGCACTAGCAAGAGTGCCGAAGCACCGATCAGAACGTCCAATCATTCATTCTTTGGTCCTAGGCAGTCATATGATCATATGTCTTTCAGAACTCATAATGTATCTTAATCACATTCTGTGTTCATGACATATTGCTTTTCATGTTCATGATCATGTTTCAGTTCGTTTTCATATTTCATATCATATTCATGCTGAGATGAACACAACTATACATATTACATTTCATATATTTCCCGCTACTATTACATATGGTATTTCATATACTTGTACAAGAGATGATGCCTTCGTATTCACACATCATTCATGTATTCTTGTCCCTCTATGAATCTATTTTACTTAGAAATTGTAATCATTCCAATCGATCATCCAAACTAAAAGCTATGGTGACTTTCATGCCAAAACTGGGTCAATTTGCATCGATTTTGTTGACTGGCTAGTTTGAAATACCCATTTTCCAGTGTCTTGACTCCATTTTTGACACTGGTTATTTGTACTCCTTTCAAGCTAAGGTGCTATGTGTTCTCCTCCAACTGGAATCACCCAAATCGGAGCACCGGAACTCAAGTTATGTCCTAAACAATCGGGACTACTCTATGTTCAAAAACTGAAGCAGAAATTGGCTTGAACATAGCCCCAATTTGAGTGAATTTTTGGGCCACATAGAATCAGATTTTTAAGGTACCTATTTCAGTATGTTTGGTTCTCCTTGAAGTCTATTTTAACTATCAACTTGAATCACTCAAATCGGATAATAAATGACCAAGTTATGGTTAAAATACGAACGCTGGTCAAAACAAAAAAACAGAGCACTTACGGGTAATTATCGTCTCAGACCTAGATCGCCCCTCAAAATTCTACCCACGTGTTTCTTCCATTTTTTCCATATGTTGATACCCAAATCAACCCAATACTTCATAAACACATCAAAACCACTCCAAATTCACATCTTCAGAATCTCTCTATTTTACTCAAATCATCTTTCAATACTTATCTTACCCAAAAAACCCATCATGAATTCCTCCCAAAACAAATCTATACGGGTCATAACCCATGCATAAACCAACTATAAAGATTAGTTAGGGTTTGTTCTAAACCCTAACTCAATTACATGAAATTAAATCATGAATCCAACCTTAAAGGGAGGATCCCATGCTTATATTAACCAAGCTAGAGTTTTTCAACTCAATTTCATTCAAACCTAGAGTTAGGATCAATTCCTAACTAAACCCTAGGTTTGGAACTCATAAAATTCCCTAGAATTCCATACAAAACCATAAGATCCTTGCTTTCCATGAAAAATCCATACCAAAAATCATAGAAATCCATACCTTTTTGCTCTTCCCTTCCTCTTCTCTTCTCTTCTTCTTCTCTTCCTCTTCCTCTCCTTGTTCTTCATGGTTTTCTCCTCCCAAATGAGACCAAATTTGGTCTTAAATCAATATCTCACTTTAGGCCTTGTTTGGCTCCTAAAAAAACCCTTTTTTCAAGTTAAGTTTTCATTATTTCCCTTTTAGTCCTTAGGTTCTTCTCTTTTTGCAAATCAACTTATGCCATATTCTAATTTAGCCCCTAGTCTTTCCCTTTTATGACCACTAGGTCCTCAAATGGTAAATTACACATTTACCCTTTTGTTCTCATATAAATTTCTTGGTTTCTTGTTTTATTTACAAAAATTCCCATTTAGCTTATAATATAACCTAAACAAGTCCGAAAACTACTAGGGTATATTTCGGGGTGTTACATCCTAGTCCATATCTCATATGGTGTCTTTTGAATCGACTTAGATGGAATGCGGTTAAGTAGAAATGCAACAGTTTCTAAGGCATACCCCCAAAAGGATATTGGAAGATCTAATTGACTCATCATTGATCGAACCATATCTAATAAGGTTCTATTTCTCCGTTCTGAAACACCATTACATTGGGGTGTTCGTGGTGGAGTCAATTATGAAACTATTACACAATCTTTAAGATAGTCATCAAATTCTTGGCTTAGGTATTCACCACCTCGATCTATTCGAAGAGCTTTAATACTTTTACCAAGTTGGTTTTGTACCTCATTCTTGAATGTTTTGAACTTTCAAAAGACTCATCCTATGTTTCATCAGATAGAGATAACCATATCTACTATAATCATCTCGTAGCGTAATGAAGTATTGGTAGCCTCCTCCGGGCAAGAACTTGTACACAACATACATCGCCGTATAAGCCAAATAAGTCATCAACCCTTTCACTATGACTTGAAAGGGTGCTTTGGTCATTTTGCCTAGCAACAAGATTCACATACTTCAAAAGATTCAAAATCGAATGAGCTAAAAAAGTCCATCTTGATGGAGCTTGAAATACATTCGCTTATATGGCCTAAACGACAAAGTGTTAAAGATGTGTCATGTTTAAATCATTAGATCTAAACCTTTTGGTATTAATGTTATAGATGGGCTTTACATTTGGATTGTCATGGTTTAGGATGTAGAGACCATTGGATAAGTGAGCATCCCCATAAAAGATATCACCATAATAAATGGAGCAAGTATTATTCTTAATAATAAAAGAGAATCTAACCATGTCCAAACAAGAAATGGAAATAATATCTTTACCATAGCAGGAACATAATAACAATTATCTAATTCCAAATCCAGTCCCAAGGCAACTTATAAAAATAAGTTCACCGCTAAAGTAAAGAACTTGCTCCATTGCCTACTCAGAGGGTCCACCTCGCCTTTAGCCAATGATCTACTGATTTTGAGACCCCGTGACATTTACACAAATGTGAGATCCACAACCGGTATCCAATACCCATGAAATGAAAGTAGTTAAATTGACTTCTAGTACCTAAATACCTGAAGATGTAGTCTCACCTACTTGTCTTTATTCGGGATCTTCCAAGTAGAGCTTAAATTCTTTTCCAATGACCCGACCAAATGCGCAAAGCATTGCCCTTCCTTGGTTCTTACCTTAGGCCATTAGTTTTATGCTTTTTCCCCAGTATCAAGACTGGCTCGGGGCTTCGCTATCCCTGCCTTACCCTTTGTTACCCATTTCCTTTTTATGTCCTTACCCTTACCCTTTTGAACCATCAGAACATTACTAGTAGTCTTAATGTTCTGTTCAACAATCTTAAGCATCCCGTGCAACTCATAAATCGCTTTCTCCATGTTATGCATATTGTAGTTCATAACAAAACCATCATAAGCATCAGGTAGAGTTTGGAGAATGATATTAGTGGCCAATTCTTGGCTAATTGGTAGACCAAGCTTCTCAAGATGATCTAAGCAGCCCTTCATTTTTAAGACATGAGGGTTGATTGTGTAACGCCCCAAATCCCGGGGGTCCGTTGACAACCCGTCAACCCGTGGAAAACCTGTGTATCTCATATCATGAGTAAAAATGGCCACTTGGGCCCATACATCAATACTCACCAAAAATCTAACCAACTAATTACAATAGTTCAAGAGTTAATTACATCACTCTTAATACAAACATATATTAAAATTTAGAATTCTAATACATGTTTTACAAAATAATCAATCAAAGCCAATATTTCGCTTTTCTTGGTCGTGCAAGCGGCTCTAATGTCACCGGCCTCTCCCCGAACACCCCAGACCCGAAATGATGTTCCCCGACAAGGTGAGCAAATGCACCCAAGAGTGGTAATTTCCTACATGGGTTACTCCCTCACCTAAGTGCACATGTAATGCCAACCAAACACACTCAAGCAAATACATGATCCTACTTTGAATGTCTACATGATATGGATGAGAATGCTAATTCACCTTCCCTTGTTCTCTATTCCCTCACGCATGCCTAAGTCAAATGCGAGAGGCAAACACTGTTTTCAAACAAAAGGTTTTTGTTCTTTAAAACATACTACCGCGGTTTCTCAAAGAAAATCTATCGGACAACCCTCCGAGGCGAATTTGTCGATAATCCTCTGAACCAATTCATGGGCTCCGACGTGAATCTTGGTCGGACAATCTCCCAACCCAATTCTCCGGAAAATCTTCCATTGAAATTCCTTTCACAACCATTTTTGTTTTTCATTTTCTTTCATGTCATGCACTCATACCTATTCTTCTAGGTTACCCTGGTGCATATGAAGTGCATTATGCCATTTTCATACAATTCATGTTAATATATTTTACATGCATATATTAACAAAATTTTACTCACAACATCATGTTATTCAATTCTTAGCAATAACATCAAAATTAGCTCACATGGGCTGGTCAACAATCCAATTTAATCTAATGGCTCACACAATTATATTTTATATAATTCAAACACTCATGTTAACACACTAAATTTTCATGCATTAACAATTTCTTTTCCATACACACTCCATGCCATTCATCTTAAGCAATATTTTGCTTACAACACACATGGACCATTTACGGACTAACAAGCAAACCGGGACTGTTTTTAACAGTCCCACATCCGTGCAGTGGGCTGTCCGTGGGCAGCCCTCTCACCAAGCATCGGTTCCACTTTGTGGAATCGAAATTCATGGCCATTTCCAGCCCATCAACACCCAAACCATAATTTACACAAAAACAACACATATGGATCAATAACAGTCCGTAAATCTGTCCCGGGACCTCCCAAAATAGTCCCAAGTTTCCAACATTTTGGTCCCAAGTTTTGGAACCTACCAAACGGCCACTCTCGGCCTCACACCATCCAAACCATTAACAAGGCTCTTAAACCGAAAAATAAACCGAGTAGGAGAAGACCCCTACCTTTTGGAGTTGTCGACACTCCACAAAAATAGTACCCACGCGTAGCCCTTGCCGTGGGGAGCAACTTTGCTTCTTGCCTCTCTGGAAACCGACGGTCCGATCGTCTGGAAATTTAGAGAGAAGTTGGAGCCTCTCTCTCTAAAATTTCCTTCCTTTCTCTCTCCTTTCTTTTCTCTCTCCAATTTTCCCTCCCTTTTTCCCATCCAATCTAGTTGGGAGAGCTTGGGTTAAGAGGACTTGTCCTCTCATGCCACATGTCACCCTTCTATTAGTTGAGAGGATTACACCTTATCCTCTTATCCACCTACTTTGAATTTCCCTCTAATGGCATGATGCCATGTGTCCACCCATGGCCCACACTTGAGCTCATGTTTGACTAAATTCTGCACATGACACATGGCACCTCTTGAGCCACTCAAAATGTGCCAAGTGTCCCGCACTATTCTCATTGCCTCGAAAAATGTGAAATTTCCGATTATCTCGGAATTCGACGAAATTCGATGTGGTAGCTAGATTCCGTGAGACGATTCCAACGGTGAAGTCTGTTTCGTCATCTAAGATCTAGAAAAATTCCGGATTTTGACCGAAATTACCCTTTTACCCTTTTTCAAAAAATTAGAATTTTCTCGGGGTTTCACAGATTGAGCTGCCTACAACCTATAGCGACCCTCGTGCCTGGTCCGACCGAAATGTCGAGTCCGAATTGAAACCTGGGGACGCTCGTTTGATTCTTTTTATTTACCATTTTATTTACATTTTCTTTTTTTCAAAAATGTCGAGACCCGAATCCTCGACCTGACCCGAATGGCGGATCCAAACCAGAACCCGGTATACTCCGACCGTTTTTATTTATATTATCAAAACATTTTAATTATGTCTTTTTCATTTTAGGGTTCTCATTTACACGGAAGCATTTTCAAATGGTAGGCTCATAAACATTTACATTTATACAAACACATTTACATTAAGGCATATCATGCCTTTACAAAATGATAAACAAAACATTAGTTCTACGTTCAATGCTTTTGTTTACAAAATGTCACATGTTCAAAAAGAAATGAATGCAGCTATGGCGGTATACACTTTATACACGCAACCTTTGTCTATGACTCCTGCACTTTGTTCTGGTCTTCTTTAATTGCTCACTTTGATACTCCTCGGCACAGTTAAAAAAAAAAACTACACGCTAAGAATTTTCATGCTTAGTGGTTCTATATAGTCCTATTCCAATATTCAATTTAACTTGACATGCATTTAACATTAAACCATGCCTCTTATATCCAAACCCACTCATGCTATTCATTTTCGCATGCTTTCATTTTACAAATCATTTATCGTATCATAACATGCATTTTCAATGCAACAATTCAATTTATGAGATTTAAGTATATACATAAAATCCCATTTACACTCGTCAATGTTGTTTATTTCACCTTGGCTATTCGATTCACATTCGTGACAGATTCCGTTTGATGAATCCCGTCCCTTTTTATCATTCAGTAATACACTTACACATTTAACAATTCGGTCTCCCATCATGACGGATGTCATTTGGTGCACCCCGACATGTGATATCACTTAAATGCCATACAACATCATGACGGATGCCGATTGGTGCATCCCGCCAAGTGGGACATTGGACAGTTTCGGTGTGCCTTTATGACGGATGTCGATTGGTGCATCCCACCAGGCGGTTCATTCGGTATATTGATTCAAGTCAAGATGTAAAAAACTGACCGATTCGTTTACAATTCGATTTATCATTCATATTCATTTGGTTTTCAAACATTTTAAATATCACATTTCAATTCCATATGCACTTTCGTAATATCATTTCAAAGATATGCTCTTTTTGTATAATCATTTCAAATTTATGTGGTAAACTACCAAAACATTTGAAATAAGAATAGAGTCAGAGAAAACACCAAGTCAGTTTACTTACTTTCCTTCTTCGATCTCTATCTCTAGGTTGGACATCATCACCCGTCCCTAGTCAATAACAATCACGCCACTCTTAGTGGATAAATAATCATCATATTTTTAGTGAATGACAATTAATCTTTGTTAACGGTTTTGGGTTAAGGCACTAAGTTTGCTCAACGCTTCGCCGAGGCGGCGAGGTGCGGTATGTTTTTCACTTAGTTCTATCTTTATTTGAACCCCCATTAATCATTTCTTAGGGTCCCTAAACAATCGTGGTACGAATACGGGACTTAACGGTGCAAAAATATGCTAAATTAAGGTTGTCGGGAGTGGTGGTGTTCTGCATTCACTTTGATCGGTACCAGATTTTAGTCCCACACCGCCAATGGGTACCTAAGAGCCACTCAAAGTACCGCACTCACTTGCCTCATCGCATCATGGGTACCGGTACCACTTTTTGGTACCGATACCACTACGCGATTTTTGCCCAGAAAATGTCGGATTTTGGCATTTTCAGCCATTTTTCTTCCACAAACCTCCTCTAATTCATCCCATATAAAATATCCATCATGGAATCCACCCAAAACAACTCCAAAAGTGGTTTAGAATCAATGAAAACCTCTTCTCTTAAGTTAGGGCTTTTCCCCCAAAATCAAAATCATAAAAGGTAAAGGTTTTGTTTTCTTACCTTGAATCTCTTCAAATCATTCTCTTGTAGGTTGCTTGATCTCTTAGAAGCAAAAAGTGGGAAATAATCACACCAAAGCTTGATCTTCTCCCAAGCCCTAGCTCTCTTCCCCTTTTCTCCTCTCTTCTCTCCAAAAACGTGATTGCTCAAAAATGAGCATATATACCACTTTGGTCTTATAACTTTATTTAAGTGTAAGGCCTTGTTTGGCCTTCCACCCTATTCTCATTTTTCATTTTTTTTTCTAAGCTACTTTAATCTTCATAAGGCCTTGTTTGGCCACCTAACAAAAATGCATTCTTTTGACTTAAGTTTCTCCCAAATTGCTTTATAGCCCATATTTCATTTTATTTGCACTTCAACTCTCATAATCATACTTAGACACTTAAACTTATCTACAATTGACCCTTAGGTCCTCATTTTACAAATTCCAAAATTTGTCCTTTACCCTTGGGTAAATGTCCGGATCCAACCAATTCTCATTTAGCACATAATATTTTCATTTGGCTCTTAGCCATATAATCATTTATTCAATATTCATTTAACAATTCCCGAAAAATACCCAAGTTGGCTCAATTCATACCCGGAATATATAAAAATTTTATTATAACATTCTAGGGTATATTTGGTGTTACACAACCATTTTGCAGGAAAATAATGCTTTTATGGTGGCAAATCTCTCAATGCGGGCATGCTCTTGGAACATTTCCTCGGTGACGTTATCATGGTAAATGCCCCGCATCGCTCTTTCCTCTCACTTGAAGCTCAAATTCCATGGTGGCAAGCATGAGGCATTTAACATCGACTGAATCATTTTGATGCTTAATATAAGTATCCCTTTGAGCCCTAGAAGCATTTGCTGCAGGTTCTTCAAGGATAGGTTCATCTAGGACATACAACTTCCTTTCTTGCATGAAGACGATTCTCAAGTTTTTGTCAATAAGGATGTCGTCCCATCGAGCTTGTCCTTCTCATGACTACAATCATAGTGACAAAGCAAAGTTGTTTGTTGTCATTATCTACAAGTCATATGCAAAGTATTTTAGAATTTCAATAATTAAATATGAGAGGCATAAAATACTCCCACTAAATATTACCAAATAGTTAACCCTCTTATATTAATTGGATAATCTCAATATTTGAGACTTTAGTGGCCTAAGACCCATATTTCTCCAAACTTTACGTAAGCTTTGGCTTATCACCCAAAGTCTGGTTATTTAGGTAGGTAACCAATTACTAATTGTATCTAATGCAATTCTTGGATTCCCATGGGACTTGACAATCACATGTCATAAGTAAAATCTTATTAATGCCCTAGGTCTAAAACTATTTTGATAACCTTGTTAAGTCCACCAAACTCATACATATGGATATCACCATTATCCATCATGCCTTACTAAGATGGATTACATACCCTGCTTTGGCATGACCCATGTACTCAATCGAAGTTTTGACAAATGTGAAATTATGATAGGCCTTTTATGACTTAATTTCTAGAGAGGGATTTAATTTATATTTTAATCCTACCATTTGAACTATAATTCATCCATCATACCATTCATATCATCACATGCATATAATAATGGCATAAATTAAACGTGTCATAGCATGGCCCAAAACTAGATTGATCTTCATAAGCCAATATGAAGATCAAAGGTCAATCCTAGGTAAAAACTCCAACTCCATGGATTTGCCTAGAATGTGCTGAATGGTCTCCACCATTGAATCAAAGTTTGAGAAGAATGCATCCTCTGCCGCCTTTTGTAATTTTGAATGATCTCCATCCTTGAGCAGCTATTCTTCTTTACAACTTGTATTTATACTATACAACTTATAAATAAATTACAAGAAATAAAAACGACATGCATGTCGTATTTAAATTACATATCCCAAAAATGCTTAAAAAAAACTTAAAAAACGACATGTAGGCCGTATTTAAATTATATATCCCAAAATAAACAAATAAACAAATATTTAAATTAAAACATCCACATTCACATTGTTCTAAGGGCATGCTATGCACCATACATATTTTTCACAAAACATACAATAATTATAATATCTCAATAATTTATGTGTAGTTCATTCAACCGTAAATTCATTATTAATTATAATACAATCATGCAATTAGGGTATGTGTATCATAATACACAAATAATTAAATATCCTAAATATTCAATTGATAAACCCTAAATCCATTATTATTAATAATATTAAATGGCTCAGGCGGTAAAAAATTCTGGGTCCAGGCAGCGCCCTCGCAGCGGGTCCCATTAATAAAAAAAAAAAAATTCCAATGCCTGTTTAGGAGATCTTCTCATGCAATGTCACAACCGAGTTGTGAAATGTCTCGACAATACTTCTTCTTTCATACTTCCATTGTGTTGCGACATTCATTTATGTGTTGCAGCATTTTTCTTGTACTTCTTCTCATATTAAGCCGTGATAAAGTTGTGAAATGTCACGACATTCTTTCAACTTTCATTTTGCACTCTATTTTGTCTTTGTTGCGACACAGTTCTGCTTGTTGTGATAGACTTCTGCAAGTTGCCTTGGGGTTTTGTCACGACAATGCTGTAATTATGTCACGATATTTTTCATTTTCCCATGTTAGCCATTTTTGCTTTTTTTCCCACTCTTTTCGCTTCTTTTGCAATAAAACCCTGCAAAACATAAATCTAGTGAAGATTCCATAATTCATCATTAAATTAGACCTTAAACTCTCAAATTTGGATGAACAATGGGCTTAAAAATGGATGATTTTTGGACTCATCTCTACCTTGACTCTTTTCAACTTTGATAATGTTCTTTCAATTTCTGGATCAAGTGGCAATCATTAAGAAGTTGGCCTTCTATGCATAAAAATAGGTACCTGAAATCACCAAACACACCTAGAAAACAAAATAAAAATCAAATAAAAAGAAACAAAAAATAAAAGAAATAATGCAATATTCACTAACAAAAAGGTTTTTTTTTTTTCAAATTAGCAAACTTCACTTTTGCTAGAATATCAATCCAAACACCAAAAACGGTTAGAATCCTCGGTAACAGTGCCCAAAACTTGTTATGTTTATAGTGAGTATATATAAATGAGACAACCTAAGCACATAAGTGCACGGGTCATAAGTAATAAAGTGATTTTCAATTATAAACTGAAATCGTTCCCACAAGAATTGTATTGGTTTTATGGGGGATTGAGTACCCTGGCTACTTGATTCGTTTACTATCTGAGTGTCCTTATGATATAATGAGGTGAAATCTTAAATATAATAATAATAAAAAAAAAACAAAGAATGATTTGTGAAATATAGGAGCAATTGAGTAAAACAAGGAGAGAAAGACTTAGAGAGAAACTAGGGTATCTTTAATGATGCTTAGTGACTTAATGCGGCACATGCTGAATGAGTTATGACTTGAATTGGTCCTAGGACATGGTATAAGGATCCCACTCTCATGCTCCTTACAGCCGCACTATCCACCTATTCACTACACGTTTCTTTAGGTCAATTGTACACCTGTGAATTTGTATAGGTATAAGTTACTTAAAACACAATGATAGGAATTTGTATAGGTATAAGTTACTGCAGAAAATAATAACAGACAGAATTTTTATAGGCATACGTTATGAAAATAATAATGATAATTGAATTAGACGCTATGAAATACGATAATTCAATTAGACGTTATGAAAATAATAATGGTAATTCAATTAGTAATTAATTAATGACTATAATGAAAGGATGTTATAAAATAATAATGGTAATTCAATTAAGTAATTAATTAATTAATTAATGAAAGAGGGGTAAAAGGTAATTTTCCTAATAGATCTCATGAATTGGAGAAGACAAGAAAATCCTTTCTATTCTTCTTTGAATTTCTCTCCGACGGGTAAAATTCCAGAGGACGACGGCTGGATCTGTGGCTCAAGAACAAATTTCTAGTAAGATCTTCCTATTTTATTTTCTAGATTTCTTTGATGTGGTTCTTTAATTTTCGCTAGGATCAACCTTGAAGAAGTCGCATTTAGATTACACTTTCTGCTCTTTAGAAATAAAAATAAAATAAGGATTGGTGGTGTCATATTGAATTACTTTTGAGTATGAGAATGAAAAAGTATTTAAGGATAATTTTGAAAGAAAATAATGATAAAAACAAATAGGATAAATTTGAAAAGGTCGACTGTGATAAATATTTAGCATAAGTATTTAAAGATATATGTATTTTGCAAGTAAATATTTTATTAAGGATTGAAAATTTATTAGATAAGGAATATGATTAGAATAATTATTTAGCAATTATAGGGAAATAAGATCCGTTAATAATACTCTGTCGCATGATAATTGTTAGGTAAAGGCAAGATATGTATTGTGTAATAACATAATTTGTAAAATATTATTAATATTATTTCTTTCTAGTAAAAGATTTAGTTCGGATTAAGAGCAAAAATAAATAAATTATGAAAATAAGATCAGAAAGAATATGAGAGTTTTATAAAATTCCAGAAAACTAACTAATTCAAATAGTTATCATTTGAACAATTGTCAATTTGTTTGAGGTGAACAAAAATAATATAATTGTTAAGAATATCAAATTAGGAAAGTTTTAAGAATAAATAAGTAATGATGATAGTTTCTTCCTTATTATTTTAGGAGAAATATTTCATTAAGGTGAAATTCTTCGGATTAGCTCTTTCAAAGCTTTTGAGTACTCCTTTGAGGTAAGTGTTAACCGAACCAAAACACAAATACAAATTTATGTCACTATTACCAAAGGACTATTGTCTAATCCTATGAACACATGCCAAAACTTGTTAACCCGAACCAAAACACAAAAACAATATTTATGTCACTATTACCAAAGGACTATTGTCTAACTCTAACGGCTACTAAAACTTGCCGATATTATACTATATAAATCACCAATCTCTTAGAGTAAATCATTTTTCAAAGTTTGGTTTTGGTCTGCTATTCTGCAAGTGCACAGGTCGACAAGTAATAAAATGGATTTAAGTTCAGATATCGATCCCACAGAGATCTCAAAAATTTTAAATCAACTACCCTGACTACTCAATTTCCATACTATTCGACCACAAATGATAAGAGGATCCAAGATATGTGCTGGAAATGAAACGAACAAAAGGAAAATAACTGAACTATCCAACATACTGAAAGATAAAGAATAAAGAATAATGAATTTCTAATAAAAGAAATGAATACTGAATAGTTATCCTCAGAGGACACATCAATAGAAACAGTTATAGTGAACTATCGATTCCTGTAGTTACTCCTGATAAAAATTTCGACATCTCCGCTTCAAAATCATTCAAGGCCAGAGTGCACTGATCTCTCCACACTCCACATTTCATTATCTAATCTGGTCCTTATTCTCCCTCGAATACAGGGAATTAGATAACTACTTTTACCTGTGGACTTCCTAATTCCTCGGGTATTTTTCTTTTGCACATTTCCTCATACCCATTTTATGGACTCAGAAACCTTAGTCTTAAGTCACCGCTATGATATACAACTTCCGTGATTGCTCTCCTCGAAATTAGAATAGATCAACCTTTCTCTCTTGATTAGATCTCGCCTAACACGTGGATTGGCTCACTATTCGAATTGAGGTGGAACTTTTGCTTGTTTAAATAGATAACTCATTCAACTCGCTTCTGATTTCAAGTGAGAAGAGGATTTATCTAAGTGAACTTTACAAAGCTCAAAAGATCCCTAATGGCAGGTTAGTATACCTTCAAAGAAATGTACATTACTCCTAGAAATGTCTTCCCCGTAGTCACCTGTGAGGACCTCCTTGAAATCGTAATGACGCAAATCTTAACTGTATAAGAAACTGATATTCAGATCCCAAGACAATAAACCCAAAACCGTATAAATTTATTAATCAAATTATCAAGCCAGAACAACTACGTGAAAGATAAATTTGACTATAACGCTCACTTAATGGAAGCCGGATTCCCAATTACTGTAAATTACACCATACAAGATTCTCCGATCATAAGAATAACTCCACGAAACCAAACAATCGGTTCCGTAAATTTGTCTGAACTTCAAACATTCCAGGTAGTAATTTGAAAAGAAATCGAATTCTGTATTCAGCTTCAGCTCAAACGATAACATCCAGATTCAGAAAATACAACGAAAAAATAAAAATACGAGAACATAATCGCCTAAAACGACTAAAATAAAAATAAAAAAATAAAAAAGAAAAGAAAAGAAAAATAAAGAAATGAGTTTCAGCTATCCGCACTTCGCCCTGCGGGCCGCCTGCTGCTTTAATGAGCCGGATAGGCCGCAGATTTATAGTTCTCAATTGGGCCCTAATCCCAATGTGGTGCCTATTGTGTTTCCCAAAATGGCTCGGGCCCACCACCGTTCAAGTCGCTGACTTCAGCTTCTTGTCGTGATATTATCATCGATGTCGCGACATCAATCTCACTGCCGCGACTCTCGCTCTTTACTTTATGTAACCTTTGATTTGTCATTTTGATGTCGCGACATCATCTTGTCTCGACATCTTCAATGCTCTCGCAGTTTCGACTATCTTCTTTCCCGATGTCGCGACGCCGATATCTCGGTCGCACCAGCTCGTCATCTTCGCTCAATCGCCAGATGTCGCGACATCAACTTTGTCGCGACATCATCTTAAAAGAACCGTAGGCTTCAATCGTTGTTCGCGTTGTCGCGACAAGAATATCTCACGCGACATCTCTTTAGCTACCGCACCTTCACCGAGCGTGTCTCGTGGTCGCGACTTCGATCTCATGTCGCGACATCGCCTTAGTTCCTCTGGGCTTAACTGTGCCAAAGTTTCATGTCGCGACCTCGATCCCACGCCGACATCCCTAAGTCATTTGCGCTTTTACTTGTCTCGGATGTCGCGATCAATCTCACGTCATGACATCACTGAAGTTCCTATAGCTTTAATACCCAAACCTCTCATAGCTTAAAGGTGTTTCATTGTCGCTAATCTTCATCCTAGTCACGACATCAACTCTTTGTCGCGACCATAATGTCAGTCAGCGACGTCGCTCTTAGCCCCGTTACCCCCACCGCTTATCCGTACTTACTGGCCGCCACCGCATCAAATTCCTTCAATTTCTCGTGTCATGACCTCGTAATTGACCGCGCAAACCCCAAAATCGCATCAATGAATCAGCCAATTGTTTTCGCTTTCGCTTCCGCTATCTCGACCGCACTTTCCAATTTATTGCTGTATTTTTCTACTTTTCTCTCCGCTAATAACACCTTTGGCAGTTTCTTCATATTTCAGATATTAATTATTCATTTCTAGATGAAAATCAAACAGAAAAATGGACTAAAATAGATGACTTTTAAGCTCATCAAACTCCCCCAAACTTAAAATTTTGCTTGTCCTCAAGCAAAGAAAAAAAAAGAATTGTTTGTCCTCAAACAAAATAATTTTTAAGGACATTTTTCTGTGATTTGTTCTGCAGTGGCATTCAATTTAATTGCAATGCAAGGTATGCAAAATTTCGTACATCTAGCTTCAAAGTCCAGCTCAAGGTTGGTCTCTACTCTTTATGCATTGCAAACTAACATGTTGGAAATTGTTTTACAAACAATATACTCATTGATCCTGTTGAATAATGAATTGTTTTTTCATTTTATTGCCGAGTCATTTAACTCCCTAAAGTTCTTCACAATTTTGATTGTTTCTTTCCAAATTCCATAGGCTTGTTTTTCATATTGATCTCCACTAATGTAGATGATTTCACCTTCAAGATCAATCGTGTCTTTTTTGGCTTTTATCATAGCCCGGTAATGGGTGTGATGGAAGGAATTTTTAGGTTAAGATTACCCCGAACCTTTCCTCTTCCGCCCCTTTCTTCTTTCTTGTAGTTTCTATAATAAACCCCTAAACTTCATGTTTGGGATAGATTCTCGATTTCTTCAATCTTAATCGTATGCCCCTTTATTTCACACTTGTAATTTCAATTAGGAATTTCCTTAGTTTGCTACTACTGTGATAGTGCAATGTTTTAACTTTTTTAGGCTTTCTAACACTCTTAGCGAACTTTGGGTTAGTAACTCCCATACCCAGATGGCATTAGGGCACGTTGAAACACCCCTAAGAACTTAATTGGTTCAAGAGAGTTAGGCCACAAGATAAAAACTTATCCCTAGAAGCCTTCTATTGGTCAGATTTCATTCCTCAAGCTTTTCATTCCCTTTTGAGTTCCTGTGAATATATACTCCCCAAACTTACTTCTTCTTTCTTTCTTCCTTCTTGAATTCTGGTAAATCATTGGTTCTTTTTATCAAGGATTGAATTTCCGATGGGTTGGTTTCATTGGTTTGTTTTTGAAAAATCAGCCTGTTTAGCTCAATTAATGGAACTAAGGTATATGCATCAGCATATTAATGGGGATGGCTAGAATGGCTCAAACTATCCAAGAATGGCCTGTCTCATTTCTTGTCAGCTGTATCACCTAGGATTTCGCCTCAATCAATAATTCACAAATTTAGAATCGATTTAACAAATGGTGACTAACTATATGAGTATCTCGACTCATTTTTACTTATGAGTAGTTAAGTTAATTGATATTCAAATCAAAGTTCCTTGACTTAATTGCTCATACCACAAACTCAAAAAATATGTTTGTTCCATCCGTTGTATTACCTTCCCTCTAATCCGACTTATCAGCTAAATATAAGTAATTTTTTGCACCTCAGGTTTCAATTAACTATATGCATTTTGTCCTTGCCCGCACTTTTTCCTCATTTCAACATTTCTACTCTTAACTCGCTTCATTCAATTAAGATAATGTCCTCTCGCCAGCTTATTCGAACTATTTCCTACTTTGATTTCCTAATCATGCAACCACAAAGCATCATAACATTGAACAATCAAATGCAAAATAGCACACAACACTTCAATTTAAATTTCTCATTTTATTTCTGATTAATTTGCAACTGTTGGATACACAGTATGGGAGAAGGATGGTACCCAAAGCTAGGCAAAGCAGAAGGCTCATTTTTCTGAAATAGTCGAGCAAAATGTTGGGGATCTATTCACTGTACCTAAATGGGCCGGAAATTCAGGAATTTTCATTTCTCTTTGCTTTCTCTTTCTCGGCTCTTCTCCATTTGTTCTTCAATGAAAATCTCATTAGAAGACTCAACCTTTCTTGTTCAATCTCCATCCCGCTCTCTCTTTCCCAAGCCATTCATTGTATTTTCCATTTCGCCATCACTCAAGAATTTGGCAAGATTGTTTGCTAATCAAATCTAAATTCTTTCCACCATTCCCCGCCTCGTAGATTCAAATTTCTCCCATTGCTACTCTATCGCTCTCGCTTTGTTTTCCACCCTCTCAGATTGTATAGTAATTTTTGAAACCCTTTATCTCGCCTCCCCAAATTTGGTGTCATGCTCTTTATCTCTTTTCTAACAATGCTAGGAGTTGAGAATCACGATCAAACTGCTTGTTATAGAAAGCTTCATGACTCAGTTTGAGTTTCAGTAACAGATCGTGATCTCTTTCCTTCATTTCTTTCTTGAACTCTTCTCCTTGCTGCTTCAACATTTTTCCCATCTGTTCCTCTTTTCTGTTCAGTTCTTCTTTCCACTGTTGTTCTCTTCTTTGATCTCCACCTCATGCTCCCTTTCTTCGTTTAACTTTCTTCCCACTGCTATCTCTTCTTTTCAATTCTTTTTCATACATTCCTCTTCTCTCGAATTCCTGTTTTAAGTTCCACTCTTCTTTCCCATTCTCTCTCGCATGGCATTGAGAGCTTCCACTGAGTTGTTCCCTCAGGCTCCCTCGAACTTCTCCTGTGCTGGTAGTCGCCTCCGCACGAGGAGAACTGGCCAAAGTGGGATGGAGAAGTCTATCAACGTTTCATCCCGCCCTTCATTACTGCACACATGTAATCATTGTTGTCGTGAGTTCATTGCAGCTCTCGCTTCTTGGATCATGGTCTCCGGGTCTCTTTCGGTCCTTCGCCCGCTTCACCGTTTCTACCAAGACTTTTTTTCCTCCGATTTCGCCCATTGCTAACTCCTGTCGAAGGAGTGGTAGTTTGTGACTTCCTTCTTCGACTCCCAAATTCCTTCACCCCCAGCTCCTCTCAAGCATGACTCAAGTATTGTTGTCAGCGAGGAAGCGAATTCTTTGTTCCCTTCCATGATACTCATGATAGAGTTCTCTATGATAACTCCTATATTGATCTTGAACTTTGAGTATGGCATACAGCAGTACAGCTTCTTGTTCTCTCACTGCATAAATGTTTTCTATTGAACCAAAATGCACGCAGCGAAGTAAAACCATACCTTCGCTCTCATGAGGCTTCCCTGCTCGCAGTTCTCGCTTTCCTTCTCTCGTCTAACTGCCCCCTCCACTGCTGAGCTTCTAAGAATCTTTCTAAAATCGGTTTTTCCAAAATTTTCAATTTGGAGCCATGCTTGTATCATTATCCCATAGCCTCGCTGATAGCCTCGCTTCAGATGAGAATCTGCACCCTCTAACAAAAACTGCTCCATCCTTCCTTCCTACCATATTGGAATAAAACTCTCTCACCAGTGCTGTATACCCTGCTTTTTGGTGTGCGCAGAGACTCTCCCATCCTCTCTGCTCTATCATCTCCTTGAAAGGAGTCACAGGGTTTTTGAATCTCCTCTCTGTAACGAAACCTTTGTTAGCATAGTACTTCTTCCACTGGGAATAAGCTTCATCGGATACGAAATCTTCTACTTCTTCTTCTTCTCTCCTCTTTCCCTTTCCCCTTCTCGCTCTTTCTTGAGAAGTTGTTGGAGCTTCGTGTTTTTGATGGCATCTCTCCTGCTTGCTCTTCCCACCGAATCTCATCTAACCGTTCTCTCCCTGCAAGTTTCTTCTTCTGATTGTTCGTGGTTCTCATAATCTCGCCTAGGTTGTGGACCAGGGTGGGAATTTCAGCCATCGGAGACAAGAGGAAAGCTTTTTTCTCAGAAAGCTGAATGCTAGGTTTTCGGAGGTTGGAGATTCAAGAGGAAGACCTAAGGTGAATGGTTATAATGAGTGAATGAAATAGCTCTAAATCACAGAATTCAATCAATGTTTCGCGTGGCTAATTAATGCTTCAATTAAGAATTGTCGCGAATTTCAATTCCGCCACTTCTTTATTTGGAGGTCATTAAATTTAGGGCTTTTGAAGTGAGTGGCTGGCACATGTCATTTTCTTTATGTCGCGACTCTACCTAATATGTCGCTTATTACCGCTGTGGTTCTCCTGTGATTTGCTTCATGTGGCGACAACCTTCTTCTTTTTGAAACTTAATTCACTGTCGCGACATCACTGTGGTGTCGCGACATGTATTCCCTTCCTCCATACTCACTAATTGTTCTTTCTTTACTGGTCACGACATCAATGTTTTGTAGGACAACAGCTTTGTCACGACATAACCTTGCTGTCGTGACCAAGCCCTTAATTCAATGATTTCAAAAACTTTGAATTCTCTTATTGTTCTAACCCGCTGTGCATCTCTTCGTGCATATTTTAAGCAAAAGATTTAACAATTAATTCAAATATATCTACAGAGTTGGGTTAGGGAGAGTTACTCCCTTTTCTCATGTCGCGAATTCTCCCAAGTTGCCGAATTACTCCTTTATTGCCTTGCTATTCATGTCTTTAACCCGTCTCGTAAGATCACCGCACATTCAACAACAAAACTAATTAAACTACAATTTATTTCTAAAATTAAATCTATCCTTCTAGAAACAAATCTGACCTAATTTATCAGCAACTAAAAGAAAAGAAATATTTCAAAAATTTAAATTGTAATTTAAATCCTCATGGGTCATCTCCCATTACCGCTTCGCCAGTCCTACCGGACTTTTACATTGGTGGATCTTCTTCTTTCCTCAAGAACCAATGGAGTTCTTCACTTTCTCTTCCCTGTTGAGATAATGCTTTAACCTTTGTCCATTGACCTTGAATTCTTCCCCATTATCGCCTTCGTTACCGCCTCCAAACGAGTACTTGATACCACTGTGTATGGCCCACTCCACCGATTTTACCTCCCGAAACAACTTCGCCTAGAATTAAAGACCTGCTCTCGTTTCCAATCCTTTCCTCAGGATTTCTGATCATGCCATTTCTTTTATCTGGTCTTTTGTATATTCTAAAGATTATCATAGGCTTCATTTCTCAGTTCTTCCAATTCAGATAAATATAAATCTTTTCTTCCTCATGTTCTTAAATCGAAGTTTAACTTCTTGATGGCCCACATTGCCTTGTATTCCAATCTTCAAGAGGTAGATGACATGGTTTGCCGAAAACGACTCTCTATATGGGGACATTCCAATGGGGGCTTTGTGAGGTCCTCGTAAGCCCAAAGTGCATCACTGGTCTGGCAAGACCAATCCTTCCCGTCGAGCTCGCGCCTTTTCAAGTATTCCTTGACCTCCCTGGAAATTTCTTGCTTGTCTCATTGGTTTGGGATGATAGGCTAAGCTCATTACATGCTTGATCCCATACCGCCATGAGTTTTGAAACATTTTGTTTATAAATGTTCCCCATCACTAATGATGGTTCTCAAGGGTTCCAAACCTCAAGCCTCAAAATATTCCTTTCGCAAGAAACCACAACCGTATTAGCATCATCTCTGACAAGACACTCGTTTCACTCCATTTGGAGACGAATCTATCGCTAGTATAGGTTTCAAATGATGGTGGGAAAGGTCCCATAAAATCTATTCCCTCAAACATCAAAAATTTAGAATACCATAATACCTTAGGGCATTTCATTCCCCGCCGCTGATATTTCCAACTTTGGCATCGATCACACACTTCACCCACTTTGCACAATCTCTCAAGATAGTGGGCCAATAAAACCCCGATTGGAGTATCTTGTGAGCTATTCTTTCACCGTAAAATGTCCTCCATATGGTGATGCATGGCATTCCATTTAAAAATGTTGCCTTTGTTTCACCTTCTCGCACACATCTTCTTATTATCATGTCGAAGACTCTCAATAATAGTGGGTCATCCCAAATATAATATCTCGCCGTCGCTCCAGTTTCCTCTGCTGGTAGCCGAAGTTCAAGGCATTACTCCACAAGCTAGATAATTCGGCTAAATATCGCATACCATGGAAGCTCGGGAAGGAAACCTTGAATAATTGCTCATCTCGGAAGTTCTCTGCTAACTCGTGACATTTTCTTCTTCATCACGCTTTCTTCTTTCTACCTTTGACAAATGGCTCCGCTATCACATTGTCACATCCCTTATATCCTTTATCAAATCAAATCCTTGCAACAAGAAAGACCCACCTTATCAATCTCGCTTAGCCTTTTCGACATCGTACTTGATCGGGCCGCATGACGCTGTGAATTACCACATGGGATCCTAAATGTATTATGGTTCTAAATTTTTTCTACAAGCAAATACTATGGCTAGCATCTCCTTTCAGTTGTTGAGTAGTTCTCGTTTCATTGAAGGTCTTACTAGCATAGTATATGGCCCTCAATACTCTTCTCTTTCTTTCGCCCCCCAACACAGCCTCCCATGGCACAAAATCACTGCATCACACACACATTATTTTTAAATCGATTCCATTCTCAAAATGCATTATAGGTGCCTCTGCATCTCAATCTGATCTTTGATTTCATCGAAAAGCATCCTTGCAGGAGTCATCAAATTGAACCTTGTATCCTTTTCCAGTAATCTGCATAGTGGTCTGGCTATTTTTGAAAAGTCTTTGATGAATCTCCTGTAAAATCCAGCATGCCCCAAGAAACTTCTTACTCCTTTTACTGTGGTAAGGGGGGTCTTGATAATGGCCACTTTGGACTCAGTCAACTTCTAGTCCAAGAGCGTAAATTTTATGCCCAAGAATTCATACCTTCTGTTACTCATAAAATGACATTTTTCCCAATTCAAGCAGTCGCTTGTCTTGGCATCTTTACATCGTTTCCGCATTGTTTAAACATCGATCAAAGCTGGATCCATTAATAATGCGAAAAATCATCCATGAAAATTTTATCACTTCTTCAACCAAATCTGAGAATATAGACATCATGCACCTCTCGAATGTAGTCGAGCATTACATAACCCAAACGGCATCCTTCTGAAGGCAAAGGTACCATAAGGGCATGTGAACGTGGTCTTCTCGATCCTCCGGGTGCAATAGCAACCGATTATATCCTCGGTACCCATCCAAAACAAAAGTGAGGGTGTCCTCGCTAACCTATCCAACATCCGGACAATGAAAGGCAAAGGGAAAATGATCTTTTCGTCACTGTATTCAACTTCGTAATCAATACATACCTCCATCCTCACGTTTTGCTTGAATCAATTCATTTTTTTCATTTCTGATCACAGTAAACCCCCCTTTCTTTGGAACCACATGAACTGGCCTACCTAAGGACTGCCCAGATAGCATAAATAAAAACCAAAGATGAACAATTTGAGCACCTCTCCCTTCCCGACTACTTCCCCATCACTCGGATTCAAATTCTCCTCCTCGTGTTCTACGATGGTTTTGAAGTTCTTCTAGCAGAATCTTATGCATGCAAATTGATGGACCGATACCCTTCGCCTCTCAATGGACCAAGCTAGCGATTCCTTATGCTTCCTTTAATATCTCCAGCAATCTTTGTTCTCATTCTCACTTAATCCTAATAAATGATCACCGGTTTTTTCTTTCGCAATTCTAAGTAGGCATACTTTAAAATGACATGGCAACTCTCTTTCAAAACTAGACCTTCAGACCGGTCTCTTGATGAATTTCCTCTTTTTCACTATCTTCCCCATTATCTTTTTTGTTTTGCTTCAAGCTCAACACAGTTTCTATAGCATGAGAATTGCTGCATGGAAATTCAGAATAGACATCTTCAGTATACTAGGAATTCATCTCTTTTTCATTGATAAAAACTAGAGTGTTACAATCATTGTTAACATCAGGGTTGGAAATAGAGACAAAATCAGCTACATTGTAGCCTTCCTTTTCCCTCGTCTATATATTTTGCATACTTTTAATCAAGCTAAACACAACAAATTTTCTTCTCCAACCCTTAAGATGAGAAACCCCTTTTCGTATGTCAATCATGCCTGCTCCAAGAGCTAGAATGTGGTCTTCCTAATAGTAGGGTACTTGTGAATCTTCTTCCATGTCCGTAATTATGAAGTCTACTCGGGAATACAAACTTCCCAACAAAGGACTAACACATCTTCACGACCCCCTTCATGTTTCACCATCGATGAGTCCGCTATTTGAAGAGTAACAGCTTGTGGGAACAAGTTCTCCAAACTTAATTTCTTACAAATGTAAAGAGTATCGATTGATACTAGCTCCTGAGTCACAGAGAGCTTCATGGAATTCCATTCCTCCAACAATACAAGGAATTGTGAAACTTCCTGGGTCCTTCATCTTTACCGGTAGCCTTCCTTTCGACACGTACCGCAAGTGGCAAAGTGAGATTCACTACATTCCTCTTCTACTATTTTTCTTTCTTGCTCGCATGTCCTTTAGAATTTTGCATAAAGTGGCATCTCGAGTCACCACTCAAGAAGGTAGCATCGATCTCCAGCCTTCGAAAGTTTTCAAGAACTCGCAAACTCGCTCCATCTTTGATTTCGCGCTGTGGAAATGGGACTCGTTGTGCTTTGTTCCTGATGTTCTTCTTTCTACTCCTTCTTGTCATTCTCCAAAGGTCTCTTCCCTTCTGTCTTGCTACTTCCTTTGTTGTCGCCACCTTTTTCTTCCTCTCTTCTAACCTTCCCACTCCTCACTTTCGCACACCATGCGCTCTTTCGGGTTCTCCTTGTCAAATTAAAGCATCTTTCCTTCGCTTATGTGGTTAGTGTCACCGCCCCTTACTGTGTCCCTGTGTTCTTCTCAGATGCATTTGTAAGAGCTCCCCTGTAATTTTGAGAATTCAAGTAAAGAACGTTCCACCTCCAAACTTTTGTTCATTGAGGTTCAATTGTAGCCTTTTATTATCCCCCATAAACTCGCAAGACTGCCTCTCTTCAAAAGATGGGCCCGACCTTGATATTCGCTTCGTGCTCATTTCCCCGCCGCCGCCGAACCTTTGGTGGTCAGCCGATACCCTTGATGAGGGTTCTCGTCCCTCGCCTCGCCTGGAGAAGCCCCTCTCTCCACCCATAATGAAGTTCTCATGGTTCCCGAGTGTCGGGTGATAATGTGCCGGAAGGTTGGGGATTGGCTTGAAATGGTAAGCTCTTTGGCTCACCCAAATAATTAACCTCTTCAAAGATCATAAAGTCCTTCGCTTATTTCTTTTCAAGACTTCATTAACTCCTTCAATTGCTCCTCATTTCATGAGCGTGTGTGTGTCTTTTCTTTCTTTCGCTTGTCTAACCTGTGCATAATGGCATCCAACTTGGCCTCCCTGGCTGTCATCTTGCTCAGCTCCATGATCCCCTTTCCTCTGCTGTTTCCTCTTGAAAGCTCCGAAGGAGTTTTCATGTTACATTTAGCCAGATCTTCAATCAGCTCTTTGGGTTCTTCAAGACTTTTCGCTTGAATGCTCCACAAATACGCAAGATCACACGATCCTCGATATATCATTCATGGCAGATATACAATGTCCATCCGAGTCTCGATCTATCCCATGCATTGGACATCTTCTCAAAGAACTGCTTGAATCTTTCCCAAGCTACATACAAAGCTTTCATCTTCCCCATTGAACACAATGATCTCCCTCCTTTCGTGGTTAGGCCGGGGAAAGAATCTACCTAAGTAGGCTCGATCTAATTCCTCCCCAAGTATCAATGTAACCATATGGTAATGATTCATACCATGTAGTCGCTGTGATTCTTAGGAGAATAGATGCGCTTTTATGACTTCGGTCTCACCCCATTCGCCTTAACAAGATAAATGATCCCGAGGAATCTTCCTGTGTGCCTCGTTTGGATCTTCGTGGATGACCAAAGAACCGATGAGCCGCTGACCATTGTAATCGCTGCCGGGCTTCAATTCAAAATTATTAGCATCAACCGCTGTGTCGTCTGATCACGAGTATTCTTCTCAGATATCGTCTCCGTAAATCCCCTCCATCAGACGTTGACTCCGCAGCCCTAGCTCCCTCTATATGTATTTAACCTCGATCCCGCCTTCTTCTCGCCTACTACGGAAGTTTTCGCCTTCGGGTCTTTCAAGCTTCGAGCGCCCTTTCTATTTCAGGTCGCCGGAATCGATCGGTGTTCTCGCTTCCATGCATCAAAGTTTTTCTGAAAGCAAAACACACTCCCATTAATAGGATTAGTCAAATCATCAAAAATATTCAATGTGTTTCGTTAAAAGTTAGTGGCTACAAAATTCACTGCTTGAAACGCTATTTTTGTTTTTTTTCTTTTAAAAATGTCCAAATTAGTATTTCCTTCTTTCATCTGAATATTGATTACAAAATCCCTTCGATCCCCGGCAACGGCGCCAAAAACTTGTTAACCGAACCAAAACACAAATACAAATTTATGTCACTATTACCAAAGGACTATTGTCTAATCCCCGGCAACGGCGCCAAAAACTTGTTAACCGAACCAAAACACAAAAACAAATTTATGTCACTATTACCAAAGGACTATTGTCTAATCCCCTGCAACGGCGCCAAAAACTTGTTGATATTATACTATATAAATCACCAATCTCTAGAGTAAAATCATTTTTCAAAGCCAAGCCGGCTCACATTCTCAAGTGCACAGTCGACAAGTAATAAAATGGATTTAAGTCCGTGATATCGATCCCAATAAGAGATCTCAAGAATTTTAAATCAACTACTCACTACTCAATTTCCATACTATTCGGGACCACAAAATGATAAGCAGGATCCAAAGATTAAGGTGCCGGAAAATGAAACGAACAAAAGGAAAATGTTAACCGAACTATCCAACATACCCGGAAGATAAAGAATAAAGAATAAATGAATTTCTAATAAAGAAATGAATACTGAATAGTTATCCTCGTGAGGACACATCAATAGAAACAGCTTATAGTGGAACTATCGATCTCCCGTAGTTACTCCCGATAAAAATTTCGACATTCCGCCCAAAATCAGTCATAAGGCCAGAGTGCCCGGATCTCTCCACACTCCACATTTCATTATCTAACTGGCCCCGATTCTCTCGAATACAAAAAGAATTAGATAACTACTTTTTAACAGACTTCCTAATTCTCGGGTATTTTTCTTTGCAATACTTCATACCCATTTTATTGACTCAGAACCTTTAGCTCCCAAGTTAATCTGGCCACAAGGATATACAACTTCCAGATTGCCTCCTCCACGAAATTAGAATAGATCAACCTTTCCTTGATTAGATCTCACTAACACTCGGATTGGCCTCACTATCCGAATCAGGTGAACTCTTCGCTTGTTTAAATAGATAACTCATTCAACTCGTTTCTTGATTTCAAGTGAGAAGAGGATTTATCTAAGTGAACTTACAGCTCAAAAGATCCCCTAATAGTTAGTATACTTCAAAGAAATGTACATTACTTCTCGGGAATGTCTTCCCTACTACCAGAGGACCTCCTTGAAATCGGGAGCAATGACGCAGAATCTAACTGCGTATAAGAAACTATTCGATCCCAAGACAATAAACCCAAACCGTATAAATTTATTAACCGAATTATCAAGTCGTTTGGTGAAACAACTACAGAAAGATACCCCGACTATAAACGCTCACTTAATGAGTCGGATTCTCAATTACTAAATTACACCACAACATTCCTCCGATCATAAGAACTAATTTGAACCGAACAATCAATTCCGTAAATTGTCTGAACTTCAAACATCCTGTAGTAATTTGAAAAGAAATTGAATTCCTCAGATTCACTTCACTAAACGATAACATCCAGACATCTTAAAATACAACTTAAAATAAAAATACGAGAACATAATCTCGCTCTAAAACGACTTTAAATAAAAAATAAAAAATAAAAAAAAAGAAAAGAAAAGAAAATAAAGAAAAATTAGCTTTCACTGTCCAGACTCTGCCTGCGGGTCAAGTCGCTTTTAATGTGAGCCGATAGTCGCGTATTTATAGGTTCCTCAATTCGGGCCCTAATCCCAATGTAGCCTCGCCGGGTTTCAAAATGGCTCGCCTACTCCATCGCTCGTCGCGACTTCAGCTTCCTCGTCAGGACATCATCGACGCCGCCGACATCAATCTCACGTCGCACCTCACCTTACTTTATGTAACCTTGATTTGTCACGCTTGATGTCGCGACATCAATATCTTGTCGCCACATCTTCACATCTTGGCATGTTTCACCTTTGTTCTCTCCCCGATGTCGCGATCGCCGATATCTTGTCGCCACCTCACCGTCATCTTCGCCAATCGATGTTCTTCGATGTCGCTGGCGATCAATCTCTTGTCGCGACATCATTCTTAAAGAACCGTAGGCTTCAATCGGGTTAGTGTTATGTTGTCGCGACAGCTAATATCTTGTCGCGACATCTCTTTAAGCGGCTCGCAACCTTTCATCGAGCAAAGTCTCGCGGTCGCTGATTTCGATCTCATGTCGCGACACGCCTTAGTTCTCCGGGCTTTCTAATCAGCAGTTTCATGTCGCCACTCGCATCCCACGCCGCTACATCAATCCTAAGTCATTTGCGCTTAACTTGTCTTCGATGTCGCGACATCAATCTCACGCCGCGGACATCAGCCGAGTTCAGTCACCCAAACTCTCTCATAAATTTTAAAAGGTGTTTCGCTGTCATTTAATTTATCCTAGTCATTTACATCAACTCTTGTCGCGACCACGTCGTCGATCGCCGCTCTCTTTAGCCTCCCGTTACCTTCACCGCTTATCCGTAATTTGCCGCCGCTAATTCGCATCAAATTCCTTCAATTTCGTGTCAGCGACTGAATTTGATCGTGCAACCCCAAAACCGCATCAATGAATCCTAATTGTTTTCGCTTCGCCCGCCATTCGACCGCACTCCTTTCCTCCACTTATTGTCGTATTTTTCTACTTTCTTTCTCTCTTCCTCGCTTTAATAACAATTTGGTGAGTTTCTTTCTATATTTCAGATATTAATTATTCATTTCTAGATGAAAATCAAAACGGTAAAACGGACTTAAAATATGACTTTTTAAGCTCATCGTTAGCGGGATTCTAATATTGTACCTTCGAAAATTATTATTTTTATATATATGTACGTGTAAGTGATATTAATGCATTTTAAAAAAGAAAAGAAATTGTTTGTTTTTACTCATTTGAGGATGAAAATTGTTTTAACTGGAATTATATATAATCTCGTTTAAGAAAAGTTTTACTTGTTTTATTTATTTGATTATCCATGGATCAAGAAAGTAGTTTGTATGATTGTACTTTTGAGATTTGTTTGCTTCACAATGAAAATGTGGAGATATGATGTTTTGTAATTTGAAGTTTTGAATGAAATATTTGACTGTTGTCTTGTACCACAATCCGGAATAATAATGCACTTATTCGTTCTCATTGTCCGGATAATGGGGCTTGACCTTTACATTTTCGTGGGGAATGTAATTGATTTGAACCCCAATTTCAGGTGTTCGGGTTAGAGTGCAATAGTACTAGTAGTGTTGGTCTGCCCACCTAAACACTCATGGGCTAGCCAGCCCATTTGAAAGTCCCACATAACTGCACCATTTGATATTTGATAAATCCGTGAGAAAATATATTTGAAATGTATTTGATTTTTGACGATATGAAAGTGTTTGAATTTGAAATTTTATATGAAATTGTTTGGATCACATTTGATATGAAACTGATTTGAAATGGATGTGAGAATGTTTTGAAGTATATTTTGTTAATGTTCCAACTTATTTTTGAATCAAAAGTTTTGATGAAAAACATCTCCTATTTGTTATATGATTGAAAACTTTTTTATCCATGAAAATGTATTAGTATTTATTTGGGGATTTTGATTCACCCTTTATTCTTTTAAAATTTACCTCAGTTCTAAGTAGGAGTGACTAGGGATGGGAAAGCCTGCTTTGCCAGAATATTGCTTAAACTTTCTGGGACATTGTTTAGATGTTAAAGTTTTAGCCCTCGTCAATATTTGAGTTTCAAGTTATTCGGGATAAGTATACTTAGGTCGATGTATCGGGTTTCAAAGTCATATTCGAGGATTTAGAAAGTTGTGCATTTACTTCTAAACAGTGTTCGTAATTGGACAAAAATCCAATTACAAGAAAGGTTATGTCGTGCTTTCACACTTCAAACCTTCAGCCAAGGTTTCGAGGGTGAATTGACAAACATGCCCTAGCGTGGTTTTCTGGGGCTGACATCAATTGAGCAATACTTTTCTAACGAATTTTTCCTAGGGATTTCTATTGGTCATAGTTACGTTCTTGCAATAAAATTACCCAAACTAAGCTTGAATTGGTCATAGTTACATTCTTGCAATCCTCACTTAATACCATTTGGTGTTCCCTCCTAGTGAAATCCATTTAGTACTAGACATTTCTAATTCCCTAAACTTCTTTAACTAAGTTAATTTGAATTCCAATTAATTGACTCATACCTTAAGAGAATTAAATCCATATTTTAGGGCAAATATCCAGCCACACCATGAAACCTCTAAAGTGATTCAAAACCCAATTCTCAAAGATGCATCATCTAACAAAATCATAATCTTCCAAGCATTAACACCAAACAAATCAATGAAAGCATAAATCATCCCACCAAACTAGAAATTAGACAAATCAAGCATTAAATCCAATAAACCAACCCTATAGAATGCCTAGCCAATCACTTCAACCATCAATTCCAGCAAATTCATGCTGATTACGAACATAAAACTATAGAAATTGAAAGAAAAGTCAAGATTGGGATACAAAACAGTGAGAATATAGCAAAAGTCTTCAATATCCACCAAAGTCGAAATTAACACCTACGTTGTCTGTCAAGAAATCTTCAATTACAAACCCAGATTCTTCATAAAATCCCTAAATCAAAAGAACGCAACTCTAACAGGAGCTAAGTTGGTTATAAGAAACCCTAGAATATGAGCTTTCTGCCACAAAGTTTGTACTCTAAAATTGTCTTAAAGTATGCTTTATATACACCTTGGAAAATGGGCTGAAATCAGCCCAAAAGTGGAAACACGTTGGGCCGTCGAGCTTCCGTACTGACGACCATAAGTGTTATGTAGTCGCGACTAAAACGCATTGGTACTGAAAATAGGATTGCAGAAGAGTTTCATAGTCACGACTATGAATTATTGTGGTTACAACTATGTTGCAATGATGTTGAAGACAAAGTGTCATAGTCGTGACCATGGTCTCGATAACACTGAGTATTGTCTGCTACCAGTCTTCTCCCAGTTTTGAGTCATAGTCGCAACTATGACAACAATTTGCACATTTTCTTCATTTCTCATCCAATTTGCTTGATTCTTGTCTCTTTGTCTTCCATTTCTACAAAATACGCATAGAGAGGGGGTTAGACATGAAAATAAGTGAAAAATGTGCTAATTTAGCATCAAAAGCATGAAATATACAATGTTTTTCAATGAGAAATCTACAGAAGCACAATTTAAGATAGGTATCTAGCAACACATCAGCGTATTCCCATTGACCGAAGAGCATGGTATGATCAAGTAAACCCTTCCATAAACAATACGCACACCCGTCCACCAAACTATACCCCCACTTCTACCAGAGCATTGATTAAAGTGTAGCTCACTTCAGATCACACGCGCCCACATCTAGCTCAAGCTATATTAGATCTTGTTCTTTGACTCATTACTCATTAGTTATGCACCTGAAGACACTCTTCATGGCATTTATACTCTAGCCAAAGGTTCCCAAGTAATGATCCGATAAGAGGCCATAGGTATACTCTCCCATTAATGGAGCGGTAAACTCTTTTCAGTTCACAATCTCGAATGCCTCAAGGCATGCCAAATTAACACCACAATGAGTGACCTTTGGAGGCGACCGAGAATGAAATTGAAATATAGAATCAGCGTTCAGGAATATCCTTGAACTTGTAAGTCTAAGGATACTTGCACCATTACTATGATGAGACTATCATCACGAACTCGATATATAATCCATATGTCAGTTGTCTCATAGCAAGTAGGTCTCGATTATTGCTTATCTTGCCAGCGACATCCACATGTAAACTCTAATCAACTCATGATTACAGTTTGCAGATCGACCGCTTGATTCGTCGAGAGTACCATGACATGTGCTAAATACATGCGGGTTCCCAACAATGTCGGTCGTTAATCCTATGACTAGGGATAATTGAATACTAACATAATTTCATATTAAGATCTTGGCTATCATGATCTCATCATGATTTCCTTCATGCTATGTTATGTATCATGAACTTCATTAATTCAATTAAAGATCTATATCAATTCAATGTATCAATATCAAATTAATGAAGATTCATGTCGTATTAAATAATTTGCAATATGTGCAATAAGTTTTAAGGGCGATTTTCTTTAGAGAACTTTTCTAACAAACTCCCACTTGAACTAAAGTCAATCGCCTTTATATCTCATACCATAGGCGAGCACACTTAGGCCGACTTTGTTTAGGGAAGTGGCAATCGGAGGATGAAACAATATTTTGACAGTGAGTACTTTATCTGTAGTTACATCATGTCACCAATGATTTCTATAATTAAATGGTATCTTCTGAGTACAAGTTTGGAGCTTTGATGAGCGTGGTTCCTTTGCTTAAGCAATGGCTCCATTGTTGTCACAATACAAAGGTATTGGATCTACAATGCTGAGTACCACTCCTATTTTAGCAATTAACTTCCTTATCCAAACTGCTTCCTTAGCTGCTTCAGAAGCTGCAATGTACTCTGATTCAATTGTGGAATTCGCAGTTGTATCCTATTTGAAACTCTTCTAACTGACTACGTCACCATTCAACGTGAACACATAGCCTAATTGAGATTTAAAATCATCTCTATTAGATTGGAAGTTAGCATTGATGTACTTGCTTAAAATAAGATCACTATCTCTATAAATCAAGAACAAATCCTTAGTCCTTCACAAGTACTTAAGGATATTCTTGACAGCCAACCATTGACCCTCACTAGGATCAGACTGGCATCTTCTCGTGACACTCAGAGCATATGATACATCGAGTCTGGTACACGACATAGCATACATGATTGATCCTGTAGCCAAAGCATATGGGATCAGACTCATGCGTGTCCTCTCATCTTATGTCTTTGGACATAGATTTCGAGAGGGTTATCCCATGTGTCATGGGAATGTTTCCCCTCTTAGACTACTCCATGATAAACCTCTTTAGTATCTTTTCTATGTATGTAAACTGTGAAAGACCAAGAAACCTTTTAGATCTATCTCCATAGATCTTAATTCCAAATATGTAGGTCGCTTCTCCAAGGTCTTCATGGAGAAATTCTTAGATAGCCAAATTTTGACAGATTGTACAATTGAGACGTTGTTTCCTATCAAGAGTATGTTATCCACATGCAACACTAGAAATACAACTGCACTCCCACTTGTCTTCTTGTATACACGAGGCTCATCCAGATTTTGTGAGAAACCAAACTCTTTGATTGTCTCATCAAATCGGATATTCCAACTCCTAAATGCTTGCTTCAAGCCATAAATGGATCTCTGAAGCTTGCATACTTTACTACAATTTTCATATATGAAGCCTTTAGGTTGTGTCATGTTCACTTCCTCAGATAGGTTTCCAATGAGGAAAGTCGTCTTCACATCCATTTTCCATATCTCATATTCATAATAAGCAGCAATGGCTAGGAGAATCTTTATGGATTTAAGCATGGCTACTGGACTAAAAGTTTTGTCATAGTCAATTCCTTGTCTTTGATGATAACTCTTGGCCCTGAAGCCCAGCACATAGATAATCCACATTACCTCCAATGTTCGTCTTCCTTTTTAAAGATCCACTTTACCGATATATGGGTTTTATCTCTTTGGGTGGATCCAGAGTCATACTTGGTTTGCATACATGGAATACATCTCGACTTCTATGGCTATGGTGTTTTCAAACTCTGAACCATTTTAGATATTCTTTGGTAGTAAATATCGTCTTCTATGAGCAATACGCCACTTTTGTTGCTTGATAGAGAAATCCATATGCTACGAGAGCTCTACTTGTCCTACGGCGCTTATGCTTCAGCAGGAATTAAAGCTGCTAGTCGTCTTCTGAATTACAACCGAGGTCGATCATATATGAGATGTTTGTAAGCATCAGACTTCTAAGCTAAGCTTTGCTCTTGCATTTATCTTCTCTTGGAAGGCTCTTTCTCTAAAAAAGATAACATGCATTGAAACAAACAGCCTTTATTTAAAATATTTGCTTTAAATTGATATCTAATAGTTTCTTTAGCATATCTAAAGACCCTTGTCGGACTTAGCTTCAGCTTATGCAGCCTTTGTTCTATAGCGAAACGACCCCATACTTTCATTTAGTCCATATCTCATATGGAGTAACTTTAACTGGCTTGGTTGAGACTTTGTTCAAAATGTAAATAGAAGTTTCAAGTGCATAACCCTAGAAGGATTTGGGTAGATCCGCCTTGCCCATCATCAACCTCAATATGTTCAATAGGTTTTGGTTTCTCCTTCCAGCCACACCATTGTGTTATGGCGTGTAAAGTGGAGTCCATTGGGACAAGATCTCATTGTCCCTAAGATAATCTAAAAACTCTTGGCTTAAGTATTCACCTCCTCCATCCAATTTAAGTGATTTAATAATTCTCCTAAGTTGTTTCTCTACCTCATTTCTGAATTCTTTGAATTTTTCAAAGACTCATACTTGTACCTCATAAGATACAAGTACCCATATCATGATTAGTCATCGATAATGGTTATGAAGTAAATGAAACCACTTCTGGCATGCATGGACATAGGACCACATACATTGATATGTATTAGGTCTAATGGTCTACTTTCTTGTTCACCCTTTCCTTTAAAGGGTAACTTGGTCATCTTGCCTAATAAGCACGACTCACATGTGTCAAATGATTCATAATCAAATGACCCCAAGCTACCACTCTTTTGTAACTTAGTCATGTGCGTCTCATTTATATGGCCAAGACAACAATGCCATAAAAACAATGATTTCGAATTATCTCTCTTTTGTCTTTTATCGTCATTGACATTTAGAATTGGATTTGACATATCCAATATGTAAATCCCATTGATTAAAGTACCACCAGCATAAAAGACATCATTTAACATAATGTAACAACCATTGTTACAATAATTTAAATGAAACCCTTTCTTATTCAAACAGTAAACATAAATAATGTTCTTTGTCAAAGTTGGCACATAAAAGCAATTATCCAAATTTAAACAAAGTCTACTAGGGAGGTTCACAACATAAGTCCCCATAGCAACAACTGTAACTCTTGCACCATTGCTGACTCGGAGGTCGAACTCTCCCTTTACCCGACTACAATGAGCCTGGAGCCATATCCATTGCATGTGTGTGACCCTGGCAAATTATCTAATACCCATATGTTGTCATGAGAAATAGTATTAACTTCAATGACATAAATACCTAAAGATGATGATGCATCATATGCTACCTTCTTCTTCAACTCCATGTAGGCCTTGCAATTTCTCTTCCAATGGCCTTCTTTGCTACAATAGAAGCAAGTACCGCTGAGAGTCTCCTTTGGCCTTCTTATTAATTAGCCCCCTCCCTTTTGGTGATTTTGCTTTTCTTCTGATTCACCAGGAGCTCTTCTTACAGCTAGAAGAATCCTGAAGCATCCTTAGTTTGCCTTCCTTCTTCAAGGTGGGTTCAACTATTTTAAGCAAGTTGATTAGCTTAGGTATGGATGTCTTTTTATCGTTCATCCTATAGTTGAGGACAAACTATGCAAAACTATCAGGTAAACTAGACATAATTAAGTCTATACTTAATTCATTATCCATACCAAAACCCAACTGATCCAACCTTACAATATATCCATTCATCTTTAGTCCGTACTATACTGGAGATGTCCCTCTTATATCTTTTAGCAAAATAGTAGTTTAGAGATCGCGAACCTTTCGAATCTTGCCTGCTCATGAAACAACTCCTTCAAATGAACGACTATGGCATGAGCTATCATAGCCTCATGATGTTTCTAAAGCTCTAGTGACATAGATGCTAGCATGATACATGTGGCAATCACATTGTCATCCAGATCTTATGATATGCGTTCTAATCTTCATCAAATGCATCAACACAAGGGGATTCTAGGAGTGGGCCATCAAGGACATAGGCTATTCTCTCCGCCTTGAGAACAATTCTCAAGTTACTTAGCCGTCCATGAAGTTGGCACTGGACAACTTATTTGCATCCGATATTGATCGCAAGTTCACTGTTGATGACATGGTTTGATTCTAACAACCTAGATGTAAAAGAGATCATGTTAGATTGTATTTAAAAATGCATGATTATTATGACTTGATAATTACGCATTATCGCTCCCACTATTTATTACAAATCAATAGCCTTCAATATTTATCCGAGAGAACCTTTACGAAAGTTCTCCTAGTGGGTCGATATCCAATATCACCAAGAATGACCTTGGGTTTACCCAATAAGCCACATTAGGTCAAAAGGTAGGTATCCTTTCCATACTAATTACAATTCCATGCAACTATCGAATCCAGTGCTATCAACTGTTGATGTATGCACCATCATTGGGTTATCAACTCTTTATATGTGTACATTTCATGTACACTTGCCTAACTACTTCTTTATCCAACATTAACCTTGGGTTTGCCTAATAAGCTAATGAGTCCAGTTAAGGTCAGCCCACTAATAAGGAAAACTCATTTCCATGGATAGAACATATCCTTGTGAAGAGGGCTTGGGTTTTCCCAACAACCACAACTCCAGAAGAACTTTGGTTCACACCATATTAGTGGATGTTGAGGGTAGTATAGAGTTTGAACGTGGTGCTACTGTTGATGATAATAAAGGACTAGATGAGAATGACTCTGTTAAATGAGAGGACAATGTAGGAAAATTAAATGGTAAAGTTCCACAAGGTATTTGAGATGCTAGTGGAGAGAGTCTTGAAGTAAACAAAGACTGATATGGAAATGAGTATGCATCAAATTGTACACGTCGAGCTATGTAAGTTTTTCTTGATGGATGAAGGCATTCATATCCTTTATGAAAATAACTATATTCTAAGAAGAGACATTTGGTTGTTTTGAAATCAAACTTATGTTTATTATACAACCCTTAGATATGGAAAGCATGCACAACCAAATACTCTTTAGAGATGATCGTCTAGCTTGTGTCAAACAGAGCTTCAAAAGGGGAAACATTCTTGAGAACTGGAGTTGGAAGGTGATTCAAGAGATAAGTAGCATATAGGAAAGCTTCCCACCAAAATTTTAAATCCATTGTAGCTTAAGCAAGTAGTGTCAAACCAATATCAATTATACTCCAATGTTTTTTTTCAGCTCATCCTTATTGTTGATGAGTATGAGGACAATGAATGCCTAGAACATAGAAAATAGATTGAAGCTAACGATATCCACACCCCCCACACCCCACCACCCCCCAACCCCACTCACACACACACGATTAGTTTGGAGACATTGAATTTTACGGTGAAATTGTCTTTCAATCAACATATTAAAATGAAGAAAACTAGCAACAACCTCTGATTTTTAAGAATAGAGAAAATATACAAACAAATTTAGTAAAATCATCAACAAAAGACTCATAGTACCGATATCCTTCAAGAAAGAAGTGAGGAGCTAGACCCCATACGTTAGAATGAACCACTTGAAATGGTGTAGTAGTGTGTAGAGGTGAAAAAGGAAAAGTATTTTGATGCATTTTCCCATACTGGGAGGATCACAAAAATCCATATGACTTTGAAGAGACATATGGACATCTAGTGAAGTAAGAACAGTATTGATTATTCTGTTGCTTGGGTAGCCAAGGCGATTGTGCCACAAGTTAACCAGATTCTATTTGAGACTAAATGAACTGGGAGTAGTACAAGCATAATTTTCTGGAAGCATTGTTGATGAAAGACTTGAGTGGTAGTGTGTGTTGGGCTTAGAATGGTCGAGGTCATATGTGTTGAAGTTAGAGGACAAACTGGTAGTTGTTAGAATATCCATTTGATACAATCCATTTCTAAGTATGCCTTGAAGAATAATTTTTCTGGAGTGCTTGTCCTTAACATAGCAACATGAGGAATTAAATTCGATAATAACATTATTATCCAATGTAAACTTGGAGATGTTAACCAAATTGTTTTTGATGGATGGAACTAACAATGTGTTTCGAAGAATCAATGGCTCAGAAGTAAGAATTTGAGTAGTTCTAACATGAGAAATAGGAAGTGTAGAGCCATCACCAACCATAAGCTTACCATAAATAGAGTATTCAACCTTTGTGTTCAAGGAGCCACCATCAGCTGTGACATAGTGTGTTGCTCTACTCTATCCATGAACCAAGTTGTATCATTCACTAGATTTGGCGAAGCAATATAAGCCTGAGAGTTAGAAGTGAATTCAAACGAACTGGCAGGAGTAGAAAAGGGGCCTCATTTTTGTATTGGAGACTAATTTTGGTAGCCTAAATCAAATCAATGATATCACTTCAAGACTATGTGCCCATATTTTCCATAGATTTGACAAAGAGGCTTGTTTCCAAAAGAAAAAGGATTTAGACCTCCAGAGAAAAACCTACCTTTGCCTCTTCTTCCATTTTGACCATAAACATTGGGATGTCAGCCATGATAATTGAGATTTGGTTGTTTTTTAACTTCATGAACTTTAGAATTGGAGAATCCAACCATGGTTGCAACAGTGAGTTGTTCAAGTCTCATTTCATGAGTCTAAAGTAAGTAACCTCTTAAAGAGTTACAGAATCACGTGAGGTAAGATTTACAACAATTGATTCAAATTCAAGTCCAATTCCCAAAGAATATAGAGGATTTATTCCTCATATGAGATTGTTTGGCCTACTGCCATGAGATTAGTAGCTATACCTATCATCTTCAATAAATATTCTTCAATGGTTCTAGAACCTTTTTTTTTTTTTTTTAATTTTGTAGAGAGAATCATAATTGAAGAACTCAGGCTTTAGATTTGGTGGAGAAGAGTTGATCAAGAGTTTTCCAGACTTCTGTAGACGTTTTGCATTGAATAGCATGTCTAAGCATTTATTCAGATATTGATGAAAAAATCCAACTCATCAAGAATTGATCAAGTCGTAGTAGCAAAAGATAATCAAGACTTGCAAAATCAACAATAAACTCATCAAGTTTGATGCGAGTGCCAAGAAAAAATCCTTCAAGGTCATGTGCTCTAACTGTTAGGAGAGTTTGTGATCGGCAAAATGTATAGTTTGATTGATCAAGTATAATGGTTAAGGGAGCCAAGGTGGAGGAATCACCATGGATAGGTTTGAAGAAAAATGAGAGGTGGTACACAAGAAGGAGAAAAAGGATAAAACTCCATTTTCAGCTTTAAGATGGCTCTGCTCATTCTTAACAATGAAATTAATAACTTCAAAGAATTTCAAAGAACTTGATTTCTTAAGGAGAAACTCAATTGATACAAAAATAGAGTCACTGTCTTTAAAAGATACACACAAAGAGCAAAACAAACAGATGGCGTGCATAACAAGTCAAAGAAGAATCTAACTAATTAGTGATCTAATCTCCAACTAATTACATTTTCAATTTGTTGAGTAATTGTTCTATAAACTATTAGTTGCAGATTCGTTTTCAATATGAGTTCCAGAATCTTTTTCAACAATTAGCTAGTTTTGACCTCCTAGTGCTTGAGATTATTCATCCCAACATGTAGAAGAGTTGAGAAAGAAAGTGGGAAGGTGGTTGATCAAGAATGAGATGATCAATATGTTTGAAAAACAAATGATTTCCAACAATCTTATCGTTGCTTCTGAAAAAGTATGTAATGGAATCTAAGTAGGAACTGGTACTAAGTTATAAATATCAGTATAACAGATATAGAGCTGAAGCACAAACGAGAAAAGAAACTCTCTTTTTCATATAGCTTTCACTCATCTAGAACTATTCTTAAAGATGATAGATTGTAGTTTTCTCCACCAAGAAATCCTTAGCCAGAACATCATCAACAATGGCCGAGTTGGATCCAAAAACAACATTGACAATGGTCACATGGAAAGAGCAAGCCATCTGCTTTAGTTGTAAGTTTGATTGGGTATGCCTAATATATTGATTTTAGGCAACCCTCTCAACAACTAAGAGATCCATTTGAGGAAGATGGAGACTAGTTGAAGCGGATAAAGCTCAATGAAGAATAAAGACTCTAGACGAATGCTAACTTAGGAATAGGAATAGGAAAAGGTATTACAAAAGCATGCTTAAGGAAGTTTCGAAAGACAACCTCAACACAAGGAGAATGGATGAGGATTCAAACAAGGTGGGATCCATTTGCTCTGTCTGAGATGGATCTTCCCGCTCGCATCCTTCCAATGTTGCTTCTTGTTTTTGCTTTCTTTCATGAGTGAGTGTCGAGCCAACTCCCTTGGCTTCTTTCGAGCCGTAGTTTTCTTTGAGCTGAGCTTGCCTCTCTTTCCTTCTCAACAAGTGGCTAGCTCAGTTCATGAGTCTAGTTCTCTTAAGTAGTTCAGGAAGTCCTTTCTCCTTTTGTAGGTTAATCTTCTTTAGTCTCAAAAATTCTTCCAATAGATCAAATACGTGGAAGGTCTCCTTTGCTTAAAGGCATCCTCACGGAAGAACGTATGTTTCAAATTATATAATTAACCTCTTCACCATTCAGACAAAGGTATGATGAAATTTGAAAGAAAGCATCAGACCCAGATAGGTTTCTATAGCTCCTCCACCAAGGATTGGGTCTACCATCGTATTGCGTGTGTGACACTATGTTTCATATTTCCCACCCTTTCTTTGAACCTTGTCAATAATCAAACTTAAAGATATGAACTAAGTGTCATTTGATGAGTAACCGAGAACAAAGGAGAGGGATATAGAAAGGATGAGGCAATGAAAGAGGAAGTCATTTCTAGTAGTAACGACTTATCACAATACATTGATTCATATAGAATCCATGTCCTAGGTGTATCAAAAAACATTCTTTTCGCAAAGCGTATATAATAAAATAGAGTGAAAGGGTCCACCCCGAATCCAAGAGGGTACTAAACTACAAGAAAATTGAATATAGCTAATCCCCTAAGTTTACTTTGATGATAGACTTAAGCTATACATATGAGATCAGTTTTGATTACAAATGACATTAAATTTGATTAATATTGATACAAAAAATCTTAAGATAAAGATTTCAAGTCATGAGAATACAACAGCACAATATACAAATATAAGAAAATCGAGATCTTTTCAAGAAAATTTATTAAATTTTTTGACTAATTAAATTTGTTAGTAATAGCAACGACCTAAATCTATTGGATAGTTAGCCACTAAAAGTTTTTCATTAGCGACAAAAATTTTCCATCAAGAGACTTTTGCCAACATACTTTTCCCCGACCACCATGCATTGAAAATATCCGTCGTTAAATGTTTATTCCTACAGTAAATATTAGTTGGTAAAAGTCAATCTTCTTGTAGTGAGTGATAACACCAAAAATTTTGGCTGCTTAAGAGTAAGATTGAAACTACTTTTTCTGTAGCCATATTCGGCTGGAAATGACGAAGTCTCATTCGAAACACAGAACACATAGCCCTTCCTAAGGTTCTTGTGTTGGATTTTTATTTCTTATATTGTAAATCAATAATCACTTTTTGTTAGAGATCCAACATGAATAAAACTATTTTAGGGTTTCTTTAAGTTATATGGAACAAACTCTGATTCCTACATAATGATAAACCCTAATTGTTGCATAATAATCAAGAACTTTAGAACAATATGATTTTCACAACATTAGTACCAAAAAAAAAAAAAAAAAAAGACACACCTCACAAATATAAAAGACATATCTTTAATCCATTGAAGATTCTTGAAGAGGATCAAAGTAATCTTGGTAAAAACTACGTTTCTCCCCCTTAACCATTCACCATCAAGCTTTATTTTTTGCTTATAATTTATGCAATATAACTCTTATTTATAAGGTAGAGAGATGACCAGTTTCCTTGTGGTATTAGAAGTCTACTTTCCATCAAAAGGTTATTAATTTAGGAAACTAACTATTGGAGAATCAGATTTAATTTAAGTCTTGTAATTATAAAAATGTAATATTTAGATTTAGATTAATTCTAGTATACACAAATATGCCTAGTCTAATTAAAGAATGAATCTGGTAACTAAATCTAGACTAGATGTATCATAATCAATCTAAATCTAAATATTACATATCTATAATTACAAGATTTAAATCAAATCTAATTCTCCAATTCTAACTTCTCCAAAATTGATCAATAGAACTGTAGCCTTATTATTTATTTATTAAGCCCATAACATTAACTTCGATACTTAAATATTACATAATAATGTACACGTGACCCATATAAAATTCCAACACCTTAACCGATTATCTGGGTTGGATGTCACAAAGCTAATCTGCAGAAAACCTTCCAGGACTGGGCTCAAAAGCAGTGGCAAGAGTGCAAACAAGAGCTATAAAAATCAGTATCCCAATCCCAATGTACTTTGTCATCATACTCTCCTGTTTATTTTGATCAACTGATGAAGGATGTATGCTGTAGTATTTGACACCGTGTTAGAGACGTGAAGCATAAGTCGTGACTAGAAGTAGATGGTCCACATGAAATGAACAAGGAAAGATTCATCAATGGAATAGACGCTATGACCAATCATGCAGTTCATTGAAAAGGTCAAATATTTAAACCTGCAGGTAGCAGAGTTAAAGAGAGTGAGTCACATTTTAAACATTCCATTTGTCCAAACTGGTTTTAATATATTATATATGCAGTAAACATACATGTATAAAATCCAAAAACTCGTCTACTTGTATGCATACACTAGCCGTATATAAAATGTGGCAAACATAACATCTAAATATTTTGTCTGTTCATGTGTGTACTAGCTCTATGTATTCATATTTAAACATAAAATTCAAAAGTTAGTGTATGCATGCATATATAAGTGTCATGTGGATCGGTCTAAATTTATCAACACCAACAACCAGGAGAACTTAATCCAATAATGTCTAGTACATAGATTGAATTTTATATCCATTTTTTGAGTTTCAGCTAAGTTTACTTGTCAATAACGTCAAACAGACTTTCTTTATTGATTAGAAGATGCTCAAATCTGAAACTTGAAATATGAAAGATGTAGTGGAGTGATACTGGAATTTGAAGCTCAAATCTCAAACAGACTTTCAGGTTATGTTTGATTCTTGAAAAATTGAAGGGATAATGCAAAAGAACGAAAAATACGAAGGAAAAGTAGAAAAAAATAAAAAAAATAAAAATAGAGTTAAATTCAACATATTAATTTTATATGCTACTTTAAACCAATTTAATTTATTTTAACTCGTCAATATAAAGATTAAACAATTTAAAAAGATGTAAGTTTTCAAGTAATTTTATTTATATTTGATTTTTAATAAGATTTTTCATTCAATCAAATATAATAAAATTATTTTTCTTTCCTTACTAATTCCGAGAACTGCCAAACACAGTTTAATGCTATGTAGTACATATGGCTGAGTATTAACGAGAAACACCCAAAAAGAGCAGCGGGTTTTGCTAAGTATCATCAATTCAATATTTTGCCACGTGGCAAAACATCCTCAAATCCATATATATTTGCTTACATATTTACTAAACAGATGTCTTCAGGTCAAATAAAAATCCATAAATATTTAATAACTTGTCGGCTTGGTTTTCTGATGGCAAAGACTTTTTCAAAGAGGATCTTAGTTCGGCAGGTACTAAATTCAATATTCAGGAAACATTCTTGTTCATTTCAATGTCTATTATCACTGCTTTACTTATATATCGAGGACATCTTACCACTTTTACTTGACATCCCTAGCTAACACCTTCTCAAATCTTTTAGTATCAATAACTCTATTGATAAACATATAAGAAGATCAGAAAGATGGCATGCTACAATATCATGATATTGAGTTTGCTGACTATCACTTCTACTCTGGTCATTGCCTTTGAGTCTAGTCCTCTGCAAGATTTCTGTGTGATCCGACAGCTCAGGTTCGGACGTTACTCATTAGCATATGCCATTGCTCGATTCCTGATTTTCATACTTGACTGGTTCTTTAATTTGCTTAATCTGTTTTTGTTAGTACTGATAATGTCTTAAAACCACTGAGTTTGGTCACTTACTCATTTTTGTGCTGTTTGTAGCCCTGGTTAATGGCCTTGCTTGTTTGGACTCCAAGCTGCCAGGCCAGCATTTCTCCTTAGTGGACTCCATTTGCGAAGATTTTACATCAGACCCCGTCAGCTCTAGGTTGCCGGTCACTGTGGGAGCAGCTGCTGGACTAGACACCCTTGTCTCCATGGCTCGTATAGACTTTGCACCATGGGGTGTTGTCCCACCACACACTCATCCTCGTGCAACAGAGATACTCACAGTCCTGCAAGGCAAACTCTTTGTTGGATTTGTGACTTCGAACCCGAAAACCGCCTCATTTCCAAGGTTCTTGATAAGGGAGATGTGTTTGTGTTTCCGGTGGGGCTTCCTCACTTCCAACACAACATTGGCACTGGAACTGCAGTTTCGGTCTCCGCCCTGAGCAGCCAAAACCCGGGTGTTATCACCGTTGCTAATGCTGTTTTTGGATCAAGCCCGGCCATTTCTGATGATGTTTTGGTCAAGGCTTTCCAGGTAGACAAGAGCATAATTACTCATCTACAGTCACAGTTCTAGATTACTGAATGGGAACCACATGAAAAAGAAGAAGACTTTATCTCTCTTGTAGACTGATTTATTTGAAGTTTTTATATGTATGTTTCTGTTACCCAGATAGCAGTGTATTGTTCAGAATTAATATTCATATGCATGCCAACAAATTTATAATTGATCTCTTGTGGCCCTCCCCTTTTTCTCCCAATCCTAGGACATATTAATGTTGTGTTTGGTTCCAGAAAGCACCAAGGAAAAAAAAAATAGAAACGAAAATGATTTTTTTTATTTTTATTGTCTAAAGAAAAATCTAAAATAAAATAAAATAACGGCTTACACATTCTTAAATTATCTAATATTTATTTTGATGAGTTAAACTAAATAAAATTGGTTTGAAGTAACAAATAAAAATAATGTTGGATTTAACTCTTTTTTTTTTTCATCATTTTATTTTATTTTATACTTTTTCTCCCTATTTTCTTTCCTTACATTTTCTCATAACCAAATATAGCCTTAATATTGGTGTAGAGCTAGCTACTGCCAAAGATTGTTAATTTTTATGAACATCTATTGTTTGCAATTTATATGCCACAAGAAGAGTGTGCATGGCCACTAGAAAGACACAGCTGGTTAATTATCAAATAGCCATTTATTTGTTAAGTGTTTCTTCCTCTGCATTTTAATTTTAGAAAAAAAAATTATGTCATTCATATCTTACTTATTTTACACACGTGCTCTAAATTTGGTATCTAACGGTTGGAGTGGAGCAATATATTTGGAGGTCCACAGAAATTGGTCCATCGACATGAACAAATATGAGAAACCCACCTCCTACTCTTTCCGAGCACGGCTTCCAACTGGTTCGCTTTCTATTTTTCTTCCTCCCAAACTTACCACAAAAGAGGAAAGAAAAAGAGAAAGGCCCAGCTCTACTTTATTTTGGTGAACGGCTCCTCCTTTGTTAACAGGTTTGTTAATTTGTTCACTCATGGCAATTTCTTTCCAACTTGGGTTCTAATTATATAAGAATTATAGTTACACGATAAACACAACCATACATTTTGCGGTCTCCCTTGTCGAGGGACCCATAAATATCTCTCTAAAAAGAGGGACAAATCCCTGCTCATCAACTCGTATCCCTCCGTATGAATCATTTTATATCCAACTACAGTCTATAATATCACCTTATTATAAATGATGTTGGACTATGTCGAAATATAAAGCTCTTCATGTAAGGACCTATGGTGATATCAAGTCCAAGGACAAAAAGGAAGACAATATTATGATGAAAACTATTTATGACATACAATTCATGTAGTATTCTCATTGCGAGTCAGTCCAATACAACATTCACTAGCATATATTAAACACGATCATTAATCGTGCTCCATACTAGTGATCATAATTCATTATTGCTCCACCAACAATGAGCAACGGGATAATTTAGAATAGTATTTTATGTCATCCTCAAAGTTGTACTATCAAGTCATGCACACCAAAAGCGGAATTAAATATTCATGGAATAAAAATGCATTTTGATATAAAATGACAATGATTACACTATTGTCCTAGGACACATAACTAACATAAATTAGTATTCAAAACCCAAGGGAATCTTCACGTGAGGTATCCTTTTATGAAAAAGGGGACTATGGTTTTGTGAGACAACCCATGTGCTAGCACGCATTCATCTCTTACGGTTTCAAAGACGTCTATTCCTGTGGATAGGTGTGAGTGTGTTTGCCATACCTTTCGGTCTGGTGAGAAGGGCTTTCACACACATTCGAGGTTGCAAAGGAATGACATTTCTGCAAAAATGAGGTAATATTTTATTCCACAATCAACTTATCAAGTCACAAAGATGTTTGGATGAGTTCATGGGGTGAAATTTTTTAATTTTCCATTTTTCTTTGTATAGTACAACACCCAAGAAGCCCAACAAACAAGTCTAGCACATACTTTCTTTGTGAAAGAAAGATGCCTCGTTTTGATCTAGTCATCTCATTAATACCTAAGAAATATTTGAATCTTTCTAAGTTTTTCATCTCAAATTCAGTGGCTAGATGTTTCTCGATCTTACCAATTTATTCACTATCATCCCTTGTAATTATCATGTCAACCAAATAAATTATCAAGGTAGTCACGACTTTTCCATGTTGTTGTTTCAAGAAAAGAGTATTATCTAAGTTGCTACGTAGAAAACCGTATTTCTTCATAGTCCATACTAAAACAGTCAAAGCAAGCACTTGGTGATTTGCTCATAACTCCAGCTATGGATGATGAGACTTAACCTGATGGGATATCCATATACACCTCTCATCCTCAAGATCTCCGTGGTATTAAAGCATTCTTTATATCGAACTAGTGAAGTGTCCAATCTAGATTTGCTGCCAAAGATAGTAATACTTGTCGGTACCTAATACATCTGGCTTTTAGGGCATTAATGGGAGGATATGAACCTGGGAAAAAGAGAAAAGAGTGGCGGTGTGCCGACCGCCTCTCCGATGCTTAAGTTATCAAAGACCAATTCCCTTATTTAGGATTATCGTTTTGAGACGTAGTGAATTAAGAGATCCGTGGATGAATATCTTGTAGACTGCAATATGGTCAGCTGAGGAACCTGGGGCTTCAGTTGGGGCAAGGATTTTCCCCGTCTAAGCAACCCCTGCATGACTTTGAGGTAACAAATTGTTTTGGGACCTGTTGGGTTTGAATCAGGCAATGGGCTCTTGCAAATGTTGGGCATATTTGATAGTATGATTCAGACCCAAAAGGCCATGGTACTCATAATGCCTCATTTTTTCCTTCTAGAATATCATGGTCTTCTAGGCGGGGAAAATATTTGTTTGTTAGGCCCCATTGTATGGGAAACTGGAAATGATTAATGTGATTAGTCCCGAGGTGCATGTTACCAGGAAATACTGTGTTCCCAATGATGCATTTACTATGCCTTAGAGACTGACCCCTATATATATGATGAAGAGGTTAGTGAAATTTATAAGATTCCTAACAGATTTGTCTTTCGTTAGCTCATCCCCCTACTGAGAGTTCCTCTCTAGGACAGCGAAGGTGGAGATCTCCATAAGCCTCTGCAACCGCTTGCCACTTATGGATATTGTGCGTTTGAAGACTACGTCTATGCCAACCCATCGGATGCCTTATATGGAAGGCCTACCTACGCCAATATCTTCTTTTTAGAATTCTTCGTTGTGCCTTGCGTAGATCGGCCGGAAGTTGTGGATGAGGGACCTTTGATTAATGCTACCCTGTTTGGAGTTCTGTCTTTGAGACTCGTCCCCCTCCCCTGCGTTGGCGTCTTCAACGATAGAGGTGCGAAGTTGAGATGAGGGGAAATTTTAAGTGGGTTAATGTAGATTCTTTTATAGTCTTTGATTTTCCCCTCTTCCTCTTCGTCTTCCTCCTCGTCTTCTTCTTCGTCCTTTTTCATCTTGGCGCTTTTTTATTTTCCTTTTGGGCTTTTTTTATTCTCCTTTTCTTATTGTAAGCAACCTAGTACATTTGTCTAGATATTCTCGTAGGGGATCCACCTAGGTTGTTCGGATATGTTTGTCTTGGTTGCAATGTAACTATTTGGCATACTTTAATAAAATCATATTTTTTGACATATCGTTGCATTGAATTTTAATTTCCCATTATGTTTTCGTGTCCCGGACAAAGAAGCCAGTTACCTAAGGGGGACTCCTGAGAAGCCGTTACCGATTCATGGAGATGATTTACCATACCTCCTAGATGGGACTGATCATTGGGCTCTACTTGGTTGACAGGCCTAAGCACTTTTTTATGAACAAGCCCAAGGGCCTGCCAATCGGACGGCGTTGGGCCCACATGTCTTACTTGTTTTGTTCTGTGTCCTAGAAGGCGAAGTGTTTTGCAAATACGAAACATTGGGGGGGAACGATGCACTTCTTTCAATATTTCGGCTGATCCATCGATGCCATTAATGTGCCTACTCATGTGCCATTAAGAGTAGGGGCCCAGAAGGTAGCCTTTTCTTCTGCTCTTTTTGTTCGAAAGTATTCCACTTTTCTACAATACCCTTAAAGTTTTTGGTGAAGGTGCCGCTTAGAGGATCCTGATCTCTTTTGGTCATCTGGTGGGTTTTTATTTGCTTTGCTTTCGATTTTGTGTGGATTGTTTGATGGTTCTGTTTCGTTTACACGAGCCTTTCAACCGCCAGTAGGTTTTCGGGGACTGATTTGCACGTGGAGTTTTGAGATGCACCCTAGCTTGGGGGTTTCTCAATAGGCTTTATAAAGCTTCGGGCCTTCTAGTCCTATGATCATTTTGGTAGGTTATTGCCGAGTTGACTTCCTCCTCCCCCTTTTTTTATTGTTTGCTTACAGAATGGCGAGAGGTCAAGGGGAGACTTTCACCAGTCAAGCTGGGCGTAGGAAAAGGCCTGGTCGGGATCAGCCTTCTGTAAGCAACCTGGTTTCTTCCATGTCCATGGAGGAATTAAGGTCCTTCTCCCGTATCACTGACAACATTAGTTTAGAAGTGTTAGACGGCCCGACTGTTTCGACGATAGGGGAAGCAGATAGCACTATCTATTTTACCCGGGAGTAGTTTGCGGCTGGACTTCGCTTCCCCTTATCGTCATTGGTGAAACAATTTCTACATGTTTCCTGGGGACCTCCTGCACTTATCCATCTGAATGTTATTCAAATTTTGATGGGTTGCAGTGTGCTCAACCTTCTGTACCTGATGGATATCTCATTTGTGGAGATTTTCTTTACTTATATACTGAAGCTCGGGACTGGGGGTAGATTGTCGATGTTCGCCCATAATTCAAAGCTTCAGTTTGTAACCGGGCTCCCTGATTCTCCCAAAACTGAGGCAAAGGGGGTTGTCTTGGTTAGGGGCCCTTGGTATGAGACGTCCGGCTTTGTCGAGCTTCCTTTCGACATGAATCAGTCCCTAGTGCTCCCAGGTTTGTTTTAGCTAGGTTGCTACTTACGTTCTGCTAGTTGGATTATGTACTGACGTACATCAGTTTCCTTGATGTCGTTCAGACAAGCGCAGGCGAGGCCGGTTAGTAAACTAGATTGAAAAGGCTGGTTTGGAGAACATAAGGCGGTTGCTTGAGATAACGAAGGCAGAGAACAATCATGAGCTTTACTGATGGTGAAGAATTTGAGAGAGTTGGGTGGTAGCCCTTTCCCTTACATTATCCCTATCATCCCCCACTCGTCGCCCGTAGAGGTCATTGAGGGGGAGCATTTTATTCTTGCCGATCTCTTTAAGTTGGTCCCAGTTAGCTCCTCTCAACCGACTCTTACTCAAAATGACTAAACGGAGGCCGCTGCAAGGACCTTAATGAGGTTTGCCCATGTTAGTCAGCCTCAGAGTTCACGGGCTACCCCCCGACCTGCAAATAAAAGAAAGATGAAAGCGCGATAGAGAAAGGTAACCGATGCTAGGTTAGATGATTTTCTAGATTGGACAGGATTAGCCGATATTGAATCTGTCTAAGGGGAAGAAATGTTTAGCCTTGCCATTGGGTTTGCTACGCTAAAGCGTAAACAGTCTGTGACCCTCGAGGGTGCAAACACCTCTAGTTTTGGGAAGAAGTGACCTAGACGGTCTCCCTCAGATGAGGAGGCTCAACAGGACGGGGCCATAGTCCTAGTAGGATCCCCGGATCTAGCCTCCAATGACCGATGACCTTGAAATTTTTGCTGAATGAAATGAAATATGCCTCTAGGGGAGGTTAGGAGTGTGAGTCCTCAGTGTTGAAGAGGTTAGAATGGGTGCCCCGTCGAGAGTAGTTATTGCTCGACACATTGCCACCGGACCTCTGATCTGGACGAGTAAGAAAGGTTCCTGAACCGAGGTGATTGTAGTGCGTATGTTCGCCCCGTTGAATGAGGTTGGCCCTCATTTGGATATGGAGGCTCGGATCAGAATGTCTTCAAATCGCCCACAGCTTGGAACCTTAATTAGGAGGAATCCCGGTGGCCTTTTATACGACACATATCAGATTTACTTTAGGATACTGTGATGGCTAGCTCGAGCAATACCATTAAGCTCCCGGATTTATGTTGATGAAGGGATATCGACCTGGCTAGAATGGGATATTCATCTGCAATCACAACTTCCAACGGTCGATAGAGCTTGTAAGTGCAAATTCTAAGCATAGGACTTCCAGTTTTATACAAAAATCTTTTTAACTCCACGACCATTTTAGGTTGTGTGACCATACGGATTATAGCACCTTGACATCGAAACTCAGTCTCATGAATGATGTCAGCTAGATTATATGCTCGATCGGTACGCCTCCACATCATCGAGTCCTTAAGCTGCTTCTCTGGCCCAGGCGGAAGCTCGCCAAGGCGGAAGCTGGTTTTAACGCTGGGAAAATGAGGCCGTAGATGGTACAACAAGCATTATCAGGCGGCAGAGAAAGAGACGATGGCAAGAAGCCGTGGCGGCCCAGATGAAGCCAGAGGTGCGAAGACGCCAAAGCCGCAGTGGAAATCGATGGCCAAGGCCCCGAATTCTTTGGCTACGGCAGGGTATCGAGGTCGGGTTGAGATCACCCGCTTAAAGGTCGAGTTCGCCTGCATGGAGGTTAAGTAGGAGTCGCTTCTACTGGAGCTCAAGGTGTTCAAGCGTGAGGTGTCTTCCCTTCATGCCCGAGCAAGCAAGGATAGGGAAGACATGGCGGAGGATTACCATGGGTCTCTACATCTTATCTTTGCTTACGTCTATGGGTGTTGCGTATTCAAGAACAAACATCTGCAATGATCACAGACATCCCGTAGATCTACATGCCCGACTCCTCTAGAGTTCTTGATTAACCCGAAAGCCCCCGTCCCGGTAGCCAATAAGGCCATAAATTTAACAAGTCAAGCTCCGGGCAACCAGAGATTCTGGAGGGGGTGTCAGCAGAAGGAATAACCTCCCCCTTTTTTTTGTTAGCTGGCTATGTTGGAAAACTTTGCAAGTGGTGCCGTTTTGGCCGCACATAAACTTTATTTGTAATTTCTAGTGACACTTTAAGTATTTTAATGAAATTTGAAAAGGTCAACCAAATGTAGCATTGTTTGTTAAGAACTCCAACATGATAGCAACCATGCTTAGAGAATACCATTGACAAGAACTATAGTTTGGACTGCTAGACACCGTACTGCATAAAGAATCAGATACGGGCTTTTAGATGCCACGAATAGCAATCAGGACTGACTTTTAGGCGCCAACCGAACAACAACCGTATTTGGATCTTCTTTGATGCCAGCCAGTAACAAACCGTGACTGACTTTTAGGTTAACCGACAACAACCTAGATCCGGGCTTTTAATGCTAGTCGTTTCAGACTTCTTGTGTACCCGCCTGACAACCACCGTGATTCGATTCTTTTGGATGCTACCAGACAAAGAACCGTGATTCGATCTTTTAGGCGCCAATGGACAACAAATCAGATCTGACTTTTAGATGTCGTACCAAACAACAACCATATTTGGATTTTTAGAAGCAAATTTTAATAACAATCGTGATCTAGACTTTTAGATGCCAACCGGACATCAACCATATATGGACTTTTAGAAACAAGTGACAATAGGTTTTAAGAGGAAATGCTCAATGGATACTCTGTTATTGATGATAACTTCCCCAATAAATACACTATTGATAATATTTCTTGAGGTGCATGGTATTCCACATTTTGGGAATATGTAAATCCCATTCGGGTCTCCCGTTTAATGGCATGAACCACTGGTCTACTCAACCACAATGTACGGTCTTTCCCAAATACCGAACTTCCCATCCACTAGGTTAGACGTGTTTTCAAAAACCCTTCTTAGGACTAGCTCCCCGACTTTGAATGTGCACGGCTTTACATGTCGGTTATGCCAACTTGCTAACCTCTTCTGGTATGAAGCTATGCGTATGGATGCTGCTTCCCAAAGTTCGTCAATCGCATCCAAGTCTTTGATTATGGCTTCTGTGTTTGTTTCTTCAGGAATTCCTGTTCGAATAGTTGGCATTTCGATTTTCGTGGGGATGATAGCCTCCATCCCGTATGTAAGGGTGATGGTGACTCTCCTGTTGGCTTCTAGCTGGTCGTTCTGTAGGCCCATAACACTCCTGGTAACTCCTCTACCCATTTTCCTTTAGCTGAATGTAGGAGTTTTTTTAGAGCTGTCGGAGTGTTTTGTTAGACGCTTCTGCTTGACCATTGCTTTGGGGGTACCGTGGGGTGGAGTATAGGCTTTTTATCTTCAATTCGCTGCAGAAGTTCCTATATACCCGACTATCAAACTGCGACCCATTGTCTGTTACAATTGACTAGGTATCCCGAACATGCACATAATGTTTTTCCACACGAACTGGACAACCTCCTTGTCTTTGATGGATGCAAAGGCTTCAGCCTCTATCCATTTGCTGAATTAGTTGATGGCAACTAACAATAGCTTCTTCTAAGCCGGGGCAGTAAGGAATGGCCCAACTATGTCGATCCCCCACTGAGTGAAGGGCTAGGGGCTTGTTATGGTAGTAAACTCTTGGGCATACGGGAGGTTGTAGTTGGCAACAATCACATTTTCTAATGTAGGTGACGACATCTGTCTACATGGTCGGCCAAGAGGTCCTCGGGTATGGGCCTTATGTGCACGTCCCACGTCTGTGGTGATTCCGTGATATCCCTTCATGAAGTTTCTCGCCTAATACGCATCGTCCCCTCGCTGGGCTGAAAGTGAGGCATTTAAGATAGGGCTCATTGTGTGGATCGCTTTATACAACTCGTCATAATGAGGGAAAATCAGGCGCCTGACCTCGGACTGGTGGGCTCTCACTTTATCATCCGACAATTCCTCCAAACTTAAATAGCGGATTATCGGAGTCATCCATGAAGGAGTTGCTTCTTCACTCTGGGCTTACTGTCAAGTAAAGTGATCGACCACCCATTAATAGTATACTGGGAAAGAGCATCAGCTCTTTATTGGTAGGGCGTTAATTGTTAGCAGCCTAAGGTGTCCGCTTTCTATTAGAGCTTCTTGATATGCCCAACCTTAAGCTACAAACTTCCACAATCAGATTAATCAAGCTCCAGATACTTGGCCACTACGATCTATTGCTTCGTATTCTCCATTTATTTGCCCAACCACCAGTTGAGAATCGCTTCGTATGAAATTTTTTTTTGAGGACACAAAGATTGCTAGGTCGAGCTCGGCTATGATGGCTTCGTATTCAGCTTCGTTGTTAGAAGCGGAGAAATTGAGACGTATGGCCTGGGTCGTTGACTCCTCCGATCAAGGCGGTTGTAACCCTGTGTCGACCTCCCATCTGTCGTGAAGCACCATCCACATTCAGGGTCCACCAACTGGAGCCGTTTGGCTCCATCTCTTATTGAGGAATCTCTGCCAGGAAATCAGCCAGTACCTACCCCTTTAATGCTAGGCGTGGCTTAAACTGAATGCCGAACTCACTAAGCTTAATTGCCCACCGAGCCATTCGGCCCCGACAGTCGAGCTTCGTATACGCTTCGAGGGAGGTTGCGAGCATAGCGATAGGCGCGCAGCGGTGATTCACAAAGAGGGGTGCCGAATCAACAATATTTATATCCTGGGGCTCCTTCTAATAGCAGCAAAGTTACCGCAGATAGCATTTAGTGGCCGAACTCGGGTGGATGGGGTTTCTTTCTTTGTACAAATGATTTGCAGTGGAGTTCAAAAATGGTGAATTTCAATTTGGATTTTTAAGGTCATAAAAACAGGGGTGTTGATTGCTTCATGTGCTGAAACTAAAATAAGAAAAATGTAAAACAGGAACCCTTTGAAGTGTCTGCCACCGGTTTAGGGTTTTAAGGCAACCAACATAACCCTGGGCTCTTCTCTCGCTGAGGATGACATATGGGCCATTTCCCGAACCGGATCTTCATTTAGATTTAAACCTAAACCCTAAAATTTCCTTCTTGGAAAGATAGCATTTAATCAAGCATAAATGTCCCTAACGGTGAGAACATATCTCAAAACCTACCCTACAAGAATCCACAGGAAACAACTAAATTGTGATAATAGTGGATCTAGTGATGGGCATCCACCGGTAATCCAAAAAGCTTGCCAAATACACTTGTTGGGCGTGCTAAGAGATTTAAACCTAGATTGAGAGAAATAGAAACATAAATACCCTTAAATGCGTATGTTAAAAATGTGAGAACCGTGAGTTACCTCCAAACCCTAGTTGTGCTGTACCTCCTCTTCAAGGAGGAAGAGGTCTAGTTTCAACCATCCTCTCGAGTTGTCAACCCCGAGGTGATTTGGCATCCGAGAAAAACAGAAAGAAAAGGAAAGAAAAAATAGAAGAGTGCTGAAGTGCCAGAGAAACTGCCGCCCGCCCTCTGTATTACCGACGTGAAGTGATTGAGTGTTACAGACCTTGACTCTAGCTTATATACTGCTCAGAGCAAGGGAAGTTACAAAAAAAACCAAAACCAAAAGCTATTACAAGGATAAAATGGGAAGAAACAAAAAATTGCAACAAAAATCTGAGGCGTCAAAAAAGCAGAACGCAAAAATAGGGAAGGAACAAAGGTAATGAACAAGGTTGGCTGATGAACAAAGGTTTCGCAGAACCAAATTTCGCACTTTCCATTTTCTTTGTATTTTCATTCTTCTTTTCCCTTCTAGTCTCGATCCGTAATGCCGAGTTTGACTCCACCTTTCGTGCTTGGATTGACTCAACAATTTTGGCACGATTAGCTCTGCAAAAACTCTGCAGAAAATTTGCCACAAACGCGATCGCATCAAGACACCTTAATGTAAATCGGGTTAATTACGCTTAATTTGTACATAAAAGTGCCTAAAACTCACAATAAATGGGATCCAAATAGCACTTTGAGCACTAATCACACCCCTCGAACCTACACATTGCTAGTCCCTTAGCAATGAAAGAAAGAAAGAAAGAGCAAAGAAAGAGCGTATTAAAACGAATCAAAATTATGTTCAATAAATGTATATTTCAAAAAGGTTGAATGAGTAATGCCTAACCCTAAGTAAGAATCATCAAACTTTGCCCACAACTATCTTCGAGAGAATGAATGCCACAATATTGAGTATCAAAAGAGCCTCCATCTCTGAATCAACCAGAACTTCCACAAAAATCTAAGTGTTTGTTTGATCGCTTCAACAATAAACCGCTAAACCCGCACTCTCCCCCAACCCAGCTAACGCCACAACCTAGCATGCTAACCAACTTAAATAGATCAGACCACTCTTATTCCACAACCCTTTTGTGTCAGGAGGGTGCAAAATGCCTGAGAACGAATTCCCACAAAGTCCATGTAATGGGATCTACCGATGACTCCCAACCAATTAAGGCTTAGGGCACCAAGTCATAAGGATCTTCACTAACTCTTCGTGCTTCACCCTGACTGAATGATTTTTGAACCCAGCACCTAAAACTCGCTAAACCTCACCTATCCACCCGTGTACGAGCACTAAGTCAAGTGGCTCCCAAACTACCGCTTAGCACCAGGTTTAAAGGTTCGCCATATACCCCTGACCGTGCCTCTGTTTCAAGGCAAAGCGTTGCAATTTTTTCTTCTTTTCTTTTTCTCTTCTTTTTATTTGGAAGACACATTGGCCTTCTATTCACGGGGTCCTAACCTATTAAAGGTGGTCAACTAAACTAGGTAGGTTATTGCAAGGCTTAAGAGGCTAGAAGGGCTTCAAAGTTATTGAAGAAACCTGATGTGTATCAGGTGTGGTTAGCTAAAGGTGGAAGAAAAGGTGGTCGAAGCGCAAGAATTCAACTAATCATCCACTCAATTAGGCATAAACCAATCTAACATTAATAGAATTTGGACAAAGTTTCAACTTTTTCAAACTACGTGCTAGGCAAAAAAAAATGGGTGCAATTTTTGAAAATTGTTGTATAGTATAACAAATTTTCACAAAGAAACCAAAGAAGCCACCTAACATCACAAACGGGCTTGTCAAAATAATAACAAAACATAATACATGCTACTTCTAACTTTCCCAACCAAATGTCTCATTGTCCGCAATGGGGCTCGGATTGGAAAGTTAGAGAAGGAAGTGCTACCTCCTTGATGAGATGTGCTCGTTTTTGGATAGGATACATTACAAACTTTCCATCGACACCTTATTCACTCCGTTTGGGCTTCAAAGAAACAAGTTAGGAGAAGAAAAGAGAGAAAAAAAGTGACCAGTTGGAGAATTTTGAAAATTACACCTTTATAATAATTTCAAAAGTATTCTTTCTGGCTATATTTGGATTCTACACTCTCTAAGCTTTCCAATCCAGCACTAAAAAACGCCTAAAACTGAGTTCATGAAAAAAGTTATGAGGGAAACAAAATGGAGGTGATAGGTTGCAAAATCCCTGCAACCTCAAGTGAAATTTAAGTAAAAGTGCGAATTTTTATTTTTTTCAAATTTTTATTTTTTTATATATTTGAGAGACAACTTTTTTATTTTATATATATATAAATATAAAGACAAAATAGTGCACAAAGTGAGGAGAAAGAAGCACTGTTAGGCGACTTTGTATTTCGCAACTCAAAATTTCGTATTTTTGCCTTCTGCTCCAAAAATTAAGTAAAAACCTGTAAAAATAAACACAAGAAAATTTAAAAAAAAATGCAGAAAAATGAAAATTAATCTAAAAACAAAGATTAACTAAAAATTAGAAGAAATCTAAAAGAAAATTAAAGAAATCAAAATAAAATAAAATAAAACAAGATAAAAAGAAAAGATGAAAACCAAAAAGTGGGGAGATCAGTTTCCCAAACCAATTCCTTAAGCCTTTGGAGGCTGCTGGAATTGTTGGAGCCTAGAAATGTCGAGGTTCGGGTGCTCCAAATCCGAACCAGCACCCGAACCATCCACTATGCCATGCAACATAAGCAACTGCCAATGTCTTTGATGTAGTGGCATAGGCTTGTACAGTGGCCACTAACTTCTTGAGGTTTCAGAGAGGGGCGTGCAAAGGTAAATGGGATGGCCTTTGCCGTAGGTGTTTCAAAGTTGCATGTGGTGCAGGTGAAAGGTGGATGTCGACCGCGCTGGGCTGTTTTGGTCATAAAGTATGACTTGATCCAAATTTACGGGATCAGTAGCGGTAAGCCTGTGCCTTCCCTACTCCCTTCTCCGCTCCCGTCTCCCTTGCCGGTAGTTCCTCGTATTTCTAATGGTTCCTGCATCAATTCCCCCTGAGGTTGCATTTGAGCAGGTTCACCCAAAATACACTCCTCCTCCAAATTCTCCTCCTCTTCATGAAAATGTTGCTGGGCAAGCCTTGACATTGATGTCTGTAAGTTGTCAATTTTATGATCAATTCCATTTTGAAGCCCATCTAATTTCTGGTCCAGGGAGTTCTCCACAGTATGAATTCTTTGGCTTATTTTGGCATTGAATGTCTTCTGCTCTTCCACAAAGTCACCCACTAGCTTGGTAAGGTCTAGAATTGCTTGCTCAACTGGGGAGATTACCGGGTGGCTGAAAATGGTGACGAAGAGGCATACTGTGGATGTAGAGGTGTGCATATTGTGGAGGCACCATGTAGGTACTCACCCATGGAGTACTATAGTCCTCATGGACATGTATGCTCTAGGGTTTCTCTCCACAGGGTATTGACTATACTGCTTTCCCTCTAGGTGCTCCATTTGATCACAATTCAAGCTCGGCCAGTTCTCGTGGAGATTGACTTGACCACCCTTCCTGATTTCTAATCCACCTGGAAATTCCCGCAAAGAAAAATTGTGACAAACACCCAACGACCAAGAAGCAACTCTGCAATTCTGCAAAGGTTAGGAACTATGAACTCAACTAAGATTACCGCAAATATATACAGAGAAATTCACCAAGGCTTGTGACGAGGTTCAATAAGTGAAACATCAGTCATCATTTGGTACTTAGGCACCATCCTAAGAATAAATGCTTTATTTGATTCGCAGGCACCGCAGGGTGCCTGAATCAACAATATTTATATCCTAATTCTTCACTCGTAGCAAAGCTACTCGCAAAGATAAATACCAGTGGTCAACTAGGGATGGGTTTTCTTGTACAAATGATTTGCAAGTGGGAGTTCTCAAAATGGTGAATTTCAATTTGGATTTTTAAGGTTTGCTAAAAACAGGAGGTGTTGATTGTTTACAAGCTGAAACTAAAATAAGAAAAAAGGTAAAATAGAACTCTCAAGTGCTCCGGGCCACCGGTTTAGGTTTTAAGGCAACCAACATGTCCTCGGGTCTTTTTCCTCGCGTTGGGGAGGATGACATATAGTCATTTCCCGAACCGGATCTTCATTTAGCTTTAAAACCTAAACCCTAAAATTTTCCTTCTTGAAAGATAGCATTTAACTGGGCATAAATGTCCCTAACAGTGATAACATATCTCAAAAACCTACCCTACAGTAACTAATAGGAAACAACTAACTAGATAACAGTGGATCTAGTGATAAGCATCCACTGTAACCAAAAAGCTTGCCAAATACACGTTAGTGAGGGCGTGCTTAAGAGATTTAAACCTAGATTGAGAGAAATAGAACATAAATACCCATAAATGCGTGCGTTAAAAACAGAGAACCGTGAGTTACCTCCAAGTAACCTTAGTCAGCTGTTCCTCCCTCTCTTCAAGGAGTGAAGAGGTTCCAGGCCAACCATCCTCGAGTTGTCATCCTCGCAGGTGTGTTTGCACCGAGAAATGAGAGAATAGGAAAGAAATATAGAAGAAAATGAAGTGCTGGGGAAACTGCCGCCGCCTCGATACCGACGTGAAGTGATCGAGTGTTACACTACCTAGCTTATATATCGCTCGCAGCAAGGGAAGTTACAAAAAACCAAAACCAAAAGCTATTACAAGGATAAAATGGGAAGAAACAAAATTAAAAACAAAATCTGAGGCGTCAAAAGTGTGAATAGGCACCGAAGGAATGTAGGCATGATGGAATAGTGGTTTCGGGCTGATGAACAAAGTACGGGCAGAACCAAATATGACTTTCCATTTTCTTTGTATTTTCTCGCTTCCTTTCTAGTCTCGACCGTAATGCCGAAGTTTGACTCGAATTCTTCGTTCTTGGATCGACTCAACAATTTTGGCACAATTAGATCGTAAAAACTGCAAAATTTTTCACAAAATGCGATCAGTAGAATAGCATGGACCTTAATGTGTAAATCACAATTACGCCGATTAGTACATAAAAGTGCTCTCAAACCTCGTAAGAAACAGTCCAAATAGCACTTTTGAGCACTAATCGCATACGGAGTTTTCGAGGCCACTTTGAGGGCCTCGAGCCCGCCGAGACGTATATCGAAGCTTCGCTTCGATAGGATTTTCTATAAAGAATACTAAGCCACAGGTTTGCCTCGTCTTCCTTGAATAAAGCGGCACTTATTGAAACATCATACACAACTAAGTAAAGATAGAGTGTTTCACATGTCTCAAGGCTAGCCAGAATGGACGATTCGGCAAGGTATTGTTTGATTGCTATAAAGGCCTGATCGCATTCTTTATCCCATCCGGAACGTTTGGTCCCTTTCAGGGTTGTGAAAAACGGCTTTAACCGGTTCATAAAGAGAGAGATAAACAACCCTAAGGTCGCCAACCTACCAGTCAGCTGTTGTAGTTCCTTTTTGGTGGTAGGAGGTTGAGATTCCATTATGGCTTAGAGTTGAATGGGATTGGCTTCAATCCCCCTCTGTGTCACCATGAGGCCCAGGAACTTACCCGAACGGACTCCAAACACACATTTTAGGGGACTGAGTTTCATACCGTTTGTGCATAGCAAGTCAAAAGTTTTAGTGTTTATGATTGGGGTGTTCTTTGTTCCACATGCATATCACTACAGGACTCATCATTCCGCCAATCAATGGCCAGAATATCTTAGTTATTAGTCTCTGATAGGTTGCCCCTACATTCTTCAAATTAAAAGGCATCGTGTCAGAAAGCATGTTCCCGCACATGGGCGAATGAAGGCCATCAAAGAGTACATTGAACTGGTGATATCTGGAGAAGGCGACTAGGAACGACAACGATCCATGCCTAGTAGAGGCATCAACGATCTGATCTATTCATGACAAGGGAAAACTGTTTTCTGGGCACGCTTCATTGAGGTCCTTGTAGTCCACACATACCCTCCATTTATCGCCCTTTTTCGGGACGACTACTACATTTCATGCTTCATCTCGAATACTTTACTTCTCCTCGATAAAACCTCGCATCAGAGGTTGTCCATCTCTTTTTGGATAATCTAATGGCGATCCGGATGAAAATGCCTTACTTTCTGTCTCATTGGCTTTGCCGTGGAAATCACATTTAGTTTATGAGAGGCTAATGTTGGGTCGATCCCGGCCATGTCTGAGTGACTCCAGGCAAATATATCCTTGTTCCTCAACAATACATGTCGCAGCTGTTCTTTTTCTTCTTTAGCTAACAGAGTGCTGATATAAGTGAGTTTCTCCGGCCTTTCCAATGTTACTGCCTCCAAGGGATCCACAGCTAACAAATCCTTCTCTTCCGCCCTCACCTGGGCAGCGAGCTGTAGCTGCTATGCGGAAATGAGATCCCCGAGGGGAATAACGCTCGAATATTTTTTCTCTCTCTATTCTCACATGGATAATTGATAGCATTGTCGTGCAGCCAAATGGCTGCTTAAAAGATCGACCTGCCTCGCACTAGTTAGATAACTAACCATTTGATGATATGTTGAAGGGATAGCCTTCATCAGGTGTAGCCTCACCACGCCGCGATTCCTGGCCCGAATCTCGATCGGGTCGAATCCAACCTACTGGGTGCGAAACCATAATCGGGACTTCTACCAGCTTTTTTTTTTTTTTATACAAACAATATTTTTCTATAACCAACAATCATTTACATTTACTAATGAACTACCACCGAGTATCCATTAAAGTTTATACACATATACTAAGTCCCATTTCTTTATACAAATTCATATCTAAAATAAACATCGAGATCATGAGAACAAGGCCGGTGAGCACCTATCTCCGGATGGCCCAGTCGTGTGGAATGTCCTGTCCTCTTTATTTCCTCTTCAATACCTACACTGATTGAACACCCGTGCTGTTTTACGCTATGGGGAACATATAGGACAAGAATCCACCAATAACAATAATCGCCATCACTATCTTTTACTTTACTTATGCATATATCGAAGTCTATTCTTATGTGACTTCTAACTCATCTCATTTTATACATGTAGATTTTGGCTTTCGCATTCCATATCATTATCTTATTCGTATTACTCTGATGTATCATGTCTTACAGTTTTCAATTCATATCTTACATGTATGTCATATTGTATCATATTCAAAACAAACTCATACTTATACAATGCGTAAATCAAACATATCGTCATATTAAATACATATTGGTTAATCGTGACTAATACCAATTCATATTAGACTCTTATCATTATCACTACTAAGCCATTAATCAACTCTCAGAAATTACATTACGGATCTCGGATGCTCGTTAAATCTTTAGTTTTCGTTTATTAATTTTCATTTTCAAAAGTGTCATAGACCAATCCCCTTACTGACCTAAGCATGGATCCAAGTCGGAGCCCACATCTCGACTCGCTTCAATCAAAACATTTATTTCGCCTTATTAAATTTTCTTTTCAAAAGTGTCACAATCGAATCCTCGACTTGACCCGTCATGATCCAAGTCGGAGTTCCTAAGCATTCGACATTTCAATATCTTTCCAAACATTTATTTATGTTATTCCATTTTAGACTTTTTAATACGCCTAAAGCACTTCTTTCGTGCAATCCCATAAACACTTATAATTTCAAAAGACCCTTTAACATTTACATTCAACAAAATGCATTTGTTGCACGATGCCTTTTACTATGTCCGTAATGTAAAAAGATACTTAAACAATACAATTTTAATGTCATTTTTCACATCGGTTCATGGGATTTCACATATAGCTATAGAAGCCGATATCCACGACGTATTCACTGGGGAATCCTCATCGTCATCTCGCAGCAAATGTGATTTCACACCCAATTATTACCGCCTCATATGGCTATAGAGGTCGACATTCACGGCTGTGATTCACTCGGGAATCCCGCCTCACTCATTCAAAGTAGCAATGTGGATTCCTCAAGATTCACCATTATCCCTCACATATGGCTATAGACCACGATAGATTCACTTGGGGAATCTCACCGTTTGTCATTCAAGAGCAATGTGATTTCAAGATTCAATTATTATCGTCTCACATATGGCTATAGAAGCTTCCATTATCACGCATGCATTCACTCGGGGGAATCTCGCCGTTTGTCATTCAGTAGCAATGTGATTTCGCATTAGACAAATACAGCTACCTTCATGACGAATTCCAGCTAAGAACCTCGTTTGTAATATTCAATGATACATTTCAAATCACTACTTTTATGTGCACTTCGCTTATCGTTCAAATACATGCACATATGCATACGTGACGTATACTTAATAACAATCATTTAAATCAATATATATATACTTATATATATATTTTAACAGCATTCATAACCGATCACACCGTGATTTTGTCTTCATATCATTTATGTATGACAAACATTTCAAATAACAATCATTCAAATCAATATATATATATGCTTATATATATATTTCCCACAATTAGCATTCATAACCGATCATAATCACATTTCACCTAATATCACTGGGGATATCTTTTCAAAGATATACTCAATCTATGTACACATTTCATATACGCTTTACGATATACTGCTTATATATCATTCACGTATACTCATTTATGTATACTCTCATTCATATTCACTCACGTATACTCATTCCTATACTCTATTCATGTGTACTCATTCATATGCTCATTTAATGTGATACTGCTTTCATTTGTTATCATTTTCTCGTTATATGTGATAATAATATATCATTTTAACCACATTATGTGTTCATGACATATTGCCTAGCATGTTCACAATCATGTTTCACTCATTTTCATTTTCATTTTCCATAATCATTTTCTATGTTTCATGAACACATCTTTACATTTTCATTTTCTACATTTTCCTTGTTTCATGCCTATTACATATGGCATTTCATATTCTTGTGAAGTATGAAGTATGTGAATCACACCTCATCTATATATTCTTATTCCTCTATGTATCTACTTTACTTAGAAGTGGAATTAACTAACTCCATCATCCAAACTAAAGTTATGGCATTTCATGCCAAACTAGCCTACACCCAGACACACTAGAACAGTCTGTATTACTAATTTTCCGGGATCCTAACTTCATGTTTGACTCTAGGTCATTGTATCTCTTTTAAAGATATGTGCTAAGGGTTCTATTCCAACTGAATCACCTAATTCGAGCACCGAACTGCCACGTCCTAAACAACCCGACTAATTTATGGTCAAAGCCGAACCAGAATTCGGGCTTCTGCACATGGCCCCACTTTGAGTGAATTTTTACGCCACTTAGGATCAAATTCATGGCGCCTCTGTTCTTTAAGTTTTTTTCTCCTTGGAAGCCCTTTACGTAGCCACTTGAATCACTCAAATCGATAAGAATGAGCAAGTTATGGGCCAAATACTTAAAACTGGCTCTAAACCGGGAAAGCATAACAGTAGTGTACCTAAGACATGTCTAACATGTACCGTACATGCTGGCCAAAAACGACTAAACGAAGTGTACAGTACACTTTCAAAGTGTACCGTACAAATTCGAATGCCCTAAAATGTGTGTTTTCTCACATTTTTCCATATGTTTCAACCCTAATCAACTCTATACTCCATATACACCTCAAAACCATTTCAAATTCACCTTGTAAACTCTTTTATACTCAAATCATCTTTCAATTCTTATCTTGTGCACTCATTTAAACTCAAACATGTTTTCTATTCATCTCTTATACAAAGCCTGTGGTTTTACTCAACCTAACTTCAAGAAATCTGTGGATCCCTTTCAAACCTAGAACAAGAACAACAATTGTGTTCATACTTACATAACCCTTAAACCCAAAAACACAAGTACTCTAGAGAACTCTAGGTCCTCTCATAGCAAACCTCTAGAGAAACAAAGGGATTTCCATACATAATTCATTCTAGTGACAGTTTCACAACCCACAAACATATATCTAGACAAGAAATCCATACAAAACCATATAGATCCATACCAAAATCCAAGTTCCATACCTTTTTGGAGCTTGGCCTTGCTTGCTCTTCTTCTCTTCTCCTTCTCTTCCTCTTCCTCTTCTTCTTCCTCTCCCCTTCTCCTCTCATCATTCACGTTTTTGGTCCCTCAAAATGAGAGACCAATTGCTCTTATTTAACCTTTTTGCTAAGGCCATGTTTGGCCTTGACATTTTTAAACATTTTTCTCATTTTTTGCACTTAAGCCCTTTTATTCTCTTCTATTCTCAATTTAATTTTACACATTTTATACTTTGGCATGCCATCTTTTCACAATTTTCATAATTTCATATCAACTTATCCATTTATGCCATTTATGTCCTCAAGTGGTAAATTACATATTTACCCTTGGCTTTATTATTAATTCCGGGTCTCTCGTTTTATTTCCCAAAAAATTCTATTTAGCTTATAATATACCCTAAAACAAGTCCGAACTGCTGGGGTATACTGTGGTGTTACACAACCAGCCCGCCTACGATGCAATCAGAGTAGCCCCAGTCATCGACAACTAAGAATAAAACCCGCTTGCCATCAAGCCCCGCTTGTACCGGAAGTGCAATGTCTCCCAAAGGTCGTAGTTGCTGCGCCCGTTGAAACCGGAGAGGATTCCGTTTGATCGAATCTGCATTTTAAGGGAAAGTTTCATCCGACTTAGCTGTGAAGTCGCATCAAATCAAGTAGCCGCATTTAAGATCTACTAGCACCCTATGCACATCAAAGCCATTGATACAAAGGGTGAGTGCAAGTGCATCGTAATGGGGCACGATTACCCTATTGGGGTTTACTAGGGGAAAGGATATGGTCACATTACTCGATCTCTTCCCGCCATACCAGGCGACGCCGCTCACCAAGCGCTTTGACTGCGGCTACTCGTGAGCTTCTTTGTCGGCATTTTGATTGATACACCGCTGCGGCCCTCCTAGCATATAGCTTTATAGGGCGGTCTAGATTCGGGGGAGTGAGATTGCACCGGCTAGATTCCGTCTCGCTGTGTGTGCCTAGCTCTTCCTCGCGATCAACTTCCCCGATACCTCCTTAGGTGCCTCATGACCGCCTCATCATGAATTTTAGGCTTCGGCATCTATTGGTCTCATGCCCATGATCCCTGTGATAGTCGCATCGCATGGACGGGTTTCTATGAGAGGGGTCCATCTGGATTAGTGCGGGGCACTTGAAATATGGCAAGTCATGAATAAAGGCCAGTAGCCTTTCATAGGTGATATTGAGAGGGGTGAACTGTAGGGGCTCTCTCTTCTTCTGCAACTGGTCTCGAGGCCGCTTTCGATTCTTGCCCTGTCCTTGGCTGGACTCAAGCGACTTTTTCCCTTCCAGCTTCTTGTTTTTGGCTGGCTTACTCGTGATCATAACTGTTTGAGTTACTGGGCGGATGTTATCTTGTAGGTTTGAATATTTGTCTGCCTATTTGTACAACTCTTCCATTGTAATTGGAAGATCTAGAGACAATGAGTGGAAAACAGAGTAGACGGTGCAAAGCTCCTTCTAAAGTTCTGTAAGACTGCGTCCATGCTGTAAACTTCTACCTATTGGACGACTTGCCCGAATCTTCTGGTGAAGTCCTGAATGGTTTTCTCCTCTTGTTTTATTATGTCTGCAAAGATCTAATATTCCTCTTCTGCCGTACTAAGTAAAGGTACTAGGAGATGAATATGGTCCAGAGCTCATTAAAAGATTTCATTGAATTACGTGGGAGCCTATGGAACCAAGCTAGAGCTGGCCCTTGGAGACTAGTCGGGAAGACCTTACACAGTAGACGATCGTTTCAAGTGTTCAAAGTCAATGCTTGATTGAAGTGAAGCATGTGATCATAAAGGTCGTTGGAGCCTTCGAACACAGCAAAGGTCGACATGCTGAACCCTCGTGGTGGCTCGTATTCAAGGATATGCTGCCCCAGGGGGGAGGAAAGTATGTCATTGGGATCTCTGATTGTTGCTATAGGCGGCATATATTATTCAATTTTTCCATGGGAGAGAATGTCTCTTGATATTCAACACCATATGTTTGGGTATAACCTTTAGTGACTAATCTGGCATTATATTGTTTAATAGACCCATTTGCTTTGCATTTGACGGAAAAGAGAGGTACTTTCACCGAACTATTTTCTTTCCTTCTAACAACATAACATTAGGTTTCCATGTCTTATTCTTTTGTAGTATTGCTTCAATATCTTCTTTCATTGACTGAGACTGTTTTGGATGATTTAGAGCTACATGGATTCCAGTTGGAATATGACAAGAAGACAACAGATCATTGAACCATCTAGTGGTGCGGTCAACCTTTGAGTGATTTTATGGTTAGATATTAAATACTATGATTGGTCAATGCATCATTCAAGGACAACTTCAACAGATTGGTACATGTAAGGTTGACCTAGATAACTTCTTCAAGCATGAACAGAGCATCCCACCATTCCCACTACTCCTCAAGAAGTGGTACATGGACCTGAGTAGTGAGTAGAAGTGTTCTTTTTGTATCACAAACAATAAGCTTGTATTTCGAGTCTTACTAGAGATAATGAGGCAATCTCCTTAAATATGTATGTTGGTCTTCTTCTTGTCTCTAGTTTCATTTTCATGTTATAAGGTTGAAGCCACAAACCTAGAGTTCCTTTCGTAGTAGAAGGAGGCCTGCACCGTTATACTATTCCTCCCAAAAATTAATTTCTTTTATAAAGCTTTATGTTCTCTTCTCTTAATTAAAAAGAATAGTTGTAATTGTCTTTCTTGAAGTTTTCGGTCTTACCTGTGGAAGTTCTCCTCTTTAATTAGAAGTTATGATGATGATGCATGCACTTGATTAATGGAGAACATATAGAAGTTTGTTGCACAATTAATGCAAAGCAAGAGCGATGAAGGCGACAACTTACTATGAGGAGCGACCACACCATCTCTTTCTTGATTCAATAAAGAGGAGTTAGAAACACCCTGACTAGAAGCAAGTTTTAAAAATCATATTGATTAAAATTGATCATTTGAGTGATGTGAATCACATGACTAAGAAAAAATAGAGTTAAAAAAAGTTAAATCTATTAAAAGGTGATTTTTTTGTTTTTTGTTTTAAAACTTTTTATCAAAAGCAATTTGCTTCTTGTTTTTTTTCTTAATACTTTTTCTTGACTTCCTATAAACTTTTTGTGTAATAAAAATGTTAAAATACTTGGATTTTTTAAAATAAAAAGGATAACATATTAATTTTTCTTTAATTTCTAGTACTTAAAAAAATAAAACATTACAAAAACAAATATTCAAATATTTAATACAATTCATAATTATTTAAACTTTAAGTTCTATTTTGAATTAAGAAAAAAAAATCACCTTAGTTACTTGATATTAATCATAATAGCATTACTGAAGGTGTGTTGAATGGGATAAGTCTAATCTCATATGCTTTTTTGTATGGGCTGAAGGGGCATAAATACGTGGAGAGTATGAGTATGGACAAAAGCCCAAGGTCAGCCCCGAGCTTGATGTGCCGTCTAACCCTAATGCACCTATACCGAGCATCCGAGGAAGAACACCAAGATCGCCCTCGATCGTCCATAAAGACCCCACATGCCACCCTAGGCCTAAGGACAAAATCCCGAAGGAAGCATGCAGAATTATAAAGACTTAGTCTTCGACGAATAAGCAGACTTGGTCAAGACGTGAGCACTAACTACCACAAACTACACTCCCACGAAGCCCACTATGCGCTCCACTCCCACAAACCACACTACAATGGTGGACCAAGAGCCAATAATAGGGCAACACGTGGTGGACTTAAACAATATAAATTGCTCTATTTGTAAACTTAAAAGATATATGTAATCTTCTAGCAACTTGAGAGAAATAAAAATTCTTTGAGAATTAATTCATTTCCATTGGCGTCGTCTGTGGGATGCGTCTTCCCACACAAACCTCTCAGTTGTGAAGCTAAGACATCCCAGACCTCCCTCCAAGAAAACACTATGAGCGAAGTCGGATCATTGAACCCCATGCCCTTGATGTAGCAGTGAATGTTGTTGTTGAAACAAATGCTCAAGGAGCAACATGAGTCCCATCAACATCAATTGGCTTCCTTCTTGACAGCCAACGCCTCTCTAAGAGAAGAGAATGTTGCCCTAAATGTAGAAGCAGCGGCTCCTCAAGCCACCTTAGGGCTCCTCCTCCTTAATTCGGACCTGCTGGTCACCTAGTTGATGTGCTAGGAGGAAGAAGTTCCAAGCCCTCCATCTTCCCTTGCAACCTAAACAAAGTTGTTTAGGAAGAGATGAATCAGGCCCATAGAAACCGGACTCCCTTTCCGCCTATAAACCAAGATCCAACCGTGTAAACATTGGACGACATGTCGGCTTCTTCATTTGTCCCCACCATCCTGCACCAGGATGCTCCTCAACACTTTATGTTGCCCAAGTTCCAGATGTATGATAGGCTGGAGGACCCATTCGACCACTTGATGCATTTATGCCAGATAATGAAGCTCCAAAGAGGCAATGACACCCTCCTGTGTAAAGTCTTTCCGTCTAATCTCACCAGATCAGCCTTGTCTTGGTTCAACTACCTCTCGCGTAACTCGATAACCTATTTTCGTGCTTTGTTTAAGAAATTTGTCACCCAATATATGTGTTCAATCAGGATAAAGAATAGCGTGACCAGTATGTTCCACGTGATGATAAGACGATCCAAGTAAATCATATATTCTATGAAACATTTTAGGGTGGCAATCTTGTAGCTTGACGTTGTAAGCATGGATACAGTGATGCAGGCAGTCAAACAAGCCATCCGACCCAACTCTCATTTCTAAATTCGCTCTCACTGCACCCCCAACGACACTCAATGAGATATTCTAAAGGGGTAACCAATATGCCATGCTAGAGGATGACACTCTTGCTTCAACTAAGAGAATCATTGCCTCTACGAATGACCCAAGGCGAGATAGCCTAGGATGTGGAAAAATGGGTTGAGATGGGCAAGACATAAGAGATAGATACGAAGCCTATGACTCACGGAGAGCTAGATCCTGAGAAGAGCCCAACCGAGCAAGAAGTCGTGCTTGGGATGATCATCGGCGGAGAAAAAGCGTAGAGCCTACCTGTGATGGCCCGCGCCGTCATACCCAACCCGACCAGACCTGGAGGCTGAACCCGAACCCGGGGACACGATCCTCACTCTTTTTTTTTTTCGAATAATCCAAATACAATTACTTTTCTAAACACATTTTATATACTCAATGAAAATATATATACGTAAATACCAATTTAACATAAAGGGGGCCCATCATTTGATCATAAAACTCTTTGTCATTTGATATGGAATTTCATGCCCATTTGGTCCATTTCCCACCTTTATACAATGCGGCATTATTAGCCATTTTCAATAACCAAATATTTACAAAACAAAATCAAAGTTCAATTTTCATAATAGTGTTTGTACAAAATTAGTCGAATAATTTCATGTATGCATGTGACGGAGCTTTACTTATCCTTCGTGTGACTTTGATGATGACTCTGATTCACTATGGTCTACGTCTTTGTACTTGTTCTCTCGATACTTGCATGATGATAAAAACAACGCGCTAAGCATTTTCATGCTTAGTGATTCTATATAGTTCTCTCTTCCATTTCAGTTTAATACAAATCATGCAATTTTTTAAACAATGTTTTTAACCTTTTGAATGATCAATGCAATACATACATATATTCATTTCATATACATTCATTTATAGTTTATCGATCATTCCAATATGCACTTTCATAGTAATAAATCATTCAAAACACAAATCATGCATTTCATACTTTAACATTTCAATTTGTCTCTTAACCGAATTTAACATATGCTTTCAATGCACAGGATAACGGAATCACTGCAAGACGTGTCCCATTGGCCGGCGAGCCGATATAAAACATTTTGTTTTATAACACAAGACGTCCCACGAAGGCAACTTGTTATTAAAAATCAATTCGTGAACTCTACCAATACTGTTCCGCTGGCCTACGGATCGAAATGACACATCATTACGTTTGTTCGCAGTACTGTTAGTTTGACCCTTATTGGTATACCAATCTATCCTCAACTCGAATTTAATAGTTAACATTCTAGTAAGGGCGTTCAAATCATTCATAGCAAAATACAAGATAAGCATACATTTATAAAAACAATTCATTTTCAATACTCATGCAATTTTTCATATGCAAATCATTTCACAATCAATTAAAACAAATCAATATACTTTTTCTTATAAATCATTTCAGAAATTCAAATCATTTTGTAATTATTCAAACACTTTGGAATTAGAGAGAGAGAAGTGGAGAACAAACCAAAAAGATTGTTGTCCTTCGATTCCTGTCCTCGGAATCTCGACCTCAACTCGGGTTTTCCTCCTCGTTAGCCCCTAATCCATCACAAAAGACAATCATATATTAGTTGGGTATTCTAAGGTTTCTATTTAGGTCTTATTTCTACCTGACTCCCTTCCGTTATTGTTCCTTTCATTTTTCCCATTTCATCCTTGTATATTCCTATCATTCTTTTGTGGCATCGATATGCCTCATTTCGACGACCTTATGGATCAATGAGTCCAAATTTGATACACTTATTTCGTGTGGAGATTTGTTCTCCTTAAAGTCTAGTTTACCCAAAATTTGTATTACTCAACTGATGAGTGATGGAAAAGTTAAATTAAATACCAAAATTGTTCCAACACTAAACTCAGACGAACCGAATGTAATTGACCAAAAAACAGAGTCTTCACTTTTGACGAATTTTTAGGTCCAATGGGGTTCAAATTTGAATACACTTATTTCAGGGAGATTTGTTATCCTAGAAGTCTAGTTTACCCAGAAATTTAATCACTCAATTCGGATGAGTGATGGCCAGGTTATGGCCTAAATATCGAAACTACTCCGAACACCAAAACTGTATTAGAATTGAACCATAATTGACCTGAAAACAGAGCCTCACTTTTGACGAATTTCTGGGTCCGATGGGGTCTAAATTTGGATACACTTATTTCAAAAATATTTGTTCTCCTATAAGTCTAGTTTATCCAGAAATTTGGATCACGCAATTCGGATGAGTGATGAGCAAGTTATGGCCAAAACAAAAACATGGATTTTGGGAAAATTTGACAGCATCTCCCCTTAAAGCCCAACATTTCCTTTATACAAAAATTCCTCATTTGAGGACCACAACCAATCAAACAACTTAGATCAACCAATAAAAACTCTTTTATTCAAATTTGGGGTTTTCCCCAACCCGAACACAAGAAAAATGGGGGTTAGGGTTTGGTTTACTTACCTCAAATCTCTTTCAATCTTCTTCTTCTTCTTTTTGATCACCTAAATCCTTGATCCTATTGAGGAAAATCATCAAGTTCTTCTTCTTCCCTCAACCATAGTGTGCCCAGCCTCCCTTTGCCTAAAATGTGGGTTATGGCATTCAAAGACCAAAAATTGGTCTTTTGTCCATTACATGACTAAGGCCATGTTTGGCTACACACTAATTCATCATTTCTTTTTTTTTTTTTTTTCATTTTAAAGCTTCATTTCCTCTTGATTCGTGCCACAGTAGGGTGATCCGGAATCAACAAAATTTGTATCCTATATTCTCTCCACGCCGCAGTCAAGCTTAACAAGTAGTGATAGTGGCTCCAGGGCCTAACACGGGATGGGTTTTCATCCTACAAATGATTTGTATCATGGTTCAAAATGGTGAGGCTTTCTTTTGGATTTTTGGATTTGCATTAAAAAGTGTGGGTGTTGGGGTCACTAGGGTAACTGAAACAGCTTGAAATGAGGTGTGAGAGGGAGACCTTGAAGGCTTATCACTAGCTCGATAAAATGGGGTTATATAGGTGTCCCTAAGTTATTTCCTCGCATTAGGAAAATGACATATAGTCATTGCCAAAACCCATCTTTGTTTAGCTTTAAAACCAACCCTTAAAAACACTCCTATTCGAGCCAAAACACTTGCCGAGTTTAACCCAAAGAAGCTTGAAGAATGCACCATTTAACCTAATTTCAGCGGCTCGTAAATGGCATATGGAAGAATGCCGTGTATCTACCATTAAGAATACACTAACCCAAAGCATGACAAGTATCGAATTCAAAGAAACACATTAAATAGCACTAAACCCTAGTTTGGAAAGTTTGGAACAATAAATGCAGTACCTGTTTCATTTAAAACTGAGGAACACCTCCAAACCTCCATTAATCAACCTAACAACCCTCCTCTTCAAGGCTTTGAGGCTTAGCCAAACATCCCTTGAGTTGTCATCCTCCAAGGGGGTGTTTGGCAGCCAAGAAAATGAGAGAAAGAAGAGAGAGAAGAGAGAAAACTGTAAACCTAAAACAAAAGCTGCGTGAATGAAAGCTTTAATGGTTAGGCTAAAATTGTCATAAGGTGGTTTATATAGCCACACAAGAGGTGTGAAATACCAAAAATACCAAAAATATATGATTACATTAGGGGCAAAATGGGAATTACACAAAACGAGGTCGTTTGTATCAAAATCAGAGGGCAACCAATTTCGCTATCATAGCGAAAATCTGAGGCGTAGCCATAGCGAAATTCAAATTTTCGCTATGCACAGTAACTTTTGCTATGATAGCGAATTTTTGCTATGATAGCGAAATTTCGCTATCATAGCGAAAAATTGTGCATAGCGAATTTTCGCAGGGATTGCGAAATTTTCGCTATGCCATAGCAAAAATCCCGCAGATCGGGGCCTCAAATTTCCATTTCTTCGCCCACTGACATTTCTTCATCCCGATTTCTGATGAAATCGCCGAGAATCCGCAGATAAAACGCGACCGGGAGGAAGCCAAGCTTTGAAATGAAGGCTGAGGTTCCCAAAACCTGCAAAACTATCAAAAACAACCTCGAACAATATCAGTAGTACTAAATGGACCTGCACATGTCAACGGCACCATATGATTAAGACGCGAAAAGCACTCAAAACCCATCTTTAAATAGAACCTGGGTAACAAGACTTTTGGGTACTAATCACACCCCAACCCGACACGTTGCTAGTCCTTAGTACTAAAACAATCAAGGTATGCTTGCCGTGCTTTTGCAAAAAGTATGTCATTCCAAAAGTATGTGTGTATAAGTAAGGCCCACTTAGTATGAAAACTTAGGACTCTGCGATAAATGCCCATCACGAGAACAATTGCCATCAGGACCAAGCCTGAGGGCAACATCAATTCCAAAGAAGTCAACCCAAACATCCACCAAAATCTAAGTGTTCTTAAGGTAACCACTTGAACCAATGTTTCAAAAGTTTCTAGCCCCCTCCTCAGTCCTGGGGCTACCTGCGCCTGGACTTTAAACCCACACTTAACCAACAGAATCTGCATATCTGATTTCCTTTGAATTAGTTCCTTTTATAAAGTAATGCCTAAAACTGTTCTCGCCTAAACCGCGGAATCCAAATCCATTCAATGATCCAAACTGTTCAGCAACAGGCATCAAGACAAAGGACTTCAACGGGACCACAAACCTTCAGCTTCACCCCTGACTTCGAATGACTTCGGTAGAATTAAGCAATTACAACTCGCTAATCTCTACCCATCCAATTCATGATAGTAAACACTGCTTTCGATGACTCCCAACCAATGAAGGTTTAGGGCACCGGGCTTTAAAGCCACCATACCCCCGGACTTTGTTCGGCTTCAGGCAAAGTGTCGCTAAGATTCAAAACTCTTTTTCTTCTTTCTTTTTCTTTTTGCTTTTTCTTTTTTTTTTTTTTTTTTTTCATTTGGAAGACTTCATTGCCTCTTTGTTGGTAACACAAACCTATTACGGGTCGTCAACAGATCTAAGGCCGGTTTTGCAAAGTGAAGGTGGTGTTATAAATTTTCCTTAAACCCATTGATACAAACTGATGTGCAAATGGTGTGATTAGCTAAAGTGAGTTACTGTTGAATACGTTGGAACTTCAATCAATTAAAACTTAATCATGCATGGAATTGTTCTAACATTAAGGTACCATATAGGGCTTCAATTCTTCAACAGAAGGCAAGAGTAGAAACACAAAAATATAGGCACCAAAATGATTTGCAAAAGTGTAGAAAGTAAGTAAATAATGCTATAAAGCTTTTGATATAACCAAAGTGGTCGGGACATGTTTAACATAGCTAAACATGACAGGGTCACCGCCTACTATCGGCTAATACACGTATCCGCAACCGTATACAAATGAGTAGGCAATGATAAAGCCGAAACAATACAAAATACGATAGAAGACATTCCTAACTCTAACTTTTCCTCCCAACCAAAGATAAACATGCCCCACCGGGTAGGGATAGAAAGTTAGAGAAGGAGCGCAATTCACCTCACTCGCAGGGTAGTGGAGGATGTCGTGGATCTGAAGTCGCTATTGCAGCTGCCGCGATATCCAAGGAGGGCTTCGCGTCGCGGATCGATCTCGAGCGCCGCCAGCACTGTCTCACTGACTGGTGGGACACCGAGGTGGCTCATGATCCGAAGAAGCATGGCGTGATTCTGCGCTATAGTGACCTTGGCTCGGGCCATCTGCTCGTCCAACGACGCATGTAGTCAATGGCGCACAGATGAAGATTCATAACAAATACAGCTCCCTAGAACCGACATGAATAAAAATTCGAGACTGGCAGGCCAGGTGTGAAGGCCGATGCTGTCAAGTAGGGTCGACAAGAGGAGGTGGAGATGGAGGAGATGAATCTGAAATCAAGCCTCCACCCCACCTCCATCTCATGAACAAGATCCTCTCCTCTCGGTGGGTCCTCTGCCACATCATCTGCTGCCTCCTCCTGCTGCTGGAGGATAAAGGAGATCGGCATGTATAATGATCTCTCAGTGGCTAAGACCTGCGTACAACTGATCCTCCGCTCGATGCGTGGCTCCTCAGGGAACCCCAGATGCTCTAGGACCTGGCTCAGCAACCTCGGCATCAATAAAGGTAAACTCTCAGCTCGAGCCAGGCCCTTGCGGTGGACCTTCTCCTCAAAATGCAGCAAGGAAGTCATGACAAGCTCAGAGGGACTAAACCATCCTCTGAGATCCCGTATAGAGCCCTAAGAGTAGCCCCCTACTGCATCTAGTGTCAGAAGGGGAATAAACCGGTCCGGGAGCACGTGGTCCACTAGAGCATCCGGTGGCGAAAGCTACCCAAGGGAAGAGTATAGGCCCCACAGAGTATCTCGAGCCGAGACAAATGGACCATCTCTCTATGTGATGGTCACACGCCTATAATCTCACATGGAATTGGCCAATGCTACTGGCAGGCCCAAGGCAGCTGTAATATCCGCGGCTCTGAGCACTCCTGGGCGGCCGTCAATACTGAACCGGAGCTCCAACGGACTCGGCACTCCCCGGGATGTCATAGTGTGGTAGAACTCAAGCACAACCCGGGGATAGTAGAACTGCCTCTGGCCATGAAAGGCAACAAGTGAATACCGGGCGATCAGCCTCAAATAAGTCTCCTAAACACTGACCGCCGGGTTAATGCCGGTATATCATAAGATGGTTCTCACATGGAAGTCTCGCACGCAGATCCACATTCCATGAATCGATCACGTGAACAATGGGCACCGATCCTCGAGGCTGGTGATAACTGAGGCGATGAACCCTCATCACCGGGAGTGGAGGTGACTCGCCGGCCGAGATCTCGAAGACTCCCTGGGGCTCAAGGTCCCAAGGCTGTCGGTACTAGAGAAGGGGCCCGAGGTCACACCCCGTCTCCATATCTGAGATGGGGGCCTGTGGCCCGAGGCTCCCTCCACACAGCAGCAATGGGCCAAATACAGGTCAGGACCTCCGCAGATAGGTCCTGGAATGAGCCGCCCATGCCCGGATGTGCCTCGCATCATCTCTCGGGTACCGAACCCGACTCGGGGCCTGCAGCGATAACCACCACAAAGGACTATGTCTCGTGGTCTAGTCGCCAAGGTGGGCGCAATGCGGCTTGGGAGGCAGCTGATGGCTAAGAAATGCGCGCAGGGTCTAGTGGAACTGTGGCTCTGGCGCAGGGCAAGGGGGTTGTGCATGCAATGCACGCAGATCGCAAGGGTCGCTCTAGGGGCCCGGCGGTCAGGTCAGATTCATCACAGCGAAGCCACAGGTTTCTCAAAATGGTGGCACCGATGGGGCTCACGACAGCGGCAAACGCAAGGTAATCGGTGGCTCTACTGACAGGGCGCAGTGGCTCTGGCAAAGGGCCTGACCGGGTCACGCGGGCTCGTGGCACGGATGCAGGGCACTGGAGCTCAGGGCAAATGAGTATGGTGTGGTACGAAAATGAGCAGGGCCCCCCTTTTTATAAAGTCGTTGGGCAGCTGAAGGGTCCAAGGAAGCCGAAGAGCCAAATTTCGCCATTATTGCGAAATTCAAGCTCCAATTCCTAACCTGCAGAATAACAACTAAAATTTGATTTAGGTAAATTAAAATAACAATAAATTAAAAATAAAATAAATATAAAAATAAAACATAAAATAAAAATAAGATAAAAAATAAAAGTAAATTTACTAAACCGAAATTTTATATTTAGTTAAAATTAAGATAAGGAAAGTTACCAAAAGCAAAACCTAAAATTAACCAAATTAAACTAAAAATAAAAAAAAATTTGAGCTGTAGTTTGGTCTCAGTGAAGGCCAAACCACTTCACAATCACACCGATTCATCATGGAGGGTCAAGGAGGAGGAGCCTTGACCCCCGGCAGCTGATGTGTGCCGGCAGCCTTCATGCTTAGTTCCTTTTGTCAACTTTTCACTGGATGATGTCATCGATCACCAAGTAGAGGACTTGATGTACCAATTCCCATCAACTCCGGCTTCACTTTCCTTTACCAATTATGCTTCGCACTTTAGGCATTTGGTTTCCTCGCATTTGGACCACAATCTGGAGCGTACTTCTCGATCCTGTACGTCATCTTCCGCTAGCTTCAGGCTTATTACTTAAGCAGTGTAAGTATCAGCTCAGACGTCATGTTGCCAAATGTGAGCCGCATGACTCCATTCCAAGAATTGATGACTGATTGAAGTGGCAAAATACCTCCCTGTGATAATCGCATGATTAAACACTTGCATTGTCAAGATTAAGCACTACAAAGTCCATCACAAGAGAATTTGTCCACCTCGAATTCAACACATCCTCAACTATTCCCTTAGGAATTTTTATCGACCGATCACTAATGATTGAGTGATGCTTGGTGGCTTAGTTCTCAAACCCCAATCAAGAGTACACTGTGCATGGCAAAGAGGTTTACACTAGCCTCTAAGCCCAGCCAGCGTTTTATCTATGTCCCCTCCAATGTTGACCGATATTGTGTGATCCCTGATCCTTATATTTCACCGTGGGTCTTACTCAGAATTACTGGCACCTGGATTTAAGTTCTGCTAGAAGGCTTTCTTTCAATGCCTAACCCTTTCGACCGTACGTCCTTCAAGAATTTTGCATATGTTGGGACCTGCTTGATCATGTCAAGCAGTAGGATATTTACCTTCACTTGCTTTAGCACCTCCCAAATCTCCAGCCTGCTCTGGGATTTTTCGTTTGCCAAGGTTTGAGGAAATGCAGGGGCATGTTTTTCTTCACCGAATCTTCACCGACATTATCCTCTCGTGCCTCGCCTTCCTTCTCTTTCTCCTCGTTTCTTCGCCAGCTTCACGGGCACCGGTTGCTCAATTTCTTCCCCACTCCTCGAGTAATGATGTTTCTACCATCCATCCGAGTTACCTGAAGAACTTATTTCATGGACTCCTCGATTTGGCTGCTCGAAGGGAACTTCCTTTCTCCTGCACTCCGCAGAAATTGGGTTAACCTCGGGTGATGGAGTATCAGAAGCATCAATCTTTCCTGATTAAGGTTGCTTTCTAAGCCCATCTATTCTCTTGTTCGTGCAGCTCCATAGTATCTATTCTTCGAAAGCCAATCGTATTACTGATTCCCGCTCCTCCACAAAATCGCTTCTACCACCTTACTCAAATTTAATATAACTTGTTCAAATAGGTAAAGAGATGGTGATGGTTGTGGTTGTGGTTGAGAGAGTGAACTAAACTGTTGAACTGAGGCACATAAGTCGTGGATTAGGTTTCAAGAGAGATTGGGGTGATTCTTCCAATTGAATTATATGTATTACCATATGGGGCATTAGGTTATATTTGTATTAGTTCACTGAATTGGTATGCTCTAACATAAAATCTCCTACTAAGGGAGCTATTTGACAATGTTCTCCTGTGTGGCCAGTGGATTGGCAATTGATGCATGGGTTAGCCTGTGCAGGATTTTCAGTCACTGCCTGCACTTCATGTAGCCTTTTTCCTTCAAGCTCTTCCACCTTCCTAGCTAAGGTTAATATCTTTGCTTTCATCTCCATATGTTCGGATAGTGCAAAAATTCCTCCCCTTTGGTGGGCTGAAGGCCTCATTTTCTCCACCTCCCTTGGGTTTGGCTCAGCCCATCCCTTGGAAGTTTCAGCCACATAATTTAAGAAATCCATGGCTTCATCTGGGTGCTTGCTTAAGAAGTCCCCTCCACACATTGTTTCCAATAATTGCTTCATAGCTGGAGACATACCACCATAGAAGTGATTCAGCTAAGCATCCAAGTGTCGGGAAACCATGATGTGGGCAAGACCGATGGTCTCCATGAACCTCTCCCAAGACTGTAGAAACTCTCATTGTCATGGGCAAGAAACTAGATTTGCTCTTCCAAACTTGTTGGTCTCATAGAGCACTCAAGAATTTTTAAGAATTCCCGCTCAGCCTCCGCCTGTGTCTCCGATGGTCCTTGGTCTCAAAGTGACCAAGCCATATTTTGGCTTTATCCTTGAGGGTTAATGGAAATGCCTTCAACTTCAACAAATCCATATCGATTGCACCCTCTTTGAAAGTTATGCACACTTCCTCAAAATCCCGTATGTGGGTGTATGGATTTTCATTATCCATACCATGAAATGTGGGAAGCTAGGCACCTACAATAAGGTCTCACACACATCCTCGTAGGTATGATGCAGAAGGAGCACTCACTCTAGGAGGTGTATGTGGTCCCTCATTGATCTCGTATGCTATTGGATTCACTGAGTACCTTTGTCGACTTCTGGTCGTTCCTCGTAGAGGAGGATCCATTTGATCACCGTGCACACCGATTTCACAAATTCTTGCTCAACTCGGTGCATCGATTCTTTGTAGTTCAATTAATTGTCTCTATCCCAGTGCTGCATAAACACCAGAATAACAAAATGAGACAAAACAAAGAACAACAAAAAGGCTTGCCAAAAGGGATCAGTGTTAGCTAAATAAAAACTGACTGTAAAAATAAAAACAGCTCAGCAGAGACTGCTGAGTAAAAAACTTGAAATTCTTACAAACGAAATTCAAAAGGGTTAGCAGTCACCAATACTTGTACGAGGATTACAAGCACATCAACTCATCATCCGTAGTTTGGCACCATCCCTAACGGCGACATTTGATTCGTGCTGGCCAAAGTAGGTGATCCGGAATCAACAAAATTTATCCTATATTCTCCTAACGCCGTAGTCAAGCCATCGCGCAAAGATGCTGGGTCTAGGGTCAACACGGGATGGGTTTTCATCCTACAAAATGATTTGTATCATGGTTCAAAATGGTGAGGCTTTCTTGGATTTTTGGATCATATTAAAAGTGTGGGTGTTTGGGGCTACCAGGTAACTGAACCAGCTTGAAATGAGGTGAGAGGGAGACCTTTGAAGGTCACTAGCTTGATAAAATGGGGTTATAGGTGTCCTCGGTTATTTTTCGCATTAGGCAAATGACATATAGAATACTGCCAAAACCTGATCTTTGTTTAGCGTTCTTTAAAAACCAACCCTTAAAAACACTTATTTGAGCCAAAACACTTGCTAAGCATTTAATAATGAAGCAGTTTGAAGAATGCACCATTTAACTTAATTTCGTTGGCTCAGAATGGCATCTAAAGGAATGTCGCTGTATCTACCATTAAGAATACATTGAACCCTAAAGCATGACAAAGTATTGACCAAATGAAACACATTGGGAAGAAAGCACCCAACCCTAGTTTGGAAAGTTTAGAACAATAACGCACTGTTTATTTAAACCGAGGAACACCTCCAAACCCTCCATTAACCAACCTAGCAACCCTCCTCTTCAAGGGTTAGTTTAGCCGCCAAAGATTCCTTGAGTTGTCATCCTCTCAAGGGGTGTCACGTAGCCAAGAAAAGAGAGAAAGAAGAGAGAGAAAAGAGAAAATCAGAACCTAAAAACAAAAAGTCGCGTGAATGAAAGCTTTAATGAAAGTTAGGGTTACAATTGTCATAAGGTGGCTTATATAGCCACACAAGAGGTGAGAAATACCAAAAATACCAAAAATATATGATTACATTAGGGGAAAAATTGGAATTACACAAAACGAGGTCGTTTGGATCAAAATCAGAGGGCAACCAATTTCGCTATGCATAGTGAATTTCGCTATCATAGCGAAAATCTGAGGCATAGCGAAATTCAAATTTTCGCTATGCATACTAACTTTCGCTATGATAGCGAAATTTCGCTATCATAGCGAAAAATTATGCATAGCGAAATTTCGCAGGGATTGCAAAATTTTCGCTATGGTCGCTAAATTCGCAATAATCCTGCAAAATTCTGCTTTATGCCATAGCGAAAAATCCCGCACTCCCCTCGCATTGCCTCCTCGCAGACGGGCCAAATTTCCATTTCTTCGGGCCCACTTGACATTTCTTCATATCCCGCTTGATGAAATCGAGAACTCGTATAAATCAGCACCAATACGGGGCTGCTTGGAATGAGGGGCTACTGAGGTTCCCAAACCCGCAAAACTATCAAAACAACCTCGAAATACACGCAGTACTAAATGGACCCGCATATGTCAATCGGTTTATCTATATGATTAGTACAGAAAAGCACTCAAAACCTATCTTAAATAGGACTCAAAATAGCACTTTTTGGGTACTAATCACCTCTTCATTTCATCTCATTTATACTTTGGCACTTACATTACTCATTATGACCCTTAGGTACTCATTTGACATTTTTACCAAATTTATTTAGCTCTTGTAAAATTTTCGGGTTTTTATCATTTTTCTTTTTTAGCCATTTAAACTTCGAAAAAATATAATTTAATTTATTTTACACCTTGAACATATTATAAATATGTTATGGTATTTTCAGGGCGTTACACTACTCGATTCATGCTAACCCAAACCCAGCTCTTCCCTTTCATATAGTCCATCGAGGGGTTTGCCTAGCCAAACCCTCAGAAAGGCAACCCTAATGGAAGAGACAAATCTAAATTTTGCGATTACCACAAAGACCACAGGTATTTGACCGACCAGTGCTACCAGCAACAAAAGTTGCTTGAATCCATGGTCCGGAGAGGGCACCTTCGGTAATACCTAGTAGAGCCAAGGCCCACCAATGCACGGTCCCCCCAGCCCTCCACCCCAACAAACTCTAGGCCTATAATTAACACAATCCTTGCTAGCCTAATGGTTGCATGGGCCAATGTTCAACCATTGTTGGGCACCTTGGTAGCCAAAGTTCTATACGGTTTCACCCCAAGTAGCGCGCGTCCCATAGACGGGACCATAACATTTTCCGAGTGCCCATTGAGACAACTGTCGACGTCCTAGTCCTCATCTTAGAGGTCGGATGCTATCTAAAGCAGTGCATATTTTTCAATCACGATAGAACTGTTGAGCTTCTTTATCACCCCACATTGATCCAATTGGGGTATCAGCTCGACAACCTCTATAATCCAAGGAGAATCTTGGTAAGCTTTAATGGAACTCGAACCACCTCGCTTGGTGAGATCGTATTGCCTATAGAGGCAAGGCTCATTACCGTGCTCGTCCCTTCCACAATGTTAAACGAATCTTCTTCCTTCAACACCATCTTAGGCTGCACTTGGATCCACGCCATGAAGGCCCTACCTTCATCCTATCACCAAACTTTGAGCTTCTTAACCCCCTTGGGCCAAATTGAAATTTGGGGGACCAAAAGGCCATCGGGGCCTGCTTCACTATGGAACGACCTTAAACTGACTCGCCACCTAAATACCAATGGTAGCTTGAGGCTTGACTGAACAAGTAAGATTACACTAGAGTTGTAACACCCCAAATTGTACCCTGATAGTTTATTACATGTTTATGGTATAATAAAAGTAAATTTTGTATTTTCTGGAAATTTGTGTATTAAAGGTAAATTGGTAATTTGCTAATTAAGGACCTAAGAGACATAAGATGAAAAGATGATATGTTATTATAAGAATTTGAATAAGTTGATTTGTAAATAGAAGAAAGTGGGAGGACTAAAATGAAAAGAAGATAAATTTGGGTCAAAATTAGTATAAGGAAAAACATGGTCTTAGAGATGAGGGGTTTTTCTCATTTGGCTAGGGCTTTTACGGAGAAGAAAAGAGAGGAAGGAGGAAGAGAAAAGAAGAAATCCAGGTTTGGAAATTGATATTGGTTGGTTTGGAACTTGTATGAATACTTGTTTGGAAATCTTGTTTGGAATTCATGTTTGGGTTAGGAAATTTCCAACCTCCTTCTTTGTCTATATGTAGGTTAGGAAAACCCTATTATAAGTGTATTTTTGGTTGAGTTGGTTGTAGTTTAGAATAAATTTTTAGTGAAAATGGCCAAATCTAGCCATTTTTGCATTCAGCCTAGGCAGAGGTCACTATGCCTAGGCAAACCTGAGCCTAAAAATTCTGCACTTTCTGATCCGCCTAGGCGAACCCCTCCGCCTAGGCGTACCTACGAGTTCTGTTTTGGTCCTCTCTTCCATTAATTCTAACAATCATCCATTAGATTAATGAGGATCCTAATAAGTGAATGAAAGGGTTTTTACAAGGATAAAAATTATATGAAAAATGTTTTGTACTGCAAATTTCGAGGCGTAAGCACCGTCAGTTGGCAAACATTACTTAACTCATTTGCTAACGGGATTAAGAATGATATAACGAAGCCTTGGAATAGATAATGGTATGCCCGCTTACATCTCGCCAGTGAATGAATAGGCATCTCGAATGCTGGCTTCAACACTTTAAGCAGTGCCACAAGACTTCGCTACGCGCGTGAACGTGCCTCACCAAGATCAGACCGCACCTTCGTACCTATCAGAGTTGCGTACCTATCATTCATTGTTACTGGTCTATGCAGACATATACTTATATGTTGTCTATCTAAATAATATGACATGTGAAAACATTTATATGATAAGAATATGAATAATGAACAAGAAGAAAGTATAAGAAATCAGTTCTGTTTTGTAATGTACTTATGAGTACCTTTCTGCATAAAGATCTGCTCGAACTCCTACGCAGACATGAATTTACATTATAAGAGTTATGTTATAATGATCTCAGAATCAGGGATCAATGAAGCGGTCATAATCATATCTGTTTCCACTACAAGTTATGTTTAGCACGAGTATTTATCCATGTAGGTATTAAAGAGGACATCTGTGGCATTCCACATCAACCAGGGCCAACACAACAGTAGAAGTCTACCCGATGTAGGTTTTTGTCATTGTTTTGTAACATTAAATGTACAAGTTTTGTAATAATGGAATTTTTTATGTACAAGTAAATGGGACTCAGGAATATATACAGGACAGTTCAACACCACTATGGTGGTAGTACAAGAAGGTTTATTTTCTTATGGATATATATATATATATATATATATGAAATGGGCCCACTAATGTCCGAAAAATAGGTTAAAGAGTCTCAGTCCCGTGCCGCGCCCCCTCTCTTCGCCCAAGCGGGGGTAGGGGCGTGACAAGATTAGTGGAGCCTCTAAAAGCTTACCCTTTATTTGGGCCTAGCTTACCTCAACAGGCTAGCCTTGGAACTTCCCTTTCCCAACAAAAAGTTTACACCTTCTTGTCCTTCCTACAAGAGCACTTCAAGTCCCATAATAACATGCCTAGCATTTCCCCAACCATGGTACGTAATAGGTGTTATTTATACCTAAATTTATTATTTTTTAAGCTTGAAATTTTCTAGTTCTTTGAGACTTTTTTAAGCATTCTAACATGTTTCATGCTTCTTTTGATAAGTGAAGACATGTTGGTGAGTCTTTGTGAAAAATGGACGAAAAGTGATTGAGATGTCACAACATGCAGCAGCTCTTTTGAATTTTCAGCTTATATGATGACCTCAAATGGCTCTAATCTTTGTGTGGATGGATTTTAGACTTCTCAAGATTTCCAACGCGTCCAAGATTGCTCAATTTGGAGTTTGGATGAGAAAGTTATGGCATCGGGAAGTTCGGTGAAGATATTAGAAAAGTTAAGGCGGGATCTAGCAAGGGTGGCACCACTGTGCCCATCCTAGGAGTCGTAATGCCCAATATGCTGCCATATGCAGAAATCATGCCACTGTGGCACCCAGTAGCACTGTCACGGCTCCTAGAGAGGGAGTTTTTCAACGTTTTTTGCATAATTACCCTTAATGAGGTCCAACTGACGTGAGATTGGTATTTATGCCGACATTAGGGTTTTGAATAGAGGGGAGAAGGGTTTGGAGATGACTTGGGGATGATTGTGGATGATTATTGAAGCCTCTCCGACGAGTGATCTGAGGGAGACAACGGAAACTCTTCATCAAAACCCAGATTTTCTTCTTCTCTTCTCTATGTTTTCTCTCTTCTTTAGGATGTGCTAAGTTATTTTTCTAGGGCTACAATGTAGCCAATTCATGAATAATGGCATAAGGGTTTGATTTTTAATTCAATGACAATTGTTTTAATATTTCATGACTTGCGAATAATTGATCACTATTGGCATGTTCTTGCAATTGATTTGAGACTGAGAAGTGATAATCAATTGGGATTGTGGAGGGAATATCATGTGAATGTCATAGAATAGAGATATTTATGGTTTGCATGTGGTTTGTTGAATTTCTAGGCTTAATGCATTCTTAGAATCTAGGGCTTGAGGCAGAGATGCAATATAACATGTTTTTAGGAATATATTGTTGATGTTTGAGAAAGATTAATAATTGCATTTGATAAATATACCATCAATATAGGATTTTGGTGTCAATGGATTAGATTGAACCCCTCCATTAGGATTGATTTTGGTAAACTCGTAACCCTAGGTTTTCCTTTCTTGATTCTTTCGTAATTCTTATTTTGTCTTGATAATTTAGGAGTTTCCTTTGCATACTTAGTTCGTATAATTAGAATCTCAAATCCAGAATTTTGACATCCCAACAAAGTTAGAGTTAGATTAGATTAGTAATTGATAGGCATAGTCTTGGTGGGATCGACACTCTATTCACCACTTTATTACTTGTTCACGACGCGTGCACTTATGCGTACTAAATATCACAAGTTTTTGGTGCCGTTTTCAGGGACTATTTAATTGCTATTAATATTAATCGAATTAAATTTGTATTGCTTTGGATATAGTTTAGTTTTCTTTCAATCATTTTTTTTATTTCTTTCACTCTCCTCGTATTTTTTAGTTACTTTGATTCTTTTTTTTTTTTTTTTTGCTTCTATTTTGTAGGAATTAAACTAGTTTATGCGAACGAGATTGGGTCAAGAGCTATTCCAATACGATCCTGAGATAGAGCACACACTTTAGAGAGCTAAAAGAGGTCGAGTAATAATTGAGAATTAGTTAGAAGGAGGAATGGATGGATTAAATCAAAATATGAGTGAGGCCACTAGGCAAGGAGAGAATAACTCGCAAGTATGATCAAGATGAATCATGCGTGCTTTTCAGTTAAATTTTCGGTGTTCTTTATAATTAAAATGCATGATTATTAATATTACGCTAATCCCTCATATTATATTATTCTATAGAATATGACAATGTTGGAATCAAAAGGGCAACTAAAAGACAGCAAAATAGAGCAGAAGCAGAAATGACGAAAAGGCAACATCACAAGGGTTATGGGTCTCGCTCGCTCGAAGACCCCCTTGCCGGTGAGACCCTTCGCAGCTGTACAACCAAAAGCCTAAAACAAAGGCCTGAAGTTCGCCGCGCGGCTTCACCTTCTCGCTGTAGTGAGTCTCCCTTCCATTACGAGAACTCTGAAAACTCCCAGTTTTAGGCCATTGATGGGCCCATCTCGAGCCATAAAGGGAGAGTAATTTCGAAGCAAAAGGGGGATTGGATCAAGAAGAAGAAGGAGATACAAGAGGTAGAGATCAATAGAGCCAGATTCGGGAAAGATCGCGAAGACGGAGTTTTCTGCAGTTCTCCCTTCAACCTACTTCATGATTCGAATTCTTCAATCTGTAATGAATACTATTATGAATCATTCTTTTCTCTAGTCATTAAACCCAACACACTTTGATGACTTACTCTTCAATTTCGCTTATTTGATTATTAATATGAGTTCATATGTTTGCTTTAATTATGAGTTTTCAATTTACATGTTGTCCGCCAACTATGACATCAAAGTCGAGTTTGAGATCGAGAGAAGATAATTTCCAGATTACGGTTAAAGCAACACTGCAGTTGAAGAATGTAGATATCTAAGATCATGAGCGTGGCACTGTGGTTTGCACATTTAGGCTTTGAGCGAGGGGTTGAGGCAGATGCAAAGACACCCCACTAGCGAGATAGGCAATTATATCTCGAGAGAGAATATCTTGTAGGAAAATCAACCCGCCTCAACGTAACTCATGGCAAATTACTTCAATAAGTCCTAATCAACTGGACACCTATCAAGAGTGGTAGAGACTGCAGCCCTCTAGGTTTCTCATTATCAATATAATTCAACACAATGAATTCTAAGTTTTTGGTTAATTGTAATAATTTAGTCATAATTCACTCTAGGATTGTATCCAAATATTATGGGTTAATAAATCAAGAGCCAAACACACTTCTCTTCAAGGGAACGACACTTGACTAACCACTACACTACGTCAACTCGATGTGTGCACTTGCGCACATGGGTTTGCATTTCCCAATTAATTTTAAACATTCACAATCGGCCTATCAAGTTTTTAGCGCCATTACCGGGGAGAAATTTAGTGTTGATATTGACAACCGTGCCATAGATAGTACTTTGGATCAATTTTACGTTCTTTAGTTCTTCTCACTTCTTGATCATTTCTTTTTACTTTTATTTTTGGTCTACGTGTTCTTTTATATTGCATCTATGTTATGATTTGGTTTCGTTCTTATCCTGTGATTTCAGGAAAGTACTTAGAGTGCATGCAAAGACGAGGACACAGGGAACTGCTTCCATTCGATCCTGAATCAGAACGGACACTGCATCAATTACGTAGAGAAACCCACGTAGCTCAACCTGAAATCATGCAACATCAAGTAGACGCAAGACATATTCATGATAGGGATGAACCACAGGTGGAACAAAATGGACAGAACTATAGAAATCCGGCCACCACACCCTTCGTATAGCCTGATAATCTGCATATGCTACTTAAAGGGTTTGCTTTGCCACCTATAGTTGTTCAGTCAGCTATAGGACAACCACCTATAATGGCGAACAACTTTGAGTTAAAAGGAGTGACCTTGCAGATGCTCAATAACATCCAATTCCATGGGTTACCAACTGAGAACCCGAATGCACATTTGACCAGTTTTATCGAGGTTTGCGATACGGTCAAGTACAACAAAGTAACTAAAGAAGCTCTTAAACTGCGGCTATTCCCATTGTCACTTAGCGATTTGGCTAAACACTGGTTAACCAGCCAACCTCCAGACTCCATCACCTCATGGAATGATTTGGTGCAGAAATTTCTGACCAAATTTTTCCTAATCGTAAAAATAGCCTAATTAGTGCAAGAACCGCATTTAGATAATTTAAGGGGAAACCTAGCTTGAGGCTGAGAGATTTCCTACGAGCTTTATCAGAGATGTCCACATCATAGATTAACCAAGTGGATGAAGGTGCATACGTTCTACAATGGTCTAAGCGACTCAGCCCGGACAATCATTAATGCTTCAGCAAGAGGTGCTCTGATAAAGAAAACCACAAATCAAGCTTATGAGATCTTAGAGGATACAGCTACTAATACCACTCAGTGGCCCAAAGATAGATTAGCACCCAAGAAACCCTTAGCAAAGAGCGCATAATTCCAGATTCTAAGTAACCCGGTAAATCATGTTGCACACTAACTAAGCAACACAAATGTGGCTCAAGAAATGCCATTCAGAGTAATCCGGAAATTAGTGGAATCTCATGGGTGGACAACACCGTACTATGGAGGCCTGTACTGGGGCGTATGACGCGAGCAGCCCAATATGTGAATCGCCAGAATCAACTACAGCAAAGTGGCAGTACTGGGGCAATGCATATTAGAACAAATACCGTAATCGTGAGTCGAATGCAGTCGTGGATGGAGAAGTAACCAAGGTAATCGTAATCAACTGAATTATGGTCGAGGAATAGTCAGAACAACATGCCATCACCCCGAGTGAATGAACCAACCTCTGAGTAAAAAGTAGACTTGGAGTAAGCACTTGCACAAATGCTCACCTCACACACCGCCTTTATGAACGAGACAAAGGCAAATTTGCAAATCCAGACCACCCAATTGAACAACCAGGTAGCACAATTGAGAAACTTAGAGGTGCAAATGGGCCAAATGGCCAATTTGTTGACGGAGAGGCAACGGGGAGCATTACCGAGTAATTCTGAGGTGAACCCGAGGCGAGAGGGTAACGAATAGGTAAAAGCGATCACATTGAGGAGTGGCAAAGAACTAGCAACATCAAGGCAGTCACCAGTGATAGGGGAGGTAGAGACAGAAGAAGTAATCCAGCCTAGCCAGACTGACAAGGCAGTAGGGGAACAACCCCATCAGAAAAAGTTAGATGAAGAAGAAATAGAGGCTAAGGATAGACCAAACATGACTGAACCTACTATCCCAATCCCGTACCCTCAACGCCTGAAAAAGAGCAAACTAGATAAGCGATTCACCAAATTTCTAGAGGTGTTCAAGAAACTCCACATAAACATTCCTTTTGTCAATGCATTAGAGCAGATGCCCAGCTTTATGAAATTCATGAAAGAGATACTGTCTAACAAAAGAAGACTTTAGGACTTTGAGACAGTAAACCTCACTAAGGAGTGTAGTGCCATCCTGCAACGAAAACTACCACAAATGCTGAAAGACCCTGGTAGTTTTACCATACCGTGCACAATTGGAAATTCCATATTTCGAGAAAGCTCAGTGGGTGATCCGGGGAGCAAGTATTAACCTCATGCCACTATCAAGATATTCAGGACGATCGGGATTAGGTGAAGCTCGCCCAACCACAAATATACTCCACCAGCGCATAGGTCACCAAACACCCAGAGGATATAAGACGTTCTGGTTAAGGTGGACAAGTCCATATTTCTGGCATATTTCATTGTTCAGGATGTGGAAGAAGATAAAGAAATACCTATCATACTGGGTAAGCCATTTCTAGCGACCAGCGAGGCACTGATTGATGTGCAAAAGGGAGAACTGAAATTAAGAGCCCTAGAAGATGAGATCACCTTTCATGTATTCCGGCCCATGAAGCTCCCAGATGACTACCCTAACAAAGATACCTCAGTCCTCCACCCCAAAGAGATCATGCACGGTGAAGAGGTAAACTCCCGGGGTAAATCTCGTGTTGCACAACGAGTTGCCCAGAAGATCAAAGGCATGGTGGCCAAAATAGTGCAACCGCCTTAAGCAGCGATTTTGAGCACCACGAAGGTGCTTTAGCATTCCTAATTCCTCTAGAATACAACATGGAGATGCAGGAATGTCGAGCTAATGACGTTAAACATAGAGCTTCTTGGTAGGCAACCTGAGCATCATGGAGATTTTCTTCCCTAATCTAGATACTTCCATTCCTCTTTCGACCGCTTTATTAAATTTTGTTTTGGGCATCCTAACCGTAATTAATTTTAATAACGTCATAAATCTTAAAGATGGAGGGCAAAAACACAGTGCCTATACTTCTGGTCCGCCGCGGCAAAGCATCCTTTGCCGCTGCAGAGGGCAATATTTTTGAGGCGAGCCTCCTAGTCCACTACAGCGAAGCCTGTTTTGCCGCTGCGAGGCTGGGACAACACCTTCTGGTCCGCAGTTGCAAAGCTCCCTTCGCCGCTACGAGACTAAGCCTTCGCCGCAGCGAACCACTCTTTGTCGCTGAGTAGCACGTCTTCGCCGTCGCGGACGCCCACAAATCCCAGGTCCCGCTGACTGACCGGGTCACCAGCGTGAACCTCGTGTGTCTCATATCATGAGACCCATACGTGAATAAAAATAGCCACATAGGCCCATACATCCATACTCACCAAAATGTATATTTTATACAAAAATAAGTTCATTTACAATTTGTTTTGATTACAAATTATCCAAAACTAGGTCTTTTACCCAGATTTTTACAAAAATACATAAGCGTCAGATATGCCATTTTCTTCTCTAAGACCTCAGATGCGTCCCATCCCCTGGTGCACCTTCAGTACCTGAAATAATTTTTCCTCGACAAGGTGAGCAATGCTCAATAGTGGAATTATCTTACAGGTTACTTCCTCACCTAAGTGCTCATAATGGCAAACCAAACATTCAAGAAAACATATATGTCTTACTCAATGTCTACATGAAATGGATGAGAATATGACTCCACCCTCTTTCCCACTTCTCTAGCCCTCACTAACTCCCTCACGCATGCCTAAGCCAAGTGTGAGAAAACACTATTTTCAAACGTGTTTTTGTTCTTGAAAACACACACCGAAGCTCGTGAAAATCTATCGGGACAACCCTCCGAGGTGAATTGTTGGATAACTCTCTAAAACAGTCATGGGTCTTTCTCCGAGATGAACTATTGGACAACTCTCCAAGGCAATTTTTCGAAAAATCTTCCTTTGAAATCCATTTAGCAACCACGTTTTTCATGTCATGCACTCACACCTATTATTCTAGGTTATCCCAATGCATATGAAATGCAATATGCCATTTCACAACAATTCATGTTAATATATTAAGCATGCATATACTAACAGAATTTATCCACAATCATCATGTTATTCATTCATACATAACAATAACATAAAATTAGCTCACATGGGCTAATATAAAATCCTAACTGCCTCGACTCCGCCCATAGCATCACACAAATAACATAACATGTTATTCAATCAAGAAATAACATATTCACACTCAAGGCCACACACAAATAGTCCACGGTCACTGATTTAGAGAAACCACTTAGATTTCTTATTCAGTCCAAATCTTTGAATTTAAAACACGCACTCATCCAGTTCCTTAAGATATCCCTATCCATTAAAATGGCTCTTAGCCAAAGAATAAAACAAGTAGGAGAAAACCCTTACCTCCCAGAGTTTTCGAAACTCCACAAATCTGGTCTTGTTGCGAAGCTCTAGCTGCAAGCGTAAACTCTTCCTCTTGCTCCGCCTGGAACCGTCGGTCCGATCACCGGGAAATTTAGAGAGAAGTGAGAGCTTTTCACTCTAAACTCTCTTCCTTTCTCTTTCCTCTTTGTTTTTTCTCTCTATTTTCCCTCTCTTTTCCCCCATCCAAATGGTTGGGTCAAGTTGGGGTCAAGAGACTTGTTTTCTCATGCCACATGTCAACCTCCCATTGGTTGACTTGGATTTCCCTATCCTCTTATCCATCTACCATGGATTTCCCTCAAATGGCATGATGCCATGTGTCTCATGTGAGCCCCACTTGGTTCATTGTTTGACCCATTCTCGCCTGTGACACTGAGGGCACTCCGAGCTAATTCATAAAGTGCCAAGTGTCCACCTCTCCATGCCTCAAAACGGAAATCTCGACTGCTCGAATTCGACGAAATTCGACGTGGTAGCTAGATTTCGCGAGACTATTCCAACGGTAATGTCCTTTTTGTCATCCGAAATCTAGAAAAATTTCGGATTTTGACCAAAATTACCACTTCACCTTTTTCAGAAAATTAGAATTTTCTCGAGTTTTACAGCCACGGCGAATGACCCTTCGCTACTGCAAAGTGACTCATATTCCGGGCTCTTTAAATACCCGTGATGGCCATTTTTTTCCTCTACCCATTTTTGTGCGCCCCATCGTCTTCTGTTCTTCTTGTGTACCATTTTTTTTTTCAGATTTAGAGCCGTCTGTGACTACTATGGCGCCTAAGAAGACTGTCCTACAAAGAGGCACCGCTCCGGTTCCACATCCCAGGCAGCACCTCCACCTCCGGACCACCCGCATCGTTTCATTTCTCGGGAGGCAAAGCGGCTCTACCACGAGTCGCTTTGCATCCATTATTTTGTACCGGAGTAGGGTTTTTCGACCTCGAATGCACTCTTCAATTTTACCATCCAGACCCGAGGTTGGAAGACCCTTTGTGCTCCCCCGACCCCAGGAGTGGCCTCGGTCATCCGTGAGTTCTGCTTTAACCTGCCATTCCGAGTCGGCACCATAGTGTTTGTCCTATGTAGGTGGGTCGACTTCGGGGCATAGGCCATCGACCGCCCCCATTAGTCGAGGATGATAGCGAGAGTACCGGTGCTATTCGAGGCCACCGACTCGGTGGGCCCGATGCAGAGCTCACACAGGCCGTGGCGTGTGGAGGCGCCACCCGCCGACCGCTTGTCTACCACATTTTCGATGACACGCCACGCCATGGCGAAGGTTTGGTATAATTCTTTATTTGTTAAATTAAACCTTCATCAGATCTAGTACAAAGCGCTGGACTAAGGACAAGACGATCCTCCCGTACAATTCATGACCAAGGACTCCGCTTGATATCAGATTTGGTCATCGAGCGGGTTGATCGAGACGACTCACTAACACAAAGACCGGGTGCCCTGATCCATCCCTCCTGATCACCGAGCTGCGCCGATCGCCGGAGGGTCGATGTTTGGACTCCGAGGAGCAGGTGCAGCCAGCCGCCCCACCCACCCCACTCGCCCCAGGTGGAAGTTCCGAGCCTTAACGAGTCCGATGAGGAGACCGACGATGATGTCCCGGCGACCATACCTAGCGAAAGCGATCCAGTTGACGGCAACCCTGAGGTCCCCTCTAGTTCGACCTAGTCCCTGGCCGACTAGATCCATGCACTCACTGCCCGCTTCAACGCTTATTGGGACGAGTTGCAGGAGCATAGGTTTGCTCTGAGCTAGGACATGGACTCCATCCGGGCTGAGATGGACGTTATTCGAGCCAAACAGACTGCATCACCCAAAGAGCTCGCTCAGCTTCACATTCCACACAAAGACCACCACCCCACCACAAGAGGATATTTTTTTTTCTCGGACGTATTTCTTACCTCTCGCTTTATTTTCTTTTCAATGATAATAATCGTCTAATTTAAGTTTAGGGGTGTGGGTGTAGGGGGTTGGACTTGTATGACCTAGTATATTTTGCCTATTATTTTGACTCAGTTTTATTTTGGGTTATTTTTTCTATTCTTGCATGATTAGGTCCAATTTTTTTTCTTTTTATTATATTTGCTATTTTCGCATGCTTAAGCCAAAATTTTCTTTTTAGGCGTGTGTTAGATTGTCTCCCATGCACTCACATGAATGAAAATTGCACATATTAGAATATGACAGTCTCCAGAATTGGTATTAAGTATCCCTGTCTTAATTTTGAGCATGATGGCAACAGAAAGAAAGTTATAGTAATCTATGCCTTGGATAAATTTCATGCATACTTGGTGGGGTTGGACATCATAATTTTCACATATCATTCAGCTTTGAAGTACCTCCTTACCAAGCAAGATGCCAAGGCTAGACTCATTACATGGGTCCTCCTGCTCCAAGAATTCAACCTGCAGATCAAAGATAAAAAGGGAGTGGAGAATGTTGTGGTGGATCATCTTTCGAGACTAACCATAGCACACAACACCCACAACCCTCCAATCAATGATGAGTTTCCTAAGGAGTCACTGCTACTAGTGAAAAATGCCCCATGGTATGCTCACATTGCTAATTTCTTGGCAACAGGAGAAATACCAATTGAGTGGAAGGCACAGGACAAGTAGTTCTTGTTTGTGAAAATCCATTCCTACTATTGGGAGGAACCCTTCTTGTTCAAATATTGTGTTGATCAGATTATTAGAAGATGTGTACCTGAGGAAGAGCAGCGAGGAATACTCAGTCACAACCATGAGAGTGCATGTGGAGGTCATTTTGCTTCCTTAAGACTCCGCTATGAAAGTACTCCACTCGGGTTCGATTGCCTTCTTCATGACACAAATATGCCAAGAATGCGACATATGCCAAAGATTAGGAAAGATCTCTCGCCGTCACATGATGCCTCTAAACCCAATTTTAGTAGTTGATTTATTCGATGTTTGGGGCATCGACTTTATGGGGCCATTTCCTATAGCCCCGAGCCCGGTCCTAATCTCGAATGGTGATTCGACCTCAAAACCCCGTGGGAGTGCTCGACACTCCTTTTCTTTTACCTTTATTAAATTTTCTTTTTAAAAAATGTCGCGACCCGAATCCCCGGCTCTACCCAAATGGCAGATCCGAACTAGAGCCCGGTTTACTCCGACCATTTTTTTATTTATCTTATCAAAACATTTTATTTACGTCATTTCATTTTAGAATTCTCATTTACGCGGAAGCATTTCAAATGGTAGGCCCATAAACATTTACTCTTATACAATTTGGTTACAAAATGGCATGTCATGACTTTACAAAACGATTTACAAAACACATTTTCAGAGTTTAACCCTTTGGTTCACAAAGAACATGTGTTCAAAAGAGATGATATGCAAATGGCAAGTATACACTTATACGCCGCAACTTTCTCTATGACTCTGTGCTTCTTACCCTTGGCCTTCTTTTTGTTTACTCGAAACCTACGCATAGATAAAAACTACACGCTAAGCATTTTCATGCTTAGTGGTTCTATACAGTTCTATTACAATTTTCCAATTTAACTTGACATGCATTTATCATAAAATGATGCCTTTTATATAAAACTATACTCATGCTTATTCATTTCGCATGTTTTCACTTTACAAATCATTGATCATATAAATATATGCATTTTCACTAGCAACAAATCATACCACAATTCAATTCATGAGATTCAAACGTACACTCTTAAGGATGTGTTTAGTTCACAAATCCCATTTACACTCAACAAGTTCATTATTTCACTTTGTCTATGCAATTCACATTCATGATGGATTCCGTTCGGTGAATCCTCGTCTTTTTTATCATTCAGTAATGTGCTTACACATTTCACAAATTTTGGTCTCCCATCATGTCGAATGCCGATTGGTGCACCCCAACATGTGGTATATAAATGCCATACGCCATCAAGAAGGATGTCGATTGGTGCATCCCGCCAAGCACTCCCAATGACATCAAAATACCATCCTAAACCAACCATGAGCAAAACCAATGGATGGATTAGGGTTTTTCTAACCCAAATATCAAATACAACTTTATAGGGCTTCATTACATACCTCAAATCACTTGGAACTCTTTGCCCTAGCTTCTTCCTTCTTCCTTCTTGCAAGATCTTAAGAAAAAAGGGAAGAATCACACCACTCTTTTGATCTTCACACAAAACCCTAGCTTTCTCCTCTCTCAAGCTCTCCACACGTTTTGCAAATGTTCTTCCAAGACCAAATGTGGTCTTCTTTCTCTTTTTCCCTTAAAGCCTTGTTTGGCTTACACAATAAACCCCATTTCTCATTTTTGGAATTTTTCTCACTTATTGGTTTTCATTTCCCTTTCATTTATCATTTATTTCACATTAGCATTTGAGCTATCATTTGACCCTTAGGTCCTCATTTTACAAATTTCCAAATTTTCCCTTTTTCACTTGGGTTTATTTCCGGGTTCCATCAATTTCTCATTTTAGCATATAATACTTAATCATATGCTCACATTTTCATTTTACTTTTCACTATTTAACAATTTATTAGTTTTCTCGGAAAAACCCAAGTTGGCTCAATTTATACTTTAATATAAATAAAATTATTATGTACTCAGGTATTTTGGGATCGCTACATTTTGGTTTCTTTAGAAACATAGCAGCGTACTACACAAGGGTGGTATTGAAATTATTTAACGAAAAACATCTTTTCAAGATTTGGTCCCTAAGGCCATAATCATGATGGAGGCTCACACTTTGCAATAAACCTTTTAGAACCTTCAGCTAAGTATGGTGTAAAGCAAAAAAGTGGCCACCTACCATCCTCTCGCATCATGGTCGGGGAGCTGATCTCGCCAACAAAGAAATAAAGACCATATTGATGAAAGTGGTGAACTCCAACAGGAAAGACTGGTCTCTTAGACTGCTGGACTCCTTATGGGCATACAGAACAGCCTTCAAGACTATTCTTAGAATGTCTCCCCATCGCCTAGTTTATGGCAAAGCATGTCACCTGCATGTGGAGATTGAATATAAGGCATGGTGGGCAATCAAAAGGCTAAACATGGACTTAGGAAGAGCCGGCCTCAAAAGGTTACTTGTTATCAATGAGCTAGAAGAGCTGATAAATGTGCCTACTTGAACTCAAAGATTGCAAAAGATAGATTGAAGAAATGGCATGATCAGCTGATATCCAGCAAAAGCTTCAAGCAAGGAGATCAAGTGTTGCTTTATGACTCAAAGCTTCACCTCTTTCCGGGTAAGCTTAAGTCAAGATGGACCAGTCCATTCCTTATCCACCAAGTCTATCCCAATGGAGCAGTGGACCTGTTAAACTCCAAGGACAGTAGGGTGTTCAAAGTCAATGGGCAGAGGTTAAAGCCCTATGCAAAGGCAAATATAGCGCATAAGGAGGAGATCCCCTCACCCTCCATAAGTTTATCTAGCTACCTGAAATGGCTCGGGTCTCCACGAGACTGAAATGCCACTGCATAAGTTTATTTGAATTTTAATTGGTTCATTTTTTTTTTTAGTTGTATCTTAGTTTTTTTATATATAGTTTTTAACTTTCCTGTGCTTATTTTTGGTGTTATATTTTGCGATGTCGCTATTCGACGGTCGAAATCAAGTCCGCAGTGAAATTTACCGGTTGCGAAACTGTGTCAGTAAATTTCGTCGGCCTCGCTTCAGGTCTCCTTCATCTTCGCTATTCATCCCCGAATTTTCTGCCTTTGATCCCAGCTTTTTTAACCTAGTTTTTAGTGCCCATTTATGGACACTAAATAGCCTACCCCTTTCACCTTCCATTAACCCTCTATATAAACTCTTTTCCTTTTTCAATTCATTTCATTACCTTTAGGAGATTTCCTGAAGAAGAAAACCTCACCCCCCCCCCCTCTAATCCAAGCATGGCCAAGACCCGCGGTGGGCATAGCTTCTAGCTTTTCCTCGCAGTGTTCCCTTCCTCCCCTCCCACACGCCATGTCACCCCCCGTCGATCCTCCCACCGCCCCTCGCACCGGGGTCCGCCACCTGCGATCAAGGTTGGTCTCAGTAAGTGCCCCTGTCTCCTCGTCGCCCGCCCGCAGTACACACACTCTGCCGGGCTTACTTCTCCATCTCCACCACATCAGTTGCCATCCAGGAAAGCCCCGCCTCCAAAAAGGGACCGGACCTTTGGCCCAGGTGAGTCATCCAGTTCGAGGCCCCAAGAGCCTCAGTCCCCACCTGTTCAAGGGCCATCTGTTGACTTCCCTCCTGATCTTTCCCGTCGCTTTATCGTAAAACCCATCTTCCATTGTGACCCATTATAAAAAGAAATTGATCAGAAGGCCAAAGAAAGCCGCACAAGACCTTTACGATGTATCCGATCTCGCCGCCTTCCTAAGCCCAAAGATTCCACGTCAGGCAACAGGTACCCCCAGCCTTCATGACCTCTCGCCGGTTTTTCTATCCCCGGGTGGTCATTGAGTTCTTTCACACCATGACATCCAGGCGAGTCCCTCATTCTACTATCATCCACTTCTCTATTGATGGATCTAAGGATACTCGAGCCTCTACACATAAACTACATTCAATCTCCGGGTTATCCCTCGCCTAACTCAATGAAAGATAGATAGTGGCCCCACCCCTCACCTCGGGAGATGGTTCGCCTACCATCCTGGACGCGACAAGACCCCAACCTATTCGAAGACAACTTCCTGAGTATGCTTCTTATCGAATTACATACTCTAGCTCCAACCCGCTCGCTTCACATATAAGGTAAAATGAGAGGAGCCATTCTGTAGGCTCTTTATCGCATCTCTGAGGGCTTTTGGTTCAGCCCAACTGAGCTCATCATGACTTCCTTGTTCCACTTCGAGGACAAGGTCCACCGTAGGAACCTGACCCGAGCTAAGTCCATACCCGTCCTTGCTCCCGAGCTTTGTGATTCGTACATAAAGAGGGTGGATCCGGAATCAACAAAATTTATATACTTGTTCTCCTAACATTAGGTCAAGCTAACGCGAAGATAGCTGGTCTAGGGTCGAACACGGACGGGTTTTCTCATCCCCTAAAAATGATTTGCATAAGTGCAACGGCTGTAAGGCTTTCTATTCGGACTCTTTCGATTTGCTTCAAAACACCAAGTGAAGTAAATAAACTGAGAAATTGTAAAACCGAAAAATAAAGTGAAAAGTTAACTTTGAAGATTTAGGTCACTAACTTGCAAGTTAGGGCAAACAAGTGTCCTCGATATTTTATCCTCGCTATGACACGCAACCTATACCCAAGGCATACCGATCTATGTTTAATCAGCAAACCTCACCCTTGAAATCAACTCCTATTCGAGTCAACACAGCATGCATCTATGGGTCCATCGTTTGGAAAACCCTAGCATTTAAATATCATTTCGTGAGGCTCGTAAAGACCATCTAAAGAACCAGTGCATCTAGCATTAAGTATGCACCGCATTCTAAAGCATGGAGAGTATCACAAATTAATAACATTCAATGCTATTCAACCCTAATTTGAGAAGATAAGGACCATAAATACAGCACCTATAGCTTTTAATCACAAGAGGACAACATGCATATGCCCCACCACCAAGCTAGCTTCCTTCCTCTTCAAAGAAAGGAGGCTTAGCCAAGCATCTCTTGAGTTGTCATCCTCAAGAGGGGTGTTGGGCAGCCAAGAAAGTAAGAGAAAGAGGAGAGAGAAGAGAGAAAAGCAAAACCTAATTAAAAACGAGACAAAAATAAAAACTTACCAATCCTCCTCTCCCCAAAATTCTCTATATTTATTACAAAGAGGGTTTATAGGCCACCTCAATACATGAAAATATCAAAACCTGCCAAATTCGCTAAGTTAAAGGACAAGAGAGTAATACACCAAATTTTGAAGCTCGTTAGCATTAAATACAAAAGCATGACGAGGCAGAAAATTTCGCTAGGCTGAAGAATTTCACAGAAGGAAATCACTCATAGCTTAAAACAGGTACCTTTGCCGTGTAATTCTCGCTTAGTTAGCGAAATTTCGCTAGCTTAGCGAAATTTTAGTGAGAAGCAAATATAAAATTTCGTTTAGAACAAGGCCTAGCTTAAACCGGGTTTGGCAATAAATTAGTACTGTTATGCTATGCGAATTTTCAAGACCTTGTTAAAATTTTCGTAACTCTAGCGAAACAGGCTTTGTCAATTTCCACGTATTTCATCCCCGTCTTCAATCAGATCAATTTTTTTCTTCACTTTGCCTTCAGTTTTCATTGATTCTTTGGCTGGTTGATGGCTGACACTTGAGTTCAAACTCATGATTCGGCCATACATCTTGATATTGAACTCCCATAGTGCGCAAAACCTCGCAAATAGCCAAAATAACTCTAAACGGTATGCTCGATACAAAAAAAAGACTCGAACACTTCAATCGGGTATTAATGACATGATTAGTGCACAAAAAGCACTCAAACCTATCTAATATAGGGCCCAAATTGCACTTTTGGGCACTAATCACACCCCCAACCGAAACGCTGCTAGTCCCCAGCAATGCAAAACAAAAGGAGATGTATGTAGTGGATTATTTCATGATCGCAAGAAATCGCCAAATAAAATACATTGCAATCTTGAAATGATACTGATACAAACTCGCAGAACTGAATCTAACAGAACAATTTAGCTACTTAATCATGATTCAACCTGAATTTCCACCTGTTCAATGGTTCTTATATAATCCGCATTGCCACAAATTGCAAAATTTGTCTCCTCCCCAACTCCAGCACCGACATGGCCTTAAGCCGTTGAACAACCTAGATAAGGATAGTTACGACTTTTCTTTATTCAACTACATTGTAGGAAGCAATGCTTAAAATTGACCACCAAAGTCCTGCGGTAACGGGGGTCCACCGATGACCCAACCAATTAAGGCTACGTACCGGGCCAAAAGGATCACTGACCACAAACTCTACAAGCCACCCCGACCAGAGGACTTCAAAAATCAAGCACCTACAAATCGTTAGATTCCACCTATCCACCCATGTAACGAACACTCAAATCGATGACTTAACCACCATGCATAGGCATCAGGTTTCAAAGGCTGGCCATACACCCTCGGACCGTGCTCTGGTTTCAAGGCAAAAATTACCGACTTTATTTTTCTTTTTCTTTTCTTTTTTGCTTTTCTTTCTTTTCTTTTTGGAAGACAACATTGGTCTTCAAGTATGGGTAATACAAACCTATCCTAGGTTGCCAACATGCTTAAGGTCAAGCAGTAAAGTTTAAAGGAAGCGAACAATCTACACTTATCGAAATAATTGATGTTGTGTGAATTGTTACATGAAATTTCAAGTTGAGCATGCTGGAACCGTATGACCAAAAATTGCTTCAAGCATGGAATGAGTTCTAAACATAGTGTGACAAATGCAAAGTCAATTTCCCAACATAAAGCAATCTAATTGTCCAATTGTAGCAATTCAAACTGCTCAATTGAAAAGAAAAACATTTACACATGGTAAAGGCACAAAACATGATATAAAGAAAAAGTCAGATATATATAAACCGAATAGCTTTTTGATATAGCCAAAATGGCTAATACATGAATACAAAGCTAAACACAGTCATCACTGCCTACTGCGGCTAATACATAAATCCTAATCAAAACTGTAAGAGGCGCTGGATAAAGCTAGTGGCAACTATACAAAATCATAAAAGAGAATTCCAACCACCTCATCGCATGCAGGTGGTGGTGGGTCCGGGTCGCTGGGCCGTCGCAGAGCCATCCAAAGAAGCGGCGCCGTGGTGGGGGTCCTCTTGATCAGAATGATGAGGAATCTGTGGGTCAAGTAACTGTCGCATGGAATGGCACCGGGCCAACTCCGATCCCTGCCGCTCACAGAGTCGCAGGAGCGATAGCATCCATCACACCAGCTATCTCTCTCGAGTCGACATGATCAGACTTTAATGGTGTGCCGAATAAGATGGCCAGAGTATCAAATCTGCAACCGCTGATGTAGTCCTGAGGGAGAGGGATGGAGGTGACATCCGTGAACCTGACGGCCAGATCTCGCCTGGGGGCGTAGAGACATCCGTATGGCGGTCCCGCCCCGACCCGGCACTCTCCCCGGTCCCGTGGCTCGGCGGAAAGATACCGGCATAGTCACCACCCGGGCCTCCACCGACATGACCAGGGGGCATCAACCTCATCTCAATCCCCGGGCCCTCCGGAATCCCATATGCTCGAGAACATGGCGAGGAGTCTCACATGCGAGCGGAATGCTCTCGTCGCATCAGTCCTTCCGATGGACCTTTCCTCAACCCTGAACAGAGGCCATCACCAACTGCAGGACTGAACCAAAATCCCCGAGATCCGCAAAGCGCTCCTCTGTACGTAATCTTTTGACGAAATACTTCGTCACGACAGATGAGTGGCAGCGGCATCGGCGGGGCGCCTCTGTAAATGCGGTCAGCGGTGTTGTCTGGCGGCGGCCTTTCGAACCATCTCGCGATGGCGGTGGAGCCCAAATCTCTGTAACCCTCTGCATTGGCGGCGGTATCTGACGAAGGCTGTGAAATGTCGGCCCGCTCACGAGTACTCTGGCGATCTTAATGCGATTTGAAGCTCAGCGGACCGTTGATCCTCACAGGAGTCATCAGTGGTAAAGCGCAACACCACTTTCGTGGAGTACTTGATCTTTGCCTCGGTCGTGAGAAGGTAATAGTGAATACTCCTCGATCAACCTCATTGGACTCTCGATTATCACAGGATGGAAGCCCTCGGTGCGAGATGTAGTAGTATGACTCCTGATGGAGCGGTGCGCGATGGAGTCGCACATTCCGGAATGGGTTCCACACATGAGCGATGGCCTCAGAATCCTCGAGGGCGGGCGGCGGTGAGGTGATGAAGTCGCCTCGTGGCGGTCTTATTTGGTGGCGAACGCGTGGGGATGATGACTCACTTTGGGCCCGATGCGGGCGCTTGGGGGCCTGGGCCTCGGGCTTCTCTACAGTCTTCGGTGATGGGGCCGCGGGGGTCCGGTAGTGTCGATCAGCGTCCGGAATCCACTGAGGCTCGTCGGTACGGCCCTCGGGGGCCCCAGTGATGAAATGCTGGAGTCGGGACGGAGCTAGGGCCTCTCTCGGGTATGCAGAATCTCACTCGGTAGAGCAACGGGACCCACCTCGATGCAATTCATATACGAAATCGAAATAAAATCTTTGAAAGAAATTTCGACTCACTTTGTAAATGTAATTTGAGAGCTCTGTAATATACGGCGAGGCTCTACGGAGGTATTGAATCACTACGACGAACTCGACAGCCCAGGCTCAACGTTGCGGTGAAACCCGGCTGCAGGATAGCGAACAAGGCTCGATAAAGACGGAATCTTTGAGTAGGCGGAAATAGCTGAACCACGGGCAAAAGCGAAAATGGCTCGAGTACAAGGGACGTGACCGCCGTACGTAGATACGGGGCTCGTGCGCGTGGTGGAGAGCTCGATCGGGGCTTCGTCTTGGTGGAGGCTCGGTCGGCGCGATGTTTGGGGCGGAAGTCTGAGGCAGGGCTAGGTGCACGGGGGCTCGGCCCGAGCGTGGCCCAGCGGCTCGGTCGTGCGAGGCGCAAAATCAGACCCCGGTGGCGGGGCGGTGACCACGGCGACGGCGGTGGATGGGACTGAGAAGCCCCATTGGAGGCCCGGTAGGGAAGGGAAATATGAAGTGATGGTTGGCCTTCCCCTTCTTATAGCCTAGTTGGAAACAACGAAAGTCATTTCTTCATATTTTTTGCCATTTAGCGAATTTTTTTTTAAAAGGCACTACACCTCACACACTTCAAATTTTAGCTTTAATATTGATAATATATAAAAAATAAAAGATTATTATAAAAATTATTAGATGATACTATAATTAGAAATTTAATACCAATTACCATAATATATAAACAAAATTACTAAAAAAAACAAAACTGCTAATTTAGGAAACTTTCTAAAAATAACTGAAATTATCAAAATTAAGCTAGAATTAAGACAACAAAATTGTTAATTGCAATCAGGTTTGAAAACAGGACCGATTCAATTTTCAAATATTACTCGAGGAGGGTCGAGAGGGTAATCTCCTCAGGCCCCCTGCATTAGCACAGGGTGACTCGTAGTGTTGGGTGCCCCGAATGTTGATTTGCTCCTCAACGTGCTGGCTTTAGTTGAAATTATGGCTTGCATTTTGGTGATGGCAAGACGATATCTCCTCATCCATGGCTTATTACTCTTGCATTTCCTGGCCTGCTTGTGTTTTCACACTTTGCCCGATCAATTGAAAGCAACTTCATCGAAATTTGATTTTCAGTTTCTAACAAATTTTTCTTGTTATTCAAATGGAAGATGTTTAACTCCAAAGTCATGTTACCAAAGGTTAGTTGCACTGACTCCATTCGATGATTATTATTGCATTGGGTGTGGCAGAGGAAATAGTCTTCTAAGATGATTGGAACATGATTAAGGGTTCACTTGTAATTGTGGCTGATGTCGAAACATACAAAATCTTGGGTAGTAAATTTGTCTATTTCTAAGTTCATCCTCAACTATCCTTAGGGATTTTCAACGATCTATGACGATGATAGTGTGATGTTGGTAGGTTAAAGTTCACCTAAACCTGAATTAGCATATGCGAATCTGACATTAGGTTCTATGGCTCATCGATCAAGGACTTTTCTATACAATTCCGCTAATGGCGAAATTGTGAGGAGATCCTGGATCCTTGTATTTGACAGGGTATTTGCTTTGGATTATGGCACTAGCATTCGGTAAGTAAAACCTTCTGTGCTGTCCCTTGCCCGATTCTGTCGCGAGATCTTTCAAAAATTTTGCATAAGCAAGCACTTGTTTGATTATGTCCAATAAAGGTATGTTAACCTTCACTTGCCTTAGACTCTGAGATGCACAGCATTTGAGTTGCCTTCTTCTTACCTCTAAGTGCTTGTGGAAATGGAGGTGGTATGCGGTATTTCATTGAGTCCTCCTTTAGGAGAATGGCGCAGGCCACACTTGATTCTTCTCTCCTTGATTGGATTCTTGTGAGCTTTGGCATAGGGTTGATCCTCTTTTTCCTCCTCGGGGTAATTATAGCCTTAACTTCATCCATTCCCGGGTGTTGGATGACCCGCCCCTCATGAATTCCCTTGGGTTGGAAGTGTTTGTGGTGAAACCTCCCTTTCTCTTGTACCTCACAGCAACTTGTTGATCTTGGTGATTGAATCTGTAGATTGTCAATTTTTCTAGTTGGGGTGCTCTCAAGCCCATCTATTCTCTTGTTGGTGTGCTCTCTCTGGTGTTAATCCTTTGTGCCGGGTTGCACGTTGATCCACTTTGTTCTCAATAAAGTTGCCCACCACCTTACTCAAATTGATATGGCTTGTTCCAGCAGAGAAGAGGGATGGTGGTTGTTGTGACCAATGAGGGTACCAAAGCTGAGTTTGGCACAGAAGTACATAGGCAGGGGTTGGGTCTCCATACGAGTTAGAATTGATTCCTCCAATTGGAATTGTAGGTATTACCATATGGAGCATTGGATTGTTCGCAGCGCCTTTGTCTACGGTGTTTGCATTCGACATCAAATCCTTCTTTACTTGGGGCCATAGGACATGGATTCTGCGGGTGTCGGGGTGGAAATTGGTGCAGAATTGGATTGTGTAGGATTCAGTCCTTTGCATGCACCTCTTGGAAGTACATTTACCTTGAAGCTCCTCTACCTTTCTAGCGGGGTTGAAATCCACAGCTCTCATTTCTATTTCACTCTGGCGGTGCACTGCATCCACCTCTTTGGTTAACTATGGGTCTCATCTTTCCAATTCTCTGAGTTGGCTCATCTGACCGCTAGAAGTTTAAACCACGTAATTTAAAAATCCATGGCTTAAAATGGGATGCTTGCTTAAAAGTCTCCTCCACACATGGTTTCCAAAAGCTGCCTCATGGCAGGAGACATACCACCATAGAAGTGGTTTGCAGCATCAAAATTGTCAAACCCATGATGTGGACATGCGCGATGGTTTCCATAAATCTCTCGACACTGGTAAAATCTCTCTCCTGCCATCTGTTTGCAAAGGTATAAATTTGTCTTTTCAAATTGTGGTCTTATGAGCACTGAAGAACTTCTTCGGGGAATTACACTTTGCAGCTCTTGCCCAATTTAAGGCCAGTTACAGGTCTCGATGAGTTTAGCCAAATCTTGGCCTTGTCCTTTAGGGTCAATGGAAATGCGCCGACTTCAGCAAATCCATGTCCATCATACCTTCTATTGAAGGTAGTGTGACCTCCTCGAAATCCTAATACAGTGGGTTTTCATTTCCATACCATGATATGTGGGAGTAGGGGTACGAATAAGGCCCTCCTTTGCTACTTCTTGAGCTAAGAGGAATGATACAGGATGGGGCACTAACTCTAGGAGGGTGGATGTGATCCTCATGGTTCTATAAACATTTTTGATTCATGGGGGTTCCGAGCTGACTTCTGTTATTCCTCAGGTAGTGGTCATGAGTATCAGTGTATTGCGACTTCGAGCTAGTCGAGGTTGTGCATGCGATTCTATACGATCTACGATGTGTCTATCATGTGCATAAACACATTACAAATTATAGAGACAACAAAAGAACTAACAAACATGGTTAATGTTAGCTAGCAATTAAAACTAACTAGCGAAAAAGCGAAGCAGTCTGATTCTTGCTAAATCTGCGAATGCGATTCTTCTTGGCCCAGTGACGAGAGAGGTAAAAGGTTGCACTTCACTTGTGATGTTGATCAAGTACCTTCAACTTACCATTAGTAGTTTGGCACCATCCACAAGCAGCGCCATTTGGTCGTGCCACGATGGGTGTCGAATCGACAAAATTTATATACCTAGTTCCTCCCTCTTTAAAGTGAGCAAACTCTTTGCGATATAGTGGTCTAAAGGTCGAACACGGGGATGGAGTTTTCATCCACAAAGTAGTTTATAAGTGCACGAAGGTAAGACTCTTTCTATTTGGACTCTTTGGTTTGTAGAAAACAGTGGAAGTAGGTTGAAAGGCGAGAAATTGTAGCGAAAATAAAGTGTGAAGAAGTTAACTGAAGATTTGAGTCACTTCTTGGTAAGTTAGGAGCGAACAAGTGTCCTCGGGTTTTATCCTCGGCGTTTATAGTATTACAACCTGTAGTGAGCACTGCTTAGGATCTATGTTTAACTAGCAAGCCTCACTTTACTTGAAGTCGCTCCTATTTGGTCAACCTGAGTAGCATGCATCATGGTCCTTTCTTTGTTTGAAACCAGCATTTAAATATCATTTCGAAGGCTCGTAAAGACCATCTAAAGAACGATGCATCTAGCATTAAGTATGCACCTTTGTATCCTAAAGCATGGAGAGTATTGGCGAATCAATAACATTCAATGCTATTCAACCTAATTTGAGAAGATGGGGGTCATAAACATAGTACCTATATTTTATCTGAGAGGACAACATGCATATACTTCCACAGGCCCCAGCTTCCTTACTCTTCAAGAGGAGGCTTAGCTGACATCTCTTGAGTTGATAATCACTCCCAGAGGGTGTTTGGCAACCCAGTAAGAGAAGAGGAGAGAGAGAAGAGAGAAAAGCAAAACCTAAAAAACAAGACAAAAATAAAAACTTACCAAATCCTGCATCTCCCCAAAATTCTACATATTTATTACAAAAAAGAGGAAGTTTATATAGGCCACCTCGATACATGAAAATGCGAAAAACCTACAAATTTGGCTAAGTTAAAGGACAAGAGAGTAATACACCAAATTTGAAGTCGGTTGGCATTAAATACAAGCATGGCGAGGCGAAGAGAGAAAATTTCGCTAGGGTGAAGGAATTTATTTGGAGTAGCGAAATCACCGGGCATAAGCAGCCAGAGAAAATTCATTAAAGCCCGAAGTAATTTCGTTAGCTAGCGAAATTTCATTGAAACTAAGCGAGGAATTTTAGTGAGTGGCGAAATACAAGGGTTCGCTAGGAGCGATTGCTGCGAAAGCTAGGATTTAGTCTGTGAGAATTAAATGATTTAGCTAAGGTTCTGAGAATTTTAAGCTGGGATGCGAAATTTCGCGATCCACAGCGAAAATTTTATAACCGAAAATTCCGGGCTTTGTTGATCTCCTTTGCATTTTCATCTTGTCTTCAAGCGCATCGATTTTCTTCACTTTGCCTTGAGTTTTCATTGATTCTTGGGGTAGTTGATGGGTGACATGAGTTGAACTTCATGATTCGTCATACATCTTGATATTGAACTCCATGGTCTTGTAAAACACAAAAGCATTGAAAAATAACTCTAAGCGGCGTAAGTGATCACAAAAAAGACAGACTTCAATTGGCATTAATGACATGGTAGTGCAGCACTCAAAACCTATCTAATATAGGGTTGAAATTGCACTTTTGGGCCTGTCGAGCTACTGTCGGTGTTGGAGCATGCTTGGTTTTCTAATGAGCCCATTTCCTGACACCATCGAGATTGCGAAGCCATTTTCACTGTTAACAAGTGGCATATTTTGCCCCATGCTCATAACCTCACCGCCGGGACTAGGCGAGATGAGCCAGCAGTGACCATCGTGTAGAGGCTGAGTCATCCCCTCTGGTGCCTGCAAGGGCCACTGGATTCCATCATCCACAACTCACGGCCATCAACTACTTGCTCCTACATCTGCCTCCTCTGCACCTCCGATTGCCTCCGGCTCAACCGAGTCAAATTTGGACCTAGTTCATCAGCACCACCATTACAACATATCTCCATATCCCCTCGGGATTTCCTTGCTATTATGGATGTAGTCCGCACCTTCTCAACCATGTCAGCATCTTTTGTGGCTGCCTATGCAGCCTTAGTTGAGATGATGACACGCACAGAGGCCATTGTCGCTCAAACTACCGCCTGTTTCACGTAACCACACCATCCTCGTGCGCATTCAAAGTCACCAGTTCGCTCCACCCTCCACCAAGGCCCGCCCGGTCCCTTCGCCCATCCTCCGCAGAGCCGCAACACCCACCCATCTGGCCCCCAGCCAGCCAAAGAGCGACACCCTCCCTGCTTATCACAGCCTCAGCCGCCCAGATGAGGATGACATCCCACCAACTGCACACCACTGAGGAGGTAGCACTTCCTTCTCTAAATTTCCAATCTGAGCCCCATTAAGAACAATGTGACATTTGGGTGGGGGGAGAGTTAGCGAAGGAAGTGGCTTTTAAATTTATGTTTTTACTACTATTTTGAGCAAGTCCATTTTGTGTTGTTTTGTGGCTTCTTGTCGTTATTTCTTTTCAGGAAGTTGTAGTTTTTTTTTGTAAAGCCGAAAATGAACATATTTATATCATATATACCATACACCTCGGCGCTTCAGCCAAAATCGCACCCATTATTTTTTTTGTGTTTTGCCTAGCTACGCTTGGAAAATTAAACATTGTCCAATTGCGCATGTTAGATTGCTCACGGCCTAATTGAGCTGGATGACGCTTGAATTCTTATTGCTTTCAACCTTATTCATCCACCTTTAGCTAACCACACACTATACACATTAGGTTTCAACAATAAGTTAAAAAACTGCCTAGCCTCCTAAACCTTGTAAAAGCTTAACCTAGTATTGTTGACCACCTTTAATAGGTTAAGTACCCCCATGAAAAGAAGGCCAATGAGTCTTCCAAAATAAAAAGAAGTGAAAAAGAAAAAGAAAAAGAAAAAGAAAAGAAAAATTGCAACGCTTTGCCTTGAAACCCGAGCACACTCCGAGGAGTATATGGCGAAAGTCTTTAAAACCCGGTGCCCTAAGCCAATTGGTTGGGAGTCACAGATTTTGTCGCTCATTAGATGGGCGGATGGGTAGTAGGTGCTAGAGTCTCGAAATCATTCAAAGTCCGGGGTGAAACTTGAAGAGTTTGTGGTTGAAAGATCCTTATGATTTGATGCCCTTTGCCTTAATTGGTTGGGAATCATCGGTGGATCCCCGTTACATGGACCTTGGTAAAGTCGAGTCCTCAGCATTGCACCCCTACAACGTAAAAAGAATTGTGGAATAAGAGTGGGTCCTAATCTATTTAGGTCGGTTAGTGCACTAAGTTGTGGCGATAGCAAGGTTGGGGGGAGAGCGCAGCTTAGCAGTTTATTGTTGAAAACTGATCATATAAACACTTAGGTTTTGGTGGAAGTTCCAGGTTAATTCTCTAGAGAAGGAAACTCTTTTAATGCTTGATTCTGTATGGCATTCACTCTCTCGAGATAGTTTTTCTTAAGTATGGCTTCAGGATTTTATCGAGGGTTCAGATTACCATTCACATCTCTTTTGAAATACCATTTTTTTTTTTTTTTTTGTGAACATAATTTTGATGTTGTTTTGTTTTCTCTCTCTTTCTTTCATTGCTAAGGGACTAGCAATGTGTCGGTTGGGGGGAGTGATTAGTACCCAAATAATGCTATTTTGAAGTCTGCTCTCGCAAGTGTGTTTTTGAGCACTTTTTGTGTACTAATTAGCTAATTAACCCGATTACAGACAAGGTCTCATATAATACCCATCGCATTTTTGTGGAAAATTTTGTAGTTTTTGCAAGCTAACCTCGCCAAAATTGTTGAGTCAGCTCGATCATAAAGAATCCAAATCGAATTCATAGCTGCAAGTCAGAAGCTAAAAGAAAAGAAAGCATAAACTAAGAAGAAATGGAGCAACAAAAGAGCAGGAACAAGATCATGGGGTAATTTTGCACTCAGAAATTTCGCAGCCAGAATTCGCAACCCGGGTCGGTTCCCCACTTGTTTTAATTTTTTACCTCAATTTTTGTATTTTTTTTTTTCCTAAATTTCCTTTTAATGTAATAGTAGGTGGTTAATATATTTTTGTAATTTCCTCATGACAAGATATAAGTTCCTCGCTACACCCGTACACAAAGAACATCTTGATTTTCTTTACGCTCGAAATGAATTTTCCTACTCCTATGATTTTCTCTCCTTTTCTCTCCCTTTCTCTCATTTTCTTGCCTTAAGGATGACAACTTGGAGGATGGTTGGTTAAACCCCCTTCATCCTTGAAGATGAGGGCTACTGGGCTACGGATCTGAGGTAACTGAGGTTTCTCATGTTTTTAACGCATGCATTTACTGACATTCACATCTCTGTTCTTCACACTAGGTTTAAACCCCTTTGATGCACCTTGAATGACCAGTACTTGGTAATCTTTTAGGGGTTCAGTGGATGCTTATTGCTAGATCCATTGAGACTCGTTAGTTGCCATTTATTAGTCATTGTAAGGTGGGTCAAGGAGTTAGGTCTTCACTGTTTGAGAGCGTTAATGCTCAATAAATGCCATCTCTCAAAAGGAAAATTGTTAGGGCTTAGGTTTTATAGCTAAATGAAGATCCGGCTTGGGTCTAATGCGAGGAAATGGACCCAAGAACCCCTCGGTCATCCTTGGATCCCAAACCCAGTAGCCTGATGCTTCAGGGAGTTCTCTTTTATATTTCACTTCACTTTATTTCCAGTTTTCAGCCATCAAACCCACTGTTTTTACCACACCTTAAAATCCAAACCAAATTCACCATTTTAGCCTTCACTTCAAGTCATTTGTGCGAAGAAAACCCACCCCTGTGTTCGACATTAGAGCCACTATACTACAATAGCATTGTTATGGCAGTAGGAGGAAATAGGTTTATAAATTTTTTTAATTCCGGACCACCTCCGTGACCACGAATTAAGAAGTATTTCCATTAGTGAACTATTATTTCTTTTCTTTAGTCATGCCTTTCATTATCGCCTCCAGTGTACGAGAAGTCTAAATAAAAGTCGCATATTCATTCAACTCTCCTTTATATAACTCTCACTTCTCCATTGAAGGCAACTAGCTTAAGGCAGCTTTCCCTTCTCCATTGATTGCCACTGGCCTAAAGTAGCTTGCCCCCAATATCCATAGGCCTCGAGTAGCTTTCCCTTCTCAATTGAAGGCCATTGGCCTATGGTAGCTTGCCCTCGATGGCCATAAGCCTTACGCATCTGTCCCTTCTCCATTGAAGGCCATTGATCTAAGGTAGCTTTCCCCCAATAGCTATAGGTCTTAAGTAACTTTCTATTCTCCATTGAAGGTCACTAGTCTAAGACAGCTTGCCCTCAATGGTCATAGGCCTCAGGCAACTTACCCTTCTCCATTGAAGGCCATTAGCCTTAGGCAGCTTTCCCACGATGGCCACGGGCAGCTTACCCTTCTCCATTGAAGCTCATTAGCCTAAGGCAACTTGCCCTCGATGGCCATAAGCTTTGAGCAATTTACCCTCTAAAATTGAAGGCCATTTGCCTCAAGCTTGCCCTCGAAGGCCACAGGCCTTGGGCAGCTTACCCTTCTCCATTGAAGGCTACCATCCTCAGTCACTCTAAGCATGAGAACGACAAACAAAAAGAAAGGGACAACAAGAAAAATTGGGAAGGGATGCGTCTAAGATAATTAAAAAGTTTCATATAAAAGAAAAAAAAATAGGCTAGGTTTTAGGCAGAACTCACTTGGAGTAGGTAAATAAAAAATAAGGGGGTAAGGGTTATGCTAACGAAGGATTAGGAACCAAGCCCGCCGCAAGATCCAAGGGTGAAGCTTCCTCCGATACCACTCTTGAACCTCCTTCGCCTTCAAGTGCCTACTGTCCCTGTGCCTCCCTAGAATAGTTGGTCTCGGGGTTGCCTTCTTTTGAAATGTTGGTTGGAGCTACTTCACCTAAATTGCCTGAGTCTTCTTCCTCCTCCTTAGCCTTTGAGTACCAAAGCCTGTATCCTACTTCAAACTGCAATTGATCCCTCATCGGGGAGCATGTAGTTATAGGTCTCCTATAGCTCCTTGGCAACCCTCTCCCTCTCGGCCTTGCAAAAGGCATTATTCCACTCTAATTTATTCTTATGGATGCTCTGAAGTTGGGCCATGGCCTTCTCCATCTCATCCAGATGAGCCTCCTTCTTCCTCGCCTTTTTAGAATTGAAGAACCAAGCTGTGCGTTCCTTCGTCAACATAGACCACTCAGTCTATGCCTTCTTTAGCTCCTTCTCGAGCTCGGGCATTGGAGACTCCTCCTACACCTTTCCATACAGTTTCTGATCCGCTTCTCGTTGGGTAGAGAGCCGACTTAATTGATGTTGTCGGTTAAAGCAATACCTGGCCATGTAAATGCTAAAGACACCCTACTATATACGGAAGAAACAAGTTGTTAAGAAAATAGCACAATAATACACCAAGGCAAAATATGTTACCTAAAGACAAATACTTACGACGACAGCAACTTTAAAGGGAGTTGCGTCCCTCATCATTTCCCTCGCCCCATGCACCCCATCGAGATCTCCTCGTATATGGAATGATCTAATAGAAGAGCATTGAGGGGCGACGGGGATGTCGACTTATCTAAAGAGGACTCAATATAAATGTTGGCCTTCCCCTTCCCTTTGGCCCAAACAGACTCCTTCCATTGCAACCACCCTGCACAACTCCTATAAGGCTCCACATTCCTTAGGCTAAGCCCGAGCCACATAAGGGTTGATCAAGGTAACAAAGGCCTTAACCAAATCCCGAGCCCCCGACAGCACAACATGATCGACAGAAGCCAGCTCCTACACCTTCCTCTATAGTTGGGACAAAGATTCATTCTCGGGCTCCAACTCCCTTGGCCTTTTCATACTTAGAGGTAAATTTTGGTTCATAGAAAGTATGAAGGGCAACCTCCACGACTTGTCCTCTCTAAACCCTATCTCCTTACATGCTCCCGTCTTGTTGTGTTCTATCAGGCTACTTTGAACCCATTCCCTCGCCCCAGCATTGGTTGACCCGGATAGTTTATCCTCCAAATAAATTGGTTCCTTATGTTTATCGGTGGTCTCACAGATGTTCTCGAGCATCGGTAGCAATTTGAAATCCCCCTCGGAGGTCGGGCAACTCAAAACTCGCATTAAGAGATTGAATTGGGTAAGGGAGAGGTCATCTACCAACTTTCAGTGACAATGATTATCTGCGCAATAAAACCCCCACATCAAAAAATGGAATGATTATAAAAACATAAAAGAAAAACAAGCAAGAAGCAAGAGCAAAGTTAGGTCGTGTCCTGACGCTCGACCTGACTCTAGGTCCAAGTTTATCCTAAACTCCCGCATCATTGGATCTCGCGCACAACCCCAAGTGCCAACTAGCATGATGTTGCCTTGCAATTTATTCTTATTGGTATCAGACAAGTTAACGACAAGATGCAACGGCTTGGCATTGGCTATGAAATAGTACTTGCCAGAACTATGGCTCTTTATGGTGTAAGCATGAAGGACGTCCTCCAGCCCTAGATGGATGTCAAACCGATGATTCCACACACAGACACCAAAGAGAACCCGGATGACGTTCACATGGGTGTGCACTGGGTGCAATAGGTGTAATAGAAGAAATGGTGTACCAACATTGACAAAGAGAATCATATATATCACTTTGTACAGTCAACAACCTGACGCCTAGACGACGGGAATGCCACTCGAATTTTGGGTTGGAATGAATACTTCTTCCAAAATTTCTCAGCTTGAGTGTCCCTGACAGGATTAAGCCACATGATAACCCCATCGGCATTTACATGGGTATTTATACCCCCAGAGTCGAAAGAAGATGAATCTCCCCTCGCCCCGATCACAAGGTTGGTTGGGGTTGACCCCCCCTATAGTCTTTAACTGGCCTTTGAACACTATCACCTCTAACTCGAGACAAAGTTGAACCACCAGGGCCACACATCTAGCCACAAAGGAAATGACGACACATAAGGATAAAAAAAACAACAACAAAGGAAATAAAAAGGGGAAGTGACACTCATCATGACACAAATATGGACTAATCCCGATGATTCAGGATAGAAGGGACCCACCACAGACAGCAAAGGAAAACGGAAGTTGAACATAAGGAAGCTATAAACATAAACCTGGAAGATGACACAAGTTAGGAGTCTCAAATATATATATATATATATATATATATATATATATGGACTAACCCTGATGGTTCAAGACAGAAGGGACCCACCATAGACAGCAAAGGAAAATGGAAGTTGAACATAAGGAAGCCAGAAACATAAACCTGGAAGATGACTATATATATATATATATATATATATAAAGGGATGGTCTTACCTTCAATATAGAGCCATGAATATGATTGAAGAAAGAAAAAATCGAGATCTTAGCTAAAACTCCAACAACAAGCAACGGGCCTCCGATGATCGTCGAGGTAAGTCAACAGTGATTGAGATGACAACTTACATAAATAAATCACGAGCATAGAGGTTTAGCCACTAGAGAAGCAAGTCAATAATGCTTAAAAGCTTCGAGCAGCAGTCGAGAACTACAAAAAGACGAAGCGTTAGAGCCCTAAAAGCCCATCATTAAATGCTAGAACCGTACCTGAGTCGCACAACCAATAAGTCCAACCCACTGCCACCACCTCTCATGATAGACAATATGGAATCGACGCACCATCATGACCATCAATGCAGAGATCAAAGCCAAATAGCGTCACTTCAACACCACTGATCTACACGAACACTAATGGGCAAGCAGAATGGGATTAGTTGAATCCCATATATATTGTAGGAAGGAACGGACCCAACATAGGGAGAGTACAGAAAGCCCAGTGCAAGGGGGCTCGAGCCCGATGAGTTAGGCCTAACCCCTAATGCACCTACATCGGGCATCTGAGGAAGAACACTAGTACCGCTCGACCGCTCATATCACCTCGGACATGCCACATCTTGGGCCTAAGGAATGAAGTTAGATCGAAGCAGAAGGAGTTGCAAAGATTTGGTCTTCGAAGAATAGGTAGACTTGGTAAAGACGTGAGCACCGACTATCACGAACTCCATTCCCACGAAGCCCGCTATGTGCTCCACTCCCACAAACCCACTACCATGGTGAACCAGGAGCCAATAATGGGGCAGCACATGGCAGACTTCAACAATATAAATTGCTCCAATTGCAAAATTAAAAAATATGTGTTATCTTTCTAGCAACTTAAGAGAAATACAAATTTTTGAAATGAATTTAAGTTTGGTAATATAGGATTAGACCTTTACGAAAAGGCACATGAATATTCCATTCTTGTCTTAGAATTTTGAGTACTTTAAGAATTTAGACCTATTTAAATATCAAAAAGTATTACCCAACATCTTCCCACTAGTACCACCACCAAAAAATAAATAAAAATAAAAATAAAGGGGAAAGGGAAAAAATAAAAGCCATTTTTACTTTTTAATTTTATCCATAAATTATTTTCTCCTTCCAATTTTCTCTTATTTCTTGAACAGGAAAAATGTCAATCATCCTTCTATTTTATTTTGAAGAGAAAAAGTCAATGTTTCCTTCTCATTTAAAGAAAAAAAAGTTAATGTTCAAAATTTTAACAATTGCACAAAGCTACTTTAATTTTAAATTATTCAACTAGTCATGCTCATTAATCAATGCTTAATATATAAGTGTTTGTAGTTAGACCTCAACATACGTAGGTGGGATGGATTAGAAGACTAATTCATGCTAAACTTGCTATTAATGTGTCCAATTCATGCCAAATTTAAATCTTAATTTTATCTCATCTAACCTTAAATTAGTTTTAGAATCAATGAAATTAACCAAATCTAACCCTCACCCACTAAATTTATACTCTTTAAACTTAAAATACTACAAACTAATATCCTAACTTATGAAAAGGAGGACCCAGTCACCATTGACTTTATTCGTCCCAAAATTTTATTTTGATAGAGTTTGTTTTATGAGTTAGTTGTTAATTGAAGAAGTCAATAAAACATTCTTCATATGGGACGTCCATATGGAATGAGGGGTCCTAGGAAATAGGAATTAGTGTTAGTAGGGGATCACATTTGTTAGTAGTGGGATCATGTTTGTTAGTAGAGGAGTCATGTTTATTTGGGAATTATTATTTTGTTTATTTAAACGTATTGCAAGTAATGAAAAGGGAGAGATTTTTGCATCAAGCAAGTTTACGGTTTTCTGTTATTTTCCATAACGATAACAAAATTCTATTTGAGCTTTGACTGGGACCTATCTTTGGTATCAGAGCTCGGCGCTACGTCCATCAAAAAGGAAAGAATAAAAAATCTGAAGGCTAGCTTTGGAGACCTCCAAACCAAATTCTATTGAATGGAAGTAGGAGTCGGTGATAAATTCTGACAAATTGAAGCTGCTATTAGTCGGATGTCCGACATCCTGATTACAAGGCATGAGACTTCCTTAGGAAACCCCAACGAGCAAGCCACACGGTCATCAAATGGGCAGGATCGACTTAAGGGAAGGTGACCAATATTCACTTCTAAACTGGCAAAGGTTGAGTTCTCGAGGTATTCTAGAGATGATCCAACATAGTGGTTTACAAGAGTAGGTCAGTTTTTCGAATACCAAAATACCTTAGAAACACCTAAAGTATCTTTGGCATCCTTTCATTTGGAAGGCGAGGCGAACCAATGGTGGCAATGGTTACATCGGGCATATCATAAGGAAGGGAAGGTTGTCACTTAGGGTATTTTTATCAAAGAATTATGGTCTCGTTTTGGTCCTATTGATTGTGAGGACTTTGATGAAGCATTATCAAAAATTGAGCAAAAAGGCTCCTTACGAGATTATCAAAAAGAGTTTGAGAGGTTGGGCAGCAAGGTTAGTGAATGGACCCAAAAAGCTCTTATGGGTACATTTATGGGGGGATTGGAACCGGAGATTGCAGAAGGGATGCGGATGTTTAAGCCCAAGACATTGAAGGAGGCCATTAGTTTAGCTAGGATGAAGGATGATCATTTGATTCAGAAAAAGAAGACTGTACCCATGTCTAGCACCACTTCAAGCATCATAAAGTCGTCTCCAACCATGAAGCGACTTGGGAAGAGATGTAGAAATGACGAACTCAAGGCTTGTACTTCAATTGCGATGAGAAATTCACTCTAGAACATAAATGCAAAGGTCCACAACTGTTAATGTTGGATGGTGGGCAAGAGGATCAAGGAGAAATTGATGTAGTGTCGGGGAATTACATAACATATTCTGTAACCTAAACCTTGAGGACAAGGTTTCTCTTGAAGCGGAGGGTAATGATAGGGTTTGTTTTATGAGTTAGTTGTTAATTGATGAAGTCAATAAAACATTCTTCATATGGGACGTCCATATGGAATGAGGGGTCCTAGGAAATAGGAATTAGTGTTAGTAGGGATCACGTTTATTAGTAGTGGGGTAATGTTTGTTAATAGAGGAGTCATGTTTACCTGGGACTTATTATTTTATTTATTTAAACATATTGCAAGTAATGAAAAGGGAGAGATTTTTGCATCAAGAAGCTTACATTATTGTTTTTCTGTTTTTTTCTCAAAAGAACAAAATTTATTTGAGCTTTGGATCAGACCTATCGATTCTTCATAAAGCTTTCTTATGTTCTTCCCTAGGAGAATTGTTGTAATTTTGCCTGTCTTTCGTAGAGTTTTGGTCTCACCCAGAAGCTCTGTACAATTTTAGTTATGATGATGGTGCAATTGATGAATGGAAAACATCATATATATGGAATTTTGTCTCACAATTAATGCAAAGCAAGTTCAGTGAAGGCAACAGCTTACTATGAGGATTGTGGATTGACCACATCATCATCTAAGAAATTTGAAAAAGCTGTGGGAACGGAAATGAAAATAGAAACTGTCGAGAAAAGAATCCAGTTCTTTTATATCATGGATCGAAAGCCAAGGTATTATAGAATACTTCATAAAGAGAGTTGTTGTGTTGCACATGGGTTAAGGGTGCTGAATAATCTGGGAGTAGGAATAATGATATTGATGCTACGATGAACCACTTAGCAAGCATTTGTTGTGATTCATGCAACAATGATGATAAAAATTAGAGAAAAAAAGAAAATGAGATACAAATTTATGTGGTTCAATATTGTGCCTACATCTACAGAAACCATGATTCAAACTTTCTATATCATTAAATAGATGGTTGCATATGAGGATATTTATAACTCTAGATATGATTAATTTACAAAAATACCCATATATCTTAACCATACTGTATCATACCCTTAACCTATTATTTCATCCTAAACAAAAAGGATATGTCTGAGGGGCAATGTCGTCACTTCTCTCCGATGCTTGCCCGCACTTTTACTCTCAATATGAATCACATGCCATAAAAATATTATAATTCCGATTTTGAAATATTGGTAACTGTGTCAAGGATGATGAGGTTTATCAAAAAAGTTTCTTTGCATGCAAACAAAGCATCCCATCCATCTCTTTCTTGTTCCAATAAAAAGGAGTTAGAAACATACCAACTAGAAGCAAGTTTTAAAAATCATATTGATTATATTGATCATTTGAGTTATGTGAATTACATGATTAGGAAAAAAAATTGAGTTAAAAAGGTTAAATTTATGAGAAAGAGCTTGTTTTTTGTTTTGTTTTTTTTTAACTTTTTATCAAAAACAATTTGCTTCCTTTTTTTTCTTGTTACTTTTTCTTCACTTCCTATAAATTTTTTGTTTAATAAAAATAGTTAAAATACTTGAATTTTTCTAAATAGAATGGATAACATATTAATTTTTCTTTGGTTTATAATACTTTTTTTTACATATGTTTACTTTGCACATATATTTAGTTATAATAACATTTTCTTAAAAGGATTCGAATATAGATATATAGTCTTTTTCCCATTTGAGTAAGGCCACTAAGGCAGTTTCCAATACTTAATAAAACTAAAACATTAAAAAACAAATAATTTAATATTTAATACTATTAATTACTAATATTGTAAGTTCTATTTTGAATTAAGTAAAAAAACCAACATCACCTTAGTTAATTGATATTAATCATAACAGTATTAATTGAAGGACCCTACATGGTGTGGTATAGAGAATAAGACCTTTAAGAACAGTTTAAAAAAAATTCCTTTAAGAAAAGACCCATGACAAACAAATTTCATTCATGTCTTAGAATTTTGAGGACTTTAACAATTCGGCCCTATTTAAATTTAAAAAAGAATTACCAAACATCCTCCTACCACCACCACCAATATATAAATAAAAATAAAAAATAAAGTGGAAAGCGAAAAAATAACCACTTTTACTTTTTAATTTTACCCATAAATTCTTTTCTCATTCCATTTTCCTTTTTATTTCTTTAAGGAAAAAGAATTCAATGTTTCCTTCTATTTTTTTAGAAAAAAAGTCAATGTCCAAAATTTTAACAATCGCACAAAGCTACTTTTAGATTATTCTACTAGACATGCTCATAAATCAATGCTTAATATAATCATTTTGAAGATTATGTAGCATAAACCATATTACAAAATTGGAAAACTGAAAATAAAATGTTTGAAAGTCTTAAAATATAATCAGTTGATTTTTGAAAGTCTTAAAATTCTACAATAACACATAACCTTTTATCTTAATGTCCCTTAAGACCCTGAATTGATAAATTATCATTATCATTTTGACTTCTTTAATAATTTCGGTTATATCCTTTTTCACACTTAATTATTAAATTTCTGAAAAACACAAATTTGACTTCCCTTATAACCTAAACATGTCATAAAACTACTAGGGTATAATTTGGGGTGTTACATTAACAATTGCATTTGATAAATCTACCATCAATATGGATTGATTTTGGTGAACTCATAACCCTAGGTTTTTCCTCTCTGGATTATTTTGTAATTCTTAGTTTGTCTTGATAATTTAGGAGTTTCCTTTGCATGCTTAGTTAGTATAATTAGAATCTCAAATCCAAATTTTTGACATCTAAACAAAGTTAGAGTTAGATTAGATCAGTAATTGATAGGCATAGTCCATGTGGGATCGACACTCTATTTACCACTTTATTACTTGTTCACAATGCGTGTACTTGCACGTACGAAATATCACAACAGCGTAGCACTGACTTAACATGCAGGTTAGGCATAAGCCTATACGGAAAAAGTTAAGGCGTTTCCACCCCCACCGTCGAGAAGTAATCAAAGAAGAGATCAATATACTTCTCATGAGGGTTCATCTGAGAAGTTCAATACCCTAAGCGGTTGACCAACATTGTGGTTGTCCCAAAAAATAATGGAAAGTGGTGTGTGTGCATGGACTGCTCAGAACTCAACGACCCTGGCCCACAGGATACATTCCCCCTTCCAAGGATTGGCCAAATAGGGGATGCCACTGTAGGGCATGATCAAATATCTTTTATGGACGCAGTAATGCCATTCAGCCTTAAGAATGCAGGGGCCACCAATCAATGCATGATGTTCCGAATGTTCGAACCTCTGTTGGGGAAAACAATGGGAGTATACATAGACAACATACTAGTGAAGTAGGAATCCTGTGTCAACCACCTAGCCCACCTACTAGAAGCTTTCTTATTGATGAGGCAGGATCGTCTACGGTTGAGCCCAGATAAATGGACATTTGGAGTTGAGTCGAAAAAGTTCCTAGTCTTTTTTTGTATATAAGCATGGAATTGAAGTGGCATCCGAGAAGGCACGAGTCATTCTACAAATGCAGCATCCTAGAACAAGGAAGCAAATACAGGCCTTAACAAGTAAATTCTAAGCATTGAGCTGGTTCATTTCGAGGTATTTGGATCGCCTCCGACCATTCTTTAGGGTTCTAAAGGGCACCTCATCGGGCGAATGGGATGCTGAATGTGACAAAGTCTTCCAAGCCATCAAGGAGTACCTTGCCTCCCCTCTAGTCTTATCCCAGCCTGTTGAAAGGGAAGAGCTCTATCTTTACCTTGTAGCCTCAACTGTGGCGATGATCGTAGCCTTGGTTTAAATAAACGAAGAGGGAAGGTAGAAGACAGTTTACTTTGTTAGCAAGATATTGATTAACGTCAAATCTCACTACATAGATTTCGAACAAATCACTTTGGCATTGAGAGTGACAGCCAAAAAGCTACATTGTATCACCCCGTTTCTAGGTCCGACCCGAATGGCGGATCCGAACCGGGTCCGGGACGCGAGACTATATAACTAATCCCTATCGACCTAATCTTTCGCAGCCGAACTCAGACCGGGTATACAAACAATTTCTGTAATAACATAAAACATTTACATAGACAAAAGAACTACCACCGGAATGGTGTCCATCAAAATCTATACACATATACTAAGTCCCATTTATCGACACAATACTTACATGTACATGTCTAATACAAACATCGAGATCGTGGAACAAGGCCGCGAGCACTCATTCTAAGACGACCTGTGATCGCCGGTAGAAATGTCCCGTCCTCTTGCCTCCTCTTCACATCTACACTGGATTGAACAACTGGGTGCTAAGTTTACGCTTAGTGGGAACATATAAACAGGGACGACCAATAACAATAATCGTTGTCACAATCTTTTTTACATTTACTCTTCCTTATGCATATAACGAAACCTATTCTTATGTGACTTCTAACTCATATCATATTACACATGTAGGTTTCATCCTTTTCAGATTCCAAATCATTATCATGTTCGTATTACTTCCATGTGTCATGTCTTTTACAAGTTGTAATTCATATCTTCTACATGTATGATAGGTCAGATCATATTTAGAGCAAACTTATACATATACAATGGAAAATCGAAACAGGTCAGAGTCATATCAAATACCTATAAGGTTAAATCAGACTTATACAGATACATATCAGATACGGACATTAGTCCATAGCAGGTACAAATCACAACAGATACATATACCGGATTCATACAGATTCAGAACATATCCAAAAACAAACAGATTTATCGGTTTATATCATAATCATATTCAGAGTTACACATATTCATGTCAAGGCATCTTATTCATCCTTTACATAAGTGTTTCATGACTTTCTGCTTCGTGTCTTGTTCCTATTCATGTCATTTACATAATTCCCCGTCTACTTGTACCTTATGACTTTAACACTTTTTACATCTCCCATAGAGTGTTTCACAAGAGGTACCCGTAGATATACGTCAGAGCGAGTCAATTCCTTTCTCTCTTATTGTTCATTTTTCAAATTTACATGGCTTATGTTCCATGGCTTTATTATACAAATCGGAACATATTCTTATGCGAAGGTATCCGTAGGTTCATACTGGTTCATATCTCCCAAAGGACACATATTTGTACTTATATCAGATTCATATACTTATACACGTACTTGTCCTTATCACAGACATATACTTATCAAATCTCCTGTAGGAGTTTTAGAGCATCTATGTGTACGGAGGTACCCTTAGGTACTATAGAAATTAGACTTATATTATAGAGTTTACACTTGTTTGGAGGTACCCGTAGGTTCTACACATATTCATTATACAGAGGTACCCGTAGGTACTACTGGACTTATACTTATATTACAAAACTTATACTTATATACACACGGAAGTGTGGCTCATAGTATCACACAGTAGATTTATTTGTACAATAAGCATTCGGTAGGTACTACGTAACGTATACGAGGTACTGTAGGTATATTCAGATTCGCGATTCATTTCTTTACTTTATTCTTTGTCTAGTTTATCATATAACCGTTGAATACACCCGCACTAATCATAATAATGAGAGACACAAAGACAATAAGTACCAAGGTACAATACAAGATCGTGTCGAGCACTAGCAGAGGCCGTACTAATCGAACAAAAAACATGTCGCCCATGTAAATGTATGTCGCAACATTCAGCGTGAGTGCCGGCACCGATCAACGCGTTCGCCCATCGTGCACGTAAGTGTCAGAAGACTCAGCGTGAGTGCCGGGGCGACCGATCGTAACGTATTTACCATGTAAATGTATGTCGTAGGCACCAGCGTGAGCCGAAGCACCCATCAGACATTACCAAACATTCTCCTACCACCACCACCACCAATAAATAAATAAAAATAAAAAATAAAGTGGAAGACGAAAAAATTACCACTTTTACTTTTTAATTTTACCCATAAATTCTTTTCTCATTCCATTTTCCTTTTTATTTCTTTAAGGATAAATTCTTTTCTCATTCCATTTTCCTTTTTATTTCTTTAAGGAAAAAGTATTCAATGTTTCCTTCTATTTTTTTAGAAAAAAAGTCAATGTCCAAAATTTTAACAATTGCACAAAGCTACTTTTAGATTATTCTACTAGACATGCTCATAAATCAATGCTTAATGTATCAATGTTTATAGTTAGACCGCAACATAGGTAGGTGGGATACATTAGAAGACTAATCCATTCTAAACTTGCTATTAATGTGTCCAATTAATGCCAAACCTGACCGGAGGTTGAGTAATTGGAAGTTCCCAACCTCACCAAGACTGTCCACAAATTGGCCTCTCACGCTTTCTTGCTGATTATTAGGTAATATAATCATTTTGAAGATTATGTAGCATAAACCATATAACAAAATTGGAAAACTGAAAACAAAATGTCTGAAAGTCTTAAAATATATATGTTTATATTAGCTAATAATTTAACATAAACAACAACCTACTAAACTTAAATTATGACATTCTAAAATATTCTAAATATTAAACAAAAATGAAAAGCCCATTGACCTAATAATAATATAGGTTCATATTGTGTGGATCCACCCTAGGCCCAAAGGAAACAGATGATCTTACTGAAATTTTTTTGAAAAATATTTCTATTTGTAGTTAAAGTGGTTTGAACTTACTACACTACGCTCCCATTGAAATTTTATAAATACTAAAGCATTAGACCAAAACTTCCTATGTTACTTAAATTTATCCCCACTAATATTGAATCCTAATTCCACCTCAACGTACACTAACCTTAACCCGTTTAAACTTTGCTTGGGGAAACCAAAACTCGATAATGAGCAGGTTGAACACCCACACTGTTGCCTTAATTAGAAGGTAGATTCCATCTAGGGGTGTAATTGAATCGAGTTGAGTTGATACAGAGTTAAGCTCGAACTCAACTCGATTAAAAAAATCGAAATTCAAACTCAATTGAACCTTTTTTTAGATGTTTAAAACATGACTTGAAAAAAAGTCAAAGTACTCGAACTCGACTCAACAAAGTTTGAATCAATTAAAAAATTAATATTTATTATACTCAAACTTGACTCAACTCGAAATCAACTTGAGTTTGACTCGATTAATAAAATAGTAAAGCTCGATTAAGTTCGCGAGCAACTCGAGTCGGGTATTATGATACTCGAACTCGACCTGACAAGCTATTCGAACTTAAGCTCAACCCGATTAACTTCGAGTTTTCTACGAGTCGAGCTCAAGTAACTTGAATCGTTTACACCCCTAATTCCATCTAAATATTAATATATAAAATTTCTTTATTGGTCGATTGGGCAAGAAGAGAAGTAGGTAATAGATCATGCTTGCGTGTTGGTTTCTTCAATGGTATACCAAGTTTTGTGCAAGTGAATCAGTCTAAACCATTTCTAATTCATGGCATTTTTAGTTGTGATATTTTTTTTTTTTCAAATTAAGAGACTTGAGAACAAATATATTAACGGCGTATTTATTTACTGAAAATATTGAAAAAAAAAAAAGGGGCGGGGGGGAGGGATTATATGCATGGAAAAAAAGTAATGTAGTCATTTTAACCATTTTTAAAAAAATTTATGTATTGATTGTTTTTATACTTAAGTTTCAAAAGTTATTGTTAAAAATTTCTAAAATCATCAATAAATTAGACGCACTAAGTTTTATTTGATTTAGAATTTTTTTTCTTAATAAAAATTGGGAGAGATATAACTATACATAAACAAAATACTAGTAAGTATTTTAATTGGATCAACTTTTTGCTCTATCATGTAGAATAAATTACATCTTTTTTTTGTTGTAAATAATTTTTAATGAGTAGTAATCATATATAAGAACAAATACAAGAAATGATAAAGAAATTAAAAAATGGTCTCTCTTTTACAGATGAAATTTTTGTATGATATTTGTTGTCAGTCAAATTAAAACTATCAGAATTTTGTATTGGGTTGTGAAGAGAAGAAAAAAAAGTTATATATGCTACTTTTTATAAATGGAAAAATATTTTGTAGATTCCATTCCTTTATTTGTAGATTTATCAAGAAGAGAGGTAGATAACCATTCCTTCATTTGTAGATTTAACAAGAGAGGTAGATAATGCATGCATAATGTGGCCTTCCTATATATTCTAGAAATACCATCTGATACTGATTTGTTCACTCAGTAAAAAGAAAATATGCATATTTCACGGTCAGAATAAAATGGAAGGTGGCAATTTTTTTTTTTTTTTTGCTTTTTGGTGAAAGCAATCTGCTTTCAGACTTATTGTTTTTCTCACTTTTTTTATGACTTGTTGCTGATTTTCTCACTTTTAGCTTTTTCTTAATGCTTTTTCCATTCTAAGTAAAAAAGAAAAAAAAAAGGGAAACTTGTGTTTCTGCTTTTTCCATTCAAGACAAAAAAAAAAAGGGAAGCTTATGTTTCCCATATTGATTTGAGAATAATTGTAAATATGACATAAGAAATGCAAAATATATGGTTTATGGTTCAGCACATTTGCTGTAAAAATACCAGGTTTTAAGTATAGTATTTCTAGGGTAACGTTTACAAATATGATACTACTTTAATTAAATATAAAAAGGCTATCTTAATAAATCTGTAGCATCTACTCCACAATCATAAGTACTACTGTGCACACCTACAATTTATTAAGATAATACCTGTATTTTATTAAGATAGTATCTAGATACTACCATACTGAAACATAATTAATTTTTATAAAACCACAATGAAACAAGTATTTTGCTTTTTTTATGTCATCTTTATAATTATTCTCAAATCAACAAGGGGACACAAGTTTCCCAAAAAAACCACATTTTCAAACTCTTATACCAGAAAAATCATAGTTATGATCCACTCAATCTTTTGTTGTACACGCAACTATGATGGACTACCCAATTATGGGTTACAGTATAAAAGCTCTTGTATATTTCATGTTGATTCCCTGAAGAAACTTGTTGTTCAACAATGGAGTCTCTTCTGTTTTTCTTACAACTTTCTCTTCTGTTTTATGTTTCCTGCGCCCCTCAAAGCCCTTACAGCAACTTTCTCCCGTGCCTCGTCTACCATTCTCCGCCGTCTTCTCAAATAAAACCAAGTTGTCCACTCAACAGATTCTTCCTCATACCCATCCATCCTTCGTTCATCCATACAGAATAAATTCTTCCGGCCCTCAATTTATCATCACACCAAGAAATGCATCCCATGTCCAGGCCACGGTTATTTGTTGCAGAAAACTTGGCCTTAGGGTGAGAGTCCGAAGTGGTGGCCATGACTATGAGGGCCTTTCATATAAAGCAGCCACCCCATTTGTTATCATAGACCTTGTAAATCTTAGAAAAGTTAGCGTGAGCCTTGATACTAATACTTCATGGGTAGAATCCGGAGCTACCCTTGGGGAGCTTTACTATCAAATCGCTAATAGGAGTAGTAAATTGGGGTTTCCGGCTGGGGTTTGCCCTACGGTTGGTGTTGGCGGCCATTTCAGCGGTGGTAAGGCCTAATGTCCCGAAAATACGGCCTGGCGGTGGATAATGTGTTGGATGCAATTATGGTGAATGCTAATGGTGCAGTTCTTGATAAAGAATCTATGGGGGAGGACCTGTTTTGGGCCATTAGAGGCGGTGGGGGAGCCAGCTTTGGAGTCATTATCTCATGGAAGATCAAGTTAGTCCCAGTTCCTCCTATAGTGACTATATGTGATGTCCCTAAAACCCTAGAAGAAGGCGCTACAAAACTAGTTCACTTATGGCAACAACTTGCACACAAGTTTCATAAAGACATGGTTATGAGAGTCATCATAAGCCTGGCCAACAATACCAAAGGAGAAAAAACAGTCAAAACCCTATTCAATCCTTTTTATCTTGGCACCATCCAACAGCTCATCCCACTGATGGATGTCAGCTTCCCGGAGCTGGGTCTTGCTGCTAAGTACTGCCATGAATCGAGCTGGGTGGAGACTTTCGCCGAAGGCAAGCCGGTCGAGGTTTTAATGAACAGAAGTCATGTAACCAAAGTCTATTTCAAAGGTAAATCAGATTATGTGAATGAGCCTATTCCCGAAAGCGGGCTAGAGAAGATGTGGAAGGTGTTTCTAGAGGGGGAAGCCGGGGTACTGATTTGGGATCCATATGGTGGAAAGATGAGTGAGATAACAGAGGATGAAACTCCATTTCCACATAGAGCAGGGGTACTGTATAATATCCAGTACTATAATAAGTGGGGAGAAGAAGGAATTGAGGCAGAGAGAAAGCCCGTGGAATGGACAGACAATATTTACAAGTACATGACTCCTTTTGTATCGAAATCTCCGAGGAGGGCGTATCTAAATTATAAGGATATAGAGTTGGGAAGGAACAATGAAAATGGGAACACAAGCTTTTTGGAGGCTAGTGTCTGGGGTGAGAGCTACTTCAAGAACAACTTCAAGCGGTTAGCACTAATCAAAGGGCGGGTTGATCCCAATAATTTTTTCAGGGATGAGCAAAGCATTCCACCCTTGAGGTAGGAAGAGATATGGAAAGAACTATTAAGAGTGAATGGTACACAATAAGCTCTTGTTGAAAAACTGTTCGAAGAAGTAGTGCTTTTTGTTTCATAAGGATGGATATCCATATTCAGGCCCAATGTACCTACACTTAATTAATTCCATAGAGCCTAAAGCCCCAATGGTGTTAAGGGCTGTAGTACTTAGTATTTTTATGTTAAATTTCATCTTGAATGGATGCTAAATGCTATATTTCCCCCTTGAAATGCAGTTGATAACAGTGGCTGAGCCCAATATACCTTTGCCTTCCTATCTTTTGAACCCTTTTTTATTCAGGGAAAGTGTGTTTTTCGAAAATAATTAGAATACCGGAATTCACGAAATGAAATCAGCTTCAATGCTGCTCATTCAAAAAATATTATATTTTTTTTTATGGAAATGGCAATTTTATTTCTAAAATACCTTCCAATAATGTAAATCCTTAGTTATTGCCTTAATGAATCTTAGATACTATTTTATTAAATTTGAGGTATTACCTTAGTGAACCTAAAGTTTTATCTTTAATGACAGATATTTTAGAAATAAAGTTTTCATTTGCACTGAAATTTTTTCTTTTCATGAGCAACTGTTAAACTTATTTCCCTTCCTTCGATTCCGGTTTTTTAATTATTTTGGAATAGGAATATCAAAGCATTCTTTTTTTCATCAATTTATGTTCAATTCATAAATTATATTTTAGAAATATTTGTTTAAAAACCTTAAAATTTGTAAATCCAAAGGGCCCGTTTGTTTAAGGTTTTTGAAAACTCTTTTTTGTTCTAAAAAACAAAGAAACCACATAGAACATGTTTGGATCCTTGTTTTCTTTTTGGTTTTGAAAACCACAAAGAACACATAAAACACTATATTAAGATAACAAGACCAATTCTTAGAGAACACTAAAATGATGTTTTATGTGTTTTCAAAAAGAACAATTTTCAAAAACAAAAACCAAATAGGCTCTAAACCTTTCCTTGTGTTTTTCTTGAAAAATAACTCATATAAGGCGAAAATACCCTTTACTATCTAACGTATTTATATGTATCTTTTAAAAGAAAAAAAAAATTACCAAAAAACAATGGAGAGTATTTTTATCAAAATGAGGTAAAAAAGTTAATGGAATGTTAAATTTTTTAAATTAAAATTTTAAAAGGTCTTTTAATCAAATAACTTAATATACCATACACTATCATCTTCATGGCCACCATCACAAGCACCCTATGGATGGACTACGTCTCACCTTCCCTCTTGCTCCTACAACTATCCTATGTGTTGAGAATCATGCAACAATGGTGATAAGAATTATAAAAGAAAAACAAGAGGAATACACACAGATTTTACGTGGTTTAGTAGTGTGCCTACATCCACGGGAACGAAGGCATGAACTTTTCACTATCACCAAATAGGTTTACATAGAAAGGTATTTATAATAACCCTGGATATAACAAAATTACAAAAATACCTTTATAGCCTAAATATATCGTATCATACCGTAGGGGCTTCGCCCCCACACCCCAACCTACTATTTCGCCCCCTCCCCCCCCCCCCCAAACAAAAGAGGTTATGCATGAAAGGAAAAGGTCTTCACTCCACTCCTTTTCGCTTGGTGTGCTACGCTGTGCTCAAGCATTTGCCCAGACCTTCAATCCTCAATATGCCACAACAATCTCCATCTTGGCAAATATCCACCTCTTTGAAGAAAACCGTTACTACAAGAAAAATCAAAATTAGAGACGGAAATTAGAGACGAACACTTATCTGTCTCTAAATAGAGACAGACTAGAGACGGATTGTATATAAAGTAATTAGAGACGGAATTTCCGTCTCTAAATAGAGACAGAATTATTTCCGTCTCAAATTTGAGACGGATCTGAGACGGAAATCATTCCGTCTCTAAATAGAGACAGAATAATTTATGTCTCTAATCAGAGACGGAATAAAATCCGTCTTTGATTAGAGACGGAAAGTTCTGTCTCAATTGTAATTAATTTATTAGAATGATTTCCGTCTCTATTTAGAGACATATACCTCCGCTTCCTAATTAGAGATTCTTAAATCGAGACGAATTTCCGTCTCGATTATTGACCTTTGAAAAAAATAAAAATAAATATGAGATCAAAATTCAAAATATCTGTTCCTCAAAACAATCTAGGTTTTATCCATAATATTTGTTTTTGAATGGAATAATTAGTTTTTGAAATAGAAATGACTAATTAATTTACTCAAATACGAACTTTATCTCTTTTTTTCAGAAAATAAAATAAAATAGACAAAAAAGAACCTTCAAGAAAGGGGGATATATATGCCAAAACCACTAGAAATGCAATTGGAGGTAGTTAAATGTATTTCTTGAAATAGTTAAATAAAAATAAAGACTCTTATTCTCTTGAATAGGATCAAAATCCTATTATTGTTGAAAATAATAATGAGAAAGGGTGGTAGAAATAACATGACACACCTTTCTCATGAATGCTAAAAATGGTTCGTGAAATCTACTCTTGAAATTATAGAATTCGAAACTTGATATCGAGTAAATTATAAATTAAGCATTTAAGTTTTGAAAAACAAATCAATAAATTCCTTATATTTCAAAAACTAATTAATTAGTTCCTATATTTTCAAATATACTTGTAATTTAGTCCATTTTGATATTTTTCAATTTATTTTGATTTTTTTTTTTAGAACTAGTGAAAAAAAAAAAGAAATAAGTAAAAAAAATAGAAAGATTATATAAGAAAATAAGATATTTTTGAAATAAAATAATATTAAATTAAGTATGATAAACACTGATAAATTAGTTTTTTAAATGTAGAATACTAATTAATTCATTTTTCGAATCGGGGAAAAGGACCACTTATAATTTATTCCTTTGATATCTCATTAATTTTTTTCCTAACCAAAAACTAAACTTTGTTGTGAAGATACAATGATTTTTTTCATATCATCATTTAGTATAGACAAAGATAATAATTTTACATTTTACAATATCAAGAAACTATTTTTCATTATTGTTGAAATAATCTTATTTATAGATAATTAATTAATGTAAGCTTGAAAATAAGATAATTAAAGTTTTAATTTATAGATTGGACAAATATAATATTAAATTTCATAATTTTTCTTTTAAGTTAAATACACAACACTACAAGAAAATCGGGACTAGAGACCGACACTGTCTCTAATCCGTTCAAAAGGAATTCTGACAGATTAGAGATCTTAAATTTTCGGTCTTTAAAACATCTAATTGTGTCTGTCTCAATTCCGTTTCTAATTAGGGACGGAAATATTCCGTCTCCAATCAAAGACAGATTAAAGACGGAATTATTTCGTCTCAAATTAGAGACAGATTTGATTCTGTCTCTAATCAAAGACGGAATAATTCCGTCTCTAATCATGTTTGGAAAATCTGAACCGTCCATGTTTTTATTTCATCTCCACCATTCATTTTAAAGAAACCCTAAGACACCACACATTTCTCTTCCACTTCTCTGCTGCCACTGCCTAGCCTCCTTCTCTCTTCGTCATTTTTTTTTCTTTCCCTGCACTTCATATTTTGTTCAATTTAAAGTGTTATCGTAGAGGTGGGTTATCTATTGCTCTAAATCTGAAAATTCCTCTTTCAGGATGGTCAGACCTGTTCGGTGAAAAGTGATGGGCTTAAAAGGGGCTTGTCTAGTGTGGATTCATTTGATTATCAAATGGGTGAAACCATAATGGCTATAAAATTATCTTATTTTGTTTTTATTGGGATATTTTTTTTAATCAATGACGTTATCTCATTTTGGTTGTGGCCTTTTGGAACATAAAGACTGAGTTTTATATTTGTTTCTACTAGTTTTGTCTTTGTACCTCATCGGAGGATACCCCAATTATCCCTTCAATCTTTTTTCTCTTTCGCTAAATATGAATCGTGTTTGCTTTATTAGTTCACCCATTTTCACGGGGGTAGTTTCAAAAGTAGGATTCTAGGAAACGGATGAAGAAGCAAAGAAAGAAACGGGAGCATACTGGCAGGTAACATAATGGACAAGGATCTGAAATGAGCCAACAAACGCTTGTGAGCAAAAAGAGGTATGGACTTTGAATTTTGAGTGTATCCTTATACCAGACTAATTGTAATACATGTCCATATAACTATTTTTAAATTGTTCATGTAACAATCAGGTTTTGTGTTTAGGTTCTACTGTAATTACTCGCATGCTTGTTCTGCCAACCATAAAATAACAAGGTGATAAGGAAAACATCAGTTTTAGTCGCAAGAAAATGTGAAATGGTATTATATCAGAATCTAATCGCATCTTTGTAGAGTTAATATACTTTTATTGGCTATGGTGAAAGACTGATGAGAAAAGTATTGAAGTTTTGGTGTTTTATCAATTCAATATCTTGACAGGAGAGTTCATAGAAAAATGAGTTGTCAAATAAGCTAAAATATTGATCTGAGTTTGTAAATCATCCATTTACATTTATAGTTTTACTTATAAGCTCTATGGGCAAGAAATTGACAATTCCAAGCAGCAAATAAATTCTATCTTCATACTATTGTCTGTATGTTTATATATTCAAGCAACCATATTCATAAGGTTTATACATGATAAGACCTACTCGTTTCTGCTTCTACATCTGGGAATTTTTGTACATCTTCAATTTTTCTTTTCTTGATCTTTTTTTTACCGATGTTCAATATATGAATCAAGAAAATGTCAAATGCGATTGCATATCTTCTTTTCAGTTGTGTCTTTACTTTTCTATTAATGCACAGTTGAGATGAAACTTTGAGGTCGATAATGGCACTTGAAGCAACACTTTGGAAAGAAAATAATGGAACTCGAGGAGGAGAAAAGAACCGCAAGGTGCATTAGGAATTTTGAACTTCCGTAGCTTCGACTAGGAAAACTTTAGTCCAAATGGTTCACCACTCTATTATCGCAGAAGAGAGAGGATCTGATGGCATTTAAGTTGAGAACCGTGGCCGCTAATTTCCGGATGAGAAGACAAAAACCGCAAGATGTTCATGCCCAAAAATTAAAAACCCTTGAGGCACAGGTGACTCCCATATATATATATATATATATGTGTGTGTGTGTGTGTGTGTGTGTGTGTGTGTGTGTGTGATTATTTATTGTTGGAATTTTAGAAAGGGATCCATAACCTTATTAAATCGTGAAAATTGTTCCTCAATTTATGCACATTAGATTCTGGATCTTAAGAAGAAACAAGAGAGCCAGGTTCAACTTTTGAAAGAAAAACAAAAAAGCGATGAAGCAGCAAAGTGCTTGCAAGATGAAATACAATTTATCAAGGCACAAAAGGTTGAAACTCATTTTGGTGTTCAAATTATCACCCTTTATTTTATATTCGTGCCATGTGCTCTCTTCTCTCTCTCGTACACTAGTTTTTGCACGTTATAGGGTTCAATTGCAACACAAGATAAAACAAGAGGCTGAACAAAGCCAACAAGCAAGGCTCTCGAGAGAAAGAACTCGCTGCATTTGTTTCCTTTCTTAATATAAATGCTAAGTTGTTTAAAATTATTCTTCTGCAATCTTATTCTTTTTGTTGTTGTGGTTATGGTTGTTGTTGTTTTTATTTCTATTATTATTAAATTTAGTCATGATTGTCATTTTGAGTGGTGGTTTTTGGTCAATGTGTCAGTATTTTTCAATTTATGATTGTCGCTAGGGCCTGCAGGATAAAATGTTTGCAAAGTTGAGTATTGTCCATATTATGCATGACTTTTGGTAATTAATACACCAGGGAGAACAATCTCAATAAGTGCCACCTGTTAATCTTGTATTCTTCAGATGCTTTTAGAAAGCAATATTCGGAGATATTCTTGTGGTTCTTGAAAAAAGACATTGATTTTTGTTTTTCCCCAAGCATCCTTAGATAATTATTACAAAGTAGTTTCAAGCATCGGGAATTTTGTAGAAAAACTATCAAGGAAGGATAAAGAATGGAAAGATACTATTTTTGAACTATTGACATTTCCGATCGACCACATGTCCTTAGCATTAACACTAATCGGCAGATCTAGTTTTCGCCTAAGCTGCCTTGCTTAAGACTCTATTGAATACTCACTGTTAGAAAAGAATGTTGTTTGACCCATTCTAGTATTGGATAAAACCACCACTACAAGATTTAAATTAAACACCCTTCTATAGTCTATACCACAACCATATATTGATTTGCAAGAGTTTGTTTTACTTCTTCAAGTTACCCAATTAGTGCCAACAGAAATCCAAGGCCCAGATATTGATCTTCTAACTAGTTGTGTCCTAGCCCAGTTAGTTCCATTAAGCAGAGAGCTTACCTTAGAACACTTTTAACAAATTTACAAAGTTGATATTCCATTGCAAATGATGCGCCTAATGGGCTTTCCATTACCCTTATTGATATACAATGACACTCCTAGATCAAAGTTCGTGCAAATCATGGACTACGTTCGCGATATTTGTTCTTGAAATGACTATCCAAATAATTGTTTCATTCTAGTAGCACACAAAATCAGTCCGACCATTATCTTTCATTTGTATGTTAGATTTGTCGATTATTTATCAAGGAAACACCACTGCTCTTGTAATAAAGAATTATGCATAAAGAGCCAAATTGTGTTATGGAGGTTGTCATCTTTAATTACTTGATGGGTTGATTGAGCTATGATTGGTATGATTTTTGTTTTTTGTAGGATGATGATTTGGTTAAAGGAAGTGTGACGGTCTGCAAATTTGTTTCTTTTCTTTTTCCTGATGGTACAATTAATTACCGGCGTCGGGGCTTTTGGTCTATGCGATTATTTGTATAAAGTCTTTTTTTTATTGATGATATGGTATTTGTAGATTGTGCACTTCCAAGTTGTCCAAAGTCAAGCAATCTGGTGGTTCCATTGTATTGTTCACTCAACATGCTTGAAGGAGACATTGGGTATGCTTTGTATTTTATGCCTTTTTTTTTTTTTTTTTTTTTGTCTCTGAAGAACATAATGATAATAGATGTGTACTTGAAATCATCTATATTTCTATGTTTATGGAGAGCGATCTTCATGTGTGATTCTATAGGAGCACTCTCTCTTTTTCTTGCTTTTAGCGTCCGACCAAAGGACTTAAATTTCGCTCCCAAAAATACCACGCTGTAGAAATATTTCTCCAATTGTAATTAATTTTCTTGCACCCACTGATAATACTCTAGGTTCCATAAGCGCATCTAATAAATCATAATTATGAGTCAACAATTCTTAATTGCTTTAATATTAATAAATGCTTTTGATTAATTATAGATAAACAACTTTAGTTTTGCGGTTATATTTCATCACTTCCTATTTATTAAAATAAAATAAAGTTTTAATGATGGTAATTTATGTTATAAATGTAATTAACAAGAAAGTACTTTCACTCACAAAGCTGCTACTCCCATGAAGAATGCTCATAGAAAGCCACCAAGATTTTTAAGGAGCGACTTCACAAAGACGAATATACTTGGAAGAATGTTCTTGAGGACACTAAGAATTTGTAGTTTGATTAGTAGTTAGTATATTGTATTTAGTACATTTGACATTAATATTACTATTTTGTTATCTACGTGTACTATTGATTTTATAATTAATGAAAATATATGGTTCAACTTATTTACTGATTATCTATTAATTTAATTCTTAAATCTAGAACTTTATGATTACATATAATTGAAATTTTCAGTCATAATAGGTTCAATTAGTAATAAAAGCTAAAACCTGCACGTCGAAAATTAGCTCCAGTATGTCTCTAATTATATTAGGGACAGAAAAATTTCGTCTCTAATTAGAGACGGAAAAATTCCATCTCTAATCTATCTCTAATTAGAGACGGACTTGATTCCGTCTCTAATCAAAGACGGAATAATTGCGTCTCTAATTAGAGACGGATTTGAGACGGAATTATTCCATCTTTGATTAGAGACGGAATCAAATCCGTCTCTGATTAGAGACGGAATTATTCCGTCTCTAATTTGAGATGGAATAATTCCGTCTCTGATCTGTCTTTGATTAGAGACGAAATATTTCTGTCTCTAATTAGAGACGGAATTGAGATGGACACAATTCGATACTAGCGTTTTAAAGATCAGTACTCGTCTCTCTAACCGGGTCCGAATCATTTCTGCACGGATTAGAGACCGAATTGTCCGTCTCTAATTCCTATTTTTTTTTGTAGTGAACCATGGCTTGAGGACTCAACCAGGGGTAATAGGTCGGGGCATCTCTTATTTAACATCTAGAGATGTTAATCAAGCCAAGCAGTGTTTGAACTTTTTTATGGTAACAGACTTTGTTAACATGTCTACTACATTCTCAGAAGTATGAATCTTCTCAAGCAATAGCTCACCGTAATATAATCAACTCAGATCTGTGAACAGGTGTTTAGTCCTTTCATGATACACCTGGTTCTTTGCCAAAAAGATGGCACTCTGACTGTCACAATGCAATTGAACTCCACCTTGCTGAATACCTACCTCCTTGACTAATCCTGCAAGCCACAATGCTTCCTTGGCAGCTTCAGCTACTGCCATATACTCTAACTCAATGGTAGATAATGCAACTAGAGACTATACCATAGACTTCCAACAAATAGGTCCTCCGCTAAGAGTGAACATGTAACCTATGGTAGACCTCCTATCATCCAAATCCCTTGCATATTCAGCACCTACATATCCCACAACTGAAGGTTCACTCTGTTGTCTACTAAACATGATGCCATAGTCTGTAGTCCCCCTAAAGTATCTGAAGATCCATTTGACTGCATATCAATGCAATCATCTTGGATTCAATGGAAACTTTCTTGTCGCACTAACAGCCCGTTCCAAATCTGGTCTTGTACAAACCATAGCATACACTAAGCACCCCACTGCACTTGCATATGGGACCTTTGACATCTCATGTACATCATCATCTGTCTTTGGAAACTATGTAGTAGACAATTTGAAATGGCTCGCCAAAGGTGTACTTACTTGTTTTACATTCTCCATGTTGAACCTCTCCAACACCTTCCTAACATAACCACTCTGAGACAACCATAATCTCCCTAAATCTCTTTCTCTATGAATCTCCATCCCAAGAATCTTCTTGGCCCACCTAAATCCTTCATGTCTAATTCTATACTCAATAAGATCTTCAATTTCTTCTCCTCATTCATACTCTTTGCAGTAATCAGCAAATCATCCACATAAAGCAATAGAAAAATAGATGAACCACCATCAAGACTCTTCACATAAACACAATAGTCATACTCACATATTTTTGTAGCCACTGATCATATAGAGTCAATCTCTGCATCATTGTCTGGACCGCTTCAACCCATATAGTGATTTCTTTAATTTACAAAACCAAGTACCCCGCCCATGTTGAAAGTGAACCCTTCTAGTTGTACCATGTAGACAGTCTCCTCTAACTCACCATGAAGGAAAGTTGTCTTTACATCCATTTTCTCTAACTCCATATCAAAATACACTACCAAACTCAACATTGTCCTGGTAGAAGTATGTCTTACCACGGGGGAAAAAATCTTATCATAGTCAACCCTATGTTTCTGTGAGTAACCCTTTGCTTGAAATTTTCACCCTCATTTTCTAAAACTACTTCTTTCTTCTTATACACCCACTTGCACCCTATAGCCCTTTTCCCTTTAGGAAGTTCCACAAACTCCCACGTTTGGTTCTTACGTAGAGATTGCATATCTTCCTCCATAGCACCCATCCGATTACCTTTTTCTTGGCTATGTACTGCCTCCTAAAAGTTAGTAGGATCCCCACTACTAGTGATTAGTGCATAAGAAACTAAATCCTCAAAGCCATACCTGGTAGGCGGCTTGATAGTGCACTTTTATTTGCCTGTGACTATACTATAGGGTTGTTGATCTTTTGTACTAGCTCTCTCTGCATTCTAAGTATCATCCATTACGTTATGAGTCTCTAGCTCCACCAGTACCACATACTCATCATTGTAATGATTTTTCAAATTAAGCTTGCATCTCATCTTTCTGAGTATTCTGCAACCTAGCTTTCTCATCAAAAATCACATCTCTACGATCACCACCCGTTTGCTCGATCCCACAGCCTGAAGCCTTACCCTTTCGATATCCCAAAAAATGCATCAGTTTCCAAACTTAGCATCAAGCTTTGATCTCTCATCTCCGAAGAATGTGTGCATAGGCTGACATCCTAACACTTCAATCCCAGTAGTCTACCTTATTACCTGTCCATACCTCCTTTGCAACTTTCCCATCTAATGCTGCCCTTGGTGAACTATTAGTCAAGTAGCATGACATACTCACTACCTCTGCCCAAAACTTCTTTTCTAGCCCTGCATTCAATCTGATACATCGAGCTCTTTCAGCTATAGATCTATTCATCCTTTCTACCACACCATTCTTTTATGGGGTCTTCCAAACTATAAAGTGCCTCTTAATCCCATGCTCCTTACACAACTTTGTAAATCTTGAGTCCATGTACTCTGTACCATTATCTGACTTAAGGCATTTGATGTTCCTTCCTGTTTGGTTTTCCACTTCAATTTTCCAGAACTTGAATTTGGAAAATGTTTCTAGCTTATGCCACATGAAGTACACCTAGACTTTTCATGAGTAGTCATCAATAAAACTCACAAAATATACACTGCCTCACAACGATGTTGTCTGTACTAGCCCCTAAACATTTGTATGAACATAATCATGAATCCTTTTTGTCTTGTGTGTAGTTGTCTTGAACTACACCTTTTTTTTTCCCCAAAAACACAATATTTGCAGAACTCAAGCTTGCATGTTTTGATACCCGTTGATAGTTTTCTCTTATGAAGCTCCATCATCCCACGCTCACCCATATGCCTTAGCTACATATACCACAAGTCTGTACTGTCTAACTCAAGCTCTACGGTTGTAACTCCACCTACAATTGTAGTACCCATCAAGATATTCCCTGCCAGCTTCTGCCCTTTCATCACTATCAAGACACCTTTGCTCACCTTCATTACTCCATTAGCAGATTTGTAATTAAAACTATTATCGTCTAGAGTTCCCAATGAAATCAGATTCTTCCTCAAGTCAGGAACATGTCTAACATCACACAATGTTCTAATGACACCATAAAACATCTTAACTCTAATATTCCCCATTCCAATAACCCTGCATAAAGCATCATTACCCATTAGAACAAAACCAGAATTTACTTACCTGTAAGTGCCAAACCAATCTTTATTTTGCGTCATATGATAAGAACATACCGAATCCATAATCCAAGAATCCATCAGATGATCTAGACAAGATGAAACTGAAAGCTCTCTAAGTCTCATTCTTCTCCTACATTCGCAGACTTTGATGAACCCTCTCTGTTTTCTGTGTTCCCTTTTTTCCACTGTAGACATTCTCGTTTTATGTGCCCTTTTTTCCAGCACTTGTAACACTAAATATCCTTCCTTCTCCTTGATTTGGATCGAGATTTGTTTCTACTCAACTCACTTCAAGAATTATTTCTCCAATGCTCCTAATTACCCTTGGCCACAAGCCCTTCACCCTATGAACTCCTATCACTGGCTTTCTTCCTTTGATTAAAGGATAGTAGACCACTTGTGATATCCTCCAATTCTAGGGTTTCTTTCCCCCACATTAGAGTGGTAACAAGATTGTCTTAAGACTCGGGTAGAGAATTTAGTAAAATCAGTGCCAGGTCTTCCTCTTCAAACTTCACATCAACTCGATTAAGATCACTAATGACCTGATTAAATACGTTTATATGTTGATCTAGTGTTGGCCCCTCTGCCATCTTTAGACCATACAACTTCTTCTTAAGAAGTAGCTTGTTCATCAATGACTTTGACACGTACCCACTCTCCAACTTCAACCAAATTGCTGCTAGAGATTCCCCATCCATGACATGGTACATCACCTCATCGGCTAAGCACATCCTGATAGGCGACGTGACCCTTGTTTATGAATCTTTCCACTTCGTGTCATTCATTCCTTCGGGTTGTTTTCCAGTCATCGCCTTCACCAAATCCTGCTGCACCAACACATCCTTAACCCTCCTCTACCACAATCCAAAGTTCTCGGATCCATCAAACTTCACTATGTTCATAGGGGAGATCACAACCATCATAGCCTACACTCTTATACCAATTGTTGAGAATCGTGCAACAATGGTGATAAGAATTGGAGAAGAAAAATAAGAGGAATACACACAAATTTTACGTGGTTCAGTAGTGTGCCTACATCCATGGGAACAACGACTTCAACTATTCACTATCTTCAAATAGGGTTACATAGAAGGGTATTTATAATAACCTTGGATATGACCAAATTATAAAAATACCCTTATACCCTAAATATACCATACCGTACCGCGAGGACATACCTCTAATCTAATATCCCCCCCAACAAAAGAGGTTATGTATGAAGGGCAAATGCCATTGCTCCGCTTCGTTCAAGCATTTTCCCAACCCTTCTAGCCTCAATATGAGCCACATGCCACAACACTATGTCTACCATAATGTTCATTTTACTCTTCCAATGCATATATGTTTTCTTTTTTTGCTTTCTTCCATGTATTCTTTTTATTATTATTATTATTATTCTGAAGGATAAGGGTCTATGGCTTCTAGTTCTAGAACTTGATGAAACTTTTATCACCTCCATTGGTTGCTCCTGCTTTATTCAGAGGGGGCTTGTTGGGATTTGTAATTTTTTTTCTTACCCATTACTATCTGCACCATGGGAAGCCATTTAACGTAGTTACACAGAATCTGAAGGTAACTAAGCCAAATTACATAAATAAATTAAAAAAAAAATTAATGTTTTAAAAAAAAATATATGCAACAAGAAATAAAAAATAAGAATAAGGAACGTTGTAGATCTACATAGAAATCTTAAATAGGGAAATCATGAAATAGAACGTGCAAAGGCCAAAAAATCCTAAAATTTCATGCAATCTCAATCCCTCAAACCCTCAAAAGTATGTCATATATTTATATATTTATCAGCATATTAAAAGTAAACAAGTTTAGACTTCAATATTGGCTCAGAAGATTATACTTTGAGGTCAAATCGAACAGAATTTAAATCGCCTATCTTTTATCATTAAAAATTAGAATAAAAAAATTGGACATTTCTTCTGTTTCTTTATCTAGAGTCAGTTTTCATGAATGAAAACTTGTGCTAAGGTGGTCTATAAATTTATTGTGATTGTTTTTAACAGAGATATCATATAAACCATCACTTTAAAATTCACCTCCACATTCTAGGATAGGGCGTTTGGAACACTTCCTTCAGCAAAAGTTGTAGAAAAGAATAATGATTTTACTGCAAAGGTGTAAACCAAGGTAAGGAATTGATGTTCTCAATCAAGAAACATGGCTTATAAAGAAAAAAGAGAACTAAGGTATGAACAAAAAAAAGGAATACTGAATTCGCTACATTTATTCTATTGCTAAGGTTAGAATTTATACACGCATAGGAGCCTACATATTAGGAAATAAAATAGACAAACAGCATATAGCTAATTTACAGGGCAAAACTATAACGTAAATTCTAGTAATTTGCAGTTAAGAATACAGCTAAGAATTGATATACAAGGTAATGAAAGAATAATATTAAATATCTTCAAGATCAAATATTGGAAAATAGCATCAACTATCTTCAAGAGCACCCATCAAGGTGGAGCATGAAGATCCTGAATGCCCAACTTACGAAGAAGAAATTGAAAATGATCAAGTCCCAATTCTTTGGTGAAGATGTCTACCAACTAAAATTAAGTTGAAACATATTTTATAGTAATGATTCCAGATTGTCTGTGTTCATAAATGACATGGCAGTCGATCTTAATGTGTTTGGTACGCTTATGGAAGACGGGATCAGCAGCAATGTACAAGCGGATTTGTTGTCATGGTGCAAAAGCATTGGTTGGAAATGAAACAAAGAGAAATCAGTAAGAAGACCACACAACCATGTCTACTCACTAGTTGTAGAGGCCATAGACCGGTATTCTTATTCTATAAAGGAGTGGGAGACTGTGGGTAGCTTCTTGGATTTCTAAGAAATAGGGGCACCATCAAGAAATATAAAATAGCCTATAAGAGATCGGTGGTCATTAGGTAGCTTGCCCAGTCAACATCACAGTATGCTTTGATCTGAAAATCATTATTTGAAGAAAAAAGACCTTGAGTAGGAGAACTCTTTAAATAATGAAGAACGTGATAGGCAGAATCAAGATGTTGACGACAAGGTCTCTGCATTAATTGATTGAGAAGTTGTACCGCATATGTGATGTTAAACCGAGAGTTGGTAAGGTAAATGAGACGCCCAATCATGTGACGATGTTGGCTTAGGTCCTTTAATGGTTCAACACAATCTGATGATATTCGATGTTGTTGCAGAATGGGAAAATGAATTGGTTTACTACCAGACATTCTGGTTCCTTTCAAGAGAACAAGAGTGTATTTTCTTTCGCAAAGAGATATCCCTTTAGGGGATCTAGCAAGCTCTAAACCAAGAAAATATTTAAGCGTACCAAGATCCTTTATAAAGAAGCCTATTTTGAAATAATTATTGAGTTTTTGGATCTACAAAATATCATTTCTATCAATAATCATGTCATCTACATAGACAACTAGAGCAAGATAAGATGTACCTTCGATCAAAGTAAAAAGTGAATGATCATTGTTTGATTGTATGAAGCCAAATTTCCTTGATGACAAAGAGAACTTTTCAAACCACTAGCAAGGGGCTTTCTTTAACCCACACAAGGATTTATAAAGATGACAAACACGAGTATCATTTGGAGGAAGATAGCCCAGAGGCGGAGACATATAGACTTCTTCATTCAAATCACCATGAAAAAAGCATTATTCACATCTAATTGATGTAATTCCCAATTTTTAATAACAGCAACATCAAACAATAGCTATTTTGGCAATAGGAGAAAAAGTTTCGGTATAATCTAAGCCTTCAATCTACGTATATCCTTAGGCGACCAAACACGCCTTATAGTGCTTAGCATAACCATCTAACCTATATTTTATTTTGTACACCCAATATGAACCAACTAGTATCTTCCTTGAGGGTAAAGAAACTACGCTCTAAGTATAATTGAGCTCTAGAGAAAATTTTCCTTGTTTCATAGCCTCACACCACTTTGGTTCTTTAACAGCATGGGAAAAGGATTTAGGTTCACTAACCATGGAAATGTTAGCAAGAAAAACTTGATGAGATGAACAAAAAGCGAATAAGATAAATGACATGACATAGGATAAAGTGTACATGAAGAAACCGAATTGGTCCGAGGTTGTGATAACTTATCTACTCTAGGAAGTTGATACACACAATCATCAATATAAGAGGGAATGTGGAGAGTCGTTTTAGGAAGAGGATTTGATTGTTAAATGAAGATATGTGTCAGTGAATTTTGAGATGGAGACATAACCTCGAGGTTGGAGTCAATTGCAATGGAAGTGGTATTAGTATCTTAAATTGGGACAATAGCTAATGTTTCCAAATACTCAAGAATTGGTAAAGGAATAAAAACATTTGGTTCTTTTGAAGGATAGTAGGAATGAAAAGGAAATTGGTTTTCATAAAAAATGACATCTCGTGGTGTAAAAACTTTGTGTGATTCCATGTCATAAACTCTATATCCCTTTTGCCCCATAGGATAACCAATGAAAATACAAGGCTTGGAACAAGATGCAAAATTATTCTTCAATCGAATTTTATCATGGACATAACATAAACAACCAAACATCCATAAATGAGAATAAGATGGAGGCTATGAAAACAACATCTCATAAGGACTCTTCCCGAATAATTTAGGTGTAGGAGTATAATTTATTAAATAAGATGTAGTTAAAACACATTCACCCCAAATTTTGATTGGCATATTTTCTTGGAATTCGAAGAGCACGCGCAACTTCTAATAAGTGACAATGCTTACTAATGAGTAGCTTTTATACTCATCTTATCGTCATGTTTTGTTTAGTATTTATGTAGTTTTTATGATATAAATAAGTGTTCTAAAGCTCTAAATGCTCATCTTTGTGTTTAGGTCAAACCTTAGGGGCTAACGGAAGAAACCAAGGCAAAATCATACCAGTAACGAAGCAAAATGATAAAAATCAACAAATAGTGTAGTAGCCCACGTCATGACGTGACAGAGAAGTATCAAAGAGAGTTGCAGCCGATGTTGCTACCTGCGGGCCATGACGTCGCAACGTGGCCGAGCTCTGATTCATCATATCGCCTCTCACGTCGCGACGTTGTCGACAGTCCATCATCTATTCTCAACCCATTTGGAGCTTTCTTTTGAGTCTGCCATGTCGTGATGTCACCCATCACCATCATCCGTTCTCAACCATTTTGAGATTTCTTTCGAGTGGCTTATAAATAGAATATTTTAAGGCTTTAGAAAAGAAGTCCCTTTGGGTGGAAACACTCTAAGGCAAGACTCTTGAGGAGGAAGAAGCTTTCTTGAAGAAGAAGGAGAAGAATAAGGAAGAAGAGAAGGGTTTTCACTCCAATATGTTTATTCTCTTCCTCTATCTTTGGTTTTCTTTCTTTTAATGGTTGTAATTCTCCTAGGGCTAAGATGTTTTAGTTATTTTTCTTAGGGCTAAGATGTAGCTAAGACTTGAATGTATGAATTCTCCTAATTTCTATTTATTAATGTCTAATTTTTGCATATATGTTGAGTATTTCATTTAATTCTTAATGCTTGTGGGTATTTGGCTAATATTCTGCATGATTTGTGGTTTTATTTGAGACTTAGAAGTGATGATTGAATTAGACCATGGATGAAATTCCATTTTATTGTCATGGGATAGAGATATTAATGTTGGGTTTCCAGTATTCGTTGAATTCTTAGAATCCGAGGTTTGAATAGAGATGCAAGATGACCTGATTCTAAGGGTAGTGTATGGATTCTTGAGAAAGATTCACATATACATTTGTGAAATCTCCATCAACATAGGAAATAAACATTAATTGATTAAGCTAGGAGGTTCATATAGGATTGATTTGGTGAAATCTATGCCCTAAGATTTATAGGTTGTTTTAGGTCTTCTTGAGTCTTTATTAGTTTAAGACCTGGCATGCTTGTTTTCCTTATTTAAACCTCAATTGTGTTATCCAAATAGAGTCTAAGCTAGATTAGAATCAGTAGTTAATAGTCAATCCTCGTGGGACGATACTTTTACTTACTCTTTATTACTTGTACATAATGTGTGCACTTGCATACTTAGGCATTGATACTTTCATATACATGATTTGTGCCTATCAAGTTTTTAGCGTCATTGTCGGGGAATGTTGTTTCTATTAATATTGATTCGAAATAGTTTGACTCTACTTTGAATATAGTTAGTCTTATTTCATTTTCCTTTTCTATTTTACTTTGGATTTTTTTTCTTTTTGTTTTGTAGGAGCTTGATTGACAATGGATGCTTTCGCCAATTTATCAACTCAAATTGCCCTCCTAACTCAATAACTACAAAGGAGGCAACAAGCCTATGGTCGACATCAAAGAGTGGCAAGTCAAGGTTGGAACCTGTATATGCCTATGGGGCAAGTTTAGTATGTGAGTAATCCATACTTGAACACATATAATTTAGGATTGCAACAAAACCCAAACCTCTCATGGAACACAAATTTGAATGCTTCCAACCTCCACAACAGAAAATAACAAGTCTAGAAAATGCAATGGTTGAATTGGCCAATTAAATGGCTGAAATGGAAAATTCCCATCCACAAGAGAAGAAGTTGAACCTAGAAGAAGCCATGGTTGAATTGGCTAAGTCTTAAGCTGAAATGTCTATGTCTCAAGCTGAAATGGCTAACTCTTACACCCAATTCATGGATGAGAAAAGGGCAATTCCTAAAATTCAGTCATAACAACTTAAGAGCTTGGAGGTGAAAATAGGGAAAATGGCTAAGATACTTTCAAAAGAACAACAAGAGAGTTTGCCTAAACTTGAGGATCCTAAAAGAGTAAAGGTATATGCCAAGGAGCTACATAAGATAGTTGCAAGAGAAAAGGGGTCAACTTCTTCGGAATCGGAAGAAATGTAAAAAGAAGTTGAGAAAACAATTCCGAGATGACTCTTTGGGGAGAGGTGCATGAGAAGTTGGAAAATGAGAAAATGACTCCCTTTTTAGAGGTGGAGAAGATCATATTTGAGCCGAATGAGAATTTGAAAGCAACATTGGTGAAGAAAGCTCTTAAGTCCCTAAGAGAGCATGCAAGCCAAAAAGATTATGTGCTTGATTAGTGCTCAAAAAGTGCTATTTTGAACCCTATTTATTATAGGTTTTGAGTGCTTTTTGTGTACTAATCATTCTAATTAACCCGATTTGCACATTAAGGTCCCTACTATTCTAATGATACGCATTTTTGTGGCAAATTTTGCGATTTTAAATAATTATGCCAAAATTGTTAGTCGATCAAGCATAGAATTCAAGTCAAACTCGGCATTGCAGATCAAGACAGGAGGAAAGAATGGCATAAAAGCAGGAAAATGGAGCATTACAGGAATGTTTTTCCTGCGAGCACTCTGCATCCTCGTACTTTGTTTCATCACTCTTTGCCGTTCTGCTTTCGTTGTGCCTATTTGCATTTGTTTTGGTTTCCATTTATCCTTACCTTAATAGCCCGTTTTTGGTTTTTTTGGTAATTTCATATACACTGAGCACCTATATAAGCCTCATTTTGTAAAAACTTTGTATCAATCACTTCTTTCGGTAATAGAGAGACAGGGGCGGCAGTTTCGCCACTGCTTCCTCCTTTCTTCCACTTTCTTTCATTTTCTTTTCCATTTTCGGTTGCCGACACCAGCTGATGATGACAAATCAAGGATGTTGACTAAACCTCCCCCGTCCTTGAAGGGAAGGCCCTTTGAGTGCCAGGTTTGGAGTAAACCAACTATTCTCTTGCTTTTCATGTGAGCATTTATGGTTGTTCACGTTTATGCTTCTCATAATAGGTTAAAATCTCTTAAGCATGCTCTCCTAATGTGTATTTGGCAAGCTTTTTGGGTTGAGTGGATACTTTAGCTAGATCAACGCGATGCGATTAGTTAATCTCTATTAGTTATTGTAGGGTAGGGTTTTGAGATATGTTTTCCCTTTGCTGAGACATTTATGCCTAATCAAATGCTATCTTTCAAAAGAAAACTCTTAGGGTCTAGGTTTTAAAGCTAAAATGAAGATCCGGTTTGGAAATGACCATATGTGTGCTCCCCAATACGAGAAAAGATCCAGGGACATGTTGGTTGCTGTAAAACCCTAAACCGAGTGGCCCGAAACTGGGGTTTATTTTACATTTTTCTTATTTTATTTTCAACTTTGTGAACAACCAATCCTATTTTTACCCCGAACTGAAAATCCAAATTTAATTCACCATTTTGGCATTCATTTACATAAATCATGTGTATGAAGAAAACCCATCCACATGTTCGTACTAGAGCGCTTATCTGCAGTAGCTTTGCTACGTCAGTGAAGTAAGGAATCTAGGTTATAAATTTGTTGATTCGAACACTACTTGGCATAAGCAGATCAAATGCAAGCGTCGTTCGAGGATGAGTATAAAATTGTTGTGGTTGTGAAACATATATCCTCATCACAAATGCGTTAGAATTTCCTTTTATATTCGCATCATTTTTTTTAGTTTCAAAAAAAAATAATAATAAATTTCCTACAGGATTGTTTTTGGTGTTGTCTTGTGTTGCCCTATTTCTACTACAAGATTGCACGTCCAGTGGGTTTGAATTGTGACCATGGGAGAGGGAGAATAATATAATGAGTATTGATGGAGAAACCTAGACATACATGTCCATGAGGATTCAGGAACCTTCCATGGCGGTCGACAACATAAGGGAGAAATCAAACCCGAATAGATACATGAGGGACTATAGAGACCAATGGATAGGCTGCGTCTATAGTGTTCCTCAACTTATTCACCTCCTGTTTCTCCACATTTTACCTCAACTCCTTAGCCACCACAACCACCACAGTTAATTTCTCCAGTTGAGAAAGCCAATCTTTGAGACAGGCAACCCGAGTCAGATAATTTCAAGAGGAGCGAGGCGATGGCCCATCCGAGGCCAATCAGAGGCCCGGCCTGATGAGAGCTCCCTAAACAAGGAATTGGATGTGTTCCAAAGCGAAATTGATCAAGAATTTGACATCCTGCAGCAATCCATCTCACATCAAGAGGAGGAGAATCCAGAAAAATTGTGCCTGATTGACACCACAGTGGAGGAGCAATATAAACAACAAAGATGAAACAGAAATCTCCCATTTGTCTTTGGCTGAGGAGCGTGGAAAGGAAATAGTGGAAGGGCAAAAGCCTATCAACCCCAACAATCCCCATAAATTTGAATCCTAGTACCCTTGCCTAATAACCCCAATGGCCCGCTGCGGTGTATCTGTCACACCCACTGCGGCGCATCAGCTTTAGGCACTCCCCGTAAAGGCCATTCCATTTGCTTGCTGCCATCTGAAACCTCGAGAAGTTAGTGGCCTTTGTGCGAAGCCTATGCCACTACATCAGTTGATGGCGGTTCGCTTGCGCGGCATAGTGGTTAGTTCAAATCTTTGGTTGGATTTGGAGCACCCGAACCTGGCATTTCACAAATCAGGCAGTTCTGTGACCTCGAAAGGCTTAAAGGTGGTTTGAGAACCGCAGTCTCCCCAGCCACTAGTTTTTCATCTTTTCTTTTTATCTTATTTTATTTTATTTTGTTTTGAATTCACTGATTTGCGCAGATTTTCTAATTTTTTGTTCATTTTTGTTTTAGATTAATTTTCATTTTACGCAAATTTTCTTAATTTTCTTTGTGTTTATTTTACGATTTTTATCAAAATTTTGATGATGCAATTAGAATCTGAGAAGAACTAAGAATTTATAGCTAACGAATTTCAAAGGTTGCAAAAATTTCGCAAGCGTCACGATTTTCGCAGTGATTAAAAAGTCATAACTGCTATGTGTAAATTTATCTGGAAGGCTCCACATATGAGACAAAAAATGATAAAGTTCAAAAAAAAAAGTTTTTATTTTATTTTATTTTTTATTATTTAAAAAAAATTGTTTAAAAAATTATATATATATATATATATATATAAAAATAAAAATTTGGTCTTCAAAAATTTAAAAAAAAAATTGAAAAAATAAATAAATAAATAAATTTGCCTTTACGAATTTTCAAACTTGTGAAATTTTATGACTTGATTTTATTTAGCCACTAACTTTTTCATCGAACTCCGTTTACATTTTTTAGTACCGTTAGGCTTAGAGTGTAGAATCTAAATATTTCGAGAAAAGAACACTTTTGTTCTTATCAAGGTGTAATTTTAAAAAATGCTCCTAACTAGTCACTTACCCTCTCTTTTTCTTCCTCTGCTTGTTTATATAGGCCCAAATGGAGTGAATAAGGTGTCGATGAAAGATTACGCTGATATCCTATCCAAAAGCGAGCACATATCATCAAGGAGGGCAACAGCCTTCTCCTAGAACTCCAATCCAGGCCCATTGCGGATAATGCCTTGACATTTGGTTGGGGGAAAGTTAAGCGAAGAGTAGCATTATTTGTTTTTATTTTGATCAAGCCCATTTTGTATGTTCAATGACTTGCTAGTTTGTTCTTTTTGTGAATTTGTTATACCTGTCAAAACTTTACTTTTTCAAAAATAGCACCCATTTTCATTTTTGTGGTTTGCTAACACATGAAGTTGGAAAATTGAAACTTTGTCTAATCCTGTTGATGTTAAAGTGATGTCATGCCTAGTTGAGTGGATGATTAGTTGAATCCTTGCTGCTTTTGACCTTTTTCTTCCACCTTTAGCTAACCACACACAATGCACATCAGGTTTCTTCAATAACCTGAACAACTGCCTAGCCTCATAAGCCTTGCAATAACCTACCCTAGTTTCGTTGACTAACTTTAATAGGTTAAGGACCCCCATGAAAAGAAGCCCAATGTGTCTCCCAAAATAAAAGAAAAGAAAAAGAAAAAGAAAAAGAAAAAGCAATAGAAGAAAATTTCAACGCTTTGCCTTGAAACCCAAACATGGTCCGAGGGGTTTATGGCGAAAGCCTTTTAAAGCACAGTGCCCTAAAGCGGTGGTGCAGAGCCACCCGACTTGAGTATTCATTACACGGGTGGATGGGTGGAGTTATTGAGTTATGAGTGCGCGATCGAAATACATTCAGTCGGGGTGAAACACACGAAGAGTTTGTGGTGAAAGATCCTTATGACTTAGTGCACAAGCCTTGATTGGTTGGGAGTCATCGGTAGATCCCGTTACATGCTTTGGTGAGGTGGTGATTACCTCGACATTGCACCCTCTGACACAAAAGATTTGTGTAATAAGAGTGGGTCCTGATCTATTTAAGTTGGTTAGCATGTAGGTTGTAAGCAATAAGCTTGGTTGGGGGGAGAGTGCGAGTTTAGTGGTTATTGTTGAGAATGATCAAATAAACATAGATTTTGGTGGAGATCTTTAGTTGATTCAACAAGAAGAGGCTCTTTTGATACTCAATTTTATATGGCATTCATTCTCTGAAGATAGTTGTGGATAAGGCTGATGATTCTTACTTAGGGGTTAGGCATTACTCATTTCACAGCATACCAAAATCCATTTTGTCAGCATTATTTTATTGCTCGTTTTGTATACTCTCTCTTTACATCTTTCTTTCATTGCTAAAGGGACTAGCAATGTGCCAGGTTAAGAGGGAGTGTGATTAGTCTTTCGAAAGTCTTATTTTGAAACCTATTTATTATAGTTTTGAGTGCTTTTTGTGTACTAATCATTAATTAACGATTGCACATTAAGGTCCCTACTATTCTAATGATCGCATTTGTGAAAATTTTTGCCGATTTTGCGAGGCTGGTGTAGCAAGTATTTGGTGATCCCAAGCCACGAAGGAATTCAAGTCAAACTCGCGTACAGATCAAAGACCGGAGAGAATGTGACGAAGAAAATGGAGCATTACAGGAATGCTTTTCCTGCGAGCACTCTGCATCCTCCCGGCATTGTTCCATCTGTTCTTTGTTCACCTTTTCGTTGTGCCTTTGTTTGCATTTGTTTTTGATTTTTCCCATTTATCCTTGTAATAGCCTTCCGTTTTTTTGAGTTTTTTGGTAATTTTGTATGCAACAATTTCCTGCATAAGCCTCGATGCATAAAGCTTTGTATCGATCACTTAACGGCAATGAGACCGGGCGCGGTTTCGCCGCCTATTTCCTCCTTTCTTCCACTTTCTTTCATTTCTTTTCCATTTTCTCGGTTTCCAAACACCCTTTGATGATGACAAATCAAAGGATGTTCGGCTAAACCTCCCCCATCCTTGAAGGGGAAGGCAGTGGGTGCCGGTTTTAGAGTAAACCAGCTGTTCTCCTTGCTTTTCATGAGCGTTTATGGTTGTTCCGTTCCTGCTTCTCTGATAGGTTAAAATCTCTTAAGCATGCTGATTAGTACCTGATGGGTGAACGGAATCAACAAAATTCTATCCTAAGTTCCTCCTATTGCACGTAGCAAGCTCACTATGATATAAATCAGTCTAAGTCGAACACGAGGGATAGGTTTTCTTCGTACAAATGATTTAAATGAAGTTCGAAATGGTAGATAAATTTGGATTTTCAGGTTTGGTTAAAAACAATGAGGTTTTGGGGTTTAAAACTGAAAATAAAAACAAGTTAAAATGTAAAATAAAACTCCTTGAAGTGTTAGGTCACTGGGGTTGAGTTCTACAAGTCATTGAGAGGTCCTCGGGGTTATTTCCTCGCGTTGGGGAGGATGACATATAGTCATCTCCGAGGCAGGATCGTCTTCATTTAGCTATAAAACCTAACTGAAATAAATTATCCTTTTGAAAGATGGTGTTTGCGAGCGCGGTAGTCAGCGGTGAGAACAATTTTCCACTGACTCACTTTACAATGATTAATAGAGGTAACTAATGAATCTCACGGTGGATCTGGCAATAAGCATCCTTTGAACCACTGAGATTACCCGAGCTAAATGTAGATTTCAAGGTGAATCTAGAGTTTAAACCTAGGATTCAAAGGAAACACAAAATGCCGGTGCATACTGCGTGAAAAAGCAGGAACCTCGGCGACCTTCGGATCTTGCACCCGGCGACATGCAGCCCGAGGAGGAGCAGGTTTAGCCGCTCATTATTCAAGTTATCATCCTTGGAGGGTGTTTGGCTGCCTAGAAAGTGCCGAGGCAGAGAAAAAGGGACGGAGAAGAGCGGGAGCAGGGTGAAGCACCCAGAGTATTAGAGAGAAGTGATTGGTTATTTACAGAGCCTTGACTCCTAGCTTATATACGACCGAGGCAAGAAATTACAAACAAACCAAAAGCAAAAGTTATTACAAGGGTAGAAGGAGAAAGCCAAAAGCGAATTAGTTTGGATCAAAAGCAAAGGAGCGGAGACAATTTTAAGCTATGCACGGAGTTTTACCCCAGCTATCATAAGCGAATTTATATGATAGCAAAATTTAGCTATCATAAGCGAAAGTCTCGATCATAAGCGAAAATTGAAAATTTGCTATACGCGATAATTTTGCTATGATAGCAAAAATTCCAACATAGCCAAAATTTTGCACTATTCATCACTGTTCCATTGCTTCCTGTAACTGCTATTCCCTCTGCACTATTCCATTTCTTCTTGCTTTGATATTCTTGCTTCATTCATTCTTTGAAGTGATAGAAAACCATATGAAATTGATCGTCAGCTTGAGCTTTGTTATGATTGGATTGACCATGACTGATTTGGCTTCAATTCACACCAAAGGCTTCACAAAAGCGACCGAAATGCGATCAGAAGAATAGTAGGGACCCGAACATGTCAATTGGGTTAATTACAATGATTAGTACACAAAAAGCACTCAAAACCTATAATAAATAGGGTTCAAAATAGCACTTTTTGGGCACTAATCACATGCTCTCCCTAATGTGTATTTGGCAAGCTTTTGCGGGTTCGTGGGTACTTTAGCTTCAGATCCATGATGCCAGGTTAGTTATCTCTATTAGTTATTGTAGGGTAAGAGTTTTTGAGATATGTTTTCCTTTGCTAGGGACATTTATGCCCTAATCAAATGCTATCTTTCAAAGGAAAACTCTTAGGGTGCAGGTTTTAAAGCTAAATGAAAGTCCAGGTTCGGGAAATGACTATATATCATGCTCCCAAATCTGAGAAAAAGACCGAGGACATGTTAGTTGCCTTAGAACACTAAACGGTGCTTGAAACTTCAAGAGGAGTTCTATTTTACATTTTTTTCTTGATTTTATTTTTGACTGTGAGATGACCAATCCCTGTTTTTACCTAAACTGCAAAAATCAAATTTAATTCACCATTTTGGCACAAATGCAAATCATGTGTCTGAAGAAAACCCATCCCTATATATTGTTCCCTAGAGCCACTATCTACTTGTTGCTTTTGCTCGTCGGTAATGGGAATCCTAGGTCATAAATTTTGATTCAGACACCTACTTGGCATAAACGAATCGATTACTCGAGACGGCGCCAGGCATAATGACCACTTCTTAAGGAAGGATGAAGGAAAGAATCACCATCCAATCCCTAGTTTGAGGAGTTAAGATGGACTCCAAAAATAGAGTAGCTTCTTGGGAGGCATCCTAAGCTCAATAAGTTCTCTTTCCCTTTTCCATTTCTTGGTATATTTTGAATTATATTTTTGAATAAATTTTCATGCTTCACCTTGTTTTTCCTTGTTTTTGTGTTAAGTTTCAAGTTTTTGGAGATCCAAAGTTGGTTATGGAGGTGGAGAATCTTGAAAAATGGAAGTTTATAACATCTTGGAGGCTCAAAGAACAAAAGTTGAGCAAGAAAAATCAGTTTCAGCATGAGGCACTCATGCCTAGGTATAACCTCCCACCCTCCCTCACTTAAGTTCCTCTTATTCTTCCAATTTTCAAGCCTCCCCTCATTTGGAACTCAGACCTAACTTCTCTAAACACCCTCCCTCATCTAGAAAAACCTCTAAAACTCTGTCTAAATCTCCACCATTTTCAACCCCTTTCCATCCCTTCCATCTTCATTTTGAAAGCCATACCTATTCTCTCTCTACAAAACCCATCAAGCCTTCCAACTCATCCCAAGTCTTCTTCCACCTCTTGATTCATCATTAAAGTCAAACCTCATGCTCTTAAAGGTCAAATTATCAATTGTTATGCAATTTTGAAGTACCTTGCGCTAGACTTGAAGTTCAAATGAGTGTGTTTCCTCTCTACACATTTGGTTGGCTCGTGTTGAAGTGGAGCTCAACTTAAAGGTTTGAAATTGGTTGAATTGAAGAGGGCTTGATGTTAGAAGTTGAATGTTGCTGGTATTGTTGCTATATTTGAGCTGAGAGCTCACTTCTTGTAAGCTTGGTAATCATCAAAGCACCTTGGAAGTTCCATAAAAGATAGAAGAAAATTGTGCACACAAGGTGTTTAATAAAATGTGCAAGTGAGGTTCAAGTTTATATATTGCTTCAAGATTCGTTAATGAGCTTTCTTTTGTGAAGCATCATTCGTCTACATCAATTGGGGAGTGTTTAGAGCATCATGTCTAATTATGATTGAAAGATTGGGATTATGGCATTGGTTATGAAATGTTTATGGTGAGTTCAACCATTGTTGTGAAGTAGAGTATTTGTTATGGCAAAAAATTTTAAGGGTTATTGGTAGAGATGTTTGTGGTGAGTTGAAGATATATATTTGAAGAGTTGTGGTCATCAAGAACAGGTGTTGAACATTAAGAGGAAGGTTTACCAAGTTATGCATTCATTGCACATTTCAAGCTTTATGGAGAAATATGCACAACTTGCATGTCATAAGCAAGTGATATTCATTGAAGCTGCTTCCGGATGCTTGATCACCCTCAAAGGAGTTCTCGTTATCTCTTCTTGCTTTTATTTCACATTGAGGACAATGTTCAATTCAAGTTTGGGGGGGAGGGAGTGAATTCAAAAAACAATTTCAAAAATCCAACTTTTATATCTCCTTACATGTTTTAGTTATTTAGTTGTTTGTGTTTAATTTAGTTATCTTGTTTGTTTGTTTTGTTTTCGTTGCATGTGCTTTTATTTCTTTCTTTTGTTTGTTTTGAGTCTCATATGAGTTGAATTGCTGTCATGCTAGCTATTTTGAGAACAATTGTTATTTCAATTGAAATTTTTTTTAGAGCCAACATTAGGATACTTTGGTATTTGTTTGATTTAGGACTGAAGTGCATGGTTATTTCCAAGGGGCTTAGTTTGATCAACCCCCATTTTTTCAAGAAATCATTTCTTAATGGAACTTGTACACATACACTAGATCTCATTTATACACCTTGGTTCTAACCCCTTTATCTCAAATTGAACTTGCCTTAAGAGATCTTAACTTCTATAGTGATGGGGCACCTCCAAAAGAGGGCCTATGGGCACCACCTTTGCAAAAACAAAAGAAAAAAAAGAAAAAGAAAAGCAAAAATTTGAAAAGAAAGAAAAAGATAAATAAGTGAGTTGTTCCAATCGGAATCCTGAGCATAGTCCGAGGGGCCTTTGATAAAAGTGAAACATGTATGAAAATATGATTGCCTATGTGTGCAAGTGTACGCGTCATGTTCAAGTAATTAGTGAAAGTAAGAGTATCGTCCCACGAGGATTGATTATTAACTATTGATGCTAATTTAGCTTAGATTCTATTTGGATGGCTGAAAATCTATAAAAGACTCAAACTAAGGTAGCTAGCATGAAAATTCCTAAACTACAATGACTCAAGAAGACTTAAAAAAATCTAAAAACCGTAGGGCAAAGATTTCACCAAATCAATCATATATGAACCTCCTAACTCAATCAATCACTGTTTATTTCATATGTTGATGGTGATTTCACAAATGCAATTGTGAATCTCTCTCAATAACTCACAACCTACTCCTAGAATTTAGGTATTTTGCATATTTACTCAACCCCAAAACCCTAAGAATGCAATACACTCAAGAAAACTAAAATTGCCACACTAAACCCTTGAGTATCTCTAGTTAATGGTGAATTATGACATTCCACTTAGGTTTAGTCTGTTATTTACTTCTCAAATCACAACAGGCCACAATTCATGCAAATATTAGCCAAATGCCCACAATCATTAAGAACAAAATGAATTCTCAACATAGATATGAAATAAGGATTTAATCAATTGAAATTAGGAGAATTCATATATTCAAGTCTTGGCTACATCTAAGCCCTAAGAAAGTAAACTAAAACATATCTAGAAAAGGAATTGTAACCATCAAAATGAAGAAAAACATAGAGAGACGAAGAGAATAAATAGATTTGGAAGTGAAAGCCCTTTCTCATCTTCCTCCTTCTTCTTCAAGTTTCTCCTCTTCAAAAGACTTGGTTCCTAGGGTGTTTTCACCCTTAAGAACCCCTAAAATCGATCTCCCCAAGTTTCTAAGGTTTTAGGCTTTTAAAACAGCAATTTTGGGTTCAAAATGGGCTGAAATTCACCCACGCCTGACCCTAACATCACGACGTCACAACGATGTCATGACGTTTCTGCAGCTGCTTGAGAAGCTCTCTACCACGTCACAATGTCATGGTCTCAATTCGCAACGTCACTACTCCTCTATGTTTTCTTCTTCACTTCCCAAGGCCATATCTTTGTCATCTGAACTTCGATTTGCGCAAACTTGGACTTTATGGAAAGCACTTAAAGTCTAGATTATGGATATGACTAGAAATAATACTTTAGATGTGATTATAAATATTGAATCAACAAAGTGTTTCAACTGGTTAGCTTTTGAGCACTCTTCTCTCCTTCCTTCTAAAAGCCATAACTTGATCATTTGAAGTCCAAATTAAGTGAATAAAGGCTCTTTGGAAAGTTTATAAAGACTGTAACTCATCCATAGCAAAAGTGAAGCCATTTTTTATCATCTTATAGCTGAAAATCCATGAGAGCTGCTGTTGTATGTTGAATTTACTGATTTTTGGACTTTTTTGCTCCATTTCAACTCCCTAATGCTTCATATTGCCTCAATGCCTCGGATTTAGTCCTAATAGAAATATGAACAAAAATGATGTTAAAAAATTATTAATATCATAAAAACTATGAAATACTAACCAAAACATGAGGATAAAATGAGTATAAAATATACTCATCACACCCCTAAACTTAACTCCTTTCTTCTCCTCAAGCAAAGTAAAACACACTTAAAAACAAAACGCTAGCATAGATATGAGCATGAGTATGGTGTTAGCAACAAGTTAAGAGATAGCATGGAAAAGTTCTAAGAAAATATGTTAGCCAAAATGGGATCCCAAACATTTATAATCTCTAAAGAACGAGGCATCCATCGATATGGTGATCAAGGCAAGCTCGCCCCCAAGCCCTAAATAGATCTTTCCTAAAGGAACTCAATGTAAATGATGTTTTACATCTCAAATATATACTAAGGTTCCAAAACACTCTTCAAACAAGCTTAACTCACTCTTTTTGAATGAAATTAACAAAAACAGGTTGAGAACACACATTTTTATTCAACAACTAAAACTAGGTAGTAGGATACAATGTGGGTTTTAGAAAAGTGTCCGTATTGCGAGAATCCATTGACTTCTCACTTGGGTTGGTTAAGGAGCCTTTGGGTATTAAGTTCCCCCTCGAACTTTACCATGAACCTCAGCTAGAAAACCAAGCACCTACTTGTGAATTAAAAACAAATGTACATCTGATAGCAGCAGTTGAAGTCAATAGCTTTCGAACCGATTAGCTCGGGGCATTAGGCTTTGAAAAACCCCTCTCGGTATGCTCGTGATTAGGTTAGACGGCCCGGCTTTATTTTCTCTTTTTCTTCTTTTTCAAAAATTTTCTTTTCTTTTTCCCTTTTTCTTTTGTTTTTGAAAATGTGGGGCACATTAGCCTCTTTATGGAGGTCTCCCATCATTATAGAAGTTAAGGTCCCTCAAGGTAAGTTCAATTTGAGGAAAAGGGTCAAAACCAAGTAGGTGCATGCGAGTGTGTGTGTGTGTGTGTGTGTGTATGCGAGTTCCATTAAGAAATCATTTCTTGAGAGACAAGTTAGGGGATATTCAAGCCAAGTCTCCCACAACCAAAAGAGACACTCAAGTCCTAGATCAAATGAATGCAATGGTATCTCAAATTTGACTAAGAAAAACAATTTAAGCATAATACCAAAGCAATCTCAAAGGCCATTCTTAGGCATAACCCAAGTCATACTTGAGACACAAACAAACAAAAAGAAAGAAGAAAGCACATGCATATAACTGTCGAACAAATGAAAAATAATTAAAACAAGTATGGAATCTAAAAAGAAGTTGGATTTTGAAAAAAAATTTAAATTCTTAGATTCAGCCTTTGACCCTAACCCCCTAAACTTAGATGAGCAGTATCCTCAATGTGAAATAAAAGCAAGAATAAATAACGAGAACTCCCCTAAGGGTGATTAAGCCTTCGAAAGCAACTTCAATGAATATGACTTGCTTATGAAATGCAAGTTGTGCCCTTTTTCCATAAAGCTTGAAATGTACAATGAATACACAACTTGGTAAACCATTCTTTTGATATTTACCACCTGATTCATGCCACAGTAGGGGTGCCGGAATCAACATTGTATCCTAAATTCCTCCCTCTTTGCCCTTAGCCAAGCTACGCAGTATAAGCGGCTCTAAGGTCGAACTCGAGGATGGAGTTTTTCTTTGCCTGGGCGATAACGGTGAGGTTCAATTTTGGTGAATTAAATTTGGATTTTAAGTTTGGTAAGCATTGAGGTTTTGGGGTTTCATGCAGAAAATAAAAGAAACAAAGTTAAAATGTAAAATAAGAGAACTCCTTGAAGTGTTAGGCCACTGGGGATTACAATTCCTAGGGCAGTGAGGGTTTCAGAGTCCTTTCCTCACATTAGGGAAGATGACATATAGTATCTCCAAGCGGGATCTTCATTTAACACAAAAACTAAACCTAATATTTTCCTTTTGATAAAAAGCATTTATTTAGCATTTATGGTTCCTACAATGAAAATCTATCACCTTGACCCATCCTACAATGATTCGTAAAGGGCAACTAATGAATCTCAGTGGATCTAATAATAAGCATCCACTGAACCCTAAAAGATTACCAAGTATTGATCAAAGAGGATGCATCTACAGTGAAAATATAACCCTTAACCTACCTCCAGTGGCTCGTAAATGACAACTAATGGATATCAGTGTATCTAAAGCACAAGAATACATTAGACCTAAAAGCTTGCCAAGTATTGGCGAAATACATCAGAGCTTTAAACCTAGAGTTTCAAATTTAGGAACCAAAATGTCAAAGGCTCCTAACTGCGTGAAAAGCGGGGAACCAAAAGTTTACCTTAAAGCGGGTTGCCCGATGGCCCTCCTCTTCCAAGGAGGAAGAGAGTACAGCCAACCGTCCTGCGAGTTGTCATCCCTCGGAGTGTTTGAAGCGAAAGGAAAGAAAATGAAAGAAAATGGGAAAAGAAGCTACGGGAAACTCGCCCCGTTCTCTATTAAATTGATTCCAAATTGATCTGGTGAGGCTTATATAGGTGCTCAGTGTATAGGAAATTACAAAACAAACCAAAACAAAAGCTATTACAAGGGTTAAAATAGGAAGAAACAAAAAGTTGTAACAAAAGGCAAACGTGTAGCTGGGAAAGGTGGGAAATGTGAGCGATTAGCGGGGATGAATAGTAGGCGGGCGGGAGCAATTTCACGGATTGTGACAAAAATTTTCTTTACTTCATTTTCTTCTGTTTTCTGCTCTTCTTTCCTCTTGGTCTCTGATCTACGATGTTGAGTTTGACTCGAATTCTTCATGCTTGGATCGACTCAACAATTTTGGCATGATTAGCTCGCAAAAACTACAAAATTAGCCACAAAATGCGATCAGTAGAATAGTAGGGACCTTAATGTGTAAATCGGGTTAATTACAATGATTAGTACACAAAAATCACTCAAAACCTATAATAAATAGGGTTCAAAATAGCACTTTTTGGGCACTAATCACCACCCTTTATTGATGATCATGATTCTTCAACCTTAAATCTTCAATGCTTCAAGGACATCACAACCATTATCCTTCAACAATTGCCATAACAAATTCTCCTCATAACCATGGATCCACATCACAAGCATGACAATGTCATTAATACCATCCCAATCCTTCAATCACAATTCATATAATTATGAAGCACAAAATCCTTCCCACTGAGCCTAAGAAGTCCCCTTGAAGTAATATCTACACTTGATGCTTAATTTTCCATTTTCACAAACACTTGGTGGGCATAGGCATATACACACTTCTTTGGACAACCAAAAGTTTTGGAAGCCTTCCGAGGTACAATAAAGGAGCTCTAAGCTCACAATTAACAAGACCAACAACATTCAGCTTCAAACATCAATTTCCTTATACTTAGAGGGAAAGGTATTTAGAGGGGTTAGGCCTCAGTTCCAAATGGGGGATGCTTGAAAATAGGAAGAATATAAGGAACTTAACTAATGGAGGATGCTGAAACAAATTTTTCTTGTTCAATTTTTGTTCTTATAGCTTCAAAGATGGTCTAAACTTCCATTTTTTCAAGATTTTCTACCTCCATAGCTAACTTTGGGTCACCAAGAAACATGAAATTTAACACTAAAACAAGGAAAAACAAAATCAATCACAAAAATTTATTCAAAAACCAAAACTCAAAACTTACTAAGAAATGGAAAAGGGAAATAGAACTTATTGGGCTTAGGGTGCCTCCGAAGAAGTTGCTCTATTTTTAAAGTCCAGCTTGACTCTACCAACTATGGATTTGATGGTGATTCTTCCCTCCACCCTTCCCTAAGAAGTGGAAATTGTGCCCATGTAGTTGTCTAAGCACATAATCTTTTTGGCTTGCATGCTTTCTTAGGTATTTAGGAGCTTTCTCACCATGGTTGCTCTCAAATTCTAATTCAATTCCTATATGATCTCATCTACCTCTAAAATGGGAGTAATATTCTGATTTTCCAACTTCTCATGCACCTCTCCTCAAAGGATCATCTCCATAAGAGTCTTCTCAATTTCTTTTCTTATATTTTCCGGTTCTTTAGCAATTGACTCCTCTTCTTTCCAACTATTTCATCTAACTCTTTAGCATCAACCTCTTCTCTTTTTGGATCCTCAAGTGTAGGCAAACTCTCTTGTTGTTCTTCAAAAATTATCTTATCCATTTGCCCCACTTGAACCTCCAAGCTCTTGAGTTGTTCTGACTGAATTTGAAGAGTTGCTCTTGTCTCGTTCATCAATTGAACTTGAGAATTGGAAAATTCTACTTGAGACTTAGCCAATTCAATTTAAGACTTAGACATTTCAGCCATGGAATTTTTTAGACTTAAGGTGGCCATTTGAGCATGATAATTTTCCATTTCAGCCATTGCGTTGGCCAATTCAGCCATAGCATGTTCAAGGTTTGGCTTCTTCACTTGTGGAGGTTGAGGAACATCTTGATTTGTCTCCATTGAAAGGTATGGGTGATATGGCCATTGCAAATCATATGTGTTCGAGTATGGGTTACCCACATATTGAACTTGTCCCATAGGTATATACAGGTTCCAAACTTGACTTGCCACCTTTGACGTTGACCATAGGCTAGTTGCCTCCTTTTTATTTCTTAGTTGAGAAAAGATATTTGAGTTGATAAATTGATGAAAGCCTCCATTGTGAATCAACTCCTACAAAAAAAAAAATCCCAAAGTAGAATAGAAAAGGAAAATAAAACAAGACTAACTATATCCAAAGTAGAGTAAAACTATTTTGAATCAATATTAATAAAAACACAATCCCTGGTAATGGCACCAAAAACTTAATAGGCACAAAACGTGTAAGAAAATATGATTGCCTATGTGCTCAAGTGCACACATCATGTTCAAGTAATAAAGTGAAAGTAATAATATCGTCCCACAAGGATTGGTTATTAACTACCGATTCTAATTTAGCTTATGATCGTCCGTGAGACTAGCTATGTGGTTGCTTAGTTGTCGTAGAGATGCACAAAAATTTATAAACCTAAAGAAACCAAGCTAGGAGTAGCCTAAAGCAATTGTATCCATAGTGATGTTTAAGGTCGTCCATAAGAAGGGTATTGCTTCTAAACAATAACTTTTTGGGCTTCAAGTAAAAGAGAAATTAAAGCAATTAATATAAAATCTTTTTTTTTTAGAAGAATGGTGAAACGTTGTTTTTTAATTAAATAAATGAGAGGTCATGGGGATTAGGGTTTCACCAAGACACGTCCTAGGATAATTAGAGAGATATAAAAATACATGGTTGTACGAAGGGAATTGGCGTGTCAGTACTCTCAGCGCCTAAATGGGCCTAAGAGATAGGAAAGATTCTAACTCTTTCCAGTATACTATGATCCTTTACTGAAACACTCTGGCCACAGGTTCCTTTGGCGATCGATCGAGAAGAGATATATGTTCGACTACACCAGATGCAAGAAAATCCGATGTGCTTTACTAACATATCAAGTACATATGTCTAGAAGATGGATACTCCTAAAGAAATACACCTACGTCCACCTAAATCTCTCTTAGGTGTCAACCTTATAAACTTATAGAACCGACCTAATCGAGAGATCCTCACCAAACAAAGATCATACCTTTGGTTTAAGCGCTTTTCCTCTCTACCTTCCTTCAATTAGTGCCTTGGATTCACCTTCACCTAAGGAAGAAATCTACTTTTCCATAGGATGTGTCAAAACATCCATGAATAGAGAATTATTCATGAAAAACATGAAAATAGAAACTTTTATTGAAGAAATTGTGGTGAAAGATTTTCAGTAACTAAAAACTACAAAAATACAAGAATAAGATGAATTATTCTTGTTTGATCTTGTCTCCCCCTACTTATACACATTTTTGACTTGGGGAGCAAGTTACAATGTTTCCTAACTGATTATAGCAACTTTGGAGGCCAAAAAATGGCAAGAAATTGAAGTCATGATATGGAGTTGAGAAGGAGCACAAATTATTGATGAGTACATTTTATACTAATTTTATCCCATGTTTCTGTGTGTTTTTGTGTTGTTTTTTTATATAAATAAGTGTTCTAATACTCTATATGTTCATCTTTATGATTAGGTCAACCATTGAATGCATTTGAGGGAATTGGAGTGAAAATAAAGTGAAAAAGTCCAAAAATGAGCAAACTCCGCTACGACATGCAACATCAGCTATTGTATTTCGATCTTTTCAGCTATAATATGATCACATATGCCTTCCATTTTGATATGGATGACTTATATAATTTATAATATTTTCAAAGAGCACCTCATTCACTCAATTTGGACTTCAAATGGTCAAGTTATGGCTTTTAGAAGAAAGAAGAAGAGAAGAGTGTTGAAAATCTAACTAGGTGGAACATAAATCTGTGATTGGAATTAAATTATATAACCCACTGAGGATCTCGTTTCATAAAAAACCCGAAGGAAGTGTAAAAACCTATCTGTAGATCGATTCGTCGAGCCTTTAAGTCTGCGTCTTGGTTGTTCCGGATCTTCAAAGGTCTTTACAGCGACCACCCTCTACAAGTATCCACACCCGACGAATAATGAGCGATCCTTGTTGAATGTTAGTTGGGTTCGTCTTCTCGAAATGAGAAATTAAGGTTTTCTTTTTCTCTCTGTTTGAGGTTGTTCTTAGAGTAAAAGGCATTCTCTTACAAAATATATGTCTCACATATATATATCTATATAAATCTGCTAGGGTTTTTAGTCAAAACGAATTTTATATTATTATATATTTAAAAACTTTTTAATAACAACAATTTAAATTCAAATCCTTGCTCCAGGATAAGGAAAGCCCAATTTATATTATTATATATTTAAAACTCTCTTTTAAATAATAACAAATTTAAACTCACATCGAAAAAAAACTTTTTTACAGTTATTTCCTAATCGATAAGAAAATATAACAAATTAATTATTTGTTATAATTTAAAATCACCAATTTAAAATTTCAAAGTAAATTCGAATTTAAGTAACAACTAATTGTTATTGTAATTTAAAATAATCTCATCACTTTAAATTACTACGAGTGAAAAACCATAGCAGTTGTATTCGTTCTTAATGTGAGCCTAGGTTGATTAACGTTGGCGATGGCTTTAAATCACATTTGATCCTATGAGGTCATAAGTGGCGCCTGGCAAGACATTATGACTACCCAAGTTAAATGAAAGCTTATGATGAGACAACCTTAATATAGCTAATGACATAATCCTTTTGTCTCATGATATCTTGATAGGAATAAGGCATGGACAAAGTCGATCTTATATCGTTACATCTTTGATTACTCGAAACCCGATTAATTGACTAAATAAATGACATTGATCTCCATCGATTCATTTTGAAAAGACGCGACCATGTATTTCTCGGTCCCTCGGTGTCGGGGGGACCCTAGAGATATCTCTCTTATAATAAGAGGGACTGGAATTCCATCTTAATCACTCATATCTCCTTTACATAATTCTTATTATGTTCAAGTATAACCTTTATAGTCATCAGATTAAAGACAACGTTTGATTATATCAAACACAATATTCCTTATGTTTGAGAACTATAGCGATCTCGGGTCGAAAGGATTTAATGACACAACTATTAGAGATTAACCTGACTTTGATCCATGTAATGTCTCGAAGCAGTGCATCGATGTTGTTCTCAACAAATAGATATAAATTTGATTTGTATCTCATACACATATTCCATCCCATGAATATCAATCAAACTTTATAATCTTAATTCATTGTTATTTATTAACAATAACCGATTAGGACATTTAGAATAATAATTAATAATATTATTCAAGGACATTATATATAATAAACATGCAAATCATCATAATAATTAATTCTCATAAATAGTCAAAATACCATGTCCATACAATAAGCCTAGAGCACTATTACTAACACATTGTGTTGTTTCAATCTTTACCATCAGCTCTAAATTGTTTCCTCTAGACATATTCATATTCTTAACTCTTTAATCTTTCCAACAATACCAATATTGCTCAATTTTGAGTTCAGACGACAAAGTTATGACCTCGAGAAGTGAAAAAGAAAACAAATAGGAGAAGTGACGTGGCGACTTGCGAGCAAGACGTCGCAACATGGTAGAGAGCTTCTTCATACTGTTGTAGCTCATGTCACAACGTGACACTCTCACGTCATGACATGACACTCTCATGTCATGATGTTTGGTCAAGCTTGGGTGCATTTTAGCTCATTTTAAGCCCAAAATTGCAGTTTTAAGAGCCTCAACCCTATTAACTTTGGGATACCAATATGGAAATTGAATTATTTCATATCTATGTTGAGTATTTCATTTTTTTCTTAATGCTTGTGGGTATTTTGCCAATATTTGCATGAATTGTGGCTTGTTGTGAGATTTGAGAAGCAAATAACAGGTTAGACCTAGATGAAATTCCATAATTCACCATTGACTAGAGATACTCATGGGTTTTGTGTAGCAAATTATTTTTCTTGAGTAAATTGCACTCCCAAGGTTTTGAAGTTGAGTAGAGATGCAAAATACCTAAATCCCAAGGGTAGGCTATGAGTTATCGACAGAGATTCACAATTGCATTAGTGAAATTGCCATCAACATAATGAAATGAATATTGATTAATTGAGTTAGAAGGTTCATATAGGATTGTTTAAGTGAAATTTATGCCCAAGGGTTTTGAGTCTTGTTTTATCTTTTGTCTTGAGTCATTGTAGTTTAGGAATTTGCATGCTAATTAGTTCATTTTAGTTTTTTCTTGATTTTCAATCATCTAAATAGAGCATAAACTAAACTAGAATCAATAGTTAATAACCAATCCTCGTTGGAATGATACTCTACTTTCATTATATTACTTGAACACGATGCATGCACTTGCGCACATAGGCAATTTATATTTTCATACACATTTCATGCCTATCAAGTTTTTTACGCCGCTACCAAAGATTGTGTTTTTATTAATATTGATTCAAAATAGTTTTAATCTACTTTGGATATAGTTAGTCTTGTTTTATTTTCTTTTTCTATTTTACTTTGGATTTTTTTTTCTTTTTTCTTTGTTTTTGTTTTGTAGGAATCAAACCACAACAGATCCTTTCATGAAATTAACAATTTAATTGGCTCTCCTAGCTCAGCAACTAGCTTATAGGCAGCGTCAAAGGGAGAAAGATAAAGTTAGGAACCCATACATGTCTATGGTTTATATTCAATATAAGGGCAACCCGTACTTCAGCACATACAATGTGGGTTGGCAACATTACGCTAACCTCTCATGGGCAACAAATCAAGATGTTTCTCAACCTCCACAAGTGAAGGAGTCCAAAATTGAAGATGTAATGGTTGAATGGGCCAATCAATTCAAGGGCTAAATTGAAAAATTATCAAGCTCGGAAGGCCACATCAAGACTAGAAGAAACCTTGGCTAAATTAGCTAGAGGTCAAGCTAATTTTTCCATGACTCAAGATGATTTGACCATGACTCAAGCTGAATTGGCAAGTTCAATGGTTGGAATAGAAAAATCTCAAGATTGTTTGGCTAGGTTTCATGCCCAAAATGAGATAAGCCCACCTCCACAAGGGAAAATGCAAAGTCTAGAAGAAGTAATGACTGAATGGGCTAAGTCTAGAGCTAAATTCATGGAAAAGACAAGGGCAAATCTCCAATTTCAGCCAACACCACTCAAGAATTGGGAAGAGGCAATGACTCCAAAGGCTACTTCTCATACTCAACTCATAACTGAGATAGAACAACCTCTACAATGAAGGAATTTAGTATAGCTGAGCCAATGGCCCAATACAAGAATGAGGAACAATAAAGGAGCTTGCCTACCATTCTTGATGAGATGTCGAAAAAGGAAGATATGGAATACAATAAGGCTATCACCATGATGAGTGGCGAAGAACATGAGGAGCCTACAAGAGTGGAGATTGATGCCATGTAGTTGAAAGAGTTAGTTGCAAAATAATAGGAGTCAACTTCTCCGGGACCAAATGAGATAAGAGAAGAAGTTGTAGAGACTATTCCATAGAAGACTCCTAGGGGTGATGTGCATAAGGAATTAGAAAATAAGAAAATGACCCCATTAATAGGGTGGATGAGTTCATCTTTCAATTGAATAAGGAAAATGAAAGAGCAAGCATTGTGAGAAAAGAAAAAAATTCCCTAAAAATGCTCATGGAAGTCTATGTGCTCAAGTTTCTAATGGAACACAACTACCGGCTCTTAGGAACGGATGAAGGAGGGAATCATCATCCTCTCTATAGTTTGTAGAGTCAAGTTGGACTCTAAAAATGAAACAGCTTCTTGGGAGGTACCCCAAGCTAAATAAGTTTTTTTCCCTTTTACATTTTTTTGTTAGCTTTAAGTTTGTCTTTGAATACATTTTCTTACATGATCTTGTGTTTCTTGGTTTAGATTTCAAGTTTTCAAATTCAAAGTTGGCTATAGAGGTGGAGAATCTTTAAAAGTGGAGGTTTATAGCATCTTAGAGGCTTAAAGAACAAAAATTTGAACAAGAAAATCAGTTTCAACGCCCTCCCTCATTTTACTTCATATTATTCTTTCTATTTTCAAGTTTCCCATCATTTGGAACTAAGGCTTATTACCTCCAAACACCTTTTCCTAACTGAGAAACCACTTCAAACCATTTCAATCCCCTTTCCATCCTCATTTTGAAAGCCATTCCCAAATTTCTCCTTGCATAAACTACCAAAGTTTCCAACACATCCCACCCTACCACCTCTTGGTTCACCATGAAATTCAACCCTCATGCCTTTCAAAGCCAAATTCTCAATTGTTATGCAAGTTCAAAGTTCCTTGTGCTAGATTTGAAGTTCAAGTGATTATGTCTCCTCTCTCTACACACTTGGTTGCATGTATGAATTGGAGCTCAACTTAAAGGTTTGAGATTTGAGTGAAGTGAAGGGGAACTGATGTTTGAAGTTGAATGTTTGTTATATTGTTGATATATTTGAGATAAGAGCTTACTTCTTGTAAGCTTGAGAGCCGTCAAAGTGCCTTGGATGTTCCATGAACAAGTGAAGAAAAAAAATTATGCACACAAGGTGTTCGAAAAAATGTCCAAGTGAAGTTCAAGCCTCAAGATTGCTACAAGAGGAGTTTCTAAGCTTTCTTTTGCGAAGCATCATTTTTCTACATCAATCGAGGAGTGTTTTGAGCATTATGTCTATGTTAATTATGATTGAAAGATTGGGACTATGGTGATTGGTTATGCTATGCTTAGGGGGAGTTGAGACATTGTTGTGAAAATAAGGAGAATTAATTATGGCAATTGTTAAGGGCCAATGGTTGAAATGTTATTGGAGTGTTGAAGATATATAGTTGGATGGTTGTGGTCATCAAGAAAAGGCTGTGAGTGTCAAGAAAAAGGTTCACCATGTTGTGCAACACTTATGGAAGTTGTGCATTTAATGTACATTTCAAGATTTAAGGAGAAAAAGGCACAACTTGCATGGCAAAAGCAAGTCATATTAATTGGAGGTGCTTCCAGAGACTTGATCACCCTCAAGGGAGTTCTTGTTTTCTCTTCTTGCTTTTATTTCACATTGAGGACAATGTTTAATTCAAGTTTGGGAGGTGAATTCAAGAATTCAATTTTGTTTTCAAAAACCCAACTTTTGTATCTCCTTACCTGTTTTAGTTATTTATTTTCAGTTATTTGGTTGTTATTTGCATGTGCTTTTCTTTATTTTGTTTGTTTTGTGTCTCATATGTTTAGGTTGGTGCCTAGTAATGGTTTTGAGAGTGCTTTGGTATTTTTCTTTATTTTCTTAGTCAAAAATTGGGATACCTTTGCATTTGCTTGATCTAGGACTTGAGTGTATCCTTTGGTTGTGGGAGACTTGGCTTGGATAGCCCCCTTGACTCTCAAGAAATCATTTCTTAATGGAACTCATACACACACAAACACACTAGATCTCATTTATACAACTTGGTTCTAGCCCCTTTTCTCAAATTGAACTTGCTTTGAGAGACCTTTACTTTTATAGTGATGAGACACCTCCACAAAGAGAGCCAATGAGCCCTGCTTATACAAAAACAAAAGAAAATCATAAAAATAAAGAAAAAGAAAAAGAAAAGCATAAATGTGAAAAAGAAAGAAAAATAGAAAGAGAAATAAGTGAGTTCATCCAAACAGTCCAAGGGGTATTGCAAAGCCTAATGGCCTAAGTCAACTGGTTAGGAGTCATTGACTTCACTGCTCATTACATGGGCAAAAAATAGGTTAATCTCACAAGTAGGTCCTTTGGTTTCTAGTTGAGTGTTCGAGGTGAAATTTGAGGGGAATTCAATGTCTGGTGCCCTTAACCAACTGGTGGAGAGTCGCCAATGGATCCCCACTACAAGGACACTTTTCTATAACTCCTTGGCATTGCATCTTACTTTTTTGGTTTTAGTTGTTGAACAAAAAGGTGCATTCTCAACCTGTTTTAGTTAATGTCTTTCAAAAAGAGTGAGTTGTGTTTGGTTGAAGACTATTTTGGAACCTTTGTCTATATTTGAGAAATAAAACATCATTTACACCGAGTTTCTTTAGGAAATATCTATTGAGGGCTTGGGGCGAGCTTGCCTTGATCACCATACCTTTTGAATGCCTCGTCCTTTAGAGATTATAAATGTTTTAGGATCCCATTTTGGCTAACATGTTTTCTTAGAACTACTTCAATGTGTGCTCTTAACTTTTTTTCTAGCACCATACTCATATTCATATCTATCCTAGTGTTTTTTTTCAAGTGTGCTTTACTTTGCTTGAGGATAAGCAAATAGTAAAGTTTGGGTGTGATGAGTATATTTTATACTCAATTTATCCCCATGTTTTTGTGTGTTTTGTGTTTTTGTGTTTTAATAAATAAGTATTCTAATTCTCTAAATTTTCATCTTTATGATTAGGCCAACCATTGAATGTATATGAGCAGAATCAGAGCGAAAACGAAGCAAAAAAGTCCAAAAATTAGCAAACTCCGCTATAGCATGCAGTAGTAGCTACTGTATTTCAAGCTTTTCAGCTATAAGATGATCACATATGGATCCTCTTTTTCTATGGATGAGCTAAATACTTTATAAGCTTTCCAAAGAGCCCTCATTCACTTAGTTTGGACTTCAAATGATAAAGTTATGGCTTTTAGAATAAGGAAGAAGAGAATAGTGCTCAAAATCTGACCAATTGGCCATATCCATATTTTGCACTCTCTAAGATTTCCAACGAGACCAATATTTCTCAATTTGGAGTTTACACGAGAAAGCTATGGTCTCAGGAAGTGAAAAAAAAAACATAGAGAAGCAGTGATGTCGCGATGTGCAAGCATGATGTCACGACATGGCAGAGAGCTTCTCCATGCTTTAGCTCACGTCGCAACATGGCACTCTCACATTGTGACGTTAGGTCAAGCCTGGGTGTATTTTAGCCCATTTTTGAGCCCAAAATTAAGGTGTTAAGAGCCTCAAACCCTATAAACTTTGGGAAACTGATTTTGGGGGTTTCTTAGGGTAGAACACCCTAAGAACCAAGTCTTTTGAAGAGGAGAAACTTGAAGAAGAAGAAGGAGGAGGAGAAGGGGGAAGAAGAAGAGAAAGGGCTTTCACTTCTAAATTTGTTTATTCTTTTCCTTTCTCTTTGTTTTTCTTTCTTTCAATGGTTGTAGTTCCTTTTCTAGAGATGTTTTAGTTTACTTTCATAGGGTTTAGATGTAACCAAGACTTGAATGTATGAATTCTCCTAATCTCTTTTGATTAATGCATTATTTCATATCTATGTTGAATATTTCACTTTGTTCTTAATGCTTGTGGTTATTTGGCCAATATTTGCATGAATTGTGGCCTATAGTGAGATATGAGAAGTGAATAACACATTAGACCTAGATGGAATGCCATAATTCACCACTGACTAGAGATACTCAAGAGTTTTATGTGGCAATTTATTTTTCTTGAGTGTATTGCATTCCTAAGGTTTTGGGGTTGAGTAGAGATACAAAATATCTAAATCCGAGGGATAGGTTTTGAGTTATCAAGAGAGATTCACAATTGCATTAGTGAAATCGCCATTAACATAATGAAATGAATATTGATTAATTGAGTTAAGAGGTTCAAATAGGATTGTTTAAGTGAAATCTATGCCCTAGGGTTTTGAGTTTTGTTTTATCTTTTGTCTTGAGTCATTATAGTTTAGGAATTTGCATGTTAATTAGTTAATTTGAGTCTTTTCCTGATTTTCAATCATCCAAATAGAGCCTAAGCTAAACTAGAATCGGTAGTAAATAACCAATCCTCATTGGAACGATACTCTACTTTCATTATATAACTTGAACACGACGTGTGCACTTACGCACATAGGCAATTTATATTTTCATACATGTTTCGTGCCTATCAATTATAAAACAAGCATTGAGGGAGATCTTGCAAAATTTGAGCTATGTCAGGATCCTAAAATGTTTAGTTTCTCTAATGGACATGGCATGGTAATCAAGGTATGGTTGTCCCCAAGTCCTCACTCAACATTTCCAAGTGGACCTTAGTGTTTATTTAACTAGCTTTCAAGCATAGGCATTAGACCGGATCTCCCCCCATCCAAACTCAACTTACCTTTGCAAAGCATATGGTGAACCAAGTAGGCTAGGAACACACCTTTTTATTCAAAACTAAAACTAAAAGTAGGATGCAATGTTAAGGTATTATAGAAAAGTGTCCATGTAGTAGATCCACGCACTCCCGAACAAATACTATACACCCGAGCATTATGTTCCCTAACTCATCTAAACAACTTAACTAAAACTTCAAAGCACCTACTTCTGAGATCAATCCATCTTTTATCCTATGTAGCGATGATTCGTGCCACAGTAGGGTGAGCGGAATCAACAAAATTTATATTCGTTCTCCTACTCGCCGTAGAGTTTGGTTACCGCAGTATAGCCAGTCTGGGGGTCGAACACGGGATGGGTTTTCTTCGCATAAATGATTTGAGGAAATCAAACTCGGTGAATTAAATTTGATTTTCGGGGTTTGGTAAAAACAGGGTTGGTGGTTTGCAAATCGAAATTTAAATAAAGTAAAATGTAAAATAGAATCCCTGAAGTCTCGGCCACTGTTTAGTGGTTCTAAGGTAACCAATATTCCTGCATTTTTCTCATACAGGGGAGGATGACATATAGTCATTTCCCGAACCCGGATCTTCATTTAGCTTTAAAAACTAAACCCTATGATTTTCCTTTGAAACATAGCATTTTAAATGGGCATAAATGTTCCTAACAAAGGAAAACACATCTCAAAACCCTACCTACGATAACTAAAGTGTGAGACACCATCCGAGCCTCAATGATCTAGTGAAAGCGACCATTGAAACCCAAAAAAGCTTGCCAACATTAAAAAGAGAGCATGCTTAAGAGATTTTAACCATGAGAAGCAGAACACAAACAACCATAAATACGTGCGTTAAAAAACAGGGAACCGCGGAGTTACCTCCACACTTAAATCCCAACAAATTTCTCTCCTCTTCAAGGAGGAAGAGGTCTGTTTAACATCCTCTCTAGTTGTCATCCCGCAGGAGTGTTTAAAATGAGAAAATGGAAAAGAAAAGTACAGAAGGAGGCAGCCGCGAAATCCAGTTTCGCAAACACAGATATCCGCCGAAATTCAAGTCTATATCTCTTGATCTGCGACAAACCGAGACTTATATAGATGCTCAGAGGGAAGTTACAAAAAACCAAAATCGGAAGGTTGTTGCTGTGGGTAAAATGGAAACCAAAAGTTGTAGCAAAACCTGGGCGGAAAAGCAGTGGGAAAATCAATAGAGGAACAAAGGTTCGTAGGATGCACAAAGTAATAGTGGCAAAAGCACTTCGCAGGTCCAATTCTTTTCTTCACATTTTCGCTTCTTCTTTCCTTCCTCGATCTTGATTTGGTAATGGTGAGTTTGACTTGAATTCTTCGTGCTTGGATCGACTAAATACCTTCGCATAATTAGCTCAAAACTGCAAAATTTCCATACAAAATGCGATCATTAAAAATAGTAGGGACCTTAATGTGCAAATCGGGTTAATTAGCATGATTAGTACACAAAAAGCACTAAAACCTATAATAAATAGGGTTCAAAATAGCACTTTTTGGGCACTAATCACAATTTCTGTCCCACACATTGCTAGTCCCTTAGCAATGAAAGAAAGAAAGAAAGAAAGAGCATCAACGATAACAAAATAATGTTCACAAAAATTATTTCAAAAAGGTCAGGAATGGCCTAACCCTAAGGAAAATCATCAAAGTCGTGTCCAATAAATTATCATGAGAGAATAAAATGCCATACAAAATTGAGTGTCAAAAGAGGTTCCTTCTCGATGACTCAACCGTAAACTTCCACCAAAATCTAAGTGTTTATTTCATTAGCTCAAGAATAATAAATCACAACCGCACTCCCCCAACCTAGCTACTACCACGACCTATCATGATAACCAACCTAAATAGATCAGGACCCACCTCTTATTCCACAATTCTTTTTGCGTTGTAGGGTGCAATGCTGAGGAATCGACCTCACCAAAGTCCATGTAACAGGGATCTACCGATGACTCCCAACCAATTAAGGTTTGAATGTCATAAGGATCTTTCAACGTCCACAAACTCTTCGTGCTCTTCACCCTGACTTAATGATTTCAGACTCCAGCACCTACAACTTGCTAAACTCCACCCATCCACTCCATGTAGCTTAACACTAAGTTGGTGACTCCCAACCGCTGAAGGCTTAGGGGAACTGTTTTAAAGGCTAGTTTTCGCCATATACTCCCTGGACCGTGTTTCCTGGGTTTCAAGGCAAAGCATTGCAATTTTATTCTTTTTTCTTTTCTTTTCTTTTTCTTTTCTTTCTTTTTTTTCTTTTTCTTCTTTTTCTTTTTCCACAGGGGTCCTTAACCTATTAAAGGCGGTCAATGAAACTAGGGTAGGTTATGCAAAGTAAGGAGGTTGAGCAATTTTTCTTCAAATTTTATCATCAAAACCCTAATGTGCCTTGGCAGGTGGTTAGGTTGGAAGGTGGAAGAAAACATTGAAAGCAGCAAGAATTCAACTAATCATTTACTCCAACCAAGCATGGAAACCAATATAACATTGGCAGAATTATCAAGGTTTCAATTTTTCAAACCACGTTAGCAAAACCACAAAAATTTTGATTACAAAATGGGTCCGTATTTTGAGTATGTCGCTTAGTATAACAAACTTATAGAAAGGGAACCCAACAAGCCACTAAACATCACAAATACTTGAAACAAATGATAACAAAACATAACATAAAACTTCCTTACTAACCTCCCCAACCCAAACATCCCTGTCCGAAATGGGGCTCCTAATGGAAAATTAGAGAAGGAAGTGTTAATTCTGATGAGATGTGATCATTGCTGGATAGGAGACCTCACAAGCTTTCCATCGACACCTTATTCACTCCGTTTGGGATTCAAATAAACAAGTTAGGAGAAGAAAAGAGAGAAAAAAGGTGACCAGTTGGACCATTTTTAAAATTAAACCTTCATAAAAGTGTCAAAAATGTTCTTTCTGGTCATATTTCTTGGATTCTACACTCTCTAAGCTTTCCAACTACCAAGAACGCCTAAACGGAGTTCGATGAAAAAGTTACGAAATAAAAACAAAAACGGAGTAGCCAAAACAATGAATTCATGTTTCAATAATTTCATAATAATAAAATTACAGATTTATTAAAGTATGGTGTAAATTTCGCTATGTCTATTGAAGGGAAATTTTTTGATTTTTTTTTATTTTATTTTTTTTTTTTTGAAAATTCAAATAAAATAATTAATTATTAAAAATAAAAATAATAATAATAAAATAATAAAAATAAAAATAAAAACTTTTTTTTTAATTTAAACAAATTTTTTTTCGCTTTTTTATATTAAAAACCATTTTTTATAATATATATAAAAATAAAATTTTTTTTTTTTTTTTTGAAATGAAAATAATATATATAAAAACAACGTTTGATTTTTTGATTTTTTTAATATAAAAAAAATATAAATATAAATAAAATAAAATAAAACAAAAGAAGAATCGTAAGCGTTTTTTTGGCTTGTAAATGAAACTCGTTGATTTCGCTTAGAATTTGAATAGTAATCGTCTTAAATTTTTCATTTTCGCTTCTCACAAGATTTTCGTTAAGCTAGCGAAATTTTGCTAGCTAGCGAAATTTCCATATATAGCGAATTTTCATTTCGCTTATAATTAAAATTGTCATTGCCATTGACTAACTAAGCTTCAAAATTTGCACAAAAACTGCAAAAATTAGTGCAAGAAAAATTAAGAAAACTTGCAAAAGAGTAAAAATTAATCTAAAAACATAAATTAACTAAAAATTAGAGATAATCTAAAAAGAAAAATTAAAGAAATCAAAAAAAAATATACGATAAAATAAAACAAAACAAAACAAATTAAAACAAAAAGTAGGGGGAGTAGAGTCAGAGGTCTCGATGCTCCAAACTTAACCGGCACCCGAATCCATCCACCCAGGCCATGCGATGTGAGCAAACGCCATTTTCTTTGATGTAGTGGCAAAATCCGGAAAGCAATTTACCACTAAATTTTCAACTTTTACATGGTCGACAAAGGGGTTGACTTAGCTTTTGGGAGCCGCAGGCCTTGAGCTTGGTCGCAGTATGCTAACAGTGCGTGAAGGCAGAATGATAGATTTCAGTCACCGCTGGCCACCGGGCAAAGGTATTCGTGTCTCATAAAGGGAGGCCGTGTCCAAATCTATGGATTCGTTGAATGACATTCTTTGGGCACTTCCACCGCTTTGCTTCCTGCATCGCCTCCCTACCAATATGAAATGATTTCTTCTTGTCTCTCCCTTGAAAAACAATATCACACATATCTCGACATTCACCCAATCCTTCGATAATTCAACAAAATCTCTATAAGCTCCTCGTGGTCGTTGTTCACACTGCTTCTCCGCCATTATGTCATTTCTGACAATCCTCCTCCTGTGGACATTGTTGCCGATCAATTAGGTCTTCAATGGAATCTTTGCAGTGCTGTCCCATTTATGCTCAAAATCAATGTTCAAATTTATCTAATTCGTCCAGTGGGAATTCTCCTCGCATGGATTTTTCAATTAATCAAGCATTAAATTTTGTTTCACTACAACATCACCACCAGCTTGGTAAGGTCTAGAATTTACTGCCAATTAGGGAGATTGCATCGTGATGGTCGAGGTCAGATTGTGAAGCATACCGTGATGGAGCAGTGCATGTTGGAGGGAACACTATAGTATTGTGTGCACTCATCCATCGGGTCTCTATAAATTCTCACGATCTATGTGGGTTTGGATTTCTCTCCCGTGGTTGCCGCATCCTCAAGGTTTCTATAGTCCTCATCGACATGTAATCCTCTGTGAGTTCCTCCATAGGGTACTGATCATTGTTCTCTCCTCTAAGTGTTCCATTTGGTCTAATTCGTTCAATCCAAGTTCTCGAGGGAGATTGACTTTAAGTAGCTCATTTTCCAGTTTAATCCACTGAGAATGGATTCTCAGAGCTAAAAACAGTAAGCAACACAAAAACAACACAAACGATCCTGCTGCACTTTTTTTTTTTTTTTTTTATAATGAAATGAAAATAAAAAATGACAATGAAATATAAAAGAAATTAACCAAAACTTGTGATGAGGATCACAAGTGTTCCACAGCTCCTCACTTGCACTAAGGCACCATCCCCGGCAATGGCGCCATTTGATTCGTGCCATAGTAGAGTGAGCGGAATCAACAAAATTTATATTCCTGTTCCCTCCATTGTCAGAGTCAAGCTACTGCAGTATACGGCTAGTATTAATTATTGTGGATGGGTTTTCTTCATTAAACATTCGAGTGAAATCAAAACCGGTGAATTAAATTCGATTGGGTTTGGGTAAAATAGGCCGGTGGTTTGCAAACCGAAATTTAAATAAAGTAAAATGTAAATAGAACTCCTTGAAGTCTCGGGCCACCGGTTTAGGTCTCAAGGTAACCAACATGTCCCCTGCATTTTTTCCTCAAGGCTGGGGAGGATGACATATAGTCATTTTCCGAACTTGACTTCTATTTAGCTTTAAAACTAAACCCTATGATTTTCCCTTTTGAAACATAGCATTTAAATGGGCATAAATGTTCCTAACAGTGAAAACACATCTCAAAAACCCTACTCCACGATAACTAGCAGAGACAACTAACTGAGCCTCAATGGATCTAGTGAAAGTATCCACAACCCAAAAAGCTCACAAATACACATTAAAGAGAGCATGCTTAAGAGATTTTAACCTAAGTGAGAAGCATAATAAACACCATAAATACGTATGTTAAAACAGGAACCGTGAGTTACCCTCCACACCCTAGCCAATGTTCTTCCTCTTCAAGGAGGAAGAGGTCTAGTTCAACATCCTCCGAGTCAGCCATCCTCGAGGAGTGTTTGGCAAATCGAGAAATGGAAAAGAAAAGGAAAGAAAAGGAAAAGGAAGTCATGAAATCAGCCTCGCATCAGATATCCCGAATTAAGTCTATCTTTGATTTGTACAAATCGAGACTCTATATAGATCATGTGAGGGAAGTTACAAAAAAACCAAATCTGGTTATTACAGGGTAAAATGGAAAAACCAAAAGTCAGAGCAAAAAATCATGGAAAGCAGGGAAAAAATCACAGAGGAACAAAGTGCTCGCAGGATGCACAAGATCGTGGCAAAAGCACTCCTGCAGGGTCCAATTTTCTTCACATTTTGCTCTTCTTTCCTTCGAGTCTTGATTTGTAATGGTGAGTTTGATTTGAATTCTTCGTGCTTGGATCGACCAACAATTTCGCATAATTAGCCTCCAAGAAAACAGAATTTGCACAAAATGCGATCATTAAAATAAGAGGGGACCTTAATGTGCAATCAATAATTAGCATGATTAGCACACAAAAAGCACTCAAACCTATAATAAATAGGGTTCAAAATAGCACTTTTGGGCAATTAATCGTTTAGCAATAAAGTCAATGACCCAACCACTGCTTAGAAATTGTGCTCGAGTGCCTCACTATGCTCGTGATTTCGACATTAGATCAGCTCACTTATTTCATATCTCTTTTTTGTTATTTTTCTTTTAGTTTTTATATATTTTTTTTGTTTCTTTTTCTTATCTTCTTTTTCTCTCTTTTTTTGTTGGGGGGGCCAACATACTTAGGCATCTCTCTTCATATTCTAAGAACTGCACTCCAGCTATCTTGCCAAGCATAGTGATGGTGGAGGGGTGAGTCAGACCTCTAGTACATTTTCCATTTGCTCCCTCAATAATGGAACTCCCTATTACATGCCCCACATTAAACTTCATTCCCTTAGCAATTGGGTGTGTTCGGTATAACCCTCTCTCTATTCACAGAAGAAACATGTGTACTCGGCTTCAGTCTTGAAGATATGAAGTAATGCCATACCTTGGATGATGGTGAGAGGCCAATTCTAAGGAAATTGAGAACTTTATCTTTTGAATTAGTTTTCAACTGGAATAAGTTGTCCTTCAACACTTCCTACATTTCATCATAGTTTGGTGAGTTCCACAAGTTTTGGTAAGCTTCGTTGTCATCATATTGAAGCTCAAATGCACTGTTGATTGTGGCACCATCAAATGGGACCCAAACTTCTCTCACAAAGACCTTAGTGCAATCCCTAATAGGAAGATTGGTGTGAATTTCTCGTAATAAATTAGCCACACCCTATGGTGGGTCTTCATAAAGTTTGGTCCATTTCATCTACTAAATGATGAGGATAAAATCTGCATTTGGTTTTTGAAATCCTCGTTCAATCACAAATTCTCTTGTGACCAAAGAATCATGAAACATCTTTCCTACCTCTCGGTTGAAGAACTTGAAATGGTCCTCGGCCCTAGGAGTTACCTTTTTCTTTAGGGCGGTTTTCCTCTTCTTTTGAGCCATTTTCTTCACTCAAAAATTTCTTCAAACACTTGGTGTGCACCCAAAATTTTTACTAAATGTGTTTTCATTAATTCCTTCAAAGATCTCCCTAATACATAAACAACATTCTCACTCCAACCCCACACCAGTTCAACCGTGTTCAATAAATAAGATCAAAGCCTATTCTTTGAGTTAGAAAACAAAATTCACTAATGGTGGAAAGTTAGGTTTGTGAAGAAATGGTGGTGGAGAAGGGACATGGGACGATGGAAGGGTGGAAGGCTTGGGTGAGATTGATGGAGATGGGTTGTGTGCAAAAATGATAGACGGGAGAGCTTTGATGGTCTCTCAATTGGTATGTTTTCGTGTGGGGAGAAGAGAAAGAAGATAAGCATTTTTGGTTTCTTTTAAAGCAAAATGAGGTAGAAGTGCCTTTAAAAGGAAAAAAATTGAACTAGATTATGTGACATGAGATTCCAATGCCAAGGCATACCAGTAGAAAAATGGGCATCAATGTAGTTTGATGTCGCGGCATCAGATTCCAATGCCGCGACATGTTAGTGGCAAAATAGGTAGGAGAAAAGACTGATGTCACGACATCAATGTGTAATGCTACGACATTCCAATAGGTCTCTTGAATTAAAGTTGGGTTGATGCCTCGGCATAAGTGTGCAATGTTGTGGCATACCTGTAGGTCTCTTGAATTCCTGCACCGGCTTACCTTCAACCTCACAAACTCCACTAGATCCATTCCCGACCAACATAATTCACTATGTTCCTCCTTAAATCATTCTCATACTCAGCACCCTTAATTAACGCATTCAAAGATTTCCGAAATTACTCAATTTTCTTTAAGCTCCGTAAATCAATCCAAAACCCGATTCTTCCATAAGCACACAACTTTTTCTCATTTCACTCCAATTTTCTGCACTTTCAACTCTTTTGAACTGTAATTAACACACTACAAACAAAAAAACACATCAAACACAACTGGGATCCCCAACTCAAAAAAAATGACACAAACAATAAATTATTTAAAAGAAAATAAACACAAAAGAAATGAAAAGGTGATTCTCACAAACTTGGGTTGCCTCCCAAGAAGTGCTTTGTTTAACATCATTAACTCAATTTCCTCGACATTAATGTTTCACACACTTAGGCAATAAAGAAACAACTAGTCAAACTTACAATAGATTTCTCATGGTGCCTTCAAAATGGTGATTTCTTTGCACTTGTCTACTTCTCCACCAAAATACGACTTCAATCTTTGTCCATTGACCATAAAATTTTCCTTCTCCAAATATGACAATTCCACACTTCCATAGGGGAACACTTGAGTAATAAAAAAAGATATGGACCATCTTGATTTATGTTTTCCCAGACACTTGAGTACTTGTTGCCCCGGTTGAAACTCTTTTCTCATTATGTGCTTGTCATTCCATGCCTTAGTTATTTCATTGTATATCTTGGAATTCTCATAGCTCTCATACCAAAATTCATCAAGTTCGTTGACTTGTAACATCCTCTTCTCTCCAGCCACTTGGAAGTCCATATTTAACTTTCTTATTACCCAATCAACTCTATGCTCAAGCTCCACTGGGAGATGACACGCTTTCCCAAAGACTAACCTATAGGGAGAGGCCCTTATCAAAGTCTTGAAAGTTGTCCGGTATGCCCAAAGTGCATTATCCATCTTTGTTAACCAATCCTTCTAGGATACATTCACAGTTTTCTATAAGATCTTTGTAATTTCCCGGTTGGAAATTTCAGCTTGGCAATTACATTGTGCATGATAGGCAAGAGCTATGCAGTGTCTTACTCCATACTTGGACAAAAGTGATTCGAACAACTTGTTACAAAAGTTTCATCACTCACAATTGCCCTAAGAGTTCCAAACCTCGAGAAGATGTGCTTAAGGAGAAAGTTCAACACCACTTTGGCATCACAAGTAAATGTGGGGATAGCTTTCACCCACTTAGCCACATAGTCCATTGCCAATAGTATGTATTTGTTGCCACAAGAGAAAGGAAATGGGCCTATGAAATCAATACCCTAAACATCAAACAGTTCTACTTCTAAGATTGAATTCAAGGGCATTTCATTCTTACTTGATATATTTCCTGTTCTTTGGCATCTATCATAAGTTTTAACAAATGAGTGAGCATCCTTGAATAAGGTCAATAAAATCCTAATTGCAACACCTTTGCAATTTTTCCTTTGTCCACTAAAGTGTCTACCACATTCCAAAGAATGACAGTGGTGAAGGATGGCTCTCATTTCATTTTCCGAGATACATCTTCTAATCATTTGATCAACACAATGCCTATAGGGAATGGGATACTCCTAGAAATAATGCCTTAATTCAACAAAGAACCTTTTCTTTTTTTGAGAAGTTAAGTCTGAAAGGATGATTCAGGCAACTAGGTAGTTCACAATGTCCACAAGCCATGAGTCTAATCAACATGGGAAAAAGCTAGCATTTGCTCGCTCAAGAAGAAATCATTGATGTGAACTTATGAGGCTTCATTATCTTCCAATTCTAGCCTCGAAAGGTGGTTGGCCACAAAATTTTCTGATCCTTTCTTATCTTTTATCTCCACATAAAATTCTTTTCAAAAGAAGGACCCATCTTATAAGGTGAGGCTTGGCATCCTTCTTTGTCATTAGATATTTTATGGTCGAGTGATCCATGAAGACAATGACCTTGTTACCAATCACGTAAGGCCAAAACTTGTCAAAAGAAAAGACTATCGCTAGCAACTCTTTTTCGATGGTGGCATAATTCAGTTGTGCTTCATTTAGAGTTCTGCTAGCATAGTATATGGAATGAAACACCTTATTCTTCCATTATTTGTAGTTCAAAACTAGATGAACCACTTGCATCACACATTAGCTCAAATGGAAGTTCCCAATCTCTGAGTCAGAATAAATAAGCATGGAGGTGTTTGTTCCTATGTGGTAAAGGTGGTCATGCATTTTCATCAAAGAAAAAATGGACTCCATGCTTCAATAGGCTCAAAATAGGTTTTGATATTATTGAAAAGTCTTTAATGAACCTCCTATAAAAACCTGCATGGCCTGGGAAACTTCTAATTTCTTTCACTGAAGTAGGAGGTGGCAATTTCTCAATTGTCTCAATTTCCCCCTTGTCCACTTCAATCCCATTTACGGGTACTCTATGTCCCAAAACAATGTCTTCATTTACCATGAAGTGGCATTTCTCCCAATTAAGAACAAGGTTAGTCTCTTTGCATCTCTTTAAGACCAACTCTAGATTGCCAAGGCAATCATCAAACGAAGCCCCTACCACTGAAAAGTCATCCATAAAATTTTCAATTAACCTCTCTACCATGTCTGAGAATATTGCCATCATGCATCGCTAAAATGTGCTCGGAGCATTGCACTACCCAAATGGCATCCTCCTAAATGCAAAAGCCTCGTATGGGCATGTAAATGTTGTCTTCTCTTGGTCTTCAGGAGCGATAGAAATTTGGTTGTAAGAAGAATATCCATCTAGGAAACAATATAACTCATGACCTTCTAACCTACCCAACATCTTATCAATGAATGGCAAAGGAAAGTGATATTTCCAAGTGGCTTTGTTCAGCTTCCTGTAATCAACACAGATTATCTAGCCACTTATTGTTCTTGTTCGGATTAACTCATTATTCTCATTTTTAATCACTATCATCCCACCTTTCTTTGGCACTACTTGGACCGAGCTCACCCATGCACTATCAAAAATGGGATAAATCACTCCCGCATCAAGCCATTTAAGACTTCTTTGCATACCACTTCCTTCATAGTCAAGTAAGCTCGTCTTTGGGGTCACAATTGTGTTTTCTTCGTGATCCTCTAAAAGTATTCGATGCTTGCACATTAATTGCCTAATCCCCTTTATATCAGCTAAAGACCACCCAATTTCCTCTTTATGCTCTCTATGCACTCTCAACAATTTCTCTTAGAGAGATAAAACAAGATAATGATCGGTAAAGTTGAAGATTCACCAAGGTAAGCATACCTAAGGTGAGAGGGAAGCAGTTTCTCTTCAAGAACCGAGGCCTCCACCTGAAGGGACGTGTGGTGGAAAGATCGGATCCTACTCTCAATGTTTTTTTTCGTTTGTTTTTCCCAAAAGAGTCCATCCACAACACATATTCCCTTGCTTTGTCATCAACAATTTTGGGAGAATCTTCATAGATAAGGCTAGTCTCCAAAAGATCAATGTGATCCTTTTGGATAAGCACTATAGCCTCCACAATGTCGACTCTAAAACAAATTTCACTCTCCATGGGATGCTTTATGGCATTGAACACGTTGAAAGTCACCTCTTCATCTTCCACCCTCAATCTAAGTTCTCCCTTTTTCACATCAATAAGGGCTTGGCCGATATCTAAGAAAGGTCTTCCGAGTATGATAGGCACTTTCTTATCCTCTTCCATGTCAAGAACTATGAAATCATCCAAGAAGTTGAACTTGTCTACCTTCACTAGCACATCCTCAATAATGCCCCCAAGGATGAGTGAGGGATATATCCGCCAATTGAAGAGTAATAGTTGTAGGATTCGCCTCTCCCAAACCAAGTTTCTTGAAAATACAATCACATTAAGTTACTTCAAGACTAAGACCATAAGGCTTTTTCAAAAATTGAATTGCCAAATAGAACAAGGTATAGTAAAACCCCCTAGATCCTTTAGCTTTGGAGGCAATTTCCTTTGAAGGATAGCACTACATTCCTCAAAAAAAGCAATGGTTTCATAATCTCTAAGCTTCCTCTTGTTTGCGAGGATGTCCTTCATGAACTTGACATAAGAAGGCATTTGCTCCAATGCATCTACAAATGGAATTTTGATGTGGATTTTCTTGAAATTTTGAATAAACTTGTTGAATTGATTATCCAACTTGTTCTTCTTCAATCTTAAGATATGTGACAATCGAGTGTCTTCTCAAGGTTTCACTCATTTTTTTTGTCTTACTTACTTAATTTTTCAAGAATCTCATGCCTTTTTCAAAGAGTTCCAGACCTATTTTCAGCATTTTCAACACTGCTACAAGAATTTCCAACACTATTTTCTTCAAAATCTGCACTGTTTTCACCATTTCCAGCACTATTTTCTTCTTTACTGCCTTGGACAGGTTTCTCACTAGTTTTTCCACTTCTAAGTGTGATGGCTTCGCAATGTGCCTCAAGTGCCATCCTTGCTTAAGGTCTACTCCTGCGTTGTGCAAGTTTCCTCAGAAATTTCATTAAACATGGAAGCCATTTGTCCCATTTGAACCTCTAAATTTCTAAGTTGAGCTGCTTGAGTGGTGAGGGAGGTTCTTGTCTCATTGACAAATTGAGCTTGAGATTTGCTCAATTCTATTTGGTACTTAGCTAACTCACTCAAAGTGTCTTTCTTTTCTTGAGAGGGTGGAGGTTTAGCTTGCTCCATCGGATTTATCATGTTTGGAATGTTTCTCCAAGAGAGGTTAGGATGACTCCTCCAACTCGGATTGAAATTGTTTGCATAAGGATTGAATTGGGGTCGAGGGAATTTTCTCAAGTATTAGGCTTTTCCAAACTCATTTGCCTATAAGGATTTCCCATTTGACACTCGGCACTAGAATGAGGTCCATTGCAAAAATCGCATGAAGGAGTAGGCGCTTGGATCGCATTTGCCACAGCTTGGGCATTTTTTAGTTGAGTGGACTGAAAGTTTCTTTGTAAGCAACGAAACTTGGACCTTTAAATTGTTGAACACATCCAAATCATGAACTCCACTTGGTCTCTTAGGCCTTACTCTTTCACTCGGCCATTGGTAATTATTCAAAGCCATATTTTCAAATAATTGGTAAGCCTCATTAACACTCTTGCTCATCAATGCGCCTCCATCTGAAGCATCTAAGAGTATTCTAGTAGTGTCGGTCAAACCATTGTAGAAAATATGCACTTACATCCTAATGAGTGCCTAAAACACTCATATTATATCCGCGTCCACTTTATGTTTTTAGTTAATTTTACATTTAAATGTTTACTATAGTCCAATATCCGACTTGAGTTTTGTGGAATTGCAAAAGAAGAAGGTGGTTTTAAGTGCTGAGCTGAAGGTGGCAAGGGCAGGAGAAAACTAGCAAAGAACGCCTCCGACGTCCCAACGCCGTGATGTTGGGACGCCGTGGACGCTCCCAACGCCACGACGTTCGGCCACAGAGAGAAAAGTCAACAAGTGACCCAACGTCGTGATGCCTCAACGTACCAACATCTCAAAGTCGCGACGTCTCAACATCGCGATTCATGCCTCAGAATCATAAAAAGCAATGGAGATCTAATTTCGAGGCATCGAAGAACGTGCGGACTGGAGCGCGAAAAGCAGAGTAGTAGCGACTCGGATCATTAGAAAAGACATTGTTTTTGTATTTCTTCTTTTCTGATAAACTACTGATGATTTATAGATTGATGTGTATATTCTGATCCAACATGTTCTAGATTTCTATCTAGGGTTTTTGTTGAACCCTGTCACCATTGAATGGATTAAGGTTTAAAAATACATTATTCAGTTTATTTATGATTTGCGTTGATCTACTCTATATCTGTGATTTAAATACATGGTAATGTCCGCCAACATCGGGCATTATCCTCGTCGGGTAATCCGAGATCGAGATACACTCCTGTGGATCTCGAATAGAGCGACTCGACAACCCAGAATAGAGATATCCCGATTCCGAAAGTGTGGCGATTAGGGTTTAGAACATTTAAGCATTTCGGCATTGGCTCAGGGCGATGCACCCTAACACTACCGATGAGATAGGCGGATATTCTCGAGATAGTACTGCAAACACGATCACCCTCGCCACACCGGGCAGGACCACACTAGACCAATATTAACTTCTCTAGATAATAATCCGTTAAAAGTGGCAGGGGGAGACAAATCCCTAGTCTTTACAAGTAGAGTAATTCCACAAGTTAATTTAGCTTTATTTTTAATCACATACGTTAGTTAGATAGAAATTCAGAGTTTAAGTCCAGATAATATTATAAGACCAATTTTTGAGGTCAACGATTCTCCCCGTGATCGATATCCGTACTTAGGTAATAATTATATTATTTGATACGATGTGTGTACTAAGCACATAGGCACTACATCTAGTTTTTTACACATCACGCCGCCTATCGTAGCGTTTTGCCGCCTGGCAATGATTGCAACGCCGCGATATTACCAGGTACATAAAACCCTTAGAACGCCGCGGACGTTAAGCCCGAACGTCGCAATGTTGCCCCTGTTTTATGAACAACAACCCCCAGTCTTCTTCCCCACGCAACCCCTAAGTTTGAGCTCCCAAATCCCGTAATCGGCCGGCAAGACTCAACACACCTGATATATGAATTCCATTTGTCCCAACTGTACCCCAGACACTCCCACGTGCCCCTGACCCCAGAGCCTCCATCTCCCATTGCACAACCTGGCCTGTGCCCTAATCCGTGCCATTTACTGTCCATCAAGGTTTAGATCCTTCCGTTGGAACCGTTTCCATTCTTTGGGTCTGGGTAGGGTTAGGAAGAGATCTTAGGAGTGTTTCAAGCTATTGGAAGTCTCTGATAAATTTAATGAAGCCCTCGGTCCCATTGTGCAAACTAGGTGTTCGATTAATTGCTCAAGTGAGCTTGAGGGTGGCTTCATCTGAGCCATTCGGTCCCACTGTCTTCACTGGTGGTTAGAAGGTCTAGAGACCACATATCGTTCAGGCACCCTTTGGCCACCACCTCAGCCCACCCATACTCACCAATGTCGAGTAAGCGGCAAAAGATGACAACCAAGAGAGGTCGGGCTAGTGAAGAGCCCGCCCGTAGATATGACCAAGACAAGTTTGTCAATGAGAGTGTGGCCGAGAAGTTCGGCCTCATTTCCAAAAACCGATCATTCATTAAGGAAAAGGGGTTTCACCAACCCGAGGATTTCTTCCGCAAAACAATTGCGGCTAAGGGATGGCGAGCACTATGTCAACCTCCTCGCCCAGCTGCCACAAGTGTGGTACGAGAATTCTATGCTAATCTCGCCTCCCATGTTTTGAAAAAGGTTAGGGTGCGTGGGGTGTTGGTAGACTCGTACGCCATTAATCAATATTATACCTTAACCCGCTTCCTTAAGCCCTTTGATGTGCTCCATGCACACCGACTACTCAAGTCATTGGTGGGTCGATGGAAGCTTAATAGTGAAGGGCATGCGGTCCGCTCGAGGCCCGAACAATTTGGCCTACATCCCCAGGTATGGCATCCTTCATCACATCGCGTCTCATTCCGACGACGAATGTGTGTGAGTGACGGCCAAACATGCCTTGCTTAATTATGCCATCATCCAGGACATACCTTTTGATGTGGGGCAGGTTATAGAGGATGCCATCCTCCATAACCGGGATGCGAAGTTGAACCTCAAGCACCCCTTTCTCATTTACAGCCTATGCAAGCAAGCTGGGGTGCCCTTAGAAGACAATGAGGCGTGGATACACCCGATTAAGGCAATTATGGTCAAGCGCGACAAGCTGAGTGTACCACGACCCCAAGCGATGTATGACTCGGGCAATGAACCCTTGGATGAGGATGAGATTCGAGAGTATCAGGCCCGGTTTGGCCTCCCGGTCGACCCCTAGGGTGACGTTGGACAGGCTTCCTCCCATCCACCACCACAACAGACATCCACCCATCCACCACCACCCGCAGTAGTCGGGAAGGATCAGATCCAGTTATTTCCACTATCTAGAGGACCGGTGCTGAACCTCGGCTGCTCATTTTGAGGCCTGCGGGATGAGACCCAAAACACGCTTCCTCATCAACCCGAGGATGTGGAGGCCCTCCAGGGGTCTTTAAGCGCCTGATCCTAGGACGGAGCGACCATCCTTATGTCGGTAGTCGCCGGGACCAGCTTGCCGCGACTTCTGGCTCGCGACCCGCGCCACCGCCAGCGTTGATCAGGCCCGATCACCCGGGAAGTTTCCTACACCCTCTCTCGTTCTTTCATAGACATTGGGGACAATGTCCACACTTGTTTGGGGGGGTGTGGGTGATCAAGTTTTGTGATGTTGGGTTGTTTTGGTGTTTGTTTGCTTTGTTTTTAGGTTATATTTGTGTTTTTGTTTTTGCGTTGCTATTTTAGTATGTTGAGTCTTGTGCTTAGTTATATGTGTCTTGTTTAGGGTTTGTGTGATGATTATCGTAGTGTCATCTCTTATCTGTCTATTCGTAGGGCATTTTTCTATTTCGGTTCATTAGGAGTTCCCAGTTTTGGTTTGTTTAGGTTGTAGGATTGTTTTGGTGGTTATGCGCGTGATGCTATTCAAAGATTCCTTTGGACCACTTCAAAAATATTTTTAGAAAAACATAGTATAAGTCTAGAGAGATCCGTAGGTCATTAAATGCTCGGGAATTTCATGTTGGATAGGTAGGGAGACAGAGTGAATCACCTCTGGGATATTCAGAGAGCCAATTCTCAGCTAACTGTCGCACCCGCTGCAGATGATCTCTAAGGTATGCCTAGGCTCGGGCAAACTACTTAGGTCCGACAAGCGAGTGAGAGGGCTTCTAAACACTAAAGTGATGAGACACCATAGAAAAAGAGGATTGCCTTCGAGCCCCAAATATAAAATAAAATAAATATATATATATATATATGAATAGAATAAGTGAGATCTTTTAATCGAAATCCCGGGCACAGTCCGAGGGGCCTTTCAAAGCCTAATGCCCTAAGCCAACTGGCCTGGAGCCATTGACTTCACTTCCCGTTACATGGGACAAAGGATGGAAGTTTCCCACGACTTGGGGCATGGGTTTCAGTTAAGTGTTCGGGGTGAGGATTCGGGAATTGAATGCGGTGCCCTTAATAGCGGTGGGGGGAGCCACGAAGCGAGATCAGCTACGAAGACATAACATAAACTTCGCAGAGCACTAGTTTTCTTTCGAGAATTGGGTATGTTAAGTGAATAAAAATGGTGTGTTCTTATCCTTCTATAGTTAGACGCTTCCAAATAGGTGGGTTGGATTCAAGTTTGGGGGTATCGGAACCGAGTTATACGCTAGGGATCATGTATCAAATGCACATAGGCTCCTTGGGAATGGCTATTGAAAAATTAGGAGGTTGAATCACTTGTCAACTGAATCATGTTCAGCTGAATTCCTTTGAAAGTCGAACATCCTTATGGATCCTCTGAAATTCGAGTAAAAAGGCAAGATTTGTAAGTCGATCCATTTTTATCCTTCTTCTAGCAGCATGGGCATCATAATCAGGGCATCGAGTTTACTTAGGGTCTTGTGTATCAAGTTTCGAGTCGGTTTCTTGCTTGGGGACAAGCAAGAGGCTAAGTTTGGGGTGTGATGAGTGCTTAAAACACTCATATTATACCCGCATCCGCTTTATGTTTTTAGTTGATTTTACATTTAAATAAGCGCATTATAGCCCAATATCTTATTTTTGGAGTTTTGTGAATTGCGGGTGAAGAGGGTGGTTTTTGGCAAGTTGGAGCTGAAAAGAAAAAGCAGGAGAAAAATTGGCTACAACGTCGCGACGCCTGGTCAACAGAGAAAAGTCAACAAGTGACCCAACGTCGCGACGCCTCAACGTCGCGACGCCGAGACATCTCGATGTTGCAACGTCGCGACGTCATCGCGATTTCTGCCTCATAATCATAAAAAGCAATGGAGACCTAATTTGCGCATCAGAACGGCGGACCTGAGCATAAAGCAAAGTAGTAGCAACTCGGATCATTGGAAAAGACAATCGCTTTTGTATTTTTCTAATAAACTACGATGATTTATACTGATGTATATTCCGATCCAACATGTTCTAGATTTCTATCTAGGGGTTTTGTTAAACCCCTCGTCACCATTGAATGGATTTTCAGTTTAAAATACATTATTCAGCTTTATTTATGATTTGCATTGATCTCGCTTCTATATTTGTGATTTAAAATACATGGTAATGCTCAAGCACATTGACATGATCCCGTATCCGAGATCGAGATAAGTAATTCTAAGGATCTCATAGCTATTCTGCAACCCCAGAATAGAGATATCCCGATTCCGAGTGTGGCAATTAAGGTTTGAACATTTAAGTGTTGCGGAGTATTTGATCTCAAGGTAGATGTACCCAACCCTATTGGTGAGATAAAGTGATATACTGAGAGAGGGTATCTCGTGTATTATCGATCACCCCGTCATCGTAGAAATCATTAATAGATTGAATATTAACTCCTCTAGACAGCAATCCGTCAAAAGTGGTAAGGGGAGACAACCTAGTCTTTGCCAGTACTCCACAAGTTAATTTAGCTTTATTTTTAATCACATATGTTAGTTAGATAGAAATTCAGAGTTTAAGTCCATATAATATTATAAGACCAATTTCAGTAGTCAACGCACGTCTCCCCATGGATCGATATCCGTACTTAGATACACTATATTACTTGATACGACAAGTGCACTTGCGCACATAGGCGCTACATCTAGTTTTTGCACATCACGCTTTTGGCCTATCACATCCATTTTGAAAATCCATGGTGGGGGCACATTCTAAGGAGATCCTTGTAACGATCCCATGCCTCATAGAATGTCTTTCCCTCAAATTGAGCAAAGTTATGTATCTCAATCCTCATCTTTGCCGATTTTTCCAGAGGGAAAAGTTTTGAAAGGAACTTATGCACCAAGCTGTCCCAAGATGTGATGGAGTCAAGAGGTTCAAATGTAGTCAATGTTTCGCTTTGTCTTTTAATGAAAATGGAAAAAGTCTTAAGCGGATGGCATCATCACTCAACCCATTATACTTCACCATGTCACACACTTCTAAGATATTAGAAATGTGTGTGTTGGGGTCTTCATTCTGCAATCCCATGAATTGAATATTTTTAATCAATTGCAAAGTGATAAGCTTAAACTCGAAGTTGTTTTCTTGTATAGCAATCGTCCAATCACCATAGAGATGTTGATAGGAGGGAAAGCATAATCTCTCAAATCTCTCTCAAATTCTTCCATGGGAGGAGCTAATTGGGGCACACTTTCCCCCCTTGTAGATTTGATGTCTACCTCTTCTCCTTCCCTAAAACCTTCAACATTCTCTATTGATTTCTACTTGAATTCAGTTCGTTCTTTATTGCCCTTTCTAATTTGTCTCACTATTCTTTCTAGTTCTGAGTCTAAAGGTAAAAGATCCTTGTCACCAAAATTTCGCATGAATCAAATGGTACTTTAGATTCAGCAAGAAGAGAGGAAACAAATGTCAAAAGTCCTAACAAAAGCTCAAACAAATAAGGAAAAACAAAAAATGCTTGAAGTACAAGAGAAACACTTGGTATCAATATTAACACAAATCACCAGCTCCCCGGCTATGACGCCAACAACTTGTTAGCTAATAGTGGTACTTATGCTATGCAATTCTATCCTCAAGTGTATGCACCTACCAGTAATATAGTGGACTCAAGGAGTCCGGATATTCAATCGGAGGGAGTTGGGTGCTAACTATTGAAATTGAGATGATTTCTCTTATATCTAAGCTAGGCAAAAGAATGATTCTAAGATTTCTGAGAACAAAAATGACTATCAAATGAAAACAAGATTAGAATTCTCTAAAAGAAAAAAGCTACTAGGTAAAAGGCCTTAGGATTTTGATGTAAATTGATAATCCCCAAACATTAAAATAAAATTTCTCTCATCAAGTCAATTGGAATACATGGTCAAGACAAGTCTCATAAAATTAATCATTAGCCTCTCTCGAAAGCTAATGATCTACCAACTAATACCAAGTATATTGCTTCTTAGCTCAACCCCAGGCCTAAGTGATGCATTAACGAAAGAGAGACTCAATTATGCCTCATAATTCAAGTTAATATCTCTATTACCCAGCAATTAGCTTGACCACTCCAGTTCAACCTTCACGACTTCCTCGCATCTTATAACAAGTCACAAACATATTGAAGGTGATAAATAATCAATATGAATTAGCACAAACATGAATCAATGAGAAAATAACAACCAATTGTCCAAAGAGATAAAAATCAACACGTTAATATAAGGTTCATATCCAAATTATAGTCAAAATCCTAGGGTACTGAATTAGAACATCATTACTGATACAAAATATGAGAAATTGAAAACATGAGGAAATGAGAAGAAGAAATTCTAAAGAGATGGTGGTCTTCAATCCTTACTTTCCTTCTCCTTCCAATCTTCAATTCCTCTAGAATAATCTCATGAAAACCTCTCAACTCTTAATGACAAAGGTAAAATCCAACAAAAATCAAACCCTAAGTTAATTCTAAACAAAGAGAAGAGAAACCCTAGGAGATTGTGCTCTCCCCTGAAGTTCGAAACCTAAAAACAAAGAAATAAGAGCTTATATAGTGATTTGGGAAATAGGCTAAGAATGGAAAATTTGCCAAATCTGGGCCGCGATGCCACACCATTGCAGCTAAATAAGGCTAGAAAGTTCTAGAATTTAACTGAATGCCGCGACATATGAATAGTGATACCACGGCATAATAGTGTTGAATGCTAAGTTCTTCTCTACTTCAATGTCATGGCATTAAATCCAATGTCGTGGCATATCATTGTTTGATCATCCATGGATTCTTTTGGATGCCACGGCATCCAGTTCTGATGTCGTGGCATATAGCTCAATGTCGCAGCATGCACTGTTCAGCTACACTTTACCTTTTCCTTGCTTGTTTCTTGCTCCAAAATGCTTGTTCTTCAACATGATTTCTGCAAAATTCATAAGGAGTTAAATTATGATAAATGTATGATTTAGGTGTGAATTTAGCATCAAAAGCTCATAATGAATGTATGTCATGCTCAAATAAAGAAAATTCACACTTAACACTCGCCTACCTAATATTGATAGTACTGGAATTCGACGCCAAAATGCTTCACATATTCTCATTTACGCATTCAATTACAAAATTTTGAATGTCAGACCTACCAATACTAAGCGGTGCTTCCCATCGGATCAATTATATTTGTATATTGAACCGTCAAATCATGTGAAGAGTTCCCATTTTGGGATTGTCTCATTGGTTCGTATACATAGTGAATGACATTATGTTGAATCCCCGAAACCCTAGTCGACACTAATTTCATGATAGCACTTTGTCGACTAGAATCATGCCCGGTATTCCTCCATTCCCTCATCAACAAGTTCACCTCACTTTAATGCAAAGTGATGATTTCCTGTCATTAAGTTTGCATACATTTGCTCATGAACCTGCATGCGTGAATTCTTCTGTTGCAGATATATTGCCCTTCCTAATCTCTCCCACCTAATTTACATACAGAATACATAAAGGTGATCATTCATGTTGTTGTAACCTCAACATTATTTTCCAACTAGCTATAACATATGCCTCAGTCCAATTAACTTCATAATTTATTGTGTTCTGCAACTTTTTCTCCCCCAGTTTGGATATGTGAAACATGTGTAAAATTGTTGTTATAACTTTATATACCAATGTTTACACATGCCTTTTTTGTTATTTACATACTAAACAACACACCACACTGTGTAGAACAATGTCATTTCACTCATGATGTTTGCCGTAAAGGTTCCTAGCCAATTCATGAAATTGGCTTTGGGGGGCTCCTCCAGCTACGTTGTGACAAGTTGCACATGTTGCTATGTTTATGGATGATCGATAATGTCAATGTTTCTTACCAGCAACTCGAAATTTCTAATGCATCTAACATTCAGTCACTTATACACATGTTGGGCACATATTTAGACTCCCCACAAGCGGCAAAAATTAGATTTCAAATGCACTCGACATCCTAGGACAATGTACCTAGCTTTAAAAGTAATTAAGGAGCAACAAATTGTTGACAACAACCAAGGTGAATCATTCAAGTGTTTGTTCATAATTTTTGCATGTGCCACTTTTCTAGCCCCAACATCATGGTAGGAGGGTTATCACGCACTTTGGCATGACCCATCTGACACATTTACTGATGAGGTTAATTTATCAAATTTTCTTTTGCATCAGCGTATGGATAGAATACATGAGTTTAGATAATCGAGTGAGCATATATCAGTGGATGTTTGATTTTTCTTCAAGTAAGATATGGAAATTCACAGTTATCATCGAATAGGTTACAAATATATGTTTATGAATGCTACTAAACACATGTATCTATCTTTTAGCTGTTTTATATTTTGTTTTCTACTTTTCCCCATGCCTATGCGGACGACACCACCTCTTTGTGCGCATTGGACACTTGAAGATATTACACAGTGTTTGAATGTTCAAAATTATATGCTTGGTAATTTAGGAAATGCATCGGTTAGCCATGACACTTACAATTTATATTTGCATTTATGTTCTTAGCGTTATTGAAATTTTCCTCATGTACGTTCATGTTATACAACTTCAAGTGCATTGTCTCCTAATTCGAATTGTTGTGTCAATGCTAGGGAACGCCTCTAGTGTTCCCCCTTCTCATACCACCAATAGAGCACCTACAGATGAGAAAGTTTCCTTCGTCGTATGTGTTCTCTTACCTTCATGTCCGTGTTATAATGTATATCATTCTGATTGTTATCACAAACAGTACTGTATACATTATTTTCTCCTTCCATTTTTTTTCTTATTTCTTGGACAAGGAAAAAATGTCAATCATCCTTCTGTTTTATTTTGAAGAGAAAAAGTCAATGTTTCCTTCTCATTTAAAGAAAAAAAAGTTAATGTTCAAAATTTTGCACACCAAAGAATACTAATTTAAATTATTCAACTAGTCATGCTCATTAATCAATGCTTAATATATAAGTATTTGAAGTTAGACCGCAACATAGGTAGGTGGGATAGATTAGAAGACTAATTCATGCTAAACTTGCTATTAATGTGTCCAACAACACCCAATCAACTCACCGCAAACATGCTATTCCAAAACTGATGTTCACCCCACATCACATGCCAAATTTAAACCTTAATTTTATCGCATCTAACCTTAAATTAGTTTTTGAATCTTTGAAATTAACCAAATCTAACATTACCCACTAAATTTATACTCTTTCACCTTAAAATACTACAAACTGATATCCTAACCTATGAAAAGGAGGACCCAATCACCGTTGTCTCTATTCGTCTCAAAAAATGATTTCTTTTATAAAGCTTTATTTTCTCTTCCCTTAGGAGAATTGTTGTAATTGTGCCCGTCTTTCGTAGAGTTTTGGGTCTTGCCCTGTGGAAGTTCCCCTCTTAATTTTGAAGTTATGATGATGGTGCAATTGATGAGTGGAGAACATCAGATATATGGAATTTTGTCTCACAATTAATGCAAAGCAAGTTCAGTGAAGGTAACAGCTTACTATGAGGATTGTGGATTGACCACATCATCATCTGAGAAATTTGAAAAAGCTGTGGGAACGGAAATGAAAATAGTAACTGTAGCAAAAAGAATCCAGTTCTTTTATATCATGGATCGAAAGCCAAGGTATTATAAAATACTTCATAAAGAGAGTTGTTGTGTTGCACATGGGTTGAGGGTGCTGAATAATATGGGAGTAGGAATAATGATATTGATGTTACGATGAACCATAGCAAGCATTGTTGTGATTCGTACAGCAATGATGATAAATTAGAAAAGAAAATGACATACCTAAGTATGGTTCAATATTGTGCCTACATCCACAGAAACCATGATTCAAACTTTCTATATCATTAAAATAGATCATTGCATATGAGGATATTTATAACTCTAGATATGATTAATTTACAAAAATGCTCATATATCTTGACCATATTTATTTTTGTACCTAACTATTTTCACATCCCAAACAAGGATATACATGAGGGCAATGCATCCATCTCTCGGCTTATCCGTGCACACTCTCGTATGAACACATGCCATAACAACATTCTAATTCTGATTTTGAAAGATTGGTAACTGTGTCGAGGATGAGGAGGTTTATCAAAAAAGTTTCTTTGCATGCAAACAAAGCATCCCATCCATCTCTTTCTTGATCTAATAAAGAGGTGTTACAAACATACCGACTAGAAGCAAGTTGTAAAAATCATATTGATTATATTGATCATTTAGATTATTGAATCTGATTAAGAAAAAAATAGAGTTAAAAGGTTAAATTTATGAGAAAGAGCTTGTTTTTTGTTTTGTTTTTTTTTATTTTTAACTTTTTATCAAAAACAATTTGCTTCTTTTTTTTTTTTTTTTACTTTTTCTTCACTTCCTATAAATTTTTTGTTTAATAAAATTAGTTACAGTACGTGAATTTTTCTAAATAGAATGGATAACATATTAATTTTTCTTTGGTTTATAATACTTTTTTTTTACATATGTTTACATTACATTGTACATATATTTAGTTATAATAACATTTTCTTAAAAGGATTCGAATATAGATATGTAGCCTTTTCCCATTTGAGTAAGGCCTCTAAGGCAGTTTCCAATACTTAATAAAATTAAAACATTAAAAAATAATTAATTTAATATTTAATACTACTAATTACTAATATTTTAAATTCTATTTGAATTAAGTAAAAAAACCAACATTACCTTAGTTACTTGATATTAATCATAATAGTATTAATTGAAGGACCCTACATGGTGTGGTATAAAGAATAAGACCTTTAAGAACAGTTTAAAAAAAAAAGACCTTTAAGAGCAGTTTAAAAATAATACCTTTAAAAAAAGACCCATGACAAAAAAATTTCATTCATGTCTTCGAATTTTGAGGACTTTAACAATTCGGCCCTATTTAAATTTAAAAAAGCATTACCAAACATCCTCCTACCACCACCACCACCACCAATAAATAAATAAAAATAAAAAATAAAGTGGAAAACGAAAAAATTACCACTTTTACTTTTAAATTTTACCCATAAATTCTTTTCTCATTCCATTTTCCTTTTTATTTCTTTGAGGATAAATTCTTTTCTCATTTCATTTTCCTTTTTATTTCTTTAAGGAAAAAGTATTCAATGTTTCCTTCTATTTTTTGAAAGGTCATGTCAAAATTTTAACAATTGCAAAACCTTTTAGATTATTCTACTAGACATATATAAATCGTAATGTATCAATATTTATATGGTTAGACCCAACTTTGTTAGGTGGGATACATTAGAAGACTAATCCATTTCTAAGCTTGCTATTAATGTGTCAGTTGAGTGCAAACCTGTGGAGGTTGAGTAGTGGAAGTTCCTGCCTCACCAAGACTGTCCCACAGGTGGCCTCTCACCCCTTTCTTGCTGATTATTAGGTAATATAATCATTTTGAAGATTATGTAGCATAAACCATATTACAAAATTGGAAAACTGAAAATAAAATGTCTGAAAGTCTTAAAATATATATGTTTACATTAGCTAATAATTTAACATAAACAACAACCTACTAAACTTAAATTATGACATTCTAAAATATTCTAAATGTTAAAACTAAAAATGAAAAGCCCATTGACCTAATAACAATATGAGAGTTCATATTGTGAGGAATTGGGTTACACCTAGGCTAAGGAGACAGCTGATCCCAGCACAAAAATTTTTGAAACAATATTTCTATTTTGATTCAAAAGTGGTTTTGAACTTTTACTGCCTTTATTGAAATTTTATAAATACTAAAACATTGAATAAAACTTCTATATTTGCCAAATTTATCCCACTAATGTGGATCTAAAATTCCAACTCTAACCCTACACTAACCTTGCCGATTTAAGCTTTGCTTGAGCAGAGCAAAACTTCATTGGCGGTTGAACCAGCCCCCACCTGTTATGGCATTAAATTGGAATTCATACAGGGTGTAATCGAATCGAGTTGAAGGATTGATATGAAATTGCCGAACTCGACTCTATTAAAAAACTCGAAATTCAAACTCGATTGAAACTTTTTTAGATGTTCAAAACTCGACTCGGAAAAGAGTCAAAGTACTCGAACTTGACTCAACAAAGCTCGAATCAATTAAAAAATTAATAATTTATTATATAAGAGCTCGGCTCGGCACAGAGTGGCAGGTTCGACTGAGTAATAAATAGTAAAGCACGTTGAAGTTTCCGACCGACTCGAGTCGAGTATTATGATACTCGAACTCGACTTGACAAGCTACTCGAACTTAAGCTCAACTCGATTAACTTCGAGTTGAATTCGAGTATTCTACGAGTTGAGCTCAAGTGACGTGACTCGTTTACCCCTAATTATCATGTATAAGAATTTCTTTATTGGTCGATTGGGCAGAAGAGAAGTAGGTAATAGATCATGCTTATGCGTGTTGGTTTAACTAATGTGGTATACCAAGAAAGTTTTGTGCTAAGTGATCAAGTCTAAACCATTTTTAATTCATGGCATTTTTAGTTGATTTTTTTTCAAATTAAAGACTTGAAACAAATATATTAGCAGTAGTATTTATTGGTAAATATTGAAAAAAAAAAGGTTTATATGTGGAAAAAAGTAACAATCTTAAACATTTAACCTTTTAAATTATAAATAATTGTTTTTATATAAGTTTCAAAAGTTATTGTTAAAAATTTCTAAAATCAACAATATATTAGACGCACTAAAGTTTATTTGATTTAAATTTTTCTTAATAAAAGTGGGAATATAATTATACATAAACAAAATGCTAGTAAGTATTTTAATTGGATCAACTTTTTGCTCTATGATGTAGAATAAATTACATCTTTTTTTTGTTTTAAATAATTTTTATTAGTGTAATCTATATATAAGAACAAATACAAAGAAATATGAAAGAGATTAAAAATGGTCTCTCTTTTACAAATGAAATTTTTATATGATATTTGTTGTCAATTAAAATTAAAATATCAGAACCTTTTGTATTAGGTTGAAGAGAAGAAAAAAGTTATATATGCTACTTTTTATAAATGGAAAAAATATTTTAGCAGATTCATTCCTTTTTGTAGATTTATCAGAAGAGGTAGATAACCATCCTTCATTTGTAGATTTTAAAGAAATTAGATATTCATGTAATGTGGCTTCCTATATATTAAATACCATCTGATACTAGTTGTTCACTCAGTAAAAAGAATATATATTTCGAGTCAGAATAAAATGGTGGCAATTTTTTTTTGCTTTGGTAGAAAGCAATCTGCTTTCAGACTTGTGTTTTCTCACTTTTTTTATGACTGTTGCTGTGATTTCTCACTTTGCTTTTTTCTTAATGCTTTTTCATTCAGTAAAAAGAAAAGAAACTATGTTCACCTTTTTCCATTCAAGACAAAAAAAAGGAGGCTTGTGTTTTCCATATTAGTTTGAAATAGACAATAAATATGGCATAAGAAATGCAAAATATATGGTTTATGGTTCAATCCGATTTCATATAAAATAATTGTGTTTTAAGTATGACATTACTTAGGTACTACCTTAATAAAAAATAGATACTATCTTAATAAAATATAAGTCTTATTTGTAAATGCAAATCGCCCAATAATCGTAGAATCTTCGGGCAATACCTACAATTGTGGAATAGTACCTATATTTTATTAAGGTAGTATCTAGATACTACCATACCTAAAACATAATTGATTTTTATAAAACCACAATGAAACAAGTATTTTTCCTTTTTTATGTCATCTTTATAATTATTCTCAAATCAACAAGGTGACACAAGTTTCCCAAAAAAACCACATTTTCAAACTCTTATACGAGAAAAATCATACTTTATGATCCACTCAATCTTTTGTTTGACACGCAACTATGATGGACTGCACAGTTATGGGTTACAGTATAAAAGCTCTTGTATATTTCATGTTGATTCCCTGAAGAAACTAGTTGTTCACAACAATGGGTCTTCTGTTTTCTTACAACTTTCTCTTCTGTTTGTGTTTCTGCGCCTCAAAGCCCTTGTGCTTTCTCCCATTGCCTCGTCTCCATTCTCCACCGTCTTCTCCAAGCCACCAACAGGATTCTTTCCCTCATCTTCCATCAAATCTTGTTTCAATCATACAGATCTCACATTTATGAATTCTTAAGCCTCAGTTGTCATCACACCAGAAATGTGTCCATGTCTGACCACGGTTGTTTGTTGCGAAAGAAACTTGGCCTTGGGTGAGGTCAAGTGGTGTTATGACTATGAGGCGCCTCTTCAACAATACCATTTTGTTATCTGTAGACCTTGGCAGATCTTAGAAAGTTGGCGTGGTATGATGCTAATACTTCATGGGTAGAATCCGGAGCAACCCTTGGGGAGCTTTACCATCAAATCGCTAATAGGAGTAGTAAATTGGGGTTTCCGGCCGGAGTTTGCCCTACAGTTGGTGTTGGTGGCCAATTCAGCGGCGGTGGGCAAGGCCTAATGTCCTGAAAATACGGCCTGGCCGTGGATAATGTGTTGGATGCAATTATGGTGAATGCTGATGGTGCAGTTCTTGATAGAGAATCCATGAGGGAGGACCTATTTTGGGCCATTAGTGGTGGTGGGGGAACCAGCTTTGGAGTCATTCTCTCATGGAAGATCAAGTTAGTCCCAGTTCCTCCTATAGTGACTATATGTGATGTCCCTAAAACCCTAAGAGGGAAGGCATGCAAAACTAGTTCATATGTAACAACACTGAGTTTCATATGAGACATGGTTATGAGAGGTCATCATAAATGGCCAACAATATATGGAAAAGTCAAAGCCCTATTCAATCCTTTTATCTGGCACTATCTGTTTTTCATCCCACTGATGGATATCAGCCTCTTCAGGCTGGGTCTTGCTGCTGATACATATGAATCGAGCTACAGATGGAGACTTTATGAGAAAACAAGTAGTGAAGGGTTTTAATGAACAAATCTTGTAACCAAATTCTATTTCAAAGGTAAATCAGATTATGTGAATGAGCCTATTCCCGAAGGAGGGCTAGAGGAGATGTGGAAGGTGTTTCTAGAGGGGGAAGCCGGGGTACTAATTTGGGATCCATATGGTGGAAAGATGAGTGATATAACAGAGGATGAAACTCCATTTCCATATAGAGCAGGGGTACTGTATAATTGTTGGAATAAATGACATTTATTGTCATTTTACTCGCGAGTCCAAAGGCGAGGGGTCAGCGTGGCACCAAGCGTTGGTTTCTGAATGTTGAGGTCTCTATACAGCCTAACAAGGTGGACTATATTCAGAAAGAGAGGTTTTTGTTTGGGATTTATCAAGGCGTGGTGTTTGGGTGATAACACTGAGGCTGAGTTTGATTGCAGACATTGTCTAGCAGTGTTGAGTGCGCATGCCAGACCCCCGCTATCTGAAGCAGGCGGTAGTGCTCTCAGAACACCGGGAGGCGACGAATCTGTTTTTGGGGAGATGTCAGACTCATGGACTCGACATTTAGTAATAATAATTGGTTTCGGGTTTGTTCTTGTAATGGTCTTTCTATGAGTCTTTAACTCATCTACTGTGTCCCTTGTAGCGGATGTAATAAATACAAAGCAGTTGTTCTACAAAAAACGAGTTGGTTGGTGGGAGAAGAGTCTTGGAAAAAAATTTGGAAAGGAAAAATAAAAACTTTTGAAAAAATTTTTTTTTTGGTTAGTTTACGTCTAGTTTTGGAAGGAAAAACGACTTTTAGTCCATTTGGTTTCCTTTGATTCATTGGAAAAAAAAATATTTTAAGGAAAAAAAAAAACAAAAAAAAAAACCATATTGGCCTTGAGGTTTCCTTTTGGATACAAGGAGGATAACCACAGACAATAAAAACACCAAACAAACAACGCTTGGTTTGTTGGAAGTCCTTTATAAAATAAATAAAGTAAAGGAGAGATGGAACTCAAAACCTTGAGAGTTCAGAGCCAAACTCATCGATATTCATGCTGTTACTGATATTTCTTCACGAGGAGATATATGATAAGGAGAAAAGTCTTTTAAGGCTAAAACCTAATTCTCACTTTGTGAGTTTGTGCTAATTCCTTTATTGTTCTTGAATTTGAAACCTAAAGAACGGAAGTTACGTCCCCAAGGAGGCTGGTTGTTTGGCTTTCGGTTTTACCACCGGGTCTTACCTCACAGGTCTTTGTTGGTGTTAATTCAATTGACCTGCGGAATTGGTTTGGGAATGAAGTGATCAATTTCTATAATTTTGTTCTTAGAAATGGACATTGGATTTCGAACACCATGAATTACTGCATGCTCAGTGGCCCTGCGTGACCCTGACACCGGTGATGCCTACTACGGTGCCTATCTCTTGTCTCACACGGAAAAATGGAGAAATTCGGTGGACTAATTTCAAAGGTGCGGCGGTAAGATGTTGTTCTATTTAGTCACCTTGAATCTTGCGAGATTCTTGTGAAGCCAAAAGCTCAAAAGAGATGAGCGCGATATCGAGTCATCGGTGTTATTGGATGCTTAGAACATTGACTGCGTGGAGATTCGTCTGTGAATCTTCGCCGATTCTCTATACAATGTGTATACGAGATAAGAAAACAGCCCGAGCTATGGGATTCCACTGGGCCGGAAATATAAAGCGAGGATGTAGGGCCAAAAGTTAAATTTATGGGCGATTCCTCGATTATAAATGGTAGATTCAAGGCATGGTCAATCAAGTCAAGAACTTCCAGTAATTCTCCATGAGATTCATGCAGGGGTGTGTTGAGTAAAACTTTTCAAGTAGGCTAATATTGAGAAAGCGCCTCTGGCAGAAAGACTTCAAAAACTACCTCCAGACATAAGAGGAGATGAGCATGAAGATCTAGTTGACCGACTTAGCATCGAAGACGATAAGGATGCGAGGAAAATGGCACGCAATCCCAGTAAGACTAAGGCTAGCTTTGTGAACATGGTCGAGTTCTAAGTTCGAAAAGCGACAACAAGGAAAGGCACTGGTGGGACCAAGGGGAGTATTCAAGAAAGCGAGGTGCATCGGGAAATGCTTCCAGCGTAGACGAGTCGCAATCTTTGATTACGGACTTACGAAAGAGAAACAAACCCGAGAGCCAAACAGCGGTTGCTTTGACATCTCCAGGATGTGCGAAATTGATACCATTTGCGGTGTCTACGAGTGAACTTGGTGGGATCAAATCGAGAATTGTGGATTGACCTTTGGTGCTACCCGCCGTATGTTACGATAAGATGATGTTCTCCACCTTTGACAATTGAGGCTGGAGAAAAGGTGTTCATAGAACTACGCACGCCGGATATCGAAGGGCGAGAAGCGGTGAGTGTTTGAAGATGACACGCGGAAAAGTGACTCTGAAATGTGTTATATGTACCTGAAATCCGCAAGAACTTGGTGTCTTGTTCTTTGATGAATAGTCATGGATTTTGGTTGGTGTTTGAGTCAGATAAATTTGTTCTATGAAAGAGCGGAATGTATGTCGGAAAATGGTATATGAGTGGCGGTATGTTGGAAAGCAGTAATATTATCATTAAATCAGTGAATAAAAGCTAGTTCTTCTATATATTCTTGGTCATCTAATCTATGGCATGGTAGATTAGGACATGGTAATTATGATACATTGCGTAAATTAATCAGCAAATCATATACCAACTTTCCAATTGATCGGCAGTGTGAAACTTGTGTTGGCTGAAAACTACCCGAGTCGTCTTTTTAAAGTATTGAAAGGAACTGCTGAACCTCTTAGGCTTAATCCATAGTGATATAGTGATTTGAAGCTCGTACAAACAAGAGGTGGTAATAATGTTTTGTACCTTTGTGGATGATGGCACCGAATGTCTTATTATGTGTACTTACTTAAAAGTAAGGGTGAAAGCTGATAGAAATTTGTTCTCTACAAAAGCAAATTGAATGAACTCGATAGGAAAATTAAAGAGTATAGTGATCGAGAGTGGAAGTATGAATGCCATTTATTTGACCTTTGTGCTCTTGGGATTATACATGAAGAACCACGACACCTTCATTATACAATCTAATAAGGTAATTTGGCGGAAAAATCGCACTAAAAAATATTAGATATAATCTGATAAGTTACAATTACTATGACCAAAAACATGTGGGGAGAAGCCATTTGTCACTAGTACACATTCTCAAATAAGAATTCTGCCCTCAGAGAAGCATAAAGACTCATATGAGTTATGGAAAGAATGAAATATCCTGCAAATACTTGCGAGTGTAGGATCTTCACGGCTAAAGTGCGATTCCTCCACCCAGGTGAAATAGGACACAAATATTGGTGCATCTTCATTGGTTATGCACATAGATGATCTTTGCTTATCGATTTCTTGTTTAGCGAGTCTAATATGCCGGATATTCACGGAACCTGATGTGGAATTGAGGAATGCATCATTCTTTGAGATGTGTTTCCATCTGGATCGAGGAAAAGCCTAGTTCATCAAAACAAATTGTTGGAGACTATTCATGAAATAGTCGGGATAGAATGCGATGGAGAGAGTAGAGCAAAGCGGTAAAAGAGGCAGGGACGAGAGGAAAATCATTTGGTCAGTTTTCGCATACATGCTCGTAGGGAACCTCGGAGCCTATAAAGCTGATGAACTCTGTGGAGGGGTCTCCATGTGGAAAGAGCATTAAAAGTGAGGTGATTCCATCTTGCCATAACATACTTTTGGGAATTAGTAGATCTTCCAGCCCGGGTTGTAAACCTCTAGGTTTCAGTGGATTTTAAGAGGAAGCGGAAAGTAGATGGATCAATAAGCAAACCTGAGGCAAGACTTGTGAGGTCAAGGCTGTAGGCAGGCGGGAGTTTGGTTATTTTTGTACGTGTTCTCTGGCGAATAAACTCCATAAGGATGGTGCTGCAATTCTTTACTAAAGATCTTGGTATGAATGGATGTCGAAACGGCTTCTTAAATGGAAATTTGAATAGAAGAAATCTTATGGAGCAACTGAGGAGTTTTAACAAGACGAAAATCGCAGATTGGTGAAATCCTTGTATGGATTAAAGTAAGCAGAACAATGGCACATGAAATTTGACAACGTTATGTTGGCTCACATGGATTCAAATCAATGAATGTGACAAGTGTGTCTATGTCAAAGATGAACATGGCTATGTCATTACTCCATCATTGTCATTAGATGACATCGGTGTGTTAGTGATGATGAATGATTACATCTGCAAGAGCAATGTTGAATTCAGTTGACATGAAAGACATAGGACTTGCTGGTGTTATTTTGGGGCCAAAAATCAAAAGAACATCAGGATGGACTCGTGCTAAGTCAGGTCACGCTATGTTGACAATAATGTCTTACAAGTTTGATAAGGATAAATCAGTGCATAGCCAAACAGGTAGATATAACTCTACACTTTTCCAAGAATAAAAGGAGAGAGTGTTACTCAAATAGAATATACAAAGTGATGGGGAGTCTAATGTACTTGTGAGTTGTACAAGACCGGACCTGCCTATAGGTTAATAAGGCGGTAGGTACACGATCAATCACGGAGCTACGTGTAGGGAAAATGAGAGTATTAAAATACTACGATTCACTGTGACTATGGCTGCACTCACAGATATTATCCTCGTCGTATTTAAAGAATACAAGGATGCTAATTGGATATCTAATGTTAAAGACTCAAAATCCCATAGTGGTTATGTTTTTTAAGACCGGGAAAAATTTATCATGGAAATCCTCAAACAGACGGTTATTTCCGTATCCACAATGGAATCGAGTTTATAGCACTAGACATATGTGGGGAAGAGGCGCACGTATACGCCTAATTTCCTGCAGACATTCCAAGCATGAGCCAAAGTCGCTGCCTCCAATATGCATACATTTGGTGGATACTAATCATATTGGTAGAGCACAAAATAAGATGTATAATGGTGGTAGTCTGTGACATATCCGTCGAGAATCAATACCATTAAACAACAACTCAATCGGGCTATTCTATAGATTATGTAAAATCTAAGGAATATCATGATCCGCTAACCAAAGGGTTAAACAGAGTCGGGTTGAAAAGTCATCGGCGGAATGGGACTAAAGCCCGTAAAGAATAAGTCGATAGTGGATACCTAACCTAGTCGACTGAGATCCCAAGATCTAGGTTCAAAGGACAACCAAATCGTAAAGACTTTGATACAATCACCGGTGGGGATATTATCGTGTCCATTCCTATGATGAACAAAGGATTATAAGAAGGTTAAGCTTATGCTTTTAATGATCTCTACATTGGCGAAGAGTAACATGAGCTACTCTTAATTTACACAGATCACCTATGTAAGAGGAAGGGTCGCTTCGTAGGGAATTGAATAGGGCACTATTCATTAAACTCAGAACCAGGCACACGCCCATGGCCAAAATGGACATGCTAAAAGTGAGAATCGAAATATGTTAGAAGATTCCGTGTGGCGTCATCGCTCTGCCACCAATGACGTAATGGTTCAAGGACATCATGTCTACCAAGCTGAAGTTAGCAGAAACATATTTTACAAGGGAAGGTTCAAAGGAACACCTACCTCTCCTATGTGCAGTTTCTTCGATGAATCTATCACCCAGCCTTTAGATCTTTGGTCAGGAATGTCATTCATGGGGGAATTGTCGAATAAATGACATTCATTGTCATTTACTCCTTGAGGAGTTCAAAGGGCAGGGAGTCCAACGTTTGGCTTGCCAAACGTTGGTTTCATGAATGTTAAGGGTCTCACCTTTAGCCTATAAAGGTGAGACTTCCTTATTCAGAAAAGAGAGGTTTTTTTTTGGTTTTGAGTTTATCAAAGAGTGTGGTGTTTGGGTGATAGCCTTGGGACAGTTTCGCCCGCCGGCAAAGATCTGGCGTCGAGGTACCGCTTGTCCGGCGTCGCTGTATCCCGGGAAACGTATTATCGGGCGATTCTCCGAGCACCAGGAGACGGATTTAATCATGGTGTGAGATCGACGCTCACTTAATTCGACACATTTTCATATTAATCGTTTCCTGGTTCTTGTTCTGTAATGGTCTTTCGCAGCTTTTACTTTCTCTGTGAATCCTGTAACAGATGTGCAATAATAATCCAAAGACTATAATAAGTGGGGAGAAGAAGGAATTGAGGCAGAGAGGAAGCACTTGGAATGGACCAACAATATTTACAAGTACATGACTCCTTTTGTGTCGAAATCTCTGAGGAGGGCGTATCTAAATTATAAGGATATAGAGTTGGGAAAGAACAATGAAAATGGGAACACAACCTTTTTGGAGGCTAGTGTCTAGGGTGAGAGCTACTTCAAGAACAACTTCAAGCGGTTAGCACTAATCAAAGGGCGGGTTGATCCCACAATTTTTCGTGATGAGCAAAGCATTCCACCCTTGAGGTAGGAAGAGATACGGAAAAGAACTAATAAGAGTAAATGGTACACAATAAGTTCTTGTTGAAAAACTGTTCAAAGAACTAGTGCTTTTTTTTTCTTAAGGATGGATATCCATATTCAGGCCCAATGTACCTACACTGGACTAATTCCATAGAGCCTAAAGCCCCAATGGTGTTAAGGGGTGTAGTACTTAATATTTTTATTTTAAATTTCATCTTGAATGGATGCTAAATGCTATATTTCCCCCTTGAAATGCAGTTGATAACAGTGGCTGAGCCCAATATACCTTTGCCTTCCTATCTTTTGAACCGTTTTTCATTCAGGGAAAAGTGTGTTTTTCGAAAATAATTAGAACACCGGGATTCACGAAATGAAATCAGCTTAAATGCTGGTCATTAAAAAAATATTATATTTTTTTAATGGAAATGGCAATTTTATTTCTAAAATACCTTCCAATAATGTAATTCCTTAGTTATTGCCTTAATGAATCTTAGATACTATTTTATTAAATTTGAGGTATTACCATAGTGAACCTAAAGTTTTATCTTTAATGACAGATATTTTAGAAATAAATTTTTCATTTGCACTGAAATTTTTTTTTTTCATGAGCAACTGTTAAACTTATTTCCCTTCCTTCGATTCCGGTTATTTAATAATAGGAATATCAAAGCATACTTTTTTTCATCAATTTATGTTCAATTCATAAATTATATTTTAGAAATATTTGTTTAAAAACCTTAAAATTTGTAAATCCAAGGGCCCGTTTGTTTAAGGCTTTTGAAAACTTTTTTTTGTTCTAAAAAACAAAGAAAACACAGAGAACATATTTGGATCCCTGTTTTCTTTTTGGTTTTGAAAATCCCAAAGAACACATAAAACACTATATTAAGATAACAAGAACAATTCTTAAAGAACACTAAAATGATTTTTTATGTGTTTTCAAAAAGAACAATTTTCAAAAACATAAACCAAATAAGCTCTAAACCTTTCCATGTTTGTTCTTGAAAAATAACTCATTAAGGTGAAAATACCCTTTACTATCTAACGTATTTACATGTATCTTTTAAAAGAAAAAAAAAATCTTTTTACCAAAAAACAATGGAGAGCATTTTTATCACAATGAAGTAAAAAAGTTAATGGAATGTTAAATTTTTGAAATTAAAATTTTAAAAGGTCTTTAAATCAAATAACTTAATATATTTTATTAGTATCATGTGATGATAAACCATACACTATCATCTTCATGGCTACAATCACAAGCACCCTATGGATGGACTACATCTCACCTTCCCTCCTGCTCCTGTAACTATCCTATGTGTTAAGAATCGTGCAACAGTGGTGATAAGAATTACAGAAGAAAAACAAGAGGAATACACAGATTTTATGTGGTTCAGTAGTGTGCCAACATCCACGGGAATGACGACATGAACTTTTCACTATCACCAAATAGGTTTACATAGAAAGGTATTTATAATAACCCTGGATATAACCAAATTACAAAAATACCTTATAAATTCTTAAATATATCGCATCGTACGTGGGGCTTTGACCCTACGCTTCATCCCGCAAGCCAATGCTTCCTCGCAAACAATCGCCATATACTCTAACCTCCACGGTAGATAATGCAACTAGAGACTATACCATAGACTTCCAACAAATAGGTCCTCCGCTAAGAGTGAACATGTAACCTATGGTAGACCTCCTATCATCCAAATCCTTTGCATAATCTGCATCTACATATCCCATAACTGAAGGAACACTCTATTGTCTACTGAACATGATGCCATAGTCTGTAGTCCCTCTAAAGTATCTGAAGATGCATTTGACTACATCCCAATGCGATTCATCTTGGATTCGATGGAAACTTGCTAACCGCACTAACAGCCTATTCCAAATCTGGTCTTGTACAAACCATAGCATACACTAAGCACCCCATTGCACTTGCATATGGGACATTTGACATCTCATGTACATCATCATCTGTCTTTGGACACTATATAGTAGACAATCTGAAATGGTTCGCCAAAGGTGTACTTACTTGTTTTGCATTCTCCATGTTGAACATCTCCAACACCTTCCTAACATAACCACTCTGAGACAACCATAATCTCCCTAAAGCTCTTTCTCTACGAATCTCCATCCCAAGAATCTTCTTGGCCGCACCCAAATCCTTCATGTCTAATTCTCTACTTAATAAGATCTTGAATTTCTTCTCCTCATTCATACTCTTTGCAGTAATCAACATATCATCCACATAAAGCAATAGAAATATAGATGAACCACCATCATGACTCTTCACATAAACACAATAGTCATACTCACATATTTTGTAGCCAATTCCTGACTATATAGAGTTGAATCTCTCTTGCACTATCAAGTTCAGTGGACCGGCTCAACCCATATAGTGATTTCTTTAATTTACAAACCAAGTGTTCCTATCCATGTTGAGTGAACCCTTCTGGTTGTACCATGTAGACAGTCTCCTCTAACTCACCATGAAGGAAAGTTGTCTTTACATCCATTTGCTCTAACTCCATATCAAAATACACTACCAAACTCAACACTGTCCTGGTAGAGGTATGTCTTACCACAGGGGAAAAAATCTTATCATAGTCAACCCCATGTTTCTGTGAGTAACCCTTTGCTTGAACTTTTCACCCTCATTTTCTAAAACTGCTTCTTTCTTCTTATACACCCACTTGCACCCTATAGCCCTTTTCTCTTTAGGAAGTTCCACAAACTCCCACGCTGGTTCTCTACGTGAGACGTATATCTTCTCTCCATAAAGACCCATCCGATTACCTTTTTCTTGGCTATGTACTGCCTCCTGAAAGTTAGTAGGATCCCCACTACTAGTGATTAGTGCATAAGAAACCAAATCCCCAAAACCATGTAATTGCTAGCGGCTTGATAGTGCGCACTCTTCTCTCGTCAGGCTATACTATAGAGTCAGCCGACTATTCAGCTCTCCTCGGCAGATTCTCGAGTATCATCCATTATGTTATGAGTCTCTACCTCCACCAGTACCACATACTCATCATTATAATGATTTTTCAGAGCTTGCATCTCATCTTTCTAAGTATTCTACAACCTGGCTTTCTCATCAAAAATCACATCTCTATTGATCACCACCCTATTTGCCTTTGGATACCATAGCTTGAAGCCTTTTACCCCTTTCTGATATCCCAAAAAAATGCACTGTCTAAACTTAGCATTAAGCTTTGATCTCTCATCTCAGCAATGTGTTCATAGGCTGGACATCCGAACACTTTTAACCTCGAGTAGTCTACCTTATTACCTATCCATACCTCCTTTGCAACTTTCCCATCTAATGCTACCCTTGGTGAACTATTGGTCAAGTAGCATGACATACTCACTACCTTTGCCCATAACTTCTTTTCTAGCCCTTCATTCAATCTGATACACCGAGCTCTTTCAGCTATAGATCTATTCATCCTTTCTGCCACACCATTCTGTTGTGGTGTCTTCCAGACTATGATGTTCTTCTTAATCCCATGCTTCTTACACAACTTTTTAAATCTTGAGTCCATGTACTTTGTACCATTATCTGACTTAAGGCATTTGATGTTCCTCCCTGTTTGGTTTTCCACTTCAGTTTTCCACAACTTGAATTTGGAAAATGTATCTAACTTGTGCCGCATGAAGTACACCTAAACTTTTCGTGAGTAGTCATCAATAAAACTCACAAAATATACACTGCCTCACAACGATGTCGGGGCTCCTGCATTCAGCTCCCAAACATTTGTATGAACATAAGGAAACCCTTTGTCTTCAGGTGTAGTCAGTTTCAACTGCACCTTTTTTTTTTCCCAAAAACACAACATTTGCATAACTCAAGCTTGCATGTTTTGATACCCGTCAATAGTTTTCTCTTATGAAGCTCCATCATCCCACACTCACCCATATGCCTTAGTTGCATATACCACAAGTCTCCATCGTTTCAATCACCGTGCTCTACTACAAGGCGCCCACCTGGCAATTATGGTACCATCGATATTCCCCTACCAAATTTTCCGCCTTCCTTTCACTATCGACACCTTGCTCACATTCATTACTCCATTAGCATATTTGTAATTAAAACCATTACCGTCTAGAGTTCCCAATGAAATTAGTTTCTTCCTCAAGTCAGGAACATGTCTAACATCACACAATGTTCTAATGACACCATAAAACATCTTAACTCTGATATTCCCCATTCCAATAACCCCGCATAAAGCATCATTACCCATTAGAACAAAAGCAGAATTTATTAACCTGTAAGTGTCAAACCAATCTTTATTGTGTGTCATATGATAAGAACATACCGAATCCATAACCCAAGAATCCATCATATGATCTCGACAAGATGAAACTGAAAGCTCTCTAAGTCTCATTCTTCTCCTACATTCGTAGACTTTGATGAACCCTCTCTGTTTTGTGTTCCCTTTCTTCCATTCTAGACATTCTTGTTTTATGTGCCCTTTTTTCCGGCACTTGTAACACTGAATATCCTTCCTTCTCCTTGATTTGGATCGAGATTTGTTTCTACTCAACTCACTCCGAGACTTAGTTCTCCCACGCTTCTGATTACCCTTAGCCACATGTAGCTTCCGATGCGCTATCGGTATTTTCACTTTTAAGATATAATCAATTACCAATGCAAATACAAATACGTTTCCAATACCGTAGCTTTATTAGATACCATTCAAATCAAATTGCAATTTCTCATTTAAGACGCATTTCACATATTCAATGAAAAAATATACGTATATACTAATTCAACTTGAAGGGGGCCCATCATTTTGTTTTCAGTACACATTTTCCATTAAATATGGCATTACATGCCCATTTGGTCCATTTACCACCTTTAAACATTACAGCATTATAAGCCGTTTTTCAAACCAAAATCTTTACAAAACAATATCAGAGTTCACTTTTTCGAATTATAGTTTCAATACAAAAATAGTCAAATCAAATTTGTGAATGCATGTGATGGAGCTTTACTTTTCCTCCGTGTGGCTCTGACGATGACTCTGAATCTCAACTACTGTCGTGACCTATTCTCTCTGCATTCGCACAATGGTAAAACACGCTTAAGCATTTTCATGCTTAGTGGTTCTATAGTTCTCTCTTCCATTTCAGCTTAATACAAATCATGCAATTTTTCTAAATCATGCTTTTGAATCTTTTTGAATGATCAATTCAAATACAGTACATATATTTATTTCATATACATTCCTTTACAGTTTATAAATCATTCCAAATATGCATTTTCATATACAATGAATCATTCAAAAACCAATCACATGTATCAAAATTTTCATCATTAGCTCTACAAATTTAACCTATGTTTTTGGTGCACAGGATAACGAATCACTGGTACGGTCCCGCTGGGTTTCAGGCTGGTATAAAAAAAGTTTTATAACATAGTACGGTCCCGCTGGGCTGCTGACTGGTTATTAAAAATCATTTCGTGAACACTATCGATACTGTCCCACTAGGCTACAAATCGGAGTGACACATCATTACGTTCAACGCACACGCTCATTCACTCTTTATCGGGTATACCCATTCATCCTTAACTCGACCCAATCTGCTAACATTTATCAAGGGTATTCAAATCATTCATAGAAAAATACAATATAAGATATATACTTCTATATACAATTAATTTTATATTTTTCACACGCCATGCACATATGCACCATTTCACAATCAATTAAAGCAAATCAATATGCTTTTTCTTATAAATCATTTCAGCAATTCAAATCATGTTGAAATCATTCAAAACACTTTTGGAATTAGAGAGAAGTGGAGGAACAACCCAAAATGGAAACAAAGAGAGAGATCAACAACGAACCAAAAGCGTCACTTTGATTCCAATCCGAATCTCGATCACCCGAGCCTTCCTCCGTCACCCTATTCCAATACAATTAACAATCATACATAATGTATTCTAGAGTCTTCTATTTAGGTTTACTTTAATTCACTCCTTCCCAGATATTTTCCTTTCATTTTTCTCATTTCTCATCCTTAGACATTCTTACTATTCTATTAGCTAATGAGGGTCAAAGTCTGGTCTAATGACCGGATCGTCGAGGCAGTTTCTAACTGAACATTTTTCATATAACTCAGATACTTGTAATGTCCTTTCACCCACTTATTGATCCTCATTAGTCCAATGGATGATGGTTAGATTTAGCGGAAAAGATGAACCAAAACCTGACTTATGTGCACGCCCAGCGAAGCTTCACTACGCTAGCGAAGAGGTTTGCTCAGTAAAGTACGTTATGCCCAGGCGCACCAGAAAGTGCAAACCCCGGCTCGGGTCCATAGTGAAGAGCCTCCTCGCCAGCGAGCTTCCACGCCTAGGCGTGCACTCCTACGCCTTGGCGTAGGGGTGTTGAGCATATTCAGAAATTGACCATTTTTGGCCAAACCCAAACCAAACCTCAATACACCATGAAATCTTACCCAATACAACCCCAAAACGAACTACAACCTTTCAAAACACTTTTATACCACATTTGGGGTTTTATTAAACCCAAACACAAGTAGAAAGGGGGTTAGGGTTTGGTTTTTCTTACCTTAAACCTTGATTTTCCTTTCTTCTTCCTCCTTCTTGATCAACTTCCTGATTACATGGAGGGAAGAAATCACAAAACTCCTTCTCTTCTTCTCTTCAACCAAGCCCTAAATTTCTTCTCTCTCTTGCTAAATGTGAGAAAATGGCATTTATTAGACCAAACTTGGTCTTAAGCCTTAAGTTTCATAAGGCCTTTGTTTTAATCTTGCTATAACCTCATTCCCATCACCCATATGAGTAGAATCGTGACGAAACGAAGCAAAAAAGTCCAAAAATTAGCAAACTCCGCTATAGCATGTAGTAGTAGCTACTGTATTTCAAGCTTTTCAACTATAAGATGATCACATATGGCTCTCCTTATGCTATGGATGAGCTAAATACTTTATAAACTTTCCAAAGAGCCCCTGCTCACTTGGCTTCAGGTACTAAATGATAAAGTTATGGTTTTTAAAGAAGCGAAGAGAATAAAGGCTCAAATCGACCATCACACATCTCATATTTTGCACTCTCTAAGATTTCCAACGAGACCAATATTTCTCAATTTGGAGTTCGCATACAGCCCTATGGGCCTCTCGTGAAGTGAAAAACATAGAGGAGCAATGATGTCTTGATGTGCAAGCATGATGTCACGATGTGGTAGGAAGTCTACGTCAGCTCACGTCGCAACACATGGCACTCACTTCGCAACGCCGGTCAAGCCTAGGTGCAGAAATTATTTTTAGCCCAAAATTAAGGCGCAGAGCCTCAAACCTCTATAAACTTGGAAATCGATGCAGGGTTTCTTAGTAAGTGTAACACCCTAAGAATCAAGTCTTTTGAAAAGGAGAAACTTAAAGAAGAACATGCGAGAGAAGGGGGAATAGCTATGAAAGGGCTTTCACTTCTAAATTTGTTTATTCTTTTCCTTTCTCTATGTTTTTCTTTCTTTTGATGGTTGTAGTTCCTTTTCTAGAGATGTTTTAGTTTACTTTCATAGGGTTTAGATGAAACCAAGACTTGAATGTATGAATTCTCCTAACCTCTTTTGATTAATGCATTATTTCATATCTATGTTGAGTACTTCACTTTGTTCTTAGTGCTTGTGGTTATTTGGCCAATATTTGCATGAATTGTGGCCTATTGTGAGATATGAGAAGTGAATAACACGTTAGACCTAGATGGAATGCCATAATTCATCATTGACTAAAGATACTCAAGAGTTTTGTGTGGCAATTTATTTTTCTTGAGTGTATTGCATTCCTAAGGTTTTGGGGTAGAGTAGAGATACAAAATAACTAAATCCAAGGGATAGGTTTTGAGTTATCGAGAGATTCATACTGCATTAGTGACCGCCATTAACATAATGAAATGAATATTGATTAATTGAGTTAAGAGGTTCAAATAGATTGCTTATGAAATCTATGCCCTAGGGTTTTGAGTTTTGTTTTATCTTTTGTCTTGAGTCATTGTTGTTTAGGAATTTTCATGTTAATTAGTTAATTTAAGTCTTTTCCTGATTTTCAATCATCCAAATAGAGCCTAAGCTAAACTAGAATTTGTAATTAATAACCAATCCTCATGGAAACGATACTCTACTTTCATTATATTACTTGAACATGACGTGTGCACTTGTGCACATAGGCAATTTATATTTTCATACACGTTTCATGCCTATCAATTACAAAACAAGCATTAAGGGAGATCTTGCAAAATTTAAGTTATGTCAAGATCCGAAAATGTTTAGTTTCTCTAATGGACATGGCATGGTGATCAAGGTATGGTTGTCCCCAAGTCCTCACTCAACCTTTCCAAGTGGACCTTAGTGTTTATTTGACTAGCTTTCAAGCATAGGCATTAGATTGGATCTCCCCCCATCCAAACTCAACTTACCTTTTCAAAGCATATGGTGAACCAAGCAAGCTAGGGAACATAACTTTTTATTCAAAACTAAAACTAAAAGTAGGATGCAATGCTAAGGTATTATAGAAAAGTGTCCATGTGGCGGGGATCCATTGGCAACTCTCGATCAGTTGGTTAAGGGCACCGAGCATTAAGGTCCCCTCGAACTTCATCTGAACAACTTAACTAAAACTTCAAAGCACCTACTTGTGATATTAATCCATCTTCTATCCCATGTAGCGAGCAATGAGGTCAATGAGTCCCAACTAGTTGGCTTAGGGAATTAGGCTTGGAAAGGCCCCTCATACTTCATGCCTCGGATCGATCGGGATCAACTAACTTATTTTACATTCTTTTGTTATTTTTCGCTTTTTTTTTTTTTTTCTTTTTCTTCTTCTTTCTTTTTTTTTTTTTTTTTTGTGTGTGGGACCCACTTACCCCCCCCCCCACCCCCACACAAAAAAAAAAAAAAAAAAAAAAAAAAAAAAACCAAAGTTTACATTGTCCTCAATGTTCAAAAAAAAACAAAACAAAAGTTGAGGCAAGAATTACCTCAAATGAAGCTCTAACACTGATGTGGAAGTGGTGGAGAAGGAAAAAGTAGGACCAAGGATCAAGAATTCAAATTACAGCTCAGTCAAGCAAGATCTGGCACTTACTCGAGTGAGTGTAAGATTTGACAGTATGTGTGATTTTTGCCACTTTTCAAAAATTCTTGCCATACGATCTCAGGTCCTTTTTCCTGAGTATGTTAGACATGTGTAAAGTAACACAATATGTATATTTGCAATAAAAAGGGCTCAAGATGCTCAAGAATATTATTGCATACCAAAGAGTTATGAGAGAAGGAAATCTAGAAGTGCAAAAAAACTTAAGAATCTAAGAAACATATGAGGAGTATAGATGATCTTTCATTAATTTTTAATTTTTAATCCCATACGTGCTTTCAATTAGGCCCAAAGTAATTACAATTGAGATAGCCAAAAGCAAATACATAGGAAAAATTATAAAAAAAGTAGAGGCCTAGTCCCATGTATATGTCTCCTAAACCTACTCAAAGCCTTGTTTCCACTTTCCAAGTTTCACGACAATCAAAACATCGGTGGCTACACAACCTACACTATAGCCATAATTTAGTACACACTTTAGATTCATCAGTGATTGAAGCTTGCCTCTAGTTTGAAGAGGTTGCCAGAGGCGCATCCCCCCAACATCCAATGGTGTGGCGAGTGATGAACATACCAAATTTGAGCCGCAAAGGCCGCATGCAATCCCGTTGGCGAAGCGGAAATTGCCCACAAGTTCTATAGGTGGTGCTAGATCATGCAGAAGGTGAAGGCTAAGGTTTTTCTCGTGATGGGACGAAATCTAAGGGAGAAACAGTTTAGACCTCTCCCTCCCCTATGTATGAAAGGCTAGGATGGATCTAAAAGCGAAGGTGTGGGAGGAAAATCGGTTTTGGAATGAGGGAAATGGCAAGGGGGGATGCGGTTGGGTAGGGGCTTCCAATTAGAGGGGTTCCAACTTGGAAGAACTCTAAAAATGGGGCCTAAATATATAGAAAAATAGGTGACTATTTGCATTCCCGCTTCTCTCGCAGTCACTTTTCGAGTGTGATATGTTCTCGCACTCACTTTTTCGAGTGCAAGATTCCTCTCTTTTTATGCCCTAAGTTCATATTGTTGCAATTTTAAAATTTTATCATGTTATAGATGAAATTGACATTCCCAACAGATATACAATGAAAATTAAGACCTAGAAAAACATGGAATGCTGACCAATTTCAATGAATTGCCTTTGAAATTAGGAACCCCAATTCTATCCATTTCTGTTGAATCTCGTACTCACTTAGGTGAGTGCAAGATTTTCTCACACTCAAATTTTCAAGTGTGAGATTTGACTGATTTGATTCTTTTGCTCTTTTCTTTTCTTTCTTACTTGGGATATCTTTTATCTCGCTCTTGGCATTTGTTAGCATCCCTAAGGATCTCTAGTATGGACTGGAATTTTGCTTTTGGCTTGCTTGAGCTATCCTCCTCACCTTGCAAAACACACAAGATAAGAGAAAAATCAAACCCTTTTTATTGAATTGAAAGCATACAGGCTACTGAACAAAATTAAACAAATTCTAACAATATTGAAAAAGGAAAAGATTAGTGGACTAATTGGCTTTTTAAGCCAAGCCCACCCCTTCCCTTGTTGTTGGACTCAAGTGATAGGAGGGTTGAGAGGTTCTCCCTCCCTAAGTTCTATTGGTTGCTCATAGAATTCCTCAAGCTTACTGGTCATGGAGTCATCCACATGGTCTTGCACCATGGTGTCAATCTAGTAGGCATCTCCTGGATCATCCTCTTCTATGCAAGGGTTTGGCTTCTTCATTGTGTTGAAGATGCTGAGCAAAAGGGTCATGACCCCAAATGTGATGTGCACGCATCCATTCCTACAATTGATGAGAGCATTATCAGTAGCAAGGAATGGTCTGCCTAAAATAATTGGAACTTGGCTTGGCCCCTTTGTAATTGGTTCAATATCCAAGACAACAAAGTCAACTAGGAATTAAAAATTGTTGACTTGTACCAAGACATCTTCAACTATTCCCCTAAGGATTTTTACTAATCTATCAGCCAATGAGAAAGTGATGTTGATTGGTTTAAGCTATCCTAACCCAAGTAGTTGTAGAAGGAGTAGGGTTAGAGATTCACACTAGCACCCAAGTTTAGCACTGCTTGCTCAATGTGTGAACCTCCTATCTTGATTCAAATTGTAGGGCATCCTGGATCTCTATACTTCACCAGTGTCTTGTTTTCAATTATGGAACTCACTTGCTCGATGAGGAATGCTTTCTTCTTAATATTCAACCCCCTCTTTACTATGCACAAGTCTTTGAGAAACTTTGCATAAGGTGGAACCAATTTGATCATGTTTAGAAAAGGAATATTCACCTTAGCTTGCATTAGAATCTCAAAGATCTCGAGAGAGTGACTTGCCTTTTTTTACCATTAAAAGCATTAGGGAATGGAGGATGAGTGAAGTGTGTCATGCTTTGATGATGACTTTTTTAGGTTTCTTTTCTACTTCCTTGGAATCTTTTTCCTCCTTATCTTGCTCACTTATGCCATTGTCAAGGGGGTATAAATTCAATGCTTCGTCTATTTCGTGTGCTGAAATTATTCCCAAGCGTAGGAACTATTGTCGTCAAGCATTATAATACTGTGGGAGTCCACAAGTCATTTCCATAGGGAGTGGTTTCCTAGGTGATCCTTAGGGATTGGTTTCCAATGAATGTGCGATTAAAGTAAAATCTGGGGGGTTTGTGATTGATTGATTTATTAACCAATTGACTTAAACTATCAGAAACTAGAGCGTGAATGATAGGATCCTTAGGTTTCCGCCACCACCAACTAGGTAACACCCACCTCTCACTCATAATCTTCATCTAGAGCCATTGATGAATGGCCCTCTAATGGGGGATTTAACTTTAAAATCTTTTGTAAGACAAAGAATAATTGAACGATTTCAAACACTTGCTCGAAGATTTATCTGACTCCCTTAGTTTGCATTTGAGATCAAGCACAACGTGTACCAAGAATCTCTCGTTCACACGTTGTCAAGAAGATGCCAAACTAAGGTTTTAGAAGAATTTTCACAAGTGTTCAATATCGTGTGATTGGGGGTTGTTACCTTGAAGGGGGTGAGTTTCCACCGTTAGAACCCTATCATGGAGGTTTAGAACTCCATTAAAGTTGAGAATTGATTCATGATTGTTGGAACACTACTAGTAATTGAGAATTGAAAAATAACACTTCAATGGCAAGGTTGAGATATCAAAACGTTGTAGTTCTCAATAAACACCAAGTTATAAAACCAACTGAAAGATTACAAATGCTTCTAAACTCAAAATCAAAAGAAAACTAAGTACTCTACTCTATGAAAACCCTAGAAAAAATAAGAAAACACTCCAAAGGTTAGAGCCAAAACCTTAGAATCTGAACTCCTTTAATTCTGCCCTAAAGTGGGCTTAAATACAATCCTCATCAGTGATCTCGAAGTGGTGATCAAAAGATGAGCATGCCTTTGCACCAAGATTGATATTCCACTAAATCTGCGTAGATCGACAAAGCTGGTACGGCATCAAGCAAGGTGGTACCGCATTCAAAAGTGCACCTGCAATTCATTGCCTGGGTACCTGCATTCACTATATTTGGTACCGGTACCATTGCTCCACTACATGTGGGTATCGGTTCCAATAAGTGTGGTACCGTTACCACTGCCTCCACAACTGGTCCTCTTCACTTTAGAACTACCCGAGGCCTGACGCCATCAGAATCGATAACGATGATCTACGCTTGAAACTGAACTAAACAGTTTAAGTGAAAATGTGCAATGTGACATTGAAAACCTGCACACGCATAAAAATGGTAGAAAATGTCAAAAGCACCTATTCTACACAAAATGAAAGCAAAACATGAGCTGAAGGCTTAAAACCCTATATAAATGTCGCACATTATGTATCCAACAATACTAACCTACACTTACAATCCTCAAGAAGATTCGAAATCTGGTAATGCTTACCGACTATGAGGCTCAACAAAGTGCGCTCAGGAGCAGTCAAGCATTGCAAGATTCCCAAAAGAGAAACTATGAACATAGTGCTAGAACCTACAGAGTATACAACCACTTGGACTTATATGAGCACTAACAGTCTCACATGTAATGAATAAAATAGAAAACGGTTACGAAACAAAGATTCTCATATAAGGAACCACAGATCTGAAATAAGGCTGCAATGAAATCACCAAACTGGAATGAACTGCATTAGAACTGTAAACATTTCACCATAACCAAGCAAGCTAACATGCATAGAAGTCAATAAGGAACACCCTACGTAACTAAAATCAAAAGGTCTTTTAGGTCAGTTCCACTACGGGCTACAATAAATACAGTTTACGAACAAAATGGGTGTTGGCATGACATGGCCGAGGTCTCTACCCCAACACCACCCTATTCTAAACCCAAAATACCGCTACTCTTTTGTCCTCCTCCCTCTCCGGGCCGAGGAGAATGCATCTCTTCATCTACAATAAATATCCAAATTTCGCCAAAATCCCCCTTCCAAATTCTGTGGGGAGGAGGGTCATCTACAACAGCGGGCTCTCCTCGTAGGATGTGACTCTCAAGCCTGGAGAGCCTGTGATCCAATTGCTTATGCTTCCCCAGGATGCATTTAAACCATCCTTTGATTCTACGCTCCGTCCTCTTTAAGGGAGATGTACTCATCGGACCAAGAGCCGACGATGACGGCTCCCGTAAATACCCGAAGGGGGATGTGGCCGATCGAGGCCTCAGGAAGCCGGCCCTGGGCTTTTGATTCCTGTCTTGTTTGTGATGAGCCCTGTTCTCTAGGAAGAACTCTTCTTTTTCTACCGTAACCCTTATCCCAGCCAGGCCTTCCACCAAATTTGTAACTAAGATCGGGAAGGGGATGTGCCTGTTCTCAGGTGGGGACCTCAAAAAATCCCTCATTATACACCATATTACCAAAGCATAGTCAATAATTTTCCCATATATTACCTCATACAAAAACTGGATTTCTTCCTCGCTGTAATCTCTCCTTTCCTTCTACTCTATCATATTTGCGGAATGACCTTATTCATCAATGCATACTCAGTTTTAATTTCCTGATGAACTCCTTGCGGTACAAAACCACCCATGGGCACTGGTCAGTGCACGCTTTGCATTTTCTAAACAGACAAGATCAAACTCGTAATACCTCGGGAGCTGGTGCGCCCTTCACACTGCGGTGGCAAAGTGCAATCATAATGCAAAGGATCTAGCGATCGAGTCGTATTACCACCATTAGTCGCTTCTCCCCAAGATCAGGTCTGTCCCAAAGGGAACTTACATTCAAATTCTCTCTCAAGTTAGAATAAAATTCCCTGACAATGGACGATAAATAACCTTTAACTTCCTCCCCTAAAATTGCAAGTATTCGATCCGAATAACTACATCGAACGGGTGAGTAAATAGAAACGCTTCAATTTTCATTCCCTCGTCACAGCGGAACCCCCACCTTCAACTCGACGCGGGACCCACCTTCTCGATTGAATCCCTTGATGATTCAGCAAACATAACCTCAGTTTCTTCGTCTTCTCTCTCACTTTCTTCCTCACTCTCTGATGAGGAACCTTTCCGCTTTCCTTTTCCCTTTTTCACACTCTGCGAAGTATCGGCATTTCGTTTTTTTACGGCTCACTCCATAGAAGAGCTAGTGGCCTTTCCTTTCCCAAAGAGCCTTCGATTCAGCATTACATAGATATGGCCAAAATGGAAAATATTGCGAGAATAGTCCATACACACACAAAAGTTTCCCAACAACCTATCTCCAGCAGTATCAGGCTCACCCTTTCCAAATCATTCAAAACTTTCCTCCCCATACGCTCGTAGCGGATGCCCTAACCAACTAGGAGCATAGAACCGCAACCCAAAGCCACCCAACACAATCCATACTAAGACAATGAAAAATCATTCATATTGCTCTCAAGGAGACAAAGAGCACTTACCACCACGGGTCTAGCACTACCAGGCTCTACATGCGAAGAACTATGGATGTCCCAGGTCAGAGTGATGAAGACACTGATAAACTCGTTTAAACTAGGGTTTTGCTTCAAGTATAGGAGAAGTTAGGTTGTGGTTTCTTATATAGGAGTTTGGGAGTGGTGGAATATGAAAGGATTCAAAATTTGAGAAAAGGTTCTTCAAATAGCCCATTCATGCATGGCTGCATTTTACTAAAAGTGTATTGCCGTTTTTCTTGTCAGTACCTGCATCACAAGCGCGTACTAAGATTCACTATGCTATCGCACTTTTCTCGGGTTTGCACAGTACCCGCAGGCGGTATCGGTACCACTTTTTATCAGCTTTGTTTTTTCAGCCCTTTGGTACTAAGATTAATTTTTAGTGGTACCAAAGACCACTTTACAAAAATTTTTAATTCTCTACATTTTGATTTCATCAGATGCTCACTTTTTACACCTGGCTTCATACCCCTCCAAACTGACTTGTGTTTGCCGAATCGTACTACACTCCCACCCATGCTTATCTGAAATCACCCGTGGTCACATGGTCAGAATCAGTATCACTATAATCGAAAATTCTGGTACAGAGGTGCGTATGATTTAGTATGATTTAGAAGTTTAACAGAGAAAATATGGCCTAAAATCATCTTTCAACTACGTATGGATGTTCCTTAAAGAATAAGATGCATGTAGTTGACAAGGAATGCTAAAACAATGCACAAGCTGAAGCAATAGCAAGAAAAATGAGCTTAGGGCAGGAAATCAATGACTTGTGTAGTTTATGAACGAGAGTGATACCAATCAAGATTGACTCTGGAGAATAGAAAAGAATTTGGGTCAATATGGTCCCAAATATGAAAAAAAAAATTTTGTGCATGCTTGTTATTGTGTATGTGCAATGAAATGATATGGAGTGCATACATAAGGTCACGCGGCTTCATACATCACAGGTCAAGTACCATACTCAAAAGAGCCAAAAAATGAAAAAATTGCATGCACTTAATCCCCTAAGAACACTGAATTAAACCAAATAGCATGCACTTAAATGGCTCCAACTAGTGTATGCCCACCCCCACCATGGGAACAGTATCATTCCCACGTAATCGACGATACACCTACTGCATCATAAGAGAGGGTCAAAATACTTACGTGCCAGGTCGTGATCCTCCTCTATTAAAAACAAAAATACGTACTAAAATGAATGGAAGTAAAAAATGCAAGAAAGGGAAAACAAAACTATATACAAAAAGGGTAGGATAGAGATTACGCTTTAAAGGGAACAACCTGAGCGTATCTACCGCTCTCACTACTCCCGAGGTCGGTTCTCCAAAATGGCTTTAAGCACGCACCATCGACTTTAAAGATTTTCCCATTTTTCCAGATTCTCAATCTCCATCAGGCTATATGGGTGAACTACCTTGACAATGAAAGGTCCCAAATTCACCTGAACTGAGTTTACCTAGAAAGATGTGCAAGCGAGAGCTATACAACAGTACCTTTTGGTGAGGTTCAAAGGTCTTCCTTACAATGTTCTCCTTGCCATGGAATGTTTTGAGCTTCTCTTTTGTAGATTCGCGAGCCTCATAATATTCACACCCCAATTCACTGAGCTCCTGCCTCATCCGCAGCTAGCCTCTCGGCTTTACTCGGGCTTTAGCCAAATCAAAATTAAGAGTTTTAATGGCCCAATCGGCTTTGTGCTCCATTTCCACCAGGAGTGACATGCCTTACCCTAAACTAGCCTATAGGGAGACATACCAAGAATATCTTAGACACCCAGAGGGCCCAAAGCGCCGGCTTAGTCAAAGCGACCAATCGCTATGATTTCAAAGTAACCGCTTTTTCCAAAATGTTTGATCTCCTATTAGCTAATTCGGCCTTGACCATCGGGTCCGTGGTAGTAAGTCGTGGAAACTTTGTGGGTGACTCCATACTTTTTCAACAAATTTTCAAAGGGTCGATTACAAAAATGGAGCCCACCATCACTAATGATTGCATGAGGCATTCCAAAGCGAGAAAAAATATGTTCTTTCAAAAATTTCAAAACAACCTTATGGTCATTAGTTCTCGTTGGAATGGCCTCCACCCACTTAGAAACATAATAATAAACTCTAACAGTAAACGCATGTGTACCACATGAGGGGGGAAAAGGCCCCATGAAGTCTAAACCCCAGCAATCAATGATCTCAATAATTAAAATAGGAGTAAGTGTGTAACACCCCGAAATATACCGTAGTCGTTTTCAACGTGTTTAGGGTATTTTGTAGGCATAAATTGAATTTTTCGTAATTTAAATGCGAAATATGGAAATTGAGAAACCCGGAAATTGTACCAAGACATAAGGACAAAATTGTAATTTGTCAAAAAGGGACCTAAAAGCCATAAGTTGATAAGATTGGAGGCCAAAGTGGAAATAACATAAATGGTAGTGCAAATAATAGATTAAGGGAGGACTACAAAGCAAATAGAAGAAAGTTTAACTATAAAAATGGAGGGAGACAAAAATAATTCATTTTTTGGTCTCCAAACAAGAGAGCATACGGGTTGGGAGGAAGAGGAAGAAGAGGAAGAAGAAGAGGAAGTAGAAGAAGAGGAAGAAGAAGAAGAGGAAGAAGGAGGAGTCAAGCAAAGGTATGGATTCTAGTATGATTTTGTATAAACCCACTGGGTGGATTGCTGTGGTTTTTCTCGATATTAGTTTTGCTCCCTTTTCTAGGGTTTTGTTAGGAATACATCCTAACTCTAGATTTATGGGAAGTTGGGTTGAAAAACCCTAGTTGATATCAAATAGATATGGAATCCTTCATGGTTGTGTAAAGTTTGGTGAACTTTGGTATGAATCCTTGGATTCTTTGACTAAGATTTGGCTTAAGAAATTCTAAACCACCATTAAAGGTGTTTGTGGAGTTGTTGGGAGGGATTCCATGTTGGTTTTTTATGAAGGATGGAATACAAGAGAATTATGGAAGAAAGGTGAATGAAAAGGTCAATTCTCGCTATTTCTCAAGGTGACCGCGTACCGGTACCTAAGATTAAATAGGGTGGTACCTGGCACTAATTTATGAAGAGAGGCAAATGGTACCCAGATTCATCCAAGTGGTACCTGGTGACCACTCTCCAACCTGGGCTTGCACCTGTGACTAAACATAGTGGTCACGGCATTCACTGTCCCCGAAACCCCGGTTTTTGGTATTTTGCATAGTTAAGTTATAATTCGCGTACCGAGAGTATTAGAACTCACATAAATGATTAACAGGGGTTAAGATAAGAAATAAATTAAGTGAAAAATGTACCGTACCACACCGCCTCGGCGAAGCAAGTTCGATGTGGGCAAACTTCATGCCCTATAATAAGATGGTAAGTCATCACATATAATCAGAGAATGCTTAAGACCGTGCATTAAATGACACGGTATTTCACACGACGCGGCAGCATCGTTCGATCGCTGTTTGTAAGATTCTTCTAGTGCTACCAAGACTTTTGTTACACGGGCAGCACGTTCTAATTAGTGCTTCTAAGATCGCTTTGTGCTACTAAGACTTCAAGATCGGGTATAAAGATTCGTACTTATCGCGGATGCGTCTTAATTCATTTATTATTACCGGTCTAGGTATTCCCATAGTTATATGATAATAACCTGAATGATGAATAAGAGTAAACAAATGTGTATCGTTCTGATCTGTAATATCTACGGGTACTTCTGAATAAGAATAAGCTCAGAATCCTAAGCCTGAGATCCCTAATAAGCATGCATCAGATAAGTTCCTTATATGAATGCAGGAAAACTCTGATATCTGTTATTGTTATATGCTTACTATAAATGTGTATATACATAATAAATATGTTTCCCACTAAGCGTAAAGCTTCTAGCACGGGTTTTTAACCAGGTAGCATAGAAGAAAGGGACAATGATCTTCAAAGATTCTCATTGGCCAACACACTATAGGTTTATCAACGTAGGTTCATGACTCGATTTTCACATAAACAAAATGTGCTAGTTTTTGTATATGTAAACGGGACTCGACTATATATGTGATTAATCGTAAACACCACTACGGTGATAGTTTTATTTTGTATTTTTGTATATGATATGTTGATACAGTTATAAGACTTGGACATACCAACGTCTGATAAAGAAGGTAAAGAGTCCCATTCCAGTCTCTCGCGCCTCCGGGTGTGACAAAGAGGCATCATGTTCCTTTTTGTGACCCCTCCTAATTGTTGGCATCAAGCACAGGTTTTGCAAAAATCAAAGCAGTCTTTAAAAAGAGTGGGCCAATAAAAACCACTCTCGGGCAGGATTTTGTTCGCTGCTTTTCTCATGAGAAACGCTTCTCCACAAGCTTCATATATAGTGACGTGTAAAGCTGTGGACCCCAATTTGATCGCTACCGATACACACCTTCGCACCGTCAGATAGTACTAAAACAAATATGGTCATCAAAGTAGTATTTCTTTATGTCTACCGTACTTCTCTTTTGCTAAGAGGTCCATCGATGGAATTTGTCCCTGTCACTAGATAGTCTACTATGTCCACAAAACAATAATGAAAGTTTCGATTCCATGGGCAAATGGACAAGACCTAAAAGTTGTTCATCGTGAAAGTGCTCTTATGGTAGCCTTAAGAAGTTGTTCCTAAACTAACCGAGATAGGTGGTCGCCTACCAGCCTCAACTCCCTTCTTATCCTTAATTGATGCTAAATTCTCGATAGAGTAGATCCACTCTGGCCAACGAGGCTTAGTATCCCGCTTAGAGAGTGCATTTAACGCGCGGATCCGTGAAAATGGTCACACATGATACCCTACAATGTAAGACCTGAACTTTTCTAAGGCAAAGACCATGGCCAAGAACTCTTTTTTCGTAGTTATGGCAATAGTGATTCAGGCGACCTGCAGCCCTCACGCATAGTAGATCACAAATGCTTTTTTATCTTCCCTTTGCCCTAATACAACCCCTATGGCATAATCATTAGCGTCACACATGATCTCAAAAGGAAGGGGTCCCACTAGGGAGATCCGATGATAGAGAGACACCGACATAGTTTTCGCCTTTATCAAAAGGCCGCCTCACATGCCTGTGACCATTCAAAAGTGACATCCTTAGCAAGCAAATTGCACAAAGGACGGGCTATGGCACTAAAATCTTTTATGAATCTCCTATAAAATCCTGCATGACCTAAGAATGACCTTATATCCTTAACACACTTAGGATTGGGTAAGTTGGAGATCAACTCAACTTTTGCTTTATCCACCTCTATTCCTTCTCTCAACACTATGTGTCCTAAAGATTAACTCCTTGCGGTCACCATGAAGTGACACTCCTCCCAATTCAAAGACTAAATTCTTCTCCGACACCTCCGCATTTTCCTTAAATTCTCCAAACATCCCTCATATGAATCTCCAAACACAGAGAAATCGTCCATGAAAATCTCCAAAATATGTTCTATCATATCACTAAAGATCCCCATCAAGCACCGTTGGAAGGTTCCCGTGCATTATAATCCGGCGCATTTTCCTAAAAGGCAAATGTGTCGAAGGGCGTGTGTGAACGTGGTTTTCACTGGATTCTAAGGCCATCTCAATTTGATTGTATCCTAAGCACCCATCTAGAAAACAATAAAATTCATGTCTCTGGCTAACTCTCCAAATGATTCTGATCCATGTGCTGCAAGAGGGAAGATCTTCCTAGCGCCAACATCGAAGCCTATAGTCTATGCACACCCTCCAATCTATGGTGACATGAGTGGGAATTAGCTCATTGTGTTCATTTGCTACCACAGTGACCCCAGATTTCTTAGGAACTACTTAGGTTAGACTGACCTACTTGCTATATGCAATGGGGTAAATAACACCTACATCCAACAGTTTTAAAACCTCTTTCTTGACAACTTCTTTCATGACTGGGTTCAGTCATCGTTGTGGTTGTCTAGAGGGTTTGACATTCTCTTCCAACTGAATCATGTGCAATCATGGGCTAATTCTCAATGTCCGCACTGTCCATCCGATGGCAAGCTACGGGTTCCCGACAAGTTTATCTTCTCATCTAACTCTAAAGAGGAGGATATAACTACCTAGAACATTTCTTCTACCCCTAGGAATGCATACTTGAGATGTGATGTGGTAGAGGTTTCCAATTCAAAGCTAGTGGCTTCTCCGAGGGTAGTACTCTATCCTCACTCGGTGCAATTCTTCCTCAAAACTCCAGCCCTCAACCACTGCCCCACACCCCACCCGGTGCTCACGTGAAACGTAAACCCACCCCATGGTACTCACCACAACGTGGGCTACGACAAGACTTGAGAGGTCATCATATGAAACATGATCTACATAGTTTGACAATGTATTCTATCATATTCACCACGCACGCCCTCATCATCCCCTCTCATTCCCTTTGATAAATATCAACATATTCATATTTACCGCCATGTTGTACCAAAAAGATAACATCATTATCCTCCCCTACAAAGGTATGATGGCATTCTGGCACGGGGCCAAGAATGGCCTATCAAGAATCACTGGAACCGAAAGTCCCTTTGATTCATCACGGTGCTGAGGTCAAGAACAACAAAGTCCACAAAAGCAATAACTTGTCTACTGCGATCAATACATCCTTCACTATACCTCTAGGAATTTTCACACTACGATCAGCTAGCTAAAGGGTGATATTAGTCGGTTCTAACTCTCCTAACCCTAGCTCAACATACACCGAGTATGGCAACAAGTTAACACTCGCTCCCAAGTCCACTAGCGCATGTCCCAATTTTGAATTTCCCACCACTATGGAAATGTGGCGGCTTCGGGTCTCAGATTTCAAAGCTGTTCCTAATCAAGGAAGTGGACTGTTCAGTCATGAATGCTTCCTTGTTGACACCTAACTTTCTTTTCACAGTGCACAAGTCTTTCAAAAACTTGGCATATGGCGGAATTTGCTTAAAGGCATCCAACAAGGGAATGTTTACATTAACCTGTTTGAACAACTCGTAGATTTCAGAGTGATTGTTCAATTTCTTAGGAACTCTCAACCTATGAGGGTATGGAGCAGGAGGGACATGGGAAGCTTTATCTTTTTCTGGCTCAACATCAACAACATCTCTCCTAGGAACATGAGGCCCGTCAGACACCTCATCATCCCTTAATGATTCATTATGCACATCTTTTTTTGTTTCCTTAGGCTGAATGGTTTTGTCAATTGTTTTTCCACTTCGAAGAGTGGTGACAGCCTTGCAATGTTCAAAGGTGACATCACTTAGACCTGAGACTCCAACACTATTTCGACCTCGGGGGGGTTTCGATTGTTCTAGGGCAGTGGAGTTTCCCTTTTTCTTGTTGAAAATTTCCTATAAAAGAGGTCAACTTAGTAATTTGGGATCTCACATCATTCAAGGCAGTTCGAAATTCAACGTTGGTGGATTGTTGAGTCTGAACAAACTGTGTCACAATGTCCTCCAAACTTCTCTTATGTGGAGGTTAGTAGTCGCTGACTGATTCTCGAGTGTTGCGTGGGTGAAACCCCGGCACAGGTTCACAGGGAACTGAGGACCTTGATTTTGAACTCAGTTTGATTCAAAACCTTGGTTTTGTAAGTTTCGCCTCACACTGGGCAAATGGTGTCGGGGTCTCCTGCTCTTCCAAATCTAAAATTCGGTGCTACCCCAATCTCTAAACTATAAGTTTTGAGTATGGAGAATCAAGGGCTTCCTTTTGGTAATTAAGAGCATTAACTTATCTATCTAGATCGCCTTTACTTCGAGGAAGGTTAGGCAAAGTAATGGTCGAGTGGAGCGGGTCATCGCAAATGATGCATGGCTCCTCCACCTGCATCCCATGCGGGAACCGAAGATACCTTGGGTACAACCGTCACCTCATTCACTTTTTCAATTCGACAATTCTAACTTCCTAGTTAAGTCGGGCTATTTTCGCCATGTCATCATTCTCTTAAGTGATGTATTCCTCCCCGTAGTGTACCTATGCACTTTAGCAAGATTCGGGTGGAGGTGTTACTTCCAAGTTCGGCATTTTCCGCTATCAGATCAAAAATCAACCGCCTCCCCCGGCACTTTTTCTCATAGAATCCTCCCCACACACATCATTCGATGTACCGTCACATGTGGACAACTCGTGAAAATATGCAACAATTTGTCCAACATCCAAAACCATGGATGAGGAGAGCGTGAGGAGGTCCTTCATATCTTTCCCATACAATGAAGAAAAGTGTTCACCCGATTTTTCAGAAAAGTTTTAGATTGCTCGCATGAGTGCATTAGTACGTGCAGGAGGGAAGAATTTATTCAGAAATTCATTTCGCATGTCTTCCCAAGAAAAAATTGAATTAGGAGCAAGAGAGTGAAACCATAATTTTGCCTTTTCCTTCAAAGAGAATGGGAATAAAACCATAAAAATTATATGGAGGGGCGATCCTGTAGAAAGGAAATCACTGCAAACATCCTCAAAATCTCTCATGAATGAGTAGGGGTTCTCAGAATCGACCCCTTGATACATGTGGAGAAACGACCATTCGACTTCATAAGGAATTGGTTAAATTTCTTCAAGTAGCGAATACATGAGTTTCTCGTGGTTCTTAAGGCTGTGCACCCTCGAAGTGTTCTTTCCACATTAGGTAAAGCGCGTGGTGGAGCTCGAGACACTTTGGCCGAAAATTAACATTTCCCCCTCCTGCCGCCGGGATTGCCGATGGTGCAACACCATCTCCTTGTCATGGAGGTTCATGAGGTCTTTATGGTCACTAGGTAACCCTTGGGAATTTGGATTAAAGAGAGTTTGCTGGTTCCCGAGATGGTCCATTTAAGGTGTAGGGTTCTCTTGAAACAAATGTCGTACTATGGACTCTTAGAATGTCTTTGAGGTATAACTTTTACAAGTTGGTGTTGCTCGTCACGAGCCCAAACCGACATGCACCAATATTACCCCAACTAGATAGGTATCCACTTATATTATCTACAAAAAGAATTAAAAAGAAAAGGTAAAGAACGTACCGGATTTGCAATGCAATTGCAAATTACCACTAGCTCTCTCTCTAGATCAATCTTCAGATTGCTCGCACCCAAGCAACGCGCCAAAAATGCTTTGTCTATTTCGCAGCTTTTAAATTATTCCCAAGCCGTAGGGAACTTGAATGCTTGTCAAGAATTATAAATACTAGCCAGGAGTGCATTACGTCATTTCCACAGGGAGTGGTTTCCTAGGTGATCCTTAAGGATTGCTTTCCAATGAATGTGCGATTAAAGTAAAATACGGGGCTCAGGGATTGATTGGATTTACTAACCAATTGACTTAAACTATTGTAAACTAGAAGGGCGAATGATAGATCCTTAGGTTTCGCCACCACCAACTAGGTAACACTCCACCTCATTTACACCACTATCATGAATGGTCTTCAATGGGGATTTAACTTTTAAAAGCTTTTTGTAAGACAAAGAATAATGAACCATTTCAAACGCTTGCTTAGACGTATTTTTCGGACTCTTAGTTTACTCGGTGATCAAGCACAACTCGCATCTAAGAATCTCTCGTTCACACGTTGTCAAGAAGATGCCAAACTAAGGTTTTAGAAGAATTTTCACAAGTGTTCAATATCGTGATGTCCCATTGAAGCACAAAAGAGGGATTCGAGGGTCATACTCAAGGGGTGAGTCATTAAACGTTAGAACCCTATCATGGAGGTTTAGAACTCCATTAAAGCTGAGAATTGATTCATGATCACTGGAACACTACTAGTAATTGAGAATTGAAAAATAACACTTCAATGGCAAGGTTGAGATATCAAAAACGCAGAGTCTCTCAATAAACACCATGTTATAAAACCAACTGAAAGATTACAAATGCTTCTAAACCCAAAATCAGAAGAAAACTAAGTACTATACTCTATGAAAACCCTAGAAAAAATAAGAAAACACTCCAAAGTTTAGAGCCAAAACCCTAGAATCCGAACTCCTTTAATCCCGCCTCTAAACGGATCTCAATATAACCCATTAGTGATCTCGGCTGGGTGGGATCAAAAGACGAAAGTGTGCCCTGCACCAAGATTGATATCTACCAAATCCCGCAGAGATCGCACTGGCACCCCCAAGTATTCTCAGCTAGTGTGGTACCAGTACCAAAAGTGCATTGGTACTCTAACACTGGGGTACGGCACCACCATATATTCGCACTCCACCATTGCTCCATCGCATGTGGGTACCGGGTACTTCGCAGCGTGGTACCGCATTCATCGCCTCCACAGCTAGCCCTCTTCACTTTAGAACTACCTAGGGCCTCCCGATAGCAGCTATAATCGACAACGATGATCTACAGTTGTTCTCTGGAACCAAACCACTATGAAAATGTGCACGGGACATCAAAAACCTGCACACGCATAAAAACGGTAGAAAAGGTCAAAAGCACCTATTCTACACAAAATGAAAGCAAAACATGAGCTGAGAGGCTTAAAACCCTATATAAATGTCGCACATTATGTATCCAACATTCAACATGAGAAAGGTGATTGAAAATTTGATCTTGGAGTCAGCATATCACAAGGCGATAACTCACCCGTCCTTAATTGCAAAGTTATGTGAGTTAGAGGAGGTGCCTATTGGGGAAAACAAAGAGAAATGCCCACCTATGCAGTCACTACACTTCCCATAGAAGAAGACAATATGCCCGACAAGGCATAACATTTTGAGGAGAGCTACAGAAGGAGGAGAAGAAAGTGAAATAAGAAAATAAGATAACCAAGCTGAAAATGAAGAAGCCTCAGATAGTGAAGAATATAAAGTTGAGAGAGAGCCACTATAGGCTCAGATTGATTTGATGGTCGAGAGGATGAGTGGTATGGCCTCAACAATATACGAAGAGTTTATTGACTAACGAGAGGGCAACTATTGTCTGCATAGAGACAATGCCTGATTATTTGCACGGATGGACACACCAACTCACAAGAAGGAGATCCAAAGCCAAAGAGAGAAAGCCAACACGCAATATTTGGTGAGCATGATGGCTTACTACCATGGCACATCCTCTTCATGAGCGATGCCTCCAATGCCTCCAACGCCTCCTCTTCCAGTTGAGTTTCCGTCATGGCCACCACCATCACCATTCCAAGAGTCAAATAATGACCTGTCACCCACTTTCTGAGGGGAGTTTTCTATCTATCTCTCTTTTATATAGTGGACAGTATTTTTACTTTAAGTTTGGGGTATTGGGCATTTTTCCCTTTTTTGAACATGATTATACTCTCTTGCTTTTTTTTTCTAGATTTTACTATGGGAAATCTCCTTCTCCTCATATCTCTTCTCCTATGAAAAACTTGAAACTCAGTTTTGGTTTGTTTTTGTTTTTTTTTTTTTCAGAGTTAGCCTGCTTTGTTTCTGTTTTAGTTTATATGCTTCTATAAATCATAACAAGGCCACAATTTCATGCTTAGTATGCTATTCTTGTGGATATAATTCATGGATTCGATAATGTCATCACTTGTTGTGCTTCGAATGAATGGAGAATATTGAGCTACCATCTGGTTTCTATATTGTGATCTTGGTTGCATATGTTAAAAACCCATAAAAATTTGAAATTTTTTTAAATTTTCAAAAATCATAAACAGTTTTTTTTTTTTTTTTTTTTTAGTTGTTGTGGGGCAATAGTGTTGACAATGATGAAAATTGATTGAATTTTTCTATCATATGAAGAAAACTAGAGATAGTTTAGATTTAAAGAATAATACTTTGATTATTGATGTTGTGAACTTAGCCTTATGTCCTTATATTATAAAACACTAGTCACATTCCCCTTATTGGTCAACGTTGCTTGGTTTAGGGAAGAACTAGGTGATCATCATCTACTGTGATCTCCTAAGACTTTAGAACTTGTTCAATTACCATTTGAGGCGAAATCTTAGGCAAAACAATGATTAGGAGTAGGCCATCCTCTGACTAGTTCAACCTTTCTAGCTAACCCTTCTATGCATAGATCCATAATCACCCAATTTGAGCTTTAATAGCCATTTCCTTTCTAGAAGAGCCAAGAGTAAGTACCGTAACCATCTTTGCTATATTCCTTTAGTCCAATATCCTTATTTACCCTGAACATGCTTGCTTCAATGCAATATTATATGAGAGAATGTTGTATGAATTAGGAGTTTGGGTGAAGAAGTGTGCAAGAAATGAAACAAAAGGGAGGTTAGGTGAAGAGAAAGAAAGAAAAGTCAAGCATGAGTAAGTTTAGCCTTGAAGCCTTCCTACCTTTAGTGATTAAGTTTGTAGGGGTGTCTCAACACCCAATACCCCAAGACCAACTGGTCTATGAGTTACTGACCTAAAGCTTGTTTCACAAGGTAGGTAGAAAGCTTAAGAAGGTTGGACATTGCACTACTCTAGTTCTTGAATTCAATAAAGAAGAAAACACCTTGGTGTTCTAGTGAAGATGGTGAAAATGAAACAAGTTTGGAGGAAATGCTATGTGAGCAAAAAGATAAGTTTGGGCGAAGCTTCAGAGACTCAATGATGCAAGAAAACGAAATGAGAAAGGATGATAAAGCTTTTGATGAAAAAAGGAAATTTTGTATGTCTTGGGGTAAATATGAACTTAAATGACCTATTCAACTACCCTTTACCTAAGTCATACATTACAAGCCATATAAAGACCTATTTGATCCTATGAATTGTGAGTTGCCTACATTAGTGGTGAATGGTATGCCTAGCAAGCCTATGGAGTCTTATGTACTCATAAGTCATGGAAACATGGCTTGAGTAAGAGATCTCCATTCAACTCTAGTTCTCTTAATTCCATCTAAACTGCAATTGACCACATGAAGGTAGGAATTCATACACAACCACTTAAAGGACTTTGGCTTAAGTTGTGTAACTTATAATCAATCTTTATATAGTAAGTTCCTATCTCGAACTTTTCTTTGTGTGGTTGGATAGTTCAAACCCTAAGGAAAATAAGCACGAATTGTTATAACATCAAGCTCAACAAGTTCAGAAAATTTTGGTTTTGTTCATTTTGTTTCAACATGAAGAATGTGTGAGATTTCTTGCTCGAGTGACGCGTAAGGGTAAGTTTGGGGGTATTTGTTAGATGTGAATTACACCTTGTTCTAAGCATGCATTTTATACATTTATTGAGTTCTTCATGCTAAATTCACACCTCTATATATCTAAATTGTAGGTTAAATCCTCTCCTTACATTGGTTTTGCAGAAAAGAAAAAAAACTCAAGCAAAGGAAGAAAGGAATATAAGAAATGAGGAAGAAGTTTTGTCAAAGTGCTCATGTCACGACATGAGAGGTACTCGATATTGAAGGCCACACTCTGCCATGTCGCGACATGACCCCACCTCATGTCGCGACATCAAGCCAAGAGAATATCAAAGATGAAGGCTACACTCTGCCATGTCGAGACATGAGCTCTAACCATGTCGTGACATCAAATTCCCCGAAGACCAGAATTGAAGCACACATTTTGTCATGTCGGGACATGGAAGATCTTCATGTCGTGACATGAGAAGCAATCTTGAAGCACACATTCTATCATGTCGCGACATGAGAAGAGCATCATAAGCAAACATTTTGTCATGTTACGACATGAAAGGTATTTTCACAACATGCATTCTATCATGTCGCGACATAAGAGATCTTCATGTCACGACATGGCGACAACAAACTACTTTTTTGTGACCGCTTTTCATGTAGCGACTCTCGAGCCCGCCCGACCCGATTGCCATCCGAACCGAAACCCCGGACGCCCCCAGGCGAATTTCTTTTTATTCACATTTATTTCGTTTTCTTTTCAAAAGTGTCGCACCCGACCGCACTGACCCGAAGGGCGATCCGAACCGAGTCTCTACATCCCTCGGGACAAAGGCTTAATTATCTTATCAAAAATATTTTCTTTATGTTATTTCTCTCTTAGGTTTTCGATCTAAGGCAGTAAGCATTTTCAAATGGTAGGCCCACAAACATTTACATTTCATAAATGTACTGTATGAAGGCATTCTATGCCCTTTCAAAATGATATACAAAACAAAACATTAATTCGCAGTTCAACTAATTTGTTCACAAAATATCCCATGTTCAAAAAGGAAATGATATGCATATGGCGGGGTATATACTTATATGCCGCGACTTGCTCTATGACTCTACGCTTCACGATCTTATCTTTCTTCCTGTCTACTCGAAACCTGCGCATAGATAAAAACTATAAGCTAAGCATTTTCATGCTTAGTGGTTCTATACAGTTCTATTTCAATATTCAATTTAACTTGGCATGCATTTATCATTAAACCATGCCTATTATATTAACATATACTCATGCTATTCACTTTCGCATGCTTTCATTTTACAATTCATTTATTATATCACAACATGCATTTTCAATGCAACAATTCAATTTACGAGATTTAAGCATATACATAAAAATCCCATTTACACTCTTCAATTTTGGTTATTTCACTTTGACTATTCAATTCACATTTCTGACGGATTCCGTTTGATCAATCCCGCCCTTATTATCATTCGGTAATGTGCTTACACATTTAACAATTCGGTCTCCCATCATGACGGATGTCGTTTGGTGCACCCAGACATGTGGTCACTTAAATGTCATACGCCATCATGACGGATTCCGATTGGTGCATCCCGCCAAGTAAGACATTGGAAAATTTCGGGGTGCCTTCGTGAAGGATGCCGATTGGTGCATCCCGTCAGGAGGTTCATTCGATATATCATTCAATTCAAGATGTCAAGAATTGACCGATTCGCTTACAATTCGATGATCATCCACATTCATTCGGGGTTTTCTTCAAATATCACATTTCAATTCCATATTCACTTTCGTATTATCTTTTCAAAGATATACTCAATCTATGTACTTATTTCATATACTCATTCACGTACTCATTTCATATACTCATTCATGTACTCATTTCATAGTTACTTGGTAAACTACCAAAATACTTGAAATAAGAATAGAGTCAGAGAACAAACCAATTATCGATTCCTTTTCTCTTTCGATACCAGTCCTAGGCCAGGTTGTTGTCTTCACCCGCACCTAGTCAAATACAAATTCTTCGCTCTTAGTGGTTAAACAAATAATCATACTCCAAACGACCGCCGCCCCAGCTACAGGTACTCCGGTGATAAGTTTTTCACTTAGTCTCATTCTTATTTGAACCCCCATTAATCGCCTCTTAGGGGTTCCTAAACACCTGTATGAATACGACTTAATCTGCAAAATATGCAAAAACAAAAATATGAAGTAGTGGTACACGTGATTACTTTGACTGGTACCGTACTGGCCATTCATCGCTGGTACGATAGCCATGGAGGCGGTACTCCTGCATTCACTTGCCCATCAGACATGGTATCAAAGATGATGAGTCGCGTCGCTCTGTTTTTATTTTAAATGCTGGATTTTGGCATTTTCACTCATTTTCCTTCCACAAACCTTCTCCAATTCGTCCCATATCAAAAATCCACCATGGAATCCACCCAAAACAACTCCAAATGTGGTTTAGAATCAATAAAAATCCTTTTCCTCAAGTTAGGACTTTTCACCAAAATCCAAATCAAAAGAATTAGTTGTGGTTTTGATTTTTCTTACCTTAGCCCCTTCAAATCTTCCCTTCCATGTTGCTTGGCCTCTTAGAAGCAAAAAGTGGGAAAGGATCACACCAAAGCTTGATCTCTTGCAAACCCTAGCTTTCTTCTCCCCTTTCTCCTCTCCCTTCTTCTAAAAACTTGATTTGCTCTTATGAGCATCCAGCACTGCCTCGGGTCCTTTAAATCCCTTAAGTGTAAGGCCACAAGCCTGCCTACACACCCATTTCTCATTTTTCATTTTCTCCCTTTTTGGTCTTTAATTCTTTATTTCCATAAGGCCTTGTTTGGCCTTTAACTCATTTTTTTCATTTAAGTCTACTATTATTACACTTTGGCCATTCATTTATCATAAATTCACTTAGACATTTATTCTTTATAACAATTGACCCTTAGGTCCTCATTTTACAAATTTCCACATCTGCCCTTTTTCACTTAGGTTATTTCCAGGTTCAATCACTTTCTCAATTTAGCATTTAATATTCAATCATATGCTCACACTTTCAATTTACATTTCACAATTTATCAATTTATCAAATTTCCCGAAAAAACCTAAGTTTGGCTCAATTCATACCCGGAATATATATAATAAAATTATTATAAAAATTCTAGGGTATTTTTGGGGCGTTACATTTCGACCCACTTTTTAGCCATTTCCCGTGAGTATATAAAGAATAAGTTGTAATGAATCAAGTGAGGCAATCATTAGGGTTGAGAGACAAGAACTTTGAGAGACTTCTCCCTTTCTTGAGGTTTTTGGGTGTTCCTTGGAGTTCTTAGCTCAAGTCCTAGATTGCTAGAGATTTTGTGTTGATCTTTCGAAGTTTTGGATCCAACTTGAAGAATCTATTCTCTATAGGATATTTGCAGTTGGGGATTGGTTGGAGAGCATCTTAGATCACACTGTTTTGTATCTCTAACCTTATCTCTTCCTCGTCCCTTTCTTTATTTTTCTTTGTAATCAAGATTTTGGATGATATGATAGCCATAATGAGGAACTAAATCATCTTCTAAGGTTGGTTGTAGACATTGATGCCTAGTTTCTATATTTTATAGAATGATTTTTTGAAATTTTGCTTGTGTTGATGTTTGTTGATGCAGTTTTATGATTACTACAGTTTTATCTAATTGGAATGTGGATAGAACTTGTGTTGGAGACCTAGAGTAGTAAAGATTGACCTAGGGCTTCTAGAGTGACAACTAAAAATAGACCCAAGGCTTTGTCCGAGTCTTCAAACCACATTCTAATTGGTAAAATTAACTTAACCTAGTCAAAAAAGTTTAGGAAATTAGCAATGGCTAAGATTTCAAATGGATTTTTATTAGGAAAAGCATCACTTAGCATCGCGGCTAGGATTTTGTGCGACCTAGCGCTTATCAAATCTAGCACAACTCAGCTTTTTCCTATTACAACGACCTAGGGGTGACCAATAAGCTACCTAAGGGCAGTTCGCGTTAGAAAAAGTATTGCACTCAGCCACCTAGAAGAACCTAGTGATGAATAGGTGTTTGAGTTTGAGAAATTGAGGTGATTCATGAGAGTGATAACCTCATAATAATCTCCCTTGAGCAAACATAAGCAAATATTCACATTATTAGCCCTTAAGGAATATGAATCTTGTGCATTAATCGAAACAACCAACCCTAGTACTTCTACCTTGAGTTTTATTCTTCAAAATGCTTCCTTTCTTTGGGAAATCTTCATATGACCCCATCTCTCTTGCTTAGTTTAATTTTAGTATAGTTTGATTTCACTCTCACCAAAAATTGATAGCTCAAATAGTTAAAAAAATAAAGTAACCGGGGTATTTAGTCCCGCCTACATTTAACTTCCTAGTGGGATCGATTTTCAAGACTTATTCTCCACTTACTACTTGCAAGGCCCATGCACTTGCGGTATTTTTAGGCAGCACAAATTTTTATATATACGCACCTTGCCTAACAACTGCATGTGCCAGTCTTTTCGCATCATCATGAGCTTCTACTGCTCATATAAAAACTCCATAGCAGCTCTTTGTTTGACAGTATCTTCTTGCCTTTCTTCCATAAGTATGCCTAGGAGTTTATGACAATCGGATCAATGGGTTGCATAGCTTACTTGTCCTCTTCTTTACCTTCATATTCTTCTTCTTGCTCATCTCCCGCTTCATTTTCTCTTTCATCACTCTCAATAACAAGACGCGACCTCGGGAGGAGCCTTTTCACTTTTTAAGCGAAGGGAGGCAAATATACTTAGCATCTCCTTCGCATTCTAAGAACTCGCACTCAACCATCTCTTCGCTGCCACGGTCATGGTGGAGGGGTGAATCAGACCTCTAGTACATTTCTCATTTGCTGCCTCAATAATGGAACTCCCTATTACATGCCCCACATCAAACTTCATTCCCTTAGCAATTGCAATGTTCAGTATAACCCCTCTCACCACAAAAGAAACATGCGCATTCTGGCCACTCTCAAGATATAGCTAATGCCATGCCTTGGAAGATGGTGAGAGGCTAGTTCTAAGGAAATTGAGAACTTTATTTTTTGAATTAGTTTTCAACTAGACTAAGTTGTCTGTCAACACTTCCAACATTTCATCATAGTTTGGTGAGTTCCACAAGTTTTGTTAAGCTTTGTTGTCGTCATATAGAAGCTCAAATGCACTGTTGATTATGGCACCATCAAATGGGACCCAAACTTCTCTCACAAAGACCTTAGTACAATCCTTAATAGGAAGAATGGTGTGAATTTCTCGTAATAAATGAGCCACGCCCTATGGTGGGTGTTCATAAAGTTTGGTCCATTTCATCTACTAGATGATGAGGCTAAAGTGTGCATTTGGTTTGCAAAATCCTCGTTCAATCACAAATGCTCTTGTGATCATAGAATCATGAAACATATTTTCTGCCTCTCGGTTGAAGAAATTGAAATGGTCCTCGGCCCTAGGAGTTACCTTTTGCTTTAGGGCGATTTTCCTCTTCTTTGGAGCCATTTTCTTAACTCGGAAATTTCTTCAAACACGTGGTGTGCACACAAAATTTCTCTACTAAAATGGTTTTTCACACCTTCAAAGATATCCTCAATACACAACAACACTCACCCAACCCCACAATTGTTCAACTAGTGTTCAACAGCCGAAGATCAAAGCCTCTTCTTTGAGTTGGAAAACAAAATTCACTAATGGTGGAAAGTTAGGTTTGTGAAGAAATGGTGGTGGAGGAGGGACATGGGACAATGGAAGGGTCGAAGGCTTAGGTGAGATTTGATGGAGATGGGTTGTGTGCAAAAATGATAGAGGGAAGAGCTTTGATGGCCTCTCAATTGGTACATTTTAGTGTGGGGAGGAGAGAAAGAAGTGAAGCATTTTTGGTTTCTTTTAAAGCAAAATAAGGTAGAAGTGCCTTTAAAAGGGAAAAATTGAACTAGATTCTATGACATGAGATTCCAATGCCAGGGCATACCAGTAGAAAAATAAGCATTAATGTAGTTTGATGTCGCGGCATCAGATTCCAATGTCGCGACATGTTAGTGGAAAATAGGTGTGAGAAAACCGATGTCACAAAGATCGTGTGTAATGCTGCGACATACCAACAGTCTCTTTGAATTAAAGTTTGGTCGATGCCTCGCATCGCAGGCACAATGCGATACTTGTAGTCTCTAAATTCCTCGCACTACTTACCTTCAACCTCACAAACTCCACTAGATCCATTCCTGACCAACACAATTCATTATGTTCCTCCTTAAATCCTTCTCATACTCAGCACCCTCGATTAAAGCGTTCAAAGATTTCCGAAATTACTCAATTTTCTTTAAGCTCCGTAAATCAATCCAAAACCCGATTCTTCCATAAGCACACAACTTTTTCTCATTCACTCCAATTTTCCTGCAGAGACTTTCAACTCTCGAACTGTAGAATTAACACACTACAAACAAAAAAACACATCAAACACAACTGGGATCCCCAACTCTAAAAAATATGACACAAATAATAAATTATTTAAAAGAAAATAAACATAAAAGAAATGAAAAAGTGATTCTCACAAACTTGGGTTGCCTCCCAAGAAGCGCTTTGTTTAACGTCATTAGCTCGATTTCCTCAACATTCGATGTTTCACACACTTGGGCAATGATGAAACAACTAGTCAAACTTCCAATAGATTTCTCATGGTGATTTCTTTGCACTTATCTACTTCTCCACCAAATCTACTTCTCCACCAAAATACAGCTTCAATCTTTTTCCATTGACCATGAAATTTTCCTTATTTGAATGTGACAATTCCACACTTCCATAAGGGAACACTTGAGTAATAAAAAAAGGTCTAGACCATCTTGATTTAAGTTTTCCCGGACACTTGAGTACTTGTTGCCCTGGTTGAAACTCTTTTTTCATTATGTGCTTGTCATGTCATGCCTTAGTTATTTCATTGTATATCTTGGAATTCTCGTAGGCCTCATACCGAAATTCATTAAGTTCATTGACTTGTAACATCCTTTTCTCTCCGACCACTTGGAAGTCCATATTCAACTTCCTTGTTACCCAATAAGCTCTACGGTCAAGCTCCATTGGGAGATGACATGCTTTCCCAAAGACTAACCTATGGGGAGAGGCCCTTATCGGAGTCTTGAAAGTTGTCCGGTATGCCCAAAGTGCATTATCTATCTTTGTTAACCAATCCTTCTGGGATACATTCACAGTTTTCTGTAAGATCTTTTCAATTTCCCAGTTGGAAATTTTAGCTTGGCGATTACATTGTGGATGATAGGCAAGATCTAGGCAGTGTCTTACTCCATACTTGGACAAGTGATTCAACAACCCTTGCATAAAGTTTCATCACCACATCGGGCCAAAAGAGTTCCAAACCCCCGAGAAGCACGTGCTTGAGAAGAAAGTTAAGCACCACTTCGCATCGGCAAATGTGTGGATGGGCTTTAACCCACTTAGCCACGTAGTCCACTGCTAATAGTATGTATTTGTTGCCACAAGAGAAAGGAAATGGGCCTATGAAATCAATACCCTAAAAATCAAATAGTTCTACTTCTAAGATTGAATTCAAGGGCATTTCATTCTTACTTGAAATATTTCCTGTTCTTTGGCATCTATCATAAGTTTTAAAAATGAGTGAGCATCCTTGAATAAGGTATGCCAATAAAATCCTAATTGCAACACCTTTGCAATTGTCCTTTGTCCACTAAAGTGTCCACCACATTCCAAAGAATGACAATGGAGAAGGATGGCTCTCATTTCATTTTCTGAGATACATCTTCTGATCATCTTATCAACACAATGCCTATAGAGAATTGGATCCTCCAAGAAATAATGCCTCAATTCTATAAAGAACCTTTTCTTTTGTTGAGAAGTTAAGTCTGAAGGGATGATTCTGGCAGCTAGGTAGTTCACGATGTCTGCAAACCATGGAGTCTAATCAACATGGGAAAAAGCTATCAATTGCTCATTTGAGAAGCTATCATTGATGTGAACTTGTGAGGCTTCGTTATCTTCCAATTCTAGCCTCGAAAGGTGGTCGGCCACCAAATTTTCTGATCCTTTCTTGTCTTTTATCTGCACATAAAATTCTTTTCAAAAGAAGGACCCATCTTATAAGGTGAGGCTTGGCATCCTTCTTTGTCATTAGATATTTTATGGCCAAGTGATCCATGAAGACAATGACCTTGTTACCAATCACATAAGACCGAAACTTGTCAAAAGAAAAGACTATTGCTAGCAACTCTTTTTCGATGGTGGCATAATTCAGTTGTGCTTCATTTAGAGTTTTTCTATCATAGTATATGGCATGAAACACCTTGTTCTTCCATTAACCCAAAACAGCTCCAACCACATAACCACTTGCATCACACATTAGCTCAAATGGAAGTTCCCAATTCGGAGCTGTAACAATACGTATGGAGGTGAGCTTATCTTTGAGCGTGGTAAAGGTGGTCATGCATTTTTCATCAAAGGAAAATAGGACTCCATGCATCAATAGGCTCGAAAGAGGTTTTGATATTATTGAAAAGTCTTTAATGAACCTCTTATAAAAACCTGCATGGCCTAGGAAACTTCTTATTTCTTTCACTAAAGTAGGAGGTGGCAATTTCTCAATTGTCTCAATTTTCGCCTTGTCCACTTCAATCCCATTTACGGATACTCTATGTCCCAATACAATGTCTTCCTTTACCATGAAGTGGCATTTCTCCCAATTAATCAAGATCAACTCTAGATTTCCAAGGCAATCATCAAATGAAGCCCCTACCACTGAAAAGTCATCCATAAAAATTTCAATTGACCTCTCTACCATGTCTGAGAATATTGCCATCACGCATCGCTGAAATGTGCCCGGAGCATTGCACTACCCAAATGGCATCCTCCTGAATGCAAAAGCCTCGTATGGGCATGTAAATGTGGTCTTCTCTTGGTCTTTAAGAATGATAGAAATTTGGTTGTAAGAAGAATATCAGTCTAGGAAACAATAGAACTCATAACCTACTAAGCTACCCAACATCTGATCATTATGGCAAAGGAAAGTGATATTTCCTAGTGGCTTTGTTCAGCTTCCTATAGTCAACACAGATTCTCCAGCCACTTATTGTTCTTGTTGGGATTAACTCATTGTTCTCATTTTTAATCACTATCATCCCACGTTTCTTTGGCACCACTTGGATCGAGCTCACCCATGGACTGTCAAAAATGGGATAAATCACTCCCATATCAAGCCATTTAAGACTCCTTTGCATACCACTTCCTTCATAGTTGGATTAAGCCGTCTTTGGGCTTCAATTGTGGGTTTTCTGTGATCCTCTAAAAGTATTCGATGCTTGCACATTAATGGCCTAATCCCCTTTATATCAGCTAAAGACCATCCAATTTCTTCTTTATGCTCTCTAAGCACTCTCAACAATTTCTCTTAGAGAGATAAAACAAGATAATGATCGGTAAAGTTGAAGATTCACCAAGGTAAGCATACCTAAGGTGAGAGGGAAGCAGTTTCTCTTCAAGAACCGAGGGCCTCTCAATTGAAGGGATGGGGAGGGAAAGACTGGATCCTAAGCTCTCAATGTTTTTTCGTTTGTTTTTCCCAAAAGAGTCCATCCACAACACATATTCCCTTGCTTTGTCATCAACAATTTTGGGAGAATCTTCATAGATAAGGCTAGTCTCCAAAAGATCAATGTGATCCTTTTGGATAAGCACTATAGCCTCCACAATGTCGACTCTAAAACAAATTTCACTCTCCATGGGATGCTTTATGGCATTGAACACGTTGAAAGTCACCTCTTCATCTTGCACCCTCAATCTAAGTTCCCCCTTTTGCACATCAATAAGGGCTTGGCCGGTATCTAAGAAAGGTCTTCCAAGTGTGATAGACACTTTCTTATCCTCTTCCATGTCAAGAACTATGAAATCAACCAAGAAGATGAACTTGTCAACCTTCACTAGCACATCCTCAATAATGCCCCAAGGATGAGTGAGGGATCTATCTGCCAATTGAAGAGTAATGGTTTTAGAATTCGCCTCTCCCAAACCAAGTTTCTTGAAAATAGATAATGGAATCAAGTTAATACTAGCACTAAGACCACATAAGGATTTTTCAAAAATTGAATTGCCAAATAGAACAAGGTATAGTAAAACTCCCTAGATCCTTTAGCTTCGGAGGCAATTTCCTTTTAAGGATAGCACTACATTCCTCGAAAAAAGCAATGGTTTCATAATCGCTAAGCTTCCTCTTATTTATGAGGATGTTCTTCATGAACTTGACATAAGAAGGCATTTGCTCAAATGCATCTGCAAATGGAATATTGATGTGGAGTTTCTTGAAAATTTCTAAAAACTTTTCGAATTGATTATCCAACTTGTTCTTCTTCAACCTTTGAGGATATGGGACAATTGGAGTGTCTTCCCTTGAAGGAGCTTTCAACTCGGTTTTTCTTTGCTCCTTACTGAATTTTTCAGTAACTTCTCAGCTTTTTCAGTAGTTCCAATACTATTTTCAGAATTTTCAACACTGCTACAAGAATTTCCAACACTATTTTCTTCAATCTCAACACTGTTTTCACCATTTCCAATACTATTTTCTTCTTTACTGCCTTGGACAAGTTTGTCAATAGTTTTGCCACTTCTAAGTATGATGGCTTCGGAATGCTCGTTGCCATCTTGTCTAAGGTTCACTTCCAAAGTGCTAGGCAAGTTTCCTTGTTGCCTCTCATTGAACATGGAAGTCATTTGACCCATTTGAACCTCCAAATTTCTAAGTTGACCTTCTTGAGTGGTGAGGGAGGTTCTTGTCTCATTGACAAATTGAGCTTGAGATTTGCTCAATTCTAATTGGTATTTAGCTAACTCACTCATAGTGTCTTCCAAACTTGCTTTCTTTTCTTGAGATGGTGGAGGTTTAGCTTGGTCCATCAGATTTATCATGTTTGGATTGTTTCTCCAAGAGAGGTTAGGATGATTCCTCCAACTCGGATTGAAATTGTTTGCAAATGGATTGAATTGGGGTCGAGGGAATTTTCTCAAGTATTAGGCTTGTTCCACACTCATTTTCCTACAAGGGTTTCCCATTTGACACTCGACACTAGAATGAGGTCCATTGCAAAAATCACATGAAGGGGTAGGCCCTTGGATCGCATTTACCATAGCTTTGGCATTTTTTAGTTGAGTGGACTGAAGTTGCTTTGTAAACAATGAAACTTGGACCTCTAAATTGTTGAACACATCCGACTCATGAACTCCACTCGGTCTCTTATGCCTTACTCTTTCACTCGACCATTGAAAATTATTCAAAGACATATTTTCCAATAATTGGTAAGCCTCATTAGCACTCTTGCTCATCAATGTGCCTCCATCTAAAGCGTCTAAGAGTATTCTAGTAGTGCTGGTCAACCCATTGTAGAAATTATGCACTTACATCCATTTTGCAAATCCATAGTGGGGGCACTTTCTAAGGAGGTCTTTGTAACAATCCCATGCCTCGTAGAATGTCTTTCCCTCAAATTGAGCAAAGTTGTGAATCTCAATCCTCATCTTTGCGGCTTTTGCTAGAGGGAAAAGTTTTGAAAGGAACTTGTGCACCAAGTTGTCCTAAGATGTGATGGAGTCAAAAGGTTCCAAATGTAGCCAATGTTTCGCTTTGTCTTTTAATGAAAATGGAAAAAGTCTCAAGTGGATGGCATCATCACTCAACCCTTTATACTTCACCATGTCACACACTTCTAAGATATTAGAAATGTGTGTGTTGGGGTCTTCATTCTGAAATCCCATGAATTGAATATTTTGAATCAATTGCAAATTGATAACCTTAAACTCAAAGCTATTTGCTTATATAGCCAATCGTCTAATCACCATAGAGATGTTGGTAGGAGGGAAAGCATAATCTTTCAAAGCTCTCTCAAATTCTTCTATGGAAGGAGCTAATTGGGGCACACTTTCCCCCCTTGTAGATTGGATGTCTACCTCTTCTCCTTCTCTAAAACCTTCAACATTCTCTATTAATTTCTACTTGAATTCACTTCGTTCTTTCTTGCCCTTTCTAATTTGTCTCACTATTCTTTCTAATTCCAAGTCTAAAGGTACTAGATCCTTGTCACCAAACTTTTGCATGAATCAAATGATACCTTAGATTCAATAAGAAGAGAGGAAAAAAATGTCAAAAGTTCTAACAAAAGCTCAAACAAATAAGGAAAAACATAAAATGCTTGAAGTACAAGAGAAACACTTGGTATTAATATTAACACAAATCGCCAGCTCCCCGGCTATGACTCCAAAAACTTGTTAGCTAATAGTGGTACTTATGCTATGAAATTATATCCTCAAGTGTATGCGCCTACCAATAATATAGTTGACTTAAGGAGTTCAGATATCGAACTGTATATAGGGTGCTATTGAAATCAGATGATTTCTCTTATATCTGCTTTAGGCAAAAGAAGGGATTCTGGAAGATTTTAAGCAGAGAACAAAAAATGACTATCAAAGGAAAACAAGATTAGAATTCTCTAAAAGAAAAAAGCTACTAGGTAAAAGGCCTTAGGATTTTGATGTAAATGGATAATCCCCAAATATTAAAATAACCTTTCTCTCATCAAGTCAATCGGAATACATGCTCAGGGCAAGTCTCATAAAATTAATCATTAGCCTCTCTCGAAAGCTAATGATCTACCAACTAATACCAAGTACATTGCTTCTCAGCTCAACCCCAGGCCTAAGTGATGCATTAACAAAAGAGAGACTCAATTATGCCTCGTAATTCTTGTTAATATCTCTATTACCCAGCAACTTAAGTTGATTCACCTAGGTCTAACCTCTTACGCACTTCTCAGATCTTATAACAAGTCACAAACATATTGAATGTGATAAATAATCAATATGAATTAGCACAAACATGAATCAATGAGAAAATAACAACCAATTGACCAAAGAGATAAAAATCAACACATTAATATAAGGTCATATCCAAATTATAGTCAAAATCCTAGGGTATTGAATTAGAACATCATTAAGAATTGATACAATATATGAGAAATTGAAAACATGAGGAAATGAAATAAGAAATTCTAAAGAGATGGTGGTCTTCAATCCTTACTTTCCTTCTCCTTCCAATCTTCAATTCTTCTAGAATAATCTCATGAAAACCTCTCAACTCTTAATGACAAAGGTAAAATCCAACAAAAAGAAAAACCTAAGTTGATTCTAAACAAAGAGGAAAGAAACCCTAGGAGATAGTGCTCTCCCCCGAAGTTCGAAACCTAAAAACAAAGAAATAAGAGCTTATATAGTGATTTGGGAAATGGGCTGAGAATGGAAAATTTGCAAAATCTGGGCCGTGATGCCACGCCATTGCAGCTAAATAAGGTTGGAAAGTTCTAGAATTTCACTGGATGTCGTGGCATATGAATAGTGATACTACGGCATAATAGTGTTGAATGCTAAGTTCTTCTCTGCTTCAATGTCGTGGCATATCACTAATTGATCATCCATGGATTCTTTTGGATGCCGCGGCATCCAGTTCTGATGTCGTGTCATGTTAGTACTTGTTCTCCAAAGTGCTTGTTTCCATGTCGTGGCATAGAGCTCAATGTTGCGGCATGCACTGTTCAACTACACTTTGCATTTTCCTTGCTTGTTTCTTGCTCCAAAATGCTTGTTCTTCAACATGATTTCTGCAAAATTCATAAGGAGATAAATTATGATAAATTTGCATGATCTAGGTGTGAAATTAGAATCAAAAAATCATAATGAATGTATATAACATGCTCAAATGCTATGTAAATTCACACTTAACACTTGGCCTACCAATATTGATAGCATTGAATTCGACGCCAGAATGCTTCACATATTCTCATTTACCTACCACCATCAAACTCTTGAATGTTGCACCTTACCAATACTACGCGGTGCTTCCCGTCAGATCAATTATATTTGTATATTGAACCACCAAATCATGTGAAGAGTTCCCATTTTGGGATTGTCTCATTGGTTCGTATACATAGTGAATGACATTATGTTGAATCCCCGAAACCCTAGTCGACACTAATTTCAAGTGATAAGCACCTTGTTGATTTAGAGTCGTGCCTGGTATTCCTCCATTCCCCTCATCGACAAAGTCTACCCTCACTTAATGCAGTGATGATTTCCCCGTCATTAAGTTTGTATACACATTTTCCCTATTAAATTTCGCATGTGAAATTTGTTGCATATATTGTTTCTCCTCCCAATCTCCCACCTAATTTACATACATAATACATAAAGGTGATCATTCATGTTGTTGTAACCTCAACATTATTTTCCGACTAGCTATAATATCTACCTCAGTCTGATTCACTTCATAATTTATTGTGTTCAGCAACTTTTTCTCTCCCATTTTGGATATGTGAAACATGTGTAAAATTGTTGTTATAACTTTATATACCAATGTTTACACATGCCTTTTTTGTTATTTACATACTAAACAACACACCACACTATGTAGAACAATGTCAATTCACTTACGATGTTTTCCATAAAGGTTCCTAGCCAGTGTCAAACTGCTAACGTCAGAAAAGAAAGCAACAATTCACGAAATTGGCTTTGGGGGGCTCCTCCAGCTACGTTGTGACAAGTTGCACATGCTGCTATGTTTATGGATGATCGATAATGTCAATGTCGCTACCAAGAACTCCGAAATCCTCAATGCATCTAACATTCGACTAATTTCAGACACATGTCGGGCACATATTTAGACTCCCACAAGCTACGAAATCGGACTTAATGCACTTACATCTTAGACAATGTAACTAGCTTTTAAAAGTAAATTAAGGAACAAACAAATTGTTAACAACAACCAAAGGTGAATCATTCAAGTGTTTGTTCATAATTTTGTGATACAAGCCACTTTTATAAACTTAACATCATGGTAGGACGGTCATCACGCACTTTGGCATGACCCATCTGACACATTTACTGATGAGGCTAATTGATCAAATTTTCTTTCGTGACGTCGTACGGATAGAATACATGAGTTTATAACGAAAGTGAGCCATATATCAGTGGATATTTGATTTTTCTTCAAGTAAGATATGGAAATTAACAGCTATCATCGAATAGATTACAAATATATGTTTATGAATGCTACTAAACACATGTATCTATCTTTTAGCTGTTTTATATTTCGTTTTCTACTTTTCCCCCATGACTATGCTAACGATGCCACCTCTTTGTGCGCATCGAACACTTGAAGATATTACACGGTGTTTGAAGGTTCAAAATTATAAGCTTGGTAATTTAGGACATGCACCGGTTAGCTATGAGACTTACAAATTATATTTGCATTTATGTTCTTAGCGTTATTGCAATTTTTCTCATGTACATTCATGTTATACAAATTTAAGTGCATTGTCTCCTAATTCGAATTGGTTGTGTCACTACCAGGGAACACCTCTAGTGTTCCTCCTTCTCATACCACCAATAGAGCACCTACAAATGAGAAAGTTTCCTTCGTCGTATGTGTTCTCTTACCTTCATGTCCATGTTATAATGTATATCATTCTGATTGTTATCACAAATAGCACTGCATGCCTTGTATTGATTGAGGAATTAAATTGTACCATATTTGAGTTTCAAAATCAATGATCCATAACACAGTCACTCCTTGATCATATAGAAGCACCCCAACATGAAATAGACACAGCACATCAAAATCTCAATTCCCTATTGCAACTGCATAAGTTTGACATGAGTCATTTGATCAATTATGCATGCACATCATCCAATTTCCATCGTGAAGGTCCCTATGCTACCTTTGGGCCTAACATGGACGATGATGCCGAAGGTGATATGCATCATGGCACGCTAGGCGGCCACATGGGCTCACCTGTAACTACTTGCTTACATGAAATGGGTGTTAGAGTAGGTGGCTCTTTACATGCTATTCCATCAGTACAATTGGCAATTCTATCGGGCCAATCAAGCCTAGGGTAAAACTGGGCCAGGCCGGGCCTAATTTACATAGAACTACCATTTTGCTGGCCTAACCCAACCCTATGCTGAGCCAGTAGGCTAACGGGCCAGCACAACCCTATGTGTACCAAAAAACAAGTTAAAAACTTAAAACAATGTTACCATTATACCAATCAAAACATAATTAAAACAATTCCTTATAACACAAATGAAGTTGTTTGAATGTTTTCATGAAAGGAGAACACTGTCAAAACTTCAAATTTTGAATGTGTCCTAAATTAAAATAGAATCATCAATATTCAAATTCGATCCAACAACATCAAAATCAAACAAAATTACATAAATAGTATACTCCTAGCAGAATAATCATAATCTAAAATTTATTCTCAATGGAGACAAGATCATCAACAACAACAATATTTGAATCTTCCTTAGACAATCCAATATCCTCTACTTCTTGCACATCTACAATTCATAAAACAACAATGCTTATTTTGCAAGTCAGAATTCATGAAACAAAAAAAAATAGAAGTTCGTAGAGTGCCAATTTTTATCACGAAGGCTCCACTTCTTTAAAATCATACCCACATATACAAAGGAGGGGAGCCAGATAGCCATGAAAGAAACAATTTCTATACTTATGCAAGATACGACCACCAATACTAAATGAAGATTCTAAAGCTGTTATTGTGATTGGAATGCTTAAAATATTACAAGCCATAATTGCAAGTTCAGGGAATCGATGTTTATGTAACTTCCAATATTGTAGCACATCGAGGTAATTTCCAACAATGCATCCTTCATCTAAGTATATATTAAGTTGAGACTGGACATCATTTGAAGCCATTTGACTCATTTTCATACGATACTCATAAAATAATACAAGCAGCTAGCACATAAACAAAATAATCACTATACTAGATACTTGAAAAAAGAATTAAAAAATAATAAATAGAAATTATAATACTCAAACTTACATCAAGTATAGATGTCATTGATGATGTTGAGCTTGTTCCGCTTGTCATTGGAGGACATTTTTGTGAATGAGCACCCATGGTCATTGATAATGAGCTAGTTGAAATGAAGCAGTTGAGCTTGATGCAGCCCCTTACTTTGTATATTTAGCAAAGAGTTTATACAAGGCCCCCTTCACCCTATTCACCTTCTCTTGATGGTCATATGGATAAAGTCACTTATAGAAATAGCTCAAAAGGTTCATCTTAGAACAAGAATCAAGAACACATCTAAGAGTAAGAGCGATAGAATACTCACTCTAGTACTTATCAAATTTTACCTTCATCCTTGTTGCCATATTTTTTATCACCTCATCTTAATTATGCAAGTTTTTGTTCAATTTATTTTCTACACTATAAACTTGCATGAAATACAACTTGGAGGTAGGGTAAGATTACCTGGATATCAAGTTAGTAATATGATAGAATGGGGCCAATAAAGCACACATCTTCTCTACCCTTTCCTACTCTTCATAAGATGAGCAAAGCTTATAACTTCTATCATTAAAAGGCAAACTATTGAAATCACGACAATACTTGATAGCACTTTCAAGCATCATGTAAGTAGAATTCCATCTAGTTGACACATCCAACCTCAAGAAACTACCAATATCATCTACAAATTAATCTTCTCTTTCAAAAAATTTTGCATGCTTATTATTAGAAGAGACATTATCCAAAGTCAAGGAAAATATTTTCTCATCTATTACCCATTCCTTAAGCACTCCAAATACCTTTCCAAATAATTTCATCATTGCATGTGGACTCTCTAACTCACATAATGCAAGTAATTTACTATTTAACTTCCACTTATCATCAACATAATGAGTAGTCATAATTGTAACACTCAACACACCCGCTAGCGCGAACATGTTTAGGGCTTCAATAAAAGTTAAATATGAATTTTCGAAAGAAAAACGAAACCTGCACTCCAGATACAAGATAAAACAAGGGTACATATGTAATTTGCCAAAAATGGGCATATGTTTCATAAAATAAAGAAGGCTATAAAGAAATATGCCTAACTTTATTTGCAAAAAGAGAAGAACTTAAGGACAAAGTGAAATAAATGGAAACTTAACCCAAAAAATGGGTTTCGGAGCCAAATACGGTCAAGGAGAAATCTTTATTTAAAACCAAATTTGCCCCCATTGGGGAGAAATAAACCGGGAAGTAAATAAGAACAAAGTGGAAGCGAGAAGAAGAAGAAAAGCAAGGGAAGCAAGAAGAAGCCAATTTAAGGTATGGAATCTAACATCGAGTACGGATTACTTCAGATTTCTTGTACGGATACATGTTTTGGGTCAGGGGCTAAGAAACCTAACCTCAGTATGAATTCTTGTATGGAATCACAAATATGGAATCAAGAGTAGGTAATCCCCTCCCTTTCGAGGCTGGATCCATGGTTTAATTAGTAATTGAGTTATATTTAGAACAGTCCCTAATCCAATCTCATATTTGGTTTGCGTACGGGTTAAGGACCCATTTTAGAGTTGTTTTTGGGAGGAATTCATGATAGGTTTTTGGTGTAAGATAAGTATCAAAGATGATTTGAGTAGAATAGAGGGTTATAAGATGAATATGGAGTGGTTTTGATGTGTATTAAGTATTGAGTTGATTCGGGGTGGAAATATATGGAAAAAGGGAAGAAAACACAATTTTGGGTATTTTAGGTGGTACTCTGCATTCAAACGTAGTGGTACCGGTAAATTATAAGAGCCTTCAAGTTGACCGGTATCGGTACCGAATTTTCTGACCGGTACTCCAATGCTTTATTTGACCCTCGTTGCTAGTGATTTTAGCCATAACTGGGCCATTTCTTATCCGATTTGAGCGATTCAGTTTCAAGTAGTTATATTTCAGATTTCAAGGAGAATAAAACACTTGAAATAGTACCTTCAACTTCCGACTCCCATGTGGCCCAGAATTCACTCAAAGTGGGCTATGTTCAAGCTAATTTCTAGTTCGGGCTTTGAACATAGAGTAGTCCCAAGTTAGATTATGAACTTGAGTTTCTGTTCACATTCGGGTGATTCCAGCTTGAGAAGAAACCCTTAGCACCTAGCCTTCAAAAGAGTACAAAGAACCAAGCAGTTAGGTATGGAGTTAAGACCTCTCTGGAAATGAGTATTTCAAACTATCCTTAGTGTAAATGGCAACTGACTAGCTGGCATGAAAACATAATTGAGTTTGATGATTCAATTGAATGATTCCAATTTCTAAGTAAAGTATATTCATAGAGGAAACAAGAATACATGAATACGATATGAAATAAGGAACCACGAACCCAAACATCACTTAACACTAATATGAAAGGCAATATTATGTCATGAAATCAATGCATCGTGACTGCGATAGGTTATGAGTTCCGAAGACATATGATAGTATGACTACCTAAAGATCCGAAGAATGAAGAAAGTGGATCGCCTTTAATCTGCTTCAAGACTCCCGCTAAGTTACTTCAGATTTACATGCGCAGCATCGCTCGGGACGGCTTCCTAAGACTCTCGCTGTTATGACACTTCGCACGTGCAAATGCGCATGTTCCGGGACGGCTTCGACCCTACCAAGGCTACCGAACTCGCTACGTGAGCAAAGCATTATTCCGACGGCAAGGTTTCTATGACTTCGCTAAGGCTACGACACTTCGGGCATGGGCGCACATTATTCGATCGGCGGCTTCAAAGACTTGCCATAGTGCTACTAAGACTTGCTACGCTGCGCACATTCTGGGATTCAGTGTTTCAAGATTCTACTAAGGCTACTCAAGACTCTCGCACGCCGCGTATTAAGATTCTGCTCGCATCAGACCATACCGGTTCTCAAAATTATCCATCCCATTCATGGTTCCGCCTCAGTAAATTAATAAGTAGATATGTTTTATAAAGTGCATGAATAGCACTCCAAGATGCTTGTAGTGATAATTTCAGACCGCATCAGAAAATCTGGCACCATACGCCCGATCCGTATAACAAAGTCATGAAACCCGTGAAAAGGAGACGACGCATACTTGGCACATGAATATGTATAAAACCTGAATATGATCGATATAAACCTATAAATCTATTTCGTTTCGGATATGTTCCCCAAATCGATGGAACTTTATATGTATCGATGTGATTTGTACCTATTAAGGATTTAATGTCCATATTCACAAGTCCGGATCCGTGATCCCAGGGCGAGCCTGATATGACTTCCAATTCGTCTTACCTATAGCAATTTATGGGTACCTTCATAGAATTAAGTCCCGAATGTTTGCATGCAAGATCCGTAATACAAGCAGATCCAGAAGACAAGTATATGTCTGTGAATATAAGTATAAGATCCAAAACAGTAAGAGGCGCTCGTAATACAAGTATAAGATCCAAATACAAGAATAAGTTCCGTAATAAGGCGGCAGGGCATCCAAATGCGGCAGGGTGCTCAGTGAATACAGCGAGGCAGATTCAAATAAGCAAGAATAAGTTCGATAATACATGGCAAGATCCAAAGGCATATGCTCTAATACGCATAAGATCCGGCACAAGAATAAGTCTGCATTAAGGTGAGCAGATCCGTAAGACAAGACAGGTCACAGCAGAGAAGATCTCCAATGAAGGAAGGAAGGAGGATGGAGGAAGGAAGGAGGAGGAGGAGGAGGATGGAGGAGGAGGATATATATATATATATATATATATATAGGAATATATATATTTTTATCTCATATCATCATCATCTATCATCAGATCATCATCAAGAATCATATTCCCACAAGGTCAACAACATGGCAAAAGTTTTTTTTCTTTTCTTCAAAACACAAGAAATAAGTCTTGAATACAAGTATAAGGACCCTGGAATAGGGCAGGAAAAAGCTCGATTATATGGTGAGTAAGATTCGAACACAAGACAGTTCTGGTAATAAGGGCAGGAAGATTCAAATGGCGGTAGAGGTGTTTGTGGATACAAGTATAAGATCCAAATACAAGAATAAGTTCCAGAATATAAGTATAAAGATCGTAAATATAAGTATATGCCTGTGAATATGTTATAGGCATCCGATGATGCATGAATAAGCCCACGCAAGTATGAAGTCTGCATCACAAGTATAAGATCCAAAGACAAGGAGGTGCCCCAAGAGCAAGATAAGAGACACAAGCATGCGATAGTCTCTAATACTGACAAATTCTAGAGGTCTAAGCTCCTAACTCCTACGAGATCCGAAATAAGCATTAGTCCGAAAAGAAGTTCGCAGATGTCCCTGGGAGATCCGAATAATTATAAAGTCCCAGAAAAGTATAAGAACAAGTCCCATGAGATATGTCCTTCGGGAGATCCTAATAATGATACTTCCATACAAGTACAAGCACGTCCTATGAGAGATTCTTAACGCGAAGACACATTGGCGGGGCATCGACATGTGTATAAGCTGCCTAAGAACGATGAAAATCTTATTATATATTAACGCATATCCATTATATCATATATGCTCCTTATAAATTTAGTAATAGCATGTGTTTCTATGTCAATTTGCTTCCCATTGCTGTAAAAGCTTAGCCTTGGTTTTAACTGCGTGTAGGTACAGGAGAAGACGTCCCAAAATTCCATGATACCATTCTGCCAACACACTAGTGAGTTCACTACATGTAGGTTTCGGCGATCTGATTGTAAAATAAAAGTACACTTTGTATATGTAAATGTAATCTCAAGATATGTATAGATTTCAGATGACACCACCAGTTGGTAGTTTATTTTTGTATATGATATTTCGATTATGTTATAAAAAAAATGTAGAGAGTCCAAGCATAGGTCTCGCCTCAATCTGTCTGGGATCCGCGATTCTGGCCGAATCCCTTCGAATTGGTGACAAATATTTCATATAGTCTTAGTAGTTACAGATTCAAACACTTCAAAAGTTAAACAAATTCTACCAAGTGAATATTAAGTGATATGTTTCTTTAGCTTTAGTTTTTCACTCAAGAAGATTCTAACAATCAACCTTAATAGTGTTTCACTAAGAAGTTTAAACGATCAAACTTATTAACTACTTCCAAATCTTTCATTTTAGTATAGCTAAATGGAAACTGAAAATATGTAGTACATCTAGAGAAAGCATCTCTGATGTTTCCTTACGATCATCAAGCTCTATGATCTCACATCCCAACATGCGGTATCCATATAATTTTATTTAAGATCAATCAGAGACTTTATAATTTCTCAAATGACAGTCTTGATCTATCTAAATTATAAGAGAAAGCCTTCATTGAACTGAGCATTTTACATTTTTCCGCCACATCCTGCCAACCAACTTTTTCAAGAAGGGAGTCCAATCCCAGAATTTCACCAAAACTTTAGCAACAATTTTCCAACATCACTACAGAATCTTTTACCACTAACATCAATAGACATAGTCCTTTCACTAGTACCACAACCAACTAAAGCATTAGTAGCAGCAATATTTTTAGTTTCAAGAGTATTTTTAAACATTTGCAATTCATCATTAAGATCTTCACAATTAGATTCAAAATCCAGCACCTAATAAAAATTTGCAATACCAAACAAAAAATAATGATTAATAGATGATTCAATGACACCCAATTTCAAACTTTCACAAATCGAGACAACAACAATCAACAATAAACAATCGGAGTTCATGCATAATAAGTTAAACCAAACATTTCTCATAGTTAATGTTAACATTTTAAGTCCATTGGACTTGCATGAATACAAGCTTTTCAAAACTTCTTATAAAGATGTTAACCTTTTTTAATCAGATCAACAACAAAATTGTGGTAACTTCTTATTGTTTAGTTATACCTTATTGAACTCCGTATTCATAACTATTTCATGCCTTAGATATACTCAAACACAACATATATATATAAACAAGTTAAAGATCAATATTTTCCATGTAGGTGTAGGCAATGGAATTCAATGTGGCATCTGGCGATGAATTTAGATAAAAAAGATAAAATACACAAATTAATTGATAAATAAAGTAAATGGTTTCGGGCGAGAGTGGGCTCGCCTGCATCAACAAAAATAACTCGTGTTAGCGAAGTTTCTCTTTATGTGTGCTTCGTATATATATATATATATATATAAAGCAATGAATCTAACGTTAATTAAGGAGGAATTTTGGATTTATGTGGTAAGATAACATATACAAAACAAATGATAGTGTATGAATTTGCCTTCGGTGGGAGAGGGTCAGTTCCAGATCAATTGAGTCATAATCCCTGAAATAGTCAGTTTCGTGGTGCTCAAGAGAAGAATCCCACACAGGCTATCAAGAATCTACCCAATTTCTATTCTGTAGTTTCATGCTAAAGAGATTCTGTAGATTTTGTGACATAAATACAAATATATCATATGAAGAAAATAAATTATTTCAATACAATTTAAAATAGTTGGCCATGTTTACTTATCCTTATGACCATGAACTCCGCAACTCCCCACCAGGCCACATCCATTGCGCCTATTATTTATTTATTTCGCAAACGATCGTGAGAGCCATAGTCGTTTCTTTATCCCGCATCGAATTCTCATATTCAAGACCACCCAGCCATGTTTGCATGCCGTGCCGCAGAAACTAATAAAAGTGCTCACTCCAGATCATCTGGTTCTCTACTACTTACTCAATTCCCAAGCTTGAAACCTTACATAACTAAACTTCTTATTTAGATATGAGATTTGAATTCAACAAAAAAATTCAAACTTGACAAACATAGATTCATATCGCGGATAAAACAATTGTAAGTCATCAATCTTTAAAATTCTTTGTACCTTTGGTGATCAAGACGCCGAAACTGGATCAAAGTGAGATTTGGGCGTGCAGAGAATCAGGCTCTCCTAGAACACTAATGTAAAGATCGAATATGCTCTACTCCATTTAAAACAAATGGATTCCATCAGCCAGAAGAAGATGATTTGAACCATAGTCTAGCCATGAGAAATGGATAAATCATCATCGAGGAGGTATTTAGAACTTATAACCTACGGTGGTCGCGCTAATAGCAGAATTGTTTCTGGCGTTGTAAAATGAAAATTAGGTTTCAGATAGTTTTTTTATATGGTGTTAGCTAAAACACAATCGTTTCGATAAGTAAAGGGGGCAATTATTATTTTTAATTTGGAAATCGGGCCAGTCCTAAAAAAACCGTGTCAAATTGACCATCAAAGACTGACCAACAGGCTTTTACCACAGGGGCTCGCTAAACCTGACTGATTCAGTCATAAAATCAGAGTGCTTCCAGAACTTAACCCACCCAAGAAGTCAGCCAGCCCAAAGAGCCATGCTCAAATTGCTAACTCTATCCACCACTGTCCGGCTAATTCACAAATTAGAATTAATGTATTTATTATCCTCCAAAATCATGACTGGTCCATCCCCCTAGGATACACATATTGATTTAATCTAAAAACATAGTTTCAGTAAATTCTCGAGGATGAAAAACAGAATGCTCGTCTCTTCCCGCACTTGCAATATCGAGGAACTTCAAAAATACAAAAGCACTCATGTGGAAACGCCGCAAATAAAATTGATAAAGAGGCTATAAAAAGAAGATCAAAGACTGCTCTCAATCCTCTGTAAGTCTCATGTTTGTTATTTATTGTTTAAGAAAATACCGCAAACTTACTGGTGAAGAGGCTTCGATTGCTAACTATGTGTTTGATCGCACACACTATCCACAATGAGTTTATGCAATTATTAACTATATAAACATTCTACACCATTCATTATGTTATTTTCATATTATACCTTTCTCATGTTTTTAATATGCAACCTGCTCTAGCCTACGGTAAACATGCCACATATGAATTGTTTGTGTAAATGTTCTGGTTAGCCAATTTATAAATGTTATGTCAAAATCATATGGCATTCCAAAAGGAGTCAATTTTCATTTGTGTTCTCTGAATTGTACCATTTGTTGTGTGCTTATGGTTGGTCATGGTATGACCTAACATTTTAAATAAGTTAATTTATTATACATTAACCAATTATGGAGTTGTTTCAAGTGCATTTGCTCCTTTCCTCAATTTGAAAGCTTTAGCATGGTGAAGTATAATCATTTCTTATGCTCACTTAGGTAAATTTTATTTAATAATTTTACCATTTGAAACTCAAAGCAGTATATCACTGAATTTAGCCTTTCCCACCTTGAATATGATCGATCAAGATATATATATAGGAAATTAGCCGCTGTAGATAGCAAATTAAACACTTACGCAAACACTGAAAGCAAGAAAAGTTCTTCCTGCAGGTTAACCAAAACCAAAGAGGTAATGCTACTTCACAAATAAATAACTATACATGTCTGCTATGACACTAACTTGCGAAGTCAGACACTTGGTGGTTAAAGACACTTACATGTGTTTTTATCATATCAAAAGGTGTAGTAAATCTACTTATATCCTCTACAAGCTATCCACAAAATGGACTACCCGAAAGCCTTAAGAGGATTTATGTGTGCTAGCACACGAGTTTTATCTTACCAAAAAAAAACCTTGATCTCCTCTCTAACAAAGGTGCCCACAATGAAGAGATATATTTTTGTTTAAATACTATTTACCTCAAGGGTTGGTTTCAAGCCCATTTTAAGTGTAAGATTGATTACTACCCAAAAAGTGATGTTTTATACCTTTAACACTCTATGTTTCGTGGGAGTTAATTCTCAGGTAGTAATCGCCCAATTAACCTTGCTTGGCATGTAAAGGACTCAAAGGTAATGCTAATAATAATCAAATTTTGTGGCAAGTTTAATTGTTTTTAGGGACTTTATATCTTAAGGACAGAGATTCAAGTCAAGGCATGAAGAATCTAGTTGTAGTTCAGAGCTAAAAAGCATAAAAAGAAGTGCAAAGGTGGCAGAATATGAAGCAGGCTTGTCAAATTCGCAAGGGTTACTTAAAATTTGCAACCTCGTAAAATTGCGACTTTCTGAACCCCCAAGAAATTCCCTTTATGTAAATTTCCTACGAACCTCCCGCTTAATTTTTTATTTTTGCGCTTTTCCCACTTTCTCCCAAGGGTAATAGTGTTTTTATTTGTATCTTTGGTAATTTTGTAATGGGTTTCCTGTAGACACCGACTGATAACTATAAAAAGCTACGTTAAGTTCCCTGCTTTTTCTCTCATTTCTGGTTTTATTTCAGCCAAACATTCCTCCTGAGGATGATTTCTGAAGAGAAGTGGCAAACCCTTCTCCTTGAAGCAGAGGGCCACTGGTAAAGGGATCCTAAGTGCAAACTAAGGGTTTCCATGTTTTTCACGTAGGTATCTCACACATCGTTTTTCCTTCAACTTTAGGTTTTTGATCCCTTCAAATCACCTTGAATGGTTAATACTTGGTAAGCTTCGTGGCCTGATGCTTAATGCTAGATCCAAGGATGTTCGTTAGTTATCATTTATAAACCATTGGAAGGTGAGTCATGGCTTTCTTTATTTCTTTCACGACTAAGAAAGATTAATGGGCGCAATGCCATTTTCAAAGATATAATGGTTATTATTTTTTATAATGTTTATATCCTGATTATATATAACTATATGTTGTTATCCTCCCACTTGATAAATAACCCAAAACTCTGCTTTCCAAAAGAACTATTTAAAGTAATCCCAGATATTAATTCATGGACCTCTTTCCACATTTTAATATGTTTTATTTTCATTGATAACTATTTAAAACTCAATCCTTTATCACAACCAATTTAATTCCAAAAGATAAGGTGGTACGTAATTCTCCAAGACATGGACATGAAAGCCAAAGTTTCAACCTTAGCTAGAAGGTTGGAAGAACTGGAAATGAGAAACCAGCATGAGGTGTAAGCAATGACTAAGATTCCGTACAAACAAGCTATGTTTATTTATTATTCCACAGCACTAGGAGAACAATGTCCAACTATTCCAAATAAATGAGGATGTTAGTAGAATAAGTAAATGTTGTTGGTCAATTCAAACCATCAACTATCATGTACCATATGGCAACACTTACAACCTTAGTCAGAGAATCACCAAATCCCTCCGGGAAGCCAAAACTTCCACAAAGATGCACCTCATCCCTCCACAGTTCAACTTCTCAATATCACAACCACAGCTAACTTCTCCATGGAGTGCTCATCTCTAAACTTAGCTAAGGTGGTGTAACTCATAAAAGAGCATAAAGCAAAGAATGATGTCGAATCGTGAGGCTTGACACTATGGAGCACCGAACAAAAGAATATGGTCGAAATGGATTGCTCGGGAATAGACAACCCGCAGATCCATCTCAAGGTCACTCAATCAGCAAAAGAAGTGCAGAAAGGGCAAATTTTCTTCACAACCCCAGCAGAATCCTAAGGGAATCCACCAGGTGAAGAAAAGGTGGAGCTTACTCCAAGATGGATGAGGAAAAGCCATTACTCACTCAGAAGTGTAAAAAAGTACCTACAGGCTAACACCAAGCCACTTAGAGGTAACCAAAGAAACACCAAGAAGAGGAGCCCGGAAAGAGATAAAGATTGTAGTGAAGATATGATGAAAAGAGCATGCCTCCACCTTTTCCCTCAAGCACTTAGAGTAAAGAACAACCCCACCTGAGGGATTTTTGAAATATCGAGGCAAAGAAAGTTACTATCCCTCTAGACATGATCAAGCAAGTCCCAAAGATATGCCAAATTTCTAAAAGCCTCTTGTGCACTGTAAAACAAGTAACTAAATGTGAATATGATGATTTTCTTGACAGAATGCGAGCTCCATCATCCAGGCTAGAAGACCCCGTTGAAATACAAGGATCCGCAGGGTCCCATCATTTCAAGAACATCGGGGAACTTGTGTAGAAAAAAGCATTGTTTGACTGTGGAGCCAATGTAAACCTCATAATTCTACTCACCATGAAAGTTGTACTTGTGGAAGATTAAAGTCGCTTATCATCACCTTATCTTGGCGATAGATCGGTGAAAATTCCTAAAGGCATAGCAGATGCTTTGGCAAAGGTGGATAAGTTCTACTATCCCAGAGACTTCATTGTTCTTGTATCGTCATGGTAGGGAAAATTATATGGTCCAATATACTTAGAGAGACCTCATTTTAGCCACATCAAATGCCATCATCAATTATCTGACAACAGTAATTTCACATTTGGAAATATGACACCTGGAGCTCAATATATTTCATTTAAGGAAAAGATGTCAATCCAGTAGAAGAAGGTCCAGTGAGGAATTTTCGTCTGACGCACTGAGCGTGGGGGAACATTTTGCACTCCGAAACTAAGTGAGCCATGAGAGCTTAAAGGAGTTTGATGAAGAATTATCAACCCCACCAATCACCCCAACAACTCCACCAATTCCTCCAAAGACCACCGCACAAAGCTTCGAGAATTGGTCATGCACCACCTCCCGATTTGCAAAGAGTCCATTTCCTTTGCTTGATCTTTTATTTTATTTTATTTATTTTACTTTTTCTTCTCGGTTTATCTTAAATCTCCTAATTTACCTTTCTTAACTAATCTTTGAATTGTAGCTTCTTTTTCATTTTCTTACTATTTTTAGGGACTTTTTTGTGTTTATGTTTGCAGGTTTGTGCTAATATTCCAAGGGTAGAGTAACTAGAGCCTGGGATGAATCAAAGAGGAAATTCTATGGCTGCAAAATTTAGGGATTCTCTAGAACCCAAATTCTCATAAATTTCACAGATTTAGTGTGAGGACCTAGATATAGGCCAAAAGAACACTTTAGAACTTATGATAAGGAAGTAATTTTCAAAATGCTCCTAATCTCAGTCACTTTTAACCTCTCTTCCTTCTTCCTTCAAATTTACTTCAAGAGTCATAACTTGACTACTTTAGTCAAAACGGAGTGAATGTAAGGTCTTTGGAAAGCCCGAGAAGTTCCATACATCCATATACATATTGTGCTTTTCATTTTGCTTCAAATATAGTAGCAGCGCCACCAATTGAGCTTAATCTCCAAATTACTACCCTACTTAAGGCTATTCTGTAATTTCGCTGTGATGCTTTGATAGTCATTTATTTTTATCTTTTTATTTTCCATGCTTATAGCATGATCACATTTTGTGTTGTTCATATTTTGGGTATTTTATGAACTGTGATTGGTTTATCTTTATAGTTTTAAATGCTAATTAAATACCTATTTTGCTTATTTTTAACACTTTTTCATCTTTGTTTACTTCTATGGGTCCTCCTCTCCAACACTTTAATTACATTTCACCGTGAGGTATCACTCTCCTCCCTTAAATTTCCATCTATAACTCTACTGAGACAATGTCAAATTTGGGTCAAAGTGAGTTATGAAGGAAGTGCTTATTTGCTCAGTTAGCAAATTTCTTTTGGTTCAAATAGTTTTTGAATAGTTTGATACATGTTTGCTTAGTTTTCCCACAGTTGTTTTTGTAATTCTTAGCTTGCAATGGGAGAAATTGAAATTGTGCTTCAATACTCTTGATTTTAGAGTTTTTTTATGCTTATAAAAGTTGATGAAGTGAGAAAAATCCTCTCGTTTCAAATCTCACTTCAACTTTGAACTATCTACACACTCAGAACACAGTTTCAATTATAAGCCGAATCATTTTGCCTCCCAACCACACAAAACCGCCTATACATTGACCACTTTAAATAGTTTTTTATCTTCCTAAAAGACCTAATGTGTATCAAAAAAAAAAAAAGAAAGAAAAGAAATTTAGGATACTTAATTAAACTCGAAAGACAAATTCGAGGGCAAGGGCGAAAGTCTTTAAAGCTCAGCATTTTAAGCCAACTGGTCTGCAGCCACGCTTTGATGTCAAGGCACATGGGTGAATAGGTGGAGTCACAAATTGTAGGTGCTGGCAGTATTGAACTTATTAAAGTCCGGGGTGAAATCAAGAGCTGGGGCGGGTCGAAGATCTCCGCACCTTGATGTCCTAAACCTGATCAGCTTGGAGTCTGTCTTATCCCCATGGATACCTGAGAATTTGGTTACCTCTAAAGATTGCACCCCTACAATGAAAAAAAAAGGTTGTGTTCAAATTTGAGGGCACCCGCTTTTTTATCGAGGTCAATACCGCTAGGTGGAAAAGAGCTGAAGAAGGAGGACAGCCTGGGCCAACTGATGGTGAGAAAACCGACCATTTGGTACCTAGGTTTTATTGCCTCGTGTTGGTTCTCTAGAAGTTGAAATCTCTTTGATAATTTGAATCTTCATAGCATACTCTTTCTTGAGAGCCATCATCGGGTAGGATTAGCACTTTATCAAGGTCTGGTTTCATCACATCATTACTTTTGAAAAACTTTTTGGGTTGTGGATATATAGTTCATCTTGTTTAGATTATTTCATTCTTCCTTTATTGCTAAGGGACTAGCAATATGTCGGTTGGGGGAGAGATTACTACCAAAAAAGTAATGTTTTATACTTTTAACACTATGTTTTGAGCTCTTTTTGTGTAGTAATTGGCCTAATTAACCCAGTTGGCATGTTAAGAACCTAGCAATGCTACTAATCAAATTGCAGTCTGACGTTTAGGACTTTATATCTTCGAGGACGTGGATTCAAGTCACAAGAACGAAGTGGTAATTTGGGAGTTGGAAACAGCGCAAAAGGAGCGAACATACAAGGTAAGCCTTGTCAGATTTCTCTCAAACGCTAGCGGTAAATTTCACAATTCGCAACCCCCACGAATTCCCATAAATTCCCTACGAATTTCCCAAACCTTCCCCGCTTGACTTTTTGCTTGTGTTTGACTTTCTCCCTATAAAATAGTTGTTTTATATGTATCTTTTGGTACTTGTAATGGATTTGTATGAAACACCCCAAACAAGATTTGTAGACATTCGATCTCGAGATCCAGGGAAGTTTCTACAGGAAGTTCCGCTTTTTCTCTATTTTTACTTCATTTCTTGGCCAAACACTTCCTGAGATGATTTGGCGGAAGTGGCTAAAACCCCTTCTCTTCAAGCAGAGGCTTATTAGGTAAAGGATCCGCTAAAACTAAAGGGTTTCCATGTTTTTCACGTAGTGTATTCCCTTTCATTAATGGCTTCCCTTCAACTTTAGGTTTTCGATCCTTCAACCACCTTGGAATGTTAATATTTCAAAAGCTTCTCGTGCCTGGATGCTTAATGCTAGATCCAGTTGATGTTCGCTATGAAGTTAATAGCTTCAAGAACCACTGGAATATGAGCCAAGGAGGTGTTTGTTTTCACTAACTGAGAGCATTAATGGGCAATGAATGCCATTTTCAAAGATATGTAATGAGGGTCAGTTTTTATAGCTAAATGAAGATCCGGTTTGGGAGATAACTATATGTTATCCTCCTCAATGCGAGGTAAAGACTCGAAAACCCCTCATTTGCCTAAAGAACCTAAGCCTAGTGTCTTGATACTCTGGCGGACCTCTTTTCCATTATCCAACTTGTTTTATTTTCATGATAAACCAATAAACCAACCCTTTATCACAACCCCAATATTCAAACTACAATCACCAAGCAGAAACTTCAAAGATATAATCGTTTCTAATGAAGAAAACCTCATCCCTATGGATTTTGATCTTGTGTTTCTATACTCTAGTAGCAATGCTACGATAGTATGAGATATTAGGTTATAAATTTTGTTGATTTAGAATACCCTACGGGCTGCGAATCAGGGATCCTCTAGGTCCACATAATATTAGTAGTGAACCCAAAACTCATTTTGGGCACATAGATCAAAAGAAACCTCTAGTAAGACATCACACCATCCAAACAGTGAAAGCCCGTATTTCAACATAATCCTAATTCATAATTGAGACAGTCGCTTTGTCACACAAGATTTGATCGAATACAAGACATGTATGAAATCACTATTATGTTGAATTATGGATACAGGTTAACAGCACTATATATTTGTATATTATTTGAATACAGATATCTCACCTGTGAAGGGCTTGAAGGACCCTCTCAAATGAGGGACAAATTCTCCTCATTCACTTATATATATTCCTTACATTATATATTCTATCCAACTGGGTACCAGATTACCTCCCTATTATAATTAAGTCAATTATGTCAAAATATAAAAGCTCTGAATTTATAGTGGTCAAAAGTTTGGTTAGACTTAATAACATTATAATGAGAACTACCTATGACATTTAATACATGTAATATTCTCATAGCGGGTCAACCTAGTAATTGTTCTTCAACATTAACCCATGAGCTAACTTAATATCACGTATTCACTCTCAATAAAGCATATCAATAAGACTTTATAGTAGTCTTAACTCATCATTGTTCCAATAACAAGTTACTAAGAACAATTTAGAATAATACTTGATTTTAACTTTGGGGTCTTACTATCAAATCACACGCTTGATGACTATAAGTGGAATCAACTATTCATTGGATTCAATATCAAATAAAATTTGTAAGATTATAATAAAAATATCTTTTTATTAATAAAATCCAACAAGAAACTAATTACATTATTGACCTTTAGCACATTTCTAACATTTTTAAGCCACGGTTGAAAATAATACAAAGGCCTTGAAATTGAAAAAGATAAAGCAAGGTTTTGACAAGGTCTTGAAATAGGGGTTTTCCTGAAGAAAGATCCACATCCATAATAGTTAGATCTAGAGTTTGGGCTTGCATTAATAGGCGATGAGATTACAAGTCTTCTATTGAACGGGCATGGAAATGCATCAACTTTCCCTATATTGAGTTTTGGAATTAGAAATAAATTTTTGGATCGAGACGTGAATGATATAGAAGTACCGATCCCAAATCACTCCATTGTCAATCCTATAATGTAACAACATACTTGTTAAAACATTACGAGAATACTCAATTTCACATGTATTATCACCTAATGACAAGACTAAAACTTTATTAAAAATTATTTTTGAGACTAATTTTTTATTTATTTAGAAGTACCACTTAGTTTATTTATTTTAAAGAAAGAAAGTTTTGAGATAATCTTATATATATATATATATATATATATATATATATATATATATATATATATATATATATATATATATATATATATATATATATATAAAGAGCAAGTCCACAAACCATGAATGGATTAAGGCTCAAGCAACTAAGTAAATCTATATTAGTAGACACCCAACTAAACTTAAGCATCTAATATTTCTATAAAACAAGTGAATAAATCTTTAGAATTATATTAAATCATCAATGAACACTGATGATGTGAACAACATCTATTACATATAATCAACAATATTATGTAAGGTAGCAAGAAATTGAAAATGTGAAATGTGTAAATAAACCAAATGAATGTAAATCATGTGTCACCATTGGAACCTATTTTATGATTCATACAAAACATTAGATTGTAAATAAATTAAACTTAAATTTTAGAATAATATAAATATATAAATGAACAAAATGAAATTTAAAATCTTGCCATCATGGTAAGTGTAAAACCCCACCTCACGAATGTTATAATATGTTTTTGAACTGATTAGAGGTCCAATGATAGACATGAGGGTAGATTAGAATTTGTAACCTCCGACGCTATTTGGGTACAAAGTGAAAATTTCGAAAATCAGAACTGGTCCTCAAGGAATAGTGATTTTTCTTAGTATATCCCATGGAGGGGTTTGCAAAAGAATTTTTAAGAAATTTCAAGCCACGATTTCTCAATCTCATATTTAGAAGAGAATTGAGATTTAAGTGAATAGTGATTTTGACCGAAAATCGGAGCTCACAATGAAATTCCTTTCTAAATTGGGCCTAAAAATACTTAAATGTCCTAATAAATCATAGGTAATGAATTTAAATCGAACGGAGCAATCGTGAGCCCGCTTTGGATAGTTTTGTGCAATCTAAACGTAACTGATAATAATACGCTGGTTGTCTGATTTATGATTTTTACCATTTTAAATCCTATTTTTGATTTTAAAGCCTGAATCTAATGTGAAGGATTTTAATTAGAATATTTAAAAAGTGTCAATCCAAAGGACAACATAGAATATTTTGACATTTAACGGTATAAAAGGTGCATAAGGTGAAACTCGAGATAAAATCACGGCAATTGATATTTTATTATGAGACAATCCAAAAACATTTCTAAATGGCTGTTAGTTTGACTCATTAAATGACTAGCTGAGATTCATGGCTCAAATGTAAATAAAATAAGTTTATTTACAATTAATAGCTGATGGAGGACAAAAGGTAAATAAAATAAATAATTATTGTAGAGGAGAGCTGTAAAATAATCTATTTTGTCTCCTTGTAAATAAGAGAGCCACATGGTTTAGTTAAAGAGGGCTATATTATATAAGAGGAAGAGAAGAGTAAAGAGGAATATAAAGAGAAGAAGAGATAGTCAAGTCTAAACAAAAGTGAACCATGATCTTTATGATGATCTGGAATTTAAGTCTTGAAGGAGTGACAGCTTATCTCTCAAAGCTGGGGTTTGATAGAATCGATCCTACCTCTTGGATTTCTTGAAGATAGTGTAAAACCATATGGTATGATGATGTTATGGAACTTTCTTTAAATGATCCACGGTAAATTGAGAGTGACTTATTGGCTTAGAACAAACCCTAACTAATTATCATATTTGTCAGGTATGGGTTATAACCCATATTTGAGTTGTTTTGAAATAATTCAGAAAAAGCTTTAAAGATACATGTGTAATGTTATTAAATTTCGAGAAAAGAGATGTCAAGATGAAAATGAAATGGTATTGAAGCGTATATGGACTATAGAGTTGAATTAATAAAATACTTAAAAATGCGAAAATATTTCATCATTTTCGCAAGAGCGCCCGGTACGTGAATGCTCTGCTTTTGCTTTGACCAAATTTTCGTATTTTAATAATAATCTGTTTTGGCCTTCAGATCTTGATTTGAGATTCAGTACCTGGCAAGTAAGAGACTTTAGAGGTTATCTGAAGGAAGTGTACGAAATTGAACCTTGAAGTGGCCTGGGTAATTGTCAAAAGAAAATACTGCAAGCCAAATTCTGGGTCTAGTTTTTGAACAAGGATTATCTGGTTGTTGGACTTAAAATGAGTTTCGGCACCAAATTCGGGTGATTTCTAATTATGAAGAACCTTAGTTAACTTAGTTTAAAAGAAAGATAAAGAAACCAGTGTCAAATATGGAGTTAAGACATTGAAAAATGGGTGTTTCAAACAGTCCCGAGGTGTAACCCAGAGGGCGATATGTCATTTGTAAAGAAAAGTGTAACTGGCTGTTTCTTTGGTTACTTGATTTAAGTAAGAATGTGATTTAAGTGAATGTAATGTGGTTGTTGAATGTATATGGTGATTTTAAACGGAAGTTATGGTTAATGGTTACTGTGGTTTTCTCAAAAGGTGAAAAGGACTACTCTGATCGAAACGGAATTCTAACACTCGGAAGCTGCGGGATTGAGCGGTGAACGGTGAGTGTAAAACTAATATTTTGAAAATTGAGTTTTAAAGGTAAATGATTTAATGTAAGTATGAAAAGATTAAGATAAATGTTTATATGGATATCCATAAGAATGTAGTAAATTTATAAATGTTTTACTTGCTTCAAATATATGGCTTATATTAAATGTTTATATATGTATGCATATGTTAGCATTTATGGAAGTTTAAAATGTGTGAAGAATGCACATATGTATATTTTCATATATGTGTTTTTTAATGATAAAGTAAAGGATTTAAATGGATTTATAAATGTATTTCAAGAAAGGAGTGAATGATTTTAATGTTAAATGAAAAGCTGGAATGTAAATGTTATATATATGTATGCATATGTTAAGGTATTATGGAAGCTTAAATGTGTAAAGAATACATGTATGTATTTTGGTGATATATATATATGAGTTTACATGATAAAGTAAAGGATTTAAAATGGATTTGGCAAATGTATTTTGATAAATGTTTACGGTTACCCTAACCCCATAAGTGATCAGGTAATCGGAGCATCTACCAGGTACCTTAAGCGTGGTGATTTAGGGGGTAAAGTATAAAAAGCACTAACCTGGCGGAGGGAAATGGGTGTCGGGGAGTACTGTTCTTGGCACGACAAGGTGTTATAATCGAACCTCGGCGCAGCGCGGAGTTTCTCCACGCAGTGGTTATGACTGAATAGATCGCCCTCACCTGGCTGCGACGAAACTGCTCGGGTGTGCTTTATTCCCTCGGGTTCATGAGGTTAATCCGGGTTGGGATCCTTCATAAATAATTTGCATATTTTATAGGTTGAATAATTTGTCATGTATATATGCATATATGGATATATTTTGAAAATGAACTACTTGAAGGCTTCATTTAAGTCCTAAGTAGGGCCCACCTTTTATAAACTGCGGTATAATCAAGAAGTTTTAATGTTTTGATGATTTATGAAATAAATGCAAGTATGTGTATATTGTGTTTGATCAAGTCGGATGAGGAGTCCTAAACGAAGTCGAGAAGTCGAGGATTGAAAGAATAAGTGTTTTTTAAATGTTTTCGCAGGGTTTTGTAAATTTGGGAAAAGTCCAAAAAACAGAGGAAACTCGCCAATTTTTATGAAAATCCGTTTGAAATGAAAAAGAAAAATTATCACTGCCTGTGATTATTTTCTGTTGATATAAGGATTGTAAAGGGGTCGCCCATGGATTTTAGGCTTGATTGTTTTCTGGCAGGAAAAGTTTCTATATCCACTGAGTGTCGGAGGTCCGAAAGTTCATGAGGTTAACTGGCTGGGATCCTTCAAAGAAGTGTTAGGCACTTTTTTTGTCGTGCAAATTAATCGCAAGTATTCGGGGCCTACACATAGCGGCTAAAGAGTCCAGATTGAATCACTGGAATGGTCTCGCTTTGCTTAATTAATCATGTCTTTACCACCTTAAGATTTTCACTATTTGTTTCAAAGAAAAGGATATGATGAAGAAATAAAACAAACTCTAACTAGAAGTTAGAATTTTCTATGGTTTGATAACAAACATGAACCAAAACACCATGTTTAACCAAATTGTAATGATTCTAGGTCAATTTCGCTCCTCCTATGCTTCTATTTCCTTTAAAGCTCCAAGAGATATATAAAGGACTAATGTCGCTATAAGATTAATATACACCTCAAGTCACCCATCTCAGTTGTAATTCTCACTCCGCCCCTATTCACGCCGGGTCCTTCTAAGCTTATGTGAGTGATACATTTGTAAACCTCTAGTATTCGATCGATCACCTTCGGTCCTTACAATAAATGCCTAAGACTATATGAAATATTCAAATTCTGTCTTCAAAACTCACATAAAGTCATGAGGAACTAATGTCAATCCACTCCGGAAGAAGCACAATCTATTCCATACCCTAGCCACATTTAGAGTAGAACATGAAAAACTCAATAACTTCAACAAACTAGGCAAATGTATATCTCATAACATCAAAGATGAGGCAATATAAGCATAGGAGTTCACAAAATCTCCCCTAGAGGGAGTTTTTAGCTATCCATAGCAATAACAAACCAAAATGAAAAAGTATTCAATAATTTCATGGTTCAAAAGAAAGAGGATAAGCAAACAAAGTGATTTGTGACAGCAAATGTGCTTGAATCCTCCTCCAAAAGCTTGGGTTTTGATCTTTAAGCCTGGTTCTTCAAGGTGTTTGAGACTTGTTTTTCCTTTCCAAAACCCCCCAAAATTGTTTCTCTTTTTTCTAGGGGTTCTTTTGGCTTTTATTTCACCCACTTGGATCATAAACGACCTCAAAAATAATGATAGTAAAACTGGGCCCAACAAGCACATAGGTACGTGTGTGGGCCTACAGCTGCATGTCGTCAATGAGGGGCCATGGCTGAGCTCCAGTACACGGTGTTTTCGCACAAGCAGGCAGCAGGCACGCAAATTGCGTGTTAGTATGTCTCGTGATAGCCTCTTCGACCTTCCCACTTTTAGGCATAACCTTCCTCGTCCTGCCCAAATTGAGCGAAACTTTGTCTGAAGAGAAAAGCTAATAGAATGTAGAATCCATTCATTATAAGATTAGGGTCATTTGAGGTCATCATATAGACTGAAAATTGGGAAGAAGTGTTGTTTAATGAATTAGATGACTTGAAAAATTCCCATTTTTAGCTTTGAGAGACCATAACTTTTTCGTTTGAGCTCCAAATTGAGTGATCTTGGATTCTATGCATAGTTAATGATGTCTAAAATCCATCTTGAAGCCATGGGAGCCAGCGATGCCTTAGAAATTCACTCGCCCTCTTATGCTCTTGTTAAAATGTATGTTAGTGCCATAAGATGATACAATTAAGCGTTATATTCCGTAAAACACCTTAAAAACATGTAAATGATAGGTGAATATGAAATGCAATTATCAAATACCCCTAAACTTGAGTATTTGCTTGTTCTCAAGCAAAGAACAAGACTTAAAACAAATAATAATGAGTGAGTATGCTTTTTTAAATGATCACAAACTTTGGGCTCACTAATCAACACACAAATATCAAGTGAGAAAATCAAGGTGATAGCTTGGCAGTGTACAGGTTCAACCATTTAGCGCTTGGATTAACATGAAACTCTGTATGTGTGTAAAGGAGGAAGTCTCTACCCAAATAAACTAACGGTAACCCTTGATAGATTTATGCAAACAAGAGTGTATGAAGGACCCTTACTAAATGAATAGAACTCCACAAAGCTTGTTTTCATAATTCGCTCTCCACTAATGTAGACTACCCACAATACTAGGATCAAAAGGGCTTCAATAAGCTTGTAATAAGGGTATGATAAATTTCATATTTTGGCTTAAATTTACCCAAAGACATACATTTATTTTTCACTTTTGTCCATCTCCTTAGACTCATTGAATTTTCACCAACATCACATCACCCCCAAACTTATTTGATTTCTTCTTTCTCCTTTGATCATCAAACTCCTTTTTATTCACATAACAACGAATAAGGTGTATGAGTAGTGCAGTGTTTGGTCCCTTGAGCTTTCTACCTACCCCATTTAGCGAGTTTTGGGTTAATATTCTAAACCACTTTGGCCTATGGGCATTTAGTAAAACACCTCTGCACTACTTACTCTAGGTAAAAGGCTACAAACCAACTTTACTCTAACCTTTTGGCTCTTCCTCTTTTTGTTTTCTTTTCTTTCCTTTCCTTTCCTTTTCTCTCTTTTTGTATATCAACCTCAATCAAACACTCAATTCATCATAGCTCCTAATATAATGCATCAACAAGCATTAAAACACAATGGTAAATAAGGTTTAATCAAGGGAAACACAAAATACGGTATGGAGTACATTTTCTGGGTTCAATGTGCCAGGTGCTCATTACACAAAGAGGGTGACTACATGGAGTAAGGCTCATGTACCCGTTGGCTAGGAAGGCTCATTTAGTCCATATTGGATCAAATCATCTCTAGATGTTGTAAGGCCTAGGATTTCGCCAAGCAACACCTGCCCAAGTTCAGTTTTAAAGATCATGAAAAAGGATATTTGCATAAGTCTTCAAGCTACAAAATTAGCTTGATCATGACTGCTACATACAGAGGAGTCATAACTAACACAACTAACTTGGCATCAAACATATTTTGTGAAAAACAATCTTTCTATTTTCCTAAATTTGACTTTAGGAGGTCTATTAGTTATCATCATTAGCCTTCAATACATACCCAAAACAAGACTCACTCAAGACTTTCACTTTTTTTTTTATGGACCCTTTATTTTGAACTAAAAAAAACCTAAAAAATGAATAGTAAATAAAAGCAACTAAAACACATAAGAAACTAAAGGAAAACAACTAAAAACATGATAATTAAAGCTAGAAAAAATTTTAAACAATGGAACACCCCCTAAAACTTAAAACATGCATTGTCCTCAATGAAATTAATACAAACATTAAGATGATGGTGAGACTCTCGATGGGATCAAGTGTGAATCATCGCCCAAGTTGAGTGCGGGTCTTTATGAAACTCCCTGAATATGAATTAGCATTAATGCCCTAAAAACATTAAAACAAAAACTACAAACAAACACTAAACAAGGTTAATATGCAAAGATGCTTAAAATAACTCAAAACAACTATGTGAAAAATGTGATGGGAAACCCATTTTGCTTAGGCCAGCTCCTAAGAGTTTGTTCCATTTTTAGAGTTCAAGAATTCCTTTGAGAAGTCTCGAGAGATTCGGGGTCAAGCTCATTCATCCATCGTCAGCACTTCATCATCCCAATCACCAAGTACTGAACTTCACTTCCATAATAGATACTGATATAAGCTCAAATGCCAACTCTTTCATAGAGAGTGAGTTAGCCATGAATTCAAATCCTTCAAGAGTGTCCTCTTGAAGGAATATAGGTGCATGCTCTTCAATGGGTGTGGCGTTTCCTATTCCCATGCACATCCTCTTGCTCATTGTAAGTGGCATGGCTTGAGGAGGTCAACTTCTTTCCTACCAACAAGCAAGCCTGGCCTCCCATGTTCATGAATCCACTTGACTTGTGGCAAAGGAAGGTCTTCCTATAGATGAGACTTGTCGGTCCTCTTCCATGGCCCAAGTCACAAAATCAATGGGGAAATTGATTTTTTCAACCCCAAGCAAAACATTTTCAACTATTTATTCCATGTTTCTTTTCAATCTATAATCTTTCTAATAATGATCTTCCCACAGTAAACTCGTTTTCTCAACCAATGTCAATCCCAAAATTTCCTCCTCAAAGTCAGTATAAATCTTATGTCACACTCCCTTATTTCATCATCCCCAGTTGCTTCAGGGGAGTGGCCCTTGAATATTTTCGCTCAGTAAGGGCTAGCCGCTCTAATTCCGAGTCTCCCAAGGATTTAAAGTGCATTGATGTTTTCGGCGATTTGCTTCCAGTTGGACAACCCGCTGAGCATCATTTTCCTTCATAGTCCTCATCCCAACAAGTGAATTCTTCTCCTCAAAGCACTGCCAGGATTTCTTTCCCATGAAGTTGAAACCCCAAGCTTTCTTACTTTGAAAACTTGAAATTTCCCATAGGAGAAACTTCACATGTCCTCCAACCCTATGATGTGAGTCCGGGTATATTGTCGTGGTTTGTTAGATAACCTTCATTGCTGCTGAGATAGTACACCTCTCATAATCTGTTTGGTCATTCTTAGAGGCTTAGGGCTTACATTGAGGTAATTTTCCAAAGTCGTTCCTTTGGGTCAAAGCACGCAATTGATTCGTGTCATCATAACAAAAAGCCTGAATTAACAAAAATTTATAACCTAAACTCCTACTCATTGTAGTAAAGCCACCACAGATAGTGGCTCTAGTGCTCCAACACGTGATGGTTTTCTTCAAGACAAATGATTTGTAATTGCCTCAAAATGGTGAATTGCTCTTGATTATGATTTCGTAAAACAAATGGAGGTTGATGAAAAGTAATGAAAACAAATTGAAGAAAAATACAAAAGAACTCCTTAAGATTAGGGCTAATGGGTTTGGAGGTCCTAAGGGGACCGAGAGGTTCTCCCGGTTCATTTCTCAAGGCCGGAGGATGACCCAGGTCATTTCCGAATCGAATCTTCATTTAGCTTTAAAAACTAAACCCTATAATTTTCCCTTTTGAAAACAAAAGATTTATCTGTTATAAATGCTCCGCAAGGAATACATCCCATAAATCAATACCCGATAATGACAAATAGAGGGCAACTGACGAATCTCGGGATCTAGCAACAAGCATCCACCGAAATCAAAAAGATTGCCAACACCGTCCATCAAGGTATTTGGCAGATTTAAACCTAGATCGAGAGAAATAGAACATAAATACCCCTAAATGCGCAAGTGCTAAAATGAGAACTGCATAGTTAGCTCCAAACTTCTCTAGCTGCCAGCCTCCTTTCAAGCAAGGATGAAAGAGATCTAGCTAACCATCCTCTGAGTTGTCATCCTCGTGTGGTGCTCTGTAGCCGAGAAAATAAAAAAAGCGTTATGCCTGGAGAAAAGAAAGCAACTGAAAACTTCCGCCCATAATTATTACTACCCAAAGTCCCTTTACAACCAGGTGCATACACGTGTGGCTTATAATGCCCATGATAAGAAAAACATCAAAACATCTAAACTAAGTATACTGTAAACTATTACATCAAGGGTATTTTAGGAAAAATTGCAAAAAGAGGGTCAAACGGGGAGTCAAATGTTAAATGGGACAAAAACTGGAGAGCAAAATTTCACACAATGAGAAATTTCGCACTCGTGTGAAAATTCGCATTGGTGCAAAAATTGCATGCAAAAATTTCGCACTTCCTTGCCTCTTCTGCTCTTCTTTCCTTCTTCTGCTCTTCTTTCCTTCGATTTTCTTATCCAGATTGTCAGTTCTAATTAATTCTTCGTGCTTGATCGACTCAACAAAATTGCATTAAAAGCTTTTGCAAAAACTACAAATTTAAATTTTACAAATGTACTTAGTAGAATAGCCTTGTAATCTTAATGTGACACTGAAAGATTGTTGGACATGCACAAAAAGTGCTCAAACCTTACAATAAATAGGGGTTCAAAATAGCACTTTAAAACAACGCCAGTTGATTCTTAAATGAGAATAAGAGCTCATCTATCACTTCCTTGGACATTGATGCTCAACACCTACAATAAAAATACAAAATAAAAAAATGAAGTAAACTAACTACAAAAAGTAAACAAATGAAAATGAAAATAAACAAAAATGCTTAAAGTAGCAAAACCCTTTTTCATCAAAATATTAGTTAAATCGTTTAGTTTGTCATTCCCTATAATAAAGACTAAAATCCCGTAAATTAACCAGAAGTATACGGCCTATGTATGGAAAGAGGTAGTGACTCAAGAATCCTGACATCGAATCATACGTGGGAATGGTCTTGCTTTGCTTAACTAAGTACCCCAACTACTAAAGATTTTCACTATTTAAGCTTCAAATTAAAAGGATATGATAAAAGAAAAACAAACAAACTCTAACTAGGAGTAGGATTTTTCAGGGGGAAAAGGAGTAAATCAAGATCAAAACACCTTGTTGAACCAAATTGTAATGATTCTAAGGTCAATTTTGCTCCCCTCCTATGCTTTCTATTTCCTTTTAAAGCTCAATTAGATATATAGTGGCTCAATATGTTGGCCAAGGGTAATTAATTATACAACTTCAAGTCACCCATCTCGTTGTAATTTCTACTTCCTTGCTCCTTTATTCACCTTTCTACATTCAAGCTAATAAAAGTGATGTATGACATATGTGAACCCTAGACATTTTATCGATCACCTTCGGTCCTGCCGTATAAATACTCTAAGACTATATGAGGTATATTCACCTTCAACCTTCTAAGCCCCAGCTACAGCTTTTACTGAGAGGTTAACGATCAATCTATGCTTACATTATTACCACCGAAAGAAGCAATAATCTATTCCAAACCCTGTTATTTAGAGGAACATGAAACTCCGGTTAACTTCAACAAATCAGTAAGAAACATCTTCATAACATCAAATATGAAAATATAGGCATGGGAGTTCTGAAAACTCCTCCTAGAGGGAGTTTCCTAGTTCTCCATAGCACCATAAACCAAATACCAGAGTATTCAACAATTCATGTCTAAAAGAAAGAGGAGGGGCAAAAAATAAAGCGGATTTTTTTTTGATAGCAAATGTGACTGAATCCTCCTCCAAAAGCTTTGATTGATTCAAGATTGGTAATACTCAAGGTGCTTGAGACTTCAGTTTTCCTCTCCAAACCCCAAATTCTGTTTCTCTGTTTTGTCTTTGGCTTTATTTCACCAATATGGACTCCAAATGACCCAAATGGGGCTAGATAAAGAACGGGGCCCCATTTAAGATATAGGTGCAGGTTGTGCAAATACATCTCAAGATGTTAGTGAGGGGCCATGGCTTGAGCTCAACATGCATGCGGCACGTAGCTGAAGTGTCATTATGTCTCTGACAGCCTCTTTTTTGACCGCTTTGACTTACCGAGGGTATAAATCTTCTCGCCCGAGTCTAAATTAAGGGCACCTGGCCTGTTATGCTGGCACACTATAGAATCCATCCATAACAAGATTAGATCCCTTTAAGGTAACTTTAGACCAAAACTGGAAGAAGTTCTTCTTGCTGCAATGATGATATCTGGAAAATTTCATATTTTAGATTTAATAAACTATAACTTTTCTTTTCGCTTGTTTTCCAAACAAAGTACTGTATTCTATGCATAGCTGTAATGACGTCTAAAATCCGATATCCGTTTGAAGCCATCGCAGAAGCCAAAGTGGTGGAGCCCAATTCATCTTTTGGCTCCTCATACTTTGTTTCCAAAATATACCTAAGAGCCATAAGATTTATACAATTAAGATTTATAGTCTCAGAAACAATCTCTTAAACCACGTAGGTAGAATGATGAAGTGAATTAATGTCATAGATTTCCTGTTAATAAACGTAAACAAAGTTACACTCCTGCCACACGGACTAAATAAAGTCCCCTGCACTTAAGCAAAACTTCGGGTCTCCACTAAATGTGATATGGTAGATAGACCAAGGAAAACAAGATTTATATATAAACAAATTATAGAACCAACAATGGCTGACTATTATCTAATCTTTAGCAACTAAAATCTAAAACTTGTTAAGACCGAAATGCATTTAGAAAATATATGCTTGTCCTTTTTTTTTGTAAATTGGGATCTTAAAAGACTTTATCAGTCTTAATCACTGTAAGCAATGTGATTCACAAGTAATAAAAAAAGTGGATTTTCTAATGAGTCCATATATCGTTCTACTGTGACATCTATAGATAATCATAAAAATCAACTCATCTAACTTATCAAGATCCTTACTTATTTAACCCAATATTAAGATGATTTGAAAACAAATGTTAAAATAATACTTTAAAGTAAATTCATACTTAAAGAAAATATTAATAAGAATAGAGTTGAGAGTTCACCGAGCGAGACAAACAATGTAATATAGGATCTGAACAATAATTAGTTTTAAATTTCGCACTCACTGAACTTATTTCAAGTCAGCGTTGTGGTGTTTAGTTTGCTCAAAGATGCATTATGATATAGCTCTTGATTTTCCCTCAACCAGTGCCTTTCTCACCATCAGAGATTCATGTTCATTTTTTATTCATGAATTTAATCCACTTACCAAAGATATAAACTCCTCTAAGATCTGAAAGATTTTTCCATTTTTCATGACTCACACACTCCAGACCCAGAATTTCGCTTCATAGATACAGATAGATATTATTTATAAAGCCTTCTCTAATTTAGATTTGCAAATCTTTATCCTTCAATACCGGTTAGAAATCTCCATTTCCTTAATTGATCCCTACTAATACTTTATTAACCTTTCCAATTTATGAGAGAGAAACCTTCTGAAAGATTAACTTATACTCATCGACTATCCTAAAACCACAGGAGCAAAAGTAGTGATTTGACCCCATAATCTTCAGAGTTAATTTGGGTTCCTAAAAAGTATTATTCACTATACCCACAAAAAGAATACCACCCTCAAGATTCTTTATCTCTGTGTCACGCAGAAGGCCTCCTGGAAATCAGAGCAAGATACAATACTTTGCTTAGGTACACGGTACTAGTACTAGGCACAATTAAGTTCAGAAATAATACCAATCAAATAAATTCAAGAATTCTAACTAAGGTGTTCTTCCACTTTGTGCAAAAAAAAATGATGATCATCATCGACCCATTCCCAAAGGGAGAGCCTAACCCTTCAAATCGGTTCACGGCATATGACTAATCCATCAAAGAAAATTCACCGAAAGTGTAAATGAACTAAAAATAAATGAAACTATAAATTTTCTAAACTCCATTTTATTCAAAATAAAGAATGAAAGAGAAAATTTTAACAATAAATTTCAAATTTAAGTCAGACTACAGCCACACACTTCAACTAAAAATCAAAAGAAAACTAACTAAAAACTACGCTCAAACTAAATCTACTAAAAAGGAAATAAAAGAAAAATAATATACAAAGTTTTCAACCACCCAGAAATCTTTGATTTATGAAAGTCAATACGCCCTACATGCCTATTTATAGACTTTCCCAATGTCAGTCGCACTTCAAGACAAAGTGGTTGTGGATCCCTAATTTCGCCCAAATCGTCGTTATGTCGTGGACATAAAAAGTTCTATCACATGAAGCCTTGGGTCTTTGTCACAACTTCCGCCGCAGCTTGCGCTTTCTTTTCTCAGACTGCTTCTTCGAGCGCTGATTCTATCAATACGACTTTGATAATGTCGCGAAAGATTTTTTTTTCCAACAATCTTGTTCTTGTCACGATAGACTTTAATAATGTCGCGACATAAAATTGTCATAATCTAAATTTCTCATACACTCTCGTTTTGAAACCGTCAGAACATAATTACTTTATTGCGACTCAACCTTTTTCTTTCGCCTTGTTTGATTTGGTCGCTTTAATATGCTCTTTGTCGAAAGACTTTTCTCTAGTCTGTAGAGTCAGTCGAAAGCATTTCAGTCGCGATTACAGAAATCTTTGTCAGCGACAAACTCTGACTCGGGTAACTTCAGCTCTCATACAATCTCGTCACGATCGACTCTCTTCTTCTGTCGCGCATTGCACTCCCATCTTTCTCTCTGCCTTTTATTGTCGCGATATAAACTTCTCACGCGACAAAGACTTCGCTTCACCCTTACTATGTCGTAACATGAATTTCTTTGTTGCCATTCCTCTGGTGTTACTCTTCAATTTCTTATCGCGATAGAGAATTCACCTCCCTCATGATTTGTTTGTTGCGACAAAGATTTTGTTGCTCTTTATTGTGAATTCTGAATGTAATGCTATGGTTAAGGATTTTCTTTGTTGTGACAGAATTCTTCGCTGAAGTCAGTTCCATGTCGAAAATTTGTCGCAACATAAAACACTCGGTCCTAACCGACTTATGCGTTGTATTCTGAAGCACTTCTGTCTTGCACAAGCTGCCTTTGTCGCGACAAAGTTCATATGTTAATCTTCAGCCTTTTATGTTTCAATAAAGGAAGGATTGTCGCGAAAAAGTTCCCTTGTCATTTTCCTTTATCATTGTCATGACATATAGCTATTAGCAGGATGATAGTTCTCTGTCTCTGCTGAAATTTTGTCATGACAAACCAAACTATGTCGCGATGTAGAACGCCGTGAATTGCCTCCTTTTTTTTCTTTTTCTTTTTTTTCTTTTTTTTTTTTTTTTTTTTTTTGCTTCTTTTCTACTGGAATTATCTCCTTTTTCAATAAAAACCTGCAAAACACAAAGTTGGTGAATATTCCATAATTTGGCATAAAAATATATCTGAAACTGCTAAAAACATGCCATAAAAATGGATTAAAAATAAATGAGTTTAAGACTCATCAAATTCCCCTAAACTTAAAGTTTTGTTTGTCCCTGCTAAAGAAAAAGAAAATTTTGTTTGTCCTCAAACAATTTAGCTTTTATTTTTAAGGACATTTTTCTGTTTAAAACTCAATTGGGCAAGAAACATTAGTCAGTTGTAAAATTATTTCTAAACATGTTTTCAATCTAGAATCATGAAGATTTTCAATTAAGTTCACTTAACCAATAAATAATTCATATGGTGTAAACAATTTAATCATTCAACCCTGATTTGTGAGTGTGTGTTGGTCTTTCCTCTTTTTCCTTGGCAAATTAGTTGATCTTCTGGGATAATACTCAGTTAGCCTAGTTCTCTTTCATTGTTTTAAAGTCACATATACCTGTTTGTCATATTAATCTCCACTAATGTAGGCATATCACCACCTTCAAGATCAAATAGGTCTTTTAGGCTCTCAGGAATGTGGCCTGGGTAATCAAAGCAGATAATTGACACTTGAAGCTCAATGACCCAAATTTCACTGACAACTTACACTCTTGCCTTCATCATGCATCCTTGATTTCTTTTGATTTTAAGTTTCTAACCTTCCCATCAGGTTTTGTGCATCTTTTTGCATACTCTCTACTCTGGTATTTCGCTTTTCATTTAATTCAATTAAAGTATGACTTCTCTTCCTTATCGTAGAAGCTTTTTCACTTTTCATCTGTTATCAAGGTTTTTGGAATGGTGCAATGTTTTGTCTTTTGCTTCTACCCCTTCTTAACGAACTTCGGGGTCAAGAACTCCCATACCAGTTGGCATTAAGGTTGTAACGCCCCTTTTCTCGATAGGTGGTATGGCACGTGTAATCCTAAGGTCACATAGGTGCGCCAAGGGCTTCCTTAATTATTTTAGCACCATAATAGAATTTTTGAAAGTTGTTTTTAAGATGAAATCAAAGTTTCAAAGACCACAGACTCATAATTACGAGCTAAGGGGTGAAAGTACAAATTATGGAATTTCAAAAGGATAATAATAATAATAAATTGCCATAATTGTTCAGGGAAGTCTAGAAAATTCTCTAGATCTTGGATGACGAAATGGATTGCGCCGTTAAATTCGTCTCGCAAAATCTAGTGACCTAGAAAATTTCATCGACCCTCGAGACAACTGTAATATTTTACGCTGGGTGATAAGTTGCCAATGACTTGTGATCAGATCACAAAACTCAAGCTCTAAATATTGAGTTAAAGTTCATTTAAAAGAATTGAACTGAAAAGAAATAAATTATTTCGGGGCAAAAACGGATCCAAATGAGATAATATAAGTCATTTATCCAAATAATAATAATAAAATAAAATAAAAATAAAAAATAAAAAGATAAAGTCAAAAGGGGGACGGATGCTCGACAGAGAAAGCGTGAAGAGAGAGGATTTTTATTTTTCTTTTTCTTCTCTTCGCTTCTTTCTAAGATCTACGGAAATCGGACCGTAGATTTTCGTCAGATCATAAGGCAAAGTTGGAATCTACGACGAGCTATGCGTAAACCAAAATCTTACTGCTTGGCCAAACTCCAAGAGGTGGGAATTTCTCCCACTTGTGTTATTTTCGAGCCTAAAGGCTATGTAATGGCTCAAATTTCTTAGAGGCCGTGGAGGTCAGTAGAAATCTTAGTCCTAAAATTTTGGACGGAGTTATGTGGAATTTTTAGGAATATTCGGGACTCCTTTCTGATAACCGGCTAAATTTCTGGACTGCTTACGTCTGCTGAAATTTCGTGATTTTATTCACAGTCCGACATAATTTTCTGTGAAATAGTTTTGGGTGTTTTTAGACTCTATGGAAAGTCCCTGAGTCTGTAATCTAACCATATGCCTATCAATAGCATTTAGCACCCACATAATTCTCTCGAAAAATTTAATTAGAGCAATCTGCTAAGAATTGGTGGTCAGGTTGGACGTGTGGTCTAATACACGAATAAAGATAAGGTCATGGAAAGTTGGGTTAAACGGATAGTTTTTATGGGGCATTTCATGTAGGGGCATTTTGGTCAATTTCATCCCATATTATCGATGTCCTTATCGAATGTGACTAGCACGTAAAGTTTTGTTAGAATCGGGGTTCGCTTCGATAGGCCAGCTAAGCCCTCAGATGCTTTATGGTTAAACGCTAACTCGAGGGCATTTTCGTAATTTGTATTGACATTGCAGCGATGGAGCATACGACGACACTCACGTGCTTGACAAGACCAGCAAATTAGTCAAGAAAAAGGTGAGTGCACGAAATCGCTAAACGAAGTGTTTAATTTATAAGATTGTAAAGTGCTTTGAAAATATAATGTAATTAGTAAAGCATTGTTTTTACCTCCCACTTGTTATATTCAGCAAGAAATTTCGATTTCAGTACTTAAGAAACAATTTGGCCTAGTTTGGAAAAACCCCAGATGCAAGGCGCCTTGGGCTTGTCAGATGTATCTCGAATTGTGCATGGCGGTGGTTATGGGACATTATGATCTAACTATATTGCCCGGTGGTACCGGGGGTTAGATATAGTATATATTTACAAGGAGTCGCCTCCGCACATCTCTGGTATAGATAGTTAGCACACTGACATAGTACATGGTGATGAGGTGTTGGTTCCAAGGTTCCATCACCGGCATTTTGGTTCCGAGGTTCCATTATGTTTATAGAGATCCCGCGTGTTCACTGCACTGCTATTGCACGAGTAAAGGTTCCGAGAGCTCATCACCGATGCCAGTTCCAGGTTCCATGGCATCACGCCTGGGTATTTCTCATAAATGGGCCATGTGGTTGGTACTTGATTTACAAAGATAAAGACTTTCTTATATATTAACCACCATCAAACATGCAAAGAATGTAAATAGTTTTCGTAACGCTTTCAAAATGGTTTTCTATAGCAAAAACTCAATTTTATCATAAATAGCTTTTACAACCATTTCTCGTACAGATTATATAGGGAGGTACATATAGCATAAAGAACATTTAGAACTTATAGTTCTCACTAAGCCCGCTTTGGCCTGCGCTCGTTTTTAAATAATTTTCCAAAGTGTGTGAAAAAGCCGAAGACCTTCCAGATCCTCGCCCTAAACGTGGTCGTATTTATATATAAGATAATGTAATGTAAACGAGTAAAAGTTAAAACGTGACTTTGTATATGTAAATATCTTTGTAAAATATGCATGCATGGTTTTGAGAAAACAGTCGCGATTAATTTATGTCGATTGATTCTTATCTTATATTTTCATGATGCACCAAAGGTCCTTTATGGTCAGAGTTGATTTCGAAAATATCATGAGCTTTTTTATTACAGTGATTGTGATGTGTTGACCACCGTCCAGAGTCAGTTATGCCGTCGATTTTAATTAAATCTAAAGTTGTGATTTTGATGTAAAAGTGAAATTTTTATAACCCACGCTTCCAAAAGATACAAGCAATTTTAACCCGCTTAGCTTCATGGTAACTGGCCGAACGAGCTCGGGTCGGAGGTTACCGTGGAGCTGCGCAGACTCACAATAGGAAGGTCCTAAAGGTACTCCATGCTGAACACCCCTAAGGACTTAATTGTTCAAGGAGGAAGGCTGCAGTAAGACCCTAAAATTCTAATTTTCTGAAAAATGATAAAATGGTCATTTCGGTCTAAATCTATAATTTTCTAGATCTCGGATGATGAAACGGACTTCACCGTTAGAATCGTCTCGCGAAATCTAGCTACCACGTCGAATTTTGTCGAATTCTGAGACAGTTGGAATTTCAAGTTTTTCGAGACACCATGAGTGGTGTCAAACACTTGGCACATTGTGAATTGCTCAAGAGGTGCCACGTGTCATGTGCAGAATGAGTCAAACATGAGCTCAAATGGGACCCATGATAGACATGTGGCAACATGTGATTGGGTGAAAATCCATGGTAAATGGATAAGAGGATAAGGAAATCCTAAGAGCCAATGAGAGTTGGACATGTGGCATGAGAGAACAATTCTCTTGACCCCAACCTACACCAAACTGGTTTGGGAGGGAAAGGAGGAGAGAGGAGGGCAAACCGAGAAAGAGAGAGAAAAGATGAGAGATTTTAGAGTGAGAAGCTCTACCTTCTCTCTAGATTTTTCGACGATCGGTCCGTCGAATCTCGACGAGACAAGAGGCAAAGTTGATCTCCACAAAGAAGAGCTACACGTAAGTACCGACACTGCGGGAGTTTCGGCAAACTTCTCGGGAGGTGTGGGTCATCTCCTACTTGGATATTCTTTGTTTAAAAGGCCATGAAAATGGTTTTGGGTGTTGTGAAGCCAGAAATGGTCATGGATTTTGGTCCCAAAGAAGTGGAACCGATGCTTGATGAGGGGGCTGTCCATGGACAGCCCACTTACTATTCTGGGACTGTTAAAAAGTCCGGATTGATGGTTGGACTGAAATTTGTCCATGTGTTTTGCTTGCATGTTATTGCTTGAATCAGATAGCATGATATTGCTTAGACGAATGGCTTAAAATGTGTATGGAAAATGATATGCTAATGCATGCTAATTGATGTGTTAACAAGATTGTTTGAATTATATGAAATATAATTGTGCGTGAGCCATTGGAAATGGAATATATGAATTGGCATCATTGAATTCATGTGCACGGATACATCACGTCGAGTTAGGTGTGGGTGCACGGTATGGTTGTTCACCATTCGTGGTGAATATGAGATGAGCTCATGTTTCGAATAACGTCCAATAAACGACTCATGGTTTAAGTGATAAATGGAATAATAAATAATGTGTGTCATTTAAGCAAGAAGGGGGACCTAGAATCCCTGTGTGAAAAGCCCGGGAATTCGGAAAGTGGAGGATTCGAGGTAATAACCGGAAGGCCTGCATGGGTGAGAGACTCGCTGGCATATCCAAAAAGTCTCGTGTGGGTAGTAAGAGACCGCAGCGTGTTTCTCGAAAGTTCTATTGCCCAAAGGAAAACACACGGTCATGGTTATCACTTAGACTTCGAGTTGGGTGATAGGAGTCGGGGTGGACTCGGGATTAGTTACCCATTGGCACTTGCATTGGGTGTTGGTGAGCTGACAAGGGCTCAGTATATAGTGTTATTGGTACCACCAGTGATGATTGTCACACTTGACATAGGCATGTGTGAGGGAGTCGATGAGTGACTCGGGATATGGGCATGAAAACATCTCATGCATGATATAAGTCATTCCATGTGTAAATTGTAAATTGTATGGAATGTGGATGATTGTGTTGTGCCATTACATGTGCATTTTAGGTGGGTAGTAGCCCTTGTAGAAGAATTCAACTATTGGGCATTGCTCACCCCGTCGTGGGATCCCCCTTTTAGGTATAGGGAGGATTTAGGAAGACGGCGCTCCTTGGAGGTCGGGATTATGAAGCGGGCCGGACTATGGCCTCGATTCATGTTTTGTGTATATATATATTAGAACAAACTAGTTTTAATATATGTTTTGTATTAAGAGTGATGTAATAACTCTTGAATCTATAGAAATGTATGGTTTTGTAACCGTACGGACGAGTATGGATGATGGGCCCTATTGGGTCATTTTACTCATGTATGGGTCTCATGATATGAGACACGCAAATTTCTGCAGGTGGACGATGGTCAATGGGACCCCCGGGTTTTGGGGCATCACAACAAGACCAAACTCATTCTTCCTTGATGTTTTCCTTTTCACAGCTTCTTTCTTAATTCTCTTCATCTCTTCTTATCTCAATGAATTTTTCTTTTTCAACCTTTTTTATCCTTCTCCATAGCTCTAAATAATATTCCCTCAAACTTATCCTTTTCTGTCATTGATGTATTTTGTCTTGTAATCTGGGCAAATAAGGGTTCTTTACTATAAGATTATGTTTAAGGAAGGAATTGGGCTTCTCATTGGCTGGTTGATGATGAGATTGGTTATAGGCTCAAATAAGGAACTAATGTGCTTATGCATATCATAAAGGTAGGCTTTGAAAGCCTCAAACTTCCAAGGATGGCCTAAATCATTTCCTGTTAGTGGTATTGCCTAGCATTTCGCCTTAACTAATAATCCAACAAGTTCTAGGACATTAGAGATATTACTGTGATGGATCCCAAAAGATGTCCTTAATCTTGGCGTAATTTGTTTCAAAGCTATTGTTGACCATATGCAAAGCTTATCAGGATTTTTATAACCAAACTATTTACAAAAACCGTATTATAGGTCTTATTTGTTCCATCAATTTAATAAAACCTTCCTTATTCTTAAAGTTCAACACATTTATTAATATCTTTACAACTTTCCCTTTCAATTCATCTCATCCTACCCTTAAATGTATCTATCGATTGCTTGTCTTGGCTTTTGTGGATATGTTGTGGTGTTATTTAACAGTTATAATGTTCATTTAGATCAACACTTCAGTTCACAAAAATGTAACACAACAACAACTCAATTCCATCAACAATTCAAATTTCCAATTAAATAATTCACAATTATTTTAGCAATTCCAACCAGGAAATTTGGTTTCTCATTTATTCAACTAAGCTATTTACCACAAGTCAACAATTTCAAATTGTTAAACATAAAGGAAAGAGAATTTAAACAAAACAAGCAAGAAATGAAAATAAATAAATAAATAAAAGTGAACACCAAGCTTTGCAAAGAATTTTCTATTTTATTGAATTTTTCTTTAGATGGATATTAGATAATGAGAGAGGGAGAGAGGAAGAAAGGTAAGGCGAAGCTATTTTCTTTTTAGAGTTTCCTTTGCTTAGTTGTTTCCATTCTTAAATATTCTTCAACCTCCCCATCAAGCAGTTCCTTTTTCCTGCACTAGGATTTATTTTCACTGGTGCTTTACAAGGTTTAGAAAGTCTTTCTTCCTCTAGATTTGGGTTGGAGAATGGTATTAGTGGGTTTGTTACACCTTGAGATCACTACGTGTGTACATAACAAATTGATTGCAGTATAGATACTGAGTTTGACACTGCTATAGTTTTTAACTGCAAATTCTCAGGATACTTTTCTCTACTTCGGCTGGCTTAAGGATTCCGTGAGGTCCTGGTTGCTGACTCGCATAGATCATTAGGTGAAAACTTTGCTTGCAATGTTCCAGACTATTCAACCAATTCATGTCCCTTGATTCCAAGCCTACCTTTAAGGCGTTATCTCTATCTTCCAACATCTTAATTAACCCTGCCTCATGTTTCCCTATTTCAGTCCAGAAAGCCACTTCTCTATCCCTTATTACTGTTCTCCATTATGTATCCCTTTTCTCCAACTCTGTTCTCCATTCTTCATCTCTTTGTTTTAATGCATTCTCCAGATTCTGATATCTTCTTCTGAGCTCTACATCCATATATTCATCCCTAAGTCGGGGTTGATTTTAGTCGATTATTCTTCTTTCATCTCCTGCTTTATAAATATCAAGATTTTACCATTCTTTTCATATTACACTGTGCCCTAACTTTCAAATTGTTCCGATATGGATTTCTCTTATGTCTGGAGATACATTCCAAATGGGGCTTTGGCTTCCCTAAAATTCTTGCTGCCTTTGGGGTGGACTTTCCCACTGAGCTGGCTCATTGTATCTTTCCTTCCCCCTTTCTTCTTCCACCTCTATTTATTTCTCCTTTCCTCTGTTTTTAAGACCTTTCGTCACTCCAGTCAAGGTCAGAGGGGATGCCTTGGGGTATGATTCTTCTTTTCCCCATTCTTCATCTACTCCCCGAAATAGACAAAGGCTGGTGATTAAAGCTAGGTGTGGGATCAAGCCCCTGCATTTGCTTCCGAAGTAGCTTAGGATAGAATTCTCAATAATCTTCCTCACATTGATTTTGTACCCCTTCAGCAATGCATAAAGGAGGATTACTTCATTCCTTGCTACTATGCTGAGGTGCTTTGATAGCAAAAGGACTGAGTTGATAAAATATAACCATACCTTAGCCTCTTCAATTAAATCACCTCTGGCAATGGATTCATAAAGGGTTTTCTTTCTCGCCTTCCATTTTCCTTTTCCAAAATAAGCCACAGTCCACTATCTTCCGTACTCCGACTCCTTTAGTAGTCTCAATTTTGAGCCATGGTGCACCTTTTAGATTGAACAATCCATTTCTTTCCTTGGTCAAATCTATCCATTTTCCTCCTCGACATATACCTCTTTCCTTCCTCTCTTTCCACCATATTGGCAAAATTTTTAACCCATGCAGCACAACCGTGAGCCAGGTCGCAGTTGATTTGCATCCTCTCTCCGCATTTCGAGAGTGGAGATGAGTCTTTTGAATCCTCTTTCAACTATGAAATCTTTGTCCTTTAGACTTTTCTCCATTAAATCATATGCTTTGTCTTATATCAAGATTCTTACTCTTTCATTCCTCTGCTCTGCTTCATTTTCTTTAGCTCCCCTTTTCCTTTTTCTTTTGATTCTCATCTAGCTAAGCCAAGCTTCCTAAATTTTCCAACCCTTCTTCCTCTTACACTCCCTTTGACTAAGTTTCTGGAATGCTTCTTCCTCTACTTTTGTGTATGCTTCCATCATTTCGTCTGTGTTCTAATGAGGTGCAACCCACGTGAGATTATCGTGGATAGATTTTTGAACTCTGTGGTTTGTGGGCGTAAGATAAGAGAGGATTTCAATAAGGAAGTCGAGAGAATGATGATTTGGCGAAAGGTGGCCTTTCGCTTTCTACCATTTCTCTATCTATGTTTAACCGCTTTGTTGTGCCTCATTAACAAGTCACGACAACAATCGCCTCAGGTTTGTTCCATTTTTAATTATGTCGCGCACATACAAAAATAATTGTCGTGGATGCAGTTTTGCAATCAATTTGGAAACTAGGTCACTAAATGTCGCGATATTATGAGAAATGTCATACATTTTTTGATGCTCTTTTGAATCTATGTCGCGACAATGAAAAAATTTGTCGCGACAGAAACTTCCCTTTTCAATTTGAGTCTAAAGTTGATTATGTCGTGACACAGAGAAAGTATGTCGCAACACAGGTAAACCTATGTTGCAACATTCAAAAATATTATCGCGACAATGTTTTTCTCTTCTAGAAACATAGGTCATTTGCAACTTTGTCGCGACATAGATAAATTGTGTTGCAACAAACCTACCTGTGACTGAGATGAAGTTTGATTTACACTTTGTCGCGACAAAAAAAAAACAATTTTGCAACATAATTTGATAATAATGTTGCAAAAAAAGTAAAGCATGTCGCGACATTGAACTAAAATTTTCCAGCATTGCATCATTCCCAGTTTTCACTTAAGACACATTCAAAGCAAGGTGTATTCATTCATACCCATCATAACATACTTATGAAAACTCATTTAATCATCAAAGACCCTCAATTCAAGTATGAACAACAACATTTCATTTCTTTATTCAATATAATCCACCACGATATCTTAATATAAAAATATGAAACCAAACAAAGCTACTATTCATTTTCTGCTTAAATAAAATCACATTCCCTCAAACTTCAATTATGCATTATCATTAAAAACAAATTGAGGGAAATAGAAATACTCCCCCTTGTAGCTATTTTTTGCATATTTCAATTTGAGACAATGTGCTTCCTAATAAAATTTATCTTTAATATAGTTTCATTGTCCTGAAAAATCAGCAACAACTAAAAAAAATAAAACTTCTAACATAATTAAAACTAGAACAACAAACACACAAAATTTAACAAAATTAATGTAACTAAAAAAATTTAAAATTCTGCTTTAGTTGCCTCCCAAGAAGCTGTTCAATTTAATGTCTTTAGTTAGACATTTGCTGCAGAATGTCTTCATTTCAGCAAAACTCTTTTCCCTCTTCAAAATCTATTTCTCAACTTCATTTAAATTTCCTCCAATTCAATTCCCTCCTTCCTCGATCAGAGCCATTTAACTTCGACTTTTCTTTCAGGTCACTGGAATGTATCCTTAGGGTCGACTTCGCATGGCTGTACAAATTTCCTTACCCGAGTCTCTAGATTCTTCAAAGAGGCATCAGGCTTAGCCCTAAACACAGAAAGTCACTGAATGCTGCTAGCTTAGCAAACTTCTTCTCATGTATGTTCAGAAACCTCTTATTTTCTCCCATGAAAGCAAGCATCTGGTCCTCAAAGGAATTAGATCTCCTCCGCCCCTGATTTTCTGCTCTCTGTTCTACTAGCTACTATTGTTATTGTTGTTGGAACCCTAAGAAGGCATGATTTTTTGTAAATTCTATCCAAGTCTTTGACCTTGCTATGCTCCTCCCCCATATGAGAAGTTCTCATGGTTCCTGAGTGCTAGTGTGTAGTGTGTGGGCAAGTTGAGGTTGGGGCTTGAAAGTGGTAGCCCTACCGTATCGAGGTACTATTCTCCTCAACTCGATGTGGACCCCCGCTACTGATCCTCTTCAAGACTCTTTCTTCTCTCTCCTTCATATACTGTCCCTACTTCAAGTGCAGTATGCATTCTTCTTTCATTGTTTCCCATCTTGTTCATCAATACATCCAACTTTGCTTCTATGGCAGTCATTCGATTAAGCTCGATCACACCACTCCCTTTAGTCCATTGCCTCCCCGGCTTCTCGTATGAGCCAGAGTTTCATTCGCAAGGTCTTCAATCAACTGCCTAGCCTCCTCTGTACTTTTTCTTTTGAAAGCCCCATAGCAGGCTGCATCAATTATACCCTTTGAGGCATAATTCATGGGATGGTATAATATATCCATTTGAGTGGTCGGATCTATTTCATGCATAGGACATCTTTTGAGTAGTCTCTTAAATCTCTCCCATGCGTTGTAGAGACTTTCATCCTTCCCTTGCTTGAAGACTATAATCTCTCCTCTTCTTTCAGACGTTAAGGATGGAGGAAAGAATCTACCCATATAAGCTTCAACCAGCTCTTCCCAATTTGTCATTGATCCAACAGGCAGTGACTCAAATCAAGTTGCTGCATCATCTCTTAGTGAGAAAGGAAAGAGCTACAGCCTTATCACTTCTGGTTTCACCTCATTTAACTTGACTGTATTAGTCATCCTCATGAATCTTCCCATATGCTCATTAGGGTCTTCAAAAGGATGACCAGTAAACTGGTGCTACTGTACCATGGTGATCAAGGCTAGCTTCAATTCAAAATTATTTGTTTCTATGGCAGGTTGTCTTACAACATAATATTCATCTTGAATAGAAGGCCTCCATAAGTCTTCTCTCCATAGCCATTTTGCGGTCTTTCGCTTCTTCTTCTTCTTCCTAATAGCTTGCGCCTTTTCTTTAATTTGCCATAATTCTAGATTCTACACTTGTGATCTTCCTCAGATTTCTCAGTGTTCTTTCTATTTCAGTATCTAAGGACAGCAGATCTGCTTCAGGTTTTCTATGCATTTACTGTCTTCCTGAAATAGAAACAAATTGAGATCAAACGAAATATGTGGGAAACAGTTATCTTCATTTAAGCTCAAAAGAAAATCTTCGGTAGCATAATCAGCTACTGCCATTAAAACTGTTTGTTTTTTTTTTTTTTTTGTGATTTTCTGAAATTTATGACAAAAGAAAGAAAAAGAAAGAAAAATGTCCAAATTAGTAATTCCCTTTTTGGTTAGAATATTGATCTTTAAATTCATCAATCATCTATCCCAGGCAATGGCACCAAAAACTTGTTGACCGATTAGATTAATTAAACTCGGTAAAAACAAAGTTATGATCACATTATGACTAACAGTCACTTTTAAGTAACTACGCTCAAAAACTTGTTCGACCAAAATGTGATATAGATAGACCAGTGAACAAACAAGATTATATATAAACAAATTTATGGAACTGCTGCCAAGGACTATTATCTAATCCTAGCAATGGCACCAAAAACTTGTTAAGACCGAAATGTGATGAAAATATATGTTTGTTCTTTTTTTTTCTTTTTTTTTGTAAACTAGATTCATTAATGATTTTGATTAGTCTTAATCACTGCAAGTGCACAGATCGTACAAGTAATAAAAGTGGATTTTCATTAAGTCCAGATATCTTTCCCACGAGGATTGAGGATGAATCATAAAATCAACTACCCTAACTACTCAAGATCCTTACTATTTGAACTCCAATATTAAGATGATTGGAAAACAAATAAAATAATACTAAAGTAAATTCACTAGTGTACATAAATTATTAATAAGAATAAAGTTGAGAGCTCACTGAGTAAGACAACACTAGAACATAGATCAATGAATAATTGTCAATTTCTACATCATTTTGAACCTTAGCTAAGCCATAAGTTAGAAAGCTGAGGTTGTCAAAGATGCATTGTAGTATAGTTTGGATTTCTCCCTCAACCATACCTTTCACTAATTAGAGATTCATGTTCATTTCTTATTCATGAATTTAATCAGCTACTTGTAAGATATAATCCTCTTTCTAAGATTTGAGTATTTTTCCTTTTCAATATTTCATACCCAGATCTTAGGACTGGAAAATTCTTACCCCCATAGACAGGATATTGCAAGCCTTCTCCAATTTAGATTGTACCTCATCCTTCAATACTGATAAAATTCTTCATCTCCTTGATTAGATCCTTACTAACACGAGAACAGAATCCTTTCATTAGATAGAGGAGAAACCTCTAAGTGATTAAACTGATACTTCATCATACTATCCTCAAACCATAAGTAAGTTAGTGATTTATCTAGAATCTTTCAGAGTTCATTAGTTACAAAGTATTAGTCTACCATACCCACAAAGAATTGCTCTCTACCCTCAAGATTCTCCATCTCTATGTCACAACGCAGAGGGCCTCCTGGAAATCAGAGCAAGATACAATACTTTGCTTGGGTAGACGGTACTAGTACTGGGAACAATTAAGTTCATAAATAATACCAATCAAATAAATTCAAGAATTCTAACTAAAGCGTTCTTCCACTTTGTGTAGAAAAAAATGACGATCATCATCAACCCATTCCCAGAGGGAGCTCAACCCTTTAAAACTGGTTCACTCATATCAGTGACTAACTGATCAGGAAAATTCACTAAAAGTGTAAACAAAGTGAAATAAATGAAATCCATAAATTGTCCAAACTCCATTTTATTCAAAACAGTAATGAAAGAGAAAATTTAACAAGAAATTTCAGATCAAAGCTGCACTATAGTTCATTACTCAACTCCGGAAAATCAAAAGAAAACTAACTAAAAACTGCGCTCAAACTAAATCTACTAAAAAAAATAAAAGAAAAATAATATACAGAGAGTCTTCAACCATCCAAAAATCCTGGATTTGCGGAAGCAACACACAGTGCCCTAGATGCATCTATTTAAAGACTTTCCAATGTTAGGCCGCACTTCAAGATAGTGTTGTGGATCCCTAACTTTCTAGCCTAAATGGTCATTCTGTCTCGACAAAGTGTTTGGTCTGGTCGTAGCTTCGCCAGCTTACGCTCGTCAGAATCGCTCGAGCTTTTCTTTGATTCCTGGTCAGGATGTACTTTGATAATATCACGATAAAGTTTTTTCTCCAACAGTCTTGTTCTTGTCACGACAGACTTTGATAATGTCACGACATAAAATTATTGCACCCAGCTCTTCATACACTCCTGTCTCTGGAAACTGTCACGACATAATTTTCTTTATCGCGACCAGCCTTTTCTTCAAATTGTTTCATTTTGTCGTGGACAAAGAAACTTTTATTACAAGCAGACTTTCTCCGGTCTTTAGTCATCGAGTCGTTTGTCGCGACATAGAAATTTTGTCATGACAAACTCGATCAAGCACCTCAGCTTCTCATACAATTTATGTCGTGACCAAATTTTCTTCTGTTGCGAAAAAAATTCTATCTTTCTCTAGATTTTATTGTCGCGACATAAAACTTCTTTGCGCGACAGAGATTCTGCCTTCAATTCTTTACTATGTCACAACATGAATTTCTTTATCGTCATTCTTCTTGTGTTACTCTTCAATTTCTTGTCGTGACAGAGAATTCACCTCCCTCATGTTTTGTTTGTCGTGACATAAATAATCTTTGTTGCGACAAAGACTCTTTGTTGTGAATTCTGAATGTAATGTCACGACAAGATTTTCTTTGTTGCGACAAAAATTCTTCCTTGAGTTGGCTCCATGCTGAAAACTTTGTCGCAACATAAAAACACTTGTCTCAGCTGACTTGTGTTGTATTCTTACCAATTTATGTCGCGACAGAGCTATCTTTTGTCGCAACAGAGTTCATCTGTTAATCTTCAATCTTTTATGTTGCAACAGAGGAAGGATTGTCGCGACAAAGTTCCCTTGCCATTTGCCTCTATCGTTGTCGCGACATATAGCTGCTGGCTACTACCTAGTTCTCTGGTCTACTTGAAATTTTGTCGCGACAAACCAAAACTATGTCGCGATAGAGAATGCTACAATTGCCTTTTTTTTTTTTTTTACTTCTTTCCTGCTAGAATTATCTCCTTTTTCAATTAAAACCTACAAAACACAAAGTTGGTGAATATTCCATAATTTGGCATAAAAATATATCTAAAACTACTAAAAACATGCCATAAAAATGGATTAAAAATATACGAGTTTAAGACTCATCAAATAATAATGTATAAACAAGTATGAAATGCACCTATCAACAAGAAAGAAGCGAATATTGTTGACTGATTTTGATTAAAATATGTGTTTATCCTTTTTGTAAAATGGATTCATTAAAAATTGTGTTTGGTCTAAATCACTGCAAGTGCATAGGTCATACAAGTAATAAAAATGGATTCTTAAGTCTAGATATCATTCCCACGAGGATTGATGATAAATCAAAAGACTAACTACCCAAACTACTTAAGATCCTTACTATTTGAACTCCAATGTCAAAATGATGAGAGTACTAATAAAATAATTCTAAAATAATTTCACTAGTATACATAAAGAATTTAATAAAAATGGATTTGAGAACTCACTGAGTGAGATCACACTAGGAAATAGACTAATGAATGATTGTCAATTTGGCCATTTTGAGTAATTAGTTGGAAAGCTAAATTTGTCAAAGATGCATAGTGGTATAGTTTGGATTTCTCCCTTAACCATATCTTTCACTAATTAGAGATTCATGTTCCTTTCGAACTCATGGATCTAATCACATTTCAAGATATAAATATAATCATATTTCTAAGATAAGGGCATTTTTCCTCATGATTTTGCAATCAACTTTAGAACGAGAATTCTACCTCTGAGACAAGTTATCGCAAGCTTCTCCAATTTAAATTTGCACATCATCCTTCATATGTTGAATGAATTCTCCATATCCCTGATTAGATCTACGCCACACCATGATCAACCATTTCATCAAAAATAGGAGAAACCTCTGAGCAATTAAACTGATACTTCATCCAACCAACAGCACACAATGAGTAAGTTAGTGATCTATCTGAGTAATCTTTCAGAGTTCATTAGTTCCAAAGTATTAATCTACCACACCCATAAGGAACCACTTCTATACCCCGTGGATTCTCCCAATCCTGTCATGAGGCCCTTGGAAATCATATAGCAAGATACGCCTGCTTTCGCACACACTACATCAAAACAATTGTTCAAGAATAATATTTTAATCAAATAGAATTCAAGAGATTTAACCATACGCCTGTATTTTGTGTAGAAAAAGAACAACACTCATTCAACTGGTCTTTAAGAAGCTCAAAAATCGTTCACACATATCAATGACTAACTGATAAGGAAAATTCACTAAAATTGTAAACGAATTGAAATAAATGAACTCCATAAATTTTCCAAAATCCATTTAAACAAATAAGAGTGAAAAGAAATGCACAACATCCCGCCAAAGCTACACATCGGGCCATTCTCGACCTTAAAATCAACAGAAAACTAATTAAAAAACTAGTTAAAAATTGGCAATAAAAAGGTAATCGAAATAAAACAGAAAACATACGCCAAATATTCAACCACCTGGGTCTCGGATTTACTGGTCTACGACGCCAGTCTGAGACGCGTTCGATTACGATTTTAATGACGGTCACTCATGGCACAATTAGATCCCAAAATTCTTCGTCAATAACGCCACGACAAAGAAAATGGATGCCACATATATTCGATTCGCCGCCACTCGCTTCGGTTCAGCTTCATTGCTGATGATATTTCATGCCATCTTCTTTGATTCACGTGATATCGGACCTGTCAACATAGTTCCGGCTGATGTTGTCCGCTTTTACGTCGCACATGGTTACCTTCGCTACGAAGAAATTTCCTCTTTCAGTTTCTTTAACTTTGCTGAACATTTTCTGCCGGTAATGCTACGATTCGCTGCTGTTATTCTCAATTACGCCAATGGATAGATTTTTTCATTACCTACGTAGTTGTGGTCGCCCTGCATTACCAGACTAAATTCAGGTCGCGATAGACTCTTTCCATGTCGCAACACATAATCTTCTTAATCCCTGTCGCAATAAACTTTTTGTTATAACATTGAATCCCTTGTCGCAACAAACTTGCCTTGGCTCATCTCACTTCTCTTCCATTTTCTGTCACAACATAAAACTTCTCTATCGCGACAAAGATCTCTGACTGCAGCTTTTATTGTCGCGACATAATTTTCCTTTGTCATGACAGAGATGTCTGCCTTCAGTTTATTATTATGTCGCAACATCCGTTTCTATTTCGCAACAATCTTCTTGTCATTCTTCCTCAACTCTCGCAGGACATTAGTCGTTTTTCTGGCTGCATTGAATATCTACCTAACTGCTTTCCCCGTCATGACAGAGAAATTCCTTTGTCGTGACAAAGTCCGTGTGTATCCTTCATCACGACTCAATGTTGTGTCGCAATGAGTTTTCTTCGGTCGCACATAAAATCATTTTGGTCTTATCCTTGTTGAAATGTCTGTCGCAACATAGAAAACTTTTCAGAGGCACATTGTCTCATTGTTTTCCATTTTCGTCAAGATAGGTTTGGTCTTCGGTCGCGACAAAGTTCATATGATGTCTTCGTTCCTTATGTTGCGACAAAATTGTAAGATGTTGCGACAAGGTTCTAATGTCATTTGCTTGATCAACGCAGACATAAGGAATGTCAAACATTCTTCATGAGCTTCCACATGTCACGCTAAACATCCATTATCGTGACAAATTAGTTAGTTCATTCCCAAATCTGAATAATCTTCATTTCGGGCTTCAGGTTCTGGCCAATTTTTGTTGCAACAAAGAGTTGTTGCTTGCGATATTCTTTTGCTGGTTCTATTGGGATTCTGTCATGACATTCTGAAATTGTGTCATGACAGAGAATTCTGCCTTGGCCAATACTTCTGTTTTTCTTGCTAGAATTATCTATTTTTCATATAAAACTTGCTAAACAAAAAGTTGGTGAATATTCCATAATTCAGCATTAAAATGAATCATAAACTTCTAGAATTATGCCATAAAAATTGATTAAAAATATATAAGTTTAGAACTCATGAAATAACATAAATCAAAATTGAAATTAACACCCTAAGCTCATATATCATAAATTTGACATTGGAGATGTCTAAATTGATATCAAATTTTCAAATGAAGTGGTGGTACATGATCATTCAATATGCCAAGCTAGTAGCACCTTAGACAAAACTCTGTAGTCACTTGAATCGACACCCTTTTTTGTCATGGAACATGAATTCGATAGAATTTTAAAACTAATAGTTGGTGTCAACTTCAAAATAAGACTAAAATTTGCATTTTGATACCTCGGTCTTTATTAATTAAATATCTAATTCAAATTCCAATAATTAGAAACTTATTCTTACTTCAAATAAATTTTAACATGACTGTTTAAATTTTTTTATGAGATTTGAAAAGGTGAAATATTGTCGTAAAAATATTGGTGATTGAAGATCATACCATGAATTAGCATATCCTTAGGAGTTTTATTCTACTAAAAGAAAAATGTAAGATTTACCTATTTCCAACCTTAAAGTATCATATGCCTTGTTATCATATAAACGCTTCAAGTTTGGTGGCTACAATTCGAAAACTTGAACACCTAACTAAATCCTTAAATAGACTTGAAATAGATAAAACAAAAAAAGTAAAACTAAAAAAGGAAGAAAACAATAATGCCCAAACCTACTTTACCTAATGGATTAAGAAAAATGTATTATTGGAAATTTCCTTCACAACCACAATTGTTCTTCGAGGGGCTTAGGACAGTGATCTTTCAACTTGAAGTTATAATCTATTTTGAGATAAATCCAGGAAACAAAAGTTTAAATTTAGGACTTTCCTCTTATATATCTTGAACTTCCTCTTTAATTCCCTTCACCATTATGAACCTTTGACTCGTTTATTGCTCTCTCTTTCACCTTTAATAGAGTCCTTCCTTCTAAACTTTTAGGTTACACTTCCCATGCATCCCATATCTTTTATATTCCTTGAAGTTTTCAATAGTTCCATTCATTGAATTCCTTTGGGTATAAAGACTGTATTAGTATTTAACCCTATGTTCTCCAAGAACAATTATGTGACTTCATAATGAAAGTCTCTATTCAAATACTTCCTCACTCTACCCTCTAATGGTCAATTAATGGGTACTTAGTTAAGTTAAATACATTCAATTTCAATGTCATGTTACCACCAAAGAGTTACATTACCCTATTTTGATGGTTAATGAGAGCATTAATTTATTGTTACAAAGAAAGGTCACCTAGAAATGATTGGCACAAATTTTCCGAATGGCTTGACGTTTAATTAGTACCACAAAAGATCTATACGATAATAGAACTTATCAAATCGTACTAAGACATCTACCATCACTATTCTTGACTTTCAGTTCTCCTAATCCTAGTTTCTTTTAGATGGAGTAAGATATGATATTCACACTAGCTCTCAAGTTAAGTGGAGGTTTTTTCCATATATGCATATAATATATATTTGCTAAAATTGTTAGGTAGCTTATAGTTTTATTCTCAATAATCACGTTTGTTTTGTAATGAATGCCCTTTTCACTGAAAAATATGCATAAAAATTATAGGATTTAGATAATAAAATTAGAATGTTTGCCAATGATTTGGGTATTCTCAAATCATTTCCTTCTTGTAAAGAATAATGAATTTGAAGTCATTAGATGTGTCATAAACCTATGGCTTTATGCATGATATGACTCAATCTCTAAGCTTGGCACTCATAAGAACGAAGTTTGGAGTATAGAGGCTAAAGCTCTCTCTCTAGAATGTAGAGTGTTTTATATGAGAAGTCGATTGAAACCCAAACACTTAATGGGTTATTATAAGGTTCCTACTAAATTTAAATGACTTGAACTCACCTTGGGCTTGAGTCACTTAATTTATTAGCAAAAAAAAACCTAATTAAATCTAATATGATTATCTAATTAATCAATTAACCCAATTTAGAGATATTATTCACTAACCTTTATGTTATTTATAGGCGCGAATGTGTGTATATAAAATAATATTTCTATGGGCTTAAGTGCACGTATCACCTCAAGTAATACAATGTGTAAAATGTAAGAGTGTCGATTCCACGAGGAAAAGGGTTACTAACTACTGAAATTGGATAATCTTATCTTTATTTGAATGATGGATTAAGAGTGGAAAGACTAACAACCTAAATCCTAATCTATCATGCAGAGATGCAAATTAAATGGAAAAGCCTAGGGTTTATATTTCATTTGATTAATCCTTATGTATTATGGACCAATTTATTCCCAATTAATATTCTAATCACCTATTAATGGTATGTCTCACTATTGCACATGTGAATCTCTCTCAATGATTCATTCTACCTCTTACTTGTGTATTTTGCATTTCTATTCAACCCCAAAGTCTTAATAAGGACGTAATAACCTATGAGATTCAATCTTACCACACAAGATCCAATATTCTCTAAACTATGATGAAATGTGATGTTCTACCCATGTCTAATCCAACTCTCACTTCTCAAATCTCGAATTGAACCACATCACATATCAAAGGTATCTAATGTGAGACCTAAAAATTCGCATTTCTTGCCAATGATAACAGACTTCGGTCAAAATCCTAATTTTTCTGATTCGTGATGACGAAACAGACTTCACCGTTGAAATCATCTCGCGAAATCTAGCTACCACGTCGATTTCATCGACCCGCACATTTCCATCCCACGCCGGTGCACGAATGGAAGGGACACTCGGCACTCCATAGTGGCCCAAGAGGCGCCCACGCGTACGCCTATGGGAGAGTCAACATTGAGCTCAAGTGGGGCCTACATGACACATGGCATCATGCCATTAGATGGAAATCTCTGGCATTGATAAGAGTGATAAGGCGTAATCCTTTCAACCAATAGGAATTTGACATGCAGACAGGTAGACTTTTTCTCTTGGTCTCCAATCTTCACCAAATGGACGGGGAGATAAGACAGGGAAAAAAACAAACCTAAGATATAAAGCGCGGGATTATTGGCAGGTATAGTTCACCTTCTGTATCTCGACGATCACCAAATGAGTCCACCAGGGCAAGAAGCAAAAGTGCCCTCACCAGCGACTACACGCTGGGCATCAGCTTTAAGTTTCGACAAACTTTGGAAAAGGTGGTATTTTCCACTACATTGCATGGCTGCAACACTTGTGGATTGGTCGTTTTATTAGTTTACTACTTCGCCCAAAAGATTCGACCGATCAAGAAACTTTAGAGTAAAGCTTCTGATTATCTACTTTGATCGCTTGGCTTGATTTGTGTGACGTCAGGTTATCGCTTAAGGAGCGAATGCCACAAGTGATTACAAGAATCAGCACGAACCGCGTATCAGACCTTAGCCCAGAGCTGTTTATGTTATTGTCAGAATGTAATATGATTACAGAACCACTGCGAATATATGCACGCAGCTGATATACAAGACGCTAATAACGCTTGTCGCGCTTTCATCAGATTACACTTAGGTGCAGTAAACCGCGCAGGAAACGACCACCGCATCGCTTCACCCCGCCGCGACTCTTCGCGCAGATCAAGACGCACTCAGGATGGACGATCCCGGCCTTAGAGGCGTAAGAAACGGCTGTCGGGCCTTATCTTGTATTTTGTAAAATTCTCGGTATAAGAGACCGCTTTGTATAATCGTAATTAAATGCTAAATTGTAAATGCCTAGATAAAAATTTATATTTGGTGATATGGCCTCATGGGCCGCTTATTATCATGTACGCCTCTACGGCGGCATACGTAGACTCCGCAGGCCGACAGAATAACCTGACACCATATTGGGCGCTGTGCCTAATCATCAATACGCATTGAAGAACTAGAGAAACACCATAGAAAATTTCCTCAAATATCAATTAGAATATAAACCCATGTTCAAATACATAAATCAAAATCAAACTACGTCTAAAACCCTAGAAAATAAAATCAAAACATGAGGTAAAGAAATACAACCAAAGAAGAACAAGAAAACACAAAATAAACTTCTTTTTCTTCAATCTTCTTCCTCCAAGAGCCTTGCCCTAGGGTTAGAAACCCTAAAGCCTTATTCCTCTACCCTCTAGTCGCAGTTACTCTCCAAAACCGTCCCCCTTAAATTGTCTCAAAGCATCCCTTAAATACATCTTGGGAAGTGGGCCGAGAATGGCAAACTTGCCAAAAATGGGCCACAATGTCGCAGCATGTCAATGCTTAAAAGTCCACAAATTCAATGGATGTTGTGGCATTTAATTCCAATGTTGTTGCATGTCAATGTTGATGTTTCTTCTTTCCTTCTTCAATGTCGCAACATGTAGTTCCAATATCGCAGCATGTCAGTGCTTATAACCCTGGTTCATCTTGGATGTCGCGGCCTCCAATTCCAATGTCGCAGCATGTCAGTGTTAATGCTCTCAGGTGCTTTGTCTTCAGCAATAGGTTATAAATAATATTATTTTTTTTAATTTATTGTTATAACCATAAATAATTTTTTTTGTTTATGAAATTATAAATAACCATAAATGTGAAACTTATTCTCTTTCATATTTATATATATAAATTAACCTTAAATCTGTTACTTCTAATCAATTACATTATCAAGTAGTAATTATAATCAACTACCAGTACTGGTTACCAGCTATCAATATCAACTACAAGCTATCAGTACCAATTGCAAGCGATTAGATATCAACAATCAACTAAACCAAACATGCTCAATATCTTTGAAACTTAAAAAAAAAAATGGTAACTTTTTTTAGATAAATATTTGAAATTTGTACTTTAAAAAATTTAGCTTTTACATGTATAATTTTTTTCACTCGAGTGTAGGAAAACATAATTTTTCCGTCCATCTTTTATCTATCATGCTTCAATTTATTTCACAGCTAATTTTATTGTGATAGAGGAGTCAGACTAATTGGCTCATCCCCAATTCACATATTTGTCTCTTGATTCATAGAGAAATGTTATGTTTATTTTGACCTTTTCCAAAAAGAAAAAGCAATAAAACATTTATTCATTATTTTTAATAAAAAGGCACCTTTAACTTTTCAAAAAAAATAATAAAAAGCACCTTTAAATTTTCAACATATGTTGTCACAAACGTAAGAGCCAAGACACGAAAGTGTGATAATACATTCGCAGCGAAACAATACGGTCATGAAATAATAAAGTAATCTCCATATTCATTGTTCAATCCAATTCTTGGAACACATATTTAATTTGATTTGGCATGGAGTGTTAATCACTCTCAAAGAAATCGTAAATTAAATATATTTCAAATAATTCATTTTGCTCAATCATACACCGCTAGTGAAAATATTTGAAAGCACTATTTTATAAGAGTCACTGGTGGGTCATTTCTTAGACGTTTAGAGTAAAAAATAAAAATTTCTTAATAATATAGATTTAAAATACTTAAATATAATATAATTTTTGTCATGTGAAAATGTCTTTTAGAAAGATGATAAATTTCTAAAAGTGTCTTTAGAGACATAGTAAATTAAAATTTTACATAAAAAGATATTTCAAAGTTAAACTTTATAATTTCAACGATTCGAATTAATACATGATTCAATAAACACTTTTTAATTTTAAAATTCTCAATTTAAGCTGAGGCTGCCCAAACACTTTCACTTTTTAAATTTTTAGAAAATGTTTTTTGAAGATATATTTTCTAAATTATTTGATTGATGTGAAAAAAACCATACCATATTTAAAATTATTTTTCAAACTATATTTTTTTTAATTTTTTATTATTTTTCGGAAAGTTCCGACGTAGGGTCGTTATGTGCGTGAATTAAGGCATGTTCAATTTGGAATCGGATAACATGGACCCCACAATATAACGTGGCTAAATTTGAATTTCGACCATGACAGGCCCCGCCAAGATAACGTGAAATGTTCACCAAAAGAATACCCACAAAGTTTGATTTTAACCCCACAATATAACGTGGCTAAATTTGAATTTCGATCATGACCGGCCCCGCCAATATAATGTGACATGTTCACCAAAAGAATACCCACAAAGTTTGATTTTAACCTAACTTTCTTTCTTTGAAACAATGAGAAGTGTCTTGAATTGTAAATGTAATAAATTACTAAAAGAATCAAAAAACTGTTCGTTTTTAATTACTATGCCAAACATTTTTATGACTAAGGTCGAGTCACAAAAGGGTTTTTAATTGGTCTTTAAAGAAAATAGGGCTTTGAAACGCTTTAGGTTATCATAAATTTAAAATGCATCTATTAAGTGAAGAATTTGTACTTACATGGTATTAGAAGTTTTCTCCATACACAACATGGATTTGCAAACATTTATCTTATAGAAACAACATCTTTGACATGTTACATTCTGTGTCTCGTTGAATTACAAAGTGCCTACATGGCCAAATAAACAAAACCATATTAAAACTAAAGATCAACTCTAACATCATTTATAATAACATATATTTAAGTCCTTCAAGCTTAACTTAAATGGTAAAAAAAGGAATAAGTGTGCGAAAAACCTAACTCAAGTGGTAAAAGAAGAGATGAGCATACGAGATGTTTTAAGCTTGAGTTTTTATAAGAACATATAACGATATAATGTAATGTGAACAAAAGTAAAAAGGAACAAAACTATGTATAATTATGTAAATATGATCTAATTTAAGCTTAAATAAGCTTTTATGACTTTAAAATATGTTTGTAAGGTCTTTAAAGCGAAACTCATATTTATATAATTATAGAAAATTTCTCTCAAATATGATAAAAATGCAATGTGAATAAAAGTTAAAAGAAAAAAAGAAGACCTGTATCTAATTGGGAAAATTTGCAAAATAACCCCTCATGTTTTTCCATATCTCTTATTTAGGTTGCAAACATTTTTTTTTTGTCTAAAAAAGCTCTTAACGTTTATTTTATAGCCTCACTTTTAAATTTCTATAATCAACCGTTGCTCGACTATTACCTAGACACGCACAATCACTTGAAGCTCACACAACAATGCTGCCAAATATCTACAGCTCAACTCCCGTTTTAACAAAAACATTGTCAGAATTAGCGTAGTGTTTAAATAACTACATTTGACCCACACTCTCTCTCCTCTCGTATCTCTTCTCTTATCTCTACTATCTCTTCTCTTCTCTCATCTTTCGCTTTCCTCTCTCTCTTTAACCTAAACATTGAACCCTTTGCCCCACCTCCAACAGCACCTCTCCACCTCCAAACCTTTTTTTTCCACTAATTTTTTTTATTTTAATTTTTAAAATTTACTAAATAAAAAGTAAACATTTATTTTTATATAAAAATAAATTATTTATTAATTTAAATTTAGTAAATTTAATTTTTAATTTAGTAAATTACTGTTGATTTTAAAAAATAAATATTTATTTTTTATTTAGTAGATTTTAAAAATTCAACATTTCAATATATATATATATTATTTTTCATTTAGTAAATTTATTTATTAAATTTAGTAATGTTGAATAATTCAAAAAAAAAATAAAGAATTTACTAAATAAATATTGAATTTACTAAATGAAAAATCAAATTTACTAAACAAATTTAGTAAATTTGATTTTTTTTTTAAATAAATGTTGAATTTTTATTTAGTAGATTTTAAAAATTCAATATTTATTTAAATATATTTTGATTTTTAATTTAGTAGATTTAAAATAAAGAATAATTTATTTATATATAAAAAAATGTTGAAATTTTATTAATAAGATTTTAAATATTCAAAATTTATTTATATAAATATTATTTTTCATTTAGTTAATTGAGTAAATTTGATTTCTTATTTAGTAAGTCTATTTAATAAATTTAGTAAATGTTAAGAGAAAATGAATAAAATAATAATAAACCATATATATATATATATATATATATATATATATATATATATATATATATATATATATATATATATTTGTTATTTTTTTATTCATTTTTATTTTAGTAATTTGATTTTATTTGGTAAATCAATGATTTTGTGCAAAAATATTGAATTTTTATTTAGTGATTTTAAAATTCACTTATTTATCATATAATTTTTATTTTATTTTATAATCAAAATAAAGAATTAATTTATTTATATATAAAAAATAAATGTTGAATTTTTATTTAGTAGATTTTAAAAATTCAAATTTTATTTATATGAATTTTATTTTTCATTTAGTAAATTGAGTAAATTTATTTAATAAATTTATAAAATGTTGAATAATTAAAATAAATAAATAAAATAGGGCTTATTATATATATATATATATATATATATATATATATATATATATATATATATATATGTGTGTGTGTGTGTGTGTGTGTATAAATATAATTTTGATTTTTCATTTAGTAAACTTATTTATTAAATTTAGTAAATGTTGAATAAATAAAAAATACATAAAAAGAATTAATCATTAATAATATTGATTTACTAAATGAAATCAAATCGATTTTTAAAAAAAAGATAAACGCTGAATTTTTATTTAAGAGATTTTAAAATTCAAATTTTATTTATATAAATTTTATTTTTCATTTAGTAAATTGAGTAAACTTTATCTTCTTATTTAGTAAATTTATTTAATAAATTTAATAAATTTTGAATAATTAAAAAATAAATAAAAATAAAATGCCTCTCACTTAGTGCCGGCATCAAGTTTATTTTTCAAACCATTTTAAAATTACTACAGCCAATACTTATTTTTGTTTTTACTTTAAAAGGAAAAAATAAAGAAATAAAAACCATAAATGTGACTCCCATGCAGTACAATATAAAAAATCGAAATTAGAGTAATGTGTTAATTTCTATCTTAGCGCAATAACTAAGGCCAGAAGACCCGCTCCAAGCCTCTAAAGTCGGCATCTATTAAACAACCATGAAAATACCCACTTTGATTTAATTGATCAATGAATACCAAATACGAACAATAACAATAAAAACACGCAGCATATATATAAATAAATAATAAAATAAAGTCGATGTTAAAAATACGCACCCTGGTCTCACACTAAAAGCGCTATCAATTGCAAAACACCGCACGCAATAATAAAATACAAAATATTTAAATTCAATTATAAATTAGTTATAGATTATATGTCAAATTATTTACTAAAATGATATATATAATGTCGGGTCTCACACAAGCATATTTATCTATTACACAAATTAGCCTCACAATATTACATTTTATAAGAATTGTAGAATTAATCGTGTAATTGAAAATTTTGAAAACTGATTTAAAATCAAATTCTCAAAATTAAGCCAAAATCGGGTAATTCGAAACGACTCAAAGCCAAGCACTTTCAATTTAATTTTCAATTCGGGATTTTGAAAATGTTAACTTAAATTTTATACCAGATTTAAATTTACAATTAAATTTAAATTGAAATTATAAATTTGCATCAATTTCAAATGCGACTAAATTGTAATTACTTATTATTAATTTGAATTTTGAAATTGGGGATTTTTAATTTTAAAATGTGAGATTTGAGAAATTTAAATTGGAAATTTGGGGACTTGAATTTTAAATTAGAAACTTGAAATTTTGAAATTTGAAATTGAGGGAATTGAATTTTGAAATTATGACACTTAAATTTTGAAATTGGGAATTGATAATTTTGAAATTGTAAACTTGAAAATTTGAAATTAGAAATGAGGGAAATTGAATTTTGAAATTAGGGCATTTGATTCTTGAAATTGAAATCTTCAAAATTAGAAATTAGAAATTAAGAGACTTAAAATTTGAAATTAGAGCACTTGAATTTTGAATTAAGAATTTGTAATTTTGAAATTGGAAACTTGAGAATTGTAATTTTAAAATTGAAAAATGGAATTTTAGAAAATGAGAAATTAGGAATTGAATTTTGAAATTTGGACACTTAAAATTTAAAAATTGAGAAATGAAAATTTAGAATTTGAATTTTGAAAATTGAGGATCTGAATAAATTAAGGGTACGTTATGACTTATGGGTTAAGGAAAATTAATTGAATTATTAAAAAATAAAAAAACATTAACGACCAATTTAATTAAATAAACAAAAAGCAACAACATACTCAGAGGAAAAATAAAATAATAAGATTATAAATTAAATTAAATGACTAATTAAAAGCAACAATAAATTAAACATATATAAAGATAATTAATAAAAAAATAACAATATAAAATAAGAATTTCTAAATAAAAAGAAAGTCAAATAAATTTACATGATAGACAAGCAGCTTTCTCGAATTGAGTCACCTCCTCAGCTAAGATTACTTCCAAAGTCGGGATCACCTCTTAAGATCGCCTTCGAGACCATATTATGTAAAAAAACTTTAAACTTTGAAACTATTTAGGGTCTCCCACTCAATGTAGGAGACTTATATTCTCCTTTAAAAATTTAAAATTAAAGAACTAATAGAGCTTAAATGATAAAAATATGTGTGTCCCAATCTATTTTCCCAATTATTTAAAAATATTTATCTAAGTGCCACTTACAACCTCCCCATCCAATGGTAAAGAAGGCCCATGGTTTTTGTTTTTTCAAACAAAGAGGGAGATACCCGGTTTTATAGGGAAAGAGAAGACTCTCTCCCTTATCTCCTTCCTAAGATTACAAATTTGGTGTCTACATAATGTTAAAAGCCTTTTTATACTAATAAAAAGAGTTTGAGATGTAATGAGAAGGTTTGGAAAAATAGGAAGGTTTTTTTTTTTCACATTTTCCCATATCTAAATATGTAAGTACAATCTAATTTAAACTTAAGTGACCTTTATGACTTTTTCTCAAAAAAAAAAAAAAGTGACGTTTATGACTTTAAAATACTTCAATTAGGCCTAATAGTTTAAGCCTAACTCATATTTATATAATTTTAGAAAATTTATCCTAAATCTGATGTGTGATATGATTGTAAAAAAAAATTGAACAAAGATTCACACAATTTTATATTAGGATGGAAATTAAATTGAACGTAAACGTGGGGGTGACGCACTTTGATTAATTTTTTTTATTTTTTATTTTGAATAAAAGAGGCAACCCATATGAGGAGAAGGTGTAACCTTGAATTAAGGGAATGATTGGAGAATGGCTTATTTATTTTAAATAATTATGAGTGACGTGCCTTTTATTAATTTTATATTGCTGATTGCAAATCTAACAGCCCGTTCAACATTTCAGACGCTCCTCCCGTCCCGCCAATGCTTAATTGCTTCTAGAAAGTAGCTGTTATTCTACAATTTTTGTAGTCCTTTCTATAATTATCCCTCTGTGGTTATCATTTATAATTATTATCTGTATTTGGAATATTGAAACCAAAATTAAAAATTAGGACGAAAAATTAATTCTATTTTCTTTGGATGTTTGAATTGTTTCCTATGAGAAGAGTATTATTAAAAAAATATTTATTAATTATTTTTACATTAATAATTCTTAAAATAAAGTTAAATATTATTATTTTTTTTATAACCAAGCACTTTGAACATTAAGACTTTTCTCTTAATTCTATTTTTTAAACTTTGAATGCTAAGTTATGTCTGTGAACATGAGATTAAATACTAACAAAACACAAGATTAAGAGAAGGATAAAAATATTTATTAAATTCTTTTGTTGTTTCCATCATTAGTAAATGTTATATTCTACACGAATAATGCTTGAAATAATAATTGAAATGATTTTTTGATAACAATAATAATTGAAATGATGATATTCATGATAACCGAGAAAGAAAGAAATGTAAATCATTTTAATATATTGTTTTTATAAATATTGAATAATTAAAAAATATAAGAACTTTCACTCTTCTAATTTTTTTTTTTCTAGAATTCAATATGATATTATTTGGAAAGTTTAATTTTCTACAAATTGCGTCTTTTATAGCCAAAATGGGTTTATTGATCACATTTTTTGCCAAAATACTAAATAGTAATCGATATCTAATTCTAATCACATGTTGGTACTTGGTAGGGATAATTTTATTTGTCATTTTTAATAATGAATGAAGGGAATGGAATTAAAAATACGTTAATATAAATTTCTTTGTCCATTAAATCACATGTGGGTAGGGCTAACCGAGATTCCTATAATGTAAAATACCCTGAGTCCAAGAATGTACAGTCATCCGTGGCCCCCAACTATCATTACCATATTAAATATTAACCCATAAAAAAAAATTATTACAATTCTATTCTATATTATAGAAAGTTTAACTGAAAGCTAGTCAATCTGGGCACATAATCGCTATGCATAAGAAAATAGCTTTTATCGTGATTCGCATTTGCATCCTATTTCGAATTTGCATCATTTCCATATACTTATACGCATTTAAACGCTGCTTCTTTTTTATATATACGAACCTATTCTGTACACCTCACCTAATTTAACAAAAAGACAAAATTGCGTTATTTGATTTACAAAGATATTTTAAAAAGTGAATTTATAATAATCTCAATCAACTTTTGATATTATCTTGATAAGGATATCTTCATTATTTTCTTTTAAAAACAATTATTTCAGTTTAGAAGACATATATAAATTCATAAAATAGCAAAGAGTAGTTTTATGGGATATATTCTTCAAGAAAAGAAGTATCAGATGGGTTAGATTTACAAAATTTGGATTGTTTGGAGGGGTTTCCTTTTCAGGCCTGTCAAATGTTAATTGCTTAATAAAAAAAAAAACAAAAATTAAATTCGAGGAATCGCGTGGCTTACAGTTACTTTGACGCAAAAAGGGTCTGAGCAGATGGACCTTAGACATTTCCCCAATCGCCGAGCTGTATTCTAGAGTGCCAGCCTGGCAGGCTACAGGATCCAACGTGAGGTCCCGCTGGCGATTCCCAGATGCTTCTTTTAAATGGACGGCCAGGATCTTCGCTTCTCCTGCTCGTTAATATCTTCCTTTTCTTCTTCTTCGTCTGCTACTCTCTCTTCACTGCTTCTCGGGAAGCTAGGCCTGAGAAAACCCTAGCTACATTCACAGATCCGGCCAGTATTTCTCTGTGTTGGTAAATTTTATTGCTATTCTGCTTGTTTTTTCATGGCAATTTGTTTTTTTAGATGCCTAGATCTGAGCTACTCTCAGTCTCGTTTTTTTATCGGGAGAATTATGGTTATCTTTTTAGGATTTTCAGGCGTTTCTGGTTAATTTCTTGTTGGAAGTGGTTTTCTCTGGCACGTTCTGTTGTTTGATTGCCTGTTTAAATGATAGCTGACAAGTTTTGTGCTTTGGTAGATGGGAAATTTCATATTTTTCTTGTAAAGAATGGTTTGATCGGAAAATCTTTGTTAGGCAGCATTGTCTTTCTTATTTGGATGGAAGTTCTTTAATGTGCTACATTTTCTCAGCAACCAAACAGTTGAGAATTCTTGAAGAGGTGTTTATTCTACTGTTTCATCTTCTTGAATGTCTGTTGTTTCCAGCAGCACACCAGGGAAAACTAGATTAACTAATACGTGAATCAGGACTTGTATAACAAGAAAACAAGTTCCAAATTTGAAAAATTTAACATCATTCAATATCGTTCTACAGTTTGCTTAGATGTCACGCTGGCCTCCAAGATGCATCTTTTGCCATGTGTCTGTTCCAAGAAGGAAGAATCTGTTGGGCATTTCTGTTTAATTTTAGGTGGGAAAATGAGAATTTGATTGCTGAAAAGTAGTTTTGGAAAGTATAATTTGGTTCATTTTCCTCAAAGTAATTATCTGTTTCTTTAGCTCTAAAAGTACAAAGGAGCGAAATATATGTATATTAGCACATGTATGGTGTATTTAGAACAGATGAAGCAAGAAAATTTTGAAGTTAAATGTGAATCACTTGCATCATCTATATGGGAGACTCTCAAATAACTTCCCTTGCTTTTGGCCTGTACCTCAGCATTCAAAGGTTTGAGGTGTGCCTGTGGTGAATAATTTTATTTACATGCTTTTGATGATGTGTTAAAATATCTACTGCAAAATCGGAGGAACAAAAAGAAGACATTTTAAGGATGGAAAAATTTCAATAAAAAAATCAGGTGGGAAATGAATCAGAACTTAGGATTTGATAACTGATGAGTAACTCAATTTTAGGCAGAATCATGACTATGATGAAGATAATTTTGCACTCTCATTTATTTGATTCAGAACCTCCTTTTGGTATGCATTTTCAATTTCTATCTCATATTTGTCAAGCTGTTCTGAGTTTAACTTTCAGTTTGCTTCCTCTTCCTTTTTTTTTTAATGTGAAATATAAGTGTTTATAATTATTATTATTTTTACATTTGCTTCCACCACAAAATAGGGTCCCAAGATGGTTGCACAAGACTTCACAGTGGATTTGAGTAAGCCTCTTGTATTTCAGGTAAAATCCCATCACCTTTATGTTTAAGCCATGTATTATGATATGATTGCATGTTTACTTCATTCCTTGGAAATAAATCAATGGGAATTGTTCCCATTCCTTTCACTAGGAATCAAAACATAAAGTGGGGATCATAAGAAAACTGATAAACCCATAAACATGCTAAAAGTTCTGATTTTGTTTTCTTTGATTCTTATTCTGAATCTGTTTCTTTTTAGTTTTGTTTCTTTGTTACTCAGTAAGTATGCCCATACATAATCTTTGAAGTAAGGCAGATTTTGAGCTATCTTGAGTTTTCTGCATGCATTAATTGGTTGTACCCATTGTTTTGTTGAACCACTTAAGTACTTGCAGTTTGACTCCTTGGTATATTATTTATTTATGTATTTTTAATTTTTCATCTTTAATTTTTAATTTAATTAAAATTTTATTTTATTTTAACCTCAAGTCCTTATCAGTTTGGTTTCAATTTATCTTTATAATTCATCTTATAATTGCTAATCATTTTCTCTGGATTTATGTTCTTCATTATTTTTTAATGATACTGTTTAGTTTCTCTCCTATATTTTTGTTTTGATCTTTTTGTTTATTATCAACTTTTCCAAAGAGGTTTGATTTAACATCAATTTTTTATGATTGTTCCCAGCTTGCGTTCTTGTTTGACTTGTTAAAGATTTTTCGCAGGTTGGTCATCTTGGAGAAGCTTATCAAGAGTGGGTTCACCAGCCTATTGTTAGCAAGGAAGGCCCTCGTTTTTTTGCCAGTGATTTTTGGGAGGTAAAATCATTCCTTTTAGTTCATGTTATGCGAATCAAGTACTAAAGTTAGTCATTAGCTTTAGTGTTGAAGCTATGAGAATATATGTAGTTCATTTTTGACGACTTATGTATGCTCATATCAGTCTTTGACACGCACGGAATGGTGGGCAATCCCGCTCATTTGGCTGCCAGTTGTAACCTGGTTCGTCTCCAGGTCTGTGAAGATGGGTATTGCTCTCCCTCAATTGGTGCTAATGATGGTCATTGGCATTTTTGTTTGGACATTAATGGAATACTCTCTGCATCGCTTCCTTTTTCATATCAAAACAAAGAGCTATTGGTTTGTTCTCTTCCTCTCTCTCTCTCTCTCTCATATGTATGCATGTGTGTGTGTGTGTTTGCATGTTTGTGTAGCTGCTTTATTTCAAAACTTTACAATTAAATAAGGTTTCCAACTTGTAGGGGAAACACCTTTCATTATCTGCTTCATGGTTGCCATCATAAACACCCTATGGATGGGCTTCGTCTTGTTTTTCCTCCTGCTGCAGCGGCTATTTTATGTGTGCCAGTATGTTCTGCTCTTCCCGATCTCTCGATTTCATCTCATACCATTGATGAAAATTTTGATTCTTGAAATGTTGGTTTTAAAGCTTCCTTTTTAATGTTGTCTTGCTTGGTAATTATCTTCTGTTAGAAAGAAAAAGTCATTAATTGAAAATAATAGAAGATTTGTACAGCCAGAGGTTTAAAGGGTGAGAAATTTCTAGGGTTTAGCCTTCGGGCTGGTGAGTTTTTAAGATTAACTATTTGGCTCCCTTTGTATACTCCCTGTATGCATTGGGATGCCTATTTGGCTTCTCTTTTTGTGTTTAATAATATTGTTCTTATTTGCCTTTAAAAAAGGGTGAGAAATCCTTCATCATAAAGGCAACAATATATATAACAACTATATAAACCCGGCGGAATCAAATGCTAAGACTCCCAATACTGCCCACAAATCCTTGCCTCTTGGGCGAGGCCTTAGAGGTCAGAGGTCCCTTTGAGGAACTCTGGCATTCAGGTTCCCATCTAGCCAAGGATCTGCTGCATGCTTTTTTTTTTCCTACCCAACCACCCAACAATTGCCCCAGTTCTAGCAATGCAATCTGTAATCTGTTGCATATTTTACCCATAGCAGTGAAAACCTAATTCCATCTCAATAAGGAAACAATGACTGTGCCTGCCTTATCCTGCTCCGCAACAGAATCTCTTAGAGGATTGTGTACCTGGCCCGTTCTTTAATGCTCCCAAAAGCTTTGGTTTAACCTTACTAGCAAAACTTTTCCCTTTAGATTTTGTCAGGTACATAGAACGTTTCTGTTATTCTCTGTCCTGCAATTGTCAACTCTATCTATGGTCCTAGATTGTCCTAATCAACATTCATATTTCTATCTGGCCTTGAAGGTGGTGCCTTGGAACATTTCGCTGCTGATCCATAACTCCTACTTTTGACAGTCTACTTTTAACATATTTCATCTGAAGTTCTAATGTTTGGAACGGTAGGGCATTTCCATCGACTCTCTTATGCTTGATTTCGTTCAGCTTATGGCTTATGTTGCATAACTGTGGATAGAGGTATGGAGCCTAAAATGCTAATCTCACACAAATTTGAATGATTTGGTTTAATTCAAAGGCATTATCTATTGGCCATGGTTGTTAAATTGAGATTCGAATCGAGAATTGGAAATGTTTGATTAGTGAATCGATAATTGAATAGAATCGTAAGATTCGTTTTACATTTTTAATAATAGTTAAAATATATGTAATTTCATATCATTCCTAAATTGTAAGCTATTTAAATATTTGTTTAAATAATAAGCTTATAAAATTTTCAAATAAACCATACCAATTTACCAACCAAGTCTAAAAGAAGTTAAAAGAGATCCAAATACTAGTCTAGTTGTGGAGGAGCTTGGGATCCAAAGTTTATGAGGTCTTTTAATGATTGAGATGAAGCCATTTAGAAGCACTCAAGACTAGCAAACATCAAAATCTCTCCTCAGAAAAGGATAAGTTGTCTTGAAGGGGATGAGTTAAGTTGTCCTTCAAGGTAAAAGCTTACTTCAAAGAGCTGAAGGAGCTTTCCACAAAGGCCTCGAGAAATGTTATGGAACCGCATATCCCTCTCTAAAGTGGGCTTTTTTGCATGGGAGGTGTGGTGGGGTAAGGTTCTTACCTCAACTCAGCTGAAGAAACGGGGTTTTCATTTAGCTAGCATGTGCCCTTTCTGTAGAAAGGAGGAAGAAGAGTTGGAACATATTCTAATCCATTGTCATGCAATTTGGGGACAATGAACTGATCTTCTTCTTGCCTTTGGTGTTGACTGGACTTGCACTTTCCGGGCTAAAGAAGATCTAATTCAAAGCTGGATACACTTCTTCGTTAGGAAAAAACTAAGGCTATTTGGAGAGCCGCGCCCCTACTTTTATTCTAGGCTATCTGGAAAGAAAGGAACATAATTATTTTTGAAGACGCTATTTTTTCCTCATTGAGACTAAAGCTTTCAATTATCTGATCGCTGTTCACATGTGGTGGGTTTATTCCAAAGGCAGATATCGAATTTGTTAGATTGCTTTGTTTTGAAGCCTGGCCATATGTCAGATGTGGGAATTTGCGGCTGGTTTGTTATTCTTCTTTTATCGCTGTCTTTCTTTGCTTGGTTTTTCGCGGGCCTTTCAGCACGCCATACACTTCCTTGGTCATATACCATTCTTTTATCGATAAAAAAAAATAAAAATACTAATGCTAATAAAATCATTTCATATAATAATTAATCATCATTTCAAAATTATCATCATCTCCTACGTTAGTCTAGTTTTTTTTGGGTATTTTAGTCTTTTATTTTGGTGGCTTTTGAAATTTCTGGTTTGTTGAGAATCGGTATTAAATCGATTAATGTGAATTGATTCACGATTTAGTCTTCGATTCAAGCATATTTTCGATTCTTTGAAAGGGTGGGATCGTTCACCTCCCGAATCATGAATCAAATCGTGAATCGTATGATTTTGATAACAGTGCTATTGGCATACTCAATTTTGCATAATGGGGATTGATAAACAGTAATAAAACCATATGAATTGAATATGACTAATGCTATTCTCTCTGAAAGGTTCTCCAAAGTGTGTAGAATGCTTGAAAGGGTAACATTTCCTGTGCTATAGGCTTGTGACGATTATGTATGTATTTCATAGAACATGGATAAATCTTGGTCAATGATGGTCGTCTAAACAAGTAATGTAGGAGTCATGTACCAAAATCTAGAATGATTAATGCAATATTTTGTTTCAATAGGAGACAACATTTTTAGATGTGTCAGTGCAAGATTTATTACCAGCTAGATTGGACATTGTATTTCTCATGTCCGTGTATTCTGCGATCTTGTAACATTAGCTGGCTGTCATAAAACAATTTTTTCTTGTGTTCCATCTCTTAAGCTTTCAGAATCAACCTGACTTAAGAGTAGGCCTTTCCTTTGTTACTTGGGATGATGATTTTGGTCTTCTTGATACAGTTTCCACGTGCTACTCATGACCCTTGTACGGTTCACAACTGGACTAGGTTGACTTGAAATGATCTGTGGCGGATATTTTATATTTTATTATGCATTTTGGATAGAGTGAAGAGGGTCTAGCAATATCTGCAAAACTTTTTGGCATTTCAGGTTTTAGCCAATGAAGGACTGTGAATCCAGTGATGAATTTGCATAAAGCTATATAATTACTTGTCAAATGTGTATGGAATCTGCTGATAGTGGAGTACTGCTTCTGACTTGTCATGGTATTTCACTGTCAGTTATGGAACTTGATTAAATTCTTGTCAACGCCTACGACTGCTCCTGCTCTGTTTGGAGGTGGTTTACTTGGCTATGTAATGTATGACGTCACCCATTACTATCTGCACCACGGACAGCCATCACGTAAAGTAACTCGAAATCTTAAGGTAAGAAATACTTCTATGGATATTTTTCAATGTGATTGAAATATCAATTTTGCAGCTCTCAAGTTTAGGAAACTGTTTCTGGACTTGGAGAATGAATTTAAGTGATTTTCTGTTTGTAATTGTTTGAAAGTGTGTGTGATCAACTTGGCAGGCAGAAGGAAAATTTCATATTTAAAATGTCCACCATGCTTTTGCGGGCTAAGAATGGATCTATATATTGATGATTATTCTCTGATTGCTTTTGTTCTGTAGAAATATCACCTGAACCATCACTTCCGAATCCAGGACATGGGCTTTGGCATCACTTCGTCACTATGGGACAGAGTGTTTGGAACACTTCCTCCATCAAAAGCACCAGGAAAAAAGTAGATAATTTCAGGATTGGCCCTGCTCAAGGTAGACTGTAGAATAGCAGGTTTCATCGGGTTTAATTTATTCTCCTCCTACTCATTCTTCTGCTGCCATTGATTCTGTGGTATGTTTATGTTAGTCTAGGCAGCATCTTACAGGTTTTAGTTTGGACTATCGATTGTATGTTGTCCTTTTTTCATCCAGTGAAAAATAGTGTATAAAGTGGATTAATAGTGGCAGATTCTTTATTTGATTACTATAAAATGTATTGTATTCAACTTGTTCTGTTTCTCAGAATTGTTTCTCATATAGGCTGGCAATTTTGTTAAAGAACCTGATTATGATTAGGTTTTGCTAAGCTGTGTCTGCCCTTATTATGTGACTGAATGCTAAATGTAAATATCTTATAATTTTTAGATTTCAAATGTGTCCTTGTGCAATAGCTGAAATAGTTTTAAGCCTCTGCTGCACCTGCAACCTGTCTTATATGATTCACTACTATAAAGCCCTCTCGTAAAACTGTAAAAAAGGCTCTCTCTCTCTCTCTCTCTCTCTACATGAAATAATTGTAAATGTGATGAGCGTTTTTACTCTGGCATTTTTTGTGCTTTGTGGTTCTTTTATGTTCTTTTTTTTTTTTCAATAGCTATGACAGTTTCCTTAGATGGCCACTTTGAGATATTTTTATTTTATTTTATTTTTTATTTTTTTGTGGGTATGGTTGATGACATGTATTACTCTTTTGTTCCGTGTATGTAGTCTTGGGATTTATGGAGCGTACAATTGTAGAAGATTGTAGATTGAGTAATACAAAAAGCCGGTTCGATTGTGATATAGACAATCTTTCTTGTCCGGTTTCATCTCCCCAGTGAAAACAAATTAGGACAGAACCAGAAGCTCATTGGTTGGTGTGTTGATTTTTTTCTCCCATCTTTATGGCGTTAAGGAATTTGCCACTCCTGAAGAATGTTTTCAATTAACCGTCTTTGTATATGGGCCTCATTTTGGAGAGGGGATTGACCTGTGGATTCGGATGATTTGGAGGAGCTCTGAAAGAATCGATTAACTACACTTCATAAACGAAACCCTTTCGGAGAATTTAAATAAGAGACTTGAAATATGGTCTAGAATTACTCCAAAGGCCTTGTTTGGGACAAATTCTTTGGTCTTACAAGAAGCCAATGCCAACAGTACAAGACATTGACAGAAAATGTTGATTCTTTGATTAAAAAAGACTTCTAGAACCTTATATACTAGTAGTGTTTGAATCTGTGAAATAAGCAAGGTCTATAAGACATGCCTGCCTGCCTGCCTGCTTCTTATTGTTATGCAAGACACTTGATTTAAAATTTTCTTTGATTAGCCATATCCCAATAGTGGTCTCTCTCTAATCATACCGCCTTCTTATTCTCCACCCGGGAAGTGGTGGAATGGTTTGTTCGTTCCTGAAAAAGTTAGTTGGATCAACCTTGGTCTTCACCCATGCCAGTCTGAAGAAGTTACCCTTGAAGTATTTTCTACCCCAAGACCAGCCTTGTGAGTAGCTTGTGTAGTTGTCTTGATTGTTGCTCCCCAAATCAAGATCCCTATAGTTGAAATATGCAGCCCTAGGCGATTTAGAAACATAAGGTCTCATGTATTTGTAAAGCATCCTGATCCAGTGTAAATGCTCGTTCGAAATCTTGGCTTCATTGTCTTCCCATTTCACCAGGTACTGTATGTTGTACAAATTACCTTTTCTGTGGGGAAAAGGGATCTCATACTCTGAAATCTCATTCATTCTTCCACCATAAGGATCCATTATCATGAACACTATCTCTTCTTTCAAAAATCTCTCCCACACCCCTTCAAGGCCAGCTTCTGGTATGGCTTCCTTGACATAATCCGATTTTGCCTTGAAAAAGCTCCTATCAGGATGGGTTCTGTTTAGTAAAATCTCCAAGGGGGTTCCTCTTGGAAAGCCTGCAAAATAGAGGACGGATTCAATCCAAGTCATTTCGGTGCAGTCTCCTGCCTGCAACCCCAGCTGAGGGAAGCTCTTCCCCATCAATGGGATTAGCTTGTCAACTCCTCCAAGAAATAGTGAGTTGAAGGAAGCTTGGATTGTCTTCTTCTTACCCAAATTTTGAATGATGACTCTGATAAAAAGATCTTCATGTAGTCTGTCTGCAACATACTGCCATCTGTGGACAAGCTTCGTGAGGCCTTGTTCCAATGTCTTATCAATGGAGAAAACAGTCACGGTTGGTGGGACTTGAACAAGCTTTATTTCCCATGAAACTATGATCCCAAAGCTTGCTCCTCCACCCCCTTTTACCGCCCAAAACAAATCCTCACCCATGGATTCTCTATTCAGGATTCTTCCATTAACGTCTATCAGGGAAGCATCCAGAATATTGTCAGCAGCCAGGCCGTACTTCCTCAGCAAGGTGCCGAACCCTCCTCCACTGAAGTGCCCACCAACCCCCACGGTCGGACAGATCCCGGCCGGGAATCCGTGGACACGGCTTTTTATGGAAATACTGTAGTAGAGCTCGCCGAGTGTTGCTCCGGCCTGAACCCATGCTGTTTCATCTTCAATATTGATACTGATTGTACGAAGATGGATGAGGTCGATAATGATGAATGGGGCTTGGCTGAGATAGGACAAGCCTTCATAGTCATGGCCACCACTTAGAGTCCTGATTTGCAGAACCTGCTTCTTGCAGCAGAGAATGGCTGCTTGGATTTCAGACTCGTGGAAAGGTGTAAGGATGAGGAGGGGTTTTGAGGTTGAGAGGTTCAGCCGTCTGGAATTTTGTTGGGATGATTGCAAGAAGTGTGAATAGAAAGAGGAGTTTGGTTGATGGATGATTTGGGTGGAATTAGCATGAGGTGTAGAATGAATAGTCATGCACTGGATAAAGTGATCATTGATTGTTTCAGAAGTTGAAGATGAAACCCAAAGCAGAAGCAGAAAAACCGTCAGAGTAAAGCCCATCTCTGTGAGTTTAAGCCCCGGGGGTATGGATTTTATTATACCAAAACACACAGACCCATGGAAGCAAGAGATAGACCAACCGATTGAACTATACATAAGATAAAAGGACAAAAGCGGCCTTTTGTGATAAAAGGACAAAAGCTGCCTTTTGAGCTTCAGCATTGGAGTTTTCAATTTCCATGTTTCAATCGGCCGGTTTGTTTCTTGCTCCTAATGTAAGTATACAAATGACATTTGTCAGCTTCATATGCACACTGCACCTTGGAAAAGCTTAAACTTTCCGAATAATTTTTAGTTCTCACTAGTTGCAAAAAGAGTTGCATGTATCTTTTTAGGTTGGCAACCACCAGGCTCATTGGGAAATCGCTGCGCATTCCACAACTGGCTCCCGACCCACAATGGTAATAGAAGCTATGGGGACGAAATGCGTAGTGGTAGGCATGGAAGTGAAGTATGTGGTAGTCCATGTGTTAGCTCACGTCCACATTTTGACTAAGTTTGCATCATCGGCAAAAACTGGGTCTTCGCAGCTCTATTTGCTTTGGTTAGGTAGCGAGTCGGGCCGGCCTGGCCCCGTCGAGGAATGACATGCCCTGAGTGATGAGGCATGGGATGGACTAGGTGCTACTACGCAGTGCCCGATATTGAGTGCTGGCGGTCGGGCTGACACTCGGGCTTTAGTCCCCGTACGGCAAATGGGTGACATCGAGATGGGGCCTCACACGTGTGACATACATGGGATTAGACTTATCCTATTCCACTAGCCCCTTAGCGTCAATGCAGACCAATGGTGTTGGAGTGTGCTATTCGGATTTGATCCTTCCGCTAACAGTCATGATTGCACAACGATCTTGCGTCATTAGTTTGTATAGGTGGCAATAGTAGGTTGTTCTCGAAGATCATGCGCCGTCTAGTATGGTCGGAATATTTAATGCTCCTTTGAATGTCCCACCAATAATGATGGGCTTTTAAGGCTTTAATATTCCCACATTTTCCTTTTGAGAACTCTCGATTGCTATTTTGAAATCTTTTTGTATTACCCATTTGCTCTCCCGGTGGATCCCTGCAAGCCGTCGTCTTCTTCACTGTTGACTTCCCCGGCGATCGTCAGAGCCGCTGTTACTCTAACGCTTGTTACTTTCCCAATTCTATACTGAAGGTATTTTTTGACGGTTTCTTTATCTCTTTTCCTTTTTTTTTTGTATTTGGCACGCTTGTCAACTTCTGGGTTTGGGGTTTATGGCTTTCTTTTGTTCATCTTCTACCTTTTTTTTTTTTGCCTTTGGGAGGGTTCCATCCGCCTTAAGCTGTCGGGGTTGATCTAGATTTGCTGTCGTCTCCTATTCTTTTGTTCATCTCCTTACATATATTTTTTTTCTTTTCTTATGGGTCATCGCTTCCTTTATGGCTAGATGAGTGACCCTGGTGGCCTAGCTTCGTCACGTGTCAATGGTGATGGCGCTTAGAGTCGAAGGTGACAAGGAGGTCAATCCCGATCGGCCTTGTGGTCGGGTTAGAGGAGATTCATTCTCTTTCGACTCAAAGGGTACACAAACCCGTGTCGATGCCGATGGGGTTATAACAAGGCTTAAGCCTTCGGGAATGCTTGGGCTGATACGTTTTGGAAGAAGTATTCTTTCCCACCTAGCGTCCGAGTGTCCTTCCCGTCGTCTAGGCCTCAATCGACGAATTGCATAGAGGAGGATTGAGGGAGAATGAACTTCACCTATTGGCCCGAGGTTCATATCAATGAAGGGCTAAGGTTCCCCTTATCGACGTTCGTGCACCAGTTCTTCCATTACACCCTCCTTCATCTAGTTCATACCCATGTGAACATTATCTTAGTTCTTTAAGGAGTGTGCGTGCTGAATTGCCAGTACGACATACACTTAGGATTAGAGGAAGTTCTTTATGCTTACACCATAAAGAGACATAGATCGGGTAAATATTACTTTGTGGCCGACGCCAAGCCATTGCAACTTGTTGTCAACTTGCCTTACATCAACAAGAATAAGTCATAAGGCAACGTCCTAGTGTTCGGCGCCTGGGGTTGCGCTCGAGATCCAATGCTTCTAGAGTTTGGGCTAAACTTGAACTCCAGTCAAGTTGGGTGTTGGGTTGTCGTTTGGTCCTTGGCGTATGCTCCTTTTTTTGTTTGCTCTTTCCTTGTGTCTTTCTTACCCTTCAATTGCCTGCCGTGGGCGTTTTACTATGTAGAAAATTGAGGTCATGGGAAGTTAGTGGACGATCTCTCCTCGGCCGAATTCGACCTCTTAGTGTGGGTTTTGAGCTACCCAACTTCGAAGAGAGAATTAAAATCGCTGTTGACGCTTGAGAACATCCGGGAGGTCAGTAACCATCCTCAGGAGTTCGTTCCTCAGGATGTCTCGAGAATAAACTTTTATGGGTTGGCTAACACTTGGGCAAGGGAATGGGTTCAAAGCAGCTTGCTTGAGAGCATCAAGAAAAGGATATAGGAGGAGATGTCTAGAGAAGACTCAGTCAGGTCTTCATTCCCTCGACTAACTCGACGCTTGCTTCTAAAGGCCATGACCAAGGGCCATGAGCCTAAGCACTGGTCTCAGAACTCCACCACGAGGAGTGGTGTATGAGTTAGCCCGGTCGGGACGTGTCCCGAGACACCGAGGGCGAGACCCCGTTGCTCTAATCGAGCCGATCTCAAGCTCAACTCTGTGGAGCCAGATCCCACTGAGTTTGCGGGCGAGCACGACCGCAGCGTATGAGGATGCTAGGGCCAAGGAGAAAGGAAGGTGTTAGGACCAAACAATGTAACACCCCGAAATATGCTCTGGGCCAAGCTAACGTTAAGCACAGATTTTGTATGTATAATTAATTTTTGTAATTTAAATTCAAAACGTGAAAATTGAGAAACCCGGAAATAAGTAGCCAGAATTTGTAACTCACAAAATAGATATAAAAAAAGTCATAAGATACAAGACATATGCCAGCGGAATAATGGGAAGTTGTGGTGCCAATAGAAGGGGATTTGAGGACCAAAGTTCAATACAAAGGAAATTTAGACTCAAATGGGATAAGACCAAGTTGGTCTCTCATTTTTGGGAGAGCAAAAACGTGAAGAAGAAGAGAGGAGAAGAGAAGAAGTAGAGGAAGAAGAAGAAAGATAGCCAAGGAAGGTATGGATACTATGGGTTTGTATGGATTGTTATGGTTTTGTATGGATATTAGTTTGTTCTATCTCTAGGGTTTGCTTAGGAATTCATCATAACCCTAGATTGTTTAAAGTCAAGGTAAAACCCTAGTTTGTTTAAGGATGAGTAAGGAATCCTCCCTTGAGTATGAATTCTGGTTTATGATGTATGGATACTCCATTTAGGGTGTTAGGAAGTTAACCTAACTTACAAGTATTTGCTCGTTTGGAAAAACCCTAATTATTCTCTATGTTTGGTTTTGGTTGGGTTAGAACACACTTGGGAGATGTTTTTCTGCAAAGTATATGAGTTTTCTTTTGTTTTTGGTTGGATTTTTGGAAAAGAGAGACAAAATCAGCAAAATCTGGCAATTATCGGGGTCCTACGCCGTGGCGTAGGAATCCCTAAGCAAAGAATGCAGTCCACTGGCAAGGCTGGCATGTCCACCCGCGGCAGTACGAGGAGTACTCGGGCCAAGCCTCGCACTTCGCTGCTGGCAGGTTTATGCCGCAACGTAGCAAATACATACGCGACTTAGCCATCGCTCACAAAGATGTAGATTTTGTGTTTTGTCTTGTTTTGCTATTCCGTTATTCTGAGGACTTGTCTATTAGACTAATGAGGACCCTATAAGTGTATGAAAGAGTTCATACATGTTTGTAAAGTAAAGGAAAGAAAAATTAGATTGTACCTCGCCACCGAGGCGAAGATGTGGGCAAACTTAATGCCCCTATGATAAGATAAGAGAAGTCTCGAACACATATAATCGTAGACTACTTAAGACCGATATTGAATGACACGAAGCCACCTTCGTTACGTAAGTGTGCACGTATAGTACTTCTAAGATTTGCTTAGTGCGACAAGATCTCGACCGTTTAACACGAAGCCCCACCTCCTCGACAATAGTCGACACACCCAAGACTTCACTCTCCGACAATAGCGACGACACCTCCTGTCGTTGTCTCTGCAAGACTCCCGCTACAGGCTATGACACCTCGCATCGTGACCACTCTGGTTCTTACTGCGGATGTGTCCCACTCATTCCTTATTATCGGCCTAAGTCAATTGGCTTATACACAAGAGTCCGTAGTGACTCATCGCACCCCATACAAAAGATAAAGCCTCCGTGAAGACCTACGCACCTCCGAACAAATATAGCTTGCGTAAGACCTTACCGCACCTCCGCATAAGCATAAGCCCGTAGTATCTACGTGCATCTTCGTACAAGTATAAGCACTGTAACTCCTATGGGAGATTAGAACAAGTATAAGTCTGCTATAAGTACAAGTATGTGTATAAGTTTGTTATATGAATTTATGAATAATTATGATATCTCCTACTGTATATCTGTTACTGTTATATGCTTACTGTAAATGAGTATTAGTGCATGTGTATACGTATAAGTCATATGTTTCCCACTAAGCATAAAGCTTAGCACGAGTTTTAATTGTAGATACAGAGGAGGACGTCCGCGATCTTCCGCATACTGCTAGGCCAGCACACTAGTAAGAGTTCATCACCGTAGGTTTTGCGCTCTGATTATGTAAATGTAAATGTACAGGTTTTGTATATGTATTTGTAAATGGGACTCAGGACTGTATGTATGGATACTATAAACACCACTACGGTAGTAGTTTTATTTTTGTATCTTTGTATATGATATTTTGATTCAGTTATAAGACTTGAGCCCATCAATGTCTAAAAAAGCAGGTAAAGAGTCCTAGTATAGTCTCGCGCCCCCTTCATCCGCCCAGTAAATGGGGTGTGGACAGCCAATATGTTCAACCTATTTCTAACATCAAGCACCATGATTAGTTTTCATTCCTCTAAATCCGTGCAAAACTTGTTAAGACCAAACAATATGTTCAACTCATTTCTAACACTGCTACTAAGGACTAGTTTCATTCCTCGACAACGATGCCAAAAACTTGTTAAGACCAAACATGATGTTTTCTACTGTTGTATATAATATTATGTAATTAAAAATCGTTTTGGTCTAAATCACTGCAAGTACACAGGTCATATAAGTAATAAAGTGGATTATAAGTCTAGATATCATTCCTATAGGGATTGGTGAGAAAATCTAAAGATTAACTACCCTACTACTCAAGAAAATCACTATTTGAACTACTATTTTCTATGATTTGTAAATAGCTAACAAAATTGTAATGGAAATGCTTTTTATAAAATTTTCTTTAATTAAAGAAAGTCTAAACAAGAAGAATCACATATTTCAATGAGTGTTAACATCGGGAATAAAACTTGTTATGATTATCTTTGCAATGTGTTTAAGAACAAGTATTGTGAAGGACATGAATCCTAGATTTCTGCAAGAGCAGGGTAGTATAGCCTTGGAATACCTCTTGACACTACACATTTCATTATTTAGCATGCCATATTCCTAAACCAGGTCAATGAGTGTAAATAGCTACTTTTAGGATTTGATACTCTTGAAGATTTAGTTGGTTTTCCTAAACCAATACTTCACAGCCATCTCATAGGACTGGAGACTGCTTGCCCCCATAAACAGGGTAACACAAGCCTTATCCAATACAATTGGTACCTTAGTCTGCAATTTATTAGAATGCTCTTTCTCCTTGATTAGATTCTATGCCAACACGGGATCAAGATCATTCTACCAAATTGAGATGAGACCTCCAAATATTAAACTGATAAATAAGTAGATGGTCCTTATGCCTCAGGAACATACTTATGCTGTCACCTAAAAGGGAACCTTGAAATCAGAGGTTAGAACTTCATCAGTGATTTATCAAAGTGATCCTTAGAGTACATTAGTTTAATGGATATCAGTGCAATGTACCTCCAAGTCACTGCTCTTTGCTCTTAAGTCATCCATCCCTGTGTCACTTAGGGGATCTTGGAAATTAGAGCACATAACTCTTTCTGGATAGAACACCGATATTCAAAACAACTCATTACAAGAGCAGTACCAATTAAATCAATCCACTTTTCATACCCAAAACATCATTTAATACTACAAACAATCATCAAAACACCAAACTCCTTCACAAAGAGAGCTCATCCTTCTATAACTAGATAACAAATGACAATGACTAATTGATCAAACAAATTCATTGAAATTATAATCAAACTGAATAAACTGGATTCCAGAAAAATTTCCAAATTCCACTTCGACTGCATGTAAATGAAACCTTTATATACAATATCCTCAAATCTACATTTCACCAGATCACTATCTAATTTTAATAGAAAGAAAAATAAATCTAGAAAAGAAAATAAAAAGAAAAATATATACAAAAGAGACTTTAGCTCCTTCAAAAATCTCACAAACTAGCTGAAAGGCTTCGCACTCAACCTTAGGAGCTTCTATTTATAGGCCTCATAAATGCTGGGCCGGAATTCCAAGCCGATTTCATGGGTTTCTATATAGGCCTAATTGCGTTCATTGTCATGACAAATTTGTTTGTCTTATTACTGAAGCTAGCTTTTGTCGCCAGTTCTGGCCATCGCTTTGTCATGACAATCGTTACTTCTTTTAGCCGTATGTCGCGACAAAGTCATGGAAATGTCTGACATAGACAGCTTCATATACCGCGCCAGGCACTCACACAACAATATGGCTTGACATTCTTCTTTGATGATTTTCGCGACAAACTATTTTTTGTCGCGACAAACTTTCTCTGCCTTCTTAAGAATTCTTCGTAGTAATTATCGCGACAAAGTTGACAAATATCACGACAAAGTCTAACTGATTCCACCTAACAATTGTCGTGACAAAGTTTCTAATGTCACGACACGCTTCTCGCTTTCTCAGACCGTTGATTCTATGGTTTTGGTCGATAAAAAACTTTTGTCGCGAACAAACTCTTGTGAACTTCGCCGCTGCCTTATTAATCTTTGCTATGTCGTGACATTCCTTCTTTAGTCTGCCCTTTGTTTTGTCGCAAAAATGATTTCTATGTCATGACATTCTTTCAGTGTTTCTTCAGGATTTCTACTCATCTTTTGTTGCGACATATTTCCATTGTTGCGACAATGTTTTGCTAGCATTTGCCTTGACTGTATCGCGATAAAATTGAGAAATGTCACAACATGGTTTCTAATGCTTGTTTAAGGACTCCTTTTGGTATTTGTCATGATAGAGCTCCGATTGTTACGACATTTCTTTTACTGCTTGCCCTGAGTTTTGTCGCGACAAAGGTGAAATTTATCACTACATTCACACTTCCCCGCTTTAGCCATTTTCACGCCCTCACGATTTTCATTATTTTCCGAATTCTCGCAAACACAACGACAAAAGACTCGACCCCGATACCTCCCCAGACTTCCTGGGCTATCCCGCCAATAAGTCCTACTGCATACAATCCTGTGGAATATCCAATGGAACCCCACTTAAGAAAGAAAGTAGACACATACATTAATATACCAAATATATATAAAGATCGCAATAATCTAAATCCACAACCGACCTATCTTATCAGAGGTCATAACCACAAACACACACAAAGGACTCATATGAGTTCAATACTAAGATCAGAGTTACTAAGAGTGTCATGACTTGTGGATACAATGAAAAAAATAAATAAGTCCAATAAAGACAGATAAATAAGATAGAATACTACAGCTGTCGTAGAAAGAGTGATGTAGAATCTGGCGCGAGGTAGGTCTCTACGAACTGCCTAGACCTAGGAAACGGATTTAAAACAATAAAACGTGAGATAATAAATCTCAGTGAGTGACATAATTTATAAGGACAATAACGCTTTTATTCAAAATTCCTTCAAAGCACTTCACGTCCACTCTTTCGCAAGGTTCCCTGCTTAAAATCATTTCACAAACCCAAACTTATACCTAAGTCAACAATATGAAATTAATGCTCAAAATTTAACCAAATTATTATTAAGAAAATTATAACTCAATTTATTCACAACATAAAAATTGAGCATAAAATGTAAAAACATCATGTTGTAAAATAATCATGAAAATACCATAACCATAAATATTGAAATGGTTATAGCTTACTCGTAATCCACTAAAACGTACCATACCATATATCCTTCTGGCAAACTATGGGATTCCACCACGTAATTTCCAACATCGAAAGGTATCGTGGTAATAATAATAATGATGAACCGTCGGTAAACCCAACCTCACGGCCGTGGAAATAATATATAACCGTTGGATGAAACCAACCTCAAGACACCGTGGCAAACCCAATGTAATGTAATATAAATACTGAATTGAACATCTGGTACTATATGGTACATCAATTTATAACCACCAACATAGTATCCTTACTCACATGTACTTTTCCAACGATACTGTATTATAAATTAAGAATTTATAAATTTAATTTCGACAACTCAATCAAATATATTGATGAATTTCAATTTATCAATTCATGCCGAAATCGAGAAATACCACAATGAAAATATTCATTTATAACCAATTTTAAGCACATAAAACTTAAAATATTTAACATGCTTAAAATAAAAATCTCAAAATCCATTTAAATCAATAAATTTTCAAAGTGGTTTAAAACCTCAATCCATGTACCAAAATATTTAAATACCACAAATTTATCCATGAACTCGGTAAAATTTCCAAATATTTAAAATGTTGACAAAATTCACATGAAATGATAACTTGTTTATATAAAAACAGATAATTATATTTATGCATAACCAACCATTCGATCAAATAATATATATATATATAGTATATATATATATATATATATATATATATATATATATATATATATATATATATATATATATAAAATAATTAAATACAATTATATATCATAATAATACCTCAAAGCATTTAATACATATAAAACCACTCACGTAATTATAGATGCCATCCCAAGCCTCCCAAGCAGTGATCGTCTCCAGTCACAGATGCCTCGTAATATAATAAAAATACCATTTGTGCTCCAATAACTAAACCAAAGACATCGATGCCCCAATGTCTTAGGAATGGTTTTTTAGAACTACAATCAAACTGGCCTAAATTGACTTCGACAGTGCCCAATTATACAAACATACCATGCACTGTGATTCAAAATTTAGGGCTTTTCACCTGGAGGCTAATTTTTTGAAATTGAACCTCCAATAAATCATAAAATATCCACTTCACTTAATCCATCTTCAATTTTGCCTAATTTGACCAACAGCTCAATTTACCCAACATTTTCTGGGTGAATTACCCTAAACGACCCAAAAACTAAAACTAACTAAACGACATTCAAAAATTTACAAACTTTATATCAACTGAGTCTTTCCAAGAGACTCAGGAACATGTATACCCTTACCTTGGTCCAAAAGTTGCTATGGTGGCCGGAAAACTCGATCCAACCGTCGGCCAAACTTGTTTTTGTCGTATCTTTCAAACGGTGAGGAATATGAAGAAAAGGACCACGGGAATGAGTTCAGAGGGTCCAAAAATGGGGGGAGGGAGGTATGGGCCTACTTGAAATGGCCGTAAACAAAGAAAATCCGGTGACTCCACAGGGCGGCGCCGCCGTCACAGGCGAACCGGAGCCGCTCGCTACCGCTTGATCGTGAAAATTTACTCAAGGTCGCCGCCGTGCTCCTCCTCCCCGGCCGGCTGCATCAAGGGGTGGCCGAATAAACTTCCCAAAACCAAAACCCGCTTGGCCTAAAACTGGCCAAACGACTCTGGGCCGGTCCAATGTTTTAGGAATTTTCGTGGTTTTGGAGCCGAAAATGAGTGCTGCTGGTTCTATTTTGGCACGCAAACTAGGTTTATATTGAGCCTAGGTCGCTCGTGTAAAAAACTGAGGATGTACTGACACTCATAAATATCGTTATTTGAACTCCCTGTGGTCATAACTTTGTCCGTAAGCCTGATTTTGACGCTCAACCCGCCTATGAACTCATATCGACAAGTGCTTCACGAACAGGTCTTAGTCAACCCAAAAGTATTCATCCTTGAAAAAGTCAACTTGGGCCTACATACTAATTGTTGGTCAAACTTGGTCAAACTTATTCAAACTTGGTCAAACGTGTTAAAAACTTGTATTATTTGGTACGGGTCGTTACACAAATCTGGGTGAAGACTCCATATTTTTGCATTAAATTGAACTTTTAAGCTTCAAATATACATGAAATATGGGCTTAAAAATAGATGAGTTTCACATTCATCAAACTCTCCCAAACTTAAAGTTTTGCTTGTCCCCAAGCAAAGAAAAGACTATTTGTTTGTCCTTAAACAATTTAGAAATGATTTTTAAGGACATTTTTTTTAATTATCTTTTCAATTATATCAACAATATGAATTCAGTGAAATATTAGTTGTGATATCAATTTCAACTAGGCTTTAATTTATGAATCCTAAAGATTTTCAATTCAGATAATTCAAAATGGCAGATAATTCATAGATTGTAAACAATTATAGTTCTTGACCTTTGAAGTGAGTGTGTGTTGATCTTTCCTTTATGAAAAATTTGCAGGTTAGGTGGCCTTATGAAATTTATTATAAAAGAATGGTAGTCTCTTTAGAGTGACTTAGGTCCCATAGGCTTGTTAGTCACATTATTCTCCACCGACTTAGGCAATTCACCACCCTTAGGATCAAATAGGTCTTTTAGGCTTGTAATGTATGGCTTGTGCATTGGGTAGTTGACTGGACATTTAAGGCTTAAGTTCATCCTAGGTGCACATACTAGTCAATATTTTTCCTTAAAATTGCTCATCCTCTCATTTTTATTCAGAACATCCTTTACAAGCTCCCCTAAACTTGTTTGAGTGCATCTTTCTGCATATGTTCTATCGTGGCTTTTTCCTTTTCCACTTCTATTTTCATTAAATTCCTTCAGTTTAGAAGCCTTTTTATTTTCATTTTGTTCAAGGTTTTGAGAATGGTGCAACAGCCTACTTCTTGCTTTCTACCACCCTTTAGTAAGCTTCTAAGCTAGTAACCCATACTATTAGTGACAGGTATTAGGCGTGGAACACCCCTAAGAACTTAATGGCTCATGGAGAAGGCAAAACTCATTCCTCCCTTGGAACTCCGTTATACTTTTTTTTTTAAGCTTCTTTTAATTTTCTCAGATTGCACCTCTTTAGAGCTTCATTCTTTCTCAACTGTTCATCCTTTCACATCCTTAATACTTCTCATTCTCCACATTCCAAATTATACTCCTCCAAACAGGTCCTCTTGATTATTTTTCATGTACTCATCTTGCAATTTGGGCAAACAAGGGGTTCTTTACTAAAGGATTAGATTTTAAGGAAGGACTAAGGTTCTTTCATGTGGTTTTGATTATGAAATTGGCATTAGGCTCAAATAATGTACTATGGTATATGCATATTTCTAGGTAGGCTTTGAAAGGCTCAAACTATCAAAGGATGACCTAAATCATTTTCTGTTGGTTGCGATGCCTAGGATTTCTCCTTGGACAATATTATAACAAGTTCAAGGATCATTTTGAGACTAAAATTATGATGAATCTAACAAGGTGCCCCTAACCCAAGCATAATTAGCTTTTCAAGGTATTGATGATCAATGTGCATGTTTTTAGTTATCAATTGAACTTTACTGTTAAAGCAAACCAGAGTTATCAGTCTTATCAATATTATCATTCATTTCAGTCTTTAAGAATCTAGAATTTTAGCCTAATAGTTATTGGCATCACAACTTTTCAATTCTTGAACTTATCCTGCCCAGTTTTATCTATAATTTATCTTGTTTGATTTCTAAACATGTTATTGTGCTATTGTGCAACTCAGAAGCTCATTTTGATTATGCAATTCATCTTAATTCAACAATCCTTATAGCATAAGTAACTCAACAAACAATCATACCAATTCAACCAAACAATCAACATTCTCAATTTTCAGCATTCATAATATGTACAAAATTTTGCAGAATTATTCAACACTAGACACAATTTTTGCACAAGTCATCAAAGAGATTTCATTCATGGGAGCAATTACAAAGAGAGTTCAAAATAAGTTTTTGCACATAAGAGACTAATTTTTTCTTTTTTGGCTCCACTAGAGGACTGGAAGATTCCTCTGGAGTTTTGGTTCTTGGTGTCATTCTTATTCTTGTTGTTTGGACTAGGATATCGGTGAATTGGTTCAGGTACAAGTTTGACTAAAGGGTATGTTAACATTTTGCACATCTGGAGGCATTATGATGTCGGGTATATAGTTAGAAATGTTGATATGTGGCAATGACACCTTTTTCTTCCCTGATACGGTCTTCATAGCCTAATCCAGGATTTCTGCATTTCCCTTTGTTAGCTCACGTAGCCTTTTGCCTAATGACTCTGATTACTACCCAAATAGTGTTGTTTCATACCATTAACACTCCAAGTTTAAAGCACTTTTTGTGTAGTAATTAGCTTAATTAACCCAGTTGGCACGTTAAGGACTTAGCAAGATTACTAATCGAATTTTGTGGCAAGTTTTGTTGTTCTCAGGCTATATATATTGAAAACCAGGGATTTAGCTCAAGCATGAAGAAATCAGTAGCAATTTAGAGCTTCAGAGCAGAGGAAGGAAAAAGCAGAACCAGAATTAGAAGAAGAAATATGTAGTAGCACTTCCGCAAAATCTGCAAGGGTTACACTTATAGGTCAGCGAAGATTCTTGCACTTCGCGTAGTTTTCGCAGGATTCTGGAAAATTCGCAAAGAACCTTGACTTTTTGTATTTTTGTTATTCTTACTAGTTTATCCTTGTGTAATAGTGTTAGGAGTTGGATATTTTGGTAATTTGTAATCGGTTTGGTGGTATAAAACACCCCAAATAAGACTGTAAAAAAAACTTTACATTCAGTAAAGCTTACAACAGAAGCTTCCTGTTTTCTCTTGTTTTCTCTCTTCCCTTTCTTGACAGCCAAACAACCTATGATAAGAGGAGGAACGGCTAAAACCCTAGTTTCCTTGGAGTAAAGGAAACTAGGTGAAGGTTTCAGATGAAAAGGTGTGGGTTTTCCATGTTTTAACGGAGGTATTTCCCCCCATTAATGGTTTCTTTTCAAACTTTAGTTTTAATCCCTTCGGGTTACCTTGAATGATCCGTATTTAATAAGCTTTTGGGTTCATTGGATGCTTATTGCTAGATCCATTGACATTTGTTAGTTATCATCTATGGGTTATTGGAAGACGATTCAAGGATGCTTTTATTTCCTTCAAATTCTAAGTTAGATCCCTTCGATTCGCCTTGAATGGTTATATAACGCCCCAAAAATGCCCTAGAATTTTTTTATATATTCCGGGTATGAATTGAGCCAAACTTGGGGTTTTCCGGGAAAACTGATAAATTGTGAAATGTGAAAGGAATATGTGAGCATATGATTAAATGTTATATGCTAAAGTGATTAAATGATCGAACCCGGAAATAACCCAAGTGGAAAAGGGCAAAAATGGAAATGTGTAAAATGAGGACTTAAGGGTCATTTGAGAAAATGTTCCGTGCCATGCAAACAAGCGATATATGTGCTATAAGGTAAATTGAGGCAAATTAAATCCAAAATTGGTTTTTACGTGCCAAACATGGCCTTGAGAAGGGTAAGTGATATTAGACCACATTTGGTCTTAGAATGCTCTTTTGAGCAAAAACGTTTTAGAGACAAGAGAGAGAGAGAAGAGCTAAGGTTGAGGAGAAATCAAGTTCTTGGTGGGGGATCATCCCCATTTCTAGTTTCCAAGTGATCAAGGAGGAAGAAGGAAGCTAGGGCAAAGAGTTTCAAAGGGATTTAAGGTAAGAACCGAACCCTAGAAAGTTGTATTTGATGTTTGGGTTAGAAAAACCCTAATCCATTCATGGATTTTGCTCATGGTCAGTTTGGGGAGACTTAGAATGTTATCGGGAGTGATTTCCATGTTTTGTTTCGAGATTTTGGCACCCTTGGAGAAAAATCATAAGAGCAAAGTCGAAATTTGGGTATATCTGCTCCTACGCAGCTATGAGAACCCATCGCCAGCGATGTAGACTCACGCCGTAGCGTGATGCCTCTCTCGTATGGTAGCCATGGGGCCAAAATGGTGAACTCAGACGCCGAGGCGCAGCAACGCCATCGACAAGAAGGCCTACGCCGCAAAGATAGTAATCGTTTCACGATGAACAAATTTCGGATTTTTTGTTCCGAACACCAATAGTTTAAGGACCCTAATAAATGATTAATGGGGGTTCAAATAAGAATGAAACTAAATGAAAACGCATCTACACCTCGCCGGAAGCTTCGCTTTGCCTCTACTGAGTTCGCGTATCAGCATGCCTTAACCCAAACTAACGGCATAACCTATTATCCGCTAAAAATGTATAATAATTGGTTTATCCACTAAGAGTATGAATTGTTATTGACTGTGGATGGGTAAGGATCACCTAACCTAGGATCGAGATCGAAGGGAAAGAAACGAGCCGACAACTGGCTTGTTCACCGAATTTCCATCCTTATTTTCCATGTTTTGGTAGTATACCAAATAAATCTAAAATGATTATATGGAATGTGAGTATATCTTTGAAATGATATTACGTAAAGTGCAAATGGATTTGAAAATGTGATATTTGGAAATGTCCCATTAATGACTGTATGTGAGTGATTAATCGTAGTCAGAAATGAATTGGTCACCCTTGACATCTTGAATTGAATCGATATAATCGAACGACCAACATGGCTGGATTCACTAACTAAATTCGCTGCGAAGGCAACCTAAATGTCTAATGTCCCACTTAAGTGATGCACTAATTCCATCCGTCATGTTGGTGTATGGGTATTGAAGAAATGTCCTACTTGGCGGATGCACCAACTCCAAGATCCATCATGATGGTATGACATTTTAAATGACCACATGTGGGGGCGCACCAATCGGCATCCGCCATGATAGGAGACTGAAATTGTTAAATGTGTAAGCACATTACTCGATCAAAGATAAAGGACAGATTCATTGAATCTAATTCATTATGAATGTGAATTGTATAGATAAAGTGAAATAACAAACTTGATGAGTGTAAATGGGATTTGTAAACTAAATACATCCTTGGGAGTATATGTTTGAATCTCATAATTTGAAAGCATGTGAAAATGCATATTTTGATATTATCAATGATTTGTAAAGTGAAAGGATGTGGAAATAACAAGGCTGAGTATAGCTTGATAAAAAGGCATGGTTTTATGATAAATGCATGTCATGTTAAACTCAAAATTAGAATAGAACTATATAGAACCACTACATGAAAATGCTTAGCGTAATGATCTGGCGCAAGAGTTTTGTAAACAGGAAAGAAGGCAAGATCAAGAAGCACAAAGTCATAGAGAAAGTCATGCGTATAAGTATGTACTCACACATGGCTATCATATCTTTTGAACATGGATATTTGTGAACAAAAGAGTTAAACTCAAACTATTGTTTTGTATATCATTTTGTAAAGGCATGATACGCCATTTTGTAAATGAATCAGAGGCAAGAGTAAATGTTTATGGGCTTCAATGATTTGAAAATGCTTCCGTGATAATTGAAAACCCTAAAACGAATTGACATAAATAAAATGTTTTGATAAGATAAATGAAAACGGTAGGAGTAAACCGGGCTCCGGTTTGGATCCACCCTTCGGGTCGGGTCGGAGATTCAGGTCGCGACACTTTTACAAAAAAAAAAAAAAAAAAAAACAAATGAAAAAAAAACAAAAAGAATTAATCGAGCATCCCGAACTGTCTTGATTCGCCAATCGCTTGAATCGGCGGTGCTACAGTTAGTATTTGGTAAGCTCTAGTGGGCTATTGATGCTTATCGCTGCATCCACGATGTCTGCCGCTTATCATTTATGGACCATTGGAAGGTGAGTCAAGAAGATGTTCTTCACTATCCGAGAGCATTAATGGGAACAAATACCATTTTTCAAGGATATTTATTTAGGGCCAGTTATTATAGCTAAGCCAAGAACCGATTCGAGAGATAACTATATGTTATCCTCCCCAATGCGAGGAAAATACTTGGAAAACCCCTCATATTCGCTCTTAAGGAACTCGAAACCTAGTGATCGACACCTAAGCGGATTGTTTCATGTTGTAGTAAATTTTTATTTTTAGTTTTAATCACTAAAATCCTCTCTTTTTATCACAACCCAAATATCCAAAATGAAATCACTAGTATGAGCTTTATTTTCAGTCATTTTCACGAAGAAAACCCATCCCTGTGGATGATCCTAGAGCCGCTATACTATAGTAGCAATGCTACGATAGTATGAGGTATTAGGTTATAAATTTTGTTGATTTAGAATACCCTACGGGCTACTCTGCGAATCAAATGGCGTCGTTGCTGGGGATGGTGCCTTAGTGCTAATGGCTATCTTTGGTGGATACTTGTCATCCTCATCATAAGCTGGTGATTTTTCTCCTATCATTTTTATTTTTTTATTTTAGCATTTTAGTTTTAGTTTGCTCAATAGCCTTCTTTTTTGTAATTCTCAGCCTGCAATGGGATAAATTGAAATTGTGCTCCAATGCTTTTGATTTTAGAGTTGTTTTATGCTTATAAAGGTTGATGAAGTGTGGAAACTCCTCTTGTCTTCAACCTTACCTCTTCTACTTTTAACTAACCACACACCGTGCAAATTAGGTTTCAATTATAAGCTGAAAAACTGCCTTGCCTCCTAAGCCTCGCAAAAATCCGTCATAGTATCTTTGACCACCTTTAATAGGTCGGGACCTCTGAATAAAAGACCAATGAGTTTTTTTATTTTTTTATTTTTAAATAAAATAAAATTGTGACACTTGCCTTGAAACCTGAGCGCAGTCCGAGGGGTATATGGCGAAAGTCTTTAAAGCCTAGTGCCTTAAACCAACTGGTTGGGAGTCGTCGACTTTGTTGCTCGTTACACGGGTGGAAAGGTGTAGTTTAGCAAATTTTAGGTGCTGGAGTTTCGAACTTATTAAAAGTCCGGGGTGAAACCTGAAGAGTTAGTGGTTGAGAAATCCTTATGACTTGATGCCTTAAACCTTAATTGGTTGGGAGTCATCAGTGGACCCCCGTTACATGGACAATTGTGAATTCGATTCCCTCAGCAGTGCACCCCTACAACACAAAAAGAATTGTGAAATAAAAGTGGGACCTGATCTATTGAGGTTAGTTACCCCTCATAGGTATAGAAAAAGAGCTTAGTCGGGAAGAGAACAATTTGGCAGACTATTTTTGAAAACTAATCAGCTAACACTCGCCAGGAAGGTTTCAAGCTGGTTCTCAGAGTTGACACTTGGCTTGATACTTTGAATTTATGTGAAACACATAATTCCTCTCGAGATAGTCATCATGTGATTTTGATGACTTTGTTTAAGGTTGGGCTTTATCACATCATTACTCGAGAACCATTCCTTTCGTGGGATATATATATATATATATATATATATATATATATATATATATATATATATATATATATATATATATATATATATATATAGTTCGCTCTATTATCATGAGAGTTCTTCCCTTCATTGCTAAGGGACTAGCAATGTGTCGGTTGGTTGGAGTGATTACTACCCAAATCGTGCTGTTTCATACCATTAACACTCTAAGTTTTAAACACTTTTTGTGTAGTAATCAGCTTAATTAACCCAGTTGGCACGTTAAGGACCTAGCAAGGCTACTAATCGAATTTTGTGGCAAGTTTTGTTGTTCCTGTGCTATATATATTGAAACTGTGGATTAAGCTCAAGCATGAAGAAATCGTATAACTGTGAGCTTGCAGTAAGCATGCGTGCCAGAACCATAACTAGAAGAAGAAATATGCAAAGAGCAACTTTGGGGTAAAATCTCGCAAAGTGGTTGCGACTTTCGCAGGTCAAGGAAAATTCGCAAACCCTCATGAAGCCAGAGACTTTCCAAGTAAAATTCACAAAGAACTCCTGACTTTTGTGTTTTTGTTATTCTTACCGCTTATCCTCGTAATAGTGTTAGAGTTGATATTTTGGTAATTTGTAATTTGCCAGGGTATAAACACCCTAAATAAGACTCAGAAAAACTGATATTCAAAGAAATCACAAAGAGAAGCCTGCTTTCTCGTTTTCTCTTCCTTTCTGCCAAATTTTACAACCTTTGAGAAGAGGAGTGGCTAAAACCCTAGTTTCTTTGGAGTAAAGGAAACTAGGTGAAGGTTCCGGATGAAAAGGTGTGGGTTTTCCATGTTTTAACAGAGGTATTTTCCCCCATTAATGGTTTCTTTTCAAACTTTTACGACCTGCCACCTTGAATGATCCGTGATTTGATAAGCTCAGTTCACTGATGCTTATTGCTAGATCTATGGACATTCGTTAGTTATCATCTATGGGTTATTGGAAGGCGATTCAAGGATGTTTTTATTTCCTTCAAATTCTAAGTTAGATCCCTTCGATTCACCTTAAATGGTTAGTATTTGGTAAGCTTTCAGGGCTCATTGGATGCTTATCACTAGATCTATTGATGTTCGTCAGTTATCATTTATGGACCATTGGAAGGTGAGTCAAGGAGATGTTCTTCACTATTCGAGACCATTAATGGGAAGCAAATACCCATTTTCAAGGATATTTATTTAGGGTCAGTTATTATAGCTAAATCAAGAACCAATTCGAGAGATAACTATATGTTATCCTCCCCAATGCGAGAAAAAGACCTGGAAAACCCCTCATTTGCCTAAGGAACCTGAAACATAGTGACCTGACACTCCAAGGGATTTGTTTTCATGTTTTAGTAAATTTTTATTTTTAGTTTTAATCACTAAAATCTCCTATTTTTATCACAACCCAAATATCCAAAATGAAATCACTAGTATGAGCTTTATTTTCTACCATTTTCACTTAAGAAACCCGTCCCCGTGGACTGATCCTAGAGAGCCACATACCATAGTAGCAATGCTACAGTAGTATGAGGTATTAGGTTATAATTTTTGTTGATTTAGAATACCCTATGGGCTACTCTGCGAATCAAACACCTAGGTTGCCCTATTATTGATCTACTCCATAGTCATTAGTGTTGCGCCCCTACCCCCGCCTAGGCGAAGAGTGGGGACGCGGAACGGGACTGGGACTCTTTAACTTGTTTTTTTGTCATTGGTGGGCCCAATTTATATATATTTTCATAAAGAAATAAAACTTATAACATATACATATAAAACAACCAATCGTAAAGGGTGTTCATAATATTCGTGAGTATATATCCGAATCCTACGCATTTGTTCTATACAATTTCACTATTACAAAACTTATATTTGTATATACAAAACAAATCCAAAATCTACTTAGTGGTGGGTTTCATTACAGGCTGGCCTCGGTGGATGCGTAATGCCGTGAATGTCCTCTTAAGAGTACCTCACACCTGATAAAACACCCGTGCCGTTTATAGCTTAGTGGGAAACATATAACATATATGACCATTTGCAGTGATCCCACTCAAAGATACATACACAACTTATAAACATAGGAATTTTTACATATCATATGCATCTTTTGTATCATTTGCATATTTTATGCCTTTTTCATGTGTCATGTTTCATATTATCTTATATCATCTTGTATCATTTTTTTTAATGCTTGTATATTCCAAAGACGTGGATACGAGAGATAACTGTATATATCCGAAGGTATCATCACTGTACGAAATAGTGACCTATGCCTATACTGTATGACCTAAACGGGGCCGTATATACCCGAAGGTATTATCACTATACGAGACAGTGTCCTATGCTTGTATTATGTGACCTAAACGGGGCCGTTGTAATGACCCAAATGGGTCTGCTTTAATGACCCAAACAGGGCCAACTTATAACTTGTAATCCCTCATAGGCAACGCCTACTTGTCCATCCACTTTGGAATATATGCAGGAAATCAGGCTTGTTAGGTTTTTATCTGAGTTAGAGATATCATACTAGTCATTTGCATATTTGTATTACTATTCATGTGTTCATATTTCATATATCATCTCTTCTTTTATTTATTTATTTCAAATACTTTACACCGAAATATTTCCTACAAACAACGCTTCACTTTAACGAATTTTCTGGATCCAATGGGGTTTAAATTTGAATATACTTATTTCAAGGATATTTGTTTTCCTTGGGGTCTACTTTACCCGTAAATTCAATAACTCAATTGATGAGTGAAACTCAACTTATGGCCTAAATACCCAAAATCAGACGTAAACCGCCTAAAACAGTAGTTTCATTTTGACGAATTTTCTGGGTTCAATGGGCTCCAAATTTGAATACACTTATTTCAAGGATATTTGTTCTTCTAGAAGTTTATTTTACCCCAAAATTTTAATCACTCAATTTGGATGAGTGATGACCATGTTATGGCCAAGAAAAAAAGGTGGGTTTTGGAAAATTTTTGAAAGCATCTCCCCTAAAACCCCAACATTTCCTTTATACAAACATTCCTCAATTGAGGACCACAACCAACTCAAACAACTTCAAAACAACCATAAACTGAACTAAAACAATTATAGTCACACTTATACAAGTTAGGGTTTGATGAAACCCAAACGAAATACTCAAAGAAGTTAGGATGAGTTCCTAACCTTAATCTTTTCTTCAAACTTGCTTTTCCTCATCTCATTCCTTCCTTCTCTTTGCTTGAACAAATAAAACCCAAAGATGGCTTCTCCCTTCAACAACCGTCTCTCTCTCACACTCTCTTTTCTCCACATGAGCAAATGCTCATTCAATAGACCATTTTGGTCTTATCCCTAATTTTGGTCTAAGGCCTTGTTTGGCCTTGCATTTTTAGTTAGTTTTCCCATTTTTGCTCAAAAGCCTTCATCTCTCTTTCATTTACACTTCAAATTATCTCATTATTCTATTTTCGCATATAAATTTTGTCTTATGCCCTTGGGTCCTTATTTTACAATTTACCCTTTTATCCTTGATTCTGAATTTAATTTTCGTTGTTATCATTTTCACACTTAATATAAATTTTGGAAAAATTTCAACGAATATATATTATACCTAAACTTGTTATAAAACGATTAGGGTATATTTCATGGTATTACAATTTCTCCCTCCCTTAAAGAATTTCATTCAAATTATTACCCGAACCGAATAGCTAGGTACCGTGCCTCATACGCTTCGCTCCCACGTAGCCTCCTCCCCGCCATGGTGCTGCTGCAGTACTTTCACTAACTGCATTCTACTTATCTGCAACCTGCTTCACTTCTTAAGCCAATATAGCTTTTGCCTTCATCATAGGAGAAATCTTGCTGCACTTGCACCTCTCGCATGTATGTGATATGCGATTCTGGTCTGGAGCATGTATTCCTCAACATGGACATGTGAAAAACATCATGTAAGTTGGCCAACTCTAGAGGGAGTGCCAACCGATAAGCAACAGGGCCAATTCTTTCTAGGATTTCATAAGGCCTAATGAATCTTGGACTCAGCTTTCCTTTCTTGCCAAATCGTAGAATCTTCCTCCACGGTGATACTTTCAAAAATAATTTATCTCCGACTTCATATTCAATAACTTTCCTCTTTAAATTGGCATATGATTTTTGTCGATCACTAGCAACCTTTAACCTTTGCTGAATAACCTGAACTTTCTCTTATGTTTCTTTCACTATATTAGGACCAATAACCTTATGCTCGTTCAATTCTGTCCAACATACAAGAGTTCTACATCTCCTGCCATACAAAGCTTCATAGGGGGCCATACAAATACTGGACTGATAACTGTTGTTATAAGAAAATTCCATCAGAGGAATATACTTATCCCAACTTTCGGAAAAATCTAGTGCACAACCCCGAAGCATGTCTTCTAACACTTGAATCACTCTCTCCAATTGTCCATCTGTTTTTGGATGGAAAGCTATACTAACATTCATCCTCAGACCTGCCAATCAGAATTCCTTCCAAAACCTCGACGAACCGTGTGGGATCGCTTTCATACTATAGATATCGGAATAATATGTAACCCGACAATTTCATTCATACGCCCGCTTAACCGATCCATAGAATAGCGAGCCTGACCGGTAAGAAGTGAGTGAGATTTGAGTCTGGCCCACAATTACCCAAATTAATCATGTTTCTTTCGGGGTGAGGGAAAACCAGATACAAAGTCTATATTAATGTCAGTTCTACTTCCATCAGAATTGGAAGAGGATTTAACAAATCGGACGGCATTTCCTGATGGTTCAACCTTTACTTGGCCGACAAGCCAGACATTTAGACACATACTGGCCACATCCTTTTCATCCCCTCACCACTAATAGTAATTGCTTCAAATCCCGTACATCTTGCTACCTGTGATTTATTAAAAATTACTCGTGATTGCGGGCTTTCATACATTAACTTATTTTGAACTCCATGTCATTCGACACACATAATCTGCTCTTGTAAAACAAACCTCCATTTTCATCTATAAAATAGTCAGTCTTATCTCCATTTCTAACTAACTGTACTACTTCTTATAGCTTGACATCATTCTTCTGAGCATCTCTTATCATCATTTTCAAATCAGGAATAACTCTCAATTAAGTCAACAAGGCTCCATCAGATTGAAATCTCTAATCACAATGATTGAGGGACAAAGCGGAAATTATTGTTCTACTTAAAGCATTAACCACCACATTAGCTTTTCCTGGGTGGTAATCAATTATGCAATCATAGTCCTTAAACAACTCTAGCCACCGATGTTGCCTCAAGTTCAGTTCTTTATGAGTTAACAGATACTTAAGACTCTTATGATCTGTAAAGATTCTACATTTTTCACCATATAAATAGTGTCGCCATATTTTTAAAGCAAATACTACCGCTGCCAACTGTAAATCATGTGTGGGATAATTCTGTTCATGTGGTTTCAACTGTTTGGAGGCATATGCCAAAACTTTTCCATCTTGCAAATACACATCCAAAACCAAATTTTTACTTTATCACTTGTGTTCCCAAATACTGGGTCTTTTTTTTTTTTGTGTCATCATAGAAGTCTCTGTCGCGACGTAGATTGTCACGACAAAATCCTCTGTCGCTGCCTCTCTCGCGGCTGCCTAAGGTTTGGCCCCGAGCGACAGTTGCCTTGTCTGCCACTGCCGTGACATAAGGTCCTTTGTTTTGACAAAATACCCTGGCAGCGACTCTGGCGTGCGCGTCTCTACTGCACGCCCCAAGGCCCGGCTGCACCACAGAGCCTCATCACGGCTAGCTTATTTGACATAACAGCTCCCCTGGCCACGAGTGAAATTCTCCCTACCGCAACTCTATCGCGATAAAAATATCTACCACAAATAAAAATTCTCCCTAACCCGCCAACTATGTCAGAACATAAAATTCCCGGCTGCAACACAAAACCTCTCCATCACATACACTCGCCTCGACATAAAGTATCTTTGTCGCTGACATAAAGCCTCCAATTACCGCTAACTCGTCGCGGATATAAAAAACATTCCATCACGATAAGAAAATGCCTGGCCTGGCCAAACTTTGTCGTGATACAAAAAAACCCTGTCACAACATAAAATCCCTACCCAATGCTAGACTCTGTCGCGACACATAAATACTTTGTCGCGACATAGAAACTCCTGGCCATGACCAAACTCATTGCCACAAAATCGCCTCTGTCGCAACACAAGGCCTCGGGTCTCGCCACCCTTTCGTGACATAAAATACCTTGTCGCGACACAATTCCATGAAATCCTATTGTGACACTACAAATTTCTATCGCGACACGAAATCTCCTGGCCTTAACCAGGCTCTATCGCAACACTGACCTCTTGTCGTGACCATCTCGTCATGAAAAGAACCTCCGTCAAGGACAGAGCAAAAAACACCTAGCCACGACACATGGAACCCTTGTCGACCCAAACCCGCCCAAAGATGTAATAGCCCTCTCGCCTTCCCGCACCTCCAAATTTAATGCAAAAGAATTCACACGTTCTCTCTCTCTCTATTATATATATATATATATATTATGCAGGTAGTACAAAATATGGGAAACTTTCCAACACTTTAATGAATAGATAAAAAAAGAATAATTTTTTATTACAAAACTTCTTCTGTACACATACAAAACTAGATATTCTATCCACACATGTAAAACGTAAAATAAGCTAGATCTCGCCTTCTTCCTCACTACTATGGTCTCGTATGAGTCTCCTTCACCCGATGGACTGGATTTAGATTCTCTTCTGACTCTAACATGGGTTCTCGAATTCTTCCACCTCCCTCCTGCTGCAAAACTAAAAGGTTCATATGTAGGGGGTGGACACGAAGCTTTGTAGGAAAATCCTCCCAAACTCGAACAAGGTTTAGAAAAGTATAGAAAACTGTCAGTCTCATTTTTCTTTTAACATAACATAGACATACAATTTGACATAAAATAGTGACATTTCAAACAGATCTTAGGTTTATGTAAAAACATTAATTAAATGAATAAAAAAGCACCTCGTAAAAAGAAATAATAACCGATTTCACCATAAACAATTTCCAGCAAGTCTTTTGGGCAGGCGACATACCTAACGGTAACCTCCACCCCCTCAAGGTTCTCTTTGGTTGGTAGCATGCTTAATAGTAACCTCCACCCCCTCCATGTTATCTTTGTTTCTCAAGCATCCTTACCAGGAACCTCCTGAGAATGAATGATCAACCTTACAAGGGCCTTCTCACTCATCACTGTAGTCTTTCCCAAGCATCCTTACTAGGAACCTCTTGAGAAGGAATGAAGCATCATTACAAGGAAACTCTCACCCATCACGGTAGTGTTTTCCAAGAATCCTTACCGGGAACCTCTTAAGAAGGAATTGAGCATCCTTACAAGGAACCTCTCACCCATCACGATAGTGTTTCCCAAGCATCCTTACCGGGAACCTCTAGAGAATGATTGAGCATCTTTACAAGGAACCTCTCACCCATGTTCATTCCAGCAACCATACAAGAACATATCCTACCAACAATCATCACCCATAACCAATGATTCCATACACCCCCAATTTACAAGCAAATCTTCCAAAGATCCACAAATTCGTTATGAGGCAATTTCAATAAACAATTAGGAAAATGCAAGAGATCGTAACCACATTATTTTACTACTCAACACAAATCACTATGATTTAGAAATCAATTCCAAAGAACACATTCAAGAAGAAAATCCACCATTCTCAAATACTAGGATTTTTAAGACAAGAAAAGGGATTTCATGGGTATTCAACCTAACTTTGCTCAAGCATGTAATATTTGCAAAAAGACTAAGAGAGAATGATTTCATATCGTAAATATATAACATTGATAACGCAAAACATACATATATAAATACCCTAGCCTCAATGTAAGTGAATGAGAGAAAACCCCTACTTGAAATCCTTAGTTTGTATGAAGATCTTGAGCTTTGATCTCGAATTTACCCTTCAATCTCCTCGGGCTACTCTTCCTTTCTTCCTCTCTAATGATCTCTAGGTTCAGCGTGAGGGGTGAGAGGGAGGAAAGAAACAATGAGGGGAATGGAGGAAAATGGGATTTACACTAATAACTACCCCGACCTACTCATTGCTCACGGGTCGCTTTGGTTTTCCAAAATTACGTTTTTGCCACTAAAATCTCCAATTTGATCTATATGACTACCCTACGGTTTTTCGACGTTTCAGATTCATTTTTAATGTTATTTCAACCTAAAAACATTTATTTTTCTTTTTTATCATTCAACCTTTTATACTTATTATTCTTATAATTTGATTTAGGATGTAAATGGTGACGTTAAAGGCAAAACGAAGTTAATTGGACGATTGTTGATAGTTTAGACATGTGGGGGTTTACATCACTATACATGGCATATTCTCTACCCCGAAGTAGGCTGAGTGAACACCGGTGCTTCAACCGGTATTTTCTATAACTATTCAAAACTTGACTGACACTTGTCATCGTACTCGAACTTTACCCCTTTTCGGAGTAACTTTGCAAGCGAAAGTGCTATGACGGAAAATCCCTTTACAAACTGTTGATAGTATCCTGCTAAACCCAAAAAACTCCTCACCTCGGTTACATTTCAAGGCGGTTTCCAACTCACAACTCCTTCAATCTTTGCAGGGTCAACTCTAATACCCTCTGCAAATACAATATGGCATAGAAATGACACTTCCTTAATCCAAAAATCACATTTGCTCAACTTTGCAAACAACTATTTCTCTCTAAGAATCCGTAACACTATCCTTAAATGTTGTTCATGTTCCTGTGCATCTTTAGAATACACCAGGATGTCATCAATGAATACCACTACAAACTGGTCCAGATAAGGTTGGAATAATTCATTCATAAAGTCCATGAATGCACTTATGCATTAGTTTCAACCCAAATGGCATTACTAAAAATCATAATGACCATATCAGTTCTAAAGGCTATTTTTGGAACATCAACATCTTTCACCCAAAGTTGATAATATCCCGATCGCAAGTCTATCTTTAAAAAGACGCTTGCTCATTTCAACAGATAAACAAGATCTTCTATTCTCAGCAACATATATTTTTTCTTCACTGTCACTTTGTTTATTTGCCGATAATCAATGCACATCCGGAGAGTGCCTGTGATTTTCCCCATCTCTGCGGGGTCCCGCTTGACAACCCACAACCGCGGAATACTCGTGGATGCCTGCAACCCGACACTACTCATAAAAATCTCCGCAAGAGTCTCCTTTGTACGGAGCTCTACCTAAGGTACAAAAACCCGTCCTAACACCCCATTAAATCGACCACACAGGTCCACATGCGAAAGTAAAATAACGGCCACTCGGGGCCCCCGTGACACACTCACAAAATACATCAACCATATAACAGTTCAAGAGTTAATAAATCACTTAAATTCAACATATATTAAAATGTACCATTTCTAATACATGTTATACAAAAGTCTCACCAAAGCCACAACCCTATTTTTTCTCTAAACGGTCTCTAGTGAGCCGTCCTCCCTGCGACACTCCCCGTGACCGAAATAGTGATCCCCACAAGGCAGGAGCAAAGCCCAAGAGTGATAATTTCCTACATGAACATCTCACCAAGTGCACATGCCATGGCAAACCATCACATCCAAGCAATTACATGAACCTACTCGAATGTCTACATGATCAATCCCATGTCCCGAGTACTCACCGACTCCCTCACATATGCCTAAGCCGAATGCGAGTAAAATATCCAGTTTTCAAAACAAAAGCTTTGTTATCGAAAACTCACTATCGAATTTCGATAAATACATTGGACTGCGCGCCTCCGAGGCGACCGCCGGATATTCTCCGAAACAACTACGGTCCTCATCCGCGATCCGTTGACAACTCTTAAGGCAATTCTTCGAAAAATCTTCCTTGAAATTCCTTTCACAAACATTTTTGTTTTTCTTTAAATTTCATGTCATGCACTCACTCCTAATATTCTAGGGTGCCCTAGTTCATATGGAATGCATAATGCTAATACCAACAAACTCATGCGAATATATAAAACATGTATATACTAACATAATTAATCCACATAAATCATGTTATTAAATTCACATCAATAACACCAAAATTAGCTCACATGGGCTAATTAACAAACACAAGCACCATTTTGAATCACTCAACATCATAAAATTCACACCAAAAATCACGCCACTATTATTCACAAGAACAAGGGAAAACCCCTCGGGTCGCACCTGCTCACTCGCCACAACAACGAGGGATTTTCTCCACTCTGGGCTCAAAAGCTGGATCGAAACACTCGCTTAATTCAAGCCTCAGAACATCCCCAACCATTTACATGGCTCTTAGCCAAAGAATAACACAAGTAGGAAAAGGTCCCTACCTGATTAGTACCCAAAAAGTGCTATTTTGAGCCCTATATCAGATAGGTTTTGAGTGCTTTTTGCGCACTAATCATGCCAATTATGCCAATCGAAGTGTTCAAGTCTTCTTAGTATCACTTATGTCGTTTAGAGGTTATTTTTGGTTGTTTTGCAGGTTTTTGCGTATTTCAGAGTTCAATATCGAGACATATAAGCAAACTATGAAGATTGAACCCATTCATCAGCCATCAAACATACCAAAATCAAAGAAAGAATGAAGGCAAAGCGATAAAAGCTGTGCAGATAGGAGCAAGAGTTATGCAAGAAGATCAGCACTCCGTGGAATTTCGCTAAGACTGCTTAAAATTCTCACTGATCAAGCAAAATTAAGAATCTATAAATGGTACCACCCTAGCGAAATTGTGAAATTCGCTAGACCTAAAAAATTTCAACCACCTGCTCCTAGCTTAAAAATGCAACTTCACTATCACCTAAAAATTCACAGCTAGCTTAAATTTCGCTAGCTAGCTAAATTGCTTGCCTAGCTTAGTTCCTCTCGATTCGCTTATTCGTATTCTCGCTACCTAGCTAAATTTTCGCTAGTTAATAAATTTTCGCTAGCTACGAAATTTTCGCTTAGCTAGCGAAATTTTCACGCTCTAGCGAATCAGTTCATTCTAGCGAAATTGCTCGCTTTGTCATCCTTTTGTAATTAATGCAAACAGACTTCATTTTGGTGTACTACTGTCCCTTATTTTAGCTAAAAATGTTAGGGTTTATTGTAGTTTCACATAATGGGTGGCCTATAAACCCCCATAGTTTTTGTAACATTAAGGAAGAAATTGGGGGGGGGGAAGCAATCTTTTGGCACAATTTTTCATTTTATGTAAATATCTCCCGCAACTCAGTTAGGGTTTTGCTTTTCTCTCTTCTCTCTCCTCTTTCTCTCATTTTCTAGGCTACCAAACAACCCTCTTGAGGATGACAACTCAAGAGATGCTTGGCTAAGCCTCTTTTCTTTGAAGAGGAAGGTAGCTAGCTCTTTGGTTTCGTGGGGCAATTACAACTGTCCTCATGTGTCAATGCCAAGGTGCAATCAGATTATGGCCCCATCTTCAAACTAGGGTCAATATCATTTAATGTCATTAATTCGGGCCAATACTTACCATGCTTTAGGATACAAAGGTATACTTATTGCTAGATGCACCAAGGGTTTTAAATGGCTCACGAAGCCACTTAAAATGATGTCAATGTCAGTGGTTTTAAACCAAAGGTCAGATGGTGTTACCTGTGTCGACTCAAATAGAGTGATTCTAGTGGTTAGGTTTGCTAGTTAAACAAAGATCCCAAGTTATGGCTCGACTATAGGTTGCTTGTCATAATGCGATGATAAAACCCGAGGACACTTGTTTGCCCTATGTTATCAAGTTAGTGACCTAAATCTTCAAAGTTACCTTTTCACACATCACTTTCAGTCTTTACAGTTATTCAGTTTTCAAACTACTCACACTGTTTTTGAAACAAACTAAAATCCAAATAGAAAGCATTACCTTTCACACTTATGCAAATCATTCCTAGGATGAAAACCTATCCCCGTGTTCGACCCTAGATCGCTATATCAAGAAGAGTTTAATGTGAGGAGGAACTTAGGATATAAATTTTGTTGATTCCCTCAACCTACTGTAGCACGAATCAAATGGCGCCGTTGCCGGGGATGGTGCCAAACTACGTTTGATGAGTTTAAGTGTACTTGTGATCAACATCACAAGTGAAGGTAACCTTTTTAACTCTTTTTGTAACCTGTACTACAAAGAACTCCAAGTTTTCATCACTTTGCGCAATCTCACCGGCTTTTGCTTATCATACTACTTTATTTTTATTAATCTAACCTTTTGCAAGTTTGTCAGGGGTGTCATTGCCTCCGAAATCAGGTAACAGGTGTTTATGCTCCAAAGGGGATAGAGACACATCGTAGACTCGCAGAGAATCAAGACACAATCGACCAAAGCAAAGTGGAAGCTCAAGATAATACACCGACACGGATCCACTAATCAAGAACAAAGAGAAGTCACAGTGGCCCCCAATGAATCCAATCGCCTATAGAACCAAGGAGGGATCACATCCACCTCCTAGGTTAAGGCTCTCCTCGCATCATACCCCACGAAGATGTAGCAGTGAGGCCCTATTTGGTACCCCTACTCCCCACATATCATGGTATGGAAAATGAAAATCCATACACTCATATTAGGGATTTTGAGGAAGTATGTACTACCTTTAAGGAAGGAATGATGGACATGGATTTGCTTAAGTTGAAAGCATTTCCACTGACCCTAAAGGACAAGGCCAAGATTTGGCTAAACTCACTGAGGCCTAGAACCATTAGAAATTGGGCCGAAATAGCAGGCGTAAATCCCGAAGAAGTCTTCGCTGCTCATAAGACCAACAATCTTGAAAGACAAATTTATACTTTTGCAGCCTCAAGATGGTGAGAGGTTTTACGTTGTCAGGAGAGATTTATGGAGACCATCAGTGCATGCCCACACCATGAGTTTGATACATGGATGTCGGTAAACCATTTCATGGTGGTGTGTCTCCCGCCACGAGGCGCCTGGAAACCATGTGTGGAGGAGACTTTCTAAGTAAGCATCCCGACGGCCATGGATTTTTAAATTATGGCTGAAACTTCTAAGGGTCAAGGTTTCAAACCCTAGGGAAATGGAAATAATGAGGCCCTCAAACAACCCTGTGAGGGATTTATACACACAGAGGACATAGAAATGAAAGCTGTAATTTCAACCTTAGCTTAGAAGGTGAGGAGCTTCAAGGAAAAGGCTCCAATGGCGCGTGCACTGTAATCCTTACAAGCCAATCCCCGCACCACTTCCAATCCTCTCAGACATCCAAGAGAACAAAGGTCTCACGGCCCCCTTCAATGAAGGATTTGATGTCGAATGTGCAACATCAGAGGACAATACAAGCCACCACAACCCAATGCCCCATATGGAAATACCTACACCTAATCGAGGAATCACCCTAACCTTTCCCGAAGCCCACTTCGCCTATGTACTCCGTGCCAAAACCACACTTTGGTTCCCAATATCAACCACAACCACCAATTATCCTCATCTCCCCATGTGAACAAGCCATTTTAAATTCGAGTAAGGTGGTAGGCAACTTGTGGAAGAGCAAGGAATTAACGTGCACCTCAAACACAAAGGATTGATAATCGTAGAAAGTACACTCGAACAAGAGAATAGATGGGCTAGAGAGCAACCCGAACCGTAAAATTGATAACCTACGCGATTCAATCACCAAGATCAACAAGTTGGGTCGAGGTACAAGAAAGAGGAAGGTTCCCTTCCCAAACAAAGGCTAAACCCAAAGGGAATCCATGAGGTAGGATCATCCAACAATTCAGAATGGATGAGGTGAAGGCTGAGACCACCTCGAGGAGTGGAAAGAGGTTGATCGCCCATGCCCAAACCTCGTTTGAAGAAACCAGAACTAAGAAGAATCGGAGCCGTAAATTACATTTTCTCGAAGGAGGATCTAATGAAGTACCGTATGCCAATCTCCATTTCATGTGCACTTAGAAGCAAGAAGAAGGCATCCCAGCAGGCAGGTATCTTAGAAGTCCTAAGACAGGTGAAGGTCAACATACCTCTTTTGGACATAATCAAACAAGTGCCTGCCTATGCAAAATTTTTTGAAAGATTCAGACACCAAGCATGATTGTGCATTTGAGAAAGGCATTTCTCATCGAACAAGCCATGCCATAATCCAAAGCAAGAACCTCGTCAAATACAAGGATCCGTGATCTCCCCACAATTTCTCAATTAATACTGTGGGAATTGCATGACAAGTCATCATTGATTTAGAAGCCAGTTGGTGAACCTAACACAGATTCTCAGGTACAGCTAGGGCTCTTGGGTGAACTTAAACCTACTAAACATCACACTATCATTACCATAGGATAAGTAAAAATCCCAAAGGGATAGTTGAGGATCTTAGTGAAAATAGACAAATTTACTACCCGCTGGATTTTGCGCTCGACATCGAGCCAATTGCAAATGAACCTAATCACGTACAATCATCTTAGAAGATTTATCGTCACCCAATGCAATCATCAATTGCCTGAATGGAGTCATGCAACTTTACCTTATAACATGACCTGGAGTTGAACATATTCCATCCGAACAACAAACACAAATCGCAGCAAATGAAAATCAAATTTACGAAGTTGCTCAATGGTCGTATGTGAAAGCTAAAGGTCCAGGAATTGTACAATAGTCAACCAAGGTGAAGAAGAGATTTTGGTCCTGCCATCAACACCCACTGCAAGGCAATTGACCAAGTCAGAATCCATCAGTGAGGACCAAGTCAACAATTGGGCACTCAACACCATGGAGTCGCCTCAGCTATCAAGTAGGGGTTGAGTGAGATCATTCTCTCGACCTCGAGTAAATTTTTTGAAATTGAAGCTGATTTGGTGACAAACCAAATTGTAGTTCAATAAATTTATTTTTATTTTAATTTAGTCACTAATAATTAGCTATTTTTAGAAAGTTTCCTAAATTAAGCAGTCACTTTACTAACTTTCATTTATATATTATAAAGATTTTTGTATTAAATTTTAATTATGATCATATAATAAATTTTGTATTATAATAATTTTTATTTAATATATTAATATTTAATCTAAATCTTTTGAATTAAGTGTATGAGATGGGAGGTCAAGTCCAAACTCATTATAGCTGAAAATTACAACTGACCTTCACGCCATTCATTCTATAAAAGATGGGAGGGGGTTAGTCATTTAGTCATTTCACATTCTCTCCCATACGGGCCTGAGCCACCCGAGCCCACCGCCCGCCGCCGCTATCACCGCAGAATTGGGCCACATCCCGTGCTCCACCGCACGCCGCCCCAGCCCCGCCACCAGCCACCTCCTCCGCCATATCCAGAGCTCCAGCCAGAGCCGCCCCCGTCGCCTGCCACCGCCAGAATACCATCGAGCCTCCTCAATCACTCACAATTACTTCGCTCGGGCCAAATTTCGTCGCCCCATCACCACACCTAATCGAGCCTTGCTCGTCATTACAGCCGGTGTGAGCTATGCATGAAGCGAGTCCCGAGTCATTCAAGCAGTCTACTTAGAGGACTCAGCTGTCGCTGAAGAAGCCCCGGACATTAGTCAGTACAAAGGCTCAGCTGACATTTTCTTACCGCAGAGCCCCTTCCAGCAGTTTATTAGGATCTGGGAGGTCGCATTCAGTGGGCGGGTCCCGCCTTGCAGCACGGGGTCGATTCGCACACTGAAGGTGAGGCTCCCATCCACCCCCGCCTTCCGCATTTCATCATGGCCCCCGAGGTGCACTCGAGAGCCTCAGTTTGACTATATCGACACCTGATTGGGACCCCGGCCCCGCACCTGCACCATTGTGAGCGCAGCTGGGGAGGGCCCTGCGCTCCAAGCTGCCCGCAGACGCCCGGTGAGTCATCCTCATCCCTACCAAACCATCCCACCATCACCGCAGAGACGACATCTTCACAGTGGTTGTCGCCCGTCTGTGATCGTGAGGTCGCCACTGTGGCGGCAATCCCATCTCGGAATACGCACTACATTCAGGATTTTCATCGGGATTGCCCTACGACGCCCCAAATACGAGGGTCGATCCTGTGTCTGGATTCTATGAGGTTGATCGAGACTATTCCCTAACGCCTTCAACACCCCGAGATAAGATATTACCCCGTGACAAGTAGCTTTTATCACCTGATGACATCTCGTGAGCACCGTCCGCGAAGCCGCTTCTATAGGCTGATCGCCCCGGGTCCTCGTAGCGCAGAGATATTTCGAAGAACAGCTCCGTATACCGCGGCCAATTCAGAGGGGTTATCGAAGCTCGCCTACCCACCGGAGGAGCCTGATACCGCCCGGATTACACGGGCCAAAAGACTTTTCAGGAGGTGCCTCCCGCCTTGATGCCGCCATCACCACCATTGAGACCACTTGTTCCCGCTGCAAAGATTAAAAAGAACTGAGGTGAGCCATCTTCGAGGTTCTTGCGGAATCTCGTAGGGATAACGGTTCACCCCTCCGAGCTTGATGACCTCTCGATGCATTTCAAGGAGAAGGTCCATCTGGCGGGCCCGGTTCGAGCCGAGTCTTCCGATTGCTGATGCCGACTACTCGCTGTGCTCGAAAGCACTGGGATTCCGAGGAGCCCAGGATCGAGAGTGAGTGGATCCGATGCCCTAATCCGTCATCGGAGCCGGCCGATGACTATGCCCTCGTATTCTCCTCCTCCAGAAGCAGGACCGTGGAGGAGCACCTGGATCAGGTGGCCGAGGACTCCCACAGAGACGATATGCCTGCCTCTGAGCCCGAGATACGAGAGTCCCACCGCATCCGTCCCTCCATCTCCTCCTCCACATTCTACATCCGCGGCTGCAGCTGATACGCCTGGCCCATCTTACTCTGCACACCATTCACCTGAGTATGTTCACGCCAAATTTCGAGATACCGGAGGATGGATGCTATTTGCTCACTGCAAATTTACTCAGTGTACCCAAGATCGTGAGGTCGACTCACAGCCACCACGCCGCAGCCAGCATTATGACTCACCGGTCTTCCTAGTGTTCCTGGACGTATATGAGCTTCATGTTACAAGATCCGCGATCACTGATGTCATCGCAAAGAAGAAGAAATATTGCACTCCACCACCACCACAGTTGAGGTGGTTAGGTTTCTTTATGATTGCAGGTCACCAAATTTCTTTATCAACTCCGCCTACTAATTTTGAGATTAGATTCATGTATTAAATGAAGCAAGAGTAAAGGATATTTTGTATGTTTAGCTTCGTATGCATGTACTAGCCATTTCGCTATATCACAAGCTATTCAAGATATATATACACACTTTGCATATACTGGTAAACTCTCCATCTTATGTAATCGCTTTTGTCTTTCAATCGATAAATTGAATTTTTCAATTGAACAATTAACGCTCAATCGACAATTGACATGAACAAAATTGAATCGGCCTTTAAATGGAAAATTTGAAACCTGTCATTTACCTTTTATAAGAACAAATTCCATGTTTATAATCTTTGCCGCTTGAAGTTCAGTGATGCTTAACTTGAACATTTCTCCCTGAAGCTTTGTTCACACACTTCATTACCGTATCGTTTAATAGCCGTGAATCGTTTACCTCCTCTTTCATACAGATAAATCGCTTAGTATGTTGGCAACCCATGATAGGCTCAGTTACTCCAGCATTTGAAGACCAATGTAGCCTTCCAAAAGAAAAGAAAAGAAAAAGCAAAAGAAAAAGAAAAGAAAAGAAGAAAAAGAAAAGAAGAAAAAAGAAAAATAATGTAAAGCTCGCTTTGAAACCCGGAAAGCACTATCCGCGGGGTGTATGGCTAGTACTTGGTCCATGTCCCGCTCCTAATTGGTCGAGCCACCATTTGTGTCTGCTATAATGGGTGGATAGTAGAGTTTAACGATTCAGAGGCTCGACTTTCGTCATTCGAGTCCGGTGAAGCCCGTAGAAGCTCAGGGTCGTTGATCCTTTCGCTTGATGCCCTAAACCCACTCGGCTGGGAGTCATCTGCGGACCTTCAAGCACCTGACTCGTGAAGTCGAATTTTAAGCATCAGACCCTACAATGTAGCTGAATAAAGAAAGAAAGCCAGAACTATCCTTATCTAGGCTGCTCAATAAATTTAAGGCCATGCCAAGGTGTCAAAGGGACAATTTTACAATTTATCGCTCGATCCGTTACATAAAGAACCATTAGACTTTCGTGGAAATTCAAGTTAAGTAGGGAACCAATATTGACTCCGAAATTGTTCTTGTAGTGGTCATTTTTCTACGGCGCTTTCAAACTCGTGTCAATTTTTTCAATTTAAAGGTACCGTTTATAGTTCATAAACCTTTTGAATCATAAACTTTGAGAATCATCGCATGCATCTCCTTTTTTGTTTTCAGACGCTAAGGGACTAGCAACGCTTTATTGTGCATTTAAATTCAAAGAGTGCTATTTTCGAGCCCTATATCGATAGGTTTTGAGTGCTGCGCACTAATCATGCCAATTATGCCAATCAGCAGTTCAAGTCTTTAGTATCACTTATGTCAGTTGCAGGTTATTTTCGCTGTTTTGCGTGTTTCGCATTTCTGAGTTCAATATCGGCACATATGCTAAAACCATGAAGATTGAACTCATTCACCATCATATCAAACATACTAAAACTAAAGAAAGAACGGGCGCAGCGATAAAGTCAAAGCAAAGATAGAGCAAAGAGCTGCCAAGATCGCTGAATTGGTGGAATTTCAAGATTTGCAATGCTGGATCGCGCAGAATTCCTAATCATAGCCAAAATTTCTAATCCTAGCGGGTCTGTGAAATTTCGCTAGACCTAAAATTTCGCTAACCACCGCTCCTAAATGGTAACGCAGTCACTCCAAAAATTTCGCTGTTAGCGAATTCAGTATTAGCGAAATTGTTGAAGGCCTACTAAATTCTCCGATTTCGCTATCTCCTCGTGCACTGGGCTTACCTAGCTTAATTTTCGCTAATAAATAAATTCTCGCTCTAGCGAATCAAGTCTACTTCCCAAATAAATTGTTCATTTTGCCATCCTTTGAATTAATGCAAACCACTTCATTTTGGTGTATTACTCCTTGTCCCTTATTTTAGCCACAAAATGTTAGCTTTATCAGAGTTTCAATGGTGGCCTATATAAACCCCCATAGTTTTGTAACATTAAGGAAGAAATCGTGTGTGATAATCTTTCGTAATAATTTTTCATTTTATGTAACATCTCCCGCAACTCGCTGTGGTTTTGTTTTCTCTTCTCTCTCCTCTCTCATTTTCTGTGCCACTCAAACAACCCTCTCAGACAAGATGTCGCTGTCTTCTTTCTTGTGTTATAATAAGAAATTTAGCCTGTCATGTAAGAATTGCGGTGTTGTCCCCATATGTGCTGAATGCCAAGGTGCACCGCATTTATGGCTCCCATCTTCAAACTAGGTCAATATCATTGACGTCACACTCCGCCAATACTTACCATGCTTTAGATACAAAGGTATACTTATCATGGGGACAGACTGTGGTTTTGGTGTCCCATGAGCCACTTAAATGACGTTAATGTTGGGTTTTAAACTCCGGGTGCGGGGTCAGAGATGGCTGTTACCTGGTTGACTCAAATAGAGTGACTCGTAGGTTAGCTCATGAAGTTGTTCAAAGATCCCGTTATGGCTCGACTATGTGTCAAGCCATTATACGCGAGGATAAAACCCGAGGACACTCATTATTCTATGTTATCGCTAGTGACCTAAATCTTCAAAGTTACCTTTTCACACATCACTACCTTTGAGCTGGGTTTAACTCCACCAACCTGTCCACACATAGCCTCGCGCGAACAACTTTACTTTCATCTGCTGAGAACCGACTATCCGAACGGCCAGAATCTGTGAGAGCATGAGCCCCTTCTCTAAACTCAAAACCCAAGCTCACCGCTTACTGTCTTCATCTGATAGAAGATGAAACACTATTTTCTTTTATCTTATTCTCAGCCAATACTGCAAAAATTCCCATCTCATTCCTTTCATCTTAATTTCACTTGCTTAATCTAAGCCATTCATTCCCCATTCTCCTGGACCATGCAATATGGGTCACATGGCATATGGGGTAAAGAATTTTTATCACATCACATGTCTTTCACGAGTCGTTTATGGCAACTCGACACCCTGGCAGATCGAAAACGTGAAACTGCACTATCTCGAATCTCACTTAAATCGACGCGGTAGTCAGACTTCATGAGACGATTCCAATGGTGGTCCGCTTCATCATCCGAGATCTAGAAAAATTTCGTCGACCAAATTACCGTTTACCATTTTTCAAAAATTCAATTTTCCCTAAGCTTATATCTTCCTCAAAGGAATTTCATTTCCTCGAAATTCTTACCAATCATAACAACTGGCATTATTGTTATGCAAATTTGCAACAGACTACATGTAACTGGTCATTTAAATATTAAACGACTAAACCACATACCTTCATCCCTAAACAAGAAGTATTAGATCCAGATCGTGTCCTCAGCCCCACGCGACCTCCACCTACTAAGGTCGCCATAGCACCTCACTAGCCCCACTGGGCCTAAGCCCAAACCCGATCCCGCTTATCCATTAATGCACACCGGTCCCTCCTCGAAGGTCCCATCAAGCACAACTCAATCTCTCCCCAATCCACCACATGAGCCGGATCCTGGAGCGTGACCGAGCACGGAGACGTGAACACCCGACACCCGACATGCCAAGGTGCAGGCCAACCAAGACGCTACAAAGGCCTACCTCTCGAGACTCACGCCCACAACCTCGGCTGATAGCTTCCGCTTGCCGAACTCACCACTTTCTTGCATCACCTTCCAATAAGATGACGTGTGGATCTCCAAACTCAACCCAGGCGTGGTCGACGTCAAGATATCAAGATAAATTTCTTCACCGCCCGAGCCATGAGAAGATCACAGATCAAGCCCACCTTCTGAGGTGTCTCTAATCGTATCGGGACCCAGTTGATGGAACTCTCTCCCACCCTGGCCCAACATAATCTGATCTACATGGCCCCATACAATGCCTCATATGGTGCCATCCGTATACTCGCCGGAGCACTATCGGGTTGTAGGCGAATTCCACTAAGGCAAATGCTCTTCCCAGCTACCCTTATGATCCGCGTGACGATGCTCGAAGGTGTCCTCAACACCGTGATAGTCCTCTAACCGACCATCCAGGGGTGGAAAGTCAGACTCATGGTCACCAGCCCATAGCATTTTGTGTCTCCTTCCAAAAGTGCTGTGAAACCCGCTTATCCGACACTATGGATATCGTACTCCATGTAGCCTGACCACTCGAATATACAACCAAAGAATCTCTCCAATGTGAAGGTCATCCGCACAGCTAGAAAATGTGCCGACTTCTCGAGCCGGCCTCTACTATCACCCATATCGCATCAGTCTCGCGGTCCGTGCGCCGGGTCAGCTAAAATCCATCGTGACGTGCTCCCACTTCCACTACCACCTCCAATGGTCGAAGTAGCCCCGCGGGCTTCCTTTGCACAAATCTTAACCTGCTGGACACGTGAGACATCAAGCCGAACAAAGTCCTCTACGTATCTCTTCACGCCTAAAGAGTAATCGCAACCAAGATTCCGTACATCTTCTGCCACTGATGCATGCGAAATCGGTAGCAGTTGAAACCCTCGAGAATCTCCTCTCTCAAATCTATTAACCGCCCGGGCCCCTATACCGGTGACTACTATCCGTGTGGACCGTCCAAACTCGCCATTCAGACTGATCACCCGGCCCTCGATGGACATTATCTCTACGCCTCACTCAATCACTTCAGCCACAGAAATTCGCAGCTACCAAACTCCCAACTGCACTCAGAGCCTGTCACAGATCAGAAATTTCAAACTGTCCCACGCCTCTCGAGCATCCGCCACCTCGAAGCCATTAGCCAACGCCCCCATGACTTCCGCCCAGTGCATCAGCCATCATACTCGGCCTACCGTAACGGTACGCAAAGTGAAGTCATAATCCTCTGTGAACCCATCCATCCGCGCGCCTCTGCGTCGAGGTCCCACAGTGTGAAGATATACTTCAGACTTTTGTGGTCTGAGTACACCTCTAACTCCTCGCCATATAAGTAGTGGCGCCAAATCTTCAAGGCGAAGACTAAAACCACCAACTCCATGTCGTGTGTGGGGTAATTTCGCTCATGATTCTTCAACTGACGGGAACCATAAGCTACTACTCCTCCCGATCGTATCAAACACATCCTGGGCCTGCCCTCGAGGTACTCACACACGTGGTACCCCCGTCCCCGTCCTGACTATCAAGATAGGAGTCAGAGTGTCTCCCTTCAATCCCCGGAATGCCTCTCGCATCTGGCCATCCAATCAAACTCGACCTCCTTCCGGTCAATCTGCCATATAAGTGCCGCTTAATCTAGAGAAATCCTTAATGAATCTTCCGTAGCATCTACCAATCCCAAGAAACTACGTATCTTGAATCACTCGCCTCCCTAACTCATCACGCGCCTCGACCTTTCAAATTCACCACCCTCGTCAAATCGCCTTCATTGTCTTCTTTTAGTAGTTTTCAGGTGCTTCATGTTTAGTTTAGTTTGTTTTCTTTTAGTTGTTTGTTGGTTTATGTTGTTTTTAGTTGTTCTAGTTTTAGTTTTTTTTTTAAGTTCAAGTCCATAATAAAAAATTTGAGCTAAAATGTTTCTGAGGAGACATTGTTGCATGATTAAGGCCAATGATGAAAAACTAATCGAGCCCCTGTATAAGGGAAAATGAAAAGTGTTTTTACAAAATACATGTTTGATCATTTGGTTGGTTGTGTGTTTAGCTATAAACTCTTGACACCTTAAAGCAATGCTCCAAATGCTAACTAATTTTGTTTCGACTTAGAGTAAGACTCATGCACATCTTCATGATAGTCTGAAAGATCAAACTGTTTGATTATCATTCGAGGCGAAATCCTAGACATAACAACATTTAGGCGATGATTTAGGCCATCCTCGGACCAATTGTGCTTTCTAGCCAACCCGAACATGAACACATCTATAGTCACCCTTTTGAGCCTAAAGTAGCCTTTTTCTTTGTGAACAAAGTATACTCCTTACCCTTAGTTTAGGTTTCCCTCAATTAAAAACTTTATTTACCCATGGAAAATGTGCTTGTTCATTCATTATATTGGAAGCTATGATGAATTATTGAGGTTTATATAAAAAATAAAAAATAAAATGAAAGAAAACAAAACAAAAAGGAAGAATAAAAGGTTGAGTAAGTTTGGTTTCGTAGCCTTCCTACCTTGAGTAAGTAAGTTATTAGGGATATTCTACACCTAGTACCCTAAGGCCAATTGGTCTGGGAGTTACTAACCCAAATCTCACTATTAAATTGTGGTAGTAGAAAGTTTATGGAACTAATATCGCATCATCACACACCATATTAGTCACAGAATAAAAAGTGAGCCTGTGATCGTTAAGAACGAGGAAAATTAAATAAGCTTGTAAGGTGATGTGATGTCAGGAAGTTCAATGAGTCTAATGATGAAAAAGAAAAAGAAATGTTTGACTGTAAATCTCAACAAATGTTCTTATCATATTATTAACCTCACTCTTTACACATGTTTGATTAAGATCTTTCGATCCTAAAGGTTGCGGTACTTACATTAGTGGAGAGAGATATGAAAAGCAAGCCCATGGAGTTCCATTTTCTTTACCAAGAGATCCAATATCCACTCTTGTTTGCATAATTCTATTCGGGGTGCAATTGATTTATTTGTGTAAGACTTTTCATATACACACACAAGAGTTTGCATGCTAATTCAACTTAGCTAGACAATTGGACTTCTTTTCTTCAAAACCATCACCTTGAGTCTTTCTCTTTGCTATTTGTGTGGTGAGATTCATGAGGCAAAGTTTCACAAACATCTCACTCATGTATTTTTGTTCTAAGTCTTCTTCTCACAAGCTGAGGACTAGAAAAACAGTTCGGGGGGTATTTGATAGTGACTTTATATGATGCTTTGCACTCATTGATTCATAATATCACTGTAATGTCTAGTGTGTTTTTATGAGCCTAATATATAAATTTTCATTCCTTTTGGCCTTAGGTACATTTTGAAGAAAAATGACAAAAGCAAAGGTCAAAAGACAGATTTATGGAATAAACCAAGACTTACTAAGGCTTCCAATGTGTTATGGATGGCTTCTATACATTCTCGGCTGCCCATAGAGTCTGAGAATGCTCAATTTGGAGTACGAAAGAAAAAGATATGGCCTTTTGAAGCTGAAAAGGGAGATTTTCCAAGACATTGCATGAGCCTTCCACATCTGACGTCAGATACCCCATCGTCAAAAAACGGCAGTCTCCAAATGAATCATATATGATTCAATTCCCTCCAGATTTCTATAGTAGCTCAAATCATCAAAATTAAAGCCTGAGGAGGGAGTTATATCATTCACAAGATAAAGTCAAAACGGAGGAAACTTATAAACAGATGCCCGCGCCTACACTCGGGCGAAGCACCATGTAGCGCCAACGTAACCAGCAGACCTCGGCGGTTGTTCCGCTAGTTCTACCAGCTGGTTTTTAACCCGATTTGAGGGCCCATAAGTGGGGGTATAAATTGAAAATGAACCTTAATTCAAAAAAAAAAAAAAAGGTTGGAGATGCTGAAAATTAGAGGAAAGAACCTTAGAGAGAGCTCTACAAGAGGAGATTTCTTGCAAATAAGTGGAAATCAAAGGAGGGAGCCTACATCAGAAGTACAAGAGAGGGAAGATCTATTCTCCATTCATTTGTTTCTCTAAACCCTCACTCTTTAACTTTTGAAATCGTGTTAAATCCTCTTATTTGTATAATATAATCTCCAATGTTAGGCTAAATTTTGTATCTATGGTTGGTTTATGGAGTCTTATATGAAGATTTCTTTTATGTGATACTTTGAACTACATCAAGGCAGAATCAAGAACTTGCTGATGTTTTCGGGGTATTATTCAGGTTGTCTTGACTGTGGCTAGGATTAAGATAACTTTATCGACATGCTTCAATGACGTGTGTTACTGTTTGAATGTTAGTCACCCATGGAAAATGTGTAAATCTTATATGGATTGTGATAGGTGATTTAAGTTCACATAGTTTGGAAAATTTCTTTAATTGATCGTGAAAGGTGATCACGAATGCCCAAAGGATAATTTTATTATCATTTTTACCGCCATGTTCATGCTTCTGGTAATTGTGGATGAGTTTGAGAAAGTGTGAACGGTTAGTACAAGCAAAGGTCACATATTTTATCGCTCGACTAACACCATAAATTATGCACCCACGACCTGGCTAGGAAATCTTAAATACATGGAAGTGTTGCACTAAACTCTAGAACCCATTTTCTATCGATTTAATCTTTGTAGAGTTTGTTCCGATTCAATTTTTAAGCCTCCTAACATCCAAGCAACATTTTCATTTCTTTGTTAATGTTTTTTTCTTTGAATCAAATCATTTAATCTGATGTACCTCTAAACAAAGGAGGAGTTCAACTGGGCTTATGGTACTGCTTAATCAAGCACTACACCCATTCCTGTGGATTGGCGTCCTGACTCTGTAGAGTCAATTATATTGCTCGTCAGTCCGTATACTCAGAGTAAATATCGTGATACACATTCGTTAAAGCAAAACAACAGCTTGATGCTATCGTTGAACAATGCTTGGCGAACAAAGAGGAGGAGTCCCATCAAATGCTAGCCGCCTCTCTCTCGTGTTCGGGTCACCACCCAAGGAGTGAGAATGCCGCCTTGCGCGCTGGCAGTGGATACCCTCCTCGACTTCCGACCCGTCGATCTTCAAGTCAATATAAGAGGAAGCCCAACAGACGCGATCAACCAGCCCAAATTCGCCCTTTCAACCGAAATGGTGATCGCGGTATAGGACCTGAGCTCATACAACAAGACTTTCCACCTAGAAGATCCCGTCGGAACAGATCACATGTCGGGATTTTGTTCATCCCCGCCATCCTTCACCGTATGCCCCTCCCGCACTTCGCTTACCCAAGTTCCGTATGTATGATCGCCGAGGACCCTTTTGATTACCCGATACTCCAATAGGTCGCGCAATGCGTAATAACGCCTCAGGAAAGGTGTTCATGTCCAAATTGGCCGAACTCGCTCATTCTCGTTCCACCGCCTCCATCATCTCCCTCAGAACACAAGAATCTTTTTTCGTGAATTATAAATTCTTAACTAAATATGTGTTTAGCTCGTGAAGAAAAGAGACCACTCACCGCTTCCGCACGTAAGATGACGATCCGAAATAATCAAATACTTTATGAAGCACCTGAGCATGAATCCTACAAATTTCAAGCAATAAGGTATATTCTCATAAGGCACGAACAAGTGATTAGTACTCAAAAAGTGCTATTTTGAACCCTATTTATTATAGGTTTTGAGTGCTTTTTGTGTACTAATCATTCTAATTAACCCGATTTGCACATTAAGGTCCCTATTATTCTAATGAATGTATTTTGTGGCAAATTTTGCGCTATGTTAATTATGCAAAAAATTGTCGAGTCATCCAAGCATCGAAGAATTCGAAATAAACTTATATCATATAGATCATCAAAGTAATCAAAGGGAAAGAATAGCAGTAAACCGTAATATAATGGAGCATTACAGAATGTTTTTCCGAGAGCACTGCATCCCGCGAGCACCGTTCATCCAAGAATTTCAATGCTCACCTCGCTGACGCCATATTTTTGTTTCAATTTCGCTTCCCATTTTATCCCCGTAATAGCTGGGTTTTGTTTTTTTTTTGGTAATTTCCCATACAATCGAGCACCTATATAAGCCCCGCCCCATCAACTGAATCAATCACGCTTGGCAATACAGGGTGGGGCTAGCTCTGGGCTGCTTCCTTTTCTTTCTATTTTTTCTTCCTTTTTCTCATTTTCTCGATCAAGCAAACACACCTCCGGTGATGACAACCTCTGCAGGATGGTTGATTAGACCTCTTCCTCCTTGGAAGAGGAGGGCCAGCCAGCTGGCAAACTCACGCCTCTGCTTTTAACGCACGATTTATGGGTATTTATGTTCTATTTTCCTACCAGTTTAAATCTCTTACACGCCTCACTAACGTGGTGGTACGGCTTTGGCTACAGTGGATGCTTATCACTAGATCCATTGTTATCCAGTTAGTTGTTTCCTATTAGTTACTGTAGGGTAGGTTTTTGAGATATGTTCTCACCGTTAGGGACATTTATGCCCAGTTAAATGCTATGTTTCAAGAAGGGAAATTTTAAGGTTAGGTTTTGAAGCCAACAAGACTGTGTTCGAAATGACTATATGTCATCCTCCCCAACGCTAGAAAAAAGACCCAGGGACATGTTGTTGTCGAAACCCAAACCATGGTCCGATACTTCAAGGGGGTTCTATTTTATATATTTTTTCTTATTTTAGTTTCACCCTCGTGGAACAAACTAACACCCCTGCTTTTTACAAAACCTTGCAAACTATAAACTCAAATTCACTATTTTCAATCACTGCAAATTATTTGTATGAAGAAAACCCATCCTTGTGTTCGACCCTAGAACCGCTATACTACAATAGCTTTACTACGATAGTAGGAGGAATTTAGGATATAAATTTTGTTGATTTCTGACACCACCGTGGCACCGAATCAAACGGCTGTCGGGATGGTGCCATGCATTTGACGAATATGGAAACACTTGCGGATCCTCACCACAAGTTTTCGTGAATTTCCTTTATCATTTTAATTGCGCTTTTTACCATTTCACTGTTAAAAAAAAAAAAAAAGTTGATGCAAGATTGTTTGTGTTGCCCTGTTCTTGCTGCAGGAGTGCATTTTGGCTTGAATTGTGGTCCAATGGAGCACCTAGAGGGAGAGCAACACTGTCAATACCTAATGGAGAGAGTCCTTTAATGCGTGAGTAGGTCCATGAGGACTATAGAGCCCATGGAGCCGAGTGCACCTTCCTACATTGGGTGCTCAACAAACGTGCATATAGCAATACTTATTTGACCCTAGGCTGAGGAAATCCACTAAAATTTCTCGGCACCAAGACCCCTCCATAGTATGTACCTCATGCACATTCACAGATGCTTCTCCATCTCGTACCATTAATCACCACTAATCAACCTCCAGCTTGAACAAGCAATTTCAACCTACTGCTTAGCGGATGACTTTGTATGGGGAGCAAGACGATTGAATAGCACACTGAATCAAAAGAATCGATAATGGAGAGCTCCTTTGAGCCAAAAATTAATGATTGCATGATGTCAGAATGAACAACCTAGAAGACTCCATTTCAAGGCCCACCAATCAAGACATTCATCAAGAGGAAGAGAGTCCGTGAGGGAAGAGGTCCGAGGACACCAGCCGTAGATGAGCAAAGGTCAACAGCCAGAACTACAAGAAGACGATAGAAAATTCAACTTCGCCTATTAGCATACGTTTGTCTCGTCTACGTGGAAAAGAACTCCCCAATGCCGACTGAGGGAGGTAATGGAAAGGAAACAGGGGAAGAGCTCATAAAGCTTATCCTTCAACAACCTCTATACTCTGATCTTAAGGCACCCGCTCAACCCAGAAACAACCCATCGCTGTGAATATCCCGCTCTTTCCTCATGTTTCATAACCTACAATCTCAAAACATCTATACCACAGCGCTTTTACTCCAATTTGATATGCCCGGGCCTGCAAAACTAAGACATTAGCGTGGCCATCAGATAAGCTTATGCCACTACATCAAAGACATTGGCGCTAGTTTACGTTGCATGGCATAAATGATGGTTCAGCGCTTGGCTCGTATACTGTTGACCCCATCTTTAGCTGATATCCATTGACAAGCTCCACCCGCCCAATAGCCTCCAGCACAAAAAATTGCCTGTGGTTAATAAAATTTCCACTTTTACTGATTTTTGTTGTTTTATCTTATTTTATTTTATTTTATTTTGATTTAGTTAATTTTTCTTTTAGATTTTCTCTATTCTTAGTTAATATTTTTTTAGATTAATTTCCAATTTTCGTAATTTCTTCTTAATGTTTTTTTAGTGTTTTTTCAAACGTAATAAATTCTCGCAGTGTAATCGCTCATCTTTTGTTTTTTTATGATATATTTTATTATTATTATTATTATTATATATATATATATATATATATATATATATATATATATATATATATATATATATATATATATATATATATATATATATATAAAGTTTGTCTCTCAAATGAAAAAAAATTAATAATAAATAATTAAAAAAAATTTCGCACTTGCGAATTTTTGAATCCCAGATCACTCCATTTTTATTTCTGCCATAACTTTTTCTAACTCAACTGCTAGTGTTTTTGAATATGAAAGCTTTAGAGAGTGAATCCAAATATATCCAGAAAGCAATACTTTGAAACATATGAAGGTAATTAAAAATGTTTAATAATTGGTCATTTCTTCCTCCTCTTCCTAACTTGTTTATTTAAAGCTCAAACCTGAGTGGAAAAAGGTGTCAATGGAAAGTCATAAGTCTCCTTATCCCAAATAATCACACATCTCATCAAGGATAGCACTTCCTTCTCTAACTTTCAATCCGAGCCCCATCATGATAATATATTTGGCTCGTGAGTTAGCTAAGGTATGTACTGCATTTATGTTTTTGTTGGTTATTTGGAGCTGCCTGATTGGTGATATCTCAAAGGGTTTAATATTTTCTCGTGCTGTTATACCATACTTACTTTTTAAAAAATCAACCTTTACCCAAATTTTCGTTCTGCTTTAACCCGTAGGTTTGAAAAATTAAAACACCGTCCAATTCTAATGATGAATGATTGGTCCCAGTGTTCCGTTGAGATGACTGCCTTGAACTTTGTTAAGCTTTACCATTTTTCTTCCACCTTAGCTGCAATCACACAATCGTGTACATCGTTTCTTCCACGAGTCAAACTGTCTGTTCTTTGATTTCAGACAACCTATCCTAGTTGAGCCGCTGACTACTTTAATAGGTTATGACCCCAGAAAGAAGGCCAATGAGTCTTCCAAAAGAACAAAAGCCAAGAAGAAAATTGCAACGCTGCCTCAAAACCCAACACGGTCCAGGCAGGCCACAAAGTTTTTAAAGCCTGTGCCCTAGCTTCAATCAGTTAAGCCACCGACTTAGTGTTCACACATGGGTGGATAGGTGGAGTTTAGCAAGTTGTGTGCTGGTTCCCAAATCATTTGAGTCCTGGGAAACCCAGAGCGATGCCTAAAGTGATCTTATGACTCGCGTGCCCGGGGTTTTAATCGCCGGAGTCATCAGATCTCATTACATGACTTCAAGTGTACCATTCTCAAGATTAAACTCCCACACAACACAAAAAGAAGTCAGGCCTAAGAGCAAATCCTGATCTATTTAGGGTCAAGTTAGCATGCTAGGTCATGGAGCAAGAGCCTAGTCAAAGAGAGGCCATAAATATCGCTGAACCCAACAAACAAACACTTAGATTTTAAAGGAAGTTTCAAGTTGATCCATCGAGATGGAGGCTCTTTGATACTCAATTTGTATGGCATTCATTCTCTCGAGATAGTTATCGCGCCTGATGATTCTTAGGTTAGTGCATTAATTATTCTATTAACTTTGAAACAGTGCATTTCTTGGTAACATAATTTTTTAATATCATGTATGCTTTCTCTTTCTTTCTTTCTTTCATTGCTAAGGGACTAGCAATGTGTAGGTCATGGGTGATTAGTACTAAAAGTGCTATTTCAACCCATATTTAGGTTTTGAGTGCTTTTGTGTAACAACTCATCTTAATTAACTCGACGGTACATTAAAGTCTCACTGATTTTACCATCTATTTGTGGCAAATTTCAGAGTTTTTGTTAATTATGCCAACTGTTGAGCTCGATCCTAAGCACAAAGAATTCGAGTCAACCCCAGATTTGGCAGACTAAAGACCAAAGAAAGAAATGAGGGAACAAGAAATGAGCACACAGAATGTTTTTTCCGTGAGCACTGGTGGCATCCTTACAGCACTGCTCATCCAGCCAATTGTCACCCGCTTAATTTTTAGATTTTGCTCACCTTCTGCTTCCCCATTTTATCCCTCGTAATAGCTTGGTTTTGCTTTTTTTGGTAATTTCCTACATAATCAGCACCTATAAGCCTCATCTGCATAAACTTAACTAATCACTTAAGAATACTGCAGAGAAGGCAGCTTCTCGCCGCTTCATTTTCTCCATTTTCTGTCATTTTCTTTCCTCTTTCGTTGGCAAACAATTCAAGACACAACTGGAGACGAGCAAAACCCTTTTCCTTGGAGGAAAGGCCACTCCAAGCAGGGATCAAGGCAACTGAGGCTTTTTCTATGGTTTTAATGGCGGTTTTCAACATTATATCACCAACGTAGGCTTTGACCCCCTCTGCCGCTGAATGATTAGTATCACAAAGTTTGCGGTCTGGCAGATTTATCAGATCCATCGACATTCGCGGTTATCATTCCATAGTTAATAAAGGTGATTCAAGGATATTTTTATTTTCCCAAATTGATCCTTCAACATCAGAATAGCCAATACTTGGTAGTTTAGGTCTCATCAGATACTTTATCAGTTAGAATTACAGATCATTGTTATCATTTATTAGTTGTTTGATCAGAATCATATAGATGTTATTCACTATCCAGATTCACCTGTGAGGTAAATGCCAATTTTTCAAAGATAATCATTAAATGCACTTTATAGTTAATAATAACCAATAGAGATGACTATAGTCATCCTCCCAACGCGATGGGAAGGACCTGAGAACTCACGCTTCCAGAACTCACCAACAGACCAACACTGCAAGGAATTCTATTTTACAATTTTTCATTATTATTTAATCAGACATCAATCCCCTACTAAGCCTTGAAATCCAAACTTAAATTCACCATTTTTTAATCTCACCACAATCATCAGCAAGAAAACCCAACCCTGTTCGACCTTGTGAGCTTACTATACCGCAAAGTATTTCGCTATCATTGAGGAACTTTGTGTTATTATGATTTCGTATAACACCAAAATGTCAATAAGCCATCCGCTCCAACGACCAGCTTTTGTTTACCACCGAACTCTCGAGAATAAGAGACGAAGTTATTTCAGAGCGGGAATCAAAATTCATGCGAGGATGGCACCATCCACTGAACTAAGAGAATCTATTTCCACGAAAGGAGCACGAGATGAGACAACCATGGATGCTAGAAAAGGACTCGAGATGTGTAAGACAGAAGAGATAAGCATGAATCACACGATTCACAATGAACCAATTTTCGAGAAAAGCTAGTGGGATAAGAAACCATGAAAAAGATTATACTAGGTAGAGCAGAAGCAAGGAACACACCCGGTTTACACTGACCGAATCCTAGCTCCTCCTGCTCATACAATCCTTAGAGGGGTTCACCTGGTCGAACCCCCAAAGGGGCAACCCATATTGAAGAGACAAATCCAGATTCTGTGACTACCATAAAGAGCACGAACACCTGACCAACCAGTGCTACCAGCTACAAAGGTTACTTAAATTCATGGCCCGAATGGGACTTTTCTGACACGCAACGAGCGTTGTCGACACGTGATCTCACACACGATCACCCCGATCTTCCACCCTAGTAAACTCCAAACCTATAATTGACATAATCCTCGTTGGCCCAATGGCTCCCAAGGCCTGAGGCCGACAATCATTGAGCACTTTAGTGGTCGAAGTTTAGTATAGTTTTGCCCCTAACAGCATGTGCCCCGTAGATGGTACCATAACATTCTCCAAGTGCCCCTTGAGACAAATATCCACACCCCCATGATGATGCACTAGTCTTATCCTTAGAAGTCTGATTTTACCTGATGCAGCGCATTTTAGTCAATCATGGTAGCGACACCGACCTGCTCTACTTCTCAGCATTACTCCGCCTTGGGTATCAACCTGAGAACCTCCGCAATCCAAGGAGAATCCAGGGATGCCTACCTGAACAAACAAGATGACTCTAAAATAGCAAAGCCTCTAAGAGCTTACCCTCTATTCGGGCCTGGACGACCTAAACAGGTTAGTCTCGGAACCTCCCTTTCCCAAAAAGAAGTTGATGCCTTCTTATAATTCTTGTAGGAGCATTCTGATGTATTTGCCTGGTCACATAATTATACACATGGCCTTTCCCAAACCATGGTATCACACAAACTTAATTTGCAGGTAGGGTGAAAGCCAATACGACATAAGCTAAGGTGTTTCCACCCCTAATGCCAGGAAGTAATTAAAGAAAAGATCGGTAGGCTTTTGGCGACAAGGTTCATCCGAGAAATCCAATACCTTGAATGGTTAGCCAACGTTGTGGTTATCCCTCAAAAGAATGGAAAGTGGTGAGTTTGCATATACCACTCCAACCTCAATGACGCTGTTCCAAAAGACACATTCTCCCTCCCTTGAGTTGATCAAACAGTGAAAACCACTGTAGGGCACAATAAGCTATTCTTTCTAGACGCCTACTTGAGATACAATTAGATCCCCATGCTCCCTTCTGATTCGACAAATATGGCCTTCATAACACCGACAAGAATGTACTGCTACAACATAATACCATTCGACCTTAAGAATACAGGGGCAACTTATCAGTGCATGATGTCCCGTATGTTCGAACCTCTATTAGGGAAAACAATGGAAGTAAATATAGATGATACGTTGGTAAAATCATAATCCCGCAACGACCATCTAACCCACCTGCGAGAAGCTTTTCAATTAATGAGGTCACACCATCTATAACTAAATCTAGACAAATACACCTTAGGGGTTAAGTTCAGGAAGTTCCTTAGCTTTCTTGTGAGTAAGCATGGAATCGAAATGGCAGTAGACTCTACCTTGGTAAAAATAGACAACGAAGGAAGACATAGACCAGTGTACTTTTTTAGGAATATGTTAATAGATTTTGAATCCCATTACACAGATTTCGAATGAATTACTTTAACCTTGAGAAATGGTAGCCAAAAAGATGCATACTTACTTTCAAGCCCATACAATAATCGTTCTATCTAGCTACCCGATCAGGGCCATACTCCATAAGCCTGACGCATCAGGAAGACTCCTAAAGTGGGTTGTTGAGTTGAGTGAGTTAGATTTCACATATTGCAGATCACCTGAGGTCTACTATCAAGGGTCAAATGCTTGTCGATTTCATTATTGAATTGTCAAATGTGTCAAAAGTTAGCCTACCTGAACCCTCTTTGGATACTTGAAACTAATGGGTCCTCCAAAGCAATATGAGGCAAAGTTGGCATGGTATTGTAATCTCCAGAGGGCCTGTTAGTTGCTCAAGCGGTTAAGTTCTCATTTTTCGATCTCAAATAACGAGGCTAAGTACGAGGTTGTGTTGTTAGGTCTTTGGGTAGCCAAAGCACTCTCAATCACAAGCTTAGATGTGATTCACAATTGGTGGCATCCTAGATATGAGGTGAGGATGAGGCAAAGAATGAAATGATGGCTTAGTACCTAGCTCTCTTGCATTCTCTTATTAATCAGTTCACGAAATTTGAAGTCGCACAAGTCCCAAGATAGGAAAATATAATGGCTAACGCCCTAGCAAATTCAACCTCCATCGCTTTGTACCCCTATCACGCAGAGCTAAATGTCTTGGCGCACTCCTCGATTTCAGAGAAGGCAATACTTACCGCTTAAACCCGAATTGATGATTCATGGATAACTCCACTAGTTGCATATTTTAAATATGGGGTCCTACTAGGGGGTAAGAAAGCCACCATCATAACAAAAGCATGAGTGTCGTACGCCATATTAAACGATAGTCTCTACCGTAGGTCATTCTCGAGCCCTTACCAAAGGTGCATGCCACCAAAGGAAGCTCTATACATCATCAAGCAAATACATTAAAGGCACGGCGCACCACATCGGGCGGCAACCGTGGTCACAAAATCATGACGCTGAGGTTTTACTTCAGCCGACAATGAAGCAGAACCCATCGATCTCATCAAGAATTGCGAAAATGCCAAAATTCCTGTGAACGCTATCCACACCCTCGCTATCGAGCCCCACTCAGCGTTGTCCGGGCCAGGCCTTCCCACCCTGGGTCCACCAAGGGCCTTTCTATTAATGTGGGGAATCGATATCATGGGACCACTACCTCAAGCTACAGGATAAAGAAAGTTCCTACTCATCGATATGGATTATTTCACTAAGTGGGCGGAAGCCGAGGCCTACGCCCAGATTAAGGCAAGTCACTTAACCCGGGCCAGAGATGCGAAACATCATATTAGCCGGCTCGTAATCCCATTACGCTATAGCGTCTCAATCAACGTTACAAGTAATAAGTAATTTTTTTCAATAGTTCTACTAAGAATTTAGGATCAAGAATGTCTACTCCACCTCTAGATACCCCTAATCTAATGGCCAAGTTGAGGTAACAAACAAAACTTTGCTCAACTACCTCAAAAAGCGACTAACATCAACGAAATGCAAATGGGTCGAATAGCTGCCTATAGCACTCTAGGCCTATAGCACAACACCAAGGAAACCCATGAGAGAAACACCGTATGCCCTAGCTTTCAGAGCCGAAGCACTAATCCCCTTGGAATCCGAATTAGACATCCTCCACACCGATGACACCTCAAAGCTCGCTCTCATATTAGATTAGCTAGAAGAAAAAAGGGACAAGGCCTCAATTCGGATGGCCAAACACTAGCGTTGAGCAACAAAATAGAGGGACAAATTAATCAGACCCAAAGCTTTCAAGAAGGGCAACCTAGTGCTTCAACGGACCTTTGACAAAGGCAAGCTTAGGCCTAACTGGGAAGGCCCCTTTACAGTCATCGATGATGGATCAAAGGGTGCTTATAGACTATAATCGCTATGCAAGAAGACTAAACCTTGCCCTCGATCCCTACTATCTAAATGAATATTTCTAATGTGGTTGCTTCGTTTGCTTATTAAGCACAACCCTCAGCCATGGAGGCCTAAATAAAGATCGTGATTCTTTCAACACCCCATAGACCTCCTCTCCAAAGAGGCCATTAGCCTAAGGCAATGGAACCTTGTGCCTCACTGCAGACTCATTAGCCTAAGGTAGTTGAATTTCTAATGCCCAAGGCCTGGGGTAGATTACTCCTTCTCTAAAGAGGCCATTAGCCTAAGGTAGCTAACCCCCAATGGCCTAAGGCCTCAAGCAGTTTACGCCTTCTCCAAAGAGGCCATTGGCTAGGCCTTAATGGCCTAAGGTCTCAAGCAATTGACGCCTTCTCCACTAGCCACTGGCCTAAGGCAATTAGGCCCTTGGTCTAAGGCCTCGTGCAAAGCACGCATTCTCCAAAGAGGCATCACCTACGGCTTTAGCCCTAAATCGCCCCAAGGCCTCAAGCAACATACGAGAGCCTGGAGCGAAATACCTTCAGACTACGCCGAGCCCTTCGTCAAGGTTATTGCCCTCAAGGCTTCCACTCGGGCTCAAATTTCACCTTTCCTCTATAAGGACATTGAACACTGTTGCTTCACCCAAAGCTCCCAAGCGTCTTCCATTCTCTTCCTTAGCCTCTAGACTTAACCCGCTAATACCCCCCGCTCAATCCAAGCAATGCATCCTCCCTTGCCAAAAGATAACGTTATAGTCTTCTGTGTGTCCTTCGTGAATCCTATCATTCTACTCGTGAGAGCGTCCCTTCTGCTTCGCCAGTGAATGCTTCCCCCAAGCTTCGGACAATGGGCCTCTCCATCCCAAATCATGTCAACCTCCAACTTCTTTATCTTCTTAACGTCGGAAGCCTAGGCAATGCATTCCTTAACCATAATAGACCACTCAACCCTAGCCTTCTCCAGCTCCCTCTCAAGCGCAAGCACTCGAGACTCCTCTTTAACCTGGCTATACAACGTTCGAGCACTTTCATGCAAGGTAGAGAGTCAACTAAACTGGTGTTGTCTATTGACACAATACCTCGCCATATAAACGCCAAAAACACCCATCTGTGCGTAAAATGAAACAAGACAGTAAGCATAAGACAACAAAAAAAAAAAAAAATGGAAGGAAGAAAACACTTACAGCGACAACTACTTTGAAAGGCATAACATCCTTCATCAGATCTCGCACTCCATGTACTTCCTCCCTACCAAACAAGTCTCCCAAGGAGGAGAATGCCCCTTTGTCAAAAACAACAAAGGGAATTTCCTCATACAAGGACAGATTAGATAGGAGTGCCTCGAGGGATGGAGGGGACGCCGACTTATCCAAGGGGGTCTCGATGAAGATACCAACCTATTGATGAATGTGAAACTCATATATTTTTAAGCCTATTTTTCATGTATATTTGAAGCTTAAAAGTTCAATTTAATGCAAAAATATGGAGTCTTCACCCAGATTTGTCTTTTGCAGGAATTTAGAGAAAATAAACAAAAATCAGTAGGAAAAGCAAAAAAAATGGCTAAGGCGGAAAATTATTGAATGTCACAACAAATTTCACCTTTGTCACGACAAAACTTAGGGCAAGCAGCATAAGAAATGTCGCAACAATCGGAGCTCTATCACGACAAAAACCAAAAGGAGTCCTTAAATAAGCAGCATAAACCATGTCGCAACATTTCTCAATTTTGTCACGACACAATCAAGGCAAATGCTAGCAAAACGTTGTTTCAACAATGGAAATATATCGCAACAAAAGATGAGCAAAAATCCTGAAGAAACACTGAAAGAATGTCGCGACCTATAAATCATTGTCGCAAAAAAACAAAGGGTAGACTAAAGAAGGAATGTCGCGAAATAGCAAAGATTGTCGCAACAAAAGCAGGTAAGAGTTCGCAAAAAAATTTCGCAACAAAAGTTTTTATGTCGTAACAAAACCCCAAAGATCGCCAGCAAGAAGGCAAAGAGCATGTCGAACATTTGAAACTTGTTTATAATCAAGCAGTGGGAATCTGGATTGCGGTCGCGAACATTCGCCAACTTTGTCACTACACTACTTATGGAGAATTCTGGCAAGGTGCAGGCGCCTGGTCCACAATAAATAGTTTGTTGCAAATAATCAAAGAAGAATGTCACCACGTTGTCGCAACAAGATCGCAACAGCATCAAGACATAAGAATCGCATCTATGTCGTGGATACACAACTAAAGAGTAACATCAAAGAATTAATGGATAGCAAATGACAAAGCCTAACGACTGAAAAGCTAGCTTCAATGTCGTGACAAACAAAATTGTGTCGCGACAATGAACACAACTGGGCCTACACAGAAACCCATGAAATCAGCTTGGAATTTCAGTACAACATTTATGGGGCCTATAAATAGAAGCTCCTAGGGTGGAGTGCAAAGCCTTTCAACTAGTTTTTGAGATTTTTGGAGGAGCTGAAGTCTCTTTTGTATATATTTTTCTTTTTATTTTTGTTTTATTATTTCTTTTTATTTTCTTTTCAAGATTTATTTTTCTTTCATGGATTAGAGCAATATCTGAGCTTAAATGTGGAGCCGAGATCATCAGATATCGAGTTTCACTTATATCTCGAATCTGTGGAATTTGGAAATTTTTCAATCAGTTCAATTTGATTATAATTTCAATGAATTTGTTTGATCAACTAGCCATCATTACTTTGATCCAATTATGGAAGGATGAGCTCTCCGAACAAATTTCTCAGAATATTGATTTCATTATTTCGCTGTTCGTACTCCAAAAAGATAGCTGCATTTTGTGCCTGACATTTCCGTGATCCCCCTGAGTGACACAGGGATGGATGATCTGAGAGCAAAGAATAGTGACTTGCAAGCATCATGATATCCATCGAATTAATGTAGATCATATGATCTACTTTGATAAATCATCATGAAGTTCTAACTCGATTTCGTTCCCTTTGGGTGACAGAAGTGTTCAAGGCATGGAAGCACCATCTACTTATTTATCAATTTAATATTCAAGTGTCCTATCCCAATTAAGTAAAATAATCTCGATCCAGGTGAGCATAGATTCTAATCAAGGAGAAAGATCATTCTAATAATCATAGACCTGTACCAATCAGACGAGAAGGTCATATTACCTGTCATGGGGTAGGGCAATCTTCACCCTAAGATGACTGAAGTATCGTTTAGGAAAAACAACCAAATCTTTAAGAAGATCAAATCCGCAAGCAGCTATTTAGACCCATCGGGACCGCTTAGGGAATATGGTATACTGAAACAAAATATGTAATGTCAAGAAGTATTCCAAGGCTACACTCGCCTGACAAATCTAGGATTCAAGGTGTCCTTCACAAGACGTGTTCGAACTCCGTTGCAACCGATAATCATACCACCACTTTATTCCCATGTTATTTCTTCTCATTGAAATATGTGATCTTTTTCTGCTTTAATTTCTTTAATTAAAGAAAATTTTATAAAAAGCATTTTTATTATAGTTTTGTTAGCTATTTTACAAATCATAGAAAAAAATAGTTCAAATAGTGATTCTCTTGAGTAGTAGGGGTAGTTAATCTTTAGATTTTCTCACCAATCCCTGTGGAAATGATATCCAGACTTATAATCCATTTTATTACTTGAATGACTTGTGCACTTGCAATGATTTAGACCAAAACGAGTTTTAATTACATAATATTATATACAACAAAAGAGGAAACAGCCTTGTGTTTCGTCTTAACAAGTTTTCAAGGGCTATCACAAAGCAATGACACTAAATTCGGGCAGCAGTTGTTGGAAATTGAACATATTTTTCGGGGTCTTCACAAAGCCAAGGCCATTACTGTGGAATGAAACTTGGTCCAGAAGAGTTGTTATAAAATGAGTTGAACATATTGGTTCGGGTCTTAACAAGTTTTTCACGCCGTCACACTGGCAAGTTTAAAGATCAATATTCTAACCAAAAAGAGAATTGCTAATTTGGACATTTTTATCTTTTATTCAAAATTTTTTTAGAAAAATACAAAAAAAAAATAGTTTTAAATGAAGAAGTGGATTCAATGCATACTTTCGTGTTAAACCCTTATAGAAAAGTCTTCTAAAGAAACATACTGGATTTCTGGTACTATAATTTCTGGGGATTTTTACATAGAAGGATCAGCCGACATTTATCGCTTACTGGACACTAAGCTAGAGAAGACACAACTCAAGAAAGAAAGAGCAAAGAAGAAAGCTATCACATGGCAAAACAAGAAGATGCTAATCAGAGCATACCAATTGGCTCCTGATAGACCTCAGTAGAGACAGGGGACAATGGAGGATTTTTGGAGGCCAATGATCAAAGAGGAATATCTAATCGTGAGAGACAAACACACTGAAAAACAACTTCGAATCATTCGTCTAATTACCATGGTGCAAGAATACTAGTTCACTAGTGCATCCCAGTTGAAGATCCACACATGAGCACTGGTAGATTTCCTAAGAAACGGGCCAACACTTTCGTTTAATGAGTCAACCTAGACGCGACTAAACTTCAACTGCCTTTAAATTTTTAAGGGATAAAACAACAAGTCGTTTTGAATTTCTACCCGCATGGATCAATAAACAAACAGGGAAGAAATGCAAGTGAAGCCTATCTAAAAAGATTTTTCCCTCATATTCTAACTTCTAAGAGGAGAGGAGAAATCATATCTTTAAATATATGAGGACGACCCATTCAATGCTTATAAGATTCAAAAGTCATTGGAGAGATGTCCCATGCATGGGATTGAGAAGATGACTCAGATGGACATATTCTACCATGCTATGAATTACACTTCAAATCGAACTATGGATGCAGCCTCTTGAGGTGCATTTAGAACGAAAAATGATGAGGAAGTTACCCAGCTAATAGAGGAACTACCAAAGTGCAACTACAAAGATTCATTTAAAGCTTCAGGAGCAAGAAGAGCCGAGAGGATTAATTTTGCTCGAACAAGATGTCACCATCAAGCGCTTAGTCACAACTGCGAACAAGCATGGCAAATAAGACAGAAATAGGGAAATAATCAAGAGCGGAGAAGAGACAGACTGAGGTTAAAACTAAGAGAACATAACATAATTCAACAACCAATGAAAACAAGAAAAGCAGAACTGGGCTATTAGTTGAGAATCAACAACTGAAGGACCAAGGTGAAGTAGCTAAAGAGGAAACAATGCAAAATGAGGGATTGAGAGCTTATCAACCTTCTGTCCCATTCCCTCAGAGACTGCAGTAGTCCAAGCTAGACAGTCAATATGCTAAGCTCCTAACTGTCTTCAAGAAGCTTGAAATTAACATCCCTTTTGTTGAGGCATTAGTTCAAATGCCACACTATGCAAACACGGCATCACGCAAGAAGATAAAGTTGGACGGCCGGGAGTGGTGAGCCTATCCGGCCAATCGGCAGCGGCTATAATTTAGAAGAATCTACCTAAAAAAATGCAAGATCCAAGGAGCTTTACAATACCATGCACCATCGGGTAAACTTGAAGTTCGTAAAGTCAGATGTTATTTTAAAAGCAATCAACTGATGTTCGGAAGCAACAACTCATGTCTTTGTCAATGGTGAAAAGTGCTAAGTTTGGGGTGGGAGTTAACCCCACTACAATGTCCCTACAAATGGCAGACAAGTCAATGGCTCAACCCGGCGCACCTGAAATGTACAAGGTGGGAAAATCTACTTTCCAATTGACTTCATAGATCGATATGTAAGAGACAAGCATTCCACTTCTCGCCGCGCACCTTCCTAGCAACAGATGTTCTTTGATTGATGAAGATCTTACCCCGAGAGTCTGGATCGAAGAGGTTCACTAACCTTAGCAAAGTCTAAAATAACATGATGCCGAAACAAGCTCAATGTGGCGCAAATTGACAATAACTCCCGTCAGAAAGAGCTAATTATGATTTAATGAAAGAGAAGTCATTTGATGATAACATCTATTCTTCACTCTATATTGATGAATTTGAGAAGAAAGAACCTGGACAAGGTAAACTGCTTTCGAGCATAACCAAAGTGGCTAATTAAAATCTAAACAATGAGGAAAAATTCCAGGTGGAAGAAATGAGCTCTAAAGGTCTTATTCTAAAAGAGTTTCCAAAGCACCTAAAGTATGCATTCCTTGGTGAAAAAAGATCTAAACCTGTAATAGTAGCAGCTGACTTGACTATAGAGAAAGAGCAGAAAGTGGTGAAAATTTTGAGAAAGCATCAAGAAGCTATTACATGGTCTGTAGAAGACCTAAAGGGATCAACTCCATCGGGCCTTGCATATGTCCTCTCATGGAGGAGAATGCAAAGACTTCCAATCGAACATCGAGGAGGCTTAATCTAGTCATGAAAGAGATAGTGAAGAAAGAAGTTCTTAAATGGCTAAATGCAGGCTTTATATATGCAATGTCAGATAGTCCTTGGGTAAGCCTAGTTCATGTGGTTCCCAAGAAGGGTGGGATGACAGTGATAAGAAGTGAGAAGAATGTGCTTATTCCTACAAGGACTATGACTAGATGGAGAGTCTACATTGATTACGTGACATCAACACCGCTACCAAGAAGCGATCATTATCCTCGTCATTCATCGATCGAGCGTCGACGCTGTTAGACAATTTCAACATCGCTTTCCTCGGATGGATATTTTGGCTATAATCAGATAGTTATAGCACCTGAGGATTAAGAAAATACCACATTTACATGTCCATATGACACCTATGCCTTTAGAAGAATGTCATTCGATTTGTAATGCACTCATACCTTCCAGATGTATGACGCTCCATCTTTTCGCATTAGTAGAGGTCAGAAGAAATTTTATGGATGATTTTTGTATGGGTTGTTTTGAGAGCTTTGGAAAACGAAACTGTACGAGTTGCAAAGATAAGAACCTAGTTTTATCCTGGGAGAAGTGTCATTTATGGTGACTAAAGGTACAATAAAAAGAATAGTACTTAGTAACAGCTCGAAGTAGACCAAGCTAAGATTTCTTTAATAAAAACCTTGATTCAACCAACTACAGTAAAGGGAATCAGGAGCTTTCTTGGGCATGCAGGATTTGCGTAAGGTCTATCCAGATTTCTCAAAATTGGGTAAGACCATTATGCAACCGCTAAGAAGGATGCAAGGTTTGAATTTGATGAAGCATGCATGTCTGCATTTAAGAAGATTAATGCTAAATTGGTAATAGCTCCCATCATAGCTACACCAAACTAGAGCAAAGAATTTGAAATTATGTGTGATGCAAGTGACTATGCAATGGGAGCTGTCTTGGGACAAAGAAGTGAAAAAAATTTTAGAGCCATATATTGCGCCAAAAGTTTCAATGCTCTCGTTGTTATTCAACAATCGCAAGAATGTTGGCAATGGTCTTTGCTTGTGAGAAGTTCAAGCCATACATATTGGGATCCCATGTCATCATACACACTGATCATGCATCAATTAAGTATCTCATGGCAAAGAAGGATGCAAAACCAAGACAGGTCAGATAGGTGCTATTGCTATAAGAATTTGACTTGGAGATCAAAGACAAGAAGGGAAGTGATAATGTGATAGCTGATCACTTATCCATAATAGAGGTTTCCATCAAGAGGAAGGAGAAATTGAAATCAAGAAAAGTTCCTGACGAGCAACTATTTCAAATTTCGACAATTAAGTGCCTCGGTATGTTTGATATAATGAACTACCTAGCAGATGTGGGGTAATACGCCAATTTTAGATGAATTATCAAGAAATGAAGTTGATAACACGATTATATATATGGGATGACCCACTGCTATTTAGAAGAGAGTCATATTAGATCATCAGAAGATGTGTACCAAAACTGAGCAAGGTGGAACTTTAAATAAATGTCATGCATCACCATATGGAGGACACTTTACAGAACATCCCAGAAAATTCTCTAGTAAGGTTTTTTTGGCTAACTCTATTCAGAGACTATTCTGAATGGGTGAAGAATTGTGACAGATGTCAGAGAATAGGCAACATAAACAAAAGAAATGAGATGGAATCTTGGTGGTGCATATTTTTTATGTATGGGGGATAGACTTCATGGGACCTTTCCTACCCTCATTTGAAAATTTATACATTCTCCTTGTTGTGGATTATGTATCCAAATGGGTGGAAGTCATAGCTTGTCCCAGAGATGATGCCAACACGGTTGTGGGGTTTATTCAAAGAAACATCTTGAGTAGATATGGAGCCCTAAGGACAATCATTAGTGATGATGAAAGTCATTTTGGAAATAAGTTGTTTGCAAAACTCTTGAGCAGATATAGAGTCAGACATGTTATGGGATTGGCTTATCACCCTCAGTCAAATGGGTAAGCAAAAATATCCAATAGGGAGATCAAGAACATACTGGAGAAAACAATGAATGTAAACAGAAAAGACTGGTCAGTAAAGCTAGATGATGCATTGTGGGCTTACAAAACTGCTTATAAGACCCCTATTGCAATGTCCCCATATAGGATCGTATTTGGAAAACCTTGTCATCTCCCTCTTGAGCTTGAATATAAGGCTATGTGGGCAATCAAGAAGCTTAACTAAGATTTCCAAGCTACTAAGGAAAAGAGATTACTTCAATCGGGAATGAACTGAAGAGTCGGGAAATGAAGCATAAGGATAATGCTAGATCTAAGGCGATTAAAACCAAAAGGTGGCATGATCAAAGAAATCTAAGGAAAAAGTTCAAAGTGGGAGAACTATTCCTGTTGGACAACTCCAAGCTCAAACTCTTTCCAAGAAAGCTTAAGTCTAGATGGAGTGGTCCCTTACACAGTCATTGCTCACACCCTTTGGAGTAGTGACACTGAGAATAGATTCAGGGAATGAGTTTAAAGTAAATGGTTAAAGACTGAAGCATTATATAAAAGGAAATGTGAATGAGAAACAATCTTATAGTTGAATTTATGAAGAAATTACGAAATGAGAGAGCATTATCACTTGTGAATATCTAATTAAAGACAATAAATCGATGTACTGAGGCAACCTAAGCAATTTTGAATTCCTGTATAGTTCTGATTTTAATTAAATTAGGTTTATTTTAAGTTTTGATTTTTATTTTGAATTTTTAAATTGGCTTGATTTATAAGGTTTTCGCACAAGAAAGTCGAGTCTTAAATCCGAGGTTATCACAATGAGCAACTCATATGCAATGAATGAACTCCTATAGTTAGAAGAGAAAAAGCATACTCTACAATTGTGAGAAGTTTCCAATTAGCTTACTTAGTCAGTTTTTTTATACAATTGCAAATGTTGTTGGGTGAAGAAACTGAATTTAATTGTTCATGCATGAATTGAGTGATTGGAAAGTATAGCATGTTGTTTGGTAAATTAACATGATCAAAATGGCTTAAAATCTCAAGATTGGGATGAAATGATAAATTTTGTTGCAACATAATTTCAATTTGTCGCGATAAATATCAATCCAGCCTTTCTTAGTATCGAGCCAGTTTGTCGTGACATTGTGTTTTGTTGTTGCAACATTTGTATGTCGCTTCATTTAAAACCTTTTTGCAACAAACGTGAATTAACAAGCTTAAGAGTTTATCGCGACATTAGTTTTCCTGAAAAGTCAGTATTGCGACATTATTTTGGCTTTCATAGTCATTTATTTGCCGCTACAATTAAGGTTTGCGACTCATAATTTTATGTCACGATATCAAATTGTTATGTTGCGACATAATTTTTTGACTTCAAGGTTATTATTTTATCAGGACATAGACATTTGTTTTCGTGACAAACCAATTGTCGCAACACATTCCTAGGCCTATAAATTGGAACTTCAAACGTTTTGAATTTGAAATATCATTTTCTCTCAAACCTATGGAGCCCTAGAACCCTTCATCATCCTTTTCAAAACCCTAAAACCAAAATCTAGCTACCTACAATGTTTGAGCAATAGAGTTTGATTTCCAATCTGAACGAAATCATGGAGGAGTATGCTGAAAGTAAAGAATAAGCAACTCTGGAGCTTCAAACTGTGGCAACTCAAGAGGAACAGGCCGAAATAAGAACAGAGATGGAAGCACCAATTGAAAGGGAAAAAAAAGAGAAATGAGTAAGAGAAAGTAAATAGAAGTATCGAATGAATTCCAGATTTACACATAGCATTTTTCACCATGGAAAAGTATTGATGTAAGGATTTATCAAGAAGAGGTTTGAACTTACCGATATCACCATTTAAGGAAGTGATTGAGAATAGAGGGTCCAACCTACTATGCGAGCATAAACCAGCTGGTTTTGCAACAGTAGTGAGAGAGTTCTTTTCAAATCTAGTTGGAGAAGAGAAAAGACATGTTATGTCAAGAGGAAGTGGATTTCCTATGACAGGAAGGAAATAAACAGAGCCTACAACTTGAGCGAATTAAAGGACAGGTTTAAATTCAAGAAGCTACAAAAAGACCCAAACCATTAGAAGATAGTGGAGCTACTCACTGTTGGGAAAGGGGAGTGGAACTCAACCAAGAAGAACCCCTTTGACTCTATCTCCAAAGGGTCATTGATTGAGGAAGCCAAAGTTTGGTTTTACTTCCTCAGCTTAGTCCTAATGCCTTCCAAGCACTTAAGTATAACGCGGAAGGAAGAAGAAGTGTTATTGTACGCCATTCTGAAGGGGTACAAGATGTATGTGAGCAAGATCATGGAGAAATCTATCCTCAACTACTTCAACAGCAAATATAGAGGTCTCATCCCACACCCTGCAGCCATAACCAGGTTATGTATATTGGGAAGAAAATGAGAGATGCCCAAAAACTAGCCCCCTCACCCTCACTGGAATAACTAAGCCTCCAGCCAACAGGGGCAAGGAAAAAGTGCAAGTAGTTGAAAAAGAAGAGAGAAGAGTGAAGAATGCAGAGTAAGCCATGGTGCTAAGCATAATGAAAGAAAAAGAAAAAAGGAAGAGCATTCTAAGTTTTGACTAGATGCAAGATCTACCAAATGAAGGCTACTAAAATGAGCAAGTAGAAAGCTCAAGACAGCAGGGCAGCAATATAGAATTTATAAAAATGCTAAGAAGAATGGAGCAGAGTATGAGAGAAAGAGACAGCCAGTTCAAAATCCAATTGCAGCTAAGAGATGAGTATTTTGATGTTGAACTAAGAAGAAGAGATCAATTCATGGAGAAGGCACTAAAACAGAGAGAGATATGGAGTAGAAGAAAGAGCTAGAGGAGAGAGACGAGATGTGGAGAGTTGAGCTGAAGGAAATGGGTGAAGAATACTGGAGAGGGCAGAAAGAGAGGGATGACAGCATGTCAAGAATGATGGAAAGAAGAGATCAAGCAATCTAAAATTGCTTGGTTTCTAGGGATCAAGGATGGTTAAATGGTTTGCATTACTACAAGGAAATTCTAAGGCTAATTGTAATACCCCGAAATATACCCTAATCGTTTTATAACAAGTTTAAGGTATAATATATGTTAAATTTGAAATTTTCCGGAATTTATATTGTTAAGTGTGAAATGATAACAACAGGAGTAAATTCAAGAGATTAAAGGAGTAAATTGTAAAATAAGGACCCAAAGGGCATAAGACAAGAAGTTTATATGCCAAAATAGCATAATGAGATCATTTGAAGTGCAAATGAAGAGAGATGAAGGGCTTTTGAGCAAAAATGGGAAAACTAACTTAAAATGCAAGGTCAAACAAGGCCTTAGACCAAAATTAGGGATAAGACCAAAATGGTCTATTGAATGAGCATTTGCTCATGTGTAGAAAAAAAAAGAGAGTGAGAGAGAGACACGGTTGTTGACGAGAGAAGCCATCTTTGGGTTTTATTTGTTCAAGCAAAGAGAAGGAATGAAGGAGAGGATGAAAAGCAAGCTTGAAGAAAAGATTAAGGTTAGGAACTCATCCTAACTTCTTTGAGTATTTCGTTTGGGTTTCATCAAACCCTAACTTGTATAAGTGTGATTTTAATTGTTTTAGTTCAATTTGTGGTTGTTTTGAAGTTGTTTGAGTTGGTTGTGGTCCTCAATTGAGGAATGTTTGTATAAAAGAAATGTTGGGGTTTTAGGGGAGATGCTGTCAAAATTTTTCTAAAACCCACATTTTTGTCTTGGCCATAACATGGTCATCACTCATCAAAATTGAGTGATTAAAATTTCTGGGTAAAATAGACTTCTAGAAGAACAAATCTCTTTGAAATAAGTGTATTCAAATTTGGATCCCATTGAGCCCAGAAAATTTGTCAAAGTGAAACCCTATTTTCGGGCAGTTTCTAATACAGTTTTGGGTATTTAGGCCATAAGTTGAGTTTCACTCATCCAAATTGAGTGATTCAAATTTATGAGTAAACTAGACTTCTAGGAGAAAAAATATTATTTAAATAAGTGTATTAAATTTTGGACCCCATTGGACCCAGAAAATTCGTCAAATTAAAACCCTGTTTTCAGGCAGTTTCTGATACTGTTTTGGTGTTTTGGTACAATTTTAGGTATTTAGGCCATAAGTTGAGTTTCACTCATCCCAATTGAGTGATTCAAATTTCTAGGTAAACTATACTTCTAGGAGAACAAATCTCCTTGAAATAAGTGTATTTAAATTTGGACCCGTTGGACTAGAAAAATTCGTCAAAGGTAAAGAAACCTATTTTGAATGGGTTTAAATACAGTTTTGGTGTTTTGGTATAGTTTTGGGTATTTAGGCCATAAGTTGAGTTTCATTCATCCAAATTTAGTGATTCAAATTTCTAGGTAAACTTTACTTCTAGGAGAACAAATCTCCTTCAAATAAGTATATTCAAATTTGGACCCAATTGGATTTAGAAAATTCATTAAAGTGAAGCGCTGTTTGTAGGAAATATATCAGTGTAAAGTATTTGAAGTAAATAAATAAAAGAATGGTTGATATATGACTTGAGGGATTACAAGTTATAAGTTAGCCCCATTTGGGTCATTAAAGCGGCCTCGTTTGGGTCATTACAGCGGCCCCTTTTGGGTCACATAAAATAAGCATAGGTCACTATCTCGTACAGTAATGATACCTTCGGGTATATACAGCCCCGTTTGGGTCATACAATATAGCATGAGTCAACTGACACCATACAGGTGATGATACCTTCAGTATATACGGTTATCTCCCATATCACGTCTTGAAATATCTGATAATAAAAAAAATGATCACGAAGATGATATAAGATAATATAAGCATGACACATGAAAAGGCATGAAATATCTGAGTAACCACGAAAGATGCATATGATATGTAAAAAGTATATGTTTATAAGTTATTGTATAATAATACTAAAATTGAGATCTTTGCAAGTTGTCATATATGTTATATGTTTCCTTTAAATATAAGCTTAGCATGGCTATTTCATCCATATAAGAGTGCGAAGAGGGCGTTCACGACATTCGCATACTGCCCGGGATGACATATGATAAGCTATAAGTAGGTTTTGGATTTGTTTTTGTATATGTAAATGTAGAGTTTTGTAATAGTGAAATTGTAAGAACAAGTAAATAGGACTCGGATATATGTACAAAATATTATGAACACCACTACGGTGGTTGTTTTATATGCATATGTTATAAGTGTTATTTCTTTATGAAAATATATATATAAGTGGGCCCATGATGTGAAAAATGGGTTAAAGAGTCCAGTCAGGTGCAGCGTCCCACACTCTTCGCACAGGCGGGAGTAGAGGCCACGACAGATAAGTGGTATCATAGCCTAGGTTTAGGCGGCTCTGGCATAGAGTGTAGGATATAAAAGCATGTGTCTAGTAATATGTTGGCCTAATGTGGATCCTTTGTGTCTTGTGTTTTCTATATATGGATCCATCCTTGGTCGGTTAAAGAAACGGCGGAGAGTGTTAACCACGGAAGTCGGGCTTTATTAGCTTAGACCCTCTGTGATGCCCCAGCAAGACGAATGAAGCCTTCTTGAGGATATCTCGGGACATGGCTCGGGTATTAGGAAAGATTAATGACTCCAGAAGCTTAATAGACATGGTAAGAAGACAGGTGAGGAATTCCATGGAGACAAACATGGAAGAGTCAGATAAAGCGGAATTATGTGGTTAGAAAAGCTCTGAAAGAATATTTGAGAGTTAGATTCCCTCCGTCAGAGTATCATGTGCGGAGTCTCATTATTTGCGAGTAAGGCGTATGATTGGAGAAGCTGGAGTGTTAAGGGAGTCGAGATTCCAAATCCTATGCCATGGGAATTCTTTGCTCAAGGATTCGGAAATTTAAATATGTTTTACATTATGTACGGGAAGCTAAGTGGAAAGCAGTTCCTAAATTTGAAGCAAAAGGAACTTATAAGTATTGAATATGAGAAAGAATTTAGCCATCTCGATGAAATACCCACTTAGGATCAGTTCTCACGAGCATTTCGATTATAGACCAGTTCAGTGGACTACATGAATCCATAAAAGATGTCGATTCCTATCAAAATATTTATTAGTAAATTTCTATGTCGGTTGGTGCGGCGGCAATGAAGTAGAGATGCGAAGCGAGTAGTAAAGAAAGGTTCCGGAAGAAGAGTTTTCTAGAGGGAGCTTCTTCCTCCTCGAGTAAAAGTTAGAGTCCCAATTTGGTCGATACGGGTGTTCGACTCTGAGAGGTAGAAGACAGGGAAGTATAGTGGTACCTAGTTACGGTAGAATTGCTTGATTGAATGAGGAGAAGTCGAGTGCCCTCGTACCATAGACGACATTTAGGCGTGTGTAGATTATTGACAGGCGGATGTTTCAGATGTGGAAGCACTGAACACTTGATAGCGAATTGTCCCCGAGAGCTAGGGGATAATAGAAGTTTGCAAGGTAGTGGCAGAGGGAGATTTGTTGCACCACCTTCGACTCAGGATTGAGGTTAGGGTCGAGGTGGCACGATTCAGCATAGGGGACGTGGAGGTACAGTGTCAAAGACAGTGGATAGTCTTATGCCCTCTGACCCGGCAAAATATCTTGTAAGGCTACGTGAGGATGGGGATATACGAGTGATTCTTGGTATTTTTATCTCTTTATGATATTGAGATGCATGGCACGATGAATACAGCTCTGCTCGTTCATTATGTCTGTAGAACATGAGTTTGATAGAATGCCATCAGTAGAGCAATTACCATATGATATGCTTGTTACTAGTCCCCTGAGGCATAGTGTCAGAGTCAACCAAGTGTATAAGAATCACCTAATGACTCATGATAGAGAGTTTTCTGTTGATCTACTTTCTTTTCCGTTTCATGAGTTTGATTTAATTTTGGGAATGGATTGGTTATCCAAACACTGGGTGATTGGAGTGAATCAGGCATACATTCTGATCTGATTTCTATGTGTTTTTATAGCTCAGCACACGATTCATTCATATTCAACGATATTGCGTAATCCCTATCTTTATAATGTTTCATAGAACATGGTGATATCGGAATAAAAAAGGAAGCTAACAAGAGAAGAAAGGACCAAAGCAGAGAATGCGGCAAAGAAGTGCAACAGATGGTATCGGCTATGCACTTGGCTAGCATCATTCAAAGTTCAGCTAGCATAGCTGAGCATCATTCAAAAACTTGACGGGTTTGTCGTAAGTGTGTAATAGTTGGTAAAAACGCAGACCCATGCGCCCAAGTATACGCATCGAGTTCACGTAGTGTAGTGGCTAGTCAAGTGTCGTTCCCATGAAAGAAGCGTCTTGATGCGATTTAATGACCTAGACAATGTTGGATCAGTCTTTGTGAATTATGCATAAATTACTTGAATTAAAAAGAAAACCTAATATTGAAATTTCGATTTAAGTTGATTATGAAAACCTAGGGTTTAAATGCCGCTACCACACCTAATGGATTTTAACCTAAGTAGTGCATTTAATATACCATATGATTCATGTTAAGCGGGTTGATCATGTCTACAAGATATTCTCTCCGAGATATACTTGAGTATATCTCGCTAGTGGGAATAATATTGCATCGCCCGACCCACCGACTCAGAGATGCATGAATGTAGAAACCTAGTGCTACACAGGTGCAGTATCACTATTCCCTTATTGACCAGGTGTTGCTTTACCCAAGTCCCTACGAGTCGTAATCTCTCGATATCATACTCCTAGCATTGGCATGCCACAATTGGCCAAAGAATGACATGCGATTAAATTCAGGAGTAAAACAACCATAGAAATTCATATCGATATTAAATAAACCACAATTAAAGTATTAATCCATAATGGTGTGGTTAGGGTTGACAAAATACTGAGAGAAAGGAATCGGTTCATAGTGATTTTCATTACAAACTAAGGTTTTCCAGCATCAAGCGGATGAGAGAAAATACGAAAGAGTCGTCTTCGCGATCTCCCGGAATCCGTCTTCACCGATCTCTCTCTATCTGTCTCTCTCTCTCTTCTGTCTGGTTCCAATCCCCCTCCTTTTGCCTCGAAATCGCTCTTTTATTTCTAGGAACTCAGGCCCATCAATGGCCCAGAAAATCAAAACTTTCCAAGCTCCCATTTTGGAATGGGAGACCTCGCTATGTCGCGGTGAAGGGAGCTTTGTTTCGGCATACTCGAGGCGACCATTGTCTTGCCTTTAGGTTCGCTACGACGAAGACTCCCTTCGCTGCTGCGAAGCGCTACACCACAGCGAAGCTCCCTTTACTGCTACAAAGCGCTACGCCGCAGCGAAGCTCCCTTCGCTGCTGCGTAGCCGAGACCATCTACTACACTTCTTTGTCGCATTCTTTGCTTTGGTCCTTTATTCTATTGTTAGCTTCCTTTTTAATTCCGATGTCGCTATGTTCTATGAAACGTTATAGTATAGGGGATTAGCGCAATATCAATGAATATGAATGTGAATCGTGCAAGTTAAGCTATAAAAACACATAGAAATTGTACTGTAATGTATGCCTGATTCACTCCGATCACCGGGCTATAGTTAATTGTGATAAGAAAACAATAAGGCTTAAATGTTCTGACCTGTCAGAGGTAATAGTATATGGTACCCAATCTGGTGCCATGTCAAATATATTTGGTTATCTGGCTTATTATTCTTGAGGAAAGGTTGTGAAGCCTTTTAGGCTTTGGTGCTTGACTTTAAAAGTGAATTAGATGTGGAAAAGATTCCGATGGTAAAGGAATTTCACGATGTGTTTCTGAGGACTAGCAGAGAATACCACACGAAAGAAGTAGATATGTCTGTGAAGTTGTACATGGAACGACTCGATTTCTAGGGCACCTTGCAGCATGAGCCCTGGCCGAACTAAAAGTTGAGAACTGACTCACGAGGAGCTATTAGACGAGGTTTCATCGACCTAGTGTTTCCAGCTTAGGATCTTGTAGGTTTTATTTGTAAAGAAATATGTGGCTATGAAACCGGTGAATTTTTACGAAAAAGGTAAAGCAGTAATTTCGATTAATTTGAAATGTTCTGAATCTCGGATGACAAAAGCGGTTCCAGTTGGAATCGTCTCGCGAAGTCTAGCTATCACGTCGAATTAGGGACGATTAATTTCCACGTTTTTTTTGAGGCGCAGAGGTATCGAGGTGCAGTAAAGCATTTCGTGAAAAGACATGTGATGTGACAAAAGTCACCTACTACATGTACCCATGTGACACATGTTGCATGATTAGAGAGAGAATGAGAATGAATGGCTTAGATTAAACAAAGTGTCAAAATCAAAATGAAGGGACAAGATGGGAATTTTTACAAATGTTAATGAGAATAAAGACAAAAGCAAATAGTGTTCTTCTTCTCCAAATGAAGAACAAATCGGCAGTGAGCTTGGGTTTTTGAGTTTTAGAGAGAGAAGGAGCTCCTTCTCTCTAGATTCTAGCGGGTTGGCCAGTCGGTTCTTGGGCCAATGCAAGGCTGTTCTGTGGCCCGAGGGCTCACGGCGTGGACACGGTTGAGTGGAGTTAGGCAACTCCAGAGGTAGGGACCTTTTTCCCTGCTTGTATTCTTTGGCTAGAGCCATGTAAATGGTTGGGGATGTTACGGGGCTTGAATTAGAGGTGTTTTTGGTCTCAAAAGCTTTGAGCGGTGGAGAGAAAATCCTCATTGTTGGCGTAGTAGAATAGTGCCAACTGAGGTTTTACTATTAGTGTGAATGTGATGTGATTTTGGTGTGAATTTTTTATGATGTTGAGTGATTCAAAATGGTGCGTCAGCATTAATTAGCCCGTGAGCTAATTTTGGTGTTAATGGTGTGAATTTAATAACATGGTTATAGTTAATTATGTTAGTATATACATGTTTTATATATTAGCATGAGTTTGTTGTTATTAGCATCATCGTTCCATAATACTAGGGCACCACTAGAATATTAGAATTGAGTGCATGACATGAAATTGAAAGAAAACGAAAATGTTTGTGAAAGAATTTCAAGGAAGAGATTTTCCGAATTGCCTTGGAGAGTTGTCAGCCGTCACTTTGGATGAGGACCATGATTGTTTGAATATCCGACCCAATTACGCCTCGGAGGGTAGTCGATGTATTTCTGAAGTGATGGTGATTTCGAGAACAAAAGCTTTGTTTTGGCGGATATTTCCTCGCATTCGACTTAGGCATATGTAGAGAGTCGGTGAGGACTTGGGACATGGGATTGGTCATGTAGACATTCGAGTAGGTTCATGTAATTGCTTGGATGTGATTGTTGCCATGGCGTGTGCAGCTTGGGGTGGGAGTAACCCATGTAGGAAATTATCCTCGCGGGCTTTGCTCCTGCTTTGTCGAGGATCACTATTTCGGTCTGAGTGTACAGGAGGACGACGCTCACTAGAGGCCGTGTTTAGAAGAAAGCCGGGTTGTGGCTTTGGTAGAGACTTTTGTATAACATGTATTAGAAATGGTACATTTTAATATATGTTGAATTAAGAGTGATTTATTAACTCTTGAACTATTGTATATGGTTGATGTATTTTGTGAGTATTAATGCAGGGGCCCAAGTGGCCATTATTTTACTATGTGTACTTGTGGTCATTATGGTGTTGGAACGGGTTTGTCGCCCGGGTGAGCTCCACAGCTAAAGAGACTGCCAGATTTTCATGAGTAGTGTCGGGTTAGAGCATCCACACAGTCTGGGTTGTGGGTTGTCGATGGGACCCCGAGATGGGGCGTCACGACAGTATCGAGCTTGAGTAAGCGATTGCCTAGGGAGCTCGGTTTGGGTATCCATAAAGTTTAGTCGTCACGACTTCAGAAACTGGTATCAGAGCTTAGGTATACGAATACCTAGGACTTGATGGGAAACGGGTTAGATCATGCATCAATTGGGCATTTTGATGAATGGTGTGCATAACATGATTTGTTGTGTATGAATTATGTGATCATGTGTTGTATGAATTGTGTGATTTGTATGCTTGGTGAATAGCATAGGAGGAAAAAAATGTTGAACACTAAGGTTAGTGTGAGAACAAATTGTTTGAGAAATTTTGGGCAAATAGTCCATAATTAAATGAAAAAAAAAATGTGTATTGAAGATTTTTTTTTTTTTTTTTGGGGACTACGATTAATAAAGCTGGAAAATAAATAAATAAATGAAATTTTAGCAATTTGTTGTTGGTTCGCGAATATATATATATATATATATATATATATATATATATATATATATATATATATATATATATATATATTAGGAGGTTTTCGATGGTGGAATGAGAGAAAAAAAAAATGATGTGAAAAAAAAAAAAAAAAACAAACAAACGTTGCGAGAGTACAGACTCTGCGGTGATGTTAAGTCATGATACAATGCATTGTATCGTGACGAGCAAAGAAACTGGGAGGCGACGAGGGCACCATGACACGGCCTTAACAGGCCATGTCTGACCCCTTTGCTCGGCCACGATACGGCGAGCGACTGCGTGCGGCCGCGCCGTGCGCTACGATTGGGCGGTCACGTCTGAGATTTGTATACGTGGGCGGCGACCTTGTCAGCGATGCACGGTCTGGCGAGGCTGCGATATGCGCTCGGCTGCTACGACCGTGCGAGAGTGCGTCACGGCGTCTGCTGGCGGCGTCGCGACCTCCGTTTTGCACATGGCCTTGGATTCGTGCCCGCGGTAGGGTGATACGAGATCAACCATTTGTATCTAAATTTCCTCCTGCTGCGCGTAGTCAAGCTCTTTGCGATGCTATAGCAGTTCTAAAATTTCGAACACGGGGGATGGGTTTGTCTTACAAGTAACATCATGATTGAAAATGGTGAGGCTTTCATTTTGGATTTTGGATTTGCATTAAAAGTGGTTGTTGTTGTCACTAAGCTAAGTAGACGGAGTTTAAAATAAGATGTAAAAAAGAACACCTTGGGTTTGGGTCACTAGTTTTGTGTGATGGGTTCAGCCAGAGGTGTCCTCAGTTATTTCCTCGCATTAGGGCCAAATGTATATAGTCATTTCCAAAAGCCCAGGATCTTTGTTTAACTTTAAATACTAAGCCTTAGTAACATTCCTAATTTGAACCATAGCATTCTTGAGCATTTAATGTTTATGCGATTTGAAAATAAAGCATTTAACCTACTTTCGTTATTTCGTAAATGACATCTAATGGATGTTAGTGTATCTACCGTAAGAATACTGCTGAACCTGAAGCATGCAGTATTGACCAAGAAAATACATTAAATAACATTTAAAACCTAGTTTGAAAAGTTAGAAACACAAATCTGTGATGCACAGCCGTGAAAGCAGAGGAACACCCATGAGCCAACATCGACCAACCTAACCGACCCTCCTCTTTAGGTTTTGAGGCTTAGCGAAACATCCTTTGAGTTGTCATCCCCCTTAAAAGTGTGTTTGGCAACTGAAAAATGAGAAAAAGAGGAGAGAGAAGAGAGAAAATGGGAACCAAAACAGGGGCTGTATGTAAAGCTGCGTGAATTGAATAGTTAGGTTACAAAATGTTCATAACATGGCTTATATAGCCCCACGAGCATACGAATACCAGGCTAACCTAAATAATATGATTACATTGAGGGCCAAGAAATTAAACAAAGCAGTCGTTTGGATCCGCAGTAATTTAAGCTATGCGGTAATTTTCGCTATGATAGCAAAATTATAGTGAAAATTTGACTATAGCGAAATTTTCTTTATGATTCTTGAAAGACCCCACTCTCCTTTTAGAATTTTAGCTATCATTGCGAAAAATTCGCTATCTGCCGAAAATTGCCAATCCTCATCTTGCCATCCTCAAGCTGCATTTCTCATCTTCTATGGTTGCTATTTCTTCATCCCAGGCTTGATGAAATCGATGAGAATTCAACCGAACTTGGCATAAATCAGCGAAATTTCGATGCCAAGCTTGATATGATGGTGGAGGTTTATGAAACCTGCAAAACTACCAAAAACAACCTCGAAACAAAATCAGTAGTACTAAAGGATCTGCACATGTCAATCAGCTTAATTAATATGATTAGTACGCAAAAAGCACTCAAAACCTATCTTAAATAGGACTCAAAATAGCACTTTTTGGGTGCTAATCACACCCCCCAACCGACACATTGCTAGTCCCTTAGCAATGCTAAAAATAATAAAGGGTATGCAGGCTATGCTTTTGCAAAAAAAGTATTCTATTCAAAAAGTGTGTGTACAAGTGAGGCTTTACCTTCAGTATGAAAAATTTAGACTCTGTACAAAAACCATCATGAGAGAACAGTAGCCATATAGGAACAAGTTTCAGGGCAGCATCAATTCCAAGGAAGTCAACCTGAACTTCCACCAAAATCTAAGTGTTTTTAAGGTAACCAGTTTGAACCAATAAGTTGCTAAGCTATTCCCTCCCCCCAACCAAGCTACTGCCAGGACCTTAAACTGATGACCAACCTAAATAGATTGAGTTACACTCTTAATTCTTACTTCGATTGTATTATAGGGTAATGCTAAAAATTCGACTTCACCAAAGTCCGTGTAACGGGGGTCCACCGATGACTCCCAACCAATTAAGGTTTAGGGCATCAAGTCAAAAGGATCTGCCGACCACTAACTCCTCAGGCTTCACCCCGGACTTCGAATGATTTCGAGAATCCAGCACCTACAACTCGCTAAACTCCACCTATCCACCCGTGTAGCGAACACTAAGTCGGTGACTCCCAACCAGTTGGCTTAGGGGCAATCGGGCTCAAAGGCTACCATATACCCCTGACCGTGTCTCTGCTTCAAGGTAGTGTCACGTTTAGTTCCTTTTTCTTCTTTCTTTTCTTTTGCTTTTCTTTTTCATTCGAAGACTTCATGGTCTTCATTTGTGGGTAACATAAACCTATTATGGGTCGTCAACTAATCTAAGGTCGGTTTTGCAAAGTAAAAAGAGGTATACAGCTTCTCAACCTATTGATGAAAACTGATGTGCATTGTGTGTGATTAGCTAAAGGCGGATGGACAAGGCTGAACTGGAACTTCAATCGACCAAAACTTAATCATGCATGGAACTGTTTACATTATGGCAACATATTAAAGGCTTCAATTTTTCTCAACCACAGAAATGAACAAAACAGTAAAAAAAGAAAAATGGTTCTGCAAAAGAAAAGAATGTAAATACCGCTATAAAAGCTTTAATATAACCAAAGTGGCTAAGACAAGCTTAACATAGCTAAAACAAAAAGATCACCGCTACTATCAAGCACATATTACATCCTAAACAATCCTATACACAATAAGTAAAGCAATAAAGCTAAAAACAAAACAAAATATGATAGAAGACACTTCCAATCTCTAACTTTTCCTCCAACCAAAGTATAACCATGTTCCAATCGCGCGGATAGAAAGCCAGAGAAGGAGGCACCACCTCACTCTCATGGTGGTGTAGATGCCTAAAGGATCCGTCGTTAGCCTACGCCAAAGATAATCCATAAAGAGGATGCAAACGGATACAGCCGACTAATCACGGTAGTGGGTCGTGTAGGCTCACACACCGGGATCGGCAGACCGAGGTGGCTCATAATCCAAAGAAGCATGGCGTGATTCTGCGCGAGAGTGACCTCGGCTCGGGCCATCCGCTCGGCCAACGATGCCTGAGTAGTAGCAAGTGAGCAGAGAGCATCCATAATGAAGAGAGATAACTCCCTGTGAATCGACAGATATGCTTCCGTGACTCCGTCAGATGCGGGAGGACGGCCGCTAGCCTCGTGGAGGAGCCGCGCAGGAGGCGGGAACCCGGAGGAGATGAATTGAACTTATGTCTTCCACTCCACCTCCTCCGAATGTGCCGTCACCTCTCTTGGTAAGTCCTCTGCAATATCATCCGCTGCCTCCTCATGCCGCCGCAGAAGAATGGAGAGTGGCATATATAAAGACCGCTCGATGGACAAAATCTGAGGATAACCCACCCGCCGATCTATATGTGGCTCCTCAGGGAACCCCAGATGCCTCAAGGCCCGCCCAAGAACCCTAAGATCAATGTGGAAAAGCCTCCGCTCTCGAGCCAGTCCTTACGGTGGACCTTCTCCTCAAAATGCAGCAATGCGGTCATGACGAGCTTCCTGAGGGATCAACCGTAATCCCTGAACCTGCATAAAGTTCTAATATAGCTCACACACATATACGTCGGGCGGAATAGTCGATCCGAAGTACATGGTCCACGAGAAGCATCTCAAGGGGAAAGCACGGCCGGAAGAGTATAGGTCCTGGCCAAGGGTATCTCTCGAAATGAGAGCGAACCATCTTTCTCTGTGATGGTCGAGGCCACTCCATTGAGATCAGAATTCACAGAACTTATCGGGTGTGCCTAAAGCAACAGAATATCTCAGAAATGGAAAGTACCTCAGCGGCCATCGACATCGAACTCCGGATTCTAACTGCCAGGCACTCCCGGGATGTCATAGTGTGATAAACTCCTACACCACCCAGATAGAAAACTACCTCTGTCATAAATAGAGCAAGCAAATACGCCTACCAACCGCATCGACCTCACCGCCGGTCCGCGATCAATGCCAGATGTCGTAATATGACCTTACATAAGTCTCGCACAAGATCGACGCTCCCCTCGATCGATCTCGCCTGAACATCGTCAGCCCGATCCTCGCTTCTGGATAATCGCGACGAGCTCGATCGCCGGGAGAGGCGACGGCCGGCCTGCACCACGATGCCGCGACTCACCCGGCCCGCGTCCCGTCAGTTGAAGGCAGGTTCCTCCGCTGGTCTCGATGTACAGAAGCGGCCCGAGGTCCCACCCGGTCCGAGACGCTCGGACGGGCCCGGGCCCGAGCCTTCCTTCCGGAGAGAAGCAGGACCAATGCGTGGTGTCTCTACAACCCGTTCGGAGTGAGCATCCGCAGCCTCGATGTGCTCGCACCTTCTCTGGGGGGTGCCGAATCGACCCCCCGGGCTCAGACGATGGGCTCCACGGGTACGAACCAGCCGGGGGTCAATCATGCAAGAGGAACCCGCAGTGACGGCCGAGCAAAGACCGCCGCGGTCGACGGCCGACGGCCAAGTGAGACTCCGGCCGGCGGCGGCGCCGGGCAGACCCGGGCATAGGAGCCTCGACTAAGAGCTGAGGCGCGCGCTAATCCGCTCGACGGGCAAGGATCAAGGCGTCGCGCCGCTGGCAGCCCGGCAAATGGCCGGGCGCTGGGCGGCGGCTGTGCGGCGGTGAAATGCGGCACTGAAGGCTCTTTGACTTAGGCGCTCAGAGAAGGCGTGAGGCCAATGGAATGAAATGATGGGTGGGGCCTTTTTATAAACCACATGAAAGGCCTCCGGTTTAAGAGCCGTTAGGTCTAAATTCTCATATGATAATGACTTTGTGCTCGCATGCGCATTCCCGTAAAATAAAATAAAATTTAATTTAATAAATTAAACAAACAAAATAAAATAACAATAAAATAAAATAAAAATAAAATAAAATTTTAACTGAACATAAAAAAAGGGTTTTAATTAAAAACTAAAACAAATATACCACCAAAATAAAAATAAATAATAAAAACTCGAAAATCGATCAAATTAAACTAAATCAAAATTTTTGAGCTACGCTGTCTCGAGACCGAACCAAATTGGTCTCGCTTCTAGCCTATCTACGAGGATCAAAGGAGGAGGAGCTCCTTCACGTCAGCAGTTGATGTGTGCCGCAGCTTGCCTCATGCCCAAATTTCATTTGTTTTGTTTTCACTGGTGGTATCGGGGAAGGCATCGTCTCAGAGGACTGACACCACCTCCATCAACTCCGTCACTTTATTCACCACTCCCTCCCCTCGCAGCCAGGAGCATTCGTTTCCGACCTCGGGACTAATCAGCAAACTTATCCGATCCTTGCCTCTCATCTTCTCGGGCCGCTTCAGCTTGTTGCCTCAAGGCATATCGAGTCTGAAAGGTCATGTCGCAAATGTGAGCCGCATGATTCCATTCCTAAGAGCTTGATTTATCGTGATCGAAGTGGCCAAAATGGCCTTCCCAGATGATCGACAAGATTAGGCCTGAACTCATTATCTGAATGCCACTACAAAACCACCGATAAGAGAATTCATTCCACCTTTACCACATCCTCACTATTCCTTAGAATTTTTACCGATCGATCGCCCCAAGGATGTGAGGATACAGTTTAAGCTCCCCAAAACCCAACTCGCATCGGTATGGCAAGAGGTTCACACCGCCCTCAAGTCCAGTCAAAGGTTATCTACGCAAGTTCCTCCAATGTCGATCGATATCAGGGGATCCCCGGATCCTCAGATTTCCACCGGGCCTCATTCAATGATGGCACTCCACTTTGCCTGCTAGGGAAGGCTTTCTTTTCAATGCCTAACCTTCTTTTGACAATGCACGTGTCCTTCAAAAAATTTTCAGACATGTTCCGGGACCGCTTAATCATGTCGCAAATGGATATTTACCTTCACTACTTTAGCACTTCCCCAAATTTCAGTTTGGTTTGTGATTTCGCTTCGCTTCTCTAAGTGCTCGGAGCAAATGGAGGGGGTATGTTTTTTTATTGAATCTTCTCGATTATTATTCTCGTGTTCAAATTTTCCTTTCTTTCCTTGCTCTCTCAATCTCAAGCATTGGTCGCCAATCTCCTTTTCCACCCTCAAAGTGATGATAGCCTTTACTTCATCCATTCTGTATCGGGGTCACCGACATCCTATCTCATGTATTCCTCAGTGGTCATTGTCCGGGAAGGGAATCTCCTTTTCAGACCTCCTCTGTCGGTTAGACAACCCGGTAACAACTGCAACTCAAAAATGCATGTCGCCTAACTCGCCGAGTGAGTCAACGCCCCCAATTCTTCGATCGGGTTCGACATTGACGGTTTTCGTCTCCTACAAAATTTCCACCACCTTGCCTAAATTCAAGATGGCTTGCCCAATGTGAGAAGAAGGTGAGGTTACTCGCCACGTTGGTGGTCGATGGTGGAGCTAACCGTCGCCGTGCTCCGGGCATAGCAGGGGATTTAGTTTTCCATGATGTTCTGGATGATTCCTCCAATCGGGGTTATAGGTGTTACCATAAGGAGCATTTGTAGGTTTATTTTGACCTGAAGACATGGGCATGTTTCGCATTAATTCCTTACTATGAACATGGATGGTTCTAGGGTGGCTATTTTGATCCGACAATTATATCAAGTTTCGGGTGAGATGAAGGCACGATTCACTTCTCGTGACTTACGCTGATTTCTACAAGCTCCTCCAACCTTCGTCAAAGTGGTCAGTTTTATTCTTCATCTCCGTGTCTTCCAAAGTGCATAGATGCCTCCTCTTCGTGGGCCTAAGGCCTCATTCTTTCTGCCTTTGGTTTGCTCATCCCATCCCGAAGTTTGTTTACAATTCAAAAAGTCCATGGCTTCATTCGTTCTCGTCAGAAAGTCCTCCACACATGGAAAGCCAAAGAATGCCGCATGGTTTGATATGGCTGCATCATAGAAATGATTCACTAGCACCATGTATCAAAACCATGGTGTGGACATGCACTGGCGGTCTCCGAACCTCTCCTAACACCGATAAAACTTCTCATCACTGCAGCCGAGTAAGTGTAGATTTGCCTCTTCAAACGCTGGTCTTCGGGTTGTACTGGAAAATTTCTTCAAAAAAATTCAGTCAAGATCGCCCAATTTCTAATTGTTCTCTACTTCTCAATGAATCGGGAAACATATTTGGCTTTGTCCTTGAGGGTTAATGGGAATGCCTTCAACTTCAACAAATCCATATCGGTTACACCCTCCTTAAAAGTTATGCATACTTCCTCAAAATCCCGAATGTGTGTATGATTTCATTTTCCATACCATGAAAAGCTGGGAGTAGGGTACCAATAGGTCTTACCGCCACATCTTCTAGTGGTAAGGATGCAGAAGGAGCACTTCAAATCTTGGGGAGGGTGTATGTGGTCCTCATTGATCTCAGATGTCGCTGATTCATAGAGCCGTTTGTCGACTTTGTCGTTCCTCGTGTAGAGGATCCATTTACTCACTGCACACCGACCACAACTTTGCTCAATTTGGTGCACTAACTCTGCAGCTTCACTGACATTCCTCTATCCCGTTGATGGATAAACACTGTGGATACAAAAAAGAGACCAAGCAAGGAACAACTACAAAGCTTGCCAAAAGATTAGTGTTAGCCAAAATAATAAATGACTGTGAATGATAAACCGCTCAAAGAAGGATCGAGTAAAAAACTTGATATTCTGAAACAATGAAATTCAAAAAGGTTGTAAGGTCACCAACACTTGTAATGAAGATTATAAGTACATATCAACTCATCATCCGTGTAGTTTGACACCATCCCCTAAGAACGACGCCATTTGATTCGCGCCACGCAGGGTGATCCTAATCAACAAAATCAGATTCCAATTTCTCCCACCGTCGTGTAGTCAAGCTAATGCAGATAGCTGGTCTGTGGTCGAACACAAGGATGGGTTTTCGTCTTACAAATGACTTGTATCATGATTCAAAATGGTGAGGCTTTCATTTGGATTTTCGGATTTGCATTAAAAAGTGTGGTTGTTGCTGTCACTAAGCTAAGTGAAGCAGTTTAAAATAAGATGTAAAAAGAACACCTTGAAGTTTCTCGGGTCACTAGTTTGATATGATGGGGCAGTGTAGGTCCTCGGGTTATTTCCTCAAGATTAGTGGCAAAATGACATATAGTCATTTCCAAAACCGGGATCTTTGTTTAACTTAAATACCAACCCTTAGTAACATTCCTATTTCAACCATAGCATTTAATAGCATTTAATGCTTCGCAGCTTGAAAATAAAGCATTTAACCTACTTTTAGTGGCTCAGAATGACATATGACGGATGTCATATCACCATTAAGAATACATCAACCCCAAGCATGCCAAGTATTGACCAAAGAAAATACATTAAATAGCATTTAAACCTAGTTTGAAAAGTTAGAACACAAATACGCGCAGCACTGCCTAAGGAAAATGTAGGAACACCCGCAACCAACATCAACTAACCTAGCAACCTCCTTCTTCGTTTTGAGGCTTAGCCAAACATCCTTTGAGTTGTCATCCTCAAAGGGTGTGTTTGGCAGCCTAGAAAATGAGAAAAAGAGGAGAGAGAAGAGAGAAAATGGGAACCAAAACAAAAGCTGCGTGAATTGAATAGTTAGGTTACAAATGTTCATAACATGGCTTATATAAATTTCCCACAAACATGCGAAAAATACCAAGCTAACCTAAATAATATGATTACATTTGAGGCAAAAAGAGGAATTAAACAAGACTCGAGTCGCTTTTGGATCACAAAAACAAGGGAGTGCACTGGCTATATCAATGATCTTCATATGATAGTTTAAAATCTCCGCTTATCATAATGGGGTTCTCACTATCATAGGGGCGAACAGTCATAGCGAAAATTGAAAATTTCGCTATGCATCAAGAATTTTCGCTATGATAGCGATTCGCTATGATAGCGAAATTTCCTATCATTGCGAAAATTCTCATATGCCATAGCGAATACAATCTTCTATGCCGTCTCGTGATCCTCTAGCCTCGCATTTCATCTCTACGGTTGCTATTTCTTCATCCCAGGCTTGATGAAATCGATGAGAATTCAATCGAACTTGGTATAAATCAACGAAATTTCGATGCCAAGCTTGATATGATGGTGGAGGTTTACGAAACCTGCAAAACTACCAAAAACAACCTCGAAACAAAATCAGTAGTACTAAAGGACCTGCACATGTCAATCGACTTAATTAATATGATTAGTACGCAAAAAGCACTCAAAACCTATCTTAAATAGGACTCAAAATAACACTTTTTGGTTACTAATCACCTTGGTGCTGGTGTGTCGCGATACAAGCCTGCGACACGGCCGGCCAGGCCTGCAACACGGCCGACCACAAGCCACGACACGGCCGCGACACGGCCGGCCTAGGCATAGTGCACGCTTAGTGGGCGTGCAGCTTGGGTTCAAGGTGTGCACCCTGTGCACTCCAACCCGCCGACTCAGACACGCTCGAGTCACTGGCTGGGGGGATTAATCGGTCATGAGCACTGTTCACGAGGTTTTCAAAAAAATAAAATAAAATTCTTTTTTTTTTTTTTGTTAAATATGGTTTAATATATGAATATTTTGTCTTGCATTACCTATGAATGCATGGGCATTGAGTATGAAATAAATTTTTAGTATGTAAATAGTGTCTCAGGGCTGTGTTTACACCTTAGAGATGCTGCATCAGTTGCGATAGAGTTGGGCTTAGAGGTTGAGGCCTTGAAAGAGTCTCAGAGGTATTCTCCCCATGGATTGTGTATGAGATGGTGATTATGTCGTGGGTTGCGAAGTTAGAGATCTCAAGATTCTACTCACAAAGTGGACCCGAGGGTCATGGACATGTCGAAGTTCACGTCATCCTGGGATGGATCAAGGACAGCCTTGGCAGGCCGCCATCGACATCAGGAGCATAGGAGGGTTACCTCCTACACGCAGACAAGACTTCGTTGTATTTCAAGGATAAGATGATATTTCGCCTGCATGCTGCACGAGTCCAAGTGTCGGGGGACATTTGGCGGGTCAAGCAGCAAGCCTACTTAAAGGACGAGGTGAGACCGACTCTCAGATCTACCCTCTTGTGCAGCGTCTGGGAGCATTTGCGATGTTTTTTTCTGACGAGCCACGGATCGCTCCGCAGGGTCAGACTTCGGTATCGAAGTTACACCCCTCGCATTTCGCCCATCTCATGACCTCGCATAGGATGGCAACCGCCTGAGCTGCAAGAACTCGAGTCCAGCCTACAGGAGTCTGACAAAAGGGGGTCTATTGCATCGAGCACTTCACCACGGGCGTCCCGATCCTCGTTTCATGAAGAAGGAAGGACAAGACCCTTCTCGACCGTGCACATTATAGACATTGAACAGGTTGAAGATCAAGAATTGGTACCTACTGCCGAGATTGACGATTTGTTTGATCGGGCTGAGAGGAGCGAGTCTACTCCAAGATGTATCTCTCGCACTAGTTACCATTAGCCGAGGGTTGTGGAGACAGATATCCCTAAGACGCTAGACACATTAGCGGGCACTTGAAGCTACGGTGATGCTCCTTGATTTGACGACGCGCCACTGCGGGCCCATGACCTCATGCATAGGGTATTCCAACCCTATCTAGATCAATTTGTCGTAGTCTTCGTGGATGACATTTTGATCTACTCCCAGACAGAGTGGGAGCATGAGTATTACTTGAGGATTGTTTTACAGTTACTGAGAGATCATCAGCTATACGCCAAGTTCAGTAAGTGCGAGTTTTGGCTTATTGAGGTGAGATTTTTAGGACATGTGGTGTCAGCATCAGGCGTGTCAGTAGACCCTGAAAAGGTCGAGGCATCAATATAGGAAATATTAAGAGTAGGAACCAAGGACTTCCCTAGTTGATCAGCTATGATCATTGGGCTCGGGTTGACGTGGGTCTAGCTGAAATCCCACTATGAATCACTCATTTAAGAAAACACAAACAGAAACCAATGGTCATTGAAAAACAAGATTAACATGCAAAACACACTAAAAAAAGAAATCTAAAAACAATTAAAGTAGTAAATAGATAGAAATCCTTATTTTTCTTGGGTTGCCTTCTAAGAAGTTGCTCCATTTTTAGAGTTTAGCTAGACTCTTTGGAGGAGTTTGAGAGCTTTGCGGTGTCTTGTCATCGATCATGGATAATGCTCCCTCATCATCCTCATCGTCCGCAAGAATGGACTCCTCAACCTCCATAATGGGCGATATAAGCTCAAATGCCAACTCTTTGGTGAAGAGTGAGTTGGCCACAATTCCAAATCCTTCAAGAGTTTCTTCTTGAATGAACGTAGGTGCATACTCTTCAATGGGTAGAAGTAAGCTCTCTATCCTCATGCACATCATTTTTACTTCATTCGTGAGGGGTATGCTTTGGTGGAGGTCAAATTTTACTTTTTTCTCACGAACAAGGAAGGTCATCTCCCCATGTTCGGCATCAATCCACACTTGACTTGTGGCAACGAAAGGTCTTCCTATAGATGAGACTTGTCGGTCTTCTTCCCTACTGCAAGTCACAAAATCAATGGGAAAATTGAATTTTTCATCCCTAACCAAAACATTTTCAACTATTATTCCCAGATGTTTCTTTTCAACTTTCATTTTCTTCAATAGAAAGCTCATTATCTTTCTCAACCAATGATGGTCCCGGAAGTTCATCCTCAAAGCTCAAAGTCACAATGTCACACTCCCGTATGGCATCATCCTCTATGTCGCTCGGGAGTTGCCTTGAAGATTGTTCCTTTATATCCATTTTTAGTTGCCCAACTTGTATTTCCAATCTCTCTATGGTTGCACACATGTCACTAACGTGGTTTGTAAAATTGGCTTCCATGTTGGACGATCGCTTTTCTTGAGTATTATTTTCCTTCTTAGTCTCATCCAACAAGGCAAGAATTTTCTCCTCTAAAGATGGTTGCCTGATTTGTTTGTGGAAGTTGGAACTTGAACCTTTTTTACTTTAAAAACTTGGATTTCCATAGGAGAAATCCTCATATGTCCTCCAACCCGAATGATAGTAGCTTGGCATATTATTGTGGGTTGAAAGAAATAACTCTCATTGTTGTTGAAATAGCGCATCTCTTCAAAATCAAAAGCTTGTTGGCTCATAGAGGCTTGTGCTTGCATTGTGACAATTACCTCCAAAGTTGGTTCTTTTTGGGTTGTGCGAGTGGTTAGTTGATTTTGGATGATGTAGATGAGCTCATCTATCGCTTCGTTGGACATTTATGCTTAGCACCTACAATCAAAATACAAATTAAAATAAAAAAATGAAGTAAACTAACTATAAATATTAAACAAACGAAAATAAAAAAAGAAACAAAATGCTTAAAGTAGCAAGATTTTTTGATCAATCAAGCTAATGCCAATTCCCCGGGAATGATGCCAAAAACTTGTTTCCTTGCAATTGTGTATGCAATATTTACTCCATAAGTATACGGGCCAACAAGTAATATAGTGGACTCTAAGAGTCCGGATATCAATCCCACAGGGAATGGATTGTAGTGCTTGATTAATCAAGTACATAAACTAATTGAACTTCTCACTATTTAAGCTATCAATTTAAGAGATTGATTCAAAGAAAAAAAAAAAACTAACAAAAGAAATGAAAAGGTTGGATGTTAGGGAGGCTTAAAAACTGAATGAAACAAACTCTAAAGATTAGTCAATGAAAATGGGTTCTAGGGTTGGTCTACTTCATCATGCATTTTAGATTTCCTAGCCAAAAGGTCATTGGGTGCATAATTTATGAATTGTTGGTCAAAGGGGCAATAAAATACGTGACCTCTACTTCTACATGTCGTTCACACTTTCTCAAACTCATCACCTAGTCTTCGACATCAGTTCATGTAGACAGCAAAAATGATAATAAGGCAAATTATCCCTTTGAGGCATTTCATCAATCACCTTTCACAATCCATTCGAAGAGTGCCTCAACTATGTGAACTTAGTCACCTATCACAATCCATATAAGATTTACACAATGCCATGGGTGACCTAACATTCAAACAATGCTTTCACACATCATTGAAGCATGTCAATAAGTTATCTTAATCCTAGCCACAATCAAGACAACACAAATAATACCCTAAAACATCAACAAGTTCATAGATTATAACCCAATGTAGTTCAAAGTATCATATAAAAGAAGTCTTCATACAAGAATCCATAAACCAACCCTAGATACAAAATTTAGCCTAATATTGGAGAGTATATCATACAAATAAGAGGATTTAACATGATTTCAAAAGTTAAAGAGTGAGGGTTTAGAGAAACAAATGAATGGAGAATAGATCTTCCTCTCTTAGCCCTTCAATCTTCAAGCTCCTCCTTTGATTTCCTCTTCTTTGCAAGAAATCTCCCCTTGTAGAGCTCTCTTTAGGTTCTTTCCTCTAATTTTTAATCTCTCCAACCTTTTTTTTTGCATTAGGGTTTATTTTTCATATATATCCCCACTTCTAGGCCCTCAAATTAGGTTAAAAATCAGCATTGGACTGAAATAGGGCAGCCCTAAGGCGTTGGGCACCACGTTGAGCGCCCACATGGTCCTTAGCACTGGGTGTGGCGCTGAGCGCCACAGTTTTGTAAGTTTTCTCCAGTTTCGACCTTTTTTTTTTTTTTTTTTTAACGACCATATGTCTCTCCTCCAAACTCCAAATTCGATGATTCAAGACTCTATAGAAATCTAAGAGGGAATAGAATCCATCTATGATCTGCTTGGAACCATTTGGGGCCATTAGGTGTACTGAAAATCCCAAGTTGTGGAAGGCTGCTGCATGCAGTGTCTTGGAAAATCTCCCTTTGCACCTTCAAAAGGCCATATCTTTTTTGTTGATGCTCTGAATTGAGCATTCTCGGACTCTATGGGTAGCTGAGAATGTATAGAATTCATCCATAACACTCTTGAAGAGTTAGAAAGTCTTGGTTCAACCCATAAATTCAATCTTTCGACCTTTGCTTTTGTGATTTTTCTTTAAAATGTACCAAAGGCAATAAAAGGAATGAAAATTTATATATTAGGCTCATAAAAACCCCATAAAGACATGCAATTGATAGGTGAATAATGGTTTAAAAGAATGTATAAAAGGCACCTATCATTATTCCATTGAGGGTACAAGGTTAGAGTGTCCGACTTCGCCTATCACGCAGTCTCAGAAGGGAGTCTGGGATGTCTTAGCAATACAACTGAGAGGAAAGCATTGGAGGTATGTTTCCCACAGACGTCACCAATGGAAAAGCTTACACTTCCCAAAGAATCTTTATTTCTCTCTAGTTGCAGAAAGAGTTATATATATCTTTTTAGGTTATAACCAGGCTAATTTATACTACTAGAATTCACCACGAGGCATTGCACAACTGGCTCTTGACCCACCATGGTAATAGAAGTCGTGCGAACGGAATGCGTAGTAGGAGGCATGGAGGTAGAGTTCGTGGTAGTCCATGTGTCAACCCATGTCCACATTTTGACTAAGTCTTCATCATCGGCAAAGACTGGGCCTTGTCGCCCATCTACTCTCTGCCGAGCAAACGGCCGTCGCCTCTGCCTCTCAAGCCAGGAATGACATGCACGAGGTGATGAGAGGGGTATGATGGACTAGTGCTATTACGCGGGTGCCCTATATAGGAGTGCCAAGGGTTAGGCTTGAGGGCTCCCTTATGTTGGCAAATGGGTATTTTCTTAGTTGGGCCTCACACTCGCGACACACATGGGATGAGACTTATCCCATTCCACTCCTATCCCATGACATGTGTTATTTTGAACTCTAGTATTTGCCACTTTTTTTTTTTTTTTTTTTTTTATGGTGATTTTTTTCCTTATTTTTTAAGAATCTATTCACTTTGTATGTATATTACGTTGTAATACCTGTTCTTACAAGTATTCGAACCTGTATCTTCTTCGTCCCTTCCTATAATTTTATCACTTGAGTTAGACTTCAAGAACTTGTATGATGATTTCTTCACAACATGAATTCGAGTATTTAGTATTTATTACATGTGTATGGTGAGGAAAAGAAAAAATCGAAAAGACTCTTAAAACAAGAAATGATAGCTTTGGAACAAGAACTTGAACATATCGTGTTATTAGTAAATACAAGGGTTAATTACATAAATGGTGTCTCAACTTTTCCATTGTTTATATTTTAGTGTCTCAACTTTATTTTTGTTCAGTTAAGTTTCTAAACTTTTTTATTTTTTCTATTTTGGTGTATCAACTTTATTTTTGTTTAATTAAGTGTCTAAACTTTTTGGTTTTTTATTTTGGTGTTTCAACTTTATTTTTGTTCAATCAAGTGTTCAAACTTTTTAATTTTTTCTATTTTGATGTCACTTTATTTTATTCAATCAAGTGTTTACAATTTAATTTTTGTTCAATCAAGTCTTTCTTGACCAATGAAAAATTATTAGGGTATTTGAATTAGGAAAAATTGAATTCAAAGGACATTCCATGTTATATAAAAAATGAAATTACTTAAATTGATGACCTTTAACAATGTGAAATGACAATATTCTTCATTCCACATTTGGGGCGTTAGTATCTATTTGTTACAATAAAAAAGAAATTGATAAAATTGACTATTATAGAATTGAGATAAAAATTTAAAAATTTTCTTAAAAAATAAAATATAACAATTTAAAAATTAATAATTATCTTCTATTATTTTTATTTGTTTTCTAAGTATTATGTAAAAAATTATGTATGAATAATTAAAAATAAAACATTAGAAATTAAAATTAATTTAAAAATAATTAAAATATTTACTTTTATACATAACTGCCCAATTTAATCAATTTTTTTTTTGTACTATAACGAACAAACAACAAAAACCCAAATGTGGAAAGGATAATATATAATATTGTCATTTCACCCCGTTAAAGGTCGTTTAAGTAATTTCATCATTTTATATGTGATAAGAATGTTGTTTGGATGTAATTTTTGCTTATTCAAATAGGAATAAGCTTTGATTGGAGCTATAAAAAAAAAAGTTTTGGTTGGTTAAGAAGTACTTGATTGAAAAAAAATTAAAAGTTTAGACCCTTGATTGGATTAAAATAAATTTGAGACACAAAAATAGAAAAAATAAAAAAGTTTAGACACGTTCTTGAACAAAAATAAAATTGAGACACAAAAATAGAAAAAAATTAGAAAGTTTAGATACTTGATTGGTCAAAAATAAAGTTAGACGCTAAAATAGAAAATTGGAAATATTGAGACACCATATATGTAATTAACCTTAAATACAAAAACACCATTTTCAGTATGATCATTGGCGCATAACCTATGGGTTCCACAAAGCCTTAAACTCTTCTAGATGATAAAGAGTTTAAGGTTGAGGAGTAAAAACATAAAATAAGGTATACTTATGATAGTATGTTCCCGAAAATTAGGTAGTACTCAAGAAGAGGTATTTATCGGATAAATTGGAATAAAAGAGTGCAATATTTCAAATTTAACTAGTCTTTGGATCTTGTTTAAATTAATGAGTTAGGTACAAGTGCTAAAACGATATTCGATTATTGCTAGATTCCATTCTTTTAAGTGAGATATGATTATTATTAGTATTTGGCAAAAGAAACAATAAAGTTACACACTAAAAAAGATAATATTTCTTGCTATATAGCCTATACATGCAACTAACCTTGCAATTTAAGCAAGTATATCTTCATCATATATCTTTCTCACATTTTATGAACCTCATAAAAAATAATAGTGTGCCTGGAATTTATCTTCCATAAATGGTGAAATCCACCATTATAAGTTGAACAATGAGAATATAATATATGCTTTTGAAGTCTAGCTCAAGTAATTAAAAAGTGGGATAGACATATGAGAGAACCAAGATCGAACCTAGAACAGAGTACTATAATATAACATGCAAAGTGAATAGATGTCAAAAATGAGAATATGATATATACTTTCCTTTTTGCTTGGGTACGTTATTCGATCATTCATTTCTAGTAGCCAAGAAGGACAAAGGAATCATTTGCATTGAGCTTGCTATCTTATTCTTTCTCATGAACTTTGGTATTCTTCTTCTCTTTATTTGAAGAGGCTAAAGAACCTTGAACTTTTATACAAGCACATTTAGGATCTTTGGGAATCCTCTTAGTCATATCGCAAGAATATGATAAGGTATCTAAGACTACTTGAATTTTAGTATAATTATCTTGAGAGTACAGCTTATCTAACTAATAGCCCTTATCACCAAATAATTCCTGCAACTTTACAGGGAATTTCATAATCCATAGCAATATACATGTGTTACTTTTGCAACATATCATCTAATGACCCGATTCCCGAATATAAGACACCTGGTATTTTGATTCATCTGGTGTTACTCTTAATTTGTACCCCTTTTTCTTTCTATTAGATTTTTTTTCAAAGAGAAAAAGCTCTGCCCAAATTAACCTTTCTAGTAATACTATATCAATAATGTTTCTTACTAATCCAATATCAGGTCTAGTTAGGTAGTAAGAATAAGGGATAAAAACATTAATTAAGGGACATGATAATCCATAATAGAAAAAGATACATTAATTTAACAATCATTCAAAAAAAAAAATTATAGAAAATAAATATAGAGATCCTCAAGACTACATATCCATTTGCAAGGTATCTTAATTAGTATCACAGCAATCGAACCTATAATAAGTCATGGTAGATACAATCTCTAATTGATATGCTAATCCCACAACCTTAGGGATAAATGAATGGTCTATATATTATTAATAATTCATATCTTAAATATGATAATTATATATTGAATGATTCTTGTTTTATTCTCTTATGTGCTGCATATCTTAGAAAAGATATAGGATATTTGTTCGAATCTAAGATTCCTTTTTTTCTTTGATTTCTTAAATTAGTAGTAAGATTTGATCAGAACAAGCATATTCTTTCCCTAAAAAAGTTGTAATCACAAATCATTCAAATCATTCAAGGATATTCCCTAAATATTTCATAAAAAGAATGATTGTAATACGCTCCTACATATGTAGTTTTTGCATCAACATTTGTAATATTTGATAATTTGACCGATAAACGTTATAAGGAAAATTATATAAGAAAAAAAATGAAATTAATAATATCCTAAAATGAAGAGAATTAAATACTGTTGGGATTTTAATTTCAAATATTGTGAGAATTAAATATTTTAATGTTACGTGAAAATCAAGTTTGACTTTCAAATAATATTAAAATAAAATGATAATATTTTTTTTAATATCTATTTACTTTGCATATTACATTATAAGATCATATAGATCCAGTTCCCTGTATGCTCATCCCACCCCTTTATTGTGACATTTGCTTTTTTTTTTTTGGCTTTTTCTTTTGAAAACAATTTGCCTGAATTCAGAAAAAAACCATATTTTAAAAGGAAAAAACTATATTTTAAAATATTCCTAAAATATTTTAAAATTTTCCCAAAATATTAAAATCTTAAAATCTACAAATAAAATATTCTAACATCTTTATTTTAGAATCAATAAATATTAAATTATTAATTTTATATATTTGATTTTAATTATATAAAATGGATAAATATAATATATTTTTTTAACAATGATAACAATAAACTTTTTATCACAATAATTTTATCAATTTTATTTTTTATTTTTATTTATTAATATATTAAGATTTATGCATATATTATATAAATATTTTTCATTTTATCATAAGAGTAAAGTTAAACAAATTGCTTTCTTATACTAATTTTAAGCATATAAAAAACAAACAACTTAATACTTAATAAAAATATAATATTGATGATGCTTTTTTCAATCGAAACTGGCTGAGCGTGGGGCCGCCTGGGCCGACCTCGGATTGTTTCCAGGGCCGATGTACACCGGATTGTCTGGCCGAGGATCGCTGCATCGCCGATCCGTTGTGCTCCGACGTAGCACTCTCTCGCAAAAACAAGGAAGAATAGGGGCTCGAGGGCTTCGCCGCGTCGCCCGACGCCCAAGCGCCGAGAAAAAGAGACCGCCAGAGGGCGAACGTAAGCCGCATACGAGTATGCTTCAAGAATGTGTGTAAGAATGTCAGCGCTGTTTTTTTCAAGTATCTTCAGCAATTCATCGCGGCCTCAGATTATAAGCATGTTCAACCAGCCTGGATGGTGGTTAGAGTCCTTCCCATCGATCGATATTTCTTATTTCTACCATCGGATTTGGTACAGGATATGTAAGGAGTCAAGTTGTTTGAGATAACTTTCTTTATCAAAGGAGACCCAATCGGCGATGATCCATATTATTTTCCCTTCCTTATCGATAAGGCTCGTCGATCGAAGCAGATAATATATTGCTAGAGGTTATTCTATTTTCTCGTATGGTTACACAATCCGACGGTGTGGATATGGGGCCTAATTCATTCAGATTGTCCTTTCGACTCCTACTCGCTTCGATCACCAGATCGAGGAGCCCGTATCGTGATCATGCACCACTTCGGCTTACTGGCCCGCAGCCTATTTTAAACCCTATCGTTAGCCTCAAATTTCAGGTATCCGGGGCATGGGCAAGGGCCGTGAATTCTTCCTCGTGATTCGCTGCGCCACGGTTCCGTTCTGGTCACGCTTAAAGCCTCACGCCATAAGTCTCAGGATAATGACGACCCTTAGGTTTTCGCGCTTTATTTCTCCCATTTCTTCTAGTTTCCTCTCGTTTCTTTCGTGGATATCTTTCGCCTGTCTCGCTCTACTCGGACCCTTTCTTTCACCTCCCGTTTACGCCTTTAAGCAAACTTTCTTCATCAGGACTTCCGGGTCCACAGGTCCGTATCGCTTTGATTGGCACGACGAAACACTGTGTGGTTTACCATTGGCTTTATTTCTTTGTCGCTTGTCTCCCGTCATGGGTCCGGCCGCTTCTTCTTTACTGACGGGTGATGACTCCTCGCCGTTGCTCTACTTCAGACAGCCGGAGATGCCTCCCACTGCTCGGCCATATCCGAACCCCCTCTCTAACGTCGGAAGCGCCTCCTCTTCCCACCGATAAGGGTAAAGCGAAAATAAACCCACTACATCCCTGGCCTGAGTACCTTAAATCTTCCGTCTCAACATGCCGTGAACGTGGGACCTAAGTAGTGCCACCCCTTCGTACGGGAGTACTCTTTGTTGGATCGCTATCTACCTCCCTTGTATAACAGCATGGGTCCCCCGATGTCTTAACCTTTACGCAGCCTCGTGCTCGGGATGGTTTGTTTTTCGAGGTCGCTCGACAATGGCCTTCGCTTTCCTCCGCACCCTTCTACTAAGAGGGTCTTCAAATATTTCAACATTCGCTCTCCCAACTTGCTCCCAACCCGCTTCGCATTTTGGTGGGTTATCGCTTCCTTTAGGGATAAAGGGCCTCGACGTCCCTAGCTCGCCTTGTTTCTTCATCTTTTCGCCAAAATGAGACCACCGAGGTTTTCGCTTTTCCAAACGTTCCGGAGCTCCCGCGGTGATCTCCGATCTTCCATCTTCGCATGTGGCCACGGGCTGACGCTATTTCTTCATACGGTTTCAATCGGGAATATAATCCTTCCTCGACAAGGATGACACCCCGGTGTTCCCACTACTGGGCGCTCCCGATAACATTCGTGAGTATTTCAGACTGCTGCATGACTTATCCGGGCGTGGCCTGATGTTTATGATTTTATACTATCCGTTTGTTTCCTGTAGAGGCTCGCCTTGAACTTAGCGCTAAAGATAATGTCATAGCTTCAACACATGGATATCCCCGTCATCTCACGCAGAATTGATAAGGCCTGACATTCCCCGGGTCCATCCAACTGAGTCTTTACTGCTCCGCTTCGAGGTCTTTGGCTCGCCGCTACCCTCGATCCTCTCCCGTCGGGCGATCGCCGGGCGCTCCCACTGTGAGAGATCTCGGTTCATTCCTTTGGGGCGGCGCCCTGCTTCCTGAGTGTGAAAAGGAAAACCGAGCTCCATCGAGGAGGAGCGCCTGCCGACCAAAGTTCGGCCGAGCGCTCCAAATGCCGAGCCGAGCTGCATCGCCTCCTTAGGCAGGCTCCAAAGGATTTCAGCCCCCAATTTCCCAAGCCCGACGGAAGAGCTAAAGACCCTTTCGAAAAGGCCACGAAAGCAATCGTTGGTGGTTATGCCTATAACCGTCTGGAATCCGCCTTTGGAAGAAGCCAAATCGCCTCCTCGAAAGGCGACAGAACTGAAGAGAAAGAAACTGAAAGCAAAAGTCGACGAAAACCTGGACTCTTTGCTTTCTAACACCGAACTCGCAGTGCCGGCCTCCTCCATCCTCAAGGACCTCGACCTTGGAGGTCGAACGCGATGCTTATTGATCGAGGTTTTGCTTTATCCTCTCAAGGGGGGCTGCCCTGCAGTCTTATACCAGCTTGCTTCCATGTCGCTCCGTGTCGAGCCGTTATGTTCATGTTCGATATGCGTAGCCACTCATCTCGAAGACCGCCGAGAAGGCCAAACTAAACGAGAAGCACGTAAGAATCAGCCTCGAATTTATAGCTTAAGGTGGCCTCTCCTCACTTCGAACGAACCGAGCGCGTGAACGAGCGACATATGACTGCTAAAGTGGAGCGACTTAAGTCCGACAAAGCATACTCGCCGGCTCGTGCTGGGGGCGTGCAGCAGGAAGACGAGGTCCGGCAGCTCTGCGCTGACCGAAGGCGTGCTTCTCGGAGGTTCGAGAAGCGGTCCAGTTTCACAAAGTGATTTGGAGGAGGCCCTGCAGGCTGAAGTCCGCCGAGAGTGAGCTCGTGGTTAGGAGGAGCTCATTACCTCCCGCGAAGCCGCGATCTTCAAGCTTAATTACGGGCAAGCACCTGCGGATTCGAATGATAAGCAAGCGCAACTCGGCGGTCACGCTAAGTCAGAGTGCATATGCTAGAGACCGCCGTCGGTCTTCTGCCGCAAATCGCGCAGACCAACGGGACAGGAATGTCGCGACGCGCACGATCTTCATCGCCGAGTTATTTAGCCGCCAGAGGGATGAGGTCATTAGGCAAAATTGAGGGACCAAAGCCGCGCTCGCGGGCTTCGCGGCTCGCTTCAACTGAAGTCACGACGATACCGGGATCTGACTTTAATTTGACCTCCTCACTGACGGTTATACAGAGGAATCTTTTCGTCGAACTATTCTCAAGAGCCCGGTACTCCCGCCGTGACTAATTTCCCCTCTCGCCGGGCCCGCCTCTCCCGCCGACGCCCGACCCCAGGCTTATGTCTTCGCCTCGTGCCGCTTTATTTGCTCATATATACGACAAGCCTTTGGTTCCGCCTCGGGGCCCGAGTAGTCTTTCCTCCGAAACATATATATAAATATACTCTTTTTTTTTACATCGCCCACGCTCATCAGAAAGCATCGCGCTATCTTCCATGACTTGAATGGCCTAGATCGGGAGGATCAGTGAGATGAATAAGCCTGCCAGACTTGGCCGCCGTGGCCTCAGAGACGCCCGACTTCTGATTTAGTTAACTGGCTTGAAGGGATCTGGCCAATGTCGACCGTCAATGAAGTTTGTCCCCGAGCCAGGAAAGAGCTCTGTCGCATGTAAACTATCCATCCATAAACCCATGGACGAGCCTGTCAAGGTGAATCATCAATAGAGCTCGACCTGTGTGAATCGAGGGACGAGCTCACAAAATGCATAATCACAAAGAGCTGCCCATGTTGAGTGGGATTGAAGAGCCTGCCAATGTGAGTTGTCAATAAGAGGTCACCCATGCGAATAAGAGTCGCCCATGTTGAGTAATAACAGGAAGAGCTCGGAATGAACAATTGAGGAGGAGCTCGTCCATGTCGAGCGATGGGGAAGAGCTCACAAGATGAATAGTAAAGCAGAGCTCGCCCATGCTGAGCAATTCGGATGAGCCTGCCGTAATGAATAGTAAAGTAGAGCTCGGCCCATGCCGAGTGATGGGATGAGCTCAGCCGTAATGAGTAGTAAAGTAGAGCTCGCCCATGTTGAGTGATGGACAGCCTCCGCCGTAATGAATAGCAAAGTGCAGCCTGGCCCATGGCGATCAGAAGCAGCTCGCCCATAAGCCGAGCGATGGGATGAGCTCGCCAGAATGAATAGTAAAGTAGAGTCAGCCCATGCCGTAGTGATGATGAGCCTCAATGAATATAAAGTGAGCTCGCCCATGTCGAAAGTGATGGGATGAGTCGCCGTAATGAATAGCCGAAAGCAGAGTCATCTACGTCGGAGCGATGGGAAGAGCCGTCGTAATGAATACCGAGCGTAAGCTCGCTCCATGTCAGGCGAATGGGAAGAGCTCGTCAGATGAGAGTAAAGTATCGCCCGCGTTGAGTGATGGGATGAGTCGTCAATGACGGTAAAGTAGAAAGCTCGCCCATGCCGAAAGCGATGGGATGAGCTCGCTTGCATAGCAAGAGCTCGCTCCAGCGCTGAGCGATAAAGAGTTCGCCGTAATGAATACCGGTGTGAGCTCGGCCCATGTTGTGTGATGGGAAGAGCTCGTCAGAATGAGAAAGTAGAGCTCGTCCATGTTGAGTGATGGTATGAGCTCGCCAGAATGAATGGCAAAGCAGCTCGCCCATGCCGAGCGATGGGATGAGCTCGTTAGGCAGCGCAAGAGCCGCCCATGTTTGAAAGTGATGGGAAGATTCGTAATGAACAATCGAAAGGTGAGCTGTCCAGTTGTGTGATGGGGAAGAGCTCGCCGTGATGAGTAGTGCGCAGAGCTCGCCCATGTCGGTTGGCGGATGAGCTCGCCAGATGAATAGCAAAGCAGCTCGCTCTATGCTGGGTGACTGACGAAATTTCGCCGTAATTAATAGGTAAAGTAGAGCTCGGCCCATACCGAGCGATGGGACGAGCTCGTCGTATCGAATATTCGAGCAGGAGCTCGCCCATGTTGGAGTGATGGACAGCTCGTCAGATGAATGGGCTGAAAGCAGAGCTCGGGCCCATGCTGAGCAGGAAGAGCTCGTCGTAATGAATATCGAAAGCAAGAGCTCGGCCCATGTCGCTGTGACGGGAAGAGGCTCACGATGAGAGTAAAGCAGAGCTCGCCCATGTTGAGTGACGGATATCGCCAGACGCAACGAGCAGCAGAGCCTGGCCCGCACGCTGGCGATGGACGTAGCCTGCTGCATCGAATAGCAGCAGAGCTTAGTCCGCGCCGGCGATGGGATGAGCTCGCTAAAGTGAGCGCCGCTCGGGCGCCGTGGCTCGTGGCAATGTGGCCTGAAATGGTCTGACTCCCGAGGGCAACGTATCGTGCGAGTGTGAGCTCGGGCCAAATCGGAAAGGGCCGCGGGTTCGCTGGGCCGCGCTCGGGGCGGCAGCCGTAGCCCGAGGCCGGGTTCGACCCGGCGCAGCCGCGCCGCGGGCGGAAAAAGAAAGCAGCTTTTGCACCGAAGAACGCGTCAGCCACGGGTTTCGGCGTGGCACGTACGAGCTGGTTCGACTTCGGTGCGCTGCGGGTTCAGGCGAGTAGGTGAGTTTGCCAAAGTGAGCGAAGGCCCCGGCGCTAAGGCCGAGCGTGATGTAAATAGCCGGTCTGGATTTCGGAGGCGCTGCATTGCGGCGGAGTAGGTGAGCTTCGCTAAATTGAAATTTCGGCCCGGGCGCTAAGTGTCGAGCGGGCGGCGTAGTCAGCCGGTTCGACTTCGGCGTGCGCGGGCTCGTGGCGAGCAGTGAGCTTCGCTAAAGTGAGCGCGCGTGGCTCGCGCTAAGGCCGAGCGGGCGATGTCGCTCGAGCCGGGTCTCGACCCTAAGGCGCGCGGCCCGTGTGGCAGGTGAGCTCACAAAGTGAGTAATGCGGGCTCGGGCGCTAAGGCCGGCGGCTATGCACTCGAGCCGGTTCGACTCTAAGGCAGGCCGCGCGAGTAGCAGCTCGGTCAAAGTGAGCAATGGCTCCGCGCCGCGCCTCGTGGGCCAAGAGCTCGATATGTCAAAACGACCGTGTCATAGTTAATTTTCACTTTGGCAGGCGAAGGCCTTTTAATGCGGATTTATGGAGAATTTGATCGAACAGACGAACTTTCGGCATCGATCTCCTTATAAATATCGGTTTCACTGCTGCGAGGCTTATTCTTTGTATAATGCCAATCGAATCTGCAAGAGAGATGAAGAGTCTGGTTTGATCACCACCTTGAGATTCTTCAAGATCCTGAGTCAGCCGCCGTTGTTCTTCCTCGCATGCTGAGTTGTGGTTTTTCCCTAGTCTCCCTCATGGAGTCATGTTATTCCCCACTGCTAGTGGAATGCATCCTGAGAGGGTGGCGACTAGCCGCTTCTCTCTCGTTGCTCTTCTTCCTCCTCTACCTCTCATTCCCATCACCCTTCGGCCGATAATTGAACCGTGCGATGTCCGTAATCCCTACGAACCCGCAATATTCGAGTTGTCCTCGCGGGCGGATCTCGATTTCATCCGAGTCGCCATCTCAGAACTCCGTCGCCGCACCTCACGTAGGACCCGGGTGGACACCGAGGCCTGTGGCGCGGTTACCGAGCGAGCAAGCCGCTCGCCGCCTCTCGTGATTGCGGGTGGGCCCAGACGGTCTCCGAGATTTCTCTCCTTTTTGTGAGGATCGTTTCGATCTTTTCGGGATTTGTCCTGTCGCCTGGGCTTTTTGTAGACTTCATTCCCCGGCCAGTTATTCACTGCACTTTTTTTCACGCGGAAGAACTCTTCTTTGATATTGTGGCCTCCTCGCTTATGTATTTCTTCGCTTCGCGAGCAATTTCTACCATGCTTGTCATGTTCTTCGAGATGGAAAACATCAAGCCTTTCTATCAGATTCTAACTCGCAAACGAATGCCGCGGATGGCGAACTTCTCATCGCGTATGTCTATTTTCGTGGACTCGCCGCCAACCTTGCACGATGATTTTAAACTTTCCGAGCCCGCTAGACACTCAACAAGTGGTAAATCCGCTTCAGACGCTCGTCTGACATGAAGTGAGATGAACGCAATGGATAGTCTCCTCGAATGACGATGGACGGTGAATTCTATCAACCGTGCCAAGGTCGCCCTTTTAAAGGTGGTGGCGACGCCCTCGCATCGCACAAACCCGAGCACCATGTAGCTCCATCGATTTTCGTAGGTATTAAGGTGATCGATCGTGGTCTTTGACTCCATCGAATGCTCTCTATTTGTGGCATTCGAATCTCTCACAAGGGGGAAGGTAAAGACCCTACCGTGAAGGAGACTTGGCCATGTACCAAGGTATCCATAGTATTCGGGGCGCGTCCTCTAACCACCTCCTTCACACGCCAGCCTCATTACATCCAAACCTCTCAGGCTCCCATGTCCGCTCTCCCGCTCCCGGGCCGAGGGTGATGGTGCTTCACCGCGACCGCTCGAGTATTGCTTCGTTTTCTCCTCCTCAGGCCAATCGGGTCCGCGGCCCCTGACGCGCCTGACTCGCTCTCGCTTCGACGCCTACTCGGGAATGTCGCACCAGCCGTTTCGTGGGGAGGAAGGGTCCTCGGGTCTTCCCGCCCGTCGATCTCCCGTGGATACTGCGAACCGTCTGCAAGTTGTTCCAATTCTTCATCAGCGCCATCGACGAGGCGGCGCTTCACTTCGCTGTATCGTTCAGATATTAAGCTACGGCCCTGTGGAGGTCCGCATCCGCGCGGCCCGGTGGATCCCGCATCCTCTACGGACGGCGCCGCTTCCCCGCCAGGTCTTTGTTGATACCACTGCAGAATCGAAATCGCTTATATTTATAAAGGAACCGCCGCTCCTACGCATCGACGCCTAACCCGACAGATGCTTTTTCAACCGGAATCGGCCGAGCGTGTGTGGCCGCTGGCCGGACCCGGATTGCTCCGCGGGTCGGGATGCAAAGGTCCGATTGTCCGCCGAGGCAGATCGCCAGATCACGACCGTTGTGCCCGACGTGAAGACTCCTCTCGCAAAAACAAGGAAGAAGGAGGGTCGGCAAGGGCTTCGCCCGTGGTCGCCCGACATGCCTGCCGCTTCTCGAGAAAAAGAGACCGCCAGAGGCTTAATGTGGCGCTGTATACCAGCGGCGTCTCTAAGAATGTGTGTGTAAGAATGTCGGGCGCTATTTTGGGCGCATCTTTCAATCGGCGTGGCCTCAGATTTATAGTAGATGTCTTCAACCGCTTGATGGTGGTTAGAGTCCTCCATCGACGGGATATTTCTATTTTAGTCCATATCGGATTTGCACAGATATAGAAGGAGTCGCTTGCTTGAGATAATCCTCTTTCTTATCGGGGAATCAACCGGCGATGATCCTGTTATTATTTTCCCTTCCTTATTGATAAGGTTTGCTGATCACAGGATAATATATTGCCAGAGGTTATTCTATTTTCGTATGAGCGATGCACAATCTGACGGTGTGGATACAGCTTCCAATTCATTCAGATCGTCTGACCCGGCCCCCAAAGCCGATCTGGGCCGCATCAAAGCCCGGGTATCGTATCATGCACACTCTTCGGGCTTCGCCGCGGCCTGCAAAGCCTATTTTTTAAACCCTATCAAATATTAAAAAAACAAACAAATTTATACTTAATATTATTAAGCATTATTCAACATTTAGTTAAATAAAAGTTATATTTGGTATTTTTATTTTTTCAAATTGTTCCCTCCATAATGCTCTGTTTCATATAAGCAATGTTTACCAAATCATTGTAGTAGATATTTTTGGTATTTTCAGTTTGATTGTAAGCCTACAAAAAGGCATTCTTATTTGGGAAATGAATTGTGTGAGCTTTCTCCCTCAACAAACTCTCAGAATTTTATTTTCTCCCCATATGTTCTGAGATCTAACAGTGGTATCAAAGCTATTTTCCTATGAGTTGTGAGGCAAAGTCTTGAGTATTTGAGTGAAACTAGTCAGGTTTCGAGAGCTATTTTTCGAACACCTGTGGTGCAAACATGTCTACTTCCAGTAGTGCTTCATCTAATGTTTAATGGTGAACACTATCACATTTGGGCTGTCAAGATGAGGTTTCATTTGAGATCTCTAGGTTTTTGGAATGTTGTAATATCTGAAGCTGATCCATCGCCATTGGGAACAAATCCTACAGTTGCCCAGAAGAAAGCATACGAGGAGGAAAATCTCAAGAAAGACAAAGCCATCACCTACCTACATTCAGGACTTGCAGACCACGTCTTCACCAAAATCATGAACTTGGAAACATCTAAGCAGGTCTAGGACAAGCTCCAAAGTGAATTGGGGGGCGGTAACAGAGTCAAAAGTGTCAAGATCGTCACATTGAAGAGAGTTAGAATTGATGAAGATAACAGACACCGAATATGTCAAAGATTATTCTGGCACATTAATGGATGTTGTAAAACCAATGAGCTTCGCAGTCCTTTTTATCAAAAGGTGGTAAAAAAAATGATTTGAGTAATTCAAAAGTTCAATAAAAATCTCAGCAATCTAAGAGTCATGACCCGCAGTCTCACACCACAATTCAACTACCGAGCTTCAAGCACAGGAGCAAATTAAGGGCCTTGATGAGAAGTGATGATGCTGCAGAAGCTGGTTTTAAAGAAAATCACAAGGCAAGGAGTTTTGGAAACTTGTAAGGGAAGAAGCCTTTCAAAAACAACAAAGGCAAAGCTGAAGGATCTTCAAGGAAGGGAAATTTTCCTCCTTGCTCCCATTGTAGGAGAACCAATCATGCTGAGAAGGATTGTTGGTACAAAGATAAACCTTCTTTTCATTGTAGTTTCTGCAATAAACTTGGTTACAGTGAGAAGTATTGCAGAGCCAAGAAAAAAAATCTCAACAGAAAACACAATAACATGCAAATGTGATTGAAGAAGATAAGGCTGATGATGAACATTTATTTATGACATCACAAACATGAAATTCTCATGAACTGAATACTTGGCTCATTGACAAAGGCTGCACCAGTCACATGACAAAACACTTATCTATTTTTACCTCCATTGACATATCAGTTCAGCCGAAAGTCAAGCTGGGAAATGGAGAAGTTGTGCAAGCCAAAGGAAAAGGGAGAGTTACTGTTTGCCGTAAGAGAGGTACAAAGCTTATTACTAATGTTCTTTACATTCCAGAGCTAAATCAAAATCTTCTTAGTGTTGCACAAATGCTAAGTAATGGAAATAGCTTTTATTTGAAGCTTGACTTAGTTGAAGGTCATGTCTTTAGTGCCAAGATTGATGAAAGTGTTGTTTGGCATAAAAGATATGGTCATTTCAACTCGAAGTCATTGAAGTTCATGCAAGAAGATGGTATGGTTGAAGACATGCTTGAAATCTCATTTGAGGCTCAAACTTGTGAAAGTTGTGAGATAGGGAAGCAGCATTGACAGTCATTCCCACAAAATATGGCCAAGAGAGCCACTCATCAACTGGAATTAGTTCACTTAGATATTTGTGGACCAATGAGAACAACCTTATTGAGTAACAATGTGTATTTTTCATTATTTATTGATGATTTCAGTAGATTGACTTGAGTTTATTTTCTTAAAACCAAGTCACATGTTCTTTCTATGTTCAAAAGCTTCAAGAAAATGGCTGAAACTCAAGGTGGCCAGAAGGTTAAGGTGCTCAGAACTGATAATGGAGGTGAGTATACCTCAAAAGAGTTTAATGATTTTTGTCAAGAAACAGGAACTGTGCATCAGGTGATAGTTCCATACTCACCCTAGAAGAATGGAGTCTCTGAGAGAAGAACAGAACGGTGATGGAGATGGAAAGGTGCATGCTATTTGAAAAGAAGATACCAAAGTTTCTATTGGCTGAAGCAGTCAACACCTGAGTTTATTTGCTTAACAGATTACCAACTAAGTCAGTTCAAAGCAAAACACCAATAGAGGCATGTTCTGGTGTAAAACCCTCTGTCACGCACTTGAGAGTGTTTGGTTCATTGTGCTACCTTCATGTGCCATCTGTCAAGAGAGGCATGCTTGATGAAAGAGCTAAGAAAGGTGTTTTTGTTGGGTATGCAACATAATCAAAAGGTTACAAAATTTATAGCTTGAGTGGAATGAAAATTGTGACCAGTAGAGGTGTGCACTTTGATGAAAATTCCTACTGGGATTGGGATTTGAAGAGAGTCCATAATTGTGTTCAAACCATTCCATCCATTCTTTAACCAACATTTAATGTTGAAGAGACTTCAGACACACCAGTGCTTAAGGTGAGGTCACTATTTGATATGTATGAAAGTTGCAATCTTGTACATACTGAGCCTACATGTTACATAGAAGCTACAAAATTTCTAGAATGAGTTGAGGTAATGAAAGCTGAAATTGATGCTATTGAAAAAAATGGAACTTGGAAGTTGACAGAACTACCTGAAGCTAAGAAGGCAATTAGTGTGAAATGGGTCTTCAGAACCAAATTCAATTCAGATGGTTCAATCTTCGAGCACAAGGCCAGATTAGTTGTGAAGGGTTTTGCTCAAGTTGATGGAGTGAACTATGGTGATACATTTGCACCAGTAGCGATACATGACATTATAAGGCTACTAATTGCACTTGCTGGTCAAATGGGATGGAAAGTGTATCATTTAGACATCAAGTCAGCCTTTCTAAATGGTAAACTTCTTAAAGAAATATATATTCAACAACCAGAAGGTTTTGAGGTTATTGGTCATGAACATAAAGTGTACAAGCTACACAAGGCTCTTTATGGTTTGAAGCAGGCATCAAGGGCCTGATATATCAAAATTGACTCTCACCTGATCCAAATTAGTTTTAGGAGGAGTTAAAATGAAGCTACTATGTATTTGAAGCAAAATGATGATGGCTTGCAACTGGTAGTGTCACTCTATGTTGATGACATGCTAGTGACTGGAAGCAATGCACAATTGTTGGCTAAATTCAAAACGAAAATGCAAGATGTATTTGAAATGTCCGACCTTGGGATCATGAGCTATTTCCTTAGGATGGAAGTATACCAATGCAGCTCATGTATCTTCATCTCACAAAGGAAACATTCTATCAATATTCTCAAGAAATTTAAGCTAGAATCATGCAAAGAAGTAGCAACTCCGTTAGCATAAAATGAGAAGATTTCAAAGAATGATGGTGAGAAGCTTGAGAAACCTTTTGCATATAGAAGTTTGTCATAGCTCTATTGCTTCGATCAGAACTGCACTGATTTGATGTTTCAGCTTTGTTGGCTAAGGTTCATGATTTCACCTAGCAATGTTCACATGGGAGTTGCAAAGGGGGTATTGAGGGATGTTAGAGGTACAATAGATCTTGACAACTGGTATTTAAAGACAGGAGGGGTTAAGCTTCATGGTTATGTTGATAGTGATTGGGCAGGAAGTGTTGATGACACGAGGAGCACTTGAGATTATGTATTTACAATTGGTTCAGTTGCCATTTGTTGGAATGCAAGGAAGCAAGAAATAGTGACACAATCAACTGTAGAAGTTTAGTATATCCCGCTAGCAACAAATTGCAAATCAAGACCGTGGTTGAAAATCGGGCTTGTCGATCTCTAGCCAACAAAGCTCACCAATTGATCTTTATTGTGACAACAAATCAGCCATTGTCATTGCTCAAAATCCTGTCTAACATGGAAGGACCAAGCACATCAATATAAAATTTCATTCCATAAGGGAAGCTGAAAAAAACTCACTTGTCAAGGTGCATTATTGCTCAACTGATGAGCAACTTGCAGACATCATAACTACGGCGCTTCCTAAATCAAGATTGGAGTTTCTAAGGATCAAGCTTAGCATGTCCAAGGAAAATCTCAAGGAGGAGCGTTAGAATGTATGAGATTTTGCCTTCGAAGTTTGAAAAAGTCTTAGTAAGACTTAGGCCCTGTTTGTTTTTTTGGCTGAATGCTGAAAAAGTCTTATTTTTTATTTGAAAAAGTCTTAGTCTTTTTATTTTTTCAAATTGTTGCACCATAATGCTTTGTTTTCTGTTAGTAGCAGTAGTGCCAATAACTAGTAGTTGAGATATTTTTGGTATTTTCAGTTTGACTGTAAGCCTACAAATAGGCATTCATATTTGTATTTGGGAAATGATCTGTGTGAGCTTTCTCCCTCGACAAACTCTCAGATTTTTATTTTCTCCCTCCAAGTTTCACATGTTCTGAGATCTAACATTTCCCACTTCAGCTAGCACTCAAGAGCTAATGATGTTAATATTTGATTTGTCCAAATTTATTGAAATATTGATGGGAGTGTGTTGGGTGTGAAATTGCATATCTTTTGCACACATCTTATACATTTATTTTGAGCTTTTAATGCGAATTTCGCAACTAGATCATGTGAATTTATCATTATTCCCCTCTCTAGACATTTTACAAAGATCATAATGAAGAACAAGCATTTTGGAGCAAGAAGCAAGTAGAGAAGGCAAAGAATTATTGGAATGTCGCGACATGAAGACAAAACACTTGAGAGATAAGCATTAACATTCCGTGGCATTGGAGTCATATGTCGCGACATCCAAGAAGAGCCTGAATGATAGACCCTAATATGTCGAGGTATCTTATTCACATGCCGCGACATGGAAGCAGGAAAGAACAAGCCATCGACACTGATATGTCGTGACATTGAACTTACATGCCGCAACATCCATCGAACTTCTGCATAACTAAACACTGACATGCTGCGGCATCGGATTCACATGTCGGCATGGCGGCCTAGTTTGGCAAGTTATTATTTTCGGCCCATCTTTTGAGGCCCATTTCCCCAAACTTCTATATAAACTCTTATTTCGAGGTTTTTAGGGTTCGGACTTTGAGAGAGGAGGCTCCCTATTCTAGGGTTTTCTCCCCTTGAGCTTAGAGCCAATATTTTAGGATAGATTTCTTAGATTTATGAGATTTAGAGTGTTTTTGTGAAGAACTTGGTTTGTAATTGAATAATCATTGGAAGCACGATCTTATAGAGTGTGGACTTCAGCTTGGATTTGGAGATTGAAGATTATTGCAACTTTATCTCTATTTTGTATTTCAATCTCTACTCCTTTTTCAATTTTTGCAGTTTTATGTTTGTCTTAAGCATGATTTTGCTGGTTTTGATGGTTGAAATGGTTGGCTAAGCACTCCATAGGGTTGGTTATTTGATGTGATGTTGGATTCATCTAATCTTTAGTTTGGCTAGATGATTTATGCTTGATTTGATTTATTTGGTGTTAATACTTGGAAGATTATGATTTTGGTTAATTGATGCATGCTGAGAATTGGATCTTTGATCCTTTTACTAGGGTATCCTTAGTGACGCTATGATTACGTCCTAAAATCTTGTTCTAGTTCTCTTAAGGTGTGAATCAATTCATTGGAATTCTAATTAACCTAGTTAAAGAGGCTTAGGGAATTAAAAAGGTCTAGTATTGTACAGATTTCATTAGGATGGGACAACAAATGTATTAAGTGAGAATTGCAAGAACGTAACTATGACCAATCCGAGCTTAGTCCGGGTAGTTCAATTGCAAGCTCCCAAGGAAAAATTGTCACGCCCCGAAACCCACCTTACAAGATGATCATCACTATTCCTCAAGCCTTCTCAAATTAAGGCTCAAGTGTGAAACGACACTAACCTTTCTTGTAACTCGGATTTTGTCCACTACCAATCACATATTCGCAGTAAATGCTAACCAAATTCATAAATTCTCCAAATTCAAAATTTCATGCCATGTAATTACTTCTAAATATTCAAATCTCAATTACGCATGTCATATAAAGTTGTTCGTGATTATAACACATTTGAAACCTCTCAAATCCAACTTTCTACTAATATAAAAAGGAATGTTCATCCAAGTGACTTTCTCTAATAACTCTCAAAACCCAACATTTTTCATTATACAAACATGAACTTATGAGTCAACATGATCCAACATCATAAAGTTCTAATCAAATCCTAATGATGACCTAACCCCCAACCTAGTCATCACCCGCGAAACTGCAAAGTACCGAAATATGTCAACTAATGGGAGTGGAGCTAAAAGCTCAATAAGAAATACTAATACAATGCCGGATCAAAAGTTTTCAATCATATAACAAATAGGAGATATTTTTCATCAAAACTTTTGATTCAAAAAATAAGTCGAACATTAACAAAATATACTTTAAAACATTCTCACATCCATTTAAATTGCTCGATATCAAATGTGATCTCAAACAATTTCATATCAAATTTGATTCAAACACTATCAAATCCAAAATCAAATACATTTCAAATATATTTTTCTCTCGTCATCAAATGTCAAATGGTGCCTGGGGCGCATGCGGGACTTTCAAATGGGTGGCTAGCCGCAAATCGTTCCTCATGGATCTAACCAAACACTACTAGTACTAGTAACCTCTAACCAAACCCCTAGAGGCTGGGGTTCAAATCAATTACATTCCCCACCAAGAAAATGTAAAGGTCAACTATTAGGGCCGAATAGTGTCAACTATTATTCCCGTTGACAGGGCTGAACTAACCAGAGTCAGTATTTATCTCAAAATTTCAAATTACAAAACATCATATCTCCACATTTTCTTTCAGAATCAAAACAAAATCTCAAAAAAAGTACAATCATACAAAACTACTTTTTGATCCATGGATAATCAATAAATAAAAAAGTAAAACTTTTCATAAACCAAGATTATATATAATTCAGTTAAACAATTTTCATCCTCAAATGAAGTAAAAACAAACAATTTTCTTTTTAAAGACCTGCATTAATATCCCTTACACGCACATATATATAAAAAATAATAATTTTTCAAAGTCAGATAGAATCTCTTAATTAAAGGAGTACTCAAAACTTTGAAAGAGCTAATCCGAAGAAGAATTTCACCCTCAATGAAATATTTCTCCTAAATAATACAAGAGACTATCATTACTTATTTATTCTTAAACTTTCCTAATTTGATATTCTTAACAATTCTATATTATTTTTGTTCACTCTCAACATATTGACAACTTTTCAAATGATAACTATTTGAATTTAGTAGTTTTACAAATTTTATAAACCTATATTCCTTTTCTTGATCTTATTTTTTAATAATTTATTTATTTTTATGATCTTATCAAATATATGTATTACTTCATAATTGCTAAATAATATTCTTAATCATATTCCTTATCTAACAAAATCTCAATCCTTAATAAAATATTTACTTGCCAAACAATATATATTTAAATACTTATCAAATACATATATTTATACAAAATTCAGCCTTTTCTAAATTTATCCTATCTGCTATCATTATTCTTTCTTTCAAAAATTATCCTTAAATACTTTTTCATTCTCATAATTGTAATTCACTATGACACCACCAATCCTTATTTTATTTTATTTCTTTTTTTTTTTTTTGGGCGAATCCAGATAAATCTAAATCCTGACTTTCGTGGTTGATCTGAACCGAAAGAAGATTAAATCTACATCAAAGAAATCTAGAAAAATAAAATGAGGTGACTACCTAGAGAGCCTGGTTCTGAAACCCTAGGATTCAAAGCCGTACGCCCTCCTGAATTCCTTAAATTTGCCGTAGAAATTCAGAAAGTAAGAACAATGATTTTCTTTTTCTTACTCCAATTTATACCGGTATCTATTAGAAATTACCTTTTTACCCCTCTTCATTAATTAATTAATTAATTAATCACAATTGAATTACTATTATTATTTTCATAACGCCCTTTTCTTTCATTTTTAAAAAGTAATTAATTAATTATTACCATTATTATTTTCTATAACGCCTGTCAATTATCATTATTTCCATAACGCTCCAATTCAATTATCATTATTATTTCTATAACGTATGCCCTAAAAAAACTCCTTGCTATTATTATTTTCTCCGTAACTTATACCTATATACAAATTCCTCGTCATTATTTTCCCAACTTATACCTATACAAATTCCCCGGGTGTTACATTCTCCTCTTATAAAGTTTGGTCCTAAACTCAATTATCAGAGTTCTAAATAATTGAAGATGTTTTTCTCATCTCTTCTTCTAACTCCCAAGGCCTCGGATACTATGATTGCTCCATTAGACTTTTACCAACTTGACAACAAAGATGTCGAGAACCTTATTCATCATCCATAATTTGAACTAAGTACCTCTTCATAAAGTCAAACTCTTTAAATCTAAATAGGCTCCATCTCCACAACATGAGAAGCATCGAAACATATTTCCTCAAGGTTGAAACATAAAACACATTATGAATCTTAGATGTGCATGGGGGTATGTCACTTTATATGCTAAGGTACCTACTTTCTAATATTTCAAATGTAATTCCACAAATCAAGACTTAGTTTTCTTTCTCAACAGATTTCAAACTTCCAAATATCTCAATTTAACTCAATAAGCAAACTTCTTAAGATAACATAATCATCAAATTCAAATACCGAATATTGCTTGGGATTATCAACATAACACTTCAGGTACTTGATTTCTTCCAAATTCTCTTCAACCGAGATTTTCCTTTCAATAATCAATTACACAAGTTCATGTCTAATTTTTTTTTTCTCCAATATGATCATAACACATAGGGAATCATAAACTTCTACCATAAACCTTTCTGAAGATATAATCTCATTGCTAGCTTAAAACTATTCTACAAGAAAATTTAACCAAAGGTAAGAATTCATTCTGATTACTTTCCAAGTCTAAAACAATATATCTCAACAAATATTTCCAACTTGCGATTACTTTCCTTAATTAGTCATTAGTCTAAGTATGAAAGCTACTATCAATACTAACTTAGTACTTCGATATTTTTTTTATTTTTTATTTTTGACGAAGTCATAATCTAAAAATAAAATAAGAATTCTTATTACATACCATAGAATCAAATATTTCATACATTATCAAAATCTCCTAAATATCGTGAAGTTAGTCTAATAGAAAAATTATTAGACTTTATCCATACACAAATCATCATAATGAAACATTGTCATTAACTAAGGTTCTTGGTAACCCTATCACAAAATCCATGGTAATAAGTTTTCACACTCATTTAGAAATATAAAGTAGTTGCAAAGTACTATTAAGTCTTTGATACAACCCTCCATATACGATCATTTAAACCCAAAGTCACAAATAATGTAATAAATTACTTCATATATGACTATCAAAATTTGCCTTAAATATTTACACTGCATCCTTAGTAGATCGTAAACTTAAAGTAATAAACCTCCTTCAAAAGTTGTCTCTTTATGTCTCCATTATTTACGACATTAAGTCTAATCCCAAATTTCAAGATCTTATTATCTTATTAAACACAATCAATTGTTCCAAAAGTTCAACTAGTTTCAAATAATTCCTTATAAAATCTTAATTCTCCAAACAAATTTAGTTGCACCATAATTCTCAAATATGAACTCTAAAATCCAAAGGTATAACATAGACTTGTAAAACATCTCAAATCATGCACATCATTTCATGATAACCTTAAATGATTTCCAAGGAATCAATTGTTTTCTATTTAAGGCATAAATCACAAGATTCTCATTGTTTTATTAGTACTGAATAATGTCATCATAATCTCTAAGTAATTGTATCAATATCTTCTATTTCTGTTTAAAATCCTTAAGAAGACAAAGACTTCAAATCCTCATAAACTTATGAGTAGATCATAATAAAAAATGTTTTCATATCTTAAGGGCAAAAATCATTTTACCTAACTTCAAATCATAACACAGAAGTTTTCTATCTTAAAATTCCCCCAAATGTCTATAAGTATATAATAATTTTTCCATGTTGCATAAGGACACAACATAAATCCTAATGAAAGGCATCATTATGCAAAACAAATCTTTACAAACCCAATGAAATAATCAAAATAAGAGTTGCTACCAATTTGCTTTTCAACTCTATGAAGCTATCATCATAGTTATAAGACCAATCAAACTTAACTTCTTTCTATGTCAGCCTGAAAATATAAGATAATCTTAGAGATCTCTTAATAATTTATTTGTAATATCAATAAATCCCAAGAAACTTCAAACCTTAATAACAATATTAGATCCTTTCAAATTTCAAATTGTTTTCATCACTCATCACATCGACTTAAAAGATTTAACAACATTTCTAAGCAAATAACTACCTTGAAAGGCTTAGCTCATGAGCAACAATTTATCCACATGTTTCTTCAACTAAACTCAAGATAATCGTTAAATATGGAAAACAATATTTTCCCAAAAACAATCACCAAAGGTGTAAGTCTTAATTCATCCTCAAATCAAACAAAAACCTTAGAATGTTTAAGGAGTATTAAATCAATTCAATATCCTTCTTACCAATCGTCATAAAATAACTTCAAACCACCATATTGTCCATAATGACATCTTCTATAGAAGTGACAAATTCAAATCATAATTCATATTGATAAAAGTATATTCACTAAACCAACAAACAAAACAAAGGCAAAAGAATGTAGTGAACTTTAACTAGTCACCAAGAAATCAATTATCTAACATACATTTGTAAGGAATGCTAAGAATACACAAACGGATATGAACTATCAACTAACACGTCACTCTAACTATCCCCATAGACAAACTTAAACAAGTTCCCATTAAGATCATAACCCATAGCTTTGATACCACTGTCATCATCAAACCCACCTTAGCATGATCGCACCACACCTCAAGCCACTAAGGTTTGGAAGTGTGAAACGACACTAACCTTTCTTAAAATTCAGATTTTTGTCCAATTACCAATCACATATTCAGAGTAAATGCGCAACCTTCTAAATTCATAAATTCTCCAAATTCAAAATTTGCGCGATAAAAATTACTTTAAATATTCAAATTTCAATTACAGCATGTCATATGTGTTGTTCGGGACATAACAATATTTCGAGACCTCTCAAATCCAACTTTCTACTAATATAAAAGGAATGTTCATCCAAGTGACTTTCAATTAACTTTCAAAACCCAACATTTCACATAAACATGAACTTATGAGTTCAACATGATCCAACATAAAGTTCTTAATTCAAATCCCAATGATGACGAATCCTCAACCTAGTCATCACCATCGCGAAACTAAAAGTACCTAAAATATGTCAACGATCGGGAGCAGCTAAAGCTCAATAAGAAATACTAATACGCTTCATGGATCAAAGTTTTCAATCATATAACAATAGGAGATATTTTTCATCAAAACTTTTGATTCAAAAAAATAAGTTGGAACATTAACAAAATATACTAAAACATTCTCACATCCATTTCAATCGGTTTACATCAAATGTGATCCAAACAATTTCATATCAAATTTCATTCAAACACTTTCATATCAAATCCAAAAATCAAATACATTTCAAATATATTTTCTCCGGTCATCAAATGTCAAATGGTGCCCAAGCATGTGGGACTTTCTAAAATGGGTGGCTAACCGCAAATTGTCTCTTTAAGGTGGACTAACCAAACACTACTAGTACTAGTAATCCTCTAACCAAACTTCTAGGAGGTCAGTTCAAATCAATTACATTCCCACCAAGAAAATGTAGCTAACTATTATATCTCTGACAAGTACGACAGTGTCAACTATTATCTCGCGGATGTACGAACTAACCGTGTATCAAATATTTCATTCAAAAGTTCAAATTACAAAACATCATATCTACACATTTTCTTTCGTAATCAAAACAAATCTCAAAAGTACAATCATACAAAACTACTTTTTTATCCATGGATAATCAAATAAATAAAACAAGTAAACTTTTCATAAAACCAAGATTATATATACCCGCTTTAAAACAATTTTCATCATCAAATGAAGTAAAAAACAAAACAATTTTTTTTAAAGATCCGCATTAATATCCCTTACACGTACATATATATAAAAATAATAATTTTTAAAAGTCAGATAGAATCCCTTACCTCAAAGGAGTACTCAAAATCTTTGAAAGAGCTAATCCGAAGAATTTCACCTCAATGAAATATTTCTCCTAAAATAATAAGGAAGAGACTATCATCATTACTTATTTATTCTTAAAACTTTCCTAATTTGATATTCAAACAATTATATTATTTTTGTTCACTTCAACATATTGACAACCTGCTCAAATGATAACTATTTGAATTAGGTAGTTTACAAATTTTATAAAACTCATATTCCTTTCGATCTTATTTTAATAATTTATTTATTTTATGATCTTATCAAATATATGTATTTATTTCCTATAATTGCTAAATAATTAATTTAATCATATTCCTTATCTAACAAAATCAACTTTAATAAAATATTTACTTGCCAAAATACATATATATTTAAATACTTATCAAATACATATATTTATACAAAAATTCGTAAATTCTTTCAAATTTATCCTATCTGCTTATCATTATTTTTTCAAAATTATCCTTAAATACTTTTCATTCTCATACTCAAAGTAATTCAATATGATACCACCTCAATCCTTATTTTATTTTATTTCTTTTTTTTTTAAGGAACTAGAGTGAATCTAAATCGACTTCTTCAAAGGTTGATCTAAACTGAAAGAAGATTAAAGAATCTACATCAAAGAAATCTAGAAAAATAAAATGAGAAAGATCTTACCTAGAGAAATTTGTTCTTCAAACCCTAGATCCGAAAGCCATACGTCCTTTGGAATTCTACCCGTCAGAGAGAAATTCAAAGAAGAATAGAAGGATTTTCTTTTCTTACTCCAATTTATACCGGCGATCTATTAGAAATTACCTTTTTACCCATCTTTTCTTATTAAATTAATTAATTAATTAATTACTAATTAAATTTACCATTATTATTTTCTATAACGTCTCATTTAAAGTAATTAATTAATTATTACCATTATTATTTTTATAACGCTCTTTTCATTAAAGTAATTAATTGTAATTACTAATTGAATTACCATTATTATTTTCATAACGCTCTAATTGAATTATCATTATTTCCATAACGTCTAATTCCCACTATCATTATTATTTTCATAACGTATGCCTATAAAAACTCCTGTTATTATTATTTTCCGTAACTTATACCTATACAAATTCCTGTCATTATTATTTTCCCTATTTAATACCTATACAAATTCCTGTCATTATTATTTTCCCTAACTTATACCTATACAAATTCTTGGGTGTTACAAAAATGCCTTCGAAAAGTATTGCCCTATAAATCTAGAAGAACGTAACTGTGAATAGGTGGATAGTGCAAGAAAATATAAGAGGGAACACAAAAGTGGGATCCTTATACCATATCCTCGGACTAATTTAAGTTGTAATTCATTTAGCCTGTGCCCCATATAGATGAACCACTAAGCATCATTGAAGATAACCGATCCTAATTCCTCTCTAAGTCGTTTTCTTCGTGTTTTATTCAATTGCTCCTGTTTTCGCAAATCACTTCGCTGTTTTTGTTTAGTTTAGTTTTTATTACTTTTATAATTTCATCAAATCATTTAGATGCTCACATAGTGAACAAATCCAATAGCCGAGGTATTCAATCTCCTATAAAACCTACAATCCTTGTGGGAACGATCTCAGTTCATAATTGCAAACCACTTTATTACTTATGACCCATGCACTTGCGGGCTTAGGTTGCTTCATTTTTATATACACACATTGCAAACCTAACAAGTTTTTGGTATTATGCCAGCAACCTAACAGAGTGTCTTTCTGTCCTTAATGCTTTTAATTTTGTTTATCCTCGAAATATTTACTTCAATGCACTCGAGCGAACCACCGTCGCACTTGAACGGATCATCACTAGTCAACTACCCTTCCAGCATTTTGTTTATTTGGTTTTTTCCATTTCCATAAAAAAATATAATATTTTTTGAAAGAGCATCATTTAAACTGATTTCATTTCGTGAATCCCGGTGTTCTAATTATTTTCGAAAAACACACTTTTCCCTGAATAAAAAGCGGTTCAAAAGATGGGGAAGGCAAAGGTATATTGGGCTCAGCCACTGTTATCAACTGCATTTCAAGGGGGAAATATAGCATTTAGCATCCATTCAAGATGAAATTTAAAATAAAAATATTAAGTACTAGTGTACCACACCCCTTAATACCATCGGAGCTTTAGGCTCTATGGGATTAATCAAGGTGTGGGTACATTGGGCCTGAATATGGATATCCATCCTTACGAAAAAAAAAAGCACTAGTTCTTTGAACAGTTTTTCAACAAGAACTTCTTGTGTACCATTTACTCTTATTAGTTCTTTCCGTATCTCTTCCTACCTCAAGGGTGGAATGCTTTGCTCATCCCTGAAAAAATTATTGGGATCAACCCGCCCTTTGATTAGTGCCAACTGGGCCAGCAATTTTGAAGTACCTCTCACCCCAGACACTAGCCTCCAAAAGCTTGTGTTCCCATTTTCATTGTTCCTTCCCAACTCTATATCCTTATAATTTAGATACGCCCTCCTCGGAGATTTTGACACAAAAGGAGTCATGTACTTGTAAATATTGTTGGTCCATTCCAAGTGCTTTCTCTCTGCCTCAATTCCTTCTTCTTCCCATTTACTAAAGTACTGGATATTATACAGTACCCCTGCTCTATGTGGAAATGGAGTTTCATCCTCAGTTATCTCACTCATCTTTCCACCATATGGATCCCAAATCATCACCCCGGCTTCCCCCTCTAAAAACACCTTCCACATCCCTTCCAACCCGCTTTCAGGAATAGGTTCATTCACATAATCTGATTTACCTTTGAAATAGCCCTTGATTACATGACTTCTGTTCATTAAAACCTTGACAGGCTCACCTTCGGCGAAAGTCTGCACCCAGCTCATTTCATGGCAGTCCTTGGCCGCAAGACCCAGCTCCGGGAAGCTGACATTCATAAGCGGGATGATCTGTTGGATGGTGCCAAGATACAGAGAATTGAATATGGTTTGGACTGTTTTTTCTCCTTTGGTATTGTTGGCCAGGGTTATGATGACTCTCATAACTATGTCTTTATCAAACTTGTGTGCAATTTGTTGCCATGAGTGAGCTAGTTTTGTTGCGCCTTGCTCTAGGGTTTTAGGGACATTGCATATAGTCACTACATGAACCGACTAACTTGATTTTCCATGAGAGAATGACCCCAAAGCTGGCTCCCCCACCGCCTCTAATGGCCCAAAACAGGTCCTCCCCCATGGATTCTCGATCAAGAACTGTGCCATTAGCATCCACCATAATCGCATCCAACACGTTATCTGCCGACAGGCCATATTTTTGGGACATTTGTCCATGTCCACCGCCAGTGAAATGGCCGCCAACGCCGATTGTAGGGCAAGTCCCGGCCGGGAAACCCAATGTACTACTCCTATTAGCGATCCGATGGTAGCCCCGGATTCAACCCATGAAGTATTATCATCTAGGCTGACGCTAACCTTTCTAAAATCCACAAGGTCTATGATTACAAATGGGTTGGCTGCTTTATATGAAAGGCCCTCGTAATCGTGGCCACCACTTCGAACTCTCACCCCAAGGCCAAGTTTTTTGCTACAAATTACCGTGGCCTGGACATGGGATTCATTTCTTGGTGTGATGACAAATTGAGGGCCGGAGGAATTAATGAATCTGAGATTCTGTATGGATGAACGGATGATAGATGGGTATAAGGAAGAATCCTGTGAGTAGACAACTTGGTCTATATGAGAAGAAGGCTGAGATTGGGAGACAAGGCATGGGAGAAAGTCGCTATAAGAGCTTTGAGAGGCGCAAGAAACGTATAACAGAAGAGAGAGTTCTAAGAAGAACAGAAGAGACTCCATTATTGAACAACTAGTTTCTTTACGGGATCCACAGGAAATATACAAGAGCTGTACTATTACCCCTAATCTTGCTTTCCGTAGTTGCATCTGCAATAAATGATTGAATGATTTGATTAGCATATATACAAAATTAAACTTACATTTTATTCTAAATGTGAAATTTGCATATTTTCTATTTACGGAGTGAACAAATAAATATCATATTCTATTTCTAGAATATTTGGAAAACCACATGCGTGCTTTATCTCTCTTTTTGTTAAATGATCTATAAATCAAGGAAATGAGTCTACAAACATTTGGGATTTTATTTTTTGTTTTCAATTTCTTTTAAGACATTAATGGCCCAAAATATCTTTCCATTTATGTAATAACATAACTTTTTTGTTTTCCCTTCATAAGCTATTACAAAAAAATTTCAAATATGATCTTTCTCTTAATCAATATTTGGTCATTTGACATTATTAATAAGGAAAATTAATCAAAGGTCATAAGATTGTAATCAATATATACTTTATTTGTGTTTCTTTCCTTTTCTTGTTAATTGTTTTCTTTAGATTAGATGTTAAGAAAATTATATATGCCAATGAGGTATGACTTAGTTGTTAAGGGTTAGAAGGGGCATAGGGAAGGAACTAAGTTTGAGTCTTTATGAAAATAGAACATTACAACGTTGTATTGCAAAATGGTTAAATGTAAAAAATAAAAGACAATTTTTTATTATACAAAAACTTTTCATTGTGATATTTTGTATTTGTTTTATATAGGATTAAAATTTATTCAAAGTAATTTAAAACTTAAAAAGATACAATTTATTCTAAAATATCATAGAGCAAAATCAAGTAAGTTCATAAATTTATGAAAAAGGGTTTGAAAAAAACTAGATTACTTTTTTTTTTCTAGTCATATAACCCTGTTTTTTTTTTTTCAAATTTTCACTAAATAAATACACACTCAATGTATTTGTTCTCAAGTCTATTAATTTGAAAAAAAATTAAAATATCACGAACCGTGAGATTTAGCATAGGTTATTGAAAGCTTTCTGGCTCCCCCTCGTTAATTACTAGCATGAATTCAGACGATGGATATCTATTACTAGCATGCACATAGATGATGGATATCTGGTAGAAGGATGATGCTTTCTAGTAGACCTGGGGTATCGAAACCTCTTCTTGATGTGATTGCTCCCTCTGCTCCTGTTGTTGAATTGACTCCTTCATTGGTATGTTGTTTACACTATCTTCTCTTACTAGTTTTCTATTTCATCATCTTCATTTCTTAGACATGGGGGCATTGCCTTACCATAAAGTTTGGACCTTTGTTCCTTGGGAACATGCACAAAGTTTTTATATTATGTTTGGTGGAATTCACCAGAACATACAAAAATTCTAGAAATTGGTGAATATGCGGACATGCCAGAAAATTATAGTATTTTCAAATTGAAATTGTGCCGAAATCTAACTTCTGCTCAAGCGAAAAATGAATCCCCTAGTTCCCTAGATTCTAAGCGGAAAAATACCTTAAAAATTAGATTACATAGACTGAATTGAAAGCTTGGAGGAAATTTAACGGACTAGCCTGAAAAATAATAGATTTCATTATAGAATTGGATTGAAAATCAAATGATAAAGCAAGAAAGCTTTGAAGTAACACAATGCTTGGAAAGAAAAACATATAGAACTAAACAAGGAATCTGGAAAAGACGGCTGCTGAACTTGTAGAAATGCTGAAATGCTCTTGCTCAATTTTAAGTGTTCGAAAATTTGTTTTTGAGTGTTCAATCATTGGTCCCTTTGCTTTGATGCTTTGATTCCCTTTTATAGAGGTTCAGGTAACGTTCACTTCTTCACATTCTTCCTCAACTATCGTCCCACTCTCCCACTAGGGCCAACTGCTTCAATTAACTCCTTCATTGGAGAAACTGCCCTTCCCCACTTTCCCATTAGAAAAACCGCACCAGCCCACTATTTACTTAAGGAATACTCTTTTTATAACTTCCTCATGTCCCATAGTTCTTTGATCTCACCTTTACACCTCTCCTTGACTTTTTCCACTACATTGGCTTCAACCTCTCTACATATGTTCTTCCACGTGTCTTTCCTCCAATATTACTTTGCATAGCCATATGACAATTTCCTTAATTTAAAAATTTCATGGGCTGGAGAAATAACTATTAGGCTTTTAGTAATAAACCTCAAATTGACATCTTCTTGAGTTGGGCTTTATCGGATTTGGTTGGGCTCACACGGTTTGGGTTTGGCATATATTTTTGGCCCATTCCACTACCATTTGGGCTGAAAAAAATTATTTAAATACCATTTTGGCCCAAAAAATTATTCTTAGTGTGAACAATCACTCAAGATACAATATGTCCATGGCCTCAGAGCATGTATTAAACCCCAAAAGGTATTCCTTCAGCTTTTCCAACCATGAAAACTCCAAAATCCAACTACCCCATGATGTGGAGTTCCAATGCGGGGTGAAACCAACCACAAGCCTGGACGAATGAGAAGGTAACGTTTTGATCTCCTCGAGAAACCATTCTCCAACATTCTGCCTCAAACCCGACCAGACTTCCTACATTGAACATTCCCCAAGACAAGAATCAAGCCTCTTCTTCGTCTTCTTCACTTATAGGAAACAATCATCCCTAAGGCTTTAAAAAATTTTCCAAAGCAACAAATCCCTTTCACTTACCAAAGAAACCCATTTTCTTTTCTTCTTCTTTTTCTTCTCCTCTCCACCTAACGGCCTTTGCCATTGCTACCCCCACCTCTCGGCTTCTATCACGTGCTTGTCACATTACCACCAAAGTTGCCACAATGAAGTCGTTGTTCCCTTTTCCTCAATACCGATTACCATTATCGGCCTCCACTATTGCAACCTTCGGCCTTTATGGTCGTTCCTTTGCCACAATCTGTAGTCATGCCACAATCTGGGACTCTTTACCTGCTTTTTTCAGACATTGGTGGTCCCAAGTCTTATAACTGAATCAAAATATCATATACAAAGATACAAAAATAAAACTACCATCGTAGTGGTGTTTACAGTGTCAATACGTATAGTCCTGAGTTCTATTTACATTTACATATACAAAAACTATACATTTACATTGACATAATTAGAGTGCAAAACCTACAGGTGATGGACCCCTACAAGTGTGCTGGCCTAGCAGAATACGAAAGATCGCAGATGTCCTCCTCTGTACCTACACAGATTAAAACCCGTGCTAAGCTTAACGCTTAGTGGAAAACATATGACTTTATACGTATACACATGCATTAATACTCTTTTATAGTAAGCATGTACAAGAATAAGATATACAAAGAGCGCATATAAGAATTTTTCATGAATTCATATTACAAACTTATACACATAATTTGTACTTTCTATAGCAGATCATACTTGTCTCGCATCTCCGATGACACATACTTGTACTTATAGCAAACTTATACTGCTCAGATTCCATAGACCATACTTGCATTTCTATAGCAGGACTTATACTTATTCAGATCTCCGTAGGGAGTTACAAGAGTTTATACTTGCACGGAGGTACCCCATAGGTACTACAAAGCTTATAATTATACTCTGAGGTAATCGTAGGTACCAACAGCTCATACTTATACCTGAGGCACCAGAGGTGCTCACTGAGCTTATACTTGCAGAGGTACTCGTAGGTACATTCAAAGCAAAATGATGTACATTACTTTACTCTTAATCATTATTCAGACTCTTATCATATACATGTTTGACTACCTAGACCAGTAATAAGGAATGAAAGAGGTGACACAAAGACAACAGTACCAAGGTACGACACAAGCATCGAGGTGCCGGGAAGGACAAAGCAAGAGTGCTGAAGCACCGGGAGCAGAGAGGTTGTTGCACTAATCGAGTACTGTATGTTTAATGTGCCGGGCACGGTTAGAGGAGTGTCGTTGCACCACTAGAGAGTACTACCACGCGTACCGCCCACGCACAGGCATGTGGTCATTCCATATTTGGTCTTAGCAGTCCTACAATTATATATGTTCGTGAACTTACTATATTCCCATAGGCATTGTTTACAACATCACACTCTTCGTCGCTCGACTACAGGGTACGTATGTGTTTTTCACTTAGTTTTATTCTTATTTGAATCCCCCATTAAACCTTTATTAGGGTCCCTAAACAATCGGTGTACAAATATGAGACTTAACAGTGCAAGGGTACAAAAATCAGTGGTCGGCTGGAGCTGATCTAGCATTCTGGTGACCACTTGATCTAGCACCGATACCAACCCTTTTTCAGGAATGGGCACGGTACCACTAACTTTTGGTACCGGCATTCTAGTCATCTAATGGGTACCAAGACAAAGTGTACCGCAATTAATGCGCCGGTTCTCTAAAAATGGCAGATTTTGTCATTTTTCACCCACAAAAACTCAAATAACTTCCTCTAAACTCATGTATCTCATAATCCACAATGGAATCCTGCCCAAACCACTCCAATAATGGGTTAATATCAATAAAAACCTCTTTTTCCCAAGTTAGGGCTTTTCCCCAAGATCAAAATCACAAAAAGGGAAAGTTGTGGTTTTGTTTTCTTCTTTACCTTAGCCTCCTTCTAAATCTTCACTTCACTGGCTTGATCATTAAAGGAGCAAGAAAATGGGAAGAAACCCAACCACAACTTGATCTTCTTCAAGCCCTAGCTCTTCTCCCCTTTTCTCCTCTCTTTCTCTCCCAAAAATGGGATTTGCTCCAAATGAGCTCCCTTATACCACTTTTGGTCTTTAATCCCATTTAAGTGTAAGGCCATGTTTGGCCTTCTACACTTAGTCTCATTTTTCATTTTTGGCATTTAAGTCTCCTATCACTCCCATTTAACATACCACTTAACATTTAAATCACTTTAGCATTTAAGGTCATTTTTATTTGACTCTTAGGTCCTTATTTCACAAATTCCAAATTGTTTCTTGTATCTTTGTGCATTCGGTTCAAATTTTCACTTAGAAAAATAATAATTGCGAAAAATTTCAAAATGTACTTATAATATACCCTAATTATGTTTAAAAACGACTAGGGTGTATTTCGGGGTGTTACAAGTAGTCATTGCGAGGTTTGATTCTTATCACCGTCGCACTTAACACTATACCATCATCCTTTATCTTCAAGGCTCTGACTCCACCCTCTGCTGTTTCAGGTCGCCATCGAACCCTTCTTCCAACACCGAAAAGTTTGACTTTTTTGCCATCCTTTGCCAAACTCACGCCACACTGCCTCCTCGATTCTTGGCCGCTGCTTCATAATTGTTGTTCACATCTATCACCAAACTCCATATCATAGTAATCTTCGATTTTTATTACTATCGTTGCATTCCCCTTCGCCAATCTTGCCGTTGGAGGTTTGATTGCCAATTCCCATGTCGCCGTTCTTTTTGCCGACGTTGCTGCAAGTCCGAAGTTCATTGGTAATCGTCTTGGTATTTACTTCCCTTAATGCAATTTTTTCCTTCGAAAATTTGCACAAGAATTTCCTCTTGAACAACATTTTCGAGCAAGGATTTTTCAATGTTTTCGCTATCAATGAGCACCTTCACTCGTCGAACTTCATTTCTATGCCATACTATAGCTTATAATGCTAGAGATTTTTTATTTTTCTACCGGCGGAAACGACTTAAAGGTAACTTTCTAAGCTTCTGCCAAATAGACTTGAATTTTTGCCTTAGGAGACTTTAGAAATTACTTCAATCGAGTCATTCCAGTATCCATTATTTCGACCTTATAACCTGAAACTTTCATTTTTGTCATGACTACAACTTTCTTTTGACTTGTTTTTCTAGGTATTTCTCGTGTTGGTTCAATGGCTTCTAACTCGGTACTAACTTCATCAAGGTAATCCCACTCTTTTTGCTTGTGCTATTTTCCCTTAACCTGTATGTGCTATGATATAACTCTTGCTTTACAGTACTCTATTTCTTCCACCTTTGATTAGGTCAAAGATTGCACATTCTGTTGGCAAAGTATATACCTCTTTACCTCCTTTTGTACTTTTGTATTCCATAGCCTATGATGACAACTAATTTTCCCGAGGCTTTTGTGATCCATTTCCAACCTTTGCTAGGTGGCCATTAGCCTGCCAATTTTTCTTGGTGGAATGTGGAGAATTGGAATGTATTCTTGAGATGTTGTTAGAGACTCATTTAGCACTACACTGCATAGGAGCACTACACTGCATAGGCGCACTATAGCCATGACATTGCATTAGTGGATCAAGGTGGCACTAGGCCTACCTTTTAATGTGTGTCAGATTGCTTCAGAATGAATTGCGAAAATCACCATACTAGCACACGACACTACAAGCAACCATGATATTGAGATAAGGGATAAAGGTGGCTTTAGGCCTACCTTTTGATGTGTGTTGATTGTTGGATTGCTTGTGGAAAAAATTACTGAACACTAGCACATGTACACTTACAAACATGACATTGCATTAGTGGACCAAGGTGGCACTAGTCCTCTCTCTAGATGTGTGTGTTTGACGAACATTTGCACAAGCACACTTCTTGCATGTGGATGAACTAGTGGACCAAGGTGGTACTAGGCCTACCTTTGGATATTTGTTGAAAATTTACTTTGAATAATTCTCAATGTGATTGCCGCTGCCGGACATACATTTTCGAGAATGTCAGACTCCGATTTAGTGGTCATATGGCCTACTTTATTTATTTATTGTGATTGGGATGGGCTTGATAAAAAGAAAAACCCCTTTTCCTGAACTGTGGTCAAAGGCTTACTTTACCTGACTCCCCTCAGCTCTTAGATCCCCTTCCAAGCTTAAAATAGCTATGGAACCTAATTTGTCTTTTATGCATATTGTATAATCCTTGGAAAATATATGCACCTAGGAACCCATTATATAATCGCGACTATGCTGCATGGGTGTTGAAAATAGGGTGTCATAATCGCGACCATGGTCGTGACTACACCAAGTCTTGACTGCCAGTCTTGAGTCATAGTCACGACTATGACAAAAATTTGCACAATTTCTTCAATTCTCATCCAATTTTCTTGATTCTTGTGTCGTTTTCTTCCATTTCTCCCAAGGGATGACCTGTCACTTGGTGCAATGATGTAACATGTCTAATTCTTTAGAGAAATATTGCATTTGAATGTGCAGTGGCTACAAAGCCCACTTTCCTTTACTCCAATACAGCATGAGGGCTTATTTCCTCAATCTTAGAGTGATTATGATACCCTCTCTTGACCTTGTCCAGGTGCTATGTTTGGAGATATATGTGTACCCAGTAGCCTAGAGGCCTACCTTTTTCACTCGGATATTTCCACCCTTATTTCCTCAATCTTGATGTGGTCAAGAAGTCTTCCTTGGGAAATCGCAGAGGAATCTCGAAGCTCGTGCTTTTGAGGCGTATGGCCAAAGGGCAATTTTACTGCCTCAAATCCTATCTTGGAACAGATCTCATACCTATAGTGATCAAGGGACAAACTTTAGGGAATTTAGGGTAGACTTTTTGAAGAAAATGATGAATGAGAGGAAACCATTGACAAGAAGTCTATCTTGCCAGTTTATTTGTACCTATTTCTCCAATACCCAAATAGTCCTAGGACCTACTTATGGGATTTTTAGAAATTCGAAGAGGCAATGAGAACACCCTTGGAGAAATCAGTGTGTTGGTCAATGCAATGGCTAAGAAGCCACTTTACACTAGGTTTTCTCCAGTCCTAAAGTGGTCATGGAACCTACTTTTGGAGAACTGATGACACAACAAGCCCATTATTGGGGAAAAGCCTTTATTTAGAATCAATAGGGATCGCAAAGTCTACTTTAAACTTTCAACCCATAAGTTGGTACATATTTTCTCAATTTTAAAGAGGTTAGGAGACCTACTTTATTTATTCATAAAACATTGAGGGTATAACAAGTATGACATTGAGAAATACAAAAGGTTTGAGCAGTGAGTGGCCAAAATAACCTACTTTATCACTCAAAGTAACTATAAGGAATAGTTTCCCTAATCCAAAAGTGGTCAATGAGACCTATTTTGCTTGTTATTCCCTCATTCCCTACCTTAGTTTTTCTTGGCAGTGTCCAGCATTTCCCACATTATGGGAAAGTATTTCTTGAGGTACTTCCCATTGATGAACCTTTGCGGTGACTCCCTTCCAAGTTTGATAGCCAGTATACTGGGCAAGATTCAGAACCTCAACGGTCCTTCCCAGCTTAGAGACCATTTCACCAATTTCTCCTGGTTTTTAGAACTGATGGGTAGCACCACCTTCCAAACGAGCTCCCCTTCTTCAAAACTCTTTTTTCTAACCCGTTTGTCAGAGGTCTTGTTACACCTTCTTTTCTAGATCATGATGTGGCTCCAGCGCTTGTATCTTCTTCCTGATCCAATGCCTCAAGTTCCACTCATCACGCCATCAGACTTCGAGGATTAAGGTTATTCTGCCTGGATACCCTTAGAGAAGGAACTACCACCTCCATTGGAAGCACTGCAATTGCCCATAGGTTAAATAGTAAGGACTTACCCTTATAGAACCTCTTTTAGAAGTTCTATAAGCCCATAATGTCTCAGATAAAATTTGGTGCCAATCTCTAGGATTATTCTCCAGCATCTTCTCCAGGATGCTTATCAACACCTTATTAAAAGCTTTTACTTGCCCATTTTCTTAGGAATAAAAGGGAGTGGATTTGATGAGTTGAATTCCATAGTCCTTGGCGAAATAAGTCATCTCATCCCCAGTGAACATGGTGCCTTGGTCGGTTGTAATGGACTGAGGAATTCCAAATCTATGAATAATTTGCTCCTTGATAAATTGGATCACATCCTTCTGCTCTACCTTCTTCAAGGGTACTATTACCTCCACACATTTAGTGAAGTAATTTGTAGCAACTAAGATGAAGTTGTGTCCCTTTGATGAAGTTAGGTAGATTTTCCTAGTTAAGTCCATGGCCTATTCTCTCAAAGGCCATGGTTTCACAATTGAGTGGAGTTCCACAACAGGGATCCTCTGTATGCTGCCATACTTTTGACACTATTGGTAGCCCTTGAAGTAATTGATGCAGTCACCTATGATGGTTGGGTAAAAATAGCCATGTCTCATAATCAACCTTGTCTTTTTTATCCCGGTTTGATGAGCTCCACAAACCCCTTCATGAACTTGCTTCATCACTTCCATGCTGTTTGTGAAGGATAGGCATCTGAGCAGTAACCCATCAGGTTCCTTTATGTACAATTCCCCTTCCAATAGGATGAAGTTCTGTGATTGAGTTTTCACCCTATGGAGGACTTGCCTTTTAGGGTCTTCTAAATACTCTATGATCTTAATTCTCCAGTCTCCTATAACATTTGCATTTGTATTGACGGCTTCTAATTTGATTCCCCTTTCATAAATTGAGGGGTGATTCCTTTTTCCTATCACAATAAGCACATGAATCAATTCTTCGCTCATCTTCACCCCTGAGGCTACTTGTGCTAGCTCATCTGCTTCCCAATTAGATTCCCTAGGCACTCATTCAAAATCCAAGGAGTGGAAAGAATATAACAATTAAGTGGAAGCAGTTTAATAAGCTGCTGCATTTATATTCCCTTGTTAGTTGCTGAAGCACGAATTGAGAGTCCCTAATGATATGTACCTCTTGTGCTCAAAGTTCCAACAAGATCTCCAAAATGATCACTAAAACCTCATATTCAACTTGATTGTTAGTGCACATGAAGGCTAAGTTGGAAGATAGGGTAGTTTTTAACCCTTTTGGTGAGATAATTACTATTCTAGCTCCAGCGGAATTCTCCGTGCTAGAGCCATCAAACTTAAGAACCTAAGGCCACCTTTCTACTTCATTTATTCCTAATTCCACATCCTTTTATGGTTTGATTTCTAATGAAGGATGATCAACTAGAAAGCTAGCTAAAGCTTGCCCCTTGACTGATTTATGTGGAAAATAGACCGAGGTGGACTAAAACAAAGCAAGAGACCATTTCCCAATTTGTCCATTGATTAAGGGTCGACTTAACATGTATTTGATCAAGTCGGTTTGGGAGACCACATACACTTGACACTTGATCAAGTAATGTCTCAATTTCGTACATGAAAATTAGGGCCAAACACAACTTCTCAATGGGTGTATACCTTGTTTATGTTGAATTTAGGACCCTACTCAAATAATAAACAGCCTGCTCATGGCCTTCAACATTATTTTGTGCCAGAAGGCATCCTATAGACTCTTTTGTAGCTAATAGATAGAGTTTGAGTGGCTGACCCTTAGAGGTGGCATTAAAGCAGGGGGCTTAGAAAGGTAGCCTTTGATTTCATCAAAAGCTGCTTGATGCTGTTCCTCCCATTTAAAATCTTCCACTTCTTTCAGCTTGATTAGGTATGAGAATACCTTAGTCTTTCCTGCCATATTAGAGATGAACCTCCTTAAATAGTTCACTCGACCCAAGAACTTCTAAAGTTCTTTCTTATTTTGAAGAGCCTTGGTTGAAATGATGGCCTTGACTTTGTTTTGATCAACTTCCACTTCTCTTTGATGAACTAGAAACCCTAAAAAATTTCCAACTTGAACTCCAAAAGCAAATTTGAGTTGATTGGGTTTTAGTTGATAGAGTCTCATCCTTTCAAAACTTTTCCTTAAATGATTCACATGTTCAATGGCCTTAGATTTAACCACAATGTCATTGATATTAATCTCCATGTGGTGGCCTAACATACCATGAAAGATGGCATTCATAGCCCTTTGGTAAGTTGCACCAGCGTTCTTCAAACCAAAAGGCATGGCTAGCCATTCAAACGTTCCTAAGGAACCAGGACATCTGAAGGTAGTCTTAAATATATCATCAACAACTATTAGGATTTGGTTATACCCAGAGAAACTGTCCATGAAGGAAGAACTCCATTATCTGAGTTCACTGAATATATGCCAATATGCACATATATACCAGAACGTTACCTTAAACTATAGCATTCAGCACAGTCCCCAAGTTTCCCATTCTTCTTCATCGCAGGGACAATGTTTGGCAACCACTGCACATACCTTGTAGGATTTGATGAATTTGACCTTCAAAAGCTTCTTAATCTCCTATTTAACCTTCAGCTTTACCTCCCCTAGACATTTCGGTGGTAGCCGGTGCGGGTGAACTCTAACTTGATAGTAAGCTGTGTTTTCCACCTGCTTTGTTCAACCCTGGAATCTTGTCATAATTCCAAGCAAAGCAGACTTTTAACTCCTGTAGTATTGCAATAATCTCTTCCTTGAAGTTGGAAGGCAGTAAAGAACTAATATAAGTAATCCTCGTCTCCTCTATAGTTATGAGGTTCACTTCCTCCATGAGGTCATGTACTTGAGGCTGCGTGTCTTCAAACTTAGGAGGGGCTTGCTCCAACCCCTCCATTTGTATTTCTTCATCTTCTTCATATTCATCCCCTTCAAAAATCATCTCAACCCCACAAGTGTCCTAGAGGTGCTCTTTTTTAATCCTTTCCACAATTTGTTGCATTTTCATTTTGAATATGGTAGTTGTAGCTACTACCTTTTCCTTTTGAGAGTAATCAATGATCATCGATCTCCTCGATGATTGGACTACTTGTCCGCCTATAAGGCATGATTATAGTCACCTTTAGGAGTTTGGCCGCCTCCTTTTGGATTTCCATAGAGCCCTTTGAGTCCATGTATGCTTTCCTTGGGACAACATCTTTCCTTTTGATAGTGAACTTGATTGGACCAAATTCCTAATCATAATACCTGGCTTCCACAAGGCCTGTAGCCGCCATGAAGGGTTGCTTATCTACCGTCACCACTTCCATTGCATTACCCATCCAAAATAGTAAGAACTGGTGAATAGAGGACGACACACACTAGTCGTCTAATCCAAATTCTCCTTAGCAAAATGTTGTAATTTGCAAAGGGAGTTCATCACAAAGAAGGCGTATAATGAAGTTTTCATTCCAATGGTGATATCTATAGGCAAGATCCCTAGGTCTAGGATACTTCTCCGCATGCATTACTGTGCACCTATGTTTCTATCATATCACTAATCCACCTTCATAGAGCTCTCAACATCCTCAATGGCATTACATTTACCACTTATCCATTATCTATCAATACCTTAGATACCGGTCTGCCATTAAGATGGGCTCTTATGTACAATCCTCTCCCTTAAAAAAAAAAAGTTTATTTCCCACCATATCTTTTGGAGAAGTGAATTTGTCCCTGGGAGACATCATTCTATACCTTGGAGAATTGGGTCCACCTCTTGAAAAAACAGGCATGATTGGAAGAACATGTCATTCCCTCGCCTTCTCCCTTAGAGAAGTGAAGTCGTCTACAATCTTCTCTTTTGGGGGAAAGAATCTTTCATTTGGAGGAGTGAATCTATCCTTTGGCAAAAACCTTTTTTACTTAGAGGAACAACTCTATCCCCAAATCCACCTTTTGGAAATCCGTCCTTAGCTCTCGCCCTTGGAAAAGCAAGTTTGTTTGCCTTCTTGCCTTTTGGGGAAAGTCTCATTTCCTTAGAGAATTTGTTATACTGCTATGTTCTTTATTGTATCCCCTTCGTTGAATTTCTCCCTGATGGAGGATTCGTTCAAATTGCAGACCACTCATTTTTCAACTTATCAACACAGAGCAGACAATATTTAGGGACCCATACCTTTCTTGGAGAGAGTTTTCCTACCTTCTTGGATTATATCAATGCTCTTAAGCCTTAAGCTAGCAAGAAGTTGATTGAGAGAGGCCATCAGAGAGCGATCTTCATCGACACATAGCCTTTTTTCCAGGGAACTTGAGTATCCATTTGTTGATCCTGTCCTATATGACATTTTTGAAACCCCAACATGCATTAGTAGTGTGGTTCCATGAATTGTGGTACTTACAATAAGTTTTTCACCTTAGTTCATCCTTATTGGGGATCCGATGGTCTTTAGGAAAGGTAATGAATTTTTATTTCACTAGGAAATCGAATATTTCCTCTATCTTCGCTACCTCAAAAGTATACTGGACCTATGTACCAACAATTTGTGCATTCTTCCACAAATCATGTGCCTTTTCTACTAAAAGAGGACAAGTGAATGTCCTTGTAGTACATAGATCTGCCACTGCCACTTCCTAGTTCACCTCTTGACAATAGGTTCCCATGGATTTCTTTCTCCAGTAACTTTCTTCCTTAATTAGCACCTCATATTCTATCACCTTAGCTACAAGTTCATAAAAATCTCTAAATTCCATACCTTGGAATTTTTTCCTTAACTTAATGTCCAAACCTCTTTAGGCCATTTTCACGTACTCTGTCACTAGAAGATAGATCTTGCATCTATTTCTCATCTTCTTTAATCGGGAGATGAACAAATCAGTGGTCTCCCTATTTCTTTGAGTCACTTTGGATAGTTCTACAATGCAAACTGTAGGCTCAGCCCTGAAGAACTGAGTATGGAATAGCCTTTCCATCTCTTGCCAACTTCGAATGAAGTTCCTTGAAACAAAGAGTATACTGGGTGAATGATGCCCTGCCAAAGAGTTAGGAAACAAGCCTAAGCTTGAAATGATAGAAATTTCTGTAGTTAAATAACTCCCCACATCGCACCTGAATCTAAAGAATTATTCTCCAAGGTGGATTAGCCATCTTCAGAGAACAAGGAGAAAATCGTGATCCTGCATTCCTCGGGTAGGGGTTCTTCTTGTATCAGTTCTAAATAGGGTTTGTAGAACTCCGAGTGACCAATTTTCCAAGGTTTGGGCCCATAACTCGTGACCGCCTGACGCCATAACCGTACTGGGGTATTGGTCATCTAAAAGGATGCCGAGAACTTGTTGAACTTGCCGTCCCATGTTGCCATTCCACTTTGGCCAGTGGTCAGATGATGCCAATTGGCCTCCATTGAAAGAAAAGCCCCTTCATATGCTCCGGTTGTAAGGATTAGCCTGAGCAAAAATCCTCTAAGGGCCTCAATGTACGTATTAGTTCTTTCCCTTGCTACGTTCTCCAGAGTACCACCCTCTCTCCTATAGAGAGGAAGGTATCTATCCTTTCTCTGCATAGGTGAGCGGTGAAATTCACTAGCTTCTTGTAGGTTCTTAGAATGCAAACTCAGTTCTTGTGAAAATTTCCTTTCGTGCTTACAACTTCCCGCTTTCGTCACTCTATTTCTAAGGTTCTCTAAGATGGATTGAGATTGCTGCTTTATTTCTTCCATAAAGGGAGTTATGATCACTTGTTGACTCTTTATTTCTTTCATGAGAGCCTGAAATTCGTTAAAATTATTAGAGAAAATAATAGGCACATCCACATTACCTGCACCCCTTCATTCCACTCATTCAATGGGGTTGTTGGATGGATTCCCCTACTATCGTACTGGAGAATTCATCAGCTTATTTGTTCCAATTAAGGCCGAACTCTTCCTTCCTATGTCGCTCCGTTATCAAATCCTCGAGTTCTGAGACTCTACAGCTTATCTTACTCGCTTTTGGTGGCATTCTTCAAAGAAAAAAAAATCAGGTCCCATCGGGCATGCCAAAAATATGTTAGGTGGATTTTCTAGTGGAATTCACTATAACATAAAAAAAGCATAGAAATTAGTGAATGTGTGGGCATGCTAGGAAATTATAGTATTCCAAACTAAAACTGTGTCGAAATCTAACTTTTGCTTAAGCAAAAAATGGATCCCCTAGTTCCCTTGACAATTCCCTAGATTCTAAGAGGAAAAATACCTTTAAAATTATATTGCATAGACTGAATTGAAAGCTAAGAGGAAATTTAACGAACTAGCTTGAAAAATAGGAGACTTCATTATCGAATTGGACTAAAAATAAAAGGCTGAAAGAAACAAAACTTTGAAGTAACAAAATGCTTGGAAAGGAAAACATATAGAATTAAGTTAGGAATCTGGAAAAGACAGCTGCTAAACTTGTAGAAATGCTAAAATGCTCTCACTCGGTTTTTAGTGTTCAAAAATCGGTTTTTGAGTGTTTAAGCATCGGCTTTGAGTGTTCATCATTGGTTTTGAGTGGTCAATCATCGGTCCCATTGCTCTGATGCTTTGTTTCCATTTTATAGAGGTTCAGGTGACTACTTGATTTCCATTTTTCACATTCTTCCTCAACTACCGTCCCACTCTCCCACTAAGGACAACTGCTTCAGTTAACTCCTTCCCCAGAGAAATTGCTCTTCCCCACTTTTCCATTAGAGAAACTGTACCAGCCCACTATTTACTTGGGGAATTCTTTTTTTATAACTTCCTCACGTCCCATAGTCCTTTGATCTCACCTTTACACGTGTCCTTGACTTTTTCCACTACCTTGGCTTGCCAAATCTTCAACCTCTCTGCATATGTTCTTCTACGTGTCTTTCCTCCAATATTACTTTGCATAACCATCTAAAAATTTCCTTTAATTTAAAAATTCCATGGGTTGGAGAAACAACTATTAGGCTTTTAGAAATAAGCCTCTGATTGACATCTTCATGAGTTGGGCTTTATTGAATCGGGTTGGGCTCACACGGTTTGGGCTTGGCATATCTATTCGGCCCATTCCACTTCCATTTGGGCTGAAAAAATCATTTCAATACCATTTTGGCCCAAAAAAAATACTTTTAGTGTGAACACATTAAAGGAATAAATCCAAATGTTTTCTTGTATATGTCTTTGGAATTTCAAATTCAATGGACGAGATGGTGGATGAGTGATTTGCTGATGTGTCAGGCCGTTATGAGGTGACATGTCAATGACATTAAATGCCCGTTTGTCAATTTGATCACTCTGTTAATACTAGGGGCATATTTGATATATAGAACGAACATTAGAGACAACATTGGACCCAAAAAAAGTTTAAGGGCCAAGTAGGACATATAACCATCCTAAAGTAAATTTGATAATTACTATTAAGGGTGTGTGGGAAGTTTGATAATTCCTACCAAGGACCTTTTTTTTTGCTAGAATGTTAAGATCGTCACTAAGACCTGAAAAGTAACAAAAAGTCAAAGAACTCTTTTCCCTCAATGTACCAGAAAAGAAAGAAAAAAAAGAAGGGGAAAGAATATCTTTGCAACATTGTGAACTATTGATAGGCTCTAAAAGTCAACTACTAAATTCTTCAAGTGTACGGGCTTACAAGGAGTCTGGATATCGAACCATAAGGAGTTGGGTGTTAACTACTGAAATTGGGATGCTCTCTTTTATATCCAAGTTAGTAAAAGAATGAATTGAGAAATTCCGAGAAAGAAAACAATTATCGGGGGAAAATAGGATTAAAATTTTGTTTAAGGTAAAAGTTATTGGATAAAGGGCTCAATGGTTTGATGTAAATGGAGAATCCCCAAATATTAAGGTGATCTCTCTCTCGTCAGGCCAATTGGACATATACTCAAGGCGAATCTCACAAAATTAATCATTTACATATCTCAAAAGGTAATGATCTACCAACTAGAACTAGGTATATTTCTTCTCAGCTCAACCCCAAGGCCTAGTGATTCATTAACGAAAAAGAAACTCAATTATGCCTCAAAATTCCTCAATATCTCTATTATCCAGCAAATTATGTTGATTCACCTAGGTTTAACTATCACGCACTTCTCAAATCTTGTAACAGGTCACAAACATATTGAAATTGATAAAAAATCAATATGAATTAACATAAGAATGAATCAATGAGCAATTAACAACCAATAGACCCAAGAGATGAAAAGCAATGAATTAATATAAGGTTCATATCCATATTACAAACAAAACCCTTTGAATTAGAACAATACTAAGAATTGATATGAAATAAGAATAATTGAAAGCATAATGGAAAGAGAAAAATAAACTCTGAAGAGATTATGGTCTTTAATCATTCCAGCCAAATCTCCAAAAAATCTCCCAGTTCTCCACCAAACACATAAAACTCCCTAAAAAAACGCAAAAAAAGAGAGAAACCTTAGAAGAGAGTCTGTCTCACCCTCTCTCCTTGAACCATAAATCTCAAGGAAAATTTCACATATATACATCTCGAAAACTAGGCCAAAATGAGCCTAAAAATGGAAAGTTAATATGGGCTACGTCTTATGGTCGTGACCGTAAGTGTTCCATGGTCGCGACCTCATCGAAATATGAGTTCTATAGTCTTTAGCAGGGCAGCTTCACGGTCGCGACAGTGGTGACTTACGGTTGTGACCTCACCAAGGCTTGATTTCCTAGTCTATAGGGTCTTCTACGGTCGTGGCCTCACCGAGGGCTTGATTCCATACAAGGTTACGGTCGCGACCTTACCGAGATATCAGTTCCATAGGTTAGCCTCTCTCCTGCACGATCATGATCGTGGCTGTTTGCGATCACGACCATGGTTGTTTCAGGTTCTCTCATCAGCCCATCTTCCTTAAATTCTCCATCATTCTGCTTGCTTTTCATCTTGTTTTCTTCATTTACGCAAAACACACAACTATAGGGGATTCGACATGAAAATAGCTAAAAGGAGTGTTTGGTTAGCATCAAAACCATGATTTATGCTATATTTTGAACTAAATAATGCTAACCTAAAATACTCCTAACAAATTCCCCCAAACTTAGTATTTTTCTTATCCTCAAGCAAAGCAATGGTTTATTACTCTTTTTCAATCCTTTTATTGACATGTTGAGCATATATTGAGATTTTGCATGATAATTTGCCTCAGGGATTTTCACCTTCATGTCACACAAAGAAAACTTCGAGACAAAATTTTTTTTCAAACATAATGAATCAATCATAAGTTGAATAACCTAAACCACATTTCTTAAGTGTGTGTGAAGCCTCTCTCTCTATTCAATTGCAATCCATATGAAATTAGATGAATATGAGTGGAACGGGATCTCTCACTCACTTGGTGAATGTGTGGGTCTCCATAGGCTTGTTGGTCATATCACTCACTACTAATGTAGGTAAGACACAACTCTTAAGATCAAATAGGTCTTTACCTAGCTTATAATGTATGGCTTAGGTAAAGGGTGGTTGAGTAAGTAATTTAGGTTTCTATTTACCCACACATACATCTTTTTCTTATTTTCTTCCCTCAACTACTTATCCTTTTGTATCTCACATTCTTTGCATTTGGCTCTCTAGCTCTCCCCCAAACTTAGCTCTTTTTGCATCTTTTCACCACATATGGTCTCCCCTAAACTTTCTTTATTCTCACTATTTTCACCATTTATGTCATCAAGACAATTTTTTATTTCTTTCTCTTTTAACCTCTAAGGTATGGAATAGTGCAATGCTTGGCCTTCTCAAGCTTTCTACCTACCCTGTGTAGCGAGCTTTAGGTTAGTAGCTCTTAGACTAGTTGGCCTTAGGGTACTAGGTGTGGAACACCCCTAAGAACTTACTCAAGGTAAGAAGGCTACAAGATCAAGCAACTCCACCTTGTTTTATTCTTTCTTTTTCTGTTTTTTTATTTTATCCCCAACCTCTTTTGATTTATATTCATCACACCTCCTCTTCAACCAAACCCCCAATTCAAACTACATGTATTCACAGATATCACTTCGACACTCACATGTTAGGGTAAACATAGGTTTTTGATTGAAGGGTATTCAACACAAAGGTTTAAAGGGCTAATTTTTGGCTTTCAAAACATAAAAGGGCTAATAAGGTCCAATGTAGGATGACTATGGGTCAATGCGTAATAGGGTTAGCTAGAAAGGTTCAATCAGTCCAAGGATGACCTAAATCATTTCCTAATTGTTGTGTTGCCTAGGATTTCGCCTCGAGTGATAATTGAACAAGTTCTAAAGTCACTTGAGATCAATTAGGATGGTATTCACATAATTCTTCTCTAAATCTAGTAGTATTGACTATGGAGAGCACCTGACTTGTGCTCAAAATATTATGAAAATATGGTCTATCACTGCATGGTTAATGCATTATTCTTTACATTCAACTATCTCTCATTTTCTTCATATGAAAGAGGATTCAATCAATTTTTCATCATAGGCAACCCTTCTTCTTCTCAACACAACCCAACATAACTAAAACACAAAAACTTTAAAATCTTTTTTGGAATTTTCATACTTTTTTCAAATTTTTATGGAATTTTCAAATTTATGAAAATTACTTCAAGAAACAATTCCACACATGTTGTATGGTAGTTCAACGATGCTCAAACAGGGTATTTCATGATGATATAAAACCATAAAATTCAGCCATCAACATGCATAGAAAATGTTTGCCTTGAAGCAAAAACAAACACACAAACAAACAAACACAACTATCTAATCAACAAACACACCAACTAAACATATTGAAATTAAAACAAACTAACACAAGCTAAAACAAACCAATACACAAACTAACAAAAACTAACACAGGAAAAGAAAAACAAGTTCAACATTGTTGCAAGACAAGGCATGCATCTAAAGGAGACAATGATAATGACAACTAGGGTCAACCTGCCCCCAAACTCAAAGATGGTAGTGTCCTTAATGCTGAATAAATAAAATAAGGAAGCAGAAAACTCGCATTTGCAATAGTGTAGAAGTTGCCTTAAAATCCTCCGACTTTGAATCTGATTATGTCTTTGATGTTGTGAATGTTGGACGAGGTGGTGTAGATGCATGCCACTATGGGAACTTGACAGAAGGGTGAGGAGGTGGTGGTGGGCCTAGATGTGAGGAGCTTGCTCCATGGTAGTGAGCCAATAGTTGACTGATGTATTGGCTGTGGAGCCCTTTCTGTTGAACTTGAATTTCTTGTCTTTGAGCTACAACTACAAGTTGAGCTACAATTTTTCTGTTTTCATCATGCAGTAAATTTATGCTCCTCCTATAGTCATTCATTTCATCCACAATTATCTGCCCTAAGTCCCTCATCTTCTTTGACATGTAATGAAAATCTCTTTTGGTAGCAGGTGGTATTTCATCACTCTCCTTATCCTCACTATCTCTGATCCTCACCTTGATTTTCCTCATTCCTCTCTCTATTTTCCCTATTTTCTTCCCCAGCCTGGTTCTCTTCATCCCTTGGGTTCTCTTTAGTCCTTGTGTTCTCTTCACCCCTTCTTTCTTGTTCTACTTACTCTGTAGTCCTTGAAGGCCCTACTTAGGTTCTAGGGGGTTCCTGGGGTTTCTCCATAGGGAAAAGCAAAGGTTCCATAGATGGGTTCTAGGGGGTAGCGACTTAAAAGCACAAGTCCAAAAAAATTTTAAGTCACACGTGACTCCATGCTGCGTCAAGACCTACCGAGTATTTAAAAAATCGCCACGTGGTCTCAAGTCACAACTTTCAATCTTACGATCGCGACCGACTATTGACTCCGCCGTGGACTTTAAGTGTTTACTAAGCCGTGGACCGCATTGAATCCCAAAGGTCAGGGTTCACTTTAGTGAACCCGGGGTCACGTGGGATCTAGTCAAGGACTAATCGAGCCATGGAAAAGACAAGGTGTTATAGTCGTAACTTGGGTCGCGACTTCACTGCAACTTAGAAAACTCAATTGCTTACAATCTCGACCTGGGTCACGACCTTACCAAGAGTTGAAAACTCACCGGTGCTCAAAATTTACTTGCAGTTGTGACTGTGAGTCTTTACGGTCGCGACCTTAAATGTAAATTTTGATTTTTGACCTAATTTTGCTTTATTGACCCAATATTTTCTCCTCTTCAACTCATTTCTTCAAATATCTTGTTCATGCTTGGCCTTGAACTTGAAAAACTAACACATTAAACAAACACATAAAAAATGTAAGGATCCCAAAACAAAATAAAATAGAAAAAATGAAAAGAAAACAAAAATAAAGTAAGTGAAATGAAATAGGGAGCCTTATAATGCTTGGGTTGACTCCCAAGAAGCGCTAAGTTTAATGTCGTTAGCTCGACGTCCTTGACACTCAATGTTGCGCAAACTTAGGCAATGATGAAACAATTGGTCACACTTCCAATAGATTTCTCATGGTGCCTTCAAAATGGTGATTGTTTTGCACTTGTCTACTTCACTAAAATAAGGCTTTAATCTTTGTCCATTGACCTTGAGATTTCCCTTTTCCGGATGTGACAACTCTACACTTCCATAGGCGAATACTTGAGTAATAACAAAAGGTCCAAACCATCTTGGTTTAAGCTTTCTTGGAAACAAATTCAACCTTGAATTGAAGAGAAGTAGTTGTTGCCCCTAATGAAATTCTTTTCTCACTATGTGCTTATCATGCCATGCCTTGGTTCTTTCCTTGTATATTTTGGCATTCTCATAGGCTTCATGTTGAAATTCATCAAGTTCATTGAGTTGCAACAACCTCTTCTCTTTAGCCACTTGGAAGTCCTTATTCAACTTCCTTGTTTCCTAATAAGCTATATACTCGAGTTCCACCGGGAGATGACATGCTTTTCCAAAGACTAACCTATAGGGAAAGGTCCCTATTAGAGTTTTGAAAGTTGTCCGGTATGCCCAAAGTGCATCATCCATCTTTGCCGACCAATCCTTCCAGGATACATTCATTGTTTTCTCTAGGATCCTTTTAATTTCCCGGTTGGAAATTTCAGTCGCCATTACACAGTGGATGATGTAAGAACTGTGCGCTCTTTTACTCCATAATCGACAAAAGTGATTCAATAACTTGTTACAAAGTGCATCCTTCATCACTCAATTGCCCTAGGGAGTTCAAACCCGAGAAATGTGTCAGGAGAAATTCCCCATCACCACCTTTGCATCACAAGTAACCATGGGGATAGCTTCCACCAACTTAGATACGTAGTCCACCGCCAGTAGTATGTATTTGTTTTCACAAGAGGAAGGGAATGGGCCCATGAAATCAATACCCCAAACATCAATCGGTTCTACTTCTAAGATTGAATTCAAGGGCATTTCGTTTTTGCTTGAAATATTTCCTATTCTTTGGCATCTATCATAGGTTTTCACGAATGGGTGAGTATCCTTGAATAAGGTAGGACAATAAAAACCTGCTTGCAACACCTTTGCAGCTATCCTTTGTCCACTAAAATGTCCACCACACTCTAAAGAATGACAATGGATAAGGATAGACAGCATTTCAGTTTTTGAGATGCATCTTCTAATCATTTAATCAACAAATTGTCTATAGAGAATGGGATCCTCCTAGAAATATTGCCTCAATTCAACAAAGAACCTTTTCTTTTGTTGAGAAGTTAAGTTCGAAAGTATAATTTTGGCAGCTAGGTAGTTCACAATGTCTACAAACCATGGAGTCCAATTAGCATGGGATACAACTAGTAAATGTTCATCAAGGAAGCTATCATTAATGTGAACTTGTGAAGCATCATTATCCTTCAATTCTAGTCTAGAAAGGTGGCTGATTACCAAATTTTCTGGTCCCTTCTTGTCTTTTTAGGCTAGCCTTGGCGTCCTTCTTTGTCATTAGATAATTTATGGCCAAGTGATCCGTGAAGACAATGACCTTGTTGCTAATCAAGTAAGGCTAAAATTTGTCAAAAGAAAAAACTATTGCCAGCAACTCTTCTTCAGTGGTGGCATAATTTAATTATGCTTCATTTAGAGTTTTTCTAGAATTGTATATGGCATGGAACACCTTGTTCTTTCTCTACCCCAAAACAACTCCAACCGCATAATCACTTGCATTACATATTAGCTCAAATGGAAGTTCCCAATCTGGAGCTATAACAATAGGTGTTGAGGTGAGCTTATCCTTGAGCGTGGTAAAAGCTGTCATGCATTTCTCATCAAAGCAAAATGGGACTCCATGCATCAATAGGCTTGAAAAAGGTTTTTCTATTGTTGAAAAGTCTTTGATGAACCTTCTATAAAAACTCACATGGCCTAGGAAACTCCTAATTCCTTTCACTGAAGTAGGGGGTGGCAATTTCTCAATTGTCTCTATTTCCCCCTTGTCCACCTCGATCCCATTGTTAGATACTCTATGTCCCAAGACAATGCCTTCCTTTACCATGAATGACATTTCTCCCAATTAAGGACAAGGTTGGTCTCCTTGCATCTCTTCAAGACCAACTCTAAATTGCCAAGGCAATCATCAAATAAGGCTCTTACCACTGAAAAGTCATCCATAAAAATTTCAATTGACCTCTCTACCAAGTCCGAAAATATTTCCATCATGCATCGCTAAAATGTGCATGGTGCATTGCACTACGCAAATGGCATCCTCCTGAATGCAAAAGTCTCGTAGGGGCATGTAAATGTTGTATTCTCTTGGCAGCCGGACGATAACAATGCAGTTGTAACTAGAATATTCGTCCTGAAACTTGATAGAACTCATGACTTTGCTGACACAATCGACATCGATCAATGAATAGCAAGGGAAAATGATCTTTCCTAGTGGCTTTGTTTAGCTTCTTGTAGTCAATACAGATTCTCCAGCCACTTACTATTCTTGTAGGGATTAACTCATTGTTTTCATTTTTAATCACTTTTCATCCCACTTTTTTTTGGCACTACTTAGACTGGGCTCACCCATGGACTGTCGGAAATGGGATAAATCACTCCCACATCAAGCCATTTTAAGACTTCCTTGCGTACCACTTCCTTCATAGTTGGGTTAAGCCTTCTTTGGGCTTCAATTGTGGGTCTATTGTCATCCTCTAAAAGTATTCGATGCATGCACATTGATGGCCTAATCCCCTTTATACCATCTAAAGACCATCCAATCACCTCCTTGTGCTCTCTAAGCACTCTCAACAACTTTTCCTCTTCCACTTTAGAGAGATTTGAAGAGATAGTGGCCGGTAAGGTAGAAGACTCCCCAAGGTAAGCATACCTAAGGTGAGATGGAAGTTGTTTCTCTTCATGAATCGAGGGGTTTTCAATTGAAGGGATAAGGTAAAAAGAAGTAGATCCCAAGCTTTCAAAGTATTTTTGTTTGTTTTGCCCAAAAGAGTCCATCCATAATACATATTCTCTTGCTTCATCATCAACAATGTTGGGAGAATCTCCATAGATAAGGCTAGTCTCCAAACGGATATATGTGATCCTTTTGGCTAGACACTATAACCTCCACAATGTCTACTCTAAAACAGCTTTCACTCTCCATGGGATGCTTAATGGCATTGAACACGTTGAAAGTCACCTCTTCATCTTGCACCCTCAATCGAAGTTCTCCCTTTTATACATTAATAAGGGCCTAGTTGGTAGCTAAGAAGAGTCTTCCCATTATAATAGGCACATCCTTATCTTCTTCCATGTCAATAACTATGAAATCCATCAGGAAGATGAACTTGTCTACCTTCACTAACACGTCCTCAATAATTCCCCGAGGATGAGTGAGTGATCTATCCGTCAATTGAAGAGTAATAGTTGTAGGATTCGCCTCTCCCAAACCAAGTTTCCTGAAAATAGATAATGGCATTAAGTTAATACTAGCACCAAGATCACATAAGGCTTTTTCCAAAATTGAATTTCCAATAGAGCATGGTATGGTAAAACTCTTAGCTTTGGAGGTAATTTTCTTTGGAGAATAGCACTACATTCCTTGGAAAGAGCAACGGTTTCATAATCACTAAGCTTTCTTTTGTTTTCGAGGATGTCCTTCATGAACTTTACATATGAAGGCATTTGCTCCAATGCATCGACAAATGGAATATTGATGTGGAGCTTCTTGAAAATTTCCATAAACTTGCTGAATTGGTTGTCCAACTTGTTCCTCTTCAATCTTTGAGGATATGGGACAATTGGAGTATCATCTCTTGAAGGAGCTTTCAACTCGGATTTTCTTTGCTCCTTAATTGCTAAAATTTTCAGTAACTTCTATGCTTTTCTAGTAGTTCCAACACTTTTTTTAGCAGTTTCATCACTGTTTCCTGAATTTCCAACATTGTTTTCTTCACTCTTAGCATTGTCTTCATCATTTTTAGCATTGTTTTGGACAAGTCTCTCTATAGTTTTTCCACTTCTAAGTGTGATGGCTTTGCAATGCTCCTTGCCATCTCTTCTAGGGTTCACTTCTGAAGTGCTAGGCAAATTTCCTTGTTGTCTCTCATTGAACAAGGAAGCCATTTGACCCATTTGAACTTCCAAATTTCTAAGCTAAGCGGCTTGATTAGTGAGGGAGGTTCTTGTCTCATTGACAAATTGAGCTTGAGATTTGCTCAATTTCAATCGGTACTGAGCTAACTCGCTCATAGTGTCTTCCAAGCTTGATTTCTTCTCTTGAGGAGGTGAAGGTTTAACTTACTCCACCGGGTGCACCATGTTCGGATTGTTTCTTTAAGAGAGGTTAGGATGATTCCTCCATCCTGGATTGAAGTTGTTTGAATATGGATTGAATTGTGGTTGAGAGAATTTGCTCAAGTATTGGGCTTCTTCCACACTTATCTGCCCACACGGGTTTCCCATTTAACACTCTATATTTGAATAAGGTCCATTGCAAAAATCGCATGAAATGATAGGCCCTTGGATCACATTTTCCACAGCTTGGGCATTTTGTAATTGAGTGAACTAAAATTTCTTTGTAAGCAACGAAACTTAGACCGCTAGAAAAACATCCAATTCATGTACTCCACTTGGTTTCTTAGGCGTTGTTCTTTCATTAAGCCATTGGAAATTATTCAAAGTCATATCTTCCAACAATTGGTACGCCTCATTTGCACTCTTGCTCATCAATGCACCTCCAACTAAGGCGTCTAGGAGTGTTCTAGTAGTCTAGGAGTGTTCTAGTAGTCCCAGTTAACCCATTGTAGAAATGATGCACTTGGATCCATTTTGCCAAACCATGGTGGGGGCATTTTCTTAAGAGGTCTTTATAATGATCCCATGCCTCATAGAAGGTCTCTCCCTCATATTGAGCAAAGTTGTGTATCTCGATCCTTATATTTACTGCTTTTTTCACGGGGAAATTTTTTGAAAGGAACTTATATACCAAGTTGTCCCAAGATGTGATGGAGTCAAGAGGTTCCGAATTTAGTCAATGCTTCTCTTTGTCTTTAAATGAGAATGGGAAAAGTCTTAAGCGGATAGCATCGTCACTCACCCTATTATACTTCATCGTGTCACACACTTCTAAGAAATTAGAAATGTGTGTGTTAGGGTCTTTATTTGGCAATCCCATGAATTGAATATTTTGAATCAATTGCAAAGTGATAGGTTTAAGCTCAAAGTTGTTTGCTTGTATAGCCGGTCGCCTAATCACTGGGGGGATGCCAGCACAACTTTCGCATAAATCAATGGCGCCTGAAAATCAACTAGAAGAGAGGAAACAATTGTCAAAAATCCTAATCAAAAGCTCAAACAACTAAGGAAAAACAAAAATTGCTTGAAGCACAAGAGAAATACTTGGTATCAATATTAACACAAATTGCCAGCTCCCCGACAATGACGCTAAAAACATGATAGGTTCTAAAATTCAATTACTAAATTCCGCAAGTGTACGAGCCTACAAGTAATATAGTGGACTCAAGGAGTCTAGATATCGAACCACAAGGAGTTGGGTGTTAACTACTAAAATTGGGATGCTTTCTCTTACATCCAAGCTAGTAAAAGAATAAATTGAGAAATTCTTAGAAAGAAAACAATTATCAGAGGACAACATTATTAAAATTCTGTTTAAGGTAAAAGTTATCGGATAAAGGAATCTAGGGTTTTGATGTAAATGGATAATCCCCACATATTAAGGCGATCTCTTCTCGTTAGGCCAATTGGACATATGCTCAAGGCGAATCTCAAAAAATTAATCATTAACATCTCTCGAAAGCTAAGGATTTAACGACAAGAGCCAGGTATATCTCTTCTCAACTCAACCCTAAGCCCTAGTGATGCATTAACGAAAAAGAAAATCAATTATGCCTCATAATTCCTATCGATATCTCTATTATCCAGTAAATTATGTTGATTCATCTAGGTCTAACCTATCACACACTTCTCATATCTTGTAACAGGTCACAAACATATTGAAATTGATCAAAAATCAATATGAATTAACATAAGAATGAATCAATGAGCAATTAACAACCAATAGACCCAAGAGATGAAAAGCAATGCATTAATATAAGGTTCATATCCATATTACAAACGAAACCTAGATTATTGAATTAGAACATCACTAAGAACTGATATGAAATAAGAAGAATTGAAAGCATAATGGAAAGAGAAGAAACTCTGAAGAGATTATGGTCTTCAATCCTTCCACCAAATCTCCAAAAAATCTCCCAGTTCTCCACCAAACACGTAAAACTCTCCAAAAAAATGCAAAACCTCAAACTTAAAAACACAAACTAAAACCCTAGATTGATTCTAAACAAAAAGAGAGAAACCCTAGAAGAGAGCCTCTCTCTCCCTATCTCCTCAAACCCTAAATCCTAAGGAAAAAGTCATATATATACACCTTGAAAACTAGCCCAAAAATGGAAAGTAAATCTAAGTTGCTTCATGCGGTTGCAACCGTAAGTATTCCACGATCGCGACCTCACCAAAATATGGGTTCTACAATATTCAGTAGGGCAGCTTCACGGTCGCAACTGTGGTGACTTACGGTCGCGACCTCACCCAGGCTTGATTTCCTAGTCTGTAGCAGGGTCTTCTACGGTTGCCACTTGGGTCATGACCTCGTCAAGGGCTTAATTCCATACAAGGTTACGGTCACGATTGTGGTGACTTACAGTCGTGACCTTACCGAGATATCAGTTCCACAGGTTGGCTTCTCTACTGCACGGTCGCGACCGTGGCTATTTGCAGTCACGACCGTGGTTGTTTGCAGTCGCGACCATGGTTGTTCCAGGTCGCGACCGTGGGTCTCTCATAAGCTTATCTTCCTTAATTCTTCATCATTTTGCTTGCTTTTCGTCTTGTTTTCTTCGTTTTTGCAAAACACATAGCTATAGGGGATTAGACATGAAAATAGTTAAAAGGTGTATTTGGTTAGCATTAAAACCATGATTTATGCTATATTTTGAACTAAATAATGCTAACCTAAAATACTCCTATTAACTATCTGAAAAAAATCTTTTTTTTTTCTTTAATAAAACACCCAAAAGAATTTAAAAAAAAAAAAACCCACCACCCATAAAAGGGCAATTGGTTTAGTTCATGTACAATAACTATTTTAAGAAATAAAAATTGTGTGTATATACACTACAAGAAGAAAGGCCTATAGTCGCGGCCACCGACCCTGGCTATAGGATACTCTATAGCCACGGTTAGATGCCGACCCTGGCTATAAGGTACTCTATAACCACGGTCAGATGCAGACCCTGACTATAGGATACTCTATAATCGCGGTTAGATGTCCACTTTGGCGATAGGGTACTCTATGATCGTAATCATATATTGACCCTGGTTATAAGCCTAAACATTCTTTCCTCGGCGCTTGTGGGGGGAAACCAAAATTAAATGATTTGAGAACATATAGATTTTAAATTAAACTTAATTATATTTGATTTTCTCATATTTTCCGATCTGAGGTGAAACCGAAGCTCTGAAACAGAAACTATAAATGGTTAGGCTTAAATTATGACCAAATAATATTTGTCAAAAGTAGAAAATTTTATATCACAAAAAATAAATGCCTAATTATATATGAAGAGTTGAAGCCAAACAAAGAGGTTTTATCAAAATTCTCAAAATAGCCCAAACAATATAAAAAGGTACAATAATAATCTAAACAGAACTAATAAGAACATCCTGCTGGGGTTAGAGCTCAGAACATGGGCTGATAAGTTTGAAGGGTTAGACCAGATTAAAGATCTGGACAGGCCAACTGTGTTTGCGACCATCACCATCACCGGTAGTCTCGGTGATCTCCAAGGAGATATCGATACACTGATGTTGGGCGGCACAGCTAATAATGATTCGCAAATGGTGCTTGAGGCAGGGCAGGCATCCGTGCCAACAACTCCCGCTACTGATTTCTGGGCATTGGGTTTTCCAGCTGCCTTGCAATTGGTTCTCTGAAGGTGAGGATTGTTTGTGACCAGTGTGTTTTTGGAGTGAATGGTGAAGTGGAGAGGATGGTCGGTGTTTCTCTGCAGAACCGACAGGTAAAACCAGTCTCAAACCACAAGACAACTCCATAACACCAAGTTGGTTTCTGTTCCAAATCCACGGAGGTGTTGGTGTTGGCTGGACCTTCCAACTTTGGTTGCAATGTGATGCTTGCTGTGAAATCCATTTCTTCAGGCTTAATGGTCACCAGATCAAAGGTCTGTAAAATCCATTTTTTTCTCCCTTTTTTTTGTCATCACCTTTCCGGCTGCCATCTCAAAATCCTCGTGTCACATGAACTCTCCTCTCCCTGAGAGCAAACATTCCAGCTTCTGTGCACACTGCCTGCAGACAATAATATAAAAATTTAGTTAGACATGCTTGATTTTGGAAGACAGAACAAATAACCAACAACATTCAGAATGAGGCTAAGTCCCACTTATGGGCACGTCCAACCCAGTGGCTCCATACTGAGTTCATTCTGTGTGGGTATTCATTAAGAAATTAACTAACTTAAACTTTGTGCTCCAGGTTCATGGGTTAGTTAAACTGAACCAATCCTGGGGCATGATGATGGCTTCATAAGCTGTAGGTTTGAACGTAACTTTTCTTTTTCTTTTTTTTTTTGAAGCGATGAAAGATGTATTAGAACGGCCAATTAAAAAAAAAAGTATGCATCTATATCCTCCATGAGCATATAAGAGGAGCCACCCAAACAAAAGAAGTGGAACCTAGTACAAAAACAAGCTAAAAGCCTCCATCCACAATCTAGGTCATCAACAAGGTCCAACAGGGTCATCTTCCAAGACATCACCAGCACTGCCTACATGAGGTGCAATCCAAGCATGGTTAGAAACCATAATTTTTTAAGTTCAGTTGGCAGGTTCAGAAAATGTTGCTAGAAGATTTTAAAAGGACATGCAAGATTTCTAGGCGCCTCCTACATAACCTTTGTTCTCCATCCCTTTATGCCCCCTCGCTCAAATTTCTCAAACTTTAACAATATGGTAACTACTATTATTACTATTTTTATCTATTTTGGGGAAACTTGTGTATACAACTTTAGTTAGGCCCATGCCAACACTCAGCCTAGGAAGATATATCAGAGTAACCAAGTCAACAGTCAGCCCATCCACAAAATCAATCATACAGGCATACAAGCATACAATTTACAGTCATACAATTATACGGTCATGAATGAAATTTAAGCACAATAACCTTGAGAATCTTTAAGATATGATCTATATCTTAATAAGTTACATGCATTTGTAATTATAGATATAAATCTTTAAAAAGCACATGCATGGATATTTTCCTGTTGATCAGAAACTAGTAGAGAATACTAGAGAATTCAAACATTCGGACTCATGTTCCTACTAATACAATATCTCTAATATCTAGGAGTAATGGGAAATTTTCGTTGAAAAACAGGAAAGTGACTTCTTTTAGCATATGAATGGGACTGCAGTAGAAGGTACCAAAACCTCAGAGAAGGTCTACATAATATTTGTAGACAATGAAAATCCTTAGAATTAACCCAAGGGAGGTCAATTCAACTTTCCCTAAATTTTATTATCTCATTCACAATACAATAAAAAGAAAAGTGAATTTAATCAAATGATAAGAGTTTGATAAATTCAAGTTGCATAATAATCACCATAAGAATTTATATCTAGAAACACATTCAATGGATTCAAGTTCTGAGAAGCAATCACCACATAAATCTAGAGACATGTCAGTAGACTCAGTACTAAAGAAATATCAGTTAAAAACATACAAGTTTTAATGGGTATTTTACAAATTACCATTTTTATTGTCATTTATTCATGATACATTATTCACCATCCCTCAAAACAAAGGAGAAGCATAAATCAAGATGTAATCTTTACTTACCTTCAACATCCAATTGAAAATATGGACAATCATCTAGCTTCTGGCTAGCTCCATCAGTACCACGTACTTGTATGATAAATTTAAGACTGGAAGTTCCAGAAGGAACCACGAAGTCAGAAACATAAAAGGCTTCAACTTGTGCCACTCCAAGATATTCCTGCTCTTTTTTAAGCATTCCACCTGAATTTCCATCCACTTCATTTGCTAGTTTCTCGACATAAACATTTTAGTTTTGGGAAATGGAATAATTCCCATCTTTTAATTTCCAAATGATCTCAGCACTAAGGGTCTTGGCTACCAGCAAATCCGAAGCCCATTTAATATGTTGACCCTCAATCAGCCATGAACTAGAGGGTGGGAAATCTGAGCTATGATCAGAAGTTTTAACTGCGAGATGACCGAGCACTGCATAATAATTTGATCCGCTGCTAGCTATATCATTATCAACGGACCTGGAATCTATTTTCAAGTCAACGCGATCCAGCTTTGACTTGTAGCATACAACTAAGAAGCACGAACACGGATACAGCCACGGAGATACGACACGGCGGGACACGGAAAATTTCAAAAAACCAGGATACGGATACGACAATGACACGGTATAATAAGATAAAATAAAAATAATTATCCTTACAAATATTGTCCTTAAAAAGCAATTTAGATAAATAAAAAACAAGTGCTCAAACATTGTTTTTACAAATATTTAAACACAAACATAAGTAATACTAAAACTAAAGACTAGCATTTTCTTTTGAATCAAATAAAATGGCTTCCAGTTTAGGTTCATCAAAAGAAGGATCCGCAATCTCAAGAATTCCAGCATTCTCTATATCCATTGAGTCAAAACCATCTTCTCCAATGTCCCACATTTTAGATTTGCCTTCATTATAGTTTGGAGATTTCCTTGACAGAAGTCAAAGATTGTTATGGACATAAACCAAGTCCTCAGCTCTTTGTGGTGTCAACTTATTTCTCTTCATGGAGTGAATGAAATTATATGTTATCAATTGCTATGTGTGTGATGAACAAGGTTGTCCTAGCAATTTCAATGTGCACAGATTGAAGCATTGGTGTGGAAGTTCCATGAACAACCCACCATTTAATAGAACTCATGTACCACCTATCATTGATGGAATCACTATTAGAAAATCTTCCAAGCATGCAGAAAAAGTAGCATACTCCTCATTTGCTCGCTTCCTTTCACCTTCATTTGAAAAATATCTCTCAAAACATTTTTTTTCTTTCTCTTACTACTTCCATATCTTGATGTGGTGGAACACGATCATGAGACTCATCAAGTCATTAGTGACTATAATACCTACAAGTTAAGTTATGACATAATTTATAAAAAGTTAAACATCATAGAATATCATTTATATTTAAATTATCAAGCCTACAATTTAAACTCTTAAGTACTGGATTTAAGGAATTGACTAAGGAATGTAAGGTGTGGCTTTTAGTCCATCTTTCACAAGATTTAGCTGCAATATCAAAAGCCTACAAGTATAATTACAAAACGATTCATATAAGTTCAAATATAATTAAAACTTTCAATCAAAACTCAAATATTTAACTAATAAATCTTAATTATACCTTGAATTTTCTGTGAAGCTTTTATGTTCTTTCTTATAAATGCCTTCCTTCACTTTTAGATCATCGAATCCCACCACTCTAAATGTGTGAGAGCAAGGTTTGTCGGAGTGTCCCATTAATCAAAGCATCTCATGCATGGGAGTTGTAAAGCTGAGGATATAATCCACATCCATCCAAAAGTCTTCATTTAGGATTTTATCCTTTACTTCTTTAGCTTTCACTAAATCATCTTCTTTATACATTTCCCATTCTTCACTTATCACTAATTGCTCCAAGCCTCTTTTTATTGTCTTAAATTGTTTAAGCATAACAATAGTTGAAGAAAAACGTGTATCGACCACTGAAAGTAACTTCAACTTGCAATGATTATTAAACATTGACAATCTCATTGCATGATTCATAATGAAATTCTTGATGAAAGAGGCATCACTTGAAACCAGAGAGATCCAACCACATTGTTCCATCACATCATCATATCTTGGGTGTGTTGATGATGCACATATGTTCTTTAAAGCAAGATTGAGAGTATGAACCACACGGGGTCAGATATGCGAAACTTTCTTCCACAATGTCTCTTCTTTGCTTTGCAGGCTATGACATTATCGATTCCTCTTAGACTACTTTTGAGGACCAATATCTTGTATAGTGTTAATCAACAAATCAGCTATAAAGTGCTTGTCCTTAGTCTCCCCTTCACAGTTTATTGCTTTCAAAAACATTGGTCCACTTTTTGAAACCGCCATGATGTTAATAAGTGGAGCATCTGACCATCCATCACTGCAAATGCTCACTCTTTTCTCATTCCAAGTCTTCTTGATATTCTCAATATTACTCTTCTCCTTCTGCAATAATGTAGTTCTTAATGCATTATAGCCTGGTGGGACATAACCTGGAAGTTGACTTGCAGTTTTAAAGGCACAATAATAATAAGGATTTCTAGCCAGAAAGTGAAAAAATGACCTAGTGTAAAACATCTAGCTACTCTCTTTGTCAACTATTTCATGTACTTATATTGAATGCCTTCTCAATTGATCCAATAGACCCCTTTCTCCTTTTTGGATCAATAGCACTAGCACTAGAAGAGGAATTTTCAAAATTAGATGTTGTAGCGCTTGATGTGGGTAAAGGAACTTGCTTAAGATCAGATTGTTTCACCCTTTGTTCAGCTTCCTCCATTACCCTTCGCATCTCAACTAAATTTTCATTCGTTACTTTAGTACAAGATGTAACCCCAACCCCTTTAATTTTCAACAGGTGAGCCTTGACTCTATAATATGACCCTTTATATATTTGTCTACAAACCCTTTACCTAATTTCGCTTCTCTCGTGACGTACCTCCGTAATGGAGCATTGTCATCTTGATTATTCTGTTGATCACTTGAAGGATTAGAATTACTACTCATTGTATAATTCTGCATCATAAAAAAAAATAAAAAATCATACATTTAAATAAATCTAAATTATTTCAAGCCCAACCAATCTAATTTTTTATCCATCCATACAATTAGGCTAATTTCATAAAATTTGCATGTTTGCATTCATTGAAGTTCAAAATAAATTATAAAACAATCATAAGAATTACTGAATTAGGACAAGTGGAACAAGTGCAGCCACACCACCCCCACCCACACACACACACACACGCACTTGTTCAGTGCCCCTCTCTCACCATTTGGAAATAACGCCCCTCTTGCCATTCAAAACAAATTGTAAATTTCTCCAGCAATTTTCATCCTACGACATGCCTGCGGTTACCTCCCTGCCTAAAGTGCGCATCCTCCACCTTCCTCTCTTATTTTTTCTTTCTTCTTCCTTCTTCCTTCTTCTTCGTGTGATGACTGATGAGTTCATAGCCCTAATTTGAATTTATTTTTTCGATTTTTTTTTTGGTGATGAGATGAGATCACAGATTCACAATTTCCTTTGGGTGTTTTCATGAGAAAAAAAAATGCAATTTTTGTTGGTGAAAGAAAAAAACCTAGAAATTGATTGATCATTGCCTGAAAAAAAAAAAAGAAGAAAAAAGAAGAATTTACTACTTAGCACACCTTTTCTCCGGCGTGTCGATCTCAAGCTTCCAATCCAGTTTCTTGTGTGTGGTTTTTGTGTTTTTGAGAGAATCGTGTCTTTTACTCTTTGAGGAATAAGAGCAAAAACCAAAGTTAGAAGATTTTTAAAGCCCCGAGAGAAAATGGCCCATAAAATCTGTCTAAGCACGTGTCGGTCGTGTCTCCACGATAATAAAGGCATTATCCAGTCTTTGACCTACTATTTGGTCAACAATACACCACGTGGCGTATTGGACACATGTCCACGTATCCACGTGTCCAACACACGGACACTCCACAAGGTTTCCGTATCCGTGCTTCATAGGCATACAGTATGAATTTCTGTTAATAAGTACCCATTCATTTCAATACTACTCTCCTGTAAGATCCACCCTGGAGCTTCTTCCATCTCTACAACTCTATGTGGCATGATGACTTTGCTGAATTTGCTCAAAAATTGGTTCATTGTAAGCAATGTGTGTCCCTGGGCAGTAAGAAGAACCAACATTCTTTCGTTCAAGGTAGAAGAGAGCTCAAAAGCAAGACCCACCAGAGAGCTGCCATCTTATTTCACCTGCATAAGATGTGGAATTAAATAGATGAATAAGATGAAAGTTGGAAAACAAACAGAGGCCTCGTACTATTCCTTACTCTGCAAGAATTTTACAAGATCAATCATTAGTAACAACTAAAACAAAATAAGACAAGGGGCTTCTTAAGGTGTTGGGTAAGCTGACACGCAAAAGACATACCTATGTGACTGAGTTATAATCAAAGGTGATCTCCTCACCATATTGAATTAGACGTACAGTGTAGATTCTAATATGGTACTGACCTTCAACAGCAGTGACTCTACTTTCACAAAAGCATAGTAGAGTAGAGAATAAGTAGACTGTAGACCAGATATCATTCTATCAAAAAACAAGAAGTATGCACATATGTATTTGTGCATGCATGCATGCTATATGTAAATACTTATATGATATGGGAAAAATTGAAGGAAAGCTCATGCTGCATATAGATTCATATTGTCACTGCACATGATTTGCGTCCAGGTATATCGGTTTAAGAGATATATTTTTTCATTTTCAAGAAGCTTGAAGAATGCTAAAACTCATGAAATAAGATTCTGCTTATAAACCACTCAAACTGTCATTGCATGATTTGGTTGCTAAGGTAATGAATTTAAGATATGACCAGTTTTTAGTTTCAAAAATGTTATTATTCAGGACTGAACTAACACAATTATTTCTCTTATCACTTCCACCCTTACTTGATCACAAAAGGCCCTTCAAAGAGCTGAGCATGAAACATAAAATGCCAAACAAAAAGACCCACCAAGCAAGAGCTCCCAAATGATTGAATAATGACAAAACCTGTTCAACACCTATTTGGAATTGTCAACATTCAATTCCGTTCCATTGTTAAACATTTATCCCCAGTCCCCACCCATTAAGATAAAGCTACTTTCATGCAGCAGAAAATCCTCAAAACCAACTTTTCCAGAGGTTTCCATCCATGCACAGTGAGAAAGAAATTCAGAAACGATAACAATGATTTACTGAAAATGAAAATCAGAAAACCGTGATAGAGGTCAATTTTTTTATCCTCTTGTACTCTTTCAAGAGGTCAAAGCCTATTATGATAATCATTTTCTATGTTAATCTTTAAATATTTCCCAAATATAGAATGAAATTAGTAATTACTTTGCATTGTACCTGTGTTCTCTTCCATTTTCTCACATTTTTTCACCAATGAAATGGACCCAAATAAAAACCGACCGATCGAACAATATGGAAAACTCCTATTTTTTCCACTTTAACCACTCTAAGGCCTGAGCTAACCTGCCATCTTTCAACTCGTGTCACTGTTTTCAAGACATTAATTGGGCTTGAAATATGGAAAACTCCAGAAGTGTTTTTAGTAAAAACATCAAACCCGGTTTCTTCAACTTGGTTGCGTGGATCTCCTATGCATGCCCTTTTCAATATGACATGGAAAATCAAATGGTTGATTTAGAATAAAAATGGAAGACCACAGGAATGAACTATACTCAAGTTTCTTCACAAAAAATTAATCCAAACAAAGCGGGAAAAATATGGATTCCAGTTTTAATTGAACAAGTTTAGAAATGTCGAGATCCAAATACCGGTTCTCATACTAAAGCAAGTGCAATGCAAAATCAAACCAACACTAATTTTACCAAGTAAGAATGCAAAGCACTGTTTAATTTCTCAAATTATCAAATAGATTATTACTCAACCGAAATTTCCTGGACCCATCAATTCCACATCTAAAAAAGCAATTACCCATAGAATCAAAATGAAAACACACACATGAATCAAAACCTAATCAATCAAGAAACAGATAAAAAACACGCGAACCAAACCCTAAATTTAAGCACCAATTAACGGATCCAACACCTCAAAAAGCCAACAATACCTTCTTGCACTTCCTCACCACCCGCCCTCTCGCCGAAAACTTGAGAGAATTTCCAATCCAACAGCGACGGAGGAGACGCAAAAGGAGTTGCGGTGTCATCACCGTTCATTTCTCTCGATCCAATGACCAAGATTTCACCAAATCTTGCAAAATCGATTCGCCTACTTCATGAAGGAATCGTGTAGAAGCACAGCTCAAAAGTTGTCGAAAAAAATCCATGGAAATGCTTGCAGTTTCTGATTCAACACTATTCGATTTCTCTCCTGATTTTCAGAGAAGATGAAGGACAAAATCGGAAGCTCAAAGAAAAAAATACCTTCCGAGAACCCAAACGCTCTCTTCTATCGTTAACAGGAGAGAAGATACCGACATGAGGAGATCGTGCAGGAGGGAGGGGTAAGGATTAGGGCACAATACGGCAGGGGCCAAAGACCGTGTCTATTGTCGAATTTATGGTAGCGGTTCCCGTATAAACGTGTCTATTGTCGGATTTTTGGTAGCGGTCCTCATATAAACGTGTCTATTGCTAGATATATGGTAATGGTCCTCAAAGTGACGTGCCCTTTGCCTATCATATGAATTTATTTAGTCACGGTCAATTTATTTCCTCGGCTAAAAGGTTGAATAATATGTATTTTTGTTACGAATTTTAATGACCCGGATTAAAACTATGTCACTATAGCGCATATTTCTTATAGAGATATATATATATATTCTCTTGTCTCTAATGACAAGCTCGACTGCATTGATTATGGGAGTATTTCCCTAAAGAAATATGAGCAACAGTAGTGGTATTCAAGGACTGGAGGCCGCGTGGGAGAACCTCCATATGGATGAAGAGGATGATGGGGGCTTGGAGGTGGCGATTGAGGAGATAGGAAAAACAGCATCGGATGGAAAGGATTTGCGATATTGCTTGGTTGGCCGATTCCTCATAGATAAACGAATCAATTTTACAACCATGAAGAATACCTTGTAGACAAAGAGGTTTGTGATGACATGGATACGATGAAGATAGATAAGAAAACTGTTGAGATCATGGAGGAAAATCGTGGGGATACCGACATCATTCATGCCATAACTCGGGGTGTAGATCGGGTAAACACAAAATGGAAAGGGTATCTCAATTAGTGTTAGACCTAGTCCAGACATATCAATTGTAGAGATCAACTCCAATTATTTGGGCTCGTCCTGTTGGAACAAAAACAAAGACCCATCGCGGACGAGTCATAGATCCAGGATGATGGACCAACTCAAACATAGGTGCAAGAGAAGGAAGAAGTGAATTCCCCAATAGACGGATCAGTGGTGGGATCTAGGTCCACAGAGAACCATGGCATGCTTAAGTTATAATTGTTGTAAACTTGGCAACCCACATACAATTCAAGTCTCTAGAGACCTTGTTCTCTCAAAGAGGCCAAACTTTGTATTCTTAATGGAAACCCAGATAGATAAAGGAAAGGTAGAACCTTTAAGGGATATACTTAGATACGAAGGAAGCTATGTGATAGACAATGAGAGCCATAGTGGGGTCTTGTTATGTTTTAGAAGGAACGGCAATGGGTGATTACTCAAGAGATTGATTCGGGTTCCAAGAAAGAACCCACGATATGCAGACTAAATATTTTATTCCATAAGTCACGATTGCACGGTTGGATTGTAGAGTTGTTACATGAGATGTGGGTCGCTAGTATTACATGAGACTTGGGTTGGTGGTGTCTTGCATGAGACTCGGATTACTAGTGATGAATTTTCTTAATCTTAGTCAAATAAAAAAGTGGTTGTTATGGTCTTTGACCAAGATATCCACTAGTTGCACTTATTTATGTATTTGAGTCCAAGTATTTAGCCACTTTCTTCTATTGACATGATTTTAGGAGAAGTTGGTGTTGGGTTTCTACTGGAGATTAAGCATACATACACAGCGGAAAAATTAAAAATTTTGCCTTTTTCTAACCCGACCAGGGATCCATGTGATCCGATTAGATGATTCAGGGATAGAAGAATACCTTATTCTCATTGAAGATCCCTGCGCTTGGCCAGCTACTGCACTAATCCTCCTTGTTTAACTGAAGGCGCAAGAAACATCGCTTCCACCTCATCAAGTATCCACAGGACCCAGCCTTCGGAAACAGAGAGAAAACAAGTAAAAGCAGCACCAAAAGCTGGAGTCTCACTAAAACCCTAGTCGCTCTCTCTCTAATTGTGAAAATGAATGAATCCATCCGCATAAGGATCCCTCAAGGTTTAAAATACCAAACTTTAGGCCCAAGGGTTGATTTCAGTCCATTCTATGGTGACCTCAGAGGTCCACATATCGCTGGCGCGGCCCAAAAGCCCATTTCCCCACTCAGATCATAAGAGGCTCTAGTAAGGCATTATGACCACTCAAAATTATGGATGCCAACAGCCTCGACATATAACCTAATCCATAATAAATGTTGTAGTCCCTTTTTGAACACAAGGTGCTGGACTATGTCTCCTTTGTAAAGTTCAACTGGGCGAATTTTCGAGCCCATGTAAACCATAATACAAATGACATTAATAACCCTTATTAATCTACTGATCATGGCCATGTACTTGGGCCCCACATGTCGAGGGGCCCAAGATATATATCTCTCTCTAAAATGAGGGACAATCTCCCTTTCATCCACTCACGTCCCTCTTACATGATTTATTTTATGTCCAACTACGCCTCGTATTAATAAATCCCTCATTACGATGATGCTGAACCCGTGTCAAAACATGCCCTCATGGTGACCGGGATATGTGCCAGTCGAAGGACAAAAAGAAGACATTATTGGCGACGGAGAAGTACTTCAGACTTATAATCCATGTAGTATTCTCATGATGTTTGATCTAGTACAGCGTTCACTAACATGTACTTTCAAGTGAGTCGACTTAATATCATATGCATGATCAAGAGAATACAGATCATCGCCAAATTCATTAGTTTAATTCAATTATTGCTCCACCAATAATGAAAACTAATTGGCGATAATTCTAGAATAGTATTCCATTTGAAGTCCAGGGTTCTACTATTAAGTCACACACTTGATGACCATAAGTGGAATCAATTATTCATGGAGTAAATCACCAAATTAGAAATGTAAGATGATAATGCCTCTTTATTATTGAAATATGAAAATAATAACAATTACACTATTGCCCTAGGGCACATCACTAACAGTTGGTTGTTGTTCGATTGCTACTTAAACACCCGATACTCTCATTTGATCGTGGTGGTGGTTTTTGCAAATAAATTATCTTGTGGGTGGTTCTCACTCAAAACAGAACAACTCTTAAATTTAGTTCCATTTATCTGTTGATTGGGACCTATCATTTGGTATCAAAAGCTAGGTTATCATGGCAACTAACAAAGATTGGATTGAGAAGTTGGAGTCTGATGTTGGTAACCTTCAAATTAGCTTCATTCAAATGGAAGTCAACGTAACAAACAAGCTGCATTAGTTGAAGGATTCTATTAATAGATTTATAGAAACACTAACCTCTAATCGAAGTATGACCGCTAGTTTGAGTTAGCTATCACAAAGGGGCATTATCAGAGCATTAGGGAATAAGGACGTAGTAGTACTTCTGAAGAAGGTTGTCCCATGTTCTCATCTTAGCTAGTTAAGTTGGAATTCCCTAGATTTTCAAGTGATGATCCTACTGTTTGGTGCATTGGAGTAAAGTAGTTTTTTATTTATTATCAAGCAATGTCAGACGTCCAAAAGGCTCCCTTGGCCTTTTTTCATCTAGAGGGTAAGGCTAATGAATGGTGGCAGTGGCTGAAATGAACGTATCAGGAGGAAAATAAGGAGGTAACATGGGGAGAGTTTCAAGAGGAACTATAGGCAAGATTTGGTCCTTCTGACAGTAAGGACTTTGATGAGGCGTTATTAATAATAAGGTAGGTGAGTTTGTTGAGAGACTATAATAAAAAGTTCGAGCGGCTTGGAAACCGAGTGCAAGGGTGGACCCAAAAGGCTTTAGTGGGAACATTTATAGGAGGACTTAAGCCAGAAATCGCTGAGAGTGTACGCATGTTTAAGCTAAAGACATTGATAGAAGCTATCAGCTTGGCTAGAATGAAGGACGAGCAACTTAGTTGTCAACAGAGAGTAACAAGATCATTCCCTAGGCCTTTGGTGGATTTTCCTCCAAATAATGCTAAAAACACACCTAAAAGGCTTACTTGGGAAGAGATGCAAAAGAAGAGAAAATTAGGGCTACACTTCAACTACAATGAGAAGTTTACACCAACTCATCAGTGTGAGGGACTACAACTGTTGTTGCTTGGAGGTTATGATGAAGATTTGTATTGACTGCATCGATAACATGTTGTAGATGACACAACCTAAACCGTAAATTTCTTTTACATGTATTCTCGTCGGGTCGTGATATAAACGATGCGAGTTACGGCTAAAATTAAACCATAAGGTAGTGGTGGTATTTGATTGATAGTGGATCAACCCAAAATTTCATTAGCTTGGGTAGTTAATATTTTACTTCTGACAACACAGACCCATGGACCCTCTAACGTTAAGGTTATTAATGGAAGATTTTTGAGATGCCAAGGGAAGTTTGAAAACATTTGAATGATTGTGCAAGGTATCCCATTTGTTCTCACACTTTAACATTAGACCATACAAGTATGCCTATTGTCAAAAAGCTGAAATTGAGAAACAAGTTCAAGACATGTTAAAATTGGGGCTTATAAGGTCTAGCTATAGTTTTTTTTCATCTCCTATTTTATTAGTTAAAAAGAAAAATGGTTTATGGTGTTTTTATATTGACTATAAAGCTCTCAACTCTGTGACCATTAAAGATAGATTCTTAATTCCCACAATTGATGACATGTTGGATGAATTGTTTAGGGGCTACTTATTTCACCAAACTATACCTATGCCCAGGATACCATCAGGTACGAGTTCACCACAATGATGTTCATAAAATAGCCTTTCATGCGCATAATGCCCATTATGAATATTTAGTTATGCCTTTTGGTCTTTGTAATGCTCCATCCACATTCTAGGCCATTTTGAACTCCATATTTCGTCCTTACGTACATAAATTTGTTCTTGTATTCTTTGATGATATCCTTATTTATAATCCCAATTGGAGCATGCATCTTGAACATGTTTGTAAGGCTTTTGAAATATTAAGGCAACATCAGTTTTATGTCAAGGTTAGCAAGTGTGCATTTGGCGTGCAAGAATTGGAGCATTTGGGTCACATAATCACATCCCAAAGGGTTATGGTGGATCAAGGAAAAATCAAGGCCATGCTAAATTGAACTTGACCTACTAACATCTCAAAATTACGTGGTTGGATGAGTCAAAACACCTGTGTTATACCTCGCGGCCTCGTCTTTTTCTTAGCCAAGATTTTACATTTAAATACGATTTTTATAGCCTCATATCTCATTAGTTCTAACTCCGGTGTGAATGCAGGTGCAATTGAGGTGAAAAGTACGCTTTTGGGAAATATTTCGAGCGCAGGATGAAAAACATAAGATGGCCGAACGTCGCTGATCACAACGCCGCGCGCGACGCCCCTAATGCCAGGACACCCCAACGTCAGCGACGCTGGGTCAACTAATATAAAAGTCAACAGGTAGAACGTCGCTGACGCTCAACGCCGCGAATGCCTCAACTCGCGACATCAGAACGCCGCGACATCAGCGCGAGTCATTCCTCTCAATCATTAAAAGCGAAAGGGGGACTAGAATTCAAGGGGGATTGGAGATCGAGGAACGTACGAACTAGGGCACGGAAGTCACAGAGTAGGACTTTGACTTTGGAGAAGAACCAACATTTTGTAATTCTTCTTTCGACGTGTAAAGACTCGATGTTTTATAGATTTAACTATTTGTGCGTTTTCCTCGCTCGCATGTTCAGATTTATCCCTAGGGTGTTGTTGAACCCTGTCAAATTTTCATGGATTAAAGATTAGTATTTTATATTATTCAGTTGCTTATAATTTTTTAGCATCTGCTTTATATCTGTGAATCATTTACATGATGATGTCACGGCCCGACGATAGCGTGACTATCTTTGGAGATCAGAGATTCGAGAGATGGGGATACCCGGATACGAAATAAAAGCGACCTTCGGTTGATTCGGTAAATAGAATATTCGATCGAAGGTGGCGATTAAGGAATTAGAACATTCAAGCGTTTGAATATCGAGTTGGGGGGTAGAGATATACTCAACTCTACTAACAGAATAATCGGATACACCTCGAGAGAGGAATTATTTCGTAACAAGATCCTTTGCCATCAATAAATCATAAATAAAGCTGAATAATATCATCTTTAAGAAATAATCCATCGAAAGTGGCGGGGGAGACATAGCCTAGTCTCATTACCGATCAATTCATTCAGTTAGTTAGTTTAGTTTACATTAGGACACTAATTGCTCTTTCACACAGTACTTATATCCGGGATAATATTCTGAAGCCAATCTACGTAATTGACACACCTATCCCTAGTGGATCGATATCGTTTCCGTGGAGTACACTATGTGCCCAGGCGACGTGTGCCTTTGCGCTTTTATAGGCTTACATTTATACACACCAATATTTCAGCCTATCAAGTTTTTGGCGCCGTTGCCGGGGATAGGTTTAGAGTGACATAGGAATACTTGTGATTAGATATTGCCTCTGGAATTTTTGTTTCATTTGTTTTGAGTGCGATAAGTTGGTCTTCTTGTTTCGTGTGTGATTGCGGGTCAAGGTTTTGAGCGGCGCATGCGGCCGGCGAGATCTAGTTGATCTACCTCAGTTTGATTCCCGGGCGAAAGGACACGAACAGAGACGGAGAAACGGAACGGACTAGGGGTGCGATCATGGAGAAACGATGAAGAGCAAAGATCGAGTATTGAAGTAACGTGCCACGTAGGGGTCGAAATGGGAATAATGGAAGGAATCGAGCACCTGAGCCGTTTATAGCGGAGATATTATTCATGTTTGCTAGAGGGTTTGCCCTTGCACTGATTGTGTGAACTGACTATCAGAAGCGACCACTATTCGACGAACAACTTAGGCTGAAGTCGATAACATTACGGATGCTTGAGAACGTATCTTATTTCATGGACTACCCGTAGAATCAAATATGCATCGACCCGGCTTCCTCGAGAAGTCTGCGACACGATCACATACAAAGGGGTTACTGAAGAGGCACTTAGGTTGAGGTTGTTCCCACTCTCACTAGGTGATAGAGCCAAGCATTGGTTAACAAGTCAGCCACCAGATTCCATTACTTCATGGAACGATTTAGTGCAGAAATTCACGATAAGTTTTCCCACATGAAAATTGCACAACGTACGAAGTGCTCTTTTGAATGACTAGGAGAGAACTTTGGCGGGGCATAGGATAGATTTCACGAACTATTGAAAGTTCCCATCGCAATTGACCCGGATGGATGCGAGTCCGCCCACGTTCTATAATGGATGCGAGAGATGCAACTAGAGCATTGATTGATGCTACTCATTTGGAGGAGCACTAATGAAGAAAACCACGAGGACGAAGCATGAAGTGCGGAAGATCTTTGCGGTAATACCGTCGATTAACTGAAGACTGCACTAGAAAAAGCGTGGGTGGCAGGATAATGAGTTCTCAACAATTTGGTTAATCATGTTGCTGGCCCGGCTAAGCGATTAACTGAAGCGACAAGGAGCTGCGAATGCCATGGTAACCCGGTAGGGTTGTGTGAATTCTATGGAGAACTGGCATATGGCCTGTGAAATGCCGGTCGGGAAGCTAGCGGGTAAGTAAGCCCGGTATGTGTCGAGATTCAATCGAGGAACCGGCCCACGACAACAGAAGGGCGGTATGGAAATAACTATCGGAATCAAAATCAAGGCTAAGGGTGGCGTAACATTCGAATCGGAAACGATCGAGCAATCAAAGGGTATGGATGGAGGAACAATCGAACAACATGCTGTCAAGCCAGGAGTGCGAACCACCTCCTGAGAAAAAGGTGGACTTAGAATAAGCCCTTGCGCAAATGCTGACTTCCCACTCTGCTTTTATGAATGAGATAAAAGCGAATATGCAGCAACATGCCACCCAATTGAATAATCAAGCGGCATAGTTGAGAAATTTGGAGGTACAGATGGGTCATATGGCCAATCTATTGGCGAAAGCGATCGGGTTCCTTACGAAGCAATTAGTGAACACGAGAGAAGAGATGGGAATGAACATATTCGCCGATCATGTTGAGAGGTAGTGAGAATTGGAGACACGGAAGCGATCCCCATTTATAGAGAGGTAGAGATTGAGAAAAGTCATCGGCAAATTCGGAATGATGATGCGAATGAGGAACAACCTCGAAGCAGTCTGAGGAAACACTACTAAAACAAGGGACAACCAACCAATTCCATATCCTGGCGTCTAAAAAGAAACATAAATTTGGATAAGCGAGTTCACGAGTTAAATGGAAGTGTTGAAGCTACACATCAATATCGTTCTTAGATGCTGGAGCAGATGCCTAGTTATGTAAAATTTATAAGGACATCTTTGTCTCGAAGAGAAAGATTGGCTGATTTGGCTTGAGTTATCTTGGCGGGAATGTAGTGCCATACTTCGAGGAGGAAGTACGCCCTGAAAACTAAAAAGACCGAGGCGGAGTTTCACTATCCCGTGCACCATTGGTAATGCTATCTTTGAGAGAGCACTGTGTGATTTGGGTGCCAGCATTAATCTCATGCCCTTGTCAATTTTTAAACGTTTGGGATTAGGTGAAGCTCGTCCAACTACGGTCACACTTCAGCTTGCCGACAGATCCTTGAAGCATCCGAGAGGGGTAATAGAAGATGTCTTAGTAAAGGTTGACAAGTTTATCTTCCCAGCAGATTTCATTGTATTAGATATGGAAGAGGATAAGGAAATACCCATAATCTTGGGTAGACCGTTTCTTGCAACTGGCAGAGCAATGATTGATGTTCGGGAGGCGGGGGTGAGAGTGCGGGAGGATGAAGTCGAGTTCAACGTGTTGAGTTGTGGGACATCCCAGGCGGAAAGTGATCTGTTTCATGGCGAGGAGATAGTAGAGCTATAGTGTTTGTAACACTGGTATATGTTTTGTTATATTCAGTAAGGATTTTTGGGGAGCAAATGCGACTTATACCCTATGATATTTTAAGTGTGATTAAGATTAGCCCATCTTAATGGTTGGTTTAATTAGAGGATTAGTAAATTGTGTTAAAGTTGCATTTTTATGGCATGTGGGTCAATTATACAATTAGGTAAGTTTAGTGGTTTTGTTTAGGGTTTGAAATTAAGTATGTGCGAAGGACCACTTTGAAAAACTTGTTAGTGGAGAGGACAAAGTGTAATATCCTTGTGAGCTATGTGGCATCATGAGGGCATGACACCTCATATATATGCATGGTGGAGATCTTGACACATGAAGTGCATGAAGGAAACTTGCCATGTGCCAAGCAAACCAATTCCTCTTTAGTTTTGGATGCTAGACCAACTTCTTGCTAGGAAGTGGAAAATTCTGAAATTTAGAAAGTGAGAAGAGTTCTAGAGAGGAAGCTAGAGAAGGATGAGAAAAGGCTTGGAAGAGAGAAAGCGGTTTTTGGTGGAAAAGTTCACTAAGGTATGTAAACATGATCTTTGAGGCCTTAGTTGTATTTCTTATGGACTTTGGTTATATTCTTAGGTTTTGTTGGGATTACATCTAACCCTATATTTGATGAAAGGTGAGTTTGGTGGAACCCTAAATTGTAAAAGACCAGTTTTGTGAAGATGACATGTGTGTGTGTGTGTGTCTAAGGGAGGTGTTTTCCCCTTTGACCCCATGACGGTGTTTTGGCCATAGTCGGCCTTAAGAACTCCGAACTGGATGATTCTGGTTGGAGAAGAAGCCCAGACCTAGCCCTTGAATGTCAGAAGTAACCAGAACTAAACCCACATAGGCCCATGAATTTGAGGTTGAAAGTCAGGTACGATTCTGTCCCCCTGTTCTGGAGCAGTTCCTGTTTTGAGTCATAGGGTGAGTTATATTGATCCAAATGGGTGATTCAAAAACCTTCTCAAAGTAACCACATAGAGCGTAACTTCATGAAGAAAGTATGGCCAAAATTATGGCTTATTTGTTCCCATAAATTCGTCAAAGTAAGGAATTAGTGAGGACATATTCTGTCCCTAGAAATAGTCTCGGGAGGTCAGGTGTAAAAAGCATAACTCTTGATTCCCGAGGTCGAATGACCACCTGGTTGAGGCTATGAAGCTAAGGAATGAGAACTTTTGGTCAGAAGACCATGAGCAGACAAAAAACATGTATGGCTGGTCAAAATGGTAGTTAAGAAAAAAAAGAAAAAAAGGGGGTCTTGGATAGAGGCTGAAACAAGGTACAAGTGTTGTGTGTGTGTTGTGTTACCCTAATAAGGGGGTAAATGTTGATATTAGTAAGTGTAAAGAGAGTGCTCTTGAATGATCAAGGTTTATGTTGGTAGGTATATAAGAATATGTGTGATTCAGTGGTGAAGTAATAAACCAATTGGGTAATTTTATGTAACACAGTTGTTTGAGGCTAAGAAATCTTATGACTTGTTAATTCATAGGATCCTTTGGAGTAGCCTCGGTTTGACTTCCTTGGGAGACTTGTGGATTTTGAATCAAGGAAGGTAGGATCTTGTAACCTTCCTCACAACATACCATGGTTTATTGAAGTGCATGCCATTCCGTGCTTGAGCGTGTGATTTTCACAATGATATATATAAATGTGGCTGTTTTTATATCTATGGAATTCTTTGAATTAATTAATTTTATGATGTTTTTAAATATCCATGTGGAGTGAATGCTTTGTGAAATTATTTTAAACATGACATGGGTATGGGGCGTGTGAGAGTCGGGATTGATGCTTAGTGGACAGGACATATGACTGAATCCACAGGTTGTAATCAAGAAAGGTCACGAGATATCACGGGATCTTGGGCATGGCATCACTGGGTGGTAAGTCGGCAATTTGTGTTATACGGGATAATGGGCATATCCTGAGGTAGTAAGTCGACAATTTGTCGTTGTTAGGGGATGATCGACTAGTCCCACCCAGGTGAAAGCCAAAAGAGTCATTGATGAAATTCGAGATGGTGGTAGTATTGCATCATTGTTTCCACATCAACCTATTAATTAGAAAATACTCATGTTTTGAGATGTGTTGAATTATTTGTATTTTGAATGTTTTTTTATAAGCATGGCTTGTTATGGGATTCACTGCGGAGTTGTCGAACTCACTGGTATTCCCTCCACCTTAGATGCAGGTACGAGACCAGCTGCATGACTTGAGAGTTTGACTTGCAGGGTTTTGGAGGTTGGAGAATTGTGCGTCATCCTTAGCATGTTGGTGGTTGGGCATACATTTTGAGGAACATCTAGTGTTGTGTGGAGGTTCACACTGTATATTTTGGACAGTTCATATCGATCATGGGTCTGTTAATATGTTGGCTTTGTGGCTATTGGTTGGGACACTTTGTAGAAAGTTTGGGATTTTATTAGTAAATATTATTTTGATCAGGAGTGAAGTGTATAGTCTTGGGTGCATTGAGGACTTACACGGTACGAGACATGTATATATATGTTTTGAGACACAGGTTGAGTTTTAATTACGTTTAGGCGATTACTCCAGAGTGGAGTTTTGGACTCGAGTTTTGAGAAATACGGGTTGATATATATGGTGTGTAGAAGCAGTGGTAGCCTTTTATGCAAAGTGTTGGATTTTGAAAGAGTCCTATGTTAGGGACTCATGATGAAAAAAAAAAAAAGATGGTAAAATAACATAAATCACACAGTGGAAATCAGGGTGTGACAAGTGTCTAGCCAAAGTGGTCTCACAGATCCTTTGGAGGCTAGCCTAGTACAGAATGATTAAGAGAATATGAGCAAAGAGGCAGAAGAATATGTAAAATGGATGGATTCTTTCGGACCAATGAAGGAAATAGCAGTCTCTAGGTGAAAGTACTAAGCGCCCGGTACCATCGGTTGAACAACCATCGAGATGGAACAAGGCCTTTACCTAGCCATTTGAAGTATGCATATCTTGGGATGGCCTCTGCCTTACCCGGTGATCATCTCGACATCCTTGGTGAACTAGAAGGAGGAGAAGTTATTGAGGTCATAGAGACCATAAAAATACGCTTGGGTGGTCTCTAGCCTTGATTTAAAGGGATTACACCCTTCCATGTGCATGCATCGTATTTCTTGGAAGATGGGCGCAAACCCTCAGTGGAAACACGAGAGAGTTGAATCAATATGAAAAGAGGTAGTCAGAAAGTAAAATGGTTAGATCTTTGGGGTAATTTATCCTATCTCAGACAGTGCATGGGTAAGTCCAGTTCAAGTAGTATCCAAGAAGGGAAGGAACAAGCGTCATAGAGCAGAAAACAATATATTACGCCTTCTCGACGATCCAGGGTGGAGAAGTTTGTATTGATTATCTTGAGCGAACAAAGCCACTCGAAAAGATCATTTCCCATTGCCGTTCCTTGATCAGATGTTGGATCGATTAGCTGGTCATGAATATTATTGCTTTTTGGATGGATACTCCGGCTACAATCAAATTGCTATAGCCTGAAGATCGGGGAGAGAGCGACATTCACATGTCCGCATGGGGCGTTCGCGTGACGGATGCCCTTTGAGCGTACAATCGCGCGAGCGCACACTCCAGCGATGTATGATGGCCATATTCTTCGACATAGTTGAGAAGACAATCGAGTCTTCATGGACGATTTTGGTATTGGGTAATTCATTTGACAAGCATGCGGAAAATTTGGGGTCGATTATTGATAAGATGTGAGGAGACTGACTTAGTGCGCACCGGTGGGAGAAGTGCAAACATGAGTGCAGAGGTATTGTACTTGGACATCGGATTGGTCACACATCCATTTGAAAAGATAAAAGTTGGTATCGACTCTATTGTGGTAGCTCGGTTGATTCCTTTCCATTTTGAACTTATATGTGTATGGCGATTTTGCGATTGGGCCGGTGTTAGGTCGAAAGCGAGAAAATTTTCCGGGTAATCTGTCTGACGGAACCTTGAATGATGCTCGAGTTGAATTATGCCCTTCGAGGAAAAACGTGGCTATTGTCTTTGCTTTTGACAAATTCAAACCTTATTTGATTGGTAACAAGGTCGTAAGTGCACAGCGATCATTCTTGCCATAAAATACTTGATGACTAAAAAACCAAACCACAGGCTAATTCGGTGGGTTATATTCTTTATAAAAAATTCGGCGTTGAGATTAAAGACAAGGCATAGAGAACACAGTAGCGAGATCATCTTTCCACGATTGGAAGGGCAAGTGATGATGTTCAAATGAATGGCGATTTTCAGATGGCGACTCCTAGCTATTGAAAACGAAGAAGAGCGATTCCATGGTTTGCAGATTACGTGAATTATTTGGTAGCCAAGATAGTCCCTCCGGAATTTAACTATCAACGAGAAGCGGTTTCGCGCACTTGAAACACTACTATTGGGAGAGCCAATTCTTTGCCGGACATTACGGCCGGGGTGATCAGGAGATGTGTGCGAGAAGATGAAATACCTGTTATCTTGCACCATTGCCACCGTTTGCCATGTGGTGGACGCCGGTAGCCATCGAGCGACAGCAGCAGTCTTCAATCGGCTTCTCTTGGCCTAACTTATTTAAGGATGCTCATCATTTGTATCCACATGTGACAAATGCCAGCGAATGGGGAGCATTTCTAGAAAGGATGAACCTTCATGCATCCTATTTTAGAAGTCGGGTGTTTGATTTATGGGGATGGATTTCATGGGACCATTTCCCCATCTTATAACAACGTACATCTTGCTAAGATGATTATGTCTCGAAGTGGGTTGAAGCAATTCAGGCCCACTAATGATGCCAAGGTTGTGGCTAGAATTTGTGTGACCCACGTAAATTCTTGCGATTCGAACCTCGAACGCGATCCGGATAACGGTACTCATTTACGCAATAAGATGATTGATAGAGTTTTGAAAAGTATGGGAGTGCCATCGTACCTCCCTTGCATATCACCCACAATCAAATGACAGCGGTATCAAATCGAAATTAAGTCCGTCAGAGAAAGCAGTTAACCGGAGTTTCGGGAAGGGCGAGTGCAAAAAATTGATGATGCACTTTGGCGTAGAACAACATTTAAAACACCCTTAGGAAGTCACCTTTCGGAATTGTTTATGTAACCAGTGGAGTGGAGCATCGAGCCTCTTTGGGCAACTCGACCGATTGAACATGGACGGAGTGCACACACTAGCGCAGGTGAAACCGGCCCACTTCTGACTCGAGTGAAGTAGGCAATTCATGAAGGCAGAAGCTTATGAAAATGCTCGCATTTCTGAGGAAAAGGCAAAGGCTTTGGCATGATAAACACATTACCATAAAGGAATTGATGAGTGACGAGGTCCTGCTTGTTTAATTCCATTACAAAAACTTTCTGAAGTGAAGTCGGTGGTCGGGGACCAACTCACGATGACAGTGTTTACATGGGAGTAGAGGTTACACACATCCACGAAAGGAACATTCACGAGTTAACACTGCGGTTGGGCGAGTATTTTGGAGGCCGAATTTCATGCGGATAAGCAGACCATTCCATTGATTGCCTCCGAAGAAGTACAGTAAGCGATCAGTAGAGCTCGGGTTCCCAGCACATTGAGATTTAGGTCGAGCTAACGACATTAAACATTGCGCTTCTTGGGAGGCAACCCAAGTTTTTCTTGAAATTTTCCTTTCTCTGGTTCAAATTTTTTTTAATTATCTATTTTACGTTATATTGGTTTGTTGTTCTGTCCGTAATCTGAATCCCTTTTTGGATGTATCACATCTTTTGCCTTTTGAGGACCGCGATCGGCCAGTCTTTGGGAGAGATCACTCATGAAACCTTATAAAGTCGAGGCGTCCCATTTACCTGAGGAGTTTTCTCTTATCTTAGACCATGGTTGCATAATGTACATTTGGGCCTTCTACGTAACGTAGGCGTTGTGGTTCTCACGTCGCGACTTTGCAACGTCAGCGGCGATCTCGGCGTCGCGACCGGGATGACCTTCTGCGGCGCGTCGCGACATTGGATTTCAGCGTGGCGTGTTGGATGAACCCCTCTTTGGGCGTCAGCGGCGTGAGATCTCAACGTCAGCGGCGTTGGTTTGACACCCCCTCCGGAGCGTCGCGGCGTTGGTTTTGCTACCTCTTTGGAGCGTCGCGGCGTTGGATCAACGTCGCCGCGTTGATTTTACCACTCTTTGGAGCGTCGACGTTGGACGGCGTCGCGATGTTGTTTGCTCCCCCCTCTAGAAAGTCACGGCGTTGCCGAACGTCGTGGCGTTGACCTGTTGGGCCGACACTCTCCATTTTGCTCCTACCTTTTTCCCTTCTTTGCTGAACCACCCAATACTATGTCGCGCACACTGCCTGAGCCCTTCTTAGGAGTCCACTCTCGCTTTTGAGTCGGAGGCCATTGTTTGCCACCAGGCGCCTCTGACACGCCACCTTGGGTCGTCCCAATCCACTGTCCACTGTCTAGCTTCTTCCACCTTGCTGTGGTGTCCTTGCATAGGTCTCGTCCTCCTCGTTGAGTGCAGGTCTTCATTAGGTCCCCAGTTGGGGTACAGTCGGGTCGTCAGTGTCCTAGGGTTAACGTCTACAACTTCCTATTGCCCTTGCATTCTCCATTTTCCCTTTGCACTCTAGGTTTTTGACACATTGCCTAGCCTATTAGGGTGTGCTCCTGTAGGTGCCCACGTAGGCCCTTCAATTGTCTAAATTGTCCTTACTACACCAATGTACGTGAGAAGCAAAGTTGCTAAAGCGAGGTTGGACCGGTGAGGATCCAGACCCCCGATTTACGATATCAGCGGTTCATTAACGAGGGTGTCGTAGATCGGTTCGGCACCATCTACAAGAACCAGTCTTTTATTAAGGAAAAGGGTTTCCATCACCCTGATGATTTTTTTTTTTTTTTCCTGGAGCGATTGCGACGAGGATGCGAGCACTTTGCTGACCACCTCGTCAGTGCGATGAGTGTGGTGCAAATTCACTGACCTGCCTCCCCATCAGTCAGAAGGTTCGGTCTGCGGTGTGTTGTTGGTCTGCCGGTCTGCGGGTCGATCAGCCGCACATAATCTGATCATGTCCCCTCGAACACGATCGCCTTCTGGTGACACAGGTACCACAGGGTCATTCGAGTCTTGACAAGCAGGTGGGGTGAGTGGAAACCTTCAGCAATGAGGCCCGTGCAGTACACTTGAGCCAAGCATTTGGCGTTTATCTGATATCACGCATCACTTCATCACGTCGTCTCATTCGAAACTGACGAGCGTGTGTGAAGTGGCCTGCGGCATACCTTACTCAACTATGCCATCATTCAGGGATATCCTTTTGATGTTGGCGAGGTTATAGAGATGCCATCCTCATGCGCAAGGTGTTAAGATGAACTTGGGGCACCCTTTTCTTATGGCTTATGCAAACGAAGCGGGAGTGCCATAGATGACAATAGGCGTGGTTACACCCACGTCAGCTCAATATCGGTTAAGAGGACAAGCCCGGGTGTACCCGCGACACGAGGGGACCTGCGATTAGTCATGAGCCCTGGGACGGGGCGAAACTGCCACTATCGGGCACTTTAGACCCACAGAGGGGCGATCCCGGAGGACACGTGGGCGGTCCTCTTCTCACCACCTCCACCCACCTTGCAGGCCTCTGCAGCCGGCTCCTCCTCCCACACGACTGGGACCGGTGCTCTCCACTGCGGCGTTTTGATGCATTGCGGGATGAGACCGGGAGCAGAGTCCTCATCACCACGGGATATGGAGGCCCATGGCGACGTGCATCGGTTTGGCCAACCATGCCATTGTTCTTGTGTGACGATCCCCTCGGCTGGCTTGCGCGACTTCTTGCCACGTCACCCGGTAGCGCCACGCCACCATGGTGTTTGCCCGATCACGGGATTCTCACCTTTCTTATGTTATTTCGTACCCGGTGGGGACCGCGCCCATTTTTATTTGGGGGATGTGGGTGATGCCGGTTTTCTTAGATTTGTTTCATGTTTATTTGTCTTTGTAGTTTATTTTCGATTATCGTGTTAGTTTACATTTCTATTTAGTTTTTCATTTACGTTTTCTCATCTTAGGATGTTGAGTTTGTGTTTAGTCATGTTTGTGTTTTAGGTAGATCATATACACATGTGTAGTAGTGTCGTGTTTAGGCAGTTGTGTGTGTGATATATGCTTGGGAATAAGGGTTCACTTTGGTAAGTCCACTATTGTCGTGGAAGAAAGGATTCATTGGATGTTTGAATGATCGGGAATTAGGTCGAATAGGTGGGGAGGCATAGTGAATCACCTCCGGTTATTCAAGAAACTATTTCTCAAGGAGCTTATCACACTCACACACAAATGATCTCTAGGGTATACTTACAAATTGTCGGGCGACTACAGGTTCCAGCAGCCACAGGATTACTGCAGAAACACCCGAGAGATGGGACAGTGAATAAAGAGGATTGCCTTCGAGCCCAAAATTAAAAAAAAAAAAAAAAAAGAGATAGAATAAATTGGGATCTTCGATCGAGATCCCGAGGCACAGTCAGGGCCTTTCAAAGCTGTCTGCTGAGCCAGCCCCAAGCTAGAAGTCGTTGACTTCAGCAGGATTCTGAGGGGACGAAGATGGAAGTTTCCGACTTAGGGCCCTTAGGTTTAGTTGAGTGTTCGAGGGTGACGTTTGAGAGGCCCAGATGCAGGTGCCCATAACATTGGTAAGTCGCCAACTAATTCCCTTCACATGAACATAACATAAACTACGGGCACTAGTTTTGTTCTATGTTGTAGTGTATATTAGAAATTTACCAAGCGGTGTTAGGTCTTTTGTAGTTAGATTGTCCCAATTAGGTGAGTTGAACTCAAGTTTGGGGGGCGTCGGAACCTAAGTGTAAACTAGAGATCATTTATTTAATGCACATAGGGTCCTTGGGAAAAGTTATTGAATACTTTGGAGGTTGAAGCACTAGTCACTCTCACTGAGTTCAACCTAGTTCTTTAGAAAGTCGAACACCCGTGTGCATCCTGCGAACTTCGAACAAAACGGCAGCAGTGTGAGTCGGTCTAGTTTGATCTTCTACTTATCAGCATGTGCATCACTATATTAGTGTTAGACTATAGTATGTAGGGTGTGAGTCAGGTTTAGGTCAGTTCTTGGCAGGAATGACGAGAAATTCGTGAGGGTGTGATGAGTCTGAAAATACTCGGGTTATACCCACGTCTACGTCTTATGTTTTTAAGCATTTTACATTTAAATACTTATTTTTATAGATCGATATCGATTAGTTCAAGCGGGTGTGAATGCGAGGTGCAATTGGAGTGAAAAGCGGTTTTGGAAGTGGGCGGAGGATGAAAATGCGTAAAGATCGTAGCGTCAGCGGTTCCAAGCGTCATGACGTCCCACGTCGTGATGCTAGCGTCGTGACGTTGAATTCGATATATAAAATTCAACAAGCGACCAGCGCTCAAGCAACGCCTCAGCGTCGCGACGTTTACAGCGTCGCGACGTCGGCGCGGTATTCCTCAATCATTAAAAGCGAATTTAGAAATTCCAAGGGGGATCGGAATCGGAGCTTGTCTGAACTAGGGCACGGAAGTCACAGAGCAGGACTTTGACTTTGGAAAAGAACCAGCATTTTGTATCTTCTTCCTTTCGGACAGAAAGACTAATGTTTTATAGATTAACTATTTGTGTTTTCTTGTTCGGTATGTTTCTAGATTTATCCCACTGGGTGTTGTTGAACCTGTCACATTTCATGGATTAAAGATTAGTATTTTATAATGTCGATTTGCTTATAATTTTGTATCGCTTTATATACGCCAACAATAAGCGTGACTATCTTTGGAGATCAGAGATTCGAGAGGTAGAGATACCACGGGATCAGCACGACCTTGGTTGATTCGGTAAATAGAGATATTCCGATCCAGAAGGTGTAGCGATTAAGGTTAGAACATTTAAGCGTTTCGGAGTATCGAGTTGGGGTAGAGATATACTCAACTCTACTAGTGAGATAGGCGGATACACCTCGAGAGAGGGTATTTCGTAAGCAAGATCACTTTGCCATCAATAAATCATAATTAAACTGAATAATATCATCTTTAAGAAATAATCCATCAGTGGCGGGGGAGACATGGCCACTAGTCTCCCGTGATGATTCATTGATTAGTTAGTTTAGTTTACATTGGACACTAGTACTCTTTCACACAACACTTATATCGAGATAATATTCCTGAAACCCGATCTCTTGTATTCCAACACACCTATCCGTGGATCAATATCCGTGCAGTAGGTACATGTGCCAGAGGCGACGCGTGCACTTGCGCACATAGGCGTACATTTATACACACCACGCTTTCAGCCTATCAGTGGCTTTTTAGGTTAGTACTACCACAAATTTGTAAGGAATTATGGTCTCTTTGCATGCCCACTTACCAACCTCTTGAAAAAAGGCCAATTTGGATGGAACAATGAAGCCAAAGCAGCTTTCCAAAAGCGTAAAATTGCCATGACTACTATTCCAACATTAACAATACCAAACTTCAACGAACCATTCACTGCTGAATTTGATGCGTTAGAATATGGCATAGGGGGGTGTTGTCACAACAAGGAAAACCTATTACTTTCATGAGCCGAGCTCTAGGTGTTACCAATAAATCCTGGCCTATCTATGCTAAGGAGATGCCTGCTATTATTCACGTCATACAAACTTGGAGGCCATACTTGCTTAGGCGGAAATTTTATATTCAAACGGATCAACAAAGCCTCAAGTTTTTTTTTTTTTTTTTGTTTTGAGTAGAAAATAGGCATGCTTGAGCAACAAAAATGGGTGACCAAATTATTTGGCTATGATTATGAAATTTTGTATAAGTCTAGCCGAAAGAATTACACTACTGATGAGCTATCAAGAATTGAAGGATGTCCTAGACTTGATACCTTATTTATGCCTGAAATGGGTCTTTGAGATTAAATCAAAGTTACGTGGTGACAATTCATACATAAAGCGATTAGTGACAAGCTCATGGCGAATCAAATGGTCCCTTAGGCACACGGAAAAACGGGCTTGTATGCTTGAAATGCGTGTGGTTCCCCTTCAATCCAACATGGTCTTGAAACTCTTGCAATAATTCCCACGATTCACGATTGGGGCATTTGGGTGTGTTCTGAGACTTTCAAAAGGTGCTTCTTTTTGTTCTATAGCCTTCCATGTAATAAAAACAATAAAAAAACATGTGGAAGCTTGTGAAGTTTGTCAACAAACCAAATTAGAAACCTTGTCACTAGTTAGGCTTTTGGATCATACTATCCGTGTCAGTGTGGATGAAATTTTTCCATTAACCTTCGTGAGGTTTCCCTTCTTCACATGGTAAAAATTCTATTTTTGTTGTGATTGACAGGTTGAGCAAAACAACACTCTTTGGCGATGACCCATCCATATACAACCAAGGTGGTAGCAGAGAAATTTATTGAGGGCGTTGTCAAATTGCATGGTAAGCCTCAGTCCATTGTAAGTGACAAAGATCCATTGTTGTTAAGTTATACAGTAAGAATTTTTTTTAAAATATAGAGCACGAGTTGAAGGTAGTTGCCTTGCCATCCCACGAAACAAGCAGTTAAATTGAAGTACTTAACAAATGTATTGAACAATATTTGCAAATATTCACTCACCAACAACCTCATAAGTGGTATACATATGTTCTATGGGCTGAGTTTTGGCATAACACTACATACCACTGTTCTATTAGAATGACTCCATTTTAAGCCTTATATGGAAGGCCACCGCCTATTATTCCAAAATATTTTGAAGGGACCAGTTCAATTAATGAAGTTGAGTTGAGTTTGAAGGACCGAGATGCCTTATTACAATAACTCAAGAATAATTTGCAGGTGGCTCAAAATCGCAAGAAATATTTTATTGATTCCAAATGGAGGGACATTGAATTCCAAGTGGGAGACTATGTCTACTTAAAACTCCATCCCTATAGACAACAGTCAGTGTCTAAGAGAACCAACCAAAAATTTGCTAGTCGATTTTATGGGCTATATCAACTACTTAAGGGGTCACACATTCATCCCACCTTTAATGTCTCTCTTTTAAAGAAGAAAATGGGGGATAGTACATACGTCAACAATGAGTTACCACCCTTTAATGAGGATGGGGAGATAGCCCTAGAGCCTTAAGCCATCTTGGACACACGCTAGGTCAAAAAAGGATTAAAAATTGTTGAAGAAAAATTGATCAAATGGAAGCGTCTGCCACTTGACGAGGCCACACAGGAGAGCACAAAGGAGTTACATGACATATTTCTTAACTTAAACCTTGAGGACAAGGTTACAATCGTTGGGGAAGGTATTGATAGCTCAAGAAGATCAAGTTGGGTTCTAAGAAGGAACCCGCAATATGCAGACTAAATATTTTATTACTTTAGCCACGATTGCACTGTTGGGTTGTGGAGCCATGGGTTGCTAGTATCACATCAGACATGGGTTGTTGGTGTTTTGCATGAGACGTGGATTGTTGGTGATGAGTTTGCTTAATCTTAGGTCAAATAAAAAAAAATGGTTGTTATGGTCTTTGACCAATATATCCACTAGTTGCATTTATTTATGTATTTGACTCCAAGTATTTAGACACTTTTTGCTAGTGGCATGCTTTTAAGAGAAGTTGGTTGTTGTTTGATTGCTACTCAAACACCTAATACTCTCATTTGATTGCAGTGATTTTTGCAAATAAATCATCTTGTGGTTGGTTCTTACTCAAAATAGAACATCTCTCAAATTTAGTTTTATTTATCTGTTGATTGGCACCTATCAATGGGGTACTGTTGTTGGATCATCGAGAAACCATATTGACTAGTAGGTGACTATAAAAAGAATGGGGCAGTCGTGGATGATTGGATACTATGGAAATTATTAAAGGAGTCGACGTCGTGATGCATGAAATTTACTGAAATAAATCTCTCAATGTTCTCATCTACCCTAGTGTTGCATTGGGGACTATAATGACCTACTTACTCTAGTCGAGAAATGGGGAAGGCGAAGTCATCCAAATTTGTCAATGAAGGGCTTTAGAGAGGCAAAAAAGACTACTGGCTTAATAGACATTGGTATCTCGGGGTATCGGTTTATGTGGGAGATGTCTAGGGGCACATCTGAGTGGATCAAAGAACGTCTTGATAGAGCCATGAATACAAAGTCATGCATATCATGGTTTCTGAATATAATTACGTATAGCATCAAAGCCTCTGAATCTTATAACCTTCTTATTTTTCTCGACCCTAGACATCAGAATAAAAGTCATAGAAAAAGATGTTTCTGCTTTGAAAACATGTGGTTGCATGAACTTGAATATGGGGATGTGATTAAAGTTAGTTGGGAAGTTTCAACATGACAACCAATCCAACAAAAGATACAAGTCTATGGACATGCATTATTTGAATGGGGTAACTTCACGAATATAAGCTTTCGCTAAAATATTGCAGCCAAAAAACAAAGAATAACATGATTTCATGGTAAAAAAGATGTCGGGAGCCTTGAGGAATTTGAGAATGCCAAGCACTAGTATCTTGCACTGCCTAATTAGAATGAGGGTTTTTTGGAAGCAATGAGCCAAGCAATTTTGGTTGACTATAGGAGATGCCAATACTAGATTCTTTCATTCCATGGATTCTTATAGGTAGAGAAGAAAGTAGATCTCTCGTTTGAAGGATGAAGCGAGAGTTTGAAGGGAGGAAAATAGTGGTATGGTTGAGTTGATTATGGACTACTTCACTATATTTACACATCTGAATGATGCTCTAGTGATGTGTGTCTGGAAGTCATTATGCCTTCAATCTTGGAGGCAGATTACGCACTCCTAATAGCACCATTTTCTAAATTATGGATATAAGAAGCAGTGTCCTCTATGCATCCTAACAAACTAGCTAATGATGTTTGCTTTGATGTTCTAAAGACTCACAAAAATTTATAATCCTAAAGTAACCTAGATAGGGATAGCTTGAGCTACTATAGCTATAGTGGTTTTTAGGGTCAGCCATGAGATCGGTATTCTTCCCAAAGAATGGCCAAACTAATTCAAGTTTAAAAAAAAAATTAATTACAAAGAATTAAAAATCTAATTTTTATGAGAACAAGATGTTTAGAATTGATTTTTACCAAATTAAACAAGGCCTTGGGGATTAGGATTTCACCAAGACATGGTCTCAGGTGATTAGAGAGATATGAAAATGTCCCGGTCATCTGAAGAGGGGAATCAACGTTAATTGATCCTCTCAACCCTACCTAGGTGGTCCTAAAGAGATAGGAAAAATTATAACTCTCTCAAGTATGGTAAATCTGTTGATTGGCTTACTCCAACCCTAGGTTCGTAATCTTCTTCTAACCTGACGAGAAGAGATATTTGTTCGGCTACATCAAATGCAAGGACAATCTGATGTGTTGTATTGAGCATACCAAGTCTATGTTCTAGAAGGTAGGAGACTCCAATGGGAATATGTCTACGTCCACCCAACTCTCTTAGGGGTGTTAACCTTATAGGCTTATAGAACTGACCTATTCGAGAGATCCTCATCAATCAGAAAACATACCTTGGTCTGAAGTGTGTCTCTCTCTAAATCATCCTTGACTTATGCCTTGGATTCATCTTTTCCTCAAGGAAGGAGTTTAGTCCTCCATGCTATTGATCACAACATCCATGAAAGAAGAATAACTTGTGCAGAACATAAAAATAATGGAACTTTATTCAAAATTATGTTGAAAGATTTTACAGGCCAAAATCAATCTAAAAAAAGTCTAGACATTGTTTTTTTAATCTCATTTCCCTCTATTTATTCATGTTTTTACCAATCATAGGGCCTTAGAAGGCAAGTTACAATGTTTCCTAATTGATTACAACACGATTGGGGGTCTAAAATTGGAAACAAATAAGAATTGTATTGAATCTAGGTTTTTTTGTCGCCGACTCGCACTCACTTGTGTGAGTACGAGAATCTCGCACTCAAGCTAATTGAGTGCCAGGTATTCTCCTGCTGCATTTCTTCATGATTTTCTAGTTTCCAAGCCTTTAAATAGGTTCCAAATTCGTCCCTCTATACTTCCATGACCTTGAATTATGATTAAGTCATCCTCGAAAGCTTTGAATTTTCACTCATTCCCCAAAGTGATGGAAATAACCTTAAAAAGCTGCAAAATGCATAAGCTAGATGAAAACATCAGTAACTTTGCTTTCGGGATCAACAATCCACATAATTAGTTAATTAGGGGTAATTACCACTCAAAAGGGTAGAAAGATATAGAAGTTAAGCCATTAAAAATGCCACTTTTGAGCAGTTATCAACAAAGACGGGATGAACCTTGCTTTTTTTCCAACGATATTAGCATGTACTAGGAAAGGATATATGTGAAGACTATTTTTCTTTTATCTCTAACACTAAGATGTCACAAGGAATTAATGATATGTGATTTACATAAGAAACAATACGTCAAAACAATGGGGGACCTGAGATTGATCTCACTTTGCTACATGATTTATACAAAATTGTGGCAAAGACATTGGCAATCAAATTAAAATGAGTCTTGTCGGCGACGATATCACAAACCTAGGGTGCCTTCATACAAAGTAGATCTATAACTAATAATATCCTCATTTCCTTTGAAGTGTTGCATTACTTGAATTGGAAGACATAGGAGAAACATGACTATGTTGCGTTAAGGGTGAAAATTCAAAGGCGTATGTTAGATTGGAATGGATATTCTTGGAAAGGATTATGCTCCGGATGAGGTTTCATGAAAGGTTAGTTAAGCTCATAATGGAGTGTATCTAAACTCTCCATTTTAGCATTCGTCATGATGGCAATGAACTTGGACCAATCATACCCTAGAGGGGACTTCGGCAAAGGACCCTTGTCTCCACTCTGTGAGTGATAAAATTTGGGCTTGGAGTGCATCAGTTGATGAAAGAAAGTGTATGCGAAACTTGTTGATGTGAAATTGCTAAGAGCTCATGATCTCTCTTACCTTTTTGATCATTGTTTCATATGTTTAAAATTGTGACAAACAAATAATTCCAGTGAGTTTTATTGAACTGTGAAAGACATAATGTGCAGATTATTTCAGCAGTTATGATTCTTTTGATATTGATATTGTTGCATGCCAATGAAATGTTTGTTTGTTTTCTTAAATTATCTTTGGATGACCTAATAATGGAATGTATCTAGATGCTGATGTAAATAGAAAGAAGAGGTGTTGGTCTTGAATGGAGACAGGTTTTGAGCTCATTGCACAGTAGACACTGGCTCTCTTTAGTGGGTAAGGTACATCCCTAAAAACTTGATAAGCCTGCTTTTTAACCTACGTAATGTTAGTCTTATTACTCCCCCTAGGAGTGTGTCATGACATAGAGAAGATGCTCAATTCGTTCTGGTGGAATAGTAATGAAGGAAAAGGTATCAACTAGTTAAGGTGGGAATGCCTATGCTTACCTAAGGTGAGGGGAGGCATATGTTTTAGAAAATTGCATGACTTCAACTTAGCCTTATTATGCAAACAAGGGTGGAAAGTTTTGACAAACCCATTGTCCTTGATCTCCAAATTCTATCAAGCTAGGTACTATCCAACTTCTTTGTTTTTCAAGGCGAAGATATAGGAATTTAACCCTAGTTACATATGAAAGCGTGATATACGGGTACACGTAGGACTTAATTTGCCATAATAGCGAGGCTCGAATGGGGAGATAGTTTCTAGTATATATGAGTAACTAAAGATCCTTGGTTGCCTAAGGTTGACTCTGGTTTCATCAGTTCTACTATAGGAGAAGAATATAATACAACTACAGTTCAGGAGTTGATGATCCTAAGTGAACAAAATGGGATAGAGATCTAAAAATGGATGCTTTCGACCCAAGAGATTGTTTGATCATCTTGAATATTCCATTTAGGTGTCAGAGAATTGAAGACCAATGGTATTGGATCTAGAAGGGTAATGGGTTGTACTTGATCAAAAGTTGGTACCGATTCCAATAGGAAAATATAGAAGATGCGAGGTTACAAGTATGGTCTACATTGTGAAAACTAAATATTTCCCTAAAGGTTTGGAACTTCACGTGGAGAGCCCCACAAGGACTCCTCCCCATGACGTATAAATTAAGAAGCTGTAGGATCAAGGTTGAGCCTCCTTGTCCAATATGCGTTTTTTGAAAGAGAATCTACCCATCATCTCTCAAAGTAGACGCACAGTAGTGTTTCACAGTAGAGGCTTAACAGGGTGTGGTTGTGTCTTGCGAGGTTTCTCTAGCAACTTCATCGCCACCAAAGTTGTACTTTTCTAACTAACCCTTCAGCTAAGCTGAGGCAATGAGTGTTCGAGAAACATTATCATGGATAAACATCTAAACTTTTCCCAAGTGGTAGTAAAGATGGATTCACATGTGTTTTTTGTTGCCCTACACTCATCATACGTAGCCACCTCCCCTTTTGCAATGCTTATTTAAGATTGCCAAATGTTGACAACTAGCATGCATAATATAGTTTTCTCTTTTGCAAAACAATATGCGAACTCGGTTTCTCATACTATCATTAGAATATCATGTACATTGTTAGGTCATGTTGTTTGGTATGTCATTTCACATGAATTCTTGATTCCCAATTTGAACTATGACTGTCAATAACTATATTTTCTTTTACATATATATATATATATATATATATATATATATATATATATATATATATATATATATATATATATATATATATATATATATCTATATATATATATATATATATATATATATATATATATATATATATATATAAACCATGAATCTTTGTTAGGGCTATATATACCAAATCCATTTTATTGTTATGGATATTTATTTTATTTTAATAAAATTATGTTATTTCATTTAATGGCAAGAATCTACATGAGTTATGTTTGCATTTAAATATCATGTATGTGTCTTTTATTCTACATAGTAGATGATTTGGTGTGTGAGTTGACACTCACGGAGAAGATCAAATCGTCGGTTCTTCAATGGAATATAAACTGTGGTTCATAGTCTAAATGGAACTTGACACACCATTGGTAAGATTAGCCAGCCCTGAGACTTGATGGAGTGCGTGCTTTACTACGGGGAATTGCTTAGTTCCAACTTCTTATGCTAGTACATTTGTGTGTATTGAACAAGACCAACTTGGGGTAATTATTTTATACTGACACATAAAATAATTAATTCCTCATGGTTATTATGAATACTATTACTCTTAATCTCGAGATAATTAATAGACACGTGCATTTATTGTTGGTTATTTTGATTCATAAAAAGTGAGATCTTTATAGATCAATAATCTCGGTGAGTTGGATAACTGCATTAATTGTATAGTGAATATTAATTATTAACGGAATCCACACCCTGTTAATTGGATTGATGATACCCCCTTGAGGATACTTATAAGTTTTAATTGTGTCAAACCCTGCAGGTGGATTTTTAATCTGACATATCAAATAAGTTAAGTGGAAGGTCTCAAGGTGAGTATCAGATGTTGATTAAATAAAACTGTCAGTAATTTAATTTAATCAACGGGTATCGCTGTAATCTTAACGTGGGGAGATTAATAAGTATTTAATAACAAAAGACTCAGTGCTCTTTGAATAAGTGAGGGAGTGCAATTATGATTCTTTAGTGGAGTGAATTATAATTAATGTAAATAAGTTCATATATTTGCATTGGGAGCCCGAAATCTTATTTGCCTTTAGGTCCCTACTATAGCCTATTTATATGCCATGTTGGGCAGCCTCTAAGGGAAGAAAAACCACAGAGGCGGCCGGAGTCGAAGAAACGAAGAGCCACTCCTCTTCACGTTCGGCATTGGGGAATGGTAGAAGGCTTGAAGGGTCGAGTAATTTCTTCTGATGTTTATTGAGGTCGATCTAGAGCAGGATCTCTAGGTATGGATTCGAATTGTATCCTCGTAGCTTTATTCGACTTGTTTTTCTTTGTGTAATCTGTAAGCACTATCACTATGTTCACGGGGAATTCCAATCCCTACAATTGGTATTAGAGTAAGGTTGTGTGTAACACCCTAAAAATACCCTAACAGCTTCAGAACATGTTTTGGGTATAAAATAAAGTAAATGAAATTTTTCCCGAATTTATATCCTAAGAACAAAAATAATATACAACCCGAAAAATTTATAGGAAGCCAAATAAATTTGGTTAAAATGTTAAATGGGGACCTAAGGGTCATAAATGAAGAATGTAAATGCCAAAATGTAAATGAAGTGAAATGAAATGAAAATGAAAGTGAAATGAAGTGTTAAAGTGACAAAAATGAGAAAAGAAATGGATTTAATGAAGGCGGAGAACAAGGCCTTATGGAGATTTAATGACTTAAGATCACATTTGGTCTTAGAATGCCCATTTAGGCAAAGCGAGTATTGAAAATGGAGAGAGCTAGGGCTTTTGAATGGGGAGATTTGTGGTGCTCACGTGAAAATCAAAGGCTAAGTGATAAAAAACGAGGGGAGGAACCTTGGTATTGAAGTTTGAAGAGATTTAGTGGGCGCTCAAACCACAAGCCCCTTTATTTGTGTTTTTGAGTTGGGGAGAAGCAAAATGTGGATAAAAGAGTTTTGTTTTGGTTGTAAATGAGTTTTGGGGTTGTGTTGGGTTGAGTTTTGAAGAGTATTGTTGGTTGGATTGGTTTTTTGTAATGTTTGCAAAAGGGAAATGTTGGGTTTTCAAAGGAAATGCTGTCAAAATTTTGTCAAAACCCTTGTTCTTGTTTTGGCTATATATTAAGTTATAATCATCCAAATGAAGTGATTCCAATTGGTAAAGAACCATAAGAGATAGGGCTACAAATTTATAGAAGGGACCATGAGCAAATTGTAGCTCTAAGGCTCTCTAATATGGGCTTAAAGGTGAGTTTGGGTAGCTCATGGGTATGCTCTGTTTTAGGTGTTGTTATGGTGTTTTGGCCATAAGTTGAGTTTCACTCGAGTGATTAAAAATTATGAGTAAAATATGCTTCCAGGGGAATAATTTACTTGAAGGAGTGTCATAGATTATTACCCCAGAAGTGCCTAGAGATCTATCCAGTAGGCATGTTGTGATTATAGTACGATTACGCCTTGCAAATTGAAGTAGATACGGATGCAAATGCAATAACTTGAGTTTTGGTGATCAAAATTGGATTATTCGAATTGGAGAAGAAACCTTAGAACCATAGCTTCAAATAAGTAGAAGGAATCATTACCAATATATGGAGTTAAGACCCCTAAAATTGAGAATAAGAGTAGGTAGCAAGGTGAAATTTGGGCATCTGGAGACTACTTTGGCATTAAAAATCTTAGTAACTTAAGTTTAATTGATTCAAATGAGATATGATTCAATTCCCTGTAAAATAGACTCATAGAGCTATAATTTTCTTGAAGGAAGAATGAGTAAAATATGGCTCATGTATCCCCAGAAAATTTTGCAAGCGAAGGAGTATTGGGTAGACATCAACTCTAATAAAAAACTCCTAGAATAACCGACTAATATGTGATTGTCATTGTATTTGAATAGGGGCTGATGAGGAGGAAAGCACGTGAAGTCGAGATTAGAAGATTGGAGTAAAGTGACGATTTTTGATTTGTTCTCAAACTCTCTCTCTATTTCTAAAATATTTGAATAATTACGAAATGATTGACAAGAAGTGCATATTGATTTGTGTTTGAAATGATTTGTTTTAAGTAATTTGAGACAATTACTTGTAAAATGAATTTGCATAAGAAAATTGCATGGATGTGAAAATGTTCTATTTGCATACAAATGTATATATATATATACTATTGTAAATTGTATTGAATGATTTTAATGCCCTTAAAAAAGAATGTTAGCGGATTAGAATTCGAGTTAAGGATAAATTGATATACCAATAGAAGAGTTGAACAAACGTGCTATTGTGGCATGCCGATTAAGTAACCAATGAGACGATATCGATAGTACACACCAGTAGAGGCATATTTTTATAACAGATGTTTACAGGCTACGACTATTTGGATAGTGTCAATATTGATTGTTTTCCTATGCAGAAAGCATAGGTTAAATTCGATGGGGCTAAATGCGGAATGATAGTAGAAAATGAAAAAAAGTGCATGATTTATAATCTGAATGATTTGTTGCACATGAAAATGCATAGTTTGAGATGACCTGTGGTGACCCTCAAGCCCGGTCCGACCTGGTTGGCGGATCCGAATCGAAACCCCTGGGACGCTGGGTCGAAGCCATTTATCAAATAAATTTCATTTATAAACGTTTTCGTTCTCAAATCTTTGTGGAAGTGGTTTCATTTTTGGGCAAGCCCATAAAACATTAACAATGATTCAATACAATTCAATAGGCCCATAACATTTAACAAAATACATTTACAATGAAGGCATTCCATGCCTTTTCAAAATGATTTACAAAACAAATGTTCAGAGTTCAAATTGTTTTTACAAAATATCCATGATAAAAAAAAAATGGAATGCATGCATATGTCGAAGCATACGCCCTGACCACAGATTGACTCTAAGCTCTCGACCTTGGGTGGCTTTGATCACTATGATCGCTCGGGTACCTGCGCATTGATAAAAACAATACGCTAAGCATTTTCATGCTTAGTGGTTCTATACAATTCCATTTTTTAGTTTCAGTTTAAGTCAAATCATGCAATTTTACTAAACAATAGTTTCAAATCTTTTTGGATGATTAATGTCTGATACATATATTGACTCATATACGGTCATTTTATAGTTCATTGATCATCCCAAATATACACTTTCATATGTTATAAATCATTTATAACCAAATCATACATTTCACAATGCACTTTCAATACCAATATGCCAATAATCTCAAATCGATTCAGTTCTGCCCTTAACAAATTTAACCTATGTTTTATGTATACAGGATATTGGAATCAAACGGTCCATTGGCCCCTGGCCGTTATAAAAGCGCATTTTATAACAGTCACGGTCCCTCATTTCTTGTGATTTATTAAAAATCAATTCGTGTTTATTATCAATCTTATCCCAGCAGGCTATAGATGATTGACACATGATGCATTTTGTTGTGATGCTTTAATTTGATCCCTATTGGTATATCAATCTATCCTTAATGTGAAATAAACGATTAACATTCTATTAAGGGCGTTCAAATCCGTTATATCAAAATACAGTACAATATGTACATTTGTATAAACGGTTCATTTTCAATAATCATGCAATTTTCATAATCAATTGCCTTAAATCAATTAAAACAAATCAATATGCTTTTCTTATATGTTTAGATCAAACATTTCAAATATTGAAACGAGAATAGGCGAAGATAGAACAAACCAATCCTTCTCTTTCTTTTTGCCTTGCAGTCAATCTCGGTTCTAGGTTAGGTGATCCTCACCGGTCCCTTGCAAATCACACACATCATATGTTTAGTGAACTAGCACTAATCACCCATATGAATATCGCCAGGGGGCGGCGAGGTGCGATGCGATTTTCATAGTTTCATTCTTATTTGGACCCACATTGATCCATTATTTAGGGTTCTAGCAGTCGGTCTGCAATACAGGACTTTCGGAAACAAAATAAAAATTTTGGCCCATGTGAATAGTGCCTTCGCCATGGCGAAGCAGGCTTCATTTGCGAGCGAGCAGGAGGGAGAGGCGCTTTTGGCCGCAGTGAGGCCGCTATGACTACTTGTGAAAGGGCCGTCTGATTTTTCTGTTTTCCTCAATTGATTTTTTCTCCAAAATCACCTAAAAACTCAAGCAAAATATGGGGAATCACTCCAAAAGACATTCCTAAGTCATCCCCAAGCTTGACCATGAGCAAAACCCTTGGATGGATTAGGGTTTTCTAATCAAATATCATTCACAAAAATCTAGGTTTAGTAATACCCTTGAAATCACTTTGCATGAAGCCACAGCTTCCTTAACATTCTCTTGCAAGACCTTGCATAAACATGGAGGGATTCACGCAATCTCCAAAACCTAGCTCTTCTCTCTCTCTTATCAAAGTTTTGCACTTGTGGAGGTCTCTAAAAGACCAAATGTTGGTCCTAATACCACTTATCCACTATAAAATGTTTGGCACTTCAATAAATCCATTTCTCAATTTTGGCATTTTTCACACTTATTGGTTTTCATTTCACTTTCATTTATCATTTATTTCACATTAGCATTTAAGTTATCATTTGACCCTTAGGTCCTCATTTTGCCAAATTCCAAATTTGCCATTTTTCACTTGGATTTATTTCTGGGTTCAATCAATTTCTCATTTTAGCATATAATATTTAACATATGCTCACATTTTCATTTCACTTTTCACTATTTAACAATTTATCGGTTTTCCTGGAAAAACCGAAGTTTGGCTCGATTTATATCCTGAATATCTAATAAAAATTATTATAAAAATTCTAGGGTACTTTTGGGGCGTTACATGACCAATGAATTGTAATTGATTAAATGGAAATATATCTTTATGTATGTATTGTACTGCATTGGTCATTGAAAAATGTACAAAAGCATTGTTTTATAAACATTGCATGATTTGATTTAAACTGAAATAAAGAGAGAATCGTATAGAACCACTAAGCATGAAAATGCTTGGCGTATTATTTTATCAGCATGCCAGTACCAGAAATACAAAGTAGCGAGGATAGAAAGTCGCGAGGCGACGGAGTCAGTCAAACAATGTGAATTATAGTAAATGCTAGTCCATGCAAATCATCCCATTCATGATATTTTGTAACTATTTTGTGAATTCAATGATGTAAAAGTCTTCATAAGAAGAATATATTTTTGACTCATTTTGTTTTGGATATTTATGGGATGTGTTTTAAAGAGAGGTGAACTCTAAGAATATCATTTTGTAAATGTATTTGAAAAGGCATGGAATGAAAATTTGCATGGGCATGGAATGCCTTCATTGTAAATGCATTTTGTTAAATGTAAATGTTTATGAACTCTGGAGTGAAATACGCTTAGGATATATTTGAAAGGTAATTTATACAAAATGGAATGTCGGCCTAAACAGTTATTTTGTATATGTTTTGGTAAATGAACTCGGCTAGCAACCCAGACTCGGTTCTGATCCACCAATCGGGTCGGATCGGAAAGGGGTGCTACATTGTGATACTGCATATAGATTAACCCAATTTTAATCCGAATATAGGAATGCATATTTTCCATGGATAGAACGTAGGGTGTGCTAACCTCTGTTTTGCAGCGTTTTGTCCCGCTATTATGGTCACATGAATGTATGATTTTATGTGTGGATGAATATTTATTTTACTATGGGTTTATTAAATTGCGGTTTTATGTGACGTTCTTTATCACACTGGTTTGTATAATTGTTATTGCAATTTTATTAATCTATTTTTTTGTGTACTCCTTAATGGAGACGTAGATTGATGTAAATAAATTAGTAGCAATTTGTGAACTCCTTGATGGAGGCATAGGTTTTCTGTATCCTTTGTTGTTGTTATATGGAGGAGTTCATGGTGGTGCGGTCGTTCTTGGCCGCACAGACTATACAGTAGCATCGTTCATGGTAACCACAAAACCACTACGGTGGCACAGAACATGTGACACATATTAGGGTTGCGATTTTGTTATCACATCGTTCTTGTTTTTACGAAAGCGACAATGCGGTGTTACAAATTGAAATGCCCCAGACGGTTACAAATTAAGAGTAATCAGTATGATGGTTACATATTAATTAGGACTGTTACATATTATTTAGAACTGTTACAAATTAATATTGGACAAGTAATTAGTATGATGGTTACATATTAATTAGGAGTGTAACATGATAGTGGGAGCGTACAAATTAATATTGAGATGATTACAAATTAAGTAATCGGTATGACGGTTACATATTAGTGGATTGTTGCAAATTATCTTTGGAAAGTTACAAAATTAAGAGTAATCGATATGTGATCCGCATGGTAAATTAGGACAATACATATTAATTAGGCTATTTTCAAAATTAATACTTGTAGATTCTGATTAAGGAATAATCGGTAAATTTGTACACATTAAGTCGATCCTTTGTTGGAATGGCGCCCTAAACCACGGCTTCCCAGTCGAAGTCTACATTCGTTGCTTGGTGAAGCCAAACTCCTTGATGCTTCAGAGTTGAAGAATGACCATAATAGCTGGGCTTTTATCTCTTTTATGATTATTTATCTTGATTGGTATCTTTTAATTTGTTAATTAAGTGATAACATGGATAATGGTTATTATGGATTTATGTTTAATTATCTAGATTAAAAATCACAATTTTGGATAATAAATATGGAAAACATGGATAATGGTTATTATGGATTTATGTTTAATTACCTAGATTAAAAATCACAATTTTGGATAATAAATATGGAACAAGAGATTAAAATCAATTCCCATGTTTTAATATAAATTATTTTCTCAAAGGGAATTGGAATTTTATTAGTTTCCAATTTTGTAAATTTTAATTAAACATACATATTAAAACCCTCATTCTTTCCAAATAACTAAATGGGTGGGGGAATATATCAAGTTTAAATCCCATGGTCTCCATCACTAGTTTGTAAGTGATACAAATTAATTAGTGTGTTGGTCTTGGTACCTTCCTCCCTATCCGACTAATTGATTAGCGGACTCCACAAGTACAAACATCCTAAGGAATAATTCTACTAATTATTAATGTTAATCACTTCTCCATCTGAGGGATTCATTATGGAATAATAGATCTAGAATTAAGTGATGGTATACACTTAGCAATAAATAATAGTATCCTCTCCATCTGAGTCACTGCTATTATTTATAGGACCAAAGCTAAGTCATCTATTGAGTTTTGTTTGGCATAGACTGTTGCCTAGATAACAAGATTAATAGGAATTGGCCTGTCTAAAAAAAATGTTGGAAAGTAGACGTCCTCCCATCGAGGCATGCTATTCACGGTGTATCAGGCTTTTGGTGGATTCATTTAAAAATTGGTAAAGGGAACCAATATTTGAAATGGAATTCAAAGTTAATATGCTTTTTATAATTTTTAAATTATGTGTGATTCTCAGGTTTTTATTATGGATTTCAATCCACTTGCTGTCATTCTCAAAGAAAATAAACTTGATGAAACTAATTATATTGATTGGAAAAGAAACCTGGATATTGTTTTGACTACTGAGGACTATAAGTTTGTGCTTACAGACCTTTGCTCGCCTAAACCTCATGAAGTGGCGACCGAACGGAAGCCAAGCCTTATGAGAAGTGGATTAAGGCAGATGAGATGTCACGATGTTATATTTTGGCTTCTATGTCAAATATTCTGCAACATCAGCATCAGTCTGTACCTCTGAGCATATGATGATGATGAACTCAGAAATGTTTGCGGATCGGACTCGTTCTTACCTTTAGAGCGAAGGCTATGAAATATTTGATGAACACAACTATGGCTGAAACTACCCTAATAAGGGATCATGTTCTGAAGATGATCGGTTTTTTGAATGAACTAGAGATCCTTGGAGCTGAAATTGACTGGGAATCCCAGGTCAATATCATTCTCGATTCTTGCGATTCATGCTTTGCTGAATATAATATGAATAAACCTCGATGGACTTTGGCACAATTGCTTAAGAGCGAGCATCGGTGAGGCCTTATCAAAGAAGCCATCTCTTGTTCTTGTCACTAAAGGGATTATTTCTTCTAAAAAAATTTAAAGGCAATAAGAAGAAGAAAAAGGTTCAGAAGAAAAAGGTTCGGAAGCAAGTTCATGTTCCTCAGGCAGCTCCTGGACCAATAGGAGGAGTGAAAAAGCCTAAGGTCAAGTGTTTTCACTACAAGCAGTCGGGGCATTGGAAGAAGCAGTGTCCAGTCTATCTCAGCAAAGTGAAAAAGCAAGGTAAGTCTTATTCACTAGTGGTTGAGACATGCTTAGCGGTGTTATAAATTTTGGTGTGTAGATACAGGAGCCACTAATCATGTTTGCAAGTCTTTGCAAGGGTTCTAGGAAACCCGGCGAAACAGTGATGAGTTATCTTCACATTGGCAATCTTCTGAAAGTGGCGGTTGTTGTGATGAGAGATTACTATCTTAATTTTGGCAAAGACAGATATTTATTACTAAAGGATTGTCTTTATGTACTTTCCATTAGAAGGAATTTGATTTTGTTTCTAGTTTGGTTAAGGATGGATATTCGGTTTTGTTTAATGATTCTTTTATTATCAAGTTGAATAAAGATTTATACGTTCTAGGCCCATTGATGGACAATCTTTATATTATTAATCTCTCTCCATGCTACAACAAAATGAATTGAATAACACTAATGTTTTGCCATGTAGAGAAAGGAACCTTCCCCAGATAGACCAAACATATCTTTGGAACTTACACCTAGGTCATACTCAATCTAAAACGGATCTTAAGGCGGATTCGAGAATGGACGCTGGGTTCATATGGTGGAGGCACTCCCCGAGTTTGTGAGTCACAACGTGGGAAAGGAAAAATGACTAGACGGGCTTTCACGGCTAAAGGTTATAGGGCCAAAGAACAACTAGAATTGGTTCACTTTGATTTATGTGGACCCATGACTATCCAGGCTAGAGGTGGCTTTGAGTATTTTATCACCTTCATTGATGATTACTCAAGGTATGAGTATATTTATTTGATGCACTATAAGTCCGAAGCTTTTGAGAAATTCAAACAGTATAGGGTGGAAATGGAGAAGCGTCTCAATAAATGTCTCAAGACATTACGATCTGATCGTGGTGGCAAGTACCTATTGGGAGAGTTTAGGGACTACTTGTCGAGGAACAAAGGGATTACATCGATTGTCTACACACAGTGCACCACAACGGAATGGTTAACCAGCGAGAAAGAAGAACCGAACTCTTATGGACATGGTGAGATCAATGATAGGTTATTGATTTACCTAACTCCTTCTAGGGATATGCATTAGAAACAGTGGCTTACATTCTAAAATTGGTATCATCTAAGTCAATACCTACTACTCAATGAATTATGGATAGAGGCGCCAAACTGATACGAAACACATTCGACTTTGGGGTTACTTGACACATGTCTTTGAAGGAGAAAAGCAGATAAAAGTTGGAACCAAGAACATAAGTTTGTTTCCTTGTAGGGTATCTTAGAGGAACCAAAGGTGGTTTGTTCTATAGTACAAAGGATTAGAAGGTCATTGTTAGCACCAATGCTCGGTTCTTGGAAGAGGATTATGTAATGAACCACAAGCCCAGAAGTAGAATTGTTCTAGAAGAATTGAGAGGAGATGAGCCGAAGCCTGAAACTTCTTTAATACCCATAGTGTAAGAGGAAACACCACAAGAAAGTGTTCTTGACATCCCATTACCTCATCGTAGTGGGAGGATTGTTGAGACGCGTGTTGATGCTGAACCTTGTGGTCCTACCATCAATATGCCAGTTGCACAACCAGAAGAGCATGACCATGATGGTTTACAAGAATCAGCATCTGAACAGCGTACCACTAATAATGCATAGCCACAGGGAGTGTCTCGTCGTAGTGGGAGGGTTATTCGTCAACCTTTGCGGTATACACTCTTGGGAGAGTCTTTATTAGGATCCACGATGGGCTAGATGCGATCCATTTGTAACTATGATGAAGCACTTAAGGATAAAGATACGGATCTTTAGCAAAAGGCTATGAAATATGAGATGCAGTCCATGTACTCTAATCAAGTCTGGGATCTTATGGAACCACCTGAAGGGATAAAACTCATCGGATGCAAGTGGATCTATAAGAAAAAGAGAGGAGCAGACGGTAAGGTTGAAACTTGTAAGGCCAGGCTTGTAGCAAAAGGGTTTACTCAGAAAAAAGGGATCGATTATGAGGAAACTTTTTCGTAGGTAGCGATACTTAAGTCATTGGGATTCTGCTTTATCATTGCGATTTCATTTAATTTATGAAATTTGGCAAATGGACGTAAAGACTGCATTTACGAATGGGCATCTTGAGGTGCATCTATGATGCAACCAAATGTGGTTTTCATAGAAAGACTGGAAACACATGTTGTGCAAGCAGAGATCCATTTATGGACTTAAACAAACATCCTAGATCTTGGAATACTCTCTTTGATCAAGCCATTAAATCTTATGGTTTGTCCAGTATCACCGATGACTCACAATGTGTACAAAGACAGTGAAGCATGGTGATGTTCTTAGTGCTATATGTGGATGACATCTTGCTCGTTGGTAACAATGTGGGGGTATTATCTTCAGTTAAGGTATGGTTATCCAGTCAGTTTGACATGAAAGAATTGGGAAAAGCTAGTCACATTGCCAGGATTAAGCTTACTGAATCGCCAATGAGTATTGGGCTATCCGCAGTACTTATATTGATCAGTTCTAGCACATTTTAGCATGCGGGGATTCAAGAAGGTTTTCTTCCTTTCAGACATGGATTCACTCTATCTAAGGATCAGTGTCCCAAAACACCTGATGAGATAGAGAAGATGAAAGCAGTTCCTTATGCATCTGCAGTAGGAAGCCTAATGTATGCAATGCTTTGCACTAGACCTGACATCTACTTTGCTGTTGGCATGGTCAGCGGTCTCCGATCTAACCACAGGCAAGAACATTGGGCGGTGGTAAAACATAATCAAGTACTTGAAAGGACCAGAGATTATATGTTAGTTTGCAGACTGACGGTCACGGTACCTTTGGGAGTATCTGAGACTCGGACTTCAGTCGAGATAAAGATTCCAGAAAGTCTACCTCTGGTTATGTGTTTACCTTAGGGAGTGAAGCCATAAGTTTGAGGAGTATCAAGAAATCTTGCATTGCTGATTCCACAATGGAGGCTGAATATGTGGTAGCCTCAGAGGCGGCCAAGGAGGCAGTTTGGCTCAGAAACTTCTTGTTGAATCTAGGAGTGGTTCCTTCAATGCAATTGCCTATTACGCTTCTTGATAATAGTGGAAGCGATTGCTAACTTTCAAGCTAGGACCCATGAAGGAAAGCACATTGAGCGCAAATATCATATGATTAGAGATATTGTGCAAGAGGAAGTGTAGTGGTGACCAAGATAGCATCGTGAGACAACTGGCGGATCCTTTTTACAAGGAAGCTTACGGCTAAGACTTTTGATAGACATGTAGAGGGAATGGGAGTGAGATGTGTGGCATCATGGCTTTGAGTCTAAGTGGGAGATTGTTAGGGCTATATATACCAAAAGCCATTTTATTGTTATGGATGTTTATTTTATTTTAATAAAATTCTGTTATTTCATTTCATTGAGAATCTACATGAGCTATGTTTGCATTTAAATATCATGCAAGTGTGTCTTTTATTCTACATAGTAGATGATTTGGTGTGTAGAGTTCGACTTACACACAGAAGATCAAATCATCGATTCTTGTGGAATATAAGCTATTGGTTCATAGTCTAAATGGAACTTGACACACCATTGGTAAGATTGTAGCACAAGACTTCAGTAGGTTTGTCTTTACTATGGGGAATGGCTTAGTTCCAACTTCTTATGCTAGTACATTCGTGTGTATTGAACGGGACCAACTTGGGGTAATTATTTTATATTGACACAAAAAATAATTAATTCCTCATGGTTATTATGAATACTATTACTCTTAATCTCGAGATAATTAATAGACACGTGCATTTATTGTTGGTTATTTTGATTCATAAAGAGAGATCTTTATAGATCAATAATCTCGGTGAGTTGGATAACTGCATTAATTGTATAGTGAATATTAATTATTAACGGAATCCACATCTTGTTAATTGGATTGATGATACCCCTTTGAGGATACTTATAAGTTTTGATTATGTCAAACCCTGCAGGTGGATTTTTAATCCGACATATCAAATAAGTTAAGTGGAAGGTCTCAAGGTGATTATCAGATATTGATTAAATAAAAATGTCAGTAATTTAATTTAATCAACGGGTATCTGTAATCTTAACGTGGGGAAATTAATAAGTATTTAATAACAAAAGGCTTGAATTATACTTTCGAATAAGCGAGGGAGTGCAATTATGATTCTTTAGTGGAGTTAATTATAATTAATGTAAATAAATCCCATATATTTATGTCAGGGCCGGAATCTTATTTGCCCTTTAGGTCCTACAAGTAACTATTTATATGCCATGTTGGGTAGCCTCTAAGGGAAGAAAAACCTAGGAATGGCCGTCGAAGGAGAGCGCAAAGAGAGCCCTCCTCTTCACGTTAACGTGAATACGGTAGAGGCTTGGAGGGTCGAGCAATCTGCTGCGAATAAATTTTTATTGAGATCAATCTAGACAGATCTCTAGGTATGGATTCGAACTGTATCCTCGTAGCTTTATTTGTCTTGTTTTTCTTTGTGTAATCTATACACACTATCACTATGTTCACGGGGAATTCCGATCCCTACAAATACAATATACATTTTTGTAATATGTTGTATTTCTAATGTAATTTCATTGTAAATGTTGGCCATTTGCATTGTACCATTATTGTTTTTTTTTTTTTTTTGTAATAAATATGATTAGTTTGTCATAAACAAACTAGAATGTGTTTAAGAATCAACCATATACAATATGTAAAAATTAGGTATTAATGTTAGGTTAAAATTCCATTTAATTGCATTCAAAAATATAAAAAGTATAATAAATAAGTATAATTGTAACTTATTGTAATTTTAGTATAATTTCATTGTAAATATATATTATTTTTATTGTACCTTTGTTGATTTTGGTATATCTATGATAATTTCATTGAAATATATATATATATATATATATATATATATATATATATATATATATTAAAAATCAATCATATACAATTTATAAAAATTAGATATAAAATCTAAGTTCAATTTTGATTTGGTTGCATTTACAAATATATAAAGTGTAATAAACATAGTATCATTGTAATATATTATGATTCTAGTGCAACTGTATTGTAACTATGCACTATTTGCATTGAACCTTTATCAATTTTGCAGTCACTTACTACTAGTTTGTTATATAAGAAATTTTTTATTTTTAATATAAATGTTATAATATGTCCCACGTTTGAAATGTCTCATTCATGTAGTCTAAATAACACAAAGTTAATTAACAGTTTTTTCAAATATGTTGGTATTACATGATTTTTTTTTTTCCCGCATATATGATACTAGTATGCAAATTAAAACAAATTATGAATTCTTAACATGGGCAACTTTTTCAACTAATTATAAAATTTGTTAATAAAATTTAAATTAAGCTAATTGTCAATTTTATTATATTAAAAATATGAAGAGAACATATATACTGTATTATTATAATCTATTGTAATTCTTGTGTAATTTTATTATAAATGTGCATTGTTTGTATTGTACCTTTGATTTTGATAAGCTATTGTTGGATTTAGAATTAACACTCTCTTTATCACAAGCAAATAACATATTTCGAAGATCAAGATTGATGAAGAATTGAGGTTCTACATAAGAAGTTTCTTGAAGCAGTTCTAACAGAAGAAGGAATGTGCTACCAATCAATTGAGAAGTTAGAACGAGAGTCCTAACTAACCAGATTTTGACTCTATTTATGACACGTCTCTTGGGACGAAAAGGTATGATAGGCTAGGATTTCTCGAGACCCTGTGGATAATGTTAAAGGTTAGAGAATCCACCTAAGAGATAATCTCTTAGTGGTTCAAAATAGAGTTGGAACATGAGTAGGATTCCACTTTAAAGAGGATTGCTTGGAGCCTAAGTCTCCTAAATCCTCTAGGTGTTAAAGAGATAATGCTAGGAATCATAATCAGATAATGATCTTACCTTATCAACAGTTCCTAATATGATATTCAAGAGGCCTATTTAATTCAGCTTATGGAACGAGCTTCTACAGAACTTGAACAAGAAGTAGGAGAGCAGTGTAGACATATAAAAGGGTGCAGATAATCGTTGAGGTATTGGACACAATATTTTCACTTTGTGTGAGGGATATATTCTTTATGTTCATATGAAAAGTGAGGGTAGTATGTGTGATGCTATAATTAGGGGAATGAAGGGGCTCGTTTTGAATTCCATGGGGAGTGATTAGGTGAAAAGTAGGCTTTTGAATGAGGGGGAGATCTCATTCATGTAAGACCGATTGTAACCTATTTAAGAATAGTGGAAATCCTTACATTTGGGTAGAGCCAAACGGGCGTAGACTTGGTTGAATTGCATAAACATATTTGCATGTGCTTTACTTTTCATCATACTACTTTACATCTGTCTAATTCTCTTCATGTTCTACAATTGGTTTGAACTTGATCACAACGTTCGAACAGAACCAGAGACGAAAGTGTGGAATTGGGTTATAATCACTCTGTTATATCTTTTTGCTATGATTTATTTATCATCTAAAATCTTGGTTTATAGTGGTTTGCAATGTTTTTAAAGATGCAAACTTAAAGAAAAAACACTCAACAACAAACTTCAACCCCTCAAAACAAAGACCATCAAAATTTGCAAATATACTATTTTTAAGTCTTTTTTCACATAAACGATTTCTTCACATGGACTAAAATCATGAAAGCCCTAAATAAATCATAAAAACTAAAATCATTAAAAAACTCAAATGAACTCTAAAAGCTAAAAAATCAGAAGAAATAAATTTTTTAATATTAAAATATAATAATAGTTATTTTAAGTTTATTTGAGATACTATGACAAAAAATAGCTTTAAGATAGTGCAAAAAATAAATTCGATCAGAAATAAAAGAAGTTGAAGTAATTAGAAGAGGAAGAAAAGCCATTGAAGGAGGAAGAAAATTAAAGCCTTTTAAAGTTTTATTATAGTCAATGGGCATTTTGTCCTTTTGAAACAAGGGACCTCCTAAGTAAGTAATTGTGATACCACGTTTTTTTTTAAAGGGGCAAAAAAGTTATTTTTTAATAAAGGGTACATTGATAATTCATTATGGGAAACTCTAGGTATAAATAGAAAGCAAAATAATAATAATAATAATTATATATATATATATATATTATCATTCTTTGGTTCATTTGATCCTCTTTGCGTAGCATCTCCTAAGCATAGCAATTCAAGAATTAGGGTTGGAAGAAGGTTTTCAAGGTGAGATTTCTCCTAGATTTCCATTCTAGAAAAAATAAAATAATATTGTAAATGATAATAAATCTCTTCGTTCTTTTCTATATAGTCATCTTATTCGAAAAAGATTTCATAAAGACTTAAGACTTTAGATCTAGGGTTTAAGAAGCAATTCAAAAGATAAGATCTTCATTATTTATTTTTTCTAGATTTCTTTGATGTAGATTCTCTAATTTCCCTTAAGTTTATATCAATCTTGAAGAAGTCAGATTTAGATTTCACTATCTTTCTTTTAAAAATAAAATAAAATACTAGTTGTTGGTGTCGTACTGAATTGTTTTGAGAAGGAGAATGAAAAATAAAAAGAAAAGAAAGATGATAGGTGTCACGCCCCGAAACCCACCTTACGGGCATGACTGTCAATTCACACCCTCAAGCCTTCATCTTGAAGGTTTGAAGTGTGAAACGACACTAACCTTCCTTGTAACTGGATTTTTGTCCAATTACCAACACATGTTCAAAGTAAATGCGCAACTTTCTAAATTCATAAATTCTCTAAATTCAAAATTTCATGCCGACAAAAATTACTTCTAAATATCCAAATCTCAATTATGCATGTCATATAAAGCTGTTTAGAATATAATAATATTTGGGATCTCTCAAATCCAACTTTGTATTAATATAAAAACGAATGTTATCATCCAAGTGACTTTCTCAATTAACTTTCAAAACCCAACATTTCACATAAACATGAACTTATTAGTTCAACATGATCCAACATAAAGTTCTAATCAAATCCTAATGATGGCGAATCCCTAACCTAGCCATCACTCCTCGCGGAAACTAAAAGTACCTGAAAATATGTCAACGAATGGGAGTGAGCTTAAAGCTCAATAAGAAATACTAATACATTTTCATGGATAAAAATTTTTTCAATCATATAACAAATAGAATTTTTTCATAAACTTTGATTCAAAAATAAGTTGGAGCACGTTAACAAAAATTTACTTCAAAACACTCTCACACATCCATTTCAATCGGTTTCATATCAAATGGGATCCAAACAATTTTATATCAAATTTGATTCAAACACTTTCATATGAGTCAAAATCAAATACATTTCAAATATAATTTTTCTACGGTCATGAATATCAAATGGTGCCTTTATGCATATTAAGGACACCTCAGTAAAATTTGGCTAAGTGTAAAAATTGTTTACATTTTAAGGTGGGCCGAGTAGAAATATTCTTGTCTTATTAACTTTCTAGCAAGAAACCCCTAAAAATTTGGGGTTCAAATCAATTACATTCCACCACTAAGGAATGTAAGGTCGTATTAGTTGACAAAGTAGAGATAGTGTCATTTATTATTAAGTTGTGATGAGGCCAACAGAGTCAAATATTTCATTCAAAGGTTCAAATTACAAAACATCATATCTCCACATTTTCTTTATTATTAAACAAAACAAATCTCAAAAGTCTGATCATACAAAACTACTTTTTTGATCCATGGATAATCAAATAAATAAAACAAGTAAAACTTTTCATAAACCAAGATTATATATAATTCGGTTAAAACAATTTTTCATCCTCGAAAATGGAAAGTAAAACAAACAATTTTCTTTTAAAGATGCATTAATATCCCTTACCTCAGTGCAGCTTGAAAGAGCTAATCCGAATAATTTCACCTCAATGGAATATTTCTCCTAAAATAATAAGGGAGAAACTATCATCATTGTTTATTTATTCTTAAAACTTCCTAATTTGATATTCTTAATAAAATATTTACTTGCCAAAATACATATATCTTTAATATTTACCAAATACATATATTTACAAAAATTTAACCTTTTCAAATTTATCTTATTTGTTTATTATTATTTTTAACCAAAAAATTATACTCAAATATTTGTTTTTCTTTTCTAAAAATAAATCTTGAATATCTAACATTATTCCTTTTTCAAAGCATCAGTCATGAATCAATTTCTATATTTCTTATACCCTAAGTTTTCATGACTTATTTCATAACAATAATAACTTTTTGGTTTTTTTCATTCCTTTTGTCTTTTAAGCCATACCATTAAATCATACAAATATATCATTTGACTTTTCAGCCTACTTGCCATATACTACTGTTCATCTCACAATTCCAGCTTATGTTTTTTTTTTTTTTTTCTTTTAATTTTCATTCTGTGCTGAACGTTCGATACGGACACCACAATTCTTATTTTTATTTCATTTAAAAGCATTATCAATATCAAATAAAACTATCAGTTGATCTGAGCGAAAGAATTAAAGAATCTACACATCAAAGAAATCTAGAAAATAATATAAGGAGAAGATCTTTACAGAGAAATTTGTTCTTCAAACCCTAGATCAAAAGCGTCATTCTGCGGAATTCTACGGCTTGGAATTCAAAGAAAGAATAAATGATTTCTTTTCTTACTCAATTTGCTCTTGAAAGATATCTGACCAGGAAAATTACCTTTTTACCCCCTCTTTCATTAAATTAATTAATTAGTACTAATTGAATTATCATTATTATTTTCATAATGAATGCACATAAAATTCACAATCATTATTATTTTTGTAACCTTACCTATACAAATTCTGGCGAATTATTATTACTAAAAGTAACCTATGTTGGGAATTAAATGAATAGAAAAAAGATATTATCCTCCATCCGAAACATAGCGCTTTGGTTCATACGCACTGACCAGACATATACGTTCCGATGGAGACATAGGTTATTTATACTCCAGTTTTTGTTTTTAAAAAATAACGAAATATTCATACTCACTTCCTTTATATCGTGTTTCCATTTTGTGCGATTGTTAAAAGTTGAGTTAAATTAGGTCCTCCGTCAGTACCACTTGGAGAGCGAGTCAGTTCTATCTGGGAGCGATTGTCCATTATCCTCGGTATAGAAGTTGAGGGGACGGAATTGATCTTGAGTGCGGGCGTGTTCTCGTTAGGCTGAATGCTTTGTCAAGCTGTTTGTACTACAGTTTGTTTCTTTTTCAAATCATTTTTGTTACGGTTTTTTGAACGAAAAAATTTGTTTCTTTCCTTTCTAAAATATCTAGTCTGTCGTGTGTGTTTTACTGTTCTCCTGCCACCAATTCACGGGTGATACTGTCGGGAACCATCGGCCATGTTTAGTTTGTGAAAAAAAAAAGGTCGTAGGAGATCACCGTACTGTGAGAATATAAAAAAAATAAAAGAAGAAAAAAAAAAGAAAAAAAAGAGAAAAAAATGTGGTAGGGGACCACACTTGGAGATTGTGAATCAATACAAAAAAATTGGGAATTTTAGAGATGAACCGTAAATTTGTGTGTAGGTGAAAAGGCAAGAAATAATTATTATCATATGAGGATTTTGATTGGTGCAATTTAAAAACCAGCAAATGTGTTTTATTACTTCAAAGACTCAGTATAGTTAATATAATTAAATATTAAAAGAAATTAAGTCTAGAAGTCTTTCACAAAGTAGTAGGTGAATGAGCAACAAATTTTTAAGATGAAAAACTTTTTTGTCACTAAACATATTCATTTAGTAACAAAATTTCAAAATTGCCTCAATATGAGTCACATGTAATCGTATTAGGGACAAAACTGTAATTTTTGTTGCCAAACATTTTATTTGATCAAACACACTGGTACAAGAGTATTCATAAGTACGACAAAGTATATATTCTGGCAACTATGTTTTTGTTATAGAAGACCTTTACTTCATTCTATAACAATATTTTATTAATTTTTTGTTCATGAAGAATTTAATAGAGATTTAGAGACAAATTTTGTTATATATATATATATATATATATATATATATATATATATATATATATATATATAGGTATGTATTAGGTGATTCGATCTCTTGTCCATTTTTTTAGTCATGATTAAAAAGTAGTTATACACAAATTTCTAATGTAACACCACGAGCCGGAAAATGAAAGCAAGATGCAGTAATACTTTAGTTACTAAATTGAATTGACTTAAAGATCATTTTGTACTTTATCCCTTTTATCATGTATAAAAACAAAAAGACTCGAAAAAAATTCTAAAACATAAGGTATGGGGACTGTCAAGGTCCATTCCAAGTTGCCTAGTATTGCTTTCTCCATCTTCAATATTTCTTCATGAGTGTAAGTTTTGTCTAATATGCAAACAAAGTCATTGACCTGGCTAGTTTTGTTTCATAAAAAAAATTAGCTAAATCAATTATAAGAGAAGAAAGGAATAAATTGTAATTTATAGGTACTAATTCACTAGAAAAAAAAAAATCTCTTGTGCCTAAATTTCTTCGTTCTTAGAGGCCATAAGCAGTGGCGGAGCCAGGAATTCACCTTAGTGGGGGAAATCTTTAATAGTAAATAAAATAATATTTAAACTATAAATACAAAAGGAAGTGTGATTGAGCTAATGTGCAATAAAATACATATTACATTGTCTCGACAAGGTTTTCATGCATTGAAAATATTTGCATAATAGTTTCATTGGCATCAGTACCATCCGATATATCTTTTCTACACTTTAAGCAATTGATCATTCATCCATTGATCTCCCATCCGATTTCGCAGTTGATTTTTTACAATATTCATAACAAAAAATGTTCTATCCATATTTGCAGTTACAATATTCAATTTCAAATTTTCAAGAGCATTTTCAAAGTAGCTTCCACTTTGTGTCCTCATTTGTGATAAGCGAGAAATGTTGGGGTTCAAAGAGAGTTCCACTTGGTTGCTAGAATATGCAAATTCATCATGATCATGAAATGCAATGCCTTGTCTTAAAAGAAATCAAATACAATCAAGGGATGCATTTAAACTAATTCGATACTCACTTGAGCAGTTTTGATTACTGATAGGGTGTTTCAATATGTTGCTTTGATTTAATAAGACTTCATTTTCTCCAAACTTGATTATATGAGCTACTAAAGGGCCACCAACATGAACCAGATCTTTCTTTTTCTCCCAATTTGAGAACCCTTCCTTAACAAAGGAATCACCGTCTGCTTGTTTTCCAATATCTGGTTTGAAAAGATAGCAACACAAGCAAAATGCAGCATCTATTGCTAAACTATACTCCAACCAATTAGCATGTTCAGTAAGCCAAGCAGGATTGAATCTTCGTGATAATTCTCAATTTCTTGAAATTTTCTTTGGATGACATGGACCCTTTTTGGCCAAATATGCTCTTCAAACGATCTTGAATATTTAGGATTGTAATCTAAATCCTAATTGTAACTAAGGTTTGTGGGAAAGATTAAGGATTGATTTCAAATACTGCTTGTTTCAAATCTTTATTATTTCCTTTTGAAGAGACTAAGGATTCAGGTTCAAATTTTCTTTTAAAGTATTTCTCCATACCACTATAAATTTAATTTACATCATTGTAATAATATTATCAAACTTAAACAATAATATCAAAATATAATTCATCTGTGTTGTTTAGTAACTTAGTTCATTATTTATATAAAGTTATTTAATAGATTTTAAGCGACATTCCATGATTAATATGTTTATAACATTGAAATTCAACAATAATGTATTTACTAAATTCTTTTATGAATAGTTTAAAAACAATAATATTTTTACATATTTATCATTTATGTACATAAAGTTATATAAATTAAATAAATGATATTAATATAAATAGAAAAATAAAAAGTCAACACAAATTCAACAAATATAATAACGTTATATAACAAATATGATGAAACAATCAGTAATGAATAAAAGTTTAAATATCAATAAATACATAATATATGTTTTAATTTGCGAAAGTCTCATGATGTAATATCATATAATAAAGTACAAATGCAAACAGCAAATTTTAAGTAAATATAATTTTATTCTGATTTCTACAATAAATTCTCATGTGATAGTGAATTTTCAAATGGATAAAAAATGAAGAAAATATTAGTACAGTAAGAATTTGTGTAACATAATCCAGTTTGTGTCAATAATCATCAAAAACAATTTAAATAAATATTATATATATATTAACCTTGAAATTTAACAACACCAATGATAATGATTCACTTGATTATGTGTGAATAATTATTAATAATAATAATTCACAAAAACAAAATATAGTTATGATTTTATTTTGTAAGGTTCAATGAAATCTAAAGGATAAATATAAAAAACTTACAATTTTTTCTCCTTCTTCTTCCTCCTATTTTGCTTTGATTCTTCTTCTTTGTATAACTCCCGTTTTTCTCCCCTCCCGTTGTTTCCTTTAACTGCATAACCCTCATTTGTTTTTCAAATGATGCGATCATGGAAGCAGGATCAATAAAGGACCTCATAATTTTATTTTTTAGATTTACATGTATACATATATTATATTTTGACTTAAAATTACATGAGGAAGAGTTACTTGGTGGTCTAGTACTTGTGTGCCACATTCCATAACACTGCAGGTTGAATCTTTTTGTGAATTAGTTTACTTTATTTTTGCTTTTATTGAAGAGCTGCAATTTTTATTATAGTTGATCTTTTTTTCAAAGTCTCAACAGAGCAATTGCCCCACCATTATCATTAGATCAGACCTGACCTTGGCACCAACACAGTGTCATAACTACAGTTCTCTTATTTGACACAGTCTTAGTAGAAAAATAATCAGTAATGTTGATTTTGAATTATAAAACCTCTTGCATAAGCTCAAATTTGTGGTGGAACTTTCGTTGACAACTAACCAGATTAAATCTTATATATTGCTATATCTCTTACATGATATATAGTATTAATAGACTTAGCTTTTAAAATCTGGAAATATTAAGTAGCTTTCAATCTGCAGCTATTAAGTGCTCACAATCATTAATCGTAGATTAAACTATACAATAAAATAGAGGCAGAATAAACAGAAAGTTATGAACCTGACAGACTCGATCAATTTATAGAACTTGTAAATGTCTTCCACATATTCCACTACATCCAGGTCATTACCAGCATCAGCTGCATCAATGTCAACAATCAGCATGGTTTACAAAATTTAGCATATTTTCCCTATTCCTTGTATGCATGATCTACTTATAATATTCAAATCTATTACATTGAAATCTTACCAACAGTTGTTTAGCTAGAATTATTTTCATGATTTGCTCTTGATTTTCTTCACTTCGAACTTATCATCCATATATTCTATTCCCACTTGATTGATATCCAAAAATAACCAAAATAGTGACACTTTAATATCCTGACAACATCAAACTATTATACATGAAAGTTTTCCATGCTGAATGAGATGTAAATAACATTCTTATCATCATAGTGAATCTTATATTATTATCAAATATTATATATTAAGTTGTCTCTGACTATTGGTTTAGTAAAGCAGTTTAAATTACATCAGCAGGGCCTTAAGGAGGGAGGAAGGATCTGAGTCAGTGGTAGGAATGATTATTCCAGTGTAACAAAGTGTAGTATAAAAAAGTGTTTGTGTTTGCTAAAGACCTTGAATGAGTGGTGTTTTCTCTTATATCTCCGTCGCGATGCCGATTTCTCACTTAAGGAAGATGGGTTTAGATGCCAATTTTTAATAATTCACATGTTAAAAATTAAATCGAAAGTCAGTCACATAGTTCAATTGTTTTTATAAAGATTGAAAGTACCGTAAACTTTGGATAGAAACTAAACACATTGCCAGGTAATCTGTGCATTTAAACCAATTGTTTATCTATAGTTCTTTTTCTTTTTCGTCTTTTTAAGTATTTTAGTTTGACGTACCTCAGAACTGAGCCATGATCTGCCTTTAGATTTTTGTGAAATGAAGCCGTAGAAAGTGGGAAGTGTTGTGTGAGCGAATCAGTTATGATGTTGTTGTGGGATCTGATCCATGGTGGTTCTTGCTTTGGATGTTAGTGTGGATTGGTGGGTTCCCAGTGATGCATGGGTGATGATACCAACCCAATTCATATGAGGGCCAGCAGGCTAAAGTGCCAGAGGTAAATATGTTTCAAACATACATGTGAAGTTTAAGGATTATGGACTAGGTACCTCAGAAATGACCAGGACAAGATTCTGGGTTGATTGTGGGCGCCAAAAATATCTCACTGTTATTACTTTGTTGTCTAATTCTACGTTGTTCTCAAGAGTACAAAATTTACTTGGCTAGACTTTGTACTTGATATTAAACTATCTTTGAACTCTCAATTAACTGCAAAACATATAGGCTATTATTTGCATATTGCACTGCATCATTCCATGAAACAAGCGGATACAGGCGTATTTGAATTATGTGTGGTGGGGATTGTGATGGTTTTCTTTGATGGATCTGCAGACACGTGTCGAATGCGTGTCAGATACCTTGCGCCGTATTGTTGGTATATAGTAGGTCAGGCTTTGGATCACGAACGTGCCGCGTGGACTGACGGAAGACGGCTGGACAAGAAACAATGAGCGGACCATTTTTTTGTTGAGCAAAAGGCAGTTTTGCCTCTTCTTCTCGAGGCAATTTTCTCAAAACCACAAAAAGGCAGCGGATTTGGTCGGCGAGTGAGTGAGAGTCATGTGAAAGTGACACCTTGCTGAACTCTGGAAAAAGTGTGCCCCACGACTTGAGTTCTTTTCTTCTTTTAGGCAAGGATCAATCAATGAATTTCTAGGTTTTTCTTTGTAACAAAGTGCATTTTTTGAAACTAAAAAAGATCTTAATCTCATTGCTCTCTACAGGAAGAATAAAGAAAAAGGTGAAGAGGTAGGAGGATCATGGGATGTGTACCTACCTTAGGCTTGATGGGTTAAATCATGGGAGATTCGAATGTTGTAAGGCGACAAATGTGACAGTTTGTTTAAGTTCAGCAGCAGCATTAGAAAAGGAAGGGAGAAATTAAGATTGGGGAAGTCAGTGGTTTAAGTGAGTTGAGTGTGGTTCAGTGGAGGGGAGGGAAGATGATAATAGGGATGTTGGGAATTAAAGAGGGGGGGAAGAAAGGGGGCGCAGTTGAAGTGAGGGTGTGGAGGTCAAGAGGGTGTAGTGAGGTAGGGAGTTGGGTGGGGGTGTGGGGTGATGGAATTCAAAGAGGGGTTGGTGCGTGGGGAGTAGGGTTGGGTGGGGGTGTCGGGGAAGGGGTGTCAGTTCAACTGCAAGGTGGGCCGATGGGTGAGTCGAGTTTCATGGTTGGTTCAGACACTGAAGAGGTCTTGGATAATTAGATGTGCAAGTCCATTAATGTCACGATGTGTATAATCAAACCAATGTTGTTAGTATTAAATTTGATGGAAAATAGAATGGTATATTACTCTTTTGTAAAGTTAATTCATAATAAATACAAATGATAAATTCTGTCATTTTATTATTAATTTATTCATTGTTAATCTTTAAAAAAAATACAAGATTAGAGTCCCATTGATGATAAAACATGTTTCTGCTTTTTATAGTTTATTGGAGGGTTGAACAATTGATTATATTGTTTTTTAATTTATTTTGAACTTCAATGAATGCAAATGTGCAAATTTTATGGAATTAGCCTAATTCAATTAGGGTTTATGGATTGACCAAAAATTAGATTGGTTGGGCTTTGAAATAATTGAGATTAATTTAAATGCATGATTATTATTATTATTATTTATGATCTGGAATTATCGATGTCAGTACAGAACATAAGTGATCAAGCAGATAATCAGGTGTTAATTAGCCATTAACCAGAGTCGTCTGAAGCGAAGTGGAGGTAAAGAGAGAAATGTTGCTTTTCAATTCCCAATTTTTGTAGACAAATATATAAAGGGTCATATTATAGAGTCGAGAATCACCTATTGAAGAAATTAAAAGGGCGGGGTTGCATCTTATCTTAAAATGTGAATATGAAAATTTAGTTGAGATGCGAGAAAGGGTGGTGGAGAAGGCCCGAGCAAAGAGATTGAAACAGTATACGTCCTGTGAGTTAAGCTTGCCCATCCAAGTCTTTGGAGCGTCCACAATTTGAGAATTCTCTTCTAGTGCTAGTGCTATTAGTCCCGGAGAAGGTCTAATTGGATCAAGATTAGGAAAGACATTCAATATGTGGTGTATTATTAATTGGCGGTGTTGTGGATGTTTTACTTTGGGGGTTGTCAACGCTGCTGAGAAATCCTTATTAATAAATTACGTACCAGTGCAGATCGCTTCAGATTATGTCCACAGACTGTATGCATTAGGGCACATTGTGTGAAATGAAGGTATGTTGAGAATCTATTGGGACGATCAAAGAGAAGACTTTGAATGAAAGAGTGAGCGTTTTGTGATGGATGGTCGAGATGCCGAAGACCACTTATTAACATCATGGCGGTTTCGAAGTGGTTGATGTTTTTTGAAAGCAATAAATGTGAAGGGGAGACTAAGGACAAGCATTTTATAGCTGATTGTTTGAAGTTAACTATGAGAGATAGGTCCTCAAAAAGTAGTTGGGGTGCGATCAATGTTTGACTATCAAACGAGGACACATTATGGAAGCGAAAGTTTCGGCATATCTTTTGGACAGTGTAAGCTGGTTCACACTCTCAATCTTGCTTTAAAAGAACATATGTGGACCATCCAGCACACCCCAGATATGATGATGTGATGGAACAATGTGGTGGATCTCTCGAGGTTTCAAAGTGATGCCTCTTTCATCAAGGAATTTCATTTATGAATCAATACGATAGGGTGTCAATGTTTAATAATCATTGCAAGTTGAAGTTACTTTGGAGTGGCCGATACAGTTTTGTGACTAATTAACATGTAACGATTTAAAACTGATAAAAGAGGCTTGGAGCAATTAGTGATAAGTGAAGAATGGGAGATGTATAAAGAAGATGATGTTGTGAAAGCTAAAGAAGTAAAGGATAAAATCCTAAATGAAGACTTTTGGATGGATGTGGATTATATCCTTAGCTTTACAGCTCCCATGTATGAGATGCCCGATTAGGCGAGTGCGACCAAACCTTTTACTAATATTTATAGTGGTGGATTGATGATCGAAAAAGTGAAGGAGAAGCCATCTATAGACCAAGAACATAAAAGTTCACATAAAATTCAAGGTATAATTAAGATTTATTAGTTAAATATTTGAGTTTTTTAATTGAAAGTTTTAATTATATTGAACTTATATGAATCATTTTATAATTATACTTGTAGGTTTTTGATATTGTGAATGGAATCTTGGTGGAAGAATGGACTAAAGCCATTTTACATTCATAGCTCGTTCCTTGAATTCAAGGTAATCTTAAGAGTTTAAATTGTAGGCTTTCATAATTTAAATATAAATGATATTCTATAATGTTAACTTTTCTGAATTGTAATAAATAACTGACTTGTACAGGTATTATAGTCAACAATGGCTTGATGAGTCTCATGATCGTGTTCCACCACATCGAGATATGGAAGTAGTAAGAGAAAGAAAAATATGTTTTGAAAGATATTTTCAAATGAAGTTGAAAGGAGGTGAGAAAATGAGGAGTATGCTACTTTTTCTACAGGCTTGGAAGATTTTTCTAGTAGTGATTCCATCTCTGTGTGGTCTTTATGGAGTCCTCTTAAATGGTGGGTTGTTCATGGAACTTCCTTTTGATGCTTCAATCGATAGCATTGAAATTGCTAGGACAACCATGTTCATCCTCATGTTGTGAAAGAAATTGGAGCACATATAATTTCATTCACTCTATGAAGATAAACAAGTTGACACCACAAAGAGTTGAGGACTTGGTTTGTATCACCAGCAAATGTTGATCTTTTGTCAAGGATCTTGAGCTATAATGAAAGCGAATCTAAAATGTGGGGCGTTGGAGATGGTTTGACTCAATGGATATATAGAGAATGCTGGAATTCTTGAAGTTGGATCTTTCTCTTGATGAACTGAGGAAGCTGGAAACCATTTATTTGATTGAAATCTTTAGTCTTTAGTTTTAGTATTACTTATGTTTGTGTTTGAATATTTGTAAAAGCGATGTTGAGCACTTGTTGTTTATTTATCTAAATTGATTTTTAGACCAAATATTTATAAGGATAATTATTTTTATTTTTATCGTATTGTGTATTGTGCTTAATAAATTATCATTATCTTTAGATTTTGTTTGCCATGTCAGTGTCCCAGTGTGTTATCTCCCTTAATGTCCTCAGTGTTAGTGCTAGGATTCCTGAAGCATTGGTTCTAGGAGGTACAAGCGAGGAAAAAAGGAACTATACTCTAAAGTATTAACATAAAAAAAGATAAATCATAGGAAATGACAAGAAGCATGCTTGTTAGAGACTATTAAAGTAATAAGCGATGCGACTTAAAATTAATTTAGATTAGAGTCTGCGAATTTTGTAAGTTTATCTAAAGGATGAATCACACAGTTCTTGAAACACCTGCGCGTGTTTGGTCGAACATATCATTTTGTCATTGTAGTGTATTACCTCGATTTGGGGTGAGTTGTACTTTGAAGCTGGCAAGACTTCAAAACCCAGTTTCGACTAAAATATCTGGCGGAATCAAATATAAGAGAAAGAGGTGCTTATGAAAAATAGTTTCTAGCTTGTGAAACACTTGATTTCTATCAATTGAATGCCTAAGAACGCAAGCAAATCATGGTAATAGTTCCTTTTACATTAATGCTTCAATGAGAATATATAGAATCCCAAAATGTTATATTACTGTAGGGATGGATAATGAGTAAAGTGAGAAAAAAAAGATTACAAGAATGACGCAATGGGATATGACAAATCGTACATTGTTATTAAACTAAACATGCATACACTAAGGAAACTATTGATTAAATGGTGCAAATGAAGAATGTATAATCAGATTAGAAAGGCACATCAATTCCTTTCCATGCCCCTAAAGCTATGTAGTAAGTGAACTTACTGTTCTTGAACTCACTTCTTGCTTTCTTGAAGGTGGCTCTTTGTAATGAATGGTGGTGGCTCCTAGTTCCCTCTCTCATCCAGAGGGTCTGGCCCAACTAATTCACCTGTTGCATCCAATATATGTTGTGTGCATTAAAGATCAAATCTTATATGTCCTAAAACTTTGCATATGGTTAAAAAAATGCCAAAAATTGGGAAAAACAAAAAACTGCTTGTAGTCACCTACATGTTTTTTTCCCAACTGCTTGTAGTCACTTGCATGGTTCTGGTTTATTCCATGACTATTAGTCTAATTGAAAACAGCTAAGGAAACTAAAAACTCTTGATTATAAGACTATTCTTCTCCTCTTTTGTTGGCAATAGGTTTTCAGCTTCATGGCGTTGGGTATGTTGTACCTTCCACATTCAATACAATCAAGAAATTAGTATCATTCAATGAGTTATTAGTTGGTTGAGCATTATGGGATTACAAGGAATGTGTTGTATATGAGGTATGTAAATCTATAATCGTTATACTAAATAAAGACAATACGTGAGAGGGGATATGAATACAACCTACTTTACTCATCAAAATCAAACAAAAAATAGAGGGTAACAATTCCAAAATAAATAAAAAAAGTTCATTAGTACCAAGTAAACAGTGATGCTTTTGAGCCGGCCCAGAGAATTTGGGCGCGTGTTAAATTAGGTAGTAGGATGGGGCTCTTCTTGAAATTTGGTCTGCGAGGCTCTGGATGTGGCATATTTGATGCAAGCTACGGACCAATGGCTGTGCACAAAGACAAAGAAAGAAGATTAGGCGGGGGGCACATGGTGGCCAGCTACCGTCTAAGTGGGGTTCTCGGCGAGAGAAAAAGATAGGCTGCTTAGAGGCGAATGTTTTTTACGTACCTTTCTCATAGATGGGGTGGCACGGTATTTATAGTATATGTTTTCCCAATTAAGGGTGATAAAGGTGTTCCCCATTGGATGGGATATTTATACTTCTCGGTCTCCAATGATTCGATAAGGGATATCGAAGAGTAGTTTATTTAGAATTATCTTTCTCCACTTGTGGTGAGATGAGGCGTCTATGGGGATGAGTTTTATAGTGATTATCTTGTTTCTGTGGTGAGATTTAGTTTGGATTCGGGGATAAAATTTGTTATAGGGATTATCTACTTCCCTTGTGGTGGGATTTAGTTTGATTCTGCGAGAATGGGGCCTTCCAGTGCACCCGTGTTATTATCGGCCAACTTTAGGGTGAGTGGCCCAAACTCGTTTGGAGCTAAATGGCCCCAGGAGCTTGGTGCTGTTAGACACCTCTTCTTTGGAGCACAGGTGAGTGGGCTGCTTGGCTTTATTTTTCAAGCAGAAAGATCTCTGTGCGCAGCAGTGTTGACATTCGACATGATGAACTTTTTCCCTCCTCAGTGGGGTTGTAATTTCAGTGTGGCTGACAGAGATGTGGTGATGTGGGGGCCCTCCAGTTGAGGTCCCTGGTTGCACCCATGTATTTGGATTCTTCTGTTTGTAGAGCTTTTTTAAGACCTAGGTCACGAGGCTTGCATAACTCTGAGGTTTGACTTTGGTTCATATCTTTCGTAGTCTTCCTTTGGTATCTTAGTGCGCTTTGGGACACCTTTCATGCTTTTTCAATCTAGGAGGATCAAATCGGGGAGAGCCGCGTCATTGTTCGCACCGTGCGATCATAGGGACTTGTCCAGGCTCGGCGGGGCTACGGCAGTGCCAAAGGCTAGGCTGAATGGGTTTCTGGGTTCTGGCGACTTCTTGGCGTAGTCTATGGGCCTTAACACCTCGAGGAGGTATTACACTTATTTCACTAGATCTTCAGTTTGATTCTTCAATGATGCCTTAAGGGTTCGATGTTTGGGCTTACTTTGGCCATTCGTTGTGGATGTGCCGGTGTGATAAATTCTTGAATCCCACGCCTTTCGGCACAAATCATGAACTTAATTTATCAATTTTTCCATTATGTGCAGAACTCTATGGGACCACCGAGCTGCGTACTATGGTGCGCCATGAAGTGTGTATCTTTTGATACGTGATTGTAGCCAAAGGTTCGGCCTCGACCCACTTGGTGAAGTATTTCCGCCATGATGATGAATTTGCATTGGCCTTCCCGATGATGGAAAATTTGATATGTCCAGCTATGGCGTTGGAAGGCGGGGAGCTGTATTGCTCGAGCTCGGATAGGAGGTGAGAGATTTTGGCGTGCTCGTGGATCTTGCATTTCTGACTAGGTGAGTGATCTCGAGCATTGTGGGCGATAATACTACCTTAAAACCACGCTGTGCAGAAACTCAGATGTGATTTTCGCTGCATTATGCGCTACCAGTGCGTAGTGGTGTCTTTCCCTTATGCATTTAAGGATGGGTGTAAAAAAACCTCGCTTGTAAAGGCTCCCCTTATGATTAGTGAACTTGGCCGACCTCGTCCTAATCTTAGGAGGCCTCTTTTGGGTCAGAAAGCCGGGTAGGCGATAGTCATTAAGTAATCGAATGAGATCATCGACAACCGGACAGGTGGGCGACCGCCGTAGAGATCATAGGGTTACAGAATTATTGACATACGTTAATACGCGATGTCTTCTTGTGAAGTACTTCCTTCATTTTGTAAGGCATCATTTCGGGAGTTTAAAGCTCTGGGTATGTCTCACGACCTAGATGGCCGAACTATGATCAATCATTTTACTTGAGTACAGGATCATCTACTTTAACAATGGTGTCTTGTTGTCATTACTACAAATTTAAGATTATTTGCCTGCCCTCGTGGTCCTTCCATCAGAATACCTACCTAGTGAGGTTGAAGCGACTATGATATAATGCCTCATTTCGTTATTGAAGGCTTGTAATCCCAAAATCGCGCATTAGTAATATCATTATACGGGGAGGTTAATAATAGCGAAGCTCAGCTGCCGTGCGTTTATGTTGTCTGGAAGAGTCTAGATGGGAGTGGTCATCATTTGGGCACTCTGTTCTGACTCTGAGATGATTGACAGTATCTTAGACATATTTTATATTGCAGTTTTAAATATCATCAAGTCTATTAAACTGTAATCTCATGTTACTTTAATGACATTCACGGGGATCTGGTTTTATGTATGTTTCTTGGATCTTATCTTGATTTCGTGTTGTGAGCTTGAAGTAAAATGGAGCTTCAGGAGTTGCGTTATAATGCGGGTTGTTTCATCATCAGCCAGGTACCTCTCCTCTCTGAGCTTAGTTTGACAATGGTGGATCATATCCACTAGGTCATCATGACGAGACATTTGATCGAAGTGCGGCGCTAAGTATAGGTGAGGCTCCTTGAGGAGGATCCACGGAGGAATGGGGGGCTGAAATATGTCTTCTAGCGTTTGAGGCAGCTAGCCCCCGTTCTGTGTCCATTGAAAAACTCATTTAAGAGCACGGAGAAGGTGACACTTATCAACGCCAGCCACGGATGCGAATCGGCAGCGGCCCGATCCTTTACTGGACCTCATTTATGCTTGATGGCGGCGCGTATCGGGGCAGCCTTTATTTGTTTTAGTTTGCACCTCTGATTACCAGTTGTTAACTGACTAGGCCCACAGGTGGCCTGGAAGGCTTTGTTTGGTGGATTCGACTGTGTTGTATTCTCTCGGGATTTGGAATCACTCGGATGAGGTCAGACCTCAATGGAGCTGGTGTGATTGGAGCTTCATAACATATATCATGCACCTCATGGAGTTCCTATTTGCTTATGGAACATCTGTTTACCGATACCGATAAGTAGCTCTTGCTGCTTGAGCCGAAGGGCATCACCGAACAACGACCGGATTCATACGCCATGCGGCGGTCTTTTCTTGATATCTGAATCATCTTCCCGATCAGTTATGATTGGAAAAACATCATAAAAATTGAGAGTTATCGTGCTGGTTGTGACTTTCTGGTGAGTGGTCCCGCGTGAATATCTTTCAGGTGTGCTCATTCAGCGTGGTGAAATTGATCTATCAGTAACTATGATTCATTTTTTTGATAAATATGTTTTGGCAGTCCTTTCGAGATATTCCTTCTGGTGCCACTTTTGCACAGAGGATTGATATCTCAGTGATCTCACTGCAATGTCAGGCGAGAAGCTCCTTCTCTTTTGCTTAGCAGCGAGGATGGTGACATTTAGCTCTGTTGAATTATTAACTAGGTCGCTCCTACCATATCCACCTACTTCCATGCGAAGACATCTTTGTTGCTCATAGAAATGATGAGAGGCCCGAGTCTGGCTTAGCGATGTAGGTGAGGTGTTCGGTCGTCGTCCAGCGATGCAGGTTCCGGCTCTTCCAGGGGCTTCGGTCGGTGTGTGCCTCGTCGCGTGTATCCAAGCTGATCGGGTATATGTTATCATTTTTCTTCATGGATGCGAGTAGCATTCCTGGCGGCGTTGGTCTCCTGGGTGTTCTGCTCGTGGTAGGAAACTTGATCACCATGTGGTAGCGGAGAGGGAATAGCCTTGTGTTGAGAGAGATTTTACTAATAATATTATAAATGGATGGGGCATCTGGCGATGAATCTTCTTTGTCGTTGCAGCCGAGGATATACGACGTAGGCACTAGTTGTATTGAGCTGAGGGAATGGCACTTTTTTCTGGAAGTCTCATTGGAAGTGGTGGCTGGATCGAACTATCTGCCCGATGCCGAAAGTCTTCATAAGCCCAGAGGCGAAGATGATGTCTGAACTCAGATTTATCAGGCTAGGATTACACATGGATAGTTTCTTTGTATGACCTTTCGTATTACCAAAGGGTGCCGTCATGGGGTCTTGGCATCCTCGAGGTTTGAGTTCGAGAATGTTATGGATGTCGAGCGAAATTTGGACCTGACTTAGCACTCGTTACCTCTCTGACCCGATCTTTGCTTGCGAGATGGGCCTTCATGATTGGATTCTCCTCCTCTGCCAATCCTCCTGAAATCACATGATTCCCCTAATTTATTGGTGTTGGCTGTAGGAGTGGCGGTGTTTGTGACTGACGACTCTGAGCGATTCTTCAGCTTTGGCCTTATGGTCTTATGAAGCGTCGAATACCCACGCCGAATTAAATATTATATTTCTTTCTTAGAACATGTATCTCAAATCATCGTGATCACCAAATCTCAAGTCCGAACTCCCCATTACATTTATATCTTGTGAGGTGGGACCTCATCTGGGATAGCCACATCGGAGTATTCATTGCTGCCAGCCTTGAAGACACAGCCAATCTTTGTGGGCATCGAGGGAGTAAGCAGCAGGGAGTGAATAATGTTGTCGTCGCTCGGGTTGAGATGGACCCAGATGATCTCTGAGGCTTACGCTCCTTTTCGGGGACCGTTCTCCGTCTTTCTTTGGAGACCCCTCCTTATCATTTGTCTTTTGAACAAATCTCGTATTTATCAGTCTTTTCTTACTATGGTTGAGCTTGGCGCTCATGGATATGAGGCTTCTTCGCCATTAATGTACTTCTCCCCTGCACTTTAAGCGGCACCTCGGCCATGCTTGCTTGAGGGGTTTTGAGATGGAAAACATCGAATCTTAATTTTGCCCCTCCTGGCCCGACCAGATATTGATTACGGAACACGTGCTGGTATATCTGTGCAGAGACTGGCGATTGAGACCTGCGAACATAGGACCTCGGGGCTCTCTTCGAATATCTGGCAGTGGTCAATGGGATTAAATAGCCAGCTTCTGTGTTGCAGCTCAGTGAGTGACAGGCGCAATGGATAACTCTTGAATGAGGAGATTGATGAGGGCGCAAGCACATTAAACCAGCAAGTGGAGCCTTTTCACGTGAAATGCGTGAAAGCTCTGCATGTGCAGATCTTAATCTACATTGGCTCATTGGATTCTTGTAAGTGAAAGAGATGATCTGATGGGATCTCAACATAGGCGCTTCCATGCAACATATTTCTTTGGAAGAGGGAAGTGGAGCACCTCGGAGACGTGAAACGGTGACTCGATCTGTTGTGGGTGTCCGTAGAGTCCAGAGCTCGTCCTCTTCTGACTTCATGTGTGGTGGTTTCTGGAGTCTTGAACCTCTGCTCCCATGATTACTCTCCCACCCCTTGCTGAGAGTGGCGTAGTTCCTCGTTCAAAGGCATTGCCCCAGGTGTTGCTTTGTTGCCCTCCTCTCCCGAGGAATAAAGTGATCAGGTGCCTGGCTCATTTGAACTACGCCATTTGGCTTTCAAGTCTTGGGATTGTATTGCCCTTCGAGGGTGATGTTCTGACCTTCAGGAGTTTTCTATAGCTCCGTGGCCGTTTTATTTATCTGTGATTGCTCAACTCCTCTATCGAGCGTTAGTTGGTGGGCGGGCGCCTCACCTCATCGATATTAACACATCGTTCTAATACAGCTGGGAGTTAATTATATATTCTTGGTCTACATATAATGGATAATTTATCTTCATGTATTGGGTTGATATATGATCAGCTGAAGATGAATCGTACTATTTATGAAGCCTGTTTTCTGAATGGCCTTAAATAATGATCTTTTCTCTGTGGTACAGGCTGGCATGTCGGGTGTTTCAAGTGGGAGAATAGAACCTCGCTGTGTTTGATGAGCTGCAGATGTGCTTTGGCCCAGTCTCACGCAAACTCACAGATGTGGCACTCCTGCAAAACGAAAGAAGAAGGGTCGGCGGGGGCCGCGGGTGGCGCTAGATCTAAGTTAGTTCTCGCTAAGAAAAGATGAAGCCCAGCAGAGGCGAATGTTTTGCGTGCCTTTCCACCGTGGTGTTTGTATTCCAGTGCTATGTTTTCCCATTGGAAGGTGATAAGGATTCTTCCCCATTGGATGAGATATTTTCCACTATCGATATGATTGATAAGATCATGAAGGAATGATTCTTTGATTATCTTTCTCATATTGGTAGAGATCAAACGTCTGCTAAGATGGCTGTTTATAAGCGAATTATCTTATTTTCTTTCATGGTGAGGATTTAAGTTAGTTGTGGGATAGCTGTTATATGGGATTATCCTATTTTCCTTATTGGTGGGATTTAGTTTGATTTGCAGAATGGGGGCCTTCCCAATTACCCATGTTATCAGCCTTTGGGGTGAGCGGACTGGGCTCTCGTTTTGGGCTGGTGCCAAGGACTTGGGTGTTTCATTGGGCTTGCCTCTTCTTTGGGCCTGGCGAGTGGGCATGAGCACCTATTTTTCAAACCCTATCAAAACCAATCAACCAAACTACTAAACCAAAATTTCATGCAAAAAGCCCAACCAAAAATGATGAAATTCAAAATTATGAATTTTAGAATGCAGTATTGAGACCTTGATATGGTGAAATTGAAAATCATAAGGCTCTTGCAAATCAATGGTTTATGCTTAGTGATTAAAACTCTAAAGAAGTTATAGAAGACTATTAGAAAATGTTTCATCTCCTTCAGAATTGAAGACTAAGATTTTTTCAAAACACAATATCAAACTTGAAATTTTGAAGGGGTCCTTTTCATGTCAATCCTCAATTCAATATCTTTCCACAAATGCAATTACTAATGAATGTATGGTTACCTTACAAGCAAGCTCTTAATCTATAGTCCAAACAAGAAAAAAGAGTGAGCCTAATACAACCTAAAACCTTCTTTGAGTAAAAAAAAGACTTGGTTGTGAGAAGAAGAAAGAATTAGCTTTAAACATCCAACAGGGGTATATGGATACATGGGTTCATCTATTCTAACCATGAGACTTTGCTATATCACATACATATAATAAGGTGGTGCTTTTATTTTCTTACATAAATATTAAAGGTGTAACCAAGACAACGATTAGCTATCATTAAATGTTCTTTAAATAATTTTTTATATGCAAAATCATCAAAAATAGTATATTAGAGAAAAAGGGACAAACCCAAAAGTTTATAGGAAGCATACAACGGCTCCAAAAGCCAAAGAAAAGGGAAAAGAAAAAAAGACCAGCCCCTACACAATGACCAAAAGATCAAAAAAATCAATTATATTCATAGCTTGCATATTCGAATTGGTTGTTGCCTAAGACCAAAGAGCGAAAATAAAAGAATTTTTCATCTTTTGGGCTAAAGGCACTACATCCTCAAAAACAGCCTCATTCATTCCTCTCCAAATTGTCCAAAACAAGCATAAAGGGCCAGTCATCTAGACTTTCTTCAAAGACTTTCTGGATGGGGAACCTTTCTAGTCTGCTGCATTGCACTAAGCTTACCCAAAAAATGGTAAAAAGGAAGGTCCAGAGGTTGTAAACCTTAGTGCAATGCATCTGAAGATGGTCTAGATTCTCTTCCTTACCACACAGTGGGCCTCTACTAGCAAGGTGTCTTCCTCTTTTCTTGAGTTGCTCCATTATCAAGACCTTGTTGGAATTGTAAGATGAGAGAAAAAACAAAAAAAAAAAAGTAGAAAAGAACATGCAACTTTCTTCTTAATTTCCAAACATTAAAAGTGCCTAGGCTTACAAGAGATAAATAAAAATTAAAGATAAAAACTAATTTGACCCACTTATTATCCCATTCACAACTTACTCTCCCCATTTATCACATTAGCTAAAAAGTCTCAAATAAATGTGGACTCTCCCACTAACAATTAAATAAACAAATAAACACAAAGACTTTTCTAAATAATATGACGTGAATTTGTGGGCACTTTGAATCATTCTTGTGGTCTGTGGCGTGGCTTAGGGTCTTGTTGTGACCAAATCGACCTCTGAATTCTGTGGTTTGCATTGACCGATACTACACTATTGTGTCCAATTTATCGGGATCCATATTTTCAAAAAAATCGGGCAAAGTCTCCTTTGTTCGAGGAGCTCTACCTAACATACAACCTGTATAACAATATAACCACCATACGTCAGGTCTCAGCCCAGTAGTAATGACCACCTGAAGGTCCATCGTCCATATCTGATATCTGTTTATCACAATAGATAATTAGATTATTACAACACTCTTATACATAGCATATATTAAAACTGCTTGTTCTGTATAGTTTCTAAAAAATATTTATCAAAGCCATCTGGCTTCCTTCAAAATCACGGCCTCGAGTGAGGCGTCGTCTCACTGCTTTACTTATTCCACTTATCGCGAAAGGGTCCCACTGACGGGGTGAGCAATGATGAGAATAATTCTATACAGGGCTACTCCCACCTAAGTGCACATACAATGCCATTTCACATTCAAGTAAAAACATATACACATTCTACTTTCAGATATGCACATGCCATGGATGAGAGTGTGACTCACCTGTCAGTGTCACGAGTCCTCCATAGACTTCCTCACATGCATATGAAGTTTGGCTTGTCATTAGTGTTTCACTCAATATTACACCACAATAAATCTTTTTGTTTTATAAAGAAAACAGTAGATATACACTCGATGTCCATTTGATTTAATCGAATCTAGGTGTGTTTATGCATTTGTGGGCCGTGGATTTTTCGAGTTCTCGTGGGATGGCAGCGCATATACTTACGGACTTTCACCGTGATTGCATCTGAACTAGTCTGGAAGGTTTTTCACTGAAGTATATTATCCGCTTCTTGCTATACCCAGTAGTATTTTCATGTTATGCAACCATGAGACTATTTGGACATTGTCCCAGTACAGGAAGCTCACCACTATTCACGAGAATGATGAATGATCATAACCATGCACACACACCCAACACAATGCGGTGTCCCCGTGCATATGCAATGCAAAATCGTATTCACATGTACCTCGTATTACATGTATAAGGAATGCTACATGGACAACTACAATCCACACCGCTGGGTGGACAATCACATCACACATATGACTATAAATCATTTCATTTATGTCGACTATCATCGACATATACCAACATTCACATTGACATGGTTTCTAGTTAAACTTGATGACACCACGAGCAAGCTATATGTGACAATTTCTGCCTTGATTCATCACATATCGTCGTTGAGTATCATATTGACATCGAGCGAGTCCAGTATATTGTCAGTAGTGGCACTCACGTCGATATATCGCGGCCATTGAACACACCAATTCATCATGCCCAACATATTTGAACACACATATTGACATCGAATATGTCCTCTTAAATCAAATGTGGCTTACACTCAAAAAAAAGTCACATAATGGCCTCCGAAGCAAGCCATAATAGACCACAGAATAGTTCCAAACTCAATTCAAAAACTAGTCCCAAAAATTGGACACAAACCATTAAACAGCCTAAGTTGTAGCAGTCTTGAAAAATGGACCATAACTTGAGTTATAGAGGTCCGATTTGGGTGATTCAAAAGTCTAACATCAAATTCTCAGGATATTTATTTTATTAAGGATAATAGTCAAATTCTTTTTTCCCAATAGAAAATCGGTCAAAATGCGGACGGTAGGTTGTTAAGCAGGGTAACTGTGTGATCCGGAAGACCATAACTTGGGTTATAGAGATTAAGGTTGGGTGATTCAAAGCTAACGTCAAGTTCTCGAGATAGGGCTAATATTTCCTTGAAGGATTTAGTCCAAATTCTCCATTTTTAATAAAAAATCAGCCCGAAAAAGCTGGACATCACTATAGAATTGAACTGTGACATATTCCTATAACCCATTATTTTATGACCTTAGGGTAAGCAATGAAAACATTATAGGGAAAAAAGCAGACAACAACATAAGGCATTAAAACTCAACCAAACAGCCCTAAGATGGAAGAAATAAACCAAAATGGGAAGGAATCCCTACCTCTTGGAATGTAGAAGAAACTGCAGAAGTGTGAGCTTGCAAGCAAGCTACTGTGATTTCTTTAAACTCCTCGCTTGAATCACAGGAAGTAATTGTTTTAGGTACCCACGTGTAGCCCTCGTCGAGGCGATGAACTTTAGTTCTTGGCAGGAAAGGCAATTTCAAATCAACCAATCCCACTTGATGTGAGAGAACCTTCCTCTCTTTCTCCCTCTCTCTCTACGCTCAAAATCAGGAAAATGGGAGATCCTCCCCCAAATGAGATTTTTTTTTCTCCTTTTATACTTTGGATACGTGGCTCACGTCGCTCCACGTATCCCACCTTGCTCGGGTCCATTTTTTCCCTGAAAAAATTTATTTGATCGATTCAGAGTTCAAATTATCTTATGAACTTTTCTTTAAGTATTTTGACTTCCAAGATTTTCTTCAAAAATCTCGTTTTGGGGTTCGTTGGGCCAGCGTCGGCAAAACGTGAGAATTCATCTCGAGGTCGGCCAAATTCATTGGGTAACTAGATTTCACGAGATGAATCCAATGGTGAAGTCCATTTCGTTATCTGAGATCTAGAAAAATTTACAGACTTCTCTGAACCATTTCGGTAATTTTTACTGTTTTTGTCATTTTTTAGAAAAATTAAAATTTTCCTGGGTTTTACAAGACCTTACCCCATCAAGCTTCCTAGGCAAAGAAACTAACCTTTGTAGGAATATAGTTGTTCCAAATCAAATTTATGGGGAAATTCTCCATATTCCCTCCCATATGCTTATCTTAGTTCTTTAAATAAATAAATAAATAGAAATAAACATAGAAGCATCAATTTCAGAGAAAATAAATATAAAAAAATAAAGGAAAACCTATATGAAATCGCAAAAGAAGATATACCTTAACGACACATAAAATCTGCAATAGACTATGGGAGGTAAAACAAAAGTTTATGTAAATATCTAATAAACATAAAAGCACAAATTTCAGACAAAAAACCAAAAAAAAAAAAAAACAAGACAAAAAAATAATACCCGAAGGAAAACCTTATAGAAACTCAAAGGATCAAAGTTATACCTTAAGGATACATGAAATCTCCAAAAACTCCTTAGAGTTACAACAAATATATATGAGGTATTAACAAGTGTCCATTTTAGAACTAACAAGGACATAATAAACCAGTTTGGGAAAAAAATGGAGCAAAAGTGTAAATCCCAAAGGTAATTACAATCCTCAACCCATAGAATTGAGAAACGAAGGCTAAATTTTGTTGCATCTTCATTAAAATGCTTAGAATGAAATAAATTTCATCAATACTTGGATAATGATATTTAGAGAATAATTTCCATCTTTTTAAAGCTCTTCCAAACAAAGTCTGTCTCCAATATAAGAAAAAATAGCCAAGCTTAATAACCATAAATAAATCAAGTCAAGTTAATCTCTACCAACCAGGCCTCAGTAGATTCTAAATCTGGCTCCATAAGATCAATAAAAAACTATATTTCAAAATCAAAAACTTATTAAGCTCAAAATCTACGCCAAAATATTGAACTAACATTTGTAACATATTAGAAAGGCTATATATTTTCAACCAAAACAAATGTGCACTTAAAATAAAGTGATTCTAATTTACAAGTTTATTCTTTATGATAACATTTTAATGTCAGTAATTTATCAGTTGTGATTATTTTAACCTTTTCTATAACAAAATTATCTTAATTAAAGAAATAATGGGCAAACTACTTTAACCAGTGTGTCTTCTACATCAAATCAAATAATTAATGAATAAAAATGGTTCTTGTTTTTTTTCTTTTTTATTGAATAAAAAAAAAACAAAATTGAGGTTACATTTGTACTTTATTTTTGTTAAAAGATTTGGAAGACAAAAAACAAAAAATCCCAATACTTGAGCAGTGCAACCAACAACGCGAAGGTACTGTCAAAGAAATTCCAAGGATATAGAGAAGGCACCAAAGTTCCCAATTCCAAATGAAGGTACCTAGAACCCTATAAAAGAACTAATTCTAAAAACCACAAAATAGTATAAAATAAAAAATTAAATAAACTAAAAGCGTAGAGCATAAAAAATAAACAAAAACAAAACACTCACACACAAACGAAGAAACAATCATCAATGGCGTAGATTTACAAACCTTAACCCCTAAATTAACCCTAAAATGAGAATGAATGAGAGAGTTACCATTAAGCTTCTCTTTTTGAAGGAAAGAAAAGGCTGATGGTGAATTTCAATCTTCTCTTTTTCGAATTAGAAAGGCTATTAGCTCTAGTATGTACACATCAAGGGAGCTGCTCTGTTTCTAGGTTACGCAAACCCCCAAAGTCCTTGGCGCATCGTTTAGGTTTGGGGATGGGAAGTCCGAAGCAAGATTTTTTTTTTTTTTTTTCTATTCATATTTTTTCTGTTTTCTTTTTCTTTTATTATTAATTTTTAATCTATTTTTCTTTTATTCTTCTTAAATAAGAAAAATTCGAATGTTCAATTTATATATGTTTTTCCTTTTTCTAAATAAACAGTCGTAATTGATATGAATAATTCATAATTTGATCGATCTTTTTTAGTTAATCTTATTTACCGATTAATTAGGAATATTCTCATGTTTAAGAGAGGTTCCGAACTGTATTGATCTCAATACACCAATGACCAGTTAAGAAAGTTGAAATAATCTTTCATGGCTTCTCTCTTCTCTTGTTCGCCACGTGTCACAATTTAATTCAACTCTAAAATGTTTTAACTTTTTAAAAAAATTATGTTTTAACCGCACCTCACTCTGTCACTTAATTAGCATGTCGGAAACCCTACAAAGGCTCCGAACTCCGAACATCATGGCAAATCCGATTGTCGCCACCGCGTCCTGGTTCGTCGAAGTCTCCTCTTTCAACCCATCAGAGGGGATTCCGTCGTCGGGGTACGTGATGATGCTCGGAGAAACTAAAATGCTCCAAAACCCACAACACCTACAAACATTAGAAATTAAAAATTCAACTTCCCCGAACACCAACTCAAATCATAACAAATGCAACCTTGGAAATCACCACAACAACTAGAAATCTCTTGATTGTAAAACACAAGTGATAGCGCGACACGAGTTCGGGGATGTAGATCGAGGTGCAATAGACCCTCTACGACGGCACCCGCTCCAATTTTATTGTAGAAAAATTATTAGGGAAACAAAAGATTACATCTATAGAAGACCTGTTTGTTTCTTGGGAAAATTAAAACCTCGAGGAAAAAAATAAAATTTAACTTTCAGCCAAACCAATGAACAAGATAGAAGATTCAAAATACAGTATTTGATTTAATTTCCCAGAGGGAAAAAAAAAGAAGAAAATTTTCTCTTTTGATGTAGCAAATCGACGATGACAACCCTAATATGTATTTCCATAACGATGACGTCGTCGAACTCGACGATGACATGCCTGATTGGGTTGATCGATGATGGAGGAACGATGAGATTATTCCTAATTAATTGGTAGGTGAAATTAATTAAAGAAGCCCGATCAAACTACAGATTATTCATGTCAATTACCTCTAATGATATTGTATATTCATTCCTACTCCTCTTAGTTAAATATTTTATTTGTTTATATTAAATATATTATAAGCTGGCTCATATTCTTTAATTCAAAATCTAATAAAAATAAATTTAAAGAATGAATTTAAAAAAAAAAACAAAGATAAATAATTTTATTGATTCAAACGATAGAAACATAGAATCAAATATATTAAAAACATTAGAGGATACTTAGTATCCAGGTTAATAGCATAAATAGTTCGTTCAAAGCTTATATATTTGATAATCCCATAATGATTAGAATATCTATGATTCCATTTCTGTAGCATATTAATGATCGATTTGATGTGTCGAGTGAAATATGTTTCTGGTGCAGATCTCTCATTGTACAAGATGTGTGATCGTATAATATGATAAGTTAGCAATAGCTAAATGTCGTAACAAGTCAACGATAAAATTATATAAAAAAAAAAACCAAAGTAAAAACTCATATTTATGTGAAATAATAACTTTATTGAGAGGAAAATGATAAAAAGATGTAGAGGGGTGAATTAAGGCAAAAAAAATTATCATAAAATTACCCCTTTTTGTTTAAGGAAAAGGGACTAGCAAAGAAAAAGATAAGAGGAGAGGACAGGTGACTAACGTTTTTAAAATTTAAATAATGACTATATTTAGAAAACATGAGTATATTAATCTTCTATTTTTTTATTGAAATATTTATACCATTCTTTACACGAATATTTTATTATTGTAAAAGGATGTTAATGTATTCAACATAAACACTCATAAATAAATATTTTAATTTTATCACATGATATTATATATAACTTTACAATAAAATTTATACAAAGATGATGGATAATTTTTTTTTTTTTTAAATTCTACTAACAATTATAACGTTATAAAAATAATATAAATGTTACAAAATTTTTTTAATAGATTTTACTTATTATATGATTTTGGAAGCTGTTTTATAAAATATTTATGCATGTAATCAACTTTTATCAAATATAAATTTTTAAAATCATGAATTTCATTTTGACCTTTAACATCATCTATTCCAATTGAATTTGCTTTAGGTAAGTAAAAAAGTCTACGCGTTAATTTATATATTTTTTTTTCTATATGATCGCTTTTATTGAACAAAGCTTAAATAGAAAAATGTTAATATCAAAGTTCAAAGAAGCACTAGTTGATCTATTTTTATTTTTTTACGTAATTTTGTATCAAACAAAATATTGATAATATTGAGTTTCAAACATTAAATATCTTTTCAAACAAAAACATTAAATATTTTTGAACAAAGATTTTGTTTCAAGTAGCCTAAACAAGAGATACATTGTCCCATATTACGTTGTTTAGAAGTACCCCAAGATTAACATGTTAAATTTTCTTTAAATACAATCCTTCAAATATTTATATGAGTAAATTATAATTATTGTGATTAGTTTTTTTTTTTAAATGAAACTAGGGTGCAAATATTTAAGAAAATTACAATAAAACTATCATGAAAATGAAAAATATATTCAAGATATAATAACAAGAGGGACATTTGTTGTGAATAGGGGTGGGCAAAAAAACCTAAGAAATCGAATTGACCAAAAACCACATCGTAACCGAACCAAATCGAAACCGAATAAAAAAATAGGTTAATGTTGACTGAATAACTTGTTCACCGAATTTCTGACAGTGCTGCTAAAGACTTGTTCAGTCATCGATAATGGTGCCAAAAACTTGTTGACACAATTTTTGTATAGACCAAATTGTTGTTAAGATTGTTGAATCATTACTACTAGAGATTTGTTTAAAATCCCAGCAACAATGTCAAGAACTTGATTGTCTAATAATGCTGTTTTTCTGTTGTTTGCTTATGATAATAATGTATTGAAAATTTAATTTGGTCTAAATCACTGCAAGTACATAGGTCATACAAGTAATAAAGTGGATTATAAATCTAGATATCATTCCCATAGGGATTGATGAGAAAATTTAAAGATCAAATACCCCTACTACTCAAGATCATCACTATTTGAACCTCTAAGTTGAAGATTGAATTAACTAGCCTAAATAGAATGAAAGCATTTTTGTATATTTTTCTTTAATGAAAAAGATAATTTAGGCTAAATAGATTAAAGGTTTCACTGAGTTGAAATAACATTGGGAATGAGATCAGTGTTATGATCATCAAATTGCATGAGGTTAAAAAATAATATAGTCATGGACTTGAATTATGGATTTGTCCAAGAGCAAAGTAGTATAGCCTTGGAATACCTCATGACACTATACATTTCACTCTTTAGAACACCATATTCCTAAACCAGGTCAATGGGTCTAAATAGCTATTTTTAGGATTTGATCATCTTTCTAAGATCTGGTTGTTTTTCCTAAACTAGTACTTGACAACCATTTCTTAGGACTGAAGTCTGCTTGCCCCCATAGATAGGATAACACAAGTCTTCTTCAATTTTATTGACATCTCAATCTGCAGTTTGGTCAGAATAATCACTCCCATATTACAAGAGCACAAACATTCTCTCAAACTGAGATAAACTCTTTGAATATTAAAATGATTGATCACCAGATAGTCCACCTTGAGAACACACATCTGCTGTCACCTAGAAAGGAACCTTGAAGTCAGAGGCTAGAACATCACCCATGATTCATCATAGTGATATTTAGAGTGCATTAGTTCTAAAGGTATCAACCTAGTATACTCCGAAGTTATCACTCTTTGCTCTCAATTGGCCACATTTTATGTCACTCGGAAGATCACGGAAATCGAGCAAAGATATAACTTTTTTTGGAGTATGATCTGCGTGCCATTGATTCTTTTAAAGAACAATATCAATTAAATCAATCTAATACTCAAACCCACAACTTTCATTTAAATACTACAAAGTAATAACCAAAACACCAATCCCTTCCTAGAGGGAGCTCAGCCTTCCATAACTGGATCACAAGTGATAATGACTAGTTGATTAAAAAGATTCATTGAAAATGTAATCAAAAGTTAATAAAATGGATTCCATAAATAACTCTAGATTCCACTCAATTTCAAACAGAAATGAAGCTTGATTTACAATGATCCAGCTCAATATTTCAGCTCAGATCCACTACTCTAATCTAAAAGATGAAAAACCCAAAATAAAAATATATATACAAAAGCTTCGGCTACTCCTCTGGTCTTTTTGAGAAATTCTAAAGTTGATCCCCCAAATTTTTTTTTGCACTATATCCTACTAGCTTTATAACACCCCTATCTCGGGAGTCCCATTGACAACCCATCAACCTGTGGAAACCAATGGATATCGGGTAACCCGACGCCACATCATCATGTACCATTTATCAGGATCCATAATTTAACAAAAATCGAATGAGTCTCCCTGCAATACTTGAAGCTTCTATCGAAAATACAACACCGTATAACAATACATCTTGACCCATTAGGAGCTCGATATACCACACTAAGTCATTCATGGTCATAGCGACCAATCGGCTATTTCAACCATGCCACTGAATACTATACATGCAACTATGTAGTGATATGTTTACAAGTTCAATTATATACTCTTATAAAATGATATATTAAAGCTGGTGTGGCTTCTAATATACATACAAAATATGGTTTAAAGCCATGCGGCTTTCTTCGTATGTGTGGTCTGAATGAGGAGTGACGCCAGCACGGCCTGTATGAAAGGAGGGTCCTGACGGGAGTAGGCAAAGAGTGTTGCCTTTTTCCATATAGATGATTCAAAAAACCCTCAAATTCATAGTTACAGAGCCTTACACTTCTCTTGCAGCCATGTCACTTTGGATAAACTTGCTTGATTAAATAAACCTTTCTTGGTGTTCAGGATTTTAAAAATGGGTCTAGTCTATGACACTACAAGTGCACAGGTCATACAAGTAGTAAAATCTGAATGTAAGTCCAGGTATCATTCCCACAGAGATTGACAAGAATTTGAAATCAACTACCCCAACTATTGAAGTTCAATGCTATTTGGACTAAAAGCGATAGTAAGATTTTATCTAGAAAAATAAAGATCTAGACTATTAACTAAAAATATAAAAGTGAAATAACATGAAAACAACCAACAATATAAGAACAAAATCTTGGACGAATACGATTCCTGTGAGAAACGAAAACTATCAAGAAATTACAATGTGATCCAGTTCCTACACGAAAGTACGTTGCTCTGTTTTATTGATGGATATGGATTTGTCCAAGATTGCCTAAATGTTGCAAGTGGATTTCTCCATATTCTCTGGTTAGAAGCCCTTGCTTCTCTTGAAGTCAAGATCGAACCAGTTACTTGTATTTATGATCTTCTTACAAGATCTTGGTATTTTTCTTTCTCAATACTTCACACCCATTTCTTAATGACTGCTAGATCTTTTGCTTTCCTTCTCAGGATTTTGCAAAAAAGTTCTACCGCAATTAGGCTCATCCTCACAGTCCTATTAGTTCTTCCTTTCCCTTGATTAGATCTCGGCTAACACGAGGTTGGGAGCTCCCTTTAGATTGAGGTGAACTCTCGATTATTATATTGATAAATATCCCCTCAGGCTGCAATTGAGTGAATAGGATTTATCAAAATGAACTTTTGAGCTCGACGAGTTCATCAATGGTTGTCTAACATACCCATAAGTGAATGCTCGACTCTCAGAATCTCCAACTACATTGTCTACGGAAGGCATCCTGGAAATCGAGCAAGATACACTCCTTAAAGCGGTATTAATTCTATTAGGAACTTATAGATTCTAAAACAACACCAAGTAAATAAATGCAACTTGAATAATTCTCTCTGAATTTTGCAGAAAAATTGTAACTAATTGTCAGATCCAATTTGAGGCTGCGTTCTAGTGCGCATCTGAGTGCTTTGTGGAGCATCGATCAAGTACATCCCTTTGTAATCGCAGACAAGGCGAGAAGAAATGAATTCCAGAATTTGTCTAGATTTCACAATTTTCGAGGCGGTAATTTTAGAGAAAATAAAAATAAAATCCAGCTTCAATCGTTTCTGCACAGTTCGCAGATTCATATCCAGAAAAGAAAAGAAAATAAAATAAAGAAAAGAAAAGAAAAGAAAAGAAATCTATACAAACTATACAATGACCCTTCTTCTCCCCGGTTTCCGGTGTCGAGAGTGGCATTAGAGGTTGCACTATTCTAAGGCCTGTATGTCAAAAGAATGGGATGACGGACTCATGTAAATTCCCTGGAAAAAAGCCCGGATCTGTCTCGGGTTCTGCGACCTGGGTTGATGTCGTGACCTAGATTCCACTATCTGCTCCGATTCGGTTGCGACCGGGTTTCTTGCTGACCGTTGATTGATGGTCGTGACCTCAATTGTGGTGTGACCTCTTTAGCTCGATTGTTCTCAAGAATTGATGTGCGACGCCAGTCTCCGTCCTGACCTTATTGCCCATTCCACGCTGGCGCAGTCCCAGTCCGACTTCAATTTTAGGTTGCAGCCTCCTTTTAGTTGTCACCACTTTAGTTCGATCGGGACTTCCTATCGCTATTTGCCTTTGCCTGCGACCACATTTATGTTTCTCTTTGCCTTACCTCGAATTACCGTGACTTTCTTTTCGAGTTAAACTACTCCTTTTTGGATTGCAGTTGTCTGGTGCTTTAATATATTGACGCAGATGTTGATGCTTTCGATTATTGAATTCGGTCGCGACCTCGATGCAATTTAATTCGCGGCCTCCTTTGAGTTCTTGGCCCGGTTAAGTGTTCGTAACTTCCATTTTCTTGGTAAGGAAGCCGTTGGTGAGGTTTCGTATTCGAAACTCAATATTTAGGTTGCGACATGGCTTTGCAATGTTGTGTTTCTTTAAATTAGCGACCTCGATGATTAAGTCATGACCTCCCTTAGGAGTCCTTGAATAACAAAGTGGATTGCAACTTCAATTTCCCTCCGCTGAGACTTGGCAACCGACCCGGGTTTTCTGTCGACCTCGATGGGATTGCGACCTCATTTCTGATTCTCCAACTCTCTTGTAGTTGCAACCTCAGATCTCCTTGTTGTGACTCCTAATTCAGTTCATGTCGTGGCCTGAAATACACTTAGCGACCTAGAATAGGTTACTGTTGACACTAGTTGCAACCTCCATTTCTCTTCCTTTGTGGCTTCATCAGCGATCAGAAATCCTTTGACTTAGTTAGGCGTGTGACCTCATTTTTACGCCATGAATAATTTCTTTCGTATCAACCACACTTTCTTGAGTCGCAACCTCATTAAGCTGGTCTTTAGTGATGTTGTGACTGGAAATCTTGTTAAGCAGGCTCTTTGTTGCAACTCCATTTCGTTGTGACCTCCTTTACATTTCTCGAAATTTGAATTCTTCCCGGTTTTTTGCTGGGATTTTAGCTTATCTTTGTATTTTTCTACAAATTAGTTTTGATAAATTACGAGTTTTACGCATGAATCCTTAATTATCTTGTAATATGCTTAGAAAAATGGATTAAAAGCAAATGAGTTTTAGACTCATTAAATTCCCCCCAAGGCAAAATTTTGCTTGTCCCCGAGCAGAAAGAAAAGAATTGTTTGTCCTCAAATAATTAAGCAAATTTTAAGGACATTTTAAGATTCACTGATCTTTCTTTATTCCACCTTCTAACTGAGGAAATGGAGATACTTAAGCATCATTTTAAATTCTGTTTGATTTAAGAAAAAAATGGTTCCTCTTCTATCACAAATTCCTTGATGAAATCATGTATTTAAGCAGTTTATTCAACAAGTCTTGTTGTGTGTGTGCAGGTCTTCAATCCTTTTCTATCTTCATAGTAAATTTAGTTAATCTTAAGGAGTCTTCTTAGAAAATTGGTGAAGGTCCATAGACTTGTTACTTCTATATTAGTCTCCACTAATATGCGTAATTTCAACCTTCAAGATCAAAGAGGTCTTTCCCGGGCTTGTAATGGTAGGTAATTGGGTAGATAATGGGAAAATTTAAGTTTCAAATTACTAGTTTCCAGTACTCTTTCTTCTGGAATTGCCTTGACTTTCAATCACTTTCCTTAAATGCTATGATTCTTCTCAATCTTTAAGCTTGATTTGTCTTTTTGAAATCTTTGTGGCATTTTGATTTGCCACTTACATCTGTGAGACGAGTTCCTTGTTCTAGAACTCTTTTGCTTCTGTTTTTCAATAATGAATAGTGCAATGTTTTGTATATTCTTAGCTTTCTATCACCCTTGAGAACTTTAGCCCCAACTCCGCAGTTGGCATTAGGGTACTAGGTGTTAAAACACCCCTACGAGCTTAATTGTTCAAAGGAGATAGGCCACAAGACAAAACTTATTCCCCTTTTTCTCAATTTCTGCTTCTTTTTCCCTAATCTTTCAAGTTATTTCTTCTCCTCCTACCTTGTAATATATGGAAATATTTTTCCCCCAAACTTATTTCTTCCTTTACAGTAGACCTTTCTACGCTAGAAACGGGATAATTTGGGCTCTTTGCTGCAGGATTATTGCAAGGAAGGGGATTCGGGTTTATTGATGTCATTTGAAGAACTAAGGCTTGTTTGGCTGCAAGCACAGAACTAGAGAGGTATGCCTTTATATATTGAGGGTAGGCTTGGAAGAAACAGAAAGCTGTTCAAGGGTGGCCTCTATCACCTAACTTGTTAAATTGTTTTACCTAAGATTTCACCTCAATCAATAATCTAGCAGTTCAGTCATGAACTCTTAATCATGAATTTCCACGAGGAAGATGTTCTGATTCTTCTCAAGTTCATGAGTTTTGTTGATCAGAAAGTGTATTGTTTTCTTAGACACATACGATTCATTGTTTATTTACAAACTTTCAATCATTTTATTTTATTTCTTTTCAGCATTATCCCTTTTTCAATTCTGCAAATCTATTGGATTTTGTGTCATTTGCTACTTATGATTTCAATTTACTAGTCTACCTTATTTTTCTTGCATTTTATTTACGGAAAATTTGTCATTTGTTCATTATTTAGGTAAGGGTTCAACCATTAGCACATAACGAAATGACACAAACACTCGAATTTCTCAGGGCATGTTCATCCATGAAACAACACATAATTATTCACAAATCAAATTTTAGTCAACAATGCAAACACAAATCATGAGCAAAGAAGGTAATATCAGGTAAAGTATTAAACATAGGACAATTTGAATGAACACAGTAGTTTCTAATAGGTGAATCTTGCAGATTGAGAACATGCTAGAAGAATTCCTGAGTTCTTTTCTTCTTTTGTAGGCTTTTGGGGTATAATGTTAGGTCTACTTCAAAGCGTTTGACGGGATCAAACTTAGGAAATTTCATCTCAGATTTTTGTCTCTCGAATGTGGGGATTTCTTTGCCTTTTGCATATATCTCACTGTTTGATTACCTTTATATGATAGTGTGTCTTTACTTCTTCCCCACCTGATTCACTTTGTCCTTCTAACTCGGAAATACCTCTATGATTTGGACAAGTCTGATTAGTGAGACTCTGACTCTTCATGGAAAGAAGTTTAGTGGGCTCTTCATGTGGAAAAATATTTTCTGATGTCCACGCTCAGACATGCAAAGGCTCAGGAGTTCTGGAATTGAGACAAGGAACTATGATAGTGCTTGAATACAGGGCTAAGTTTATTGAATTAGCCCGTTTCACTTATGATTATGTAGCCATTGACATGGCCAAGGTGAGAAAGTTTGAGGATGGATTGAAACTATCCATCTGGGGAAAAATTGTAGGACTTCTCTTTCAACATATGGACTCGATGGTCAGGACTACTATGGCCATTGAAAGGGAGGTGGATGGTGCACGGAACATTCAAGATGCGGGTGTTGTTAAAGATAAGAGAAGGAAGAGTCAACCTTCTTCTTCTAGCTCGGGAAAGAAGCAGAGGACCTTCTATTATGCGAGGGTTTCAAGGACAAGGCCTTGGCTATCAGGGCCAAGGCCAGGTCAGGGCTCTAGGCTAGGTAGGGCAGGGGAGATGTTTCCATTGCCATCAGCCTAGACACTTGAGGCGGGATTGTCCTCAGAGGCATGAATCCTAAAGTTATGGGACACCTCAGTCCCAGTCATTAGTGGGACGTACACAGACACAATTTATTCCTCTTTATTCCACCATGGGCCGGAGGGCAATATCAGTTGCCAGAGACCTTGAGCAGGGCCTCTGCTGCGGCGGGCGGATGGGCCAAAAGGCGAGGTCGAGTAGAGTCGGAGCTCTGATGGAACTATAGTTCTAGAGTTTGTCTTGTATTACACCTCAGTGAAGCTTCTTGGTGGTCAGTTATTAAATTACTTACTACTACTCTATAGTCTATGGACAAGAGTATTGTTTGATTATGGTGCATCTTATTCTTTTATTTATGCATCCTGTGTGAAAGATTTGGGATTAAGAGGTTGAAACCTTGGAAAAGCCATTGCATGTGAGTTCTCCCCTAGGAACTAGGGTGAGGGTTGATATGATATGTCGTGGTTGTGAGTTAGAGATCTCAGGGATTATGCTCACGATGGACCTTCGGGTTATGGACATGTCAGAGTTTGATGTCATCCTCAGGATAGATTGGTTGATGACTCATATATAACCTGTGTCTGCTCCCGATTGTAATCATGGAGAGTCTTGCTTACGGGACGGTGATAGTGTTATGTTTCCAAGGGGATAAACTTGATGTTTTACCTCGGAGCCATGTACGATCCTAGGTAGCATGAGACATGAGGTGGTAGTTCATTGGCGGGCCTTTGTGAGGACAAGGTGGGAATGAGGTTTGAGTCTACATCGGGTGGTTTGTGAGTATGAGGAGGTTTTTTCAGATGAACTACCAGGATTACCTTCGTATATGGATGTAGACTTCATGATTGATTTACACCATGGTATGACGCCTATTTCTATGACTCCGCATAGAATGGGGCTGAGTTATGGAACTTAGTCTCAATTACAGACTTATTGAGTGGAGGGTTTGTTAGACCGAGCCTTTGTTTCAAGGTACTCCGGTGTTGTTGCAAAAGAAAGACAAGACTCTTGATTATGCATGGGTGCTCGTCGGTTGAGCAGGGTTACTACTCCTTAAAATAAGTATCTTTTCGAGTTGCAGTTTGTTGATCGATTGAGAGGGCGTGAGTGTTGTTAAGATCAGATCTCAGCACAATTACCATTAGTTAAGGGTTAGGGAGGTAGATATCCTTAAGACAACGTTTTGGACGTGGTATGGGCATTTCGAGTTCATAATGAGGCCCTTCGGATTGATGAATGCTCCTGCAGCATTCATAGATCTCATACGTAGAGTATTGACTCTTATTTAAATAAGTTTGTAGTATTAGTCTTTTTGTTGATGACATCTGATTCTACTCCAGGTTGAGTAGGGCATGAGGATCATTGAGGATTTTCTCCAAGCCTTAAGAACATCGGTTTGTATGCTAGGATTCGGTAAGTCGGGATTTGAAACTACTAAATGGGACATAATATTGACTGCGCGTATCGGTTGGTTGAAGAAAGGTAGAGCGGTTATGGTGGGAGGCGAGTCGATCTGAGATACACATAGTTTCTTGGGATTGGCAGGGTACTACAGGAGATTTATTCAGGACTTCTCTTGACTAGCTGCACCTATGAGGAGGTTAACCCGGAAGGAGGTCAAGTTTGAGTGGAATGTTTGTGAAGGCATTCGGGGAGCCCCGAAAATGAGCCTACTTGACCACTTATTGATAGTCTTGGACACAGGACAAAGTCATGTGTCTGATGCCTCACGAACCAATTTGGGATGTTTGATGCGATCAGGAGGATTTATCAATCATAGTTCTTGTTAGTTAAAGAACCACAAGTATAGATACCCTACGCACGATATGGGTTAAGCGGCCATTGTCTTTGCGCGAGTGTGACCACTATCTGATGACGATTCGGTGTTTTTCGGACAAGAAAGTTTGAAATACATCTTGCTCTGTGGGACCTCAGTGAGGTAGCGAGATGGATGGAGTACCTAGAGGGTTACGATTTCACTTTGCACTATCACATTAGTAAGGCAAATGTAGTGGCTGATGCGCTCAATCGGAAGTCACGAGAGTCTTAGCCAAGTCACGGCTTCGGGAGTAGCAAATTATCTGAATTGTGAGACCGGTCGGACTACGGTACATTGATCGAGCTCGGGGGGACTTTGGGAGTTTGGTGGCTGCTGCTCCTCTTGGCCAGTGATTGAGGCCCGGGGGCTGAGATATGGAGATGCGTGTCCATCAGGGCCGAGGGTAGATCGAATTTTAAGTAATGAAGGTTGGACCATTCATACAGATGGTGATCTTTGGCATAGGGGCGAAGATTATGGTTCCCTCGGTTGTGATTTTGAAAGATCCACTGGGGTTCCATTGCTCTAGTTTACTATACCGCCAGGTGTACGAAGATGTATCTGTGATCTCCGTCACCCATTCTTTGAGTGGAATGAAATAGCAGAGTTGGGGACTTTGTTTGATTGCCTCACGTGTCGACCGGATAAAGGTTGAACACGGAGGTGGGCGAGGCTACTCGACCTTTAGAAGTGCATGGTGAAATGGGAGGACATCACGATGGATTTTGTGACTCACTTGCCACGGACATCGTGAGGGCATGACGTAGTGTGGGTGATCATGGACCGGCTCACCAGTCGGCACACTTTCTGGATGTGTGGATGACTTTCACTCTAGAGGCATTCTGTAGATTATAACTATAAGAGATCATTCGGTTACATGGAGTACCCGTCTCTATTGTATGGACGGGGATCATGGGTTCTAGCTTAATTTTGGAAGAGTTTCTGCGAGCCATTGGGACCTGATTGGTGATGAGCAACTTGCTTTTCATCCCAGAATGGATGATAAATCAGAAAGAGGACCATCAAGCGTTAAAGGACATGCTGCGCGCATGTGTGTGCTGGATCTTAAGGAGTAGCTAGGAAAACGGCTGCCCTTAGTGGGTACTTACAGCGGCAGTTATCGGGCGAGTATCACAGATGGCTCCCTATGAGGCACTATATATGAGGGGCGGCGTGTCAAATATCCCGAGTCTATTGGACGGAGGTAGGAGAGAAGTCAGTTATGAGTCCATATTTGATGTTAAAGGACACCTTGGAAAAGGTGGACTTGATACGGAAGCGTCTTCTCCGCATTTCGAGCGGCGAAGCTGCATAAACGGGAGGCGGCGACCTACAGAGTTTGGTAGGTGATCATGTCTTCTTGAAGGTGATGCCTAAAGGAGTAATTGGTCGGCAGCGAAAGCTATTATCGGTATATTGGACCCTTCGAGGTACTTGAGAGGGTGGGTACGGTTATTAATGCCGAGTTGGCATTCTGCCAGTCTGTCAGATGTTAGTGATGTCATGTCTCCATGCTTTAGAAGTACACTCCATATCCGACTCATGTAGTGGATTGGGGTGAGTTCATTGTAGATGTAGATGGGATCTTTGAGGAAGGACCTGTGCGTATTATGGATAGTCGGGATTAGGTTTTGTGACACAGGGGCGGGAGGCTGTGGGTGTTGTGGTAACACCTAGGGTGGATGAAGGCTGACATGGGACCTTGAGGACACGTGCCACTTATCCTTTCTTATTCGAGGATGAAGGTACGTTGTTTAGTCATCTGAAAAACAAAATTGAATGATTGTATGTATATGTGCATGTGAATTTAGGGACAAAATTCTTTTAAGGGGGGAATAATGTAAAACCCGGGTAAATTTGAACTTTTGGAAAAGACTAAACAGAGCAGAGCTTGTTAAAAGCTCTGACCACAAGTTGAAAACCTAAAATTTTTCTAGATCTCGAATGACAAAACGGACCTCACCGTTGACTTCCTCTCACAAAATCTAGTTACCCATGCGAATTTCTTTTCATTCCAAGACAGTTTGAATTCCACATTTTTCGAGGTAACGGGTGTTGGGTGACACATGGAAACCCATGTGTCACGAGGCATGACAAGGCCAAATGCATGTGTGACACAGACATGCAAAGGCAAATGAATGTGTGACACATGGCAAGCCATGTGTCCACATGCATGCCAATGGGCATGCCTATAAAATGGGAAGAAATCAGTTCGGGTGAAAGGCGTGAAAGAAAGAAAAGAAAATAAGAAAATAAGAAAATGATGGATGAAGAAATAAAGAGACACAAAAGAAAGAGAGTGGGAAGGAGAAGAAAGTGAGAGGGAAGATGAAGAAAGGGAGAGAGAAGGAGGGAGAAAATGAAGTCGGGGTTCTGACAATCGGAACTTGTTGGACCAAGGAGTAAAGTTCAGAGATTCGACGAGGGGCTATGCTTAAAGAGGTAGAGATTCTTCCTACTTTGGTTTACTTCTAGCCTTTGGGCTATTGTTTTAGGCTGATTTTGGAACCGTGTTGTGCCATGTTAATAGCATGGGATGTGTTTATAGCCCGTTTAAAGGGTTGCTTCCGGAACGAATTTGGGTTGACAAATTTCATTTACGGGAGTTTCCAAAATGCTCCTGTAACCCTCAGGCACGCTATTACGTGGATTGGCACAATAGTGTGTCTCTTGGTCAATACTCGACTTCAAATGACCATACTCTCGTCACGGGCACTCTGATTGTTTTGGACTCTATGAAAAGCTCTTTATTATGAAATCAGCTATATATGCGTGCAGGAATTTGGTGTTAGTGAAATGCTCTCTAGCCAGTGGCATATACATTGTCCTTCTATGTTTATATACATGAGGCATTTATCATTTTATCTTATTATTTAAATTGTGGTTTAACTTGATAAAATCAGATCCTTGAATAGTTAGCTCTGACTTGTAACATATTTTATGACTTGATAGTAAAACCATAGTCATAAGAGCAGCTGATACAAATAGTGTAAATCGATCATTATTGTGGGAATAATGAAGTAAGACTATTATGTTTTCTGAGAAAAGACCACGTTTTGCTAGTCATGAACATAAGATGTTACTCAGAACATAAATACATGTTAAGTTCATGTTATTGAGCTGACCCACTATGAGAAATACTACATGGATTATGTCATCAGTAATTCTCATTGTACTAGTGGTATTTGAGTCCTTCGACTTGAATTCACCATGGAATGCTAGATGAGGAACTTCATGTCTTGACGTAGCTCAATGACGTCTTTAACTGGATGGTAATACAAGCTATGGTTGGGCATGTAGTAAATCATGTGGAGGAATGTGAGTGATAGTGAAGGAATTTGTCCCTCTCTTAATTGAGTGAGATGTCTATTGGCCTCTTGATAAGTGAGACTAAGAAATGCATGGCCATGCTCGAATGAGATTGATAGGAGTTATCAATATCAACATTTAATCGATCTATGAGAATCGAAATGATTAAGTTATAAGATGACTTCTGTCTTTATTATGTCAGAGACATTGTGTGACAAGGACTAATATCATACTAGTGAGTTTTGGTGCTGAATTCACTTTGATTTAGTGATTATAATGTCTTGCTAGAGCTGATTATAACTTGTGGAGAAACTAGGAGAACCTTGTTTGGGCCCGGCGCCCGACATTAGTGAACTATGGGGTCACACATAAGAATAGTATAATGGGATGTTAGAAAGGCTCTCTCTTTGGCCCATGATTAAGCCCAAGCCCAAGCCCGTGTGTAGTTAGTAGATTTGGTTTAAATTTGTTTTAATAAAAAGGTTTAGGAGGCTTGATATAAATATATGAGGTTTATCATCTAAAAGTAAATTAGTTCTTTTAGTAGACTTTTTGAAGAGAATTCTTTAGAGTTTTGGAAGACACTAATGTGTCTTTGGTTTTGTGGGACAAAGACCTATCATGAGTGCTAGCACATCCATCCCATCCATTAGCGGTCGTGTGGATACCTTTAGAGAGGCATTTGCACTACATAAATCTTGGCACGTTATGTGGATCATTTCCAAAGGGATTACTGTTTGTGTTTTAACGTGTGTGATCAAGCAAATCACTATTGAAAAGGATTAGAGTCTACAAGAGTAAGATGGATTTCCTTGATTCATTGTTTAGTTTCATCAAACTGCTTGGATCCTTATGCAGTTCAGTGTTAAATTTTTTTTTATTTCATTTGTGTTTTCTTATCACAGATTCCACATTTAGTGTGACATTATTGCAAAAGTTTGATCATAACGCAAGTGTGATGGTGCATGACATGACATGCTTGTTTGATGAAATGTTGATATGTGTATTAATATATTGACATGTGATGAATTGTATGTGTAAACATGGCCATTACATGGCATGTTGTAGGCTATTTTGTGGACATGTTATGTCTTAATTTAGCCTAGATGATAAAGTGCTTAATTACTTGACTAAGTAATGATTTGTATGTAATGTTGATATATGCTTGTGAGATATATTGACATGAATGAATTAATGTAGGGAAATTATATTCATGTTTGATATAATTGTCCAAGATGCATTGGTGATTTGCAAGTTTGATAAAATTATCCATATAGCATTCATTATATATGTGACATTGTACAAATAGGCAATAGCGCATACATTGCATATGCACGCGGGATATCGCATTAAATGGGTGTGAGTGCATGGTTGGTAAATCGACACTGTGTTTTGTGTTGATTGAGCGGGCTCAGTTAAATGGGACAACGTCCAACAGAGTCGCACAGATAATAAAAATGGTAAAGAAAGTATGTGCCGGGTATCGGTAAGAAAGGATAGATCCCCCCTCAAGTGAAAGACCCACCAATTATGGTCAGACATAGTCCCCAGCGGTGAAAGGTCGTAAAAGTGTCTGAGTTTGAGGAGCCTACGATGCGACACCAAAAATCCGCTACCCACACAAACGAAATGAAATGAAATTGTGATTTATCATCCAAAAAGCTTTTGGTTTATAAACAAATGAAATTTGTTTTGAAAATGATCATTGGATGTCATCCGGAATGATGGTTTATCACACATGGGCTTAGGCATTATGTGAGTGAGTCGGTGAGGACTTGGGCGCATAGTACATGATGAGTCACATCTCATTTCATGGCATGACACGTAGGATTCCATATAGAATTAGCATGTTCTTGTTGGAATGTGAATGAGAAATGTTGAGTGAACATTGCATGTACACTTAGGTGGGGAGTAGCCCTTGTAGGAGGTATTCTCTACTGGGCATGGCTCGCCATTTATGGGACAACTCGCACCTGAGTCTTAGGGTCTCGTTGAGTGAATGACGGCTCATCAGAATTAAGTAATTTTGAAGAAGATTGACATGTAGCCTTGATATTCATTTTGTAAAATATATTAGAACAAAATAGTTTTAATATATGATTTTTTTATAAGCGTGTTATAATAAACTCTTAAGGACTATTGTGACATAGCCTTGGGTAATATTTTGAGTATGGTTGAAAAGGCCAAGTGGGGCTACTTCTACTCATAAATGAGTCTCGGTGAATGAGACACGATAGTGTGGTACAAGATTTGCGATACCCACAGGTATTCCGCAGGTTGACGATTGGTATCGGTAAATAAGACACGATAGTGTGGTATCGAGATATGCGATACCTACAGGTATTTTACAGGTTGACAGTTGGTCAACGGAACCCTCGGAAATTGGGGCGTCACACAAATAAAGCCTACCATCAATCAAAATTGGCGTACAAACAGGGATAAACTAACTAAACCTTATCAAAATTGGTGTTCGAGATAAGACAACAGTGTGTCTGCATTACATCAATCAACAATTCGAATAAACTTTTCAAATTGCTGCAAAAGCGATTCAAAACACCACACATTGAAAAAATATAGAATGTCACCTGCCAAAACTGCTCCATTTCATCTGTAATTAACCAAACCTAATCAAAATTTTGGGGTCAACCAACAAATGATGAAAACAATAAACTTGAAGGATCCTATTCCAAATTCCAGAAGCCATCTCAACGCTCAATTATTCCTTCCAATCTACCTCCCCATGAAAATAACCATTCAAATTCAACAATAAATGAACAAGTCGAGCAATCAATTAAGCCACCCCTCGTACATTTTGCCAAACCCTTTTCAAGATACACCATTTCACCCCAAATCACAACTATCTAAAAACCCTAACCATAAAAGAAAAAGAAAGAATCACATGCGGTGAGCATAGGCTAAAAATACCCGCTAAGCCTATGTCCAACATTAAACATCTACCGCATCGTGTTCTTGAATCATTTATGCGATAAGAAGAAACCTCTTATAGGACTAAATATAGAGAAATAGAATCAGATCATCGACATTAGCACCAACCCATCCAATCTTTAGCCGGCAGCCAAACACTATGGCCAGGTCATCGTCATCGAGGACTAAGGGACGGTGTCTCTGACCTAGCGGGAATGGTTTAGCAAGATCGGGACATCCTTGAAGTTTGTCCTTCCCTGCCTCTAGTAGGATGGGTTGTGGCCCGGCGACCTCTTGCCATCTTGTCTCTCTGGTAGGAACTAGGGTTGTGTTGTAGGCAATAGAAGGTTGTTTATATATGTAAAGAAACCATGAAAACTAGTTAAATGGGCCATCTATCTTCACTTATAAATTGTATGTTAAAGTATTTATATTCATTGTTTAAAGGATGGGTTACTTATAATTTTTTGTAAAGGTAGAGTTACTATATGTCAATGTTCCTTTCTTTGAATTTAAAAATGTCATTATTACTTGAATTTAATTTATTTATGCCATTGCTTCCCATTAAGGCAACTTATGATAACATATATACCTTTATGTTAAGAATGCCCTTTGCCTTATATTGATTATCTGGTCAATCACCTCAGGCTAACCGATGAACTGTTTCAGAGATTAGGACTTCTTTGACACGATGACTTCTAAAATCGCTCTAGAATCTTTCCCAACAACGATGTGCTCAGTTATGCGCCCTCGAGTAGCATCTCGAATGGAAAAAATTAGGGAAAATCTGTGTGAAAAAGTTTATGATATGAAACCCTAGAATGGAAGAGTTGGTAAGCGAATCGGAGGAGAAAGGGTAGGTCTAGATTTCAAGGTATGTCGGGATTTCAGGATCTCGATATTTGTAACAAACTTATGTAGGGCTTATAAGGCAACAGTAAAAACGACCACATATTCAGGTTAGCACTTCGATAGCACCCGATTCCAATAAACACTCTTTTTTTTTTTTTTTTTTTTTTGTAGCAAATGATAAAAAAAAACTTGTATAATGAAGTATGTCTATTAGACTTGTCATTGTGGATAGGAGACAACGACATACATAGGGACAATTGCCCTGTTAGACTCCAACTAAAATTATAAATTATAATTTTTTTTTTGTTTATAGAACATCTAGAATAAGAGAGTGAAAATGAGGAGGATGGCGAAGAGGAATACAAAGTTGAATGGTTTTTCATCTTTTCTGGATCACTTTCAGTCGGAAGAGAGCTAATGTTAGGAAACATCAAAGTGTGCAAATGGAAGCTCTGTGTTTCTTTTCATCTGAAGCTATATCTAACATTTGAAATCTTAAAAATAACAATTTATTAACTTAAATCTATCCTAAAAAATAGACTTATTACAAAAGTACATTCTTAGTATTATAAGATTTATTTATGTCATGCTAGCATTCAAAAAACATAAGTCATTATTGTCAGTGAAATAGGAATATGACCTAAATTTTAAAGCTCAAAGCGATGCATTTCAAACATAACCAAAGTATGTTTTAAAAAAAAAAAAATTTTTAAGAAAAAAATAATCAAATTAAAAATTAAATAAAAGAATGTTCCAACAGAATTATTCCGTTTGTAAATTTTATTAAATTAAAAATATTTATTTTTACCGACGGAAAATTCCGTTAGTAAATAAAATAAAAGTAAAACATTTATTTCTAAAACTAATTTACCTATGAGCTGTCATCGATAATCAGTAAGGTAATTTATAGGTAAAGTTAGCTGCATATCGTGAGAAAAATTACCTCACGGAACACACTTCCCGGTAATTTTCATAGGCATTCTATTGGTAAATGGTACCTAAAGTTGGCACCCTAAATTCGTTGGTAATGCGTGGTAATTTATTGGTAAAAAGTAGCGCCTACATGTGAAAATTACCTATGGAACATATCATTAATTTTTGCTGAGTATTCTGTCGATAAATGGTACCTAAAAGTTAGCGCCCACAAGTGCAAATGCGATGTCGTAGGTGAATTTATACGGTAAAAAATAGTGTTTATATCGCGAAGAATTACCTATGCGGAACACTTTCTTCGATGTGGTACTACGTAGGTAATATGTCGATGGCTCAATTTTCAAAGTTGGGGCTTGCATACCGCGTGAAAATTACCTACGGAACACTTATGTCGGTAATTTTTTCTAGGTATTCCGTCGGTAAATGGTAGCAAAAATGTGGAAAAAATAATACGCCTTGTTATGTTGATATTTCGTCGATAATGTCTATTGGTAAACTATGAATTTCTTGTAGTAGAGTAAGTGTAAAACCCAAAAAAAAAAAAAAAAAATCCAATTTTTATGAAATGTAAGCGGTAATTTGTCGCTATCTAGTATAAGTTGAAAACTGAAAATTTTCTAGATCTTGAATAATGAAATGGACCTCTGAATTTTCTGTGAAATCTAGTTACCTAGAAAGTTCGTTGGTCAGAGGCAGTCGGATTTTCCGCGTTTTAAAGTGACCGGTGTCTAGTGACTCCCGAGGAATGAATTTTTAAAATGCGGGAGTTAGGAAATAACTTGAGTTAAATTCATGGAAAATAATTTGAACTTGAACTGAGAAGGAATGAGTAGCTTCGGGCCAAAATCGGACCCGAGTAAGTGTGGACACGTGGCACGACGTGGCCCACTCCCTTAACTTCTTAAACTTAAGTTAGAACAAAGAAGGGGCGAGACGAGAAAAATCACATTTTTTACGATTTATTGCTCAGATAAGAGAGAGAGAAAAGGAGAGCTAGGCTTCCTTCCGCAATCCACACGGAGTTCCATGGTCGGGTCGTCGGGCGAGAGCGAAAGTTCATCATCGAAAGAGGGTTATGCGTGGTGTAGAAATCTGAGATTTCATCAAGGATCCAAACGAGGAGTTTGGGAAATCAAAGGTTTCAGGTTTAGGAAGTGTTCTTGAGACTTTCTATAACTACTACTACTCCAGAAGATGAAATTCTTCCTACTTGGTTTTATTTTCCATTTTGGGTCGAAATGGTCGGATATTGAGTTCTGTTTGGGCGTCCTTCGCTTAGAGTGAGAGACGGGGCCTTGAGAAGAAGGTGTGTTCTCCTAGGCAAAGGGGTCCTCCTAGGCAAGGGAGTGTACGCCTAGGCAAACCCAAGGACAAGAATTAGGAAGTTTCTGGCTCGCCTAGGATAGGGTGTTGCTCGCCTAAGTGAACCACTTCGCCTAGACAAGCCTATGACTATGTGAGGCATGTGTTCATGGCCTGTTTGGGGTCGGTTTCGTGGCCCAATTTGTGCTTTGAGAGTGTCATAGCTTGACTAAGGAGTGACATGTTTGGATGTCAATATGTGTTTTCTAATGTATTGGCATGTGATGAGTTTATATGTGCAGTAGCCATTCTGGAGATGATCTGCGGGTGTGTGTCATTTGCTTGAACATAGAATGACATGTTATATGTTGATGTTGATACTCATATTGCAAAATACTTATTGACATGAATGGAAATGTAGTATGGAAATCATATCACAGTGTCATGATTGTGCTATTTGGTGATAGTGTATGGTGTGTTATCCATGTAGCATTCAATATACATTTAGCGCAGTCTGTAGTGTGGCGCATTGCATTTATATGCTGCAGGGGACATGTGATGAATGGTGTGAGTGCATGGTTATAATCAACACTACGTTTGGTGATGGATTGGGAGTGCTCGGTATCGTTAGACGACGTCCAATAGAGTCGCACGGTTACATGAAATGGTAAAAGAAAACTTGTGTCAAGTAATAGCAAGTAGGGATAGACACCCCCTCGGGTGAAAGACCCGTTAGTTGTGGTTAGACATAATTCCAGCGGTGAAAGCGAGTAGTGTCTGGAAATTGTGCGAAGCCTGCAGTGCGACACCAAAAATTTTCTTCCCACAAAAAGACACATGAGTTTTGTATATAAATGTTCATTGAATTATAACATCCAAAAAGCTTTTGGTTTGAAAACAAATGAATTTGTTTTGTAAAATGATCATTGGATGTAATCCAAAAATGATGGATTTTTATCTGTATATAGACTTTGGCATTGTGTGATAGAAGTCGATAAAAGACTTCGGTGTGATGCGGAGTTGCGGTAAAAACTTCGGGCGTAGTACATGAGATTGGAGTCTCATCACTTCAATGAATATTGTGTAAGTTCCATAGTAGAAATTGCATGTTTACTTGGAGATGTGAATGTGAATGTGAATGTAATGGAGACATGACCATTGCATGTGTGCACTTTGGTGGAAGTAGCCTGCAGGAAATATTCTCTATTGGTGATGGCTCACCTTTATGGGAAGAAAACATTTGAGTGCGGGAGTGTACATCAGGTGTGACTCTGCTCGAGGAGTCGCTATTGTGAAGAAAACCAACATGTGGCTTTGATAAATCTTTTTGTAAACAGGTAAGGACAATCTAGTTTTGGTATGTAATAATGGTAAAGTCATGATGAACTCTTATAATTTGTTTTAAAGTATAATTTGCATATTTTTAACTTAAATATGAGTAAATGGATCCCGGTAAATGGGACCCAGCGAGGTGAAGATGTCGGGGATTACTTGTATCTATAGGTATTTGATACTAGTTTGGTATCAAAGCTAGTATCTAGATTACCTGGTGCGTATTTCCGTGGGTTGTGGTTGGTCAGCGGGACTCCGGGTTTTTAGGGCATCCTGACGTAGTATTAGAAGCTTAGGTATGTACTGGCTGCCTAGAGAGGGATGGAGGTGAGTCTAAGTCATTAGATTCATTGTGTTATGATGTCAGTTTACATTAGAGCATAGGTATTTGATTACCTAAGGCTTTATGGGATGGGTTTAGATCATTGCATACATTGTGTGTTACATGGCTGATTGCTTTGTGTTGTATGAATTATATACATGGTAAATTGTATATAGGAAAAGAGGAACACTAGGGTTAGAAAACATAACCTTAGGGGTTCGGAAAAAGAACGAACGAATGGTTCGGGTTTTTGATATCTATTAGTAGTTGGCATATGCACTACTAGTTAAAAGGAATCTCAATTTTCTATCTGACATGTGTAGATGGCAAGTTGAGGAAGAGAACATAGAGGCGGTGGACGGGGCAACAACCAGCCACTGCTACCATTCTTAGAGGCTATGGAGCAACAAGCCTTCATGGAGGCTATTGATCTTCTGTTGCTACCGTGAGGCCGTGTTATGGTACCACCATTGGATAGGCTAGTGCAAATGTGAGCCAGGGAGGACCAAGTAACCTCCAGAGGTTTAAGGCACATCTTCCTCCAACCTTTAAGGGAAGAGGGGAACCGATGGAAGCTAATCATTGGTTCCGACAAGTTTGCAAGATCTTTGAGGCTATGGAGATCACCTTCGATGCCATAAGGATAAGGCTGGCTGCATTCCAGCTCGAGGGTGAATCCAAAGTATGGAGGGATGAGTAAAGCCTCAGACTTTGAGAAATGACATGAAGAGAGTTCCATGAGCTCTTCATGGACAAGTATTTCCCGGCATTTGCATGACAAGCAGCTCGGGAGTTCCTAGGTTGAAATGAGAGCATTGATGATAACGAATAGGTGGCTAAGTTCAGTGAAATAGCACGTTTCGTGGATGATTATGTGGCCACGGACATGGCTAAAGTGAAGAAAGGATGGTATAAAATTGTCCATCATGGGTAAAATTGTGGGACTCCTCCTCTGAAGATATGGACTCGATGTTCGAGACTATGGCCATAAAGAGGGAAGTGGATGACGCACGGAGCATCCAGGATGCGGGTGCTAGTGATAAGAGGGAAGGAAATTGACTCTTCTTCTAACTTGAGAAAGAAATAGAGGACTTCTACTCCTCGATGGTTTAAAGTTGGGGCGCGGCTGCAAAGGCAGGCAGATCAGATCATCAATATGGAGGTGCTAGGGTCTACTAGCTAGTCAGGGCATGGGGCGTGTTTCCATTGCACCATCTTGGACACCCAGAGATGGGGTGTCCTCAAGACGGGGATCCCAAGGCTATGGGACACCCCTAGTCCCGATGGCTCGATAGGACACCCCACCTGACACGGTTGTTCCTCCCCACCTCTCCATGGGCCAGGGAAGACAGTATCAGTCCTAGGGGTTGCCAAGCCCCTCTTGCTTCCCACGGTGGGGCCGGATGGGCCGGGCGTGGAGTGAGGTTGGTAGAGCTCAGCTGGGTGACTAGAGACCAGGCGTGTCTACACCATTGCACATTAGACCGAGCTTGCAGATTAGTCGGTTATTCAAGATACATTTCTACTCTTTCACGATGGGCAAGAGTGTTGTTTGGTTCTGGTGCATCTCATTCATTCATTCTTTATCATGTGTGAAAATTTGAAGCAGAGGTTGAATCTTGGAAGCGTGCGTAATTCTCCTAAGAACTAAGGTGAGAGTTGATTAAATATGTTGGGATTGTGAGCTAGAGATCTCAGGGATTCTACTCAATATGGACCTTAGGGTCATGGACATGTCGAAGTTTGATGTCATCCTTGGGATGGACTAGTTGACAGTGCATCTAGTCGTCATTGATTGTGATCGTGGAGGATTATTACTTTACACCTTTGGATAATTTGTGTTATTTTTAGAGGGGATAAGCATGGCCTTTGCCCAGGCCATGTATGACTCTCGGTGGCACGGGTAGTTAATGGGTTAGTTGGAAAGCCTAACCTTGGAAGACGAGGGGAGACAAGATTTGGGTCTACCTTGGGTGGTTTGTGAGTACAAGGATGTTTTTCCAGATGAACTACCGGGTTTACCACCACAAAGGGATGTAGACTTCATTATTGAGTTGCACCCTGGTACATCGCATATTTCTATGACTTTGCATAGAATATGCTTTACAATTGAGTTGTAGGAACTCAGTCAATTGTAGAGTGTTGGATGAGGTTTTATTAGGCAGGAGCACTTTACTGCCAGAATACTTGATGCTGTTTCCAGAAGAGGGACGAAGACTCTTCGGTGTGTATAGATTACTAGCGGTTGAATAGGGCTACACTATCAAGAATAAATTTTCCCTTTGCAAGGATTGATGATTATTTGATCAGAGAGGGTGTTGTTGTACTCCAGGAATGAATCCATACTTAGTACCATAGTTGAAAGAGTTAGGAAGCAAATATCCCTAAGACAGCGTTTAGAACATGATATGGGTATTCGAGTTCACAACAATGCCGTTCGAATTGAAGAATGCCCTAACAGCATTCATGGATCTTATGCATAGGGTATTCTAGCCCTACCTAGATTTATTCGTTGTGGTTTTCGTGGATGACATCTTGATCTATTCCAAGTCTAAGGAGGATCATGAAGGTCACTTGAGGATTGTTCTCCAGACCTTGAGGGAACATCAGTTATATGCAAATTGCAGAGGCAATTTGGAAACTGCGAGGTGAGATTCTTGGGGCATGTGATATCAGCTTCGGGGGTATCCATGGACCTAGAGAGGTGGGGAAGCAGTTAGGTTGGGAGAAACCGAAGTTAAGTCTTGAGATGTCACCGGTTTCTTAAGGATTGGCGGTGCTATAGTATGTAGGTTCATTGAAGACTTCTCCGTTAGTTGCACCTGTAATGAGGTTGACTCGAAAGGAGGTCAAGTTTGGTGGAATGACACCGTGTGAGGGCGTCTAGGGTGAAGAGAGGAGCTTGCCAACTCCTATTATGATAGTCCAAAGGGCGGGGCAGGAGGTACCCCTTCTTGTGATGCCTCTAGACGGATGGGATGTGTTTGATGGTCGAGAGGTGGTGGCTTATGGTTCTCGATTAAAGAACCACGGTAGAGTTACCTACACATGTGTAGGTTGGCGGCCATTGTCTTTTTGCCAAAACTGGTACTATCTATCTGATGAACAATTCAAGGTGTTTTGGACCATAGAATTAAATGCATTTTCTACACAGGGACGGCCTCCAGCATGAGGCAACACGAGGTGGATGGAATTATCTGGGGATTATGAAGCTTCCACTTTGCATTGCGGTAAGGCAAATGTGGTGGCGTACCTCATTTAAAGTCTGTGAGGTGTTGGTCAGTATAGCTTCCCGGGAGTGGAAGATGATTGAGACTATAGGATAGTTCGAACTGCAGTACAATGATTAGGCTCAGAGTACCTTGGGGAGTTTAGTGGCTACGCCTTCCTTACTAAGCAGAGTAGACTGAAGTCTAAAGGACATACAAAGATAATTGTCCATCGAGGTCAGTGTGAGCCAGTGCAGTGAAGAAGGTTGGGCCTTGCACATGGATGGTAGTCTTCGGTATAGGGGAAGAGTTGTGGTTCCCTAGTTGGCAGGTCTGAAAGAGGAGATCCTCAAGGAGTTCCATAGCTCTCGTTTTACTATGCATCTAGGTAGCATGAAGATGTATCATGATCTGCGTCCCTATTATTACTGGAGTGGGATGAAGAAACATGTTGGAGATTTCGTTCGACGATGTCTCACTTGTAACCAGGTAAAGGTTGAGCACTAGAGGTCAACAGGATTACTCTAACCATTGGAGGTGGTTGAGTGGAAGTAGGAACACGTCACGATGGACTTTGTGACTTACTTGCCACGGACATCACGAGGGCATGATGCGATGTGGGTGATTGTGGACCTGCTTACATGATGCGATGTGGGTGATAATGGACCTGCTTACTCACACTTTTTGGCTGTGCGGATAACCTTCACTCTGGAGGAATTTTGTAGGTTTATTGTCCGGTTACATGGAGTACCAATATCCATTGGATCTAGATCCCAAGTTTATGACTCATTTTTGGGAGAGTTTCTAGCTAGTCATGGGGACACGGTTGATAATGAGCATAGCTTTTCATCCCAAACGGTGTGTCAGTCGAAGGACTATCGAACGTTAGAGGACATCTTCTGAGCATCGTCTTAGATCTCAAAGGTAAATTGGGAAGAGCATTTAACAACCCAGTGGAATTAAACACAACAATAGTTATCAGGTGAGCATATAGATGGCACCACACATGAAGGCCCGATATATGGGAGGCCATGTGATCTCGGTTTGTTGAGCAGGTGGGAGAAAGAACCACCACAGGACTGGAATTGGTTAGAGACACCTTTGCGAGAATAATGAGTGATCTTGAGAGCGTCTTCTCATGACTCAGAGCCGAAAAAAGAACTATGCCAATAGATGGGGGCGACCTTTAGAGTTTGAGGTGGGTGATCATGTCTTCCTGAAGGTAATGACTAAGAGAGAAGTTTTCAGATTCCAGCAGAGGGAAAGCTATGTAAAGTATAGTGACCATGGGGTACTCGAGAGGGGTGGGTACGATTTCCTTACCAATTGGCCTTACCGCGCTAAAACATCGAGGCATTCATGCGGTGTTCCATGTCTCTCCATGCTTAGATGCACCCCAAATCCGACTCATGTGGTGGATTGGGGAGAGCTTGTTGTTGATACGGATGGAACCTTCGAGGAAGGACAGGTATGTATCATGGATAGTTGGGATCAGGTTTTGCAAAGCAAGACCGTGAGGCTAGTGAAGGTGTTGTGGTAGCAGGGAGTGGAGGAGTAACGTAGAATGTGAAGACACTATAGTGCCAATTATGCTTCTTGTTCAGAAAGAAGATATGTTTTTATCCATTGATATTAAATGACTATTCCATATGCATGTGATTATTGTGTGTTGTTGTGTGTGTAAATTTGGAGACGAGGAATTGCTAAGTGAGGAGGGGGTGGGGTTTAAGTAGGGAGATGTAAAACCCAGAAAAAAATCAATTTTTCTTAAAAGATGAGCGCAATTTTAACCTTATAGTACAGGTTGAAAACCTAGAAATTTTTTAGATCTTGGATGACAAAATGGACCTCACTGTTGGATTCGTCTCGTAAAATCTAGTTATCCAAACAAATTTCCTTGAATTCGAGACAGTTGGATTTTCACGTTTTTCGGGGTGACAAGTGTCCAGTGACTCCCAGAGAAGAGATTTTTATGAAACTCTTGAAAGTTAGGAAATAACTAGAGTTAAGTTCATGGAAAATAATTCCCAGACACCTTGGCCCGAGATAAAGTAAGCTTTGGGCCAAAATCGGAATCAGACAAGTGTGTGGACCGTGGCGCGGCGGTAGGCCCTCCCTTAGCAAACTTAGAAGTTAGAACAAAAGGGGACTTAGGGTAGAAAATTCACATTTTTTCTATTGTGTTTGAATGAGAGAGAAAGAGAGAGAAAGAGGAGAGCCAAGAGCTTCCTTCCACGATGTTCCGTCGGTCAAAATTCATCGGGCCAAGAACGAAAGTTCATCTCATCGATGAGGGCTATGCGTGGGTGCCGAAAATGAGGGATTTCATTGAGGATCCAAAGCGAGTTTTAGGAAATCAAGGTTTAGGTTTAGAGACATCTCGAGACTTCCTAAGAATACTACTATGCTCTAAAATGAAATTCTTTACTTGGTTATTTTCCATTTTGAGCGAAAATGATCAGATGTTTGAGTTCTTGTCGGGCGTCCTTCACCTATAAACTAATTGCGACATCTCACAGAAGCCGAGGACAGGGGAAACCTTAAGAAGAAAGTGTCTTCACGGGAAACCAGAGAGTGTTCTCCTGCGAAGAGGCGCTAGGCGGGGAGTGTGCCTAGGTGAACTGGGGATAGGTGGGAAGTTTTTGGTCTGCCTAGGCGAGGGTGTTGCTCGCCTAGGTGAACCACTTCGCCTAGGCGAAGGTAGGCTACGCCTAGGCGAGCCTATGACTGTGTGAGGCCTGTGTTCATGGCCTATTTGGGGTCGTTTTGTGGCCTGGTTTGTGATTGTTGTGGCTTTCTTTGGGGCCATTATGTGACTTGTTTGAGAGTGTCATTGCTTGACTAATAGTGACATGTTTGGAGGTCAATATGTGTGTTCTAATGTATTGGCATGTGATGAATTTATATGTGCAAATGGCCATTTCATGGCTTGATTGTGTGTGTCATTGCTTGAACATAGAATGACATGTTGTATATTGATGTTGATATATGCGTGCATATATATTGACATAGATAAATGTAGTATGGAAGTCATATCTTTGGTGATGTGATTGTCCATGACACTGGTGAGTGGTGTAGTTGTGTTGTCCATGTAGCATTCATTATACGTGGCATGATATAACATGCAATGTGCAGTGCATTGCATATGCAGGGCATCGCATTGAATGAGTGGGCATGTAGTTATATTCAACACGGCACAATGATTGATTGGGTGAGTGTTAGAACCAAATATAACTTGTAGCTCTGTAGAAGAATAATTTTGTCACTAAACTCACTTAAAGATTTAATTTGGTCTTAAAAACTGCAAGTGCACAGGTCGTACAAGTAATAAAGTGGACATATAAGTCCGGATATTGTTCCCACAAAGATTGAAAAGAATTTAAACTTCAACTACCGCAACTACTCAAGTTCTACACTATTTGAACGTCCAGTTTAAAGAAAATTTAGTAACCTTATAAGAATTCTAATAAATGGGATCCTACATTTAAAATAAAGGGAAAAATTTAAATCCTAAATATAAAGCGATGAACCATATTATTCTTTGAAGTAGACAACTGGAATTTCTGCTGTTATCAATTCCTACATCATAATCTAATTTTATTTTCTCCTGAGTTGGAATCCGATTTGTCAAGAGGCAAGGTAGTATAGTTTGGATTCCTCCTCTAACCATACTTTTCATTGAGTAGAGGTTCATGTTCATTTCTGAATCATGATTCTAATCAATTAGTTGTAATTAAATTTCTACATGGGTTGGTATTTTTCTTTTCCAACCCTTCCTTACCCGACTCTTTTGACCTACGAGATTTCTTGCTTCCCAAGACAGTGCAATTGCTAGATTTCTATAAAATGAATGATGTCTCATCCTTAAGATCTGAAAGAGTTTTCTCTTTTCTACAAATTGATATATCACTCAACCCTTTCTTAAACCATGAGCAAATTGAGGATTTATCGAAGTAACCTTTTAGAACTTATTAGTTCTTCAATATTAGTCTAACATACCCCCAAATGTACATTCTATGCTCTCGAGAATCTCTATCTGCAGTAATGTCCCCTCAAGGGACCTCCTGAAATCAGAGCCAGATAATCGTCCTTTCATGGGTATAAGCTACTAAAATTGGGAATAATTAATTTCAAAAACAACACCATTCAAATAAATTAAAACCCCATAACTCATGAAATTTTCATCTCATTGTGTAGAAAAGACCATAACTAACATCATATCTTTCCAGTGAAGTTGTGTTCTCACTTCCAGATTCTGACATCTGCTTGAAATACGATCGGGAAAATTCACTTATTCTGCAATCAAGTGAAGAAATGAGTTCCGGCTTTGTCTAGAGTTCATTGAATTCAAGCGATGTCGTAAATGAATTTTAAGCATTTATTCAACACAAAACTTCAAAAACAATTTTGTAAGTAGTCCTACTCTAAGTAATCTGAAGAAAAGAAAATAATAAAAAAGAAAAGAAAGAAAAGAAAAATGTCTGAAATTGTCCTCGGCTCGGTACTTTAATTCGTCAAATCTTTATTGACACTTTTCGTTTGACGAGTTGTTTCTATTCCTGAGCCCTAAAAGTTTGAATTTTAAAATTAAAGTATGTGAATCTAAAAATTATGGCCTAGATTTGTCTTCTCTGTCGCGACCTAGAAGTTGTGTCGTGACAGAGTTTTATGTTTTTGTTGCAGGTATGCAATCGTCTGTCGCGACTTAAAGATCTTGTGCTCCTTCTTGCTTCAGTTACGACAGCGTATTTTTGTTGCGACAGTCTTCTATCTTTCAGTATGATAATTATGTTGCGACAGAGTTTTCTTTGTAGCGACAATATTTTGTGCATTCCTCAAATAGTTATGTCGCAACATCGATAATCATCTTCTGCGCATCGAGTTTTAGTCTTGGCTTTTGCAGTTATGTCGTAACCCAGTTTCCATATCACGAAAGTATCTACGGTCGAGGTTATGTTACCTGTCTTGTATTATCACGCATCATTTTGTCGCGACCAGAGAAAGTGCATCGCGAACGAGAGGCTTGTTGTTGTGCTGAATTTCTTTGTCGCAGCTTAGTTTTGATGTTGCGACATGGCTTCTTGGTGTTGTCAATATTTGTTGTCGCGACCTAGTTTTTATGTCGCGACAAGAGTCTTCTGTGTTCAACTTACTCGTTTTGTCGCGACACAGTTTGTTATGTCGCGACAAAAATTCTTTACAGTGTGTTGAATTCTTTGTCGTGACCTAGAAAAGTCTATCGCGCGACCTCGTTTACTATTTCATTTTGCTTTATTTATGTGTTCTGTGATAAAGATCCATAATACATTTTACCGCAGACTTTCTATCTTATGAAACGATGTCTTTGCAGCTTGGTTCTTTGTTGCGACAATGAGTTCAATAAGTGGCGTCATTTGTTGACATAGATTTATTATCTGTTGAACTTTCTTCTTTTGATTACTCTCCTCTGTCAAATAGCTCTCTGTGTTGCAAGAAGGTCGTGTCGCTGACAGTAGATTTATCACGAGCATAGGTCTGCCTTGATATTTCATTATGTTGCAACATAATGATCTTTGTCTATTTCGATTCTTCCCATTTTAAATTGTAACATCCTCTCTTTTGTTTGCGACATAATATCATCTACAATTTTTTGGAAGTCTTGTGTTTAGGCACATAAATATTGTTGTGACGTAGTTCTCAGCCATTTTCTAGCAGGCGTTTGTCGCGACACACCGAACTCTGTCATGACGAAATTCTTTATAATTAAGCATTTTCTCTTCTTTCTTGTTGGAAAATCTCTCCTTTTTGAATTAACTCCTGCAAAACACAAGTTGTAAATATTCCATAATTTGGCATTAAAACAGCTTTGAAAATACTAAAAACATGCTAGAAAAATGGATGGATTAAAAATAGATAGTTCAAAAGACTCATCAATGAAATATTACAAAGTCGCAGTTTACACTGAAGCGTAAAGAAAACTTGGGTCGAATGTATAAGCGAGGGATAGATATATATGGGTGAAAGACCTAGTATTTGGTTAAACATAATTCCGGATTGTGAGGCGTGAAAGCGTCTAGCGATTGTGTGAAACTGCGATTGCAACACCAAAAATTTGCTGCCCATAAAAAGACACATCAGTTTTTTTATATAAATGATCATTGAGGTATAACATCTAAAAATCTTTTGGCTTGAGAAAAAATGAATTTCTTTTGTAATCCAGAAATTATGGATTTTATCACATATGGGCTTTGGCATTGTGTGATAGGAGTCGGTAAAGACTCGGGTGTGATGGGAGTCGATAAGGACTCGGGGCATGGTACATGATTGAGTTTCATCTCATTTCATGGAATGACATATAGGATTCCATAGTAGAAATTGCATGTTTTTACTTGGGACTCCAGCGAATGTGATATTATGGAACATGACCATTGCATGCACTTAGGTAAAGGTAGCCTTTGTGAAATATTCTCTACTAGGCGTGGCTCTTGCTATGGAAAACATTTGAGTGCAAGGTGTACATCGATGAATGATGCTCATTCGAGGCATGGTGAAGAAGGCCAACATATTGGCTGATAAATCTTTTTGTAAAACTTTGAGACAATCTAGTTGGAAATTTTATGTAATAATAGTAGAAATTGATGATGTTACTCTTACCCAGATGTTTTAAGTAATTTTGCATAGTACTAACTTAAATATAGATAAATGGATCTCGGTAAATGCCAGGACCTACTTGAGGTGGTATTGAGTTACTAGAGTATCCACGGGTATTTGATACCAATTTAGTATCAAAAACTTAGAGTATACAATTATCTAAGGTAGTATTTCATGAGTTGGCCGATTGATTGATGGACCCTTTAGGTGTTAGGGCATCACGATAAGCACATCTTCACGGTTTGTATGTTGATGACATCGCTGGCATCGTAATGATATGAGCTTGTACAGAGCCAGATATTTCTATCAAATAACTTTAAGATGGTAGATCTTAGTGACGACTCTTTTGCATTAGGGATTAAGATACACGAGGATCGCTCTAAAGTGTAGGTTATCACAAAAGGGCATAAGGTACTTAAAAGATTTGACATGCAAAATTGAAAACTAATTGACATCCTTGTCACTAAAAGAGACAAATTTGAGTGTAGTAATGCCCACTAAAGGTGATTTAAATTCAGGCAAAGAAGGTGACTCCTTATCGTCATTTGTAGGAAGTATAATGTGTAAGTTTGTACATGTCCAGAGCTATATGCTTATCCCATTACTTTGGAATGTTGGTAGATATTTAAGCAACCCGGGATGTATCATTGAGAGAAAATAGAATTAAACGAGGTTATGAGATGTTCTGAGAAAACTAAGGTTTCATTTTAACATATGAATTGAATCAGTTGGAGATCATAAGGTATTCTGATTATGATTATGTAGGATGCCAAGACAGTCTTAAATCCACTTCAGGCCATATCTATATGTTGCTTGGAGGAGCTATTTCTTAGAGAAGTACCAAGCAAACACTTGTAGATTCTTCCACCACGAAATCAGAGTTTATAGCATGTTTTGAGGCATCCAATCATGGAATATGACTGTGTATTTTCGGTGGTATTGAAAGACCACTAAAGATATATTATGACAATAAGTCAGCAATCATGTATTCCCATAACAACAGGAGCTGTCGAACTCAAAGTATATTGACATCAAGTTCTTGGTTGTTAAAGAAGAGTTCAGAGTGGTCAAGTTTTTATAGAGCATAGATGATATGTCGGTTTAGTAAGAGTTTGTATTTATTGATGTTTTTTTGGACACATTATATGTTTACAAACATTTTTACAAAAATAAAACATTCGGTTTATTTCCACTTTGACTTGTAATGTTTGATCTCACAAAAGAATATGGTAGGACTAGTTGGAAATAGGCATGTGTAGATGACATTGCATGCAATTTCCATGCTACACATCCATGCTTGATCACTGTCATTTGGTTATATTTATATATGTGACCATTAATGAATTTAATTACAATATAAATGTAACTAAATTTGCTTTGATCCTATATTGATATAATTGATGAACAAGGTTGTTTGGTTATTCTTTTGGTTATGATAGCAAATTTTTTGAGACTCATAAGGTTATGTATAAGGTGTAACATGTGTGGTCCAAGTGGGAGATTATTGAAAAAATAATATGTGGGCCCACATATGTTATTAAGTGCTATTATATAGATTTACCCAAAATAATAGTAATCTAATTAATGTTAAATAATGGGATTAATGTTAAATAATGGGTTGAAGTATATAATAAAGTATGGTATATTATGTGTAGATGCTAGATAGTAAATTTCTGATTTTATGATGGACGAAATTGGAATATTACTAATTAGATTTTTTCAAGAGTCATGGTCGGTCCCTTTATATGCGTATTACTACGGATGGAAGTATATTTTTTAGCATTTCATAATATTATTATTCTTAATGTTTTGACATGGATATTGAAATATTTGTTTGGATTAGAAATTTTATAAATGTTTTGTCCATACATTGATAGTTTCATTTTAATCAATTATTTTACAAATTTCTCTTAATGATGGTTGCTCATATTAACTGGACCAACCACTTCTCCAGATGTTACTCCGTTTTCTTTGATATTCTCCTATTCATCATCTCTGTATACCACGCTAATGATCCTGTATGATACAATTATTATCACACTGACTTCAAACTTGACGAGGTTCATTTCTACCACCCCATCTAATCTTTAACCATTGATCTGACTGTTAGACAACTTTCTTAGAAACATAGAAAGGCAAAACTAAGAGAAGGAGAAAAGCCAGAAAATGAAAACCATTAATGTGCTTCTCATATGAAGACAGATATACATATTAGAAAGATGGGCCTTCATTAACCTATATAAATACAAAGCTGTGATGGGGATATAAAAAAAGAACACTCTGTCTTCTCAAGTCCTTGTACTGCGCCCTTGAGGAAGTTATTGAGAATCAGTGGATCTGCTCTATTTCATACCTGAAGAAGTTATCGGATCAGCCTTTGTCTTCACATGCACCAATCTTATTATTATGTTAGTATAACACCCAACAGACGCCTTCCATGAGCTTGCGTTAATGCCTTCAGTGACCCCAAATCAAGATCCCTGTAATTCCATGCAGCAGTCTCGAGCATAGAGCACTTGAGCCATGTGGTTGTATTTTCTTGTCAGGTACTCCATATGGTTTGTCGTGTTCTTTTCCTCACCTTGCCATGACGTTAGATACTGGATTTCCATGTATTGCCCTTTCCATGTGGGAACAGAATTTCAGAATGAGATATCTTATCATCGTACCACCATAAGGATTCCATATCATGAGTGGAGACTCTTCTTCCATCAACCTCTTCCACAGCCCTTCAAAGGCTTTTCGAGATAGGTTCCCTCACAAAGTCTGATTTCACTTGAAGTAGTTCTTGAATGTTGGTTTCCCCTGGAGGAGGAATTTCAGGAGGCATTCATGACCCCCGATGTAAATACCGACCCGATCCAGCTCGTTTCGTGCAGTCAGCCTTCCTTGTCAAACCAAACTCCGGGAAGCTCTCCCCCATTATATGGAGGAGTCTGTCTACCACCAAAAACACGGAATTAAAGGCAGCGCCGACCGGTTTCTTACCTTTTCCGTTGTCATTCACTGGAAATGATGACCCTGATGAAAAGACCATCTGGCTTGTCTGCAACTTCATTGCCAATGGAAGAAGACTCCGTTGCCTTGCTCCAAAGGTTCTTGGAACTGTGAAAACGTGACGGTTGATGGAACTAGACTTTTCTTTCCACCAGAGAATGATCCGAAGCTGGCTCCTCCGCCGCCTCTAATGGCCCAAACAGGTCTTCCCCATGGTTCCAGTCGAAATTCTTGCCGTTGACATCAACAATCAGGCATCAATAACATTGTCAGCACCCAGCCCGTATTTTCTCATCCATGGTCCATAAGCACCATGATGAGTGTTGCCCATAGCACTTAAGCTCGTCGAGTGACCAGGAAGCCATGATCTTGCTTTCTGGGGAAATCCTGTAGTAAAGTTCATCAGTAGGTAACCAATGAGCTTATGCACTTTATTATCATCTATATCAGCTTTTGACCTCGGAGCCTGGACAGTCGACCAAAACGAATGGCTTTTCCATTTGGAAACATAGAAAAGGCCCTCATAGTCATAGCCGCCGCTCGGACCTCTTATATGAATACCAAGCTGCTTTGAACAAATAACAGCAGCTTGGACATGAAGTATCCATGAAATGGCGTAAAAAATAAACTCAGGCTTAGCAGGCTGAAGGCACCAAGAATACCTTAGATTTTGAGCAGAAGACTGCAGAAAAGTATTGAAAGAAGTGGTGTTGGGGGTGTAAAAGGCAGTGGCTACCGGGACAAGAATTTCGGTATTGAGAAAAACACATTGAGAAAACTTTTCCAGCATAGGATCGGAAGCTGTCACTGAAGCTGATACCAAAATGAAAAGTAATGCAAGAATGGAAAATTTTGGACACGCCATTGCTAATCAGCTATTTGTGTTGAGCTCAACTGTCGGACAATCTTATTTATAGACAGAAGGCTACCGCCGTCTACTTGAAATAATAAAACGTCATTTTCAAATAATTGGGATGATTAGGAGAGAGTGAGTCCCTCCATAAATTATGCTTTTCTTGAAATTCAACCTTAGAAGGAAAACCATGGTCTCAGAGGGTGGGTCACTTCCAACTACCCAGTCTGACTGACCTTAATAAAAATAAAGTTAACACCAAAGTCTAGATCAAGAATGTCTGATCTTTCTCATCAAAATTGAGGGCATCGGTCATGTGGCATTGAGTTTCAAATGGTAACTTTTGAAAAGCTTCAAACATGGAATGAAGCTGATAGTTTTGATTCATGGGTATTCATAATCTTGAACCAGTTCTAGTATAAAATACATATGGAAATGGTATGGGCAAGACAGTATCAAACTATAATCTTACCATAAAGTGACTTAATTAAAATGTTAGTAACACCTTACATTCGTATGGCTTATTATATGTCCAAGCATGCTAATATTTGATGAATGAGCACACTGTGATCGATGAAATGTGAAAGTGAAGGTGTAAAAATATTCATCATCTTACTTTTCCTGTAACTGGTGGGAGGGGACACATCTGGGTGGCTCAATGATTAAGCCTCTTCCACCTTTAAATTTGGCTTTCTAATCATCCTGCCAAAGTTATATTTTATCCTATCTAAGAATAAAAATAAATCCTTATAAACTCTATTTAACCCAACGTAACTTATTTAATTACTAATTATTTTTAAAACAGTTCAATTGGAATAGATATTTAAATAAGATTATATGACATTTAATTAAATCACCAGAAATTTCATATAAAGCTATCTCCAATAAATCTAACCCAATGGAATGGTTAATATATTTATCAAATTTTACAAACTTCACATTAAAGGAAAATTGAGTGGAGAATAAAGATTTTCTTTTTTTATTAAGTTAAAGTTAATTTATTCAATTATTTCCTCTTTTCTTTTCTTTGCCTCTCCTCTCTCTTTTCTTTTCTCTCTTTTTCTTTTTGACCTTTCTTTTCGTTCAATATCAAAGATGATAAAGCCTTGGACATTGGAAGAAGTCATTTCTTATTAGTTAGAGTTGAATGAAGAATTAAGGTATAGAAAATTCAATAAAATTTTATGTATGTATTTACTTGAAGACTACTTTTGTATTGCACATATTTTGTTTCTTATGCTATATTTAGTTACCATAAAATTGAGAAAATGTGAAAAATAAAAAAAGAACTTTAAACAAGAAAATATAAAAAAAAATGACTTATTTTTATTTTATTGACATTTCAAAATCATTTTATTTGTTAACTAATCAATGTAAAGATTAAAAATTGAAAATAGAAAATTTTCAATGATTTTATTTATATTTATTTTTTGTAGATTTTCATTGGAACAAAATATAAGAAAATTATTTTCTTTACCACTTTTGTCTTTAGTTGTTACTTTTCTAAACCAAACACAACCTTAGGTATTTGTTCTTGATAACATTTTAAGCACAAAGAATATTTATTTTGTTATTATTTAAAAAAAATATTTATCGTTATTTAAATTTAATGTTTTTTTTTTTGTTCTTTATGTTTTTTTGAGACAAAAAAAAAAACTGAATGAAGCGGGTTCAAAACAAAAAAAAAAAAAAGGTTTCCAAAAACCATAAACAAATTGACCCATAACATTTGTTACAATTTTCAACCCTCCCCACAAACCCTAAAACGAAAAAAAAGATCAATAAAAATTTAGGGAATCTCAAAGTCCAAATCGGTTAAAGCATGTGACAACCCTTGGTTGCGTGGATTTATGATTGATCATTTACCAATTTTCCAAGAAGTGAAGAGTAGAGAGAAAAAAAAATGTGATGTAAGATTGCCAAAAGTAGACCTAAATCCTGAATCATATCTCTCAACCTTTTGTTGTAATGAATTGTGGTGGTTGGTGTTTGTTGCTTTCCAATCCTCCATTTTCCCATTTGAAACTGTATTATAGCACCACGCTTTGGTTTCATTTCCCATTCAACAGTTACTACCACCTCTAGTCAACATTTACCATGTATACTAATATATAACTGGTGATTCAGAATCATAGTGAGTTCTTTTCCCAGCTTCTCTCTTAAGATGAAGCATTAACTCCCTTGACCCCTTCATTTGTCGGCCTGTCAATCCTAGATAAGCAATAATCCAGCAATTTCTTAATAATTATAAAACAAATGACCTAAATAAATTGAAAATGTAGGAATATTTTTAAATGAGCGTTTATTAAAAGAGTGAGATAATAAGAACTATTTTTAAAAATTATTTTAAAAAACAGTTGTTGATAACAATTTTGGAAATTTTTTAAATAGATCTTAGTTTCCAAAATATTTATAAAACTTAGAACACTTTTCATGTGAAAGAAAATATTTTTTGTAGTACTTTGTACAAGGACTTGGAGCTAGGAACCTCCTTAACCCCATCCACCTATAAGAAATACTAAGAAAGAACAAAATAAAGTATTCAAGGGTAGATTGGGTTAAAGCATAATTTAATTTAATAATATCTTATTTACTCTACTACAAAGATAAAGTGCAGAAATTAACTTAATATTTATTTATTTCAATGTCATAGGTAATAGTAGAGATACAAATCAAGATTTTATGTATAGGTAAAAGAAGCTAACTTTAAGGGTAAGATTAAGATTAAAAAAAAAATTGATTTTAATAATATATTATTTTACTCTATGATAAAGGTGGGAAATTCTTTTTATATTTAATGTTTATTTTAATGTATAGGTAACAGTAGAGATACAAATCAAGATTTAATCTTCACTTTAACATGATTGCATTAAACACACAGAATTGGTCTAAACCTTTTAAAAGGCATCAACTTTGTCTTTACCGAAAGAAAAGACCCCACACTAGATGATGTAGTTCGACTACAAAGAACAATAAAATTGAAAGAAAGCGAATAAAATAAATAGAACGAAATTCTCAAGTTTTCAATATCATATCAAGTCTCCCAAAACAATAACATTAGGTGCTATTTATAAGCACCGATAAAATACCCTAACGGATAAATCCTAAAAGTACAATTAAATAAATAAGCAGATAAATCCAAAAAGTACGATTAAATAAATAATAATAATAAAATTATCATTGGACTTGGAAGCTTCCCTATGTCATCTAGAGCCTAGATATGGGCTTTATTCGTACCCATCATTCCCTTCGGGTTAGAAAAGAACTCGACTCGAAGAGTAAGAAAAAGTATGAACAATGAAGAATCAAATGACGAAGATCATTCTCTTGTATCAGTGCATAATCGGGATGACCATACCATTTTGACAAGGCAGCCAACCACAATCTTTAGAAGTCTGAAACTCATCATCAAGGATAATATCCACCGTCTCCTTAGAATATTATGCTTGAAGGCATAGTGGGTGCACCTTTGCTAGTTTCTTTGTAGACACACTAGAGAAATGAAGTAGAGGCCCAAAGTGCCTCGGTAAGGTAGCAGTTGATGAGTCAAAAACTCATTAGATTTTTAATTCATTTTCTGAGTTTATTATGAGAATAATGTTGAATTGTTGCAGAAAAGTGATAATTGACTCAGAATTTCAATTTGCGGAAATCTATTGAGAAAATCAAATTTTAATAAAAATCGAAGAGATCGACTACTTGTGAATTGAGTCTGAGGAATTTAAGTCGCGACGGGGAAGCTCGGTTCAGCAATTCAAGTCACGACGACCCAACAAATTTGGCTTTGAAGAAGCGAAACGTGAACAAGTGAAGTCGTGACTTGAAAAAGGGAAGTTAGACAAAGAAAAGCGATGATTGAGGCTAAAGAAACAATCGAGAAGAAATTGATGTCACGATATCAGCAGTGCGACAGGGAGTGATCTATGAAGCCTGAAGTCTTTGCAAAAGAAAATAGGTTGCAGTTTTTATACTAAGTTCCATTTCATGTGTGACATCAGCAAAGTCGCGACATGTCACCGTAGTCATGACATAAAATTGAAAGTTATGAAGACGAAAACCCACCCAGCGAGTACAACGAATCAAAGTCCTGACATGATGCGTTTACAAACCTTAAAGGTGGTACGCCAACTAAGCTGGTAGCGACATCAACCTTCGAAGAACAACGGGCATAAGAAGTCCGACCGCAACGGCGTCGCGACCACTAATCAAAGGCGTTGAAAGACAAGCTGATTTCGCGACTTGAAAAGGAAAGTCGCGATCATGAGCCCATCAAGAGAATTCTGTCGTGACATCAGCGAAGTCGCGACGCCGAGCGATAATTTAGGCTTTTTATGCGATTTCCACACGGTATTTTTGGGATTGACCAGTTTCTTTTCCTTTTGGCGGTATAAATAGAGAGATTCGAATAGTAAAGTAGTTTTTCTCCTTCTTGACTACCGAAAAAGGAAAAGAAGACTCGATTAATATTATAAGTAGATTTTATTTTGAGTTTCTTTACGTTTTATTTTCACGGATTTGAATCTACTTGGCGTGCGAAACGATTAAATTTGGATTACATTAGATTAATGCCTTTTTCTTCAATGTTACTACACGGAAATTTATGAAATCTAGTCAAATTTAAAATTCATTTCTTTTAGTTATTACGATTCCTGATGGTGGTTATCGCGTTATCGGCACTCCATTTCTTGGTCGCAATGCCGATGTCGGAGCGTAGCTCGGTAGTTTGATTTACATTTAGTTATAGTCTTTCACGCACATTATGGAAATGAATTTAGGTTTAATTTTTTACTTAATCGGTGTGTTTTAATGGATAAGTTCCCGAATAGTAGTACTATGAGTACGGATTAAGGAATGTATCTTGCTACGTGTCAGGATGCCCTGCGTGTGACCTGAGACGGAGATTCTGAGGGTTGAGAGCATTCTTTTCTACGCGGGTGTGTTCGACTATTATTGACTGACCTCTTGAACTCTGAGAGTTCATTTTGATAAATCCCCATTCGCTCATAATTGGAAGTTTGGAGGGTGTATTTAACAATATAAATCATCAGGAAGAGTTCTGTAATCTAAGGATAGGTTCAATCACAGAGTGGCTTAGGTCTAATCAGGGAAAGGGATAAGCCTACCAGATGAAGGATGAGCCACTAATTAAGTAGTAGAAACTTGGCTAAAATCCTGAGAAGGTGAAGTTGAGATTCTGTTTTGTCCCAGCGAGGAAATGAGTGTAGTATTGAGAAAGAAAAATACCGGATCTTGCAAGAAAATGTGGAATCACGCGGGTAGCTAGTTTGATCTTGTCTTGAAGGAAGCAGGATATTAAATCGAGTGAAACGGAGAGATCGATTCAATAATTAGAAAATCATCTGGACAAAAATCAGATCCTATTAGAAACGAGCTAATGGAGATAGTCTTTAGAATTATTGTTCCATTGTATTTCATTGATGGTTTTTTTTTTTTTTTTTCGTTTCTCCTGATGCGCTGATTCAATCCATTCTTATCTTTAATTGTTACAGTCATTCACTTTTGTACAGTTTAATTTGAGCATATTCAATAGTATAGATTTTAATTTTTGTTGTTTCGATAAATTTTCACTATAAGGTTTTGGAGTCCAAATAGTATGAGAAATTTAGTAGTTAGAGAATTGTAGTTGACACCATAATTAACTTTCAATCTAAGTAATACAAAATGAAAAGAAAGAGCACCCCTTATATTATTTTAGCAAGCCAAATTATCCAAAAGTGACATGGGTATAAGAAATTGTAAAATCACAGTATTTAAATGTTATTTTGAGGGGTTTTAGTCTATATAGAAAAAGGCGAACACAAGTCCTCTATATTAAAAATATAGCGAATATCATATATTAGGCAGATCTAAAGAAGATATGCATTAGATCCCAGTTCTGATGATGAATAAGAATGTATGGCGCTCATAAATTTTTTTGGAGGAAAGCGTTTTTGTAGGATTCTTTCAAGATGAATCTGAGACCATGGCGTATTCTGACATTAAATTCCTTAGATCTACGATGCACATCGTGACCGGTTTATTCTCTTCATTACTTAGAAAATTTTAAGCAATCTCTCGGCCCTTGGAAGTCATGCTAGTGTGTTTTGCCAAATTTCCACATGGGTTCTAAACACATGCATGAGGTGGTAAGAGCAGAAAAGTCAATGGGTGTGTGTGAAGTGAGTAACCATTAACAATTTGAAAAGAACTTTTACCAGTTGAACGATTAACAAAATTATTATAAGCAAACTCAGCTATTGACAAAATTAAATCCTAAACGCCTTGTTTGTAAACACCTAACGCATTTCTACGTTCTGATTAACAAACCTCGGTTAATATCTGGAGTTTGAGGATGACAGAAGAAAATTTCAAAGTAGTATCAAACAATTTTAGAAGAGTTTTCAAATTAGCTGACAAATTTCACATCCTATCCAGATACAATGGTGGAAAGTAATATACAATTAACAACTTCTCTAAAAAATAATTTAGCAACATGTGAAGCATCATTGGTTTTGTTACATGGAATAAAATGTGTCATCTTAGAAAACCTGTCAACAACAAACAAAATAGAATCATGTCCTTTGGCAGTCTTAGGCAATCCAAAAACAAAGTCATACCATATCTTCAAGGTTCATGAGAACAGGTAAGTATATAAGCTAGTGTTTTGTTTCTTAGTATTAACTAATTGACATGTTCTACATTGTGCAACTATCCTAGCAACATCCTTTCTTTGAGAGAGAGCGATAAAATCTATCTTTAACTTGATACAATAGTTTTATCCTCCAAAATGTCCAACTAAACCCACTTGCACATACATTTCCCGAGTGTAATCTCTAAGGATATGTCCAGAGTATGCACCAATTTAGTCACTTTAAACAAATAACCATTTTTAACAAAAAAAAGTCAACATTCTCATGACGGTTACCATGACTAACCTCATCATAAATAATACCAAAGTCAGGACATGCAGACTCATCTTTCAATATATCAAACCCAATGACATGAGCACTCATACAATGAAGATAACGATTAATCGCTTAGTGTATCGTGACTCTAGCCTCAATACCGGCGCGATGATTAATCCGCAAAAAGAATATTCATTAAAAAATTCAACCCATAGCATTCAAGCATTCAATTTCTTGTGTGAGTTTTAAATATCTTAAAGCTTGAGTGGTCAAAAAACAACATTCAGTGACAATAATGAAACCTCCAAAAGAAGACTTACTTTTCTGCAAACTCTTTACCATATGTCTTCAAATATTGGAGTTTTCACTAAGATATAGAGGTGACTTTCTTGACTCAAGACACCACACAATACCTACGCCCGGTGCACATCACGAAGCAACCTCAAAAACTTTGGCAAAATCAGGATATCTCAAAACAGGTGTCTTGGTCATTTGGACCTTGATTTCTCTAAATGACAGGCTAGAAGCATTAGACCATTGAAACTCCCATTTTTAAACGTGCATGATAAGATATGGTGTAATCTCCTATAGAAAAAAAAGCTAAACCATGAAAACTATGAGTCTCAGTAATAGATTTTGGTTCAGGCCACTCCCTGTCTTTAACCCCTTGCCTTTTCAAGATCGATTGAAATGTCATGTTGACCGATAAAGCCCTAAGAAAAACACAGCCAGTTGCATAAAAGAAGAACACTTCTTAAGGAGGTTAACATAAAAGCAGCCTCTCGAGAAAGTGAAAAACCTGTTGAGGGTGTTCTAAATACTCTTTTTGGATTGACTATAGATCGATATGTGTCATCAAAGTAGACCAGAAATTTACCAATAAGAAAGGCTGGGGCGTGAGGTCATAACTCATGAAAATACTACTTGATGATAAACAAACCAAAGGCATGACTAACCCTCAAGCAAACCATCTTGTGTTTTAAAATGCATTTTCCCATATCTCCTAAGCTTAACACGAATTTGATGATAACCACCATAAATCTATCTTAGAGGAACATACTAGAACAGCTAATGATCGACATATCACCGAGGTGAGGATAGGAAATCTATATTTTCATTGTGATCTTATTGATGGCTCTACTATCCACGCCCATATTCTCAAGATCCATCTTTCTTGGAGGTGTCAACAAAGCTGACCACGACAAAGGACTAAGGCTATACTGCAAATCCTCTCTCGAAAAGTCCTTCTACTTGCTATTCTCTTATCTCTCTTTAGGGTTCATCCTATAATGTGGAAGGTTAGGTATTTGAGAACTTGGAACTAAATCTATAGCATGTTGGATGTCTCATAAAGGTGGTAATTCACTAGGCAACTCATCGAGCACCATATCAACAAAATCATCTAGCAAATTCTTACTTCCAAAGGAACATCGACACTCAAAGAATCAGATGGAACTTCATTAACACGTATGTCATCAATGAATTACTAGCCTTGGCTCCTAATGTGATTGGGCCTAGTGTTACCATTTGATGACATAGACTGTGACTTAGACTGACCTGTGTGTGCAAAGAGGAGATACATTGAACCTTCTCGACTTAAGAATTTTTATATGTCCTCTTGATTATTGTGGAGCATGTGATTGACATATCAACTGAATATCGAACTTGGGACCATTAACAAAATGAGTCACGGATAGAAAATTGGTCTTAACATGGGCTCACTACTGCCTAAGCCTACCTTTCTCAAATTTAGCACTATCTAAGCTACACTAGAAGTCATTTTGTTTCAAATTAATCACATTGGAAAACAATTGACTCTTATATGAAAGGAATTACGACCCTTATTATTATGTATGTTTTTTCTTGCAACTTTGTTTCCTCTTGACCCACGTTGGGATGGGTGGTTCCTGAAGCGAATCATGTCTTGCAACACATTACATCCAATACATCTTAGCCCCGAATTGGTTAATTTCATTTTTAGCAAACAAATCCGTTCACTATCAATCATTTCATACCAATCAAAATATTCCTCGATAGCGACTAGTAATTGAAAAGCGTTAGGATCACGTTACCATCAAATTCAAGAGCACTAACTTTGACTTTTTTTGTGATGTCTCTTTGAGGTTGTCGAACCTGTCTATCATGATTTCTACCCCAATTACCATTAACCCTAGGTTGGTATCGCTGAGGAGTGACATCTTCTCTCACATAATTTGGTGGGTAGTTTTGCCTTAGTGGTTGGTAATCTAATGGGAAGGTGACATTAGTAGGTTGAAACCGATCACCTAGGTTGAACTGAAGGTCTCCTATTGTAGGTAACCTCGTGTGAGGTTGAGCAATTGAATGCACCCAAGTTAATTTACCTAGATTGTCATGCAAACCATTTGGCAAGTCATCAGTTGATGTGGACTTCAAAGGACTTACCTGATGTGTGATGACCCAACGTGTTTTCTAATAGTTTCATCAACAATTTCACTTATCTCATGTTTACCCAAATGTTTAAAAGCAAATCTATTTTTTAGATTCATTGCATGAGTTTGTTATTTCTAAAATGAGTTCTTTGAGTGAGTCAATTGACCACTGTGATTTAAGTCACTTTACCAATGTGATGATTGAATCAAATTGTGCTTTATATGCATCATGATGATGAGTAATACAGACTAGACTATCATTTAGATCTTGAGATAAAACTTGTAGTCTTAAGTCAAAATTATTAAGTCTCTTAGTTTGATCTTTGGTGTTAGGTGAAGAAGAAGGTTTAACAGTATCATTTTTGGTGACTGACATGTTGAGATAGAATCTAAAATTTCATTAGGAGATTTATAAAATTATATACTAATCTACAATAGGCTTCTAAATCTAAAAGCAAAGTGATTATATATCTCAAAGCGCACGAGTCAAAAAGAACTAACTGAAAAAAACAAAGTATATATATATATATATATATATATATATATATATATATATATATATATATATATATATATATATATATATATATATATATAATACTCTTTATAGTCTATCAAATAAAAATTTGGAACCTAAAACAATGAAACAAAATCTTAAATATCATGAATAATAGGAAGTTTTCAAGTAAAAGAAAAATGTATCGTTGAAAAACTTTTAGGCATACTATGATTCCTTAGCTTGTTGGCAAAGGAATTAAATAAAAATATACAACTCTTTAATAAGAGCAGCTGGATATAGTGTGCGGTGTTTGATTCCACTTCACGCTGGATTACAGCACGGATTGAACCAACGCTTTGTGGAAATATAGAGATGCGAGGAGCGAAGAACAGTTGATACATAAGCCGTTTCCGACATTGTTGTGTAGCGATGAAAAATTAAATTAAATTAAGAAGGCGGGGAATTAAGGGCATGAAAAGGCGCCAAAGGTAAGCGTGGCTTGTATCGTCGTATCCACGAGAAAGAGACTTGTGTGGATAAATCAAAAGGACTTGAAATCAAAAGGATTTGTTACATCAATGTGTAATAGATGGATGGAGTATTATAAAAAGTTATGGACTTATTAAAGTCAGTCAAAGTTTGACTTCCTCAAAACTCTGAGGATGGTGAACTCGCTACTCCAGGGGCGACAGTGGTGCTTGGTTCTCTTTTGTTGTTGCTTGGTATTCTCTTTGAGATCGCTGGGTTTTATATAATTGGTATACCACAAGAAATTCACAGTTTACCGACAAAAATTACCGACTGATTAAATTTTGTTGGTAATTACCGACAGGTCTCCAGTGGAACAAAGCATATTATTTATACATTTTTGCTACCATTCTGAAGAAACGAGATACCTCGGGAAGGTGCAGACGGAGTGTTCAGTAGGTAATTCCCTCCCAGCTATATATAAGCGTCTGACTTTTAGGGTACCATTTACGACCGAGTCACCTGGAAAATTACCCGGCCAGTGCTCCGTTAGGTAATTTTCGTAGCACCTTTTAGGTACCATTTGCAAAGCGAATACCTCTGGAAGGTACGGCCAGTATTAGTAGGTAATTTTCCATTACCGAGACGGAATGCCTCTGACGAAAAATTACCGACAAAAGTGTTCGTGGTAATTTTCCATTCTAGCGAATACCTACGGAACATTACCGTGGAAGTGTTCCGTGGTAAATTTTATCACAATCTTTTTGAAATATTTATCTTTAATACTTGATATTAGTAAATATAAAGTGTAATTATAATAATATTTAAAATTTTATAAATGAAATAATTTTAATGTTTAACCTAATATCAAAAAAAATTAAGAGTAATTATTTTATTCTTAAATATATATATATATATATGCTTATTTTGCAATTAATATAACAAGTTGATGAATGATATATATAATATTTTCAATTTATCTAACATTAGTCATTGTTGCTTAGTGGATCCTCCATGTTTTCCCAAGTTCAAGGTCTGGAGTTCAAAACCCCTTGAATGCATATTTTTCTTGATTTTGGTAAACTAAAAAATGCAAATGGACTTTGATAGGTAAATTACCGGCCAGTTACCTACAGATTTTGTTGGTATTTTAGGTCCATTTTGTAGATTTCCTCAACTTTGCCTACCACTTTTCCTGAATTTACTGAGCAGAATTTCGTAGGTAATTTACCTCTGATTGATTTTCCGTGAGTAATTTATTTCCTTCCTGACAACCTCTGAAATATAGTTGTCGGTATTAAAGTAGGTAAATTTAGTCTGCCAGGTGTTTTTATATTATAAATTTTCTGTAGGTAAATTGTCAATTTGTTGTATATCGTAGATGTTACTCCTTTAACAAAAAAGCAGATTTCGGCAAGGGATAGCCGAAAAATCCAAACTTGCAGAAAAAGGAGGATAGACAGTGACGAATTGAGGATGGAGTGTCGGGCAGCAAGTGATGGTAAAGTTCTGGCCGGTCGGCCTCAAATATAAGTAGGCTTGATGGTTGAAGAGTGCAGGACTGTGGGTTTTGGTTGAAAATCAAAACTTGCAGTGGATCACGGAACGAAGTTAGGCTTTAATACCAAATTGACATAGCTCGGTTATAAAAAACAATAAAATTGAAAGAAAGCGAATAAAATTAATATAATGGAGTTCTAAAGTTTTCAATATCATATCAAGTCTTTCAAAATAATAAAATAAAATTACTATTATTAGACAACAATACCCCAATAATAAATCCTAAAAGTACAATTAAATAAATAAGAAATAAATCAAAAATTGTAAGTTAAATAAGCCATTAATAATAATAAAATTATCATTAGACTTGGATTTCCTATATTTATCACAGGCGAGATGCTGCAAAGGCCTGCTTCATGCCCATCACTAAATGAATAGAAGAAGCATAAAGATAAGGAAACAAAAATTTGGGGAAAAAAAGAAAAGAAAAAGAAAGTAGGTGAAGCGGCACCGACACTAGTTTATGCAATGATTGCATGAGTTGTATGAAAAATCGAGAGTGGTAATAGCATGCATCGATAGCATGGAGTTACACTTGGCAGAAAGAATCAGAAGCCAAATGTTTGAACATAATAGTTATTCTATCCCGAGTGAAAAATTCTCACTTCAATATCTGATGTTTACCAATCTATTGAATAAAAGATTTAAATGAGTCAAAATCTAGATGTTTATTTAAATACTTAAAACACATTTGATTATTAAAAAATAAAGAATAACAATATGTTTAGTTGCTTTCATTTAGCTTTTGAAAATTGCTTGAAAAACAATTATACAAACATGAAAAAAAAAAATCATTATATGTAAAGAGAAATTAAGGAATTGTTTGGTTCTGCTTTTTAAAACTGTTTTTGAGAAGCATTGACAATAAAAAAAAAAAAGGTTATCAAACAAATTTTTACAACTTTATTTTATAAAACATTATAGAAGAATGTCTTGTAAAACTATTTTCAAAAGAAGCCGAAACCCCTGTTTGACAAATAGTGTTTTTTTTTTCTTTTAAAGTCCTATGTTCTCTACAACAATAAAAAATGGAAATTACCTTTATAGACCTTAAGAATGAAACTTAGTTTTATTAAAAATAGCTTGGGAGCATTTTCATTTATTTCATGTGATTTGCTTTTTACAATGATTAAAAGCAAAAATTATATAAATATAGAGAGAATGATTAAAAATAAGAAATATCTAAAAATCCCAAATAAACGTGTATTTTATAAAATATAAAAGAATAATTATAAATAGTTATTTCTAAAAATAATTCCAGAAATAAAAACAATTTTCGAACAGAGCCTAGATAAAAGTCACAACCTTTATTTTATTTTATTTTTTATTTTGTAACAATTAACAATGTAAATACAATGCATTCCTCCTTTGGAATATATAGAATATCGTAAACAATAACCCTCTTCTTGATGGAAAAACAAGGACACGCACTCACGTCCTTGAGCCACTATTTAGGTAATCTTCATTGCTTAAAAACCATTCACCCATTATTAGTCTCTCACATAAGAACAACAAAAATGAAAATAAGTTATCAATTTTCATTACAAATGTATAGAAATTTGTTGATGTTCTCAAATGACCTATTCAATTGCCTATATACATAATATATTTCAATTATTGATAAATTTTTTTAGGGTTAATGTATTGGTATAATCTTAGGTAAAACTTAATTGCATGTTTCAGTCATCTAATTGAGTCTATAAAGGAGTGTTACAACAGTTGCCACAAGCTTGTTCCAAAATATGTTCGAACAAGACTCATGATGGAGGAAGGAGTCTACTTGAAATTATAGGACTCTATCACGTGATTTGGTTGAAAAAGAGTCATGACGAGTGAAGGATTCTACTCAGTTTAGGACTCATCTAGATGCATGCCTTCTTGATTAAGAGTCCTGCCAGTTTACCTCACTCATTCAAGCAACATATGTGATTAAAATTCCTCAACAAACTTTGGATAAAACTGATTATTTTAAAGAAGACAATGTTTGGGATAAAGTCAAGTATTCAAAGAGATAATGCACTAGATAATGAAGCGTCATGATAAATATGGAGGCAAAAGATGCTTCAAACTGTATCTCTAGACTAGAACCAGGCTGAAGTTCAAGATTCAAGGGTCAAGGAGTTTCCATGAGTATTGAGTGTTATTTTATTATGGAAAGAATATTCTTATGTGTACATGAGTTTCATGGGTCAAAATTGGGTAGTATGTCTAAGTGGTGTTGTTGGGGGAACAAGAGAATCTCGTTATTAAGTATGCGAAGAGGAATCTGGTGGAGGAAGACATTAATGTAACCATATAAGTCCAAGTGTAACTTGATTCAAAGTAGTGGAACATGTTTGCATCTACGCATAGCCCCGTAGACATAGGCTTGGTTGAATCGCGAAAACAAACTTCTGTGTGCTTTCTTGTTCCTTAGCATTTATTTTTCTCGTCAGTATTTCACTTAAACTACACATATTTGATAGATGTTCTACAACTAGTTAAAACATATCCTGTGACAACATGTAGAACATGCCTCTTAACAAACAAAGGCCATGCTTATTGAGAATAAGATAGTTTTTAGGGTTTATCATTCTTTCTCTGTTTTTTTTTTTTTTTTTAACTCAAGGGTTTAGCTTTCTTAGATTATGTATTTCTTTATTTTATTGCGCAGATGCATTTTATCAAGCTTTTGGCATAAAGGAACACTATAAGAAAGACTTCAGGTCATGATAACAAACTGTCACCAAATCTTATCATATCATAAGCAAACGTAATAGTCACAACCATAGGAAACCAAGACCAGGCGTCACAATAATAGGCATGACAAAGTATTGGTCACAGTTTTGTAAGTGATTGTGACTATATAGTCCCTTTTTTGTGACGATCATAACTAAATTGTGATAAAAAGTAAGGTGAGACTTTGTTTCTTTTCCAAATGATTTAGTTACGATTAGTTAATTTCTCATAACTATTTGCCGACTTATGATCACAGTTAAGTAATTCATTGTGATTAAATGTTTTCCTATAATCATGGTTTAGTAAGAAATTGTTTAGTGTCTTAAACACTCATAATTTCATCTTGTTCTTAGTGCATTTTACTTGTTTTGATGATAATTATAAGTGTTTAAAGGCTCTAATCTCTAAATTTCATGTTTAGGTCAGTACCCAGGCGACGAAGCGTAAAGCTAAAATAATCAAAAAGGCCAAGAAGCAACAAGTCTATTGATTTTCTTGTTTGTATGATGATCCCTTATGGCTCTCCACTTGTTATAAATGCATTCAAGACTTATTAAAGCTTTTAAGTAGGCCCTAAGTTTACCCACTAATTGATTTGGATGATCGATAGCTGCTATGGGAGAGTGAAGTAGCAAGAAAGATAGTAATTGGAAGCATGTTGCCATGGCATGGAAATCATGCAAGAGTATGGCAGAATCTATCCTAGAGCACCCCTTAGCCATGCAACCATGTGGAAAAACTACACCCCTTCTTAGAGTCGGGGCTCGACTTGTTGATTTGCTGATTTTGGGCTCATTTCAAGCCCATTTCGATAGAGGGCTATAAAAGAAACATTCTAAGGTTTTGAAAACAAGTACTGCTTCGTCTATTTTGTGTGCGTTGAAATTATTCCCAAGCGTAGGAACCGATGTTGTCAAGCATTATAATACTGTGGGAGTCCACAGGTCATTTCCATAGGGAGTGGTTTCCTACATGATCCTTAGGGGTTGCTATCCAATGAATGTGAGATTAAGGTAAAACCTGGGGGGTTTTGATTGATTGATTTATTAACCAATTGACTTAAACTATTTTAAAACGAGAAGGGCGAATGATGAGTTCTGAGGTTTAGCTCACCTGACGAAAGTGTTTTACCCACCTCTCCTTACAATCTCATCTAGGAGCCGTTGATGAATGGTCTTGTTGAGGATTTAACTTTAAAAACATTGGGCAAAGAATAATCGAGCGATATCTAATGCCTCGGGCGATTTGTTTGGACTATTAGTTTGCATTTGAGGATCAAGCTCAAGCGTGTACGAGAATCTCTCGTTCCTGCATTCTTCTCAGAAGATGCACAAACTAAAGTTTTATAAGAGCTTTGCAAGTGTTTAATATCACTTTAAATCCCATTGAAGCACAAAGAGTTGAAATTTCATTACCTTGAAGGGGTGAGTTTCCACCATTAGAACCTATCCATGGAGTTTTAAGAACTCCATTAAGTTTGAGAATTAATTCATAATTGCTGGAGCAGCTGCTAAGTAAATGGGAATTGAGAATTAACACTTCAGTGCAAGGTGAGATATAACCTTGGAAGTCTCTCAATGAACCTGCATTCTAAAACCAAGCTGAAGAAGATTACAAATGCTTAAAAACTCATAATTAGAAGAAAACCCCTAGCTAATCTACTCTAGAAACCTAGAAAATGAAAACACTCCAAGGTTGAGGCCAAAACCCTAGAATCAGGAACTCCCTCAGTGCACCTAGTGGGCTTAAATACAAATCTCATTAGTGATCTCGAAGTGGGAGATCGAAAGGCAGCGTGCCCTTGCACCAAGATGAAATTCCGGCTCAAATCTGCGAGATCGTATGTTGGTATCGGTACAAAATGCCTTTGGTACTCGAAGGTTGTGGGTACCGGTACCCACTTTGCTCTTGATCATCACTACATGTAGGTACGATTTTGGGTGTTGGTACCGGTACCACTGCCTCCACAGCTGCCTTTCTTCACTTTAGAACTACCCGGGGCCTCCCGACAGCGTCTATAGTCAACAAAGATGATCCTGGAGTTGTTCCCTTTGGGACGAATCGCTCACCAGTATTGCGCGGGACATCGAACGACTTACTGCATAAAAATGGTAGAAAAGGTCAAAATCACCTATTCTACACAAAGTGAAAGAAAAACATGAACTAAGGAGCTTAAAACCCTATATAATTGTCGCACTTTTATGTATCCAACAAGTACCTTTGGGTGTAGACACACTACTCTGAAGGAACATTCCGGTAGAGCGGGTTTACTAGTTCCTCACTACTCTTCTGGCAGTCGAAGTTCTCCAGAAATATCTTTAAGCGCTGACCATTGGCTTCAAAGATTTTCCCATTTTTCGGATTCTCAATCTCCACTAATACCATATGGTGAAACGACCTTGGCAGATGAGGTCCAGTCCATACAGAGCAGTTTACTTGGAAAGATGTGCGGCCGAGGAAGTATATGCATTACCTTTGGTGAGGTTCAAAGGTGTGGCTGTCTTCTTGATACCTGGAAGAGCTTTAGCCTCTCTTTGTAGATTCTCGAACTCTCATATGATTCACGCCTCATTCATCAAGCTTGTTCATTTGCAGCAGTCTCTGAGCTACACCCGCCTTATCGAATCAAAATTAGAGTTTAATGATATGCTCGTGCTCCATTCCATTAGGAGATGACATGCCTTTCATAAAATATCCTATAGGGAGACATGCAAGAATAGTCTTAAAAATGATGCACGATAGGCCCAAAGGCGTTGGTTGGTCGGAAAGCGACCAATCCTTATATGATTTGGGGGCAATAGTTTTTTTCAAAATGTGTTTGATCTCCCTATTGGCTGGATTAGACAACCATTAGTCGTGGGGTAGTGAGTTATGGAGAAGCTTTGTGTGTGACTCATACTTTTAACAAATTTTCAAAGGTCGAGTGCAAAATGGAGCCCACCATCACTAATGATTGCATGAGGCATTCAGCGAAAGAAAAAATATATTTCTTTCAAAATTTCAAAACAATAACCTTGTGAGTCATTGGTTCTCTTTGAAATGGCCTCACCCTTAGAAACATAATCAATTGCCAATAAAATGTAAGGTACCGGTGAGTGCGTGGGTGGTAAGTCGTGAAACTTTGTGTGTGACTCATACTTTTTAACAAATTTTCAAAGTCGATACCAAAATGGAGCCACCATCACTAATGATTGCACGGGGGATTCCAAAGCAAAAAAAAAATATGTTCTTTCAAAAATTTCAAAACAACCTTGGTCATTAATAGTTCTCTTTGAATGGCCTCCACCCATAGAAACATAATCAATTGCCAATAAAATGTAAGGTACCCACATGAGGGGAAAAGGCCTGAGTGAGTCTAAGCCTGACAATGAAGATCTGATAATTAAAATAGGAGTAAGAGGCACCATGTTCCTTTTGTGATCCTCTAATTGTTGGCACCGGGCACGGAGTTTTACCTCAAGCAGTCTTTAAAAGAAGTGGAAGGCTAATAAAAATCGGCTTATGCGATTTGTCCGTCATTTTCTCGCGGAGAAATGCCCTCATGAAGCAATTGTGAGAAGGTGAGTACCCCAATTTGATCATCATTGGATACATACCTTCTCAACAATTGATCAGGAAAGTATTTAAATAAGTAGGGATCATCAAAGTAGTATTTTTTAATGTCCACCAAAAATTTCCTCCTCTGTTCAGAGGTCCATTAGGATGGAATTTGTCCTGTCACTAGATAGTTTACTATGTCTGCATACCATGGGCAGTGGACAAGAGAAAAAAGTTGCTCATCAGGGAAAGTGTCGCCTATGGGTAGACCTTCAAAAGTTGTCTCTAAAACTAATCGAGATAGGTGATCAGCTACCACATTCTCAGCTCTTCTTATCATGTGAATTAGGGTTAAATTCTTGTGAGTAGGATCCACCTAGTATTAGGGCTTAGTATCTGGCAGAGAACAAGTACCAGTGGCATGATCAATGAAAATGGTTACAAGAGACCCCACAATGTAAGACTTGAACTTTTTTAGGGCAAAGACTACATCCAAGAACTCTTTTTCCATAGTTGTGTATTTGGATTGGTACAATCTAAGTCTTCTTTGGCATAATGAATCCTGAATGCTTTTTTATCTCTTCCCTTTACCTAATACGGCCCCTATGGCATAATCACTAGCGTCACATGATCTCAAAAAGGAAGGTCCCAATTAGGAGATCGCATGATAGGAGGTGCCACTAACATGGTTGCCTCCAGTTTATCAAAAGGCACTTCCATGCACATGACCATTCAAGGTGACATCCTTGGCAAGAAAAATTGCACAAGGACGAGTTATGGCACTAAAATCTCTTATGAATCCTCTAAAATCTTGCATGACCTAAAGATATTTGCATATCCTTGACACAATTAAAGGGTGGGTAGTTTTACAGGTCAACTCAGCTTTGCTTTATTTACCTCATTCTATTCTTTTGAGACTATGTGTCCCAACATAATCCCTTGTGTCACACTAGTGGCTTACTTCTCTGATTACGGCACTAACTTCTTCTCTACGACATCTCTCCAATACTCTCCTTAAATTCTCCAGGACATCCTCTCATATAAATCTCCAAAAACAAGAGAAATCGTCCATGAAAATCTCAAATATATTTCTATCATATCACTAAAAATCCCATCATGCACTCTTCTCAGGTTCCTAGTGCATTACATAGTCGAAGGGCATTTTCTAAGGCAAATGTGCCAAAAGCAACCAGATAGCGTGGTTTCTGCTTTATCTTCTGAGGCTATCTATTTGATTATACCTTGAGTAACCATCTAAAAATAAATAAAATTCTGTACCTGTGACTCTCTCGACATTTGATTCACAAAAGTAGAAATGATCTTTCCTAATGCAAACATTAAGTTTCCTATAGTCTATGCACCTCCAACTTGTGGTGACAGAGTGGGAATTAGCTCATTGAGTTCATTTTCTATAGTATTTAGATTTCTTAAGATACTTAGGTTAGCTGAATCCCTTCTATCTACAATGGGAGTAAATAACACCAGTGTTTTGGAACCTCTTTCTTTAACAACTTATTTCTTGGCTGGTCGGTCGTCGTTGGCTGATTGTCTAGAGGGTTTGACATGATCTTCAAGTGAATCTGTGTGTACAAATCAAAGGGCTAATTCCCTTGTGTCTGCAATTGTCCATCCACATGCATTTGTTTGTGGGTTCTCGATATCTTAAGTTTATTCTCTTGATCCCCGACTCTAAAGGAGGATAGTTCTGGGAAAGTTTCTTCTACCCCTAGGAATACATGCGGGATCACGATGGTAGGGTTTTCAGCTCAAGCTTAGGTGGTTTCTCTTCGAAGGAGTAATACTCTATCCCTCGATTGGGTGCTTGATTTTCGTCGGTGCCCACCGTTTGCTTCCATTACCTCGCTATCTTTCGATTGTGGGTCTGAAATCCAATTGAGGCGTGGTTACCTCCTCGTGACTTCAACCCAGGCTTACTAGACAAGACTTGAGAGGATCATCATATGAAACATGATCTACATAGTTCTGCACAGCAGATTCTATCATGTTTACCTCCTGATCTGTGCCCACCCTCCTGTATTGCTGTGAAGATATTCAAAGTGCAGTCATGTTACCAAAAGTGCGTGTTAGTCCTCCCTCTGGTGTATGATGGCATTGGCAGTAGCCAGAATGGCCTACCAGATCACTTGGGCAGATCCTTGATTCACCACAGGTTGAGTGTCAAGAATAACAAAGTCCCATGAAAGTAAGGCTTGTCTACTTACCAATACACCTTCACTATCCTCTAGGAGTGCTCACTACGGTCGGCTAGGCATTGAAGGGTGATATTAGTCGGATCTAACTCTCCTAACCTAAGCAACATATACAGTATGGCAACAAGTGCTTGCACTTGCTCCCAAATCCACTACGAGCATGTCCTAATTTTGAATTTTCCACCACTATGGAGATAGGGGGGCTTCTTGGGTCTTTGTATTTTGGGGAGTGGATTGTTCCCTATTAGTAAAAGTGTTTGTTCAGTCATGAATCACGTCCTTGTTGACACCTAACTTTCTTTTCTGACCATAAGTCTTTTCAAAAACTTGGCATATGTGAATTTGCTTAATGGCATCCATGAGGATGTTTACATAACTGTTGAACACCTCATAGATTTGAGTGATTGTTTCCACTTTCTTAGGAGCTCCTCAACCTATGAGAGTATGGAGGCGGAGGGAACATGGGAAACTTTATATAGACTATCAGCAACTTCTGTCCTAGGAACATGAGGCTTGTCAGACACCTCGTCATCCCTTAATGGTTCATTTTGCACATCTTTTGTTGTTTCTTTGGACAATTCTATTTGGTACAGATAAAGTTTTATCAATTATTTTCCATGAAGAGTGAGCGACAGCCTTACAATATTCGAAAGGTTACATCGTTTGGACTTGAATTCCAACACAATTGTATGAGGTTTTGGATGGTCTAAGAGGAATTTCCCTTTTTCTTGTTGAATTTCCCATAGAAAAGGTCGACTTAGATTTAGGATCTCACATCATTTTAAGGCAGTTCGAAATTCAGTGTTGGTGGATTGTTGAGCTGAACAAAGCTGTATCACCGATATATCAAACACATTATGTGGAAATTGTGTGTTGTTGGTTTTTTGATTCCCTTGAGAAGAGGTGAAACCCTTAGTTGGGATTCACGAAGATCCTTAGGACCTTGATTTTGGAATTGAGGGCTTAATTCGGAAAATATGGTTTTGATTATTATATGGTTATTTGGCAAATGGTTTTGGCCTCCTCATTCCTCTAACACAGGTCGGTGCTTACCTACTGATTATAAGTTTCTAAAGTATGGAGAATTAAAGGGGCTTCCTTTGGTAAGTAGGCGTTAGCTTGCTCTATCTAGTTGCTCCCTTGACTTGAGATGTTAGAATGGAGTTAATGGTTGAATGAGTGGGGTCATAAGTAAATGATGCATGGCTCCTCCACTCCTGATCCAGGGTGAAATGCAGGTACAACAGTCACCTCACGATACCTTTTTAGTTAATTGGCCTCTAACTTCTTGATAAATTGGCTATTTTTTCTTACAGAGTCATCATTCTCTCTTAAGTGATGTATTCCTCCCCACAGCCAGGTGTACTATGCACTTTGCTTGGGTATCTAGGGGAGGTATTAGTCTCCCAAGTTCGAGCATTTCTACTGTGTATCAAAAATTACCTGACCTCCTAGCAGCTTTTCTCATAGAACTCCCCTTTTATCATTTGGATATTGTTTTATTGTTATTGAGGCAGATCCTGGTGAAAATATATAATTTGTCCAACATCCAAACCATGATGAGGAGGCGTGGAGGAGGGTCCTTATATCTTTCCCATATAATAGGAAAAGGTTCCGGTTTTTCAGAAAAGTTTTGGATTGCTCGCATGAGTGCACGTGAATGCGTCTTGGAGGGAAGGAATTTATTCAGAATTCTATTCACATGTCTTCCTAAATAAGTGGTGAACAAGCGAGTGAAACATATTTTGGCCTTTTCCTTTAGAGAATGAGAATAAAAATAGCCACAAGAATTATATGGAGGCGATCTTTGTAGAAAGGAAAGCCTTGCAAACATCTGAAATCTCTCATGAATGAATAGGGGTTCTTAAAATCGACCCCTTGATACATAGGGAGAAGATGAATCATCTCCGACTTCGTAAGGAATTGGTTAGCCTCTTCAGGTAGGCGAATACATGAGTTTGTTGTGGTTCTTTGAGGTTGCAGGATCTCTCGAATGGTTCTTTCCACATTGGGTAAAGGGGCAGGGGGAGCTCAATATTGATTTTGCTGAAAATTAACATTTCCCCCTCCTACCGCCGGGGTTGTCGGAGGTGCAACACCATCTCCTTGTCGTGGAGGTTCATAAGGTCTTTGTGGGTGCAGGTAACCCCTTAGTCATTAGTTAAAAAGAGTTTGTTGATTCTCGGGATGTTCCATTAAAGGTTTAGGGTTCTCTTGAAACAAACGTCTTACTGTGGACTCTTCAGGATGTCTTTGAGGTATAACTCTTACAAGTCGGCGTTGCTCGTCTGAAGAAAGCTAAGGTATGCCAATATTACTGACTAGACGGGTATCATATATTATCTACAAAGAATTAAAGAAAAAGGTAGAAACATTACCATATTTACCCATTAGTAATTGTAAATTACCACTAGCTCTCTCTGGTTGACTAGGCGCTCGCCACTCCCCGGCAACGGTGCCAAAAATGCTTCGTCTATTTCATGTCTTTTGAAATTATTCTACAAGCATAGGAGACAATGTCATCAAACATTATATCTTGTGGGAGTCCTGAGTGATTTCTAGATGATCCTTAGGGGTTGACCTTCAATAGAATGTGAGATTAAGGTAAAACTGAAGGTTTTGATTGATTGATTTATTAACCGATTGACTTAAACTATTTTAAAACGAGAAGGGCGAATGATAGGATCTTAAGGTTTCCGCTCACCACTAACGAGATAACACCCACCTCTCACTTACAATCTCATCTAGAGCCATTGATGAATGAACTCTTTGATGGGATTGCTTTTCAAGGAAGTGTCCATGGGACTTCCTAGAGTTTAGGAAGTGTCCATGGGACTTCTTAGAGTTTCTTCTACGCTCCAAGAGGTACGGATTCTTCCTACTTTGTTTTTCCATTTTAAGGGCTTTTTGGTTGAGTTTTAATGCCATAAGGGGCTGTTTGGCCATTTTTTTCCTTAAGGGGCTAATTGGCAAAACAATGGATTATGGGAATAGTGCCCTGTTTTGACCCTATTTGATGTCCAGTTTTTGGGGATGATTTTTTGTTAGAAAAAGGGAGAATTTGGACTAGTATCCTTCAAGAAAATTGTAATATCTAAAGACAGTCATTAGACTTTTGATCACCCAAAATTGGACATCTATAACCCAAATTACTGTGGTTTGTTTTTCAGGACTCTACAAAAGTACCCTGTTTTTTGGCCAAACCTACTGTCCAGATTTTTGGGACTGATTTTCGGTTGGGAAAAAGTAAGAATTTGGACTAGTATCCATCAAGGAAATTTTAGCTCTATCTGAGAACTTGATGTTAGGCTTTTGAATCACCCAAATTGGACCTCTATAACTCAAGTTATGGTCCATTTTCAGTGATTGCTACAACTTAGGTTGTTTAATGATTTGTGACCAGATTTTTGCCACAATTGGTATATGACTGTAGTATATCATTGCTTGAATTAGGTGATATACTTGGTTGAAGTGTGTAAAAGTCAAATTGGCCCGTGTTCTAATGGTTTGGCTTGTAATGTGTTTGTGTATGAACAAGGTCATTGCATGGCTTGGTTATAGGCTATTTGTGGACATGGCGTCACAATTAAACCTAGAGTATAATGTAAGTCATTGTTTGATTGGTGATGACTTGTAGATGTCAATATATGTGTGTATAATATGTTGACGTATGTTGTGTCGTTTTATTTGGAAATTGTATGTTAATTATTATGATTGTCCAAATGATGCATGGAGTAAATATGCACATGGTTTAAAATGTCCATATAGCACTCATCATGCATATGACATGGTATAGGCATGGAATGACATAATTGCATTTCATATGCATGGGGACATTGCATTAAATGGGTATGCGTACATGGTCATAATCATTCATCATACTTAGTGAGTGGGTGCGATGACTCGGTACTGGACTACGATCTCTAGTCTCATGGGTGCATTTAAAGCTTTTTGAATAAAGCGGTTTGCTCCGAACTATCGATGCTTTTGATTAAAGTGGTTTATCGGAGATTGTCCAATGCTTTTGATTAAAGTGGTTTATTAAGTACATCAAATGCTTTTGAATAAAGCCGTTTATTAAAGACTGTCTAATGCTTTTGAATAAAGTTGTTTATCGGAGAGATTGTCCATGTAGCTTTGAATAAAGCATTTTGAGCATTCAATCTTTTGATTAAAGTGGTTTATCGTAGACTATCAAATGCTTTTGATTAAAGCAGTTTATCGGAGACTGTCCAATGCTTTTGAATAAAGATATTTATCGGAGACTGTCTAATGGCTTTGAATAAAGCATTTTATCGGAGACTGTCCAATACTTTTGATTAAAGCGGTTTATCGGAGATTGTCCAATACTTTTGAATAAAGTATTTATCGGAGCATCGATACTTTTGAATAAAGTTGTTTATGTCGAAGATTGTCAGTGGCTTTAAATAAGCCGGTTTATCGGAGGATGTCAATGAGTTTTAAAAACAAAAGCTTTTTGTTACTGGATACAAAGGGTCATTGGGTGGCTGCCAATGACAAGTTTTTACACTTGGCATAAGCATGTGTGAGGGAGTCGGTCAGGATAACATTTAAAGGCATGGTGAGTGACACTTCATTCATGGCATGTAGGCATTCAGTGAAACTTCATTTGCTTGAAATGTTTGATTGTGTGAACATGGCATTGCATGGCGTGCCCTTAGGTGGGGTAGCTATAGGGTTACCCTCTTGGGCATTGCTCATCCAGGTTGTGGGACGCTAAAGATGCGAGGGTATGCGGGTGGAATGACGTTCACTCTAGAAATTTGCAGTTATGAAGAAATGGGGTTGTGGCTTGTAATTAATTTTTGTAAAGAGCTTGGAACAAACTGGATTCTATCTTGTATTTTTGTATAAAAGAATTGTAAAAATACTTTGATGACCTTGTTCTAATTTATAATATTTGTAAGTGTGTTCTAATTAAACTCTCTTGTCTCATTAGAAATTAGTCTTGTATGATACGTAGTGTGGATGAGTGGGCCGGTTAGGCCACTTTCACTCATAATTGGACCCAGTGAGGTCATTGTATTACTGTGGGCCATGTTGCGGGTTTGTTGTACAGGTTGTATTTTGGGTAAAGCTCTCCATACAAAGGAGACTCTATTCGATTTTCGTTAAATCATGGGTCCCAAAAAAGGGGACATGGTGGTGTGGTGTCGGTTTACTTGGCAATCAGAGTAGCCGCAGGTTGTGAGTTATCGATAGGACCCGGGTTTGAAATCATAAATTTAGAAAGTATTTAACAAAAGTTTTATTTAAAATTTTGAAAACCTTCTAAATAAAATAAAAGATTTGCCTCACATCACCCCCAACCTATAAATGACCCCCTGATAAAGACTCTATCCGAGTTTTAGTTTAATCATGGGTCTCGAAAAAGGGAACATGGTGGTGTGGTGTCAGGTTACCAATCCACGAAATTTCACGGGTTGACAAGTTGTCGGCGAGACCGGGTTTTAGGCGTCACAAAAATTGAAATATTTAACAAAAATTTTTATTTAAGAATTTTGAAAAACCTTCTAAATAAAATAAGGTCTCCATACATCACTGACACAAACCAAACACCCTCCATCCCCAGGAATACAATCAACCTTAAAGATTATTGTTCAAAAAGATTTTCTCTATGAGGTTTCTTGGTAATTATCACTTTGAAAATATTCTCACATAGCTAAATACATGTAAAATAAATTCGCTAATTATGAATCTTATTTTATTACCATCTAAATAAAAGATTAATCAAACTTTAATTTAATAATCTCTGTTTTTTATAATAACAAAAGAAAATGTGGTAAAATGTTTTCCCTCAATACATGCTCCTTCATTTTTTTGGATATTATTCAAGTTTAAATGTTTTGACTGCTATATATACTAAAAAACAAAATTTTCTTTTTAGTACAATAGAGATCTAATACCTTTCCCATTTTTCCAAAACACATGTAAAATAAAATAATAATTATAAATCTTGTTATATTATCATCAAAATCAAGATTAATCAAACTTTAATTTAAGAATCCTCCATTTTTATAATAACAAAAAAGAAAAGATGGCAAAATGTTTTTCCCTCAATACATGCTCCTTGATTTTAGATATTATTCAAGTTTAAGTTTTGAGTAAAGCCTACTAGATGTCTTAGAATTAGTATTACCAAGGTTTTGGGATCGTATTAAATATAACTGTTCGACTTTCTTTTGTAGGTAGAAGTTCCTTTTCTAAGATTGAATTGATTTGAAAAACTATAAAACTACGTTGTACATTTTCAAACAACTAGTGGAAAAAATTGTCATCATTCTTTGGAGAACTGGGAACCATAGGAATCATGTGGTGTTTAGGAAAGTCAAACTCATCCCCTTTCTCATTATTGAAAAAGCTACCTGAATGTTTCAAAGTCTTCATGTGTTTATGAGTGATGGTGCATCTGATAACAAAGAAATAATGTCCCTCATAAAGTTGAAAAAAATGGATCCAGATGGTTCCTCCGATTAATACGAAGAATTCAAACTAAATTTTTGATGGTTTAAGGATTAATAATATATAAGTACTTCAAGATTGGTTATTAGAACTCCAATGGAGCAATTAAGATGTTAAGTAGACATTTAGGCCACGCTTCGATAATTACTGTGGAATGTGTAGCTTTGAGATATGGTGTTTTAGCTACAACATACAATGGTTTTTCAAACCTAGAAATTGAGGGGGATTCCAAAGTAATTATCAATTGTTATAATAAGAAAAGTAGTTTACCTAATTCAATTATTTTACTAATGAAGGATATTTGGAGACTTTCTCATAATCTAAATATTTATATTTTATGAAATTGCTAATTTTTCGAGAGGTCCATTGACAGCCACATCAACCGCGGAATTTGTCTTGAGTCATCTTGCACCTAAGTCTTGGGACCAAACCAGTACCAACTACCCATGGACACCGAGTTACTCAGCACCACTTTCATATGTCCCTTCACTAGGACCCATTCATTCATATTTAATCTAAAATATGAAAAGGAAATGAATAATTACCGAGTCCGTGAGAGTCCGATCTGCCCCCTACCATAATTACATACGACTATTTATACAATAGTCAAATTTTATATAAAATTCTTTTATACAAACCTTTTACAAAAATGATCTCAAGGCTACATAATAGGCCTCCTTCTCAATCCCAGGCCTCGTAAGTGTGAGTCTCTCACAATACACTCCGTGTACTGAAGGGAGTCCCACGATGGTGAGCAATGTAAAGTAGAAAAGTTCTCTCTGAGACTACTCATACTAAATGCATGCAATGAAACCATAAGAAAACATCTAATCACGATAATATAATGACTGATTCTATATGAATGTCGTGTCATGCATGAGATGAGACTCCTCCTGCTCCACAACCCGAGTCGATGAGCTCCACCACTCTGATGCCAAGTGTAAAGTAAAGTCATTAGTGTTTCACCCGATGACTTAAACTATTGGACAACCCTCCAATATTCATTTGAATTTTTTATCAAATCTCGTGTGTTATTCATGGGCCACGTCTTTTTCAGGGTCACACCGCAGGATTGTTCTTGTGACTTCGGAGCATTTTACGGGCTTCCACTTGCCGTGTCATATCTAATCGCATATAAATTTGGGTTTTCACCTTGAGGCAGGTGAGAGGATCTACCCCATCTTGCTATGCCCTAAATACACGTGATTTATATTTTATTATTGTTTTATATACAACCCTGAGTCTCGACGTTGTCCCATTTTGAGCTCACCCACATTCACCAGAATAGGTGAATAACGAGTACCATGCCCACACGACTCGGCCCTTAATGTAATAAGTGCGGCATCTGAAATGTCCATGTCATTTCATACCTGTCATGCCATGCAATAAGAGCTACATGCAACATTTATAAATTCCAGATAATTATATTTCCTACATATAATTCCCATTCATCACAATTTCCATGTTATTTATTTTTCCTACACACACTGTGACATGTTATTTATTTTCCAACAGCCAACACTGAAATGGCCCAGTATCTACCGGACCCATATAAGCGGGGCACCTCTCTCAGGTCCCTTTCTGACCATAAACCATTTTTTTTCCATTTGGCCTTAAGTCATGACATCAAAACATACAACAAAGCTTGGAGACCTCGATCTCGAGTCCTGATAATCCCTTGCAGTCGAACACTTGAAACCAATCTAAAAATTTCAATCTCAAAATCTTGGAACCGTCACGAGCCTATCCACGGCCTCAGGGCAACCTATGTCATTACATGGCTTTTAGGCTAAAAATATTCAAAGTAGGAAAATTCCCTACCTCACGGAGTTTGACGAAATTCCAAGATTTTGGTATCCACGCATAGCCCGCGTTGTGTGGATCGACTTTTCTTCTTGGACAGTCAAGCTTTGACCGTCGGAATGCTAGGAAAATCTCCCTCCTTTATTTCTCTCTCATTTCTTTCTTTCTCTCTATTCGATTTCTTCTCTACTCTCTCCCTGATTGCTTCCCTTCATTTCCTACTTTCTTTTTTTCCTTTTTCTTCCTTCTCTTCCTTATCCACCGAATTCCACTCTCTTTGTTTGCTCCAACTCATTTTCTCATTTCTTCTTTTTCTCTTTTCCTTCATTTTCACTTTTCTCTTCTCTTTTGGACCATCAACCATATGGTCCAAAAGTGGGGGAAACTTCCCCCCACTTTCCTCCTTTGCCACTTGTCATCACCACAATTTTCCTTTATTTTCTTTATTTTCTTTTCTTGCTTTATTACTTCCACTTGCCACTGGGCTCAATATGAGCCATTCACAAAAATGCACCACATGGCTCGTGCCATGTGTCACTCCCAAGGTGTCATGCTGGCATTCACATGCTCATGCCGTGTGTCACTCGACACCCTAGTGCACCAGCGTGAAATTCGTATGCGAATCAACAGAAATTTGATGGGGTAACTAAATTTCGTGAGACAAATCAAAGGTAAAGTCTATTTCGTCATCTGAAATCTAGAAAATTTCTAATTTTCAATCAAAGAGTCTTGTTTACCCTTGTTGAAAAATTGAATTTTCGGAACTTTTACATTCTTCCCCTCATAACAGAATTTCGTCCCCGAAATTCACACATACTAACATACAAACATGCATATGTAGTAATTATTCTAGTGCCAAATATTAGACCCACCTTTTATAGTCACGAGCAAAAAGAAGAAAGGATAGGTGGCCCGCATCACATCCTTAGAACTCCCACGTTGCCTCCTCCACTCCTCAGTGTTGCCACAACACTTTAACTAGCCGCACGGTCTTGCATTGCAATACCTGATCTCGGCTATCAAGATCATGCGGTGTCCCTCCTCGAAAGATCTCATCGGTATAAATAAGTAATCTCTCCCCGTGAAGTTTGGATCTGGAGTATACTTCCGGAGCATGGAGACATGGAACACCTCATAAACACTTGCTAAACTCGGTGGTAGCGCCAATTGATAAGCAATTGTACCCACCCTCTCGAGTATCTCAAGGGCTGGAGTATGCACCTTGGTATTGCTTCCTAGTTTGCCAGAATCCAGTACTCATCTTAGGCATCACCTTTGGCAGACGTGATCACCACCGACTGGATGTATGGCGTTGTCTATCAATGTCAACTCTTCTGTCTGTCTGAGTCATTGAGAAGATGCTTTGAATCAAATCACCTTCTTAGAGTGTCTCTAATCCAAATCCGGATGTTGATGGAGCTCTCTCCCACCTGTCTAACAAATGATTGGCCAAGGCCTCAGCCATAAGCCTCTGCATGGGTGCCATCTGAATACTTGCTTGATAGTATTTGTTGTAGTGACTCCTAAGGTGAGTCGCCCTCCATTTCCTCGGCTCTAAGACACATGCTCCCAACATGTCCTCTAATACCTGTATAGTCCTCTCCGACTGACAATCTATCTGCAAATGAAACACAGTGCTCATCGTCAATTGAGTCCCCATAGCCTTTTGGAAACTCTTCCAAAAGTGTGTTGTAAACCTGGGATCCTTGTCTAATACGATAGAGACTGGTACTCCATGTAGCCGGACAATCTCATGAATATATAACCGGTAGAATTCCTCCAGTGTAAAGGTAATCCGTACTGCTAGAAAATGTGCCGACTTAGTGAGCTGGTCCACTATAACCTTTTCCCATATAACCCTCATTGCTCATCTGAAAATTGATCAAAATCATGTGACATGCTCCCCTTCCACTCAGCTACCTCCAATGGTGGAGTAGCCTGTAGCGTCATACGATGTAACCTTTACCTCTGGCCAACATGAAACACCTTCGAACAAAGTCTCCAACGTGTCACTTCATCCGCAACCCGGTATTATTGGCGTGAAGATCGTTGTCTTCGCACCACTAGATGCTTGATCAGAAGTGGAACTCCCAAAGGATCTTCTCTCTTAGATCGGTCAAGCGGGAACCGACTCATCCCTATACAGAAGACTATACGTGTGGATGGCTCGGCTGTGATCACATTCTGATTAGCATGGTCCCTGATGGACAATATCTCCACGTCTTGCCCTTAGGACTCGATCACCCTGCTCAGTAGGGATAACATAGCTACCAAACTCCCTAGTGCTCCCTGAGCTTGATCACTACTATAGCCTAAACTATCCCATAGTCTTGAGCATACGCAATCGAGAAGCTTCTCCTGCCCGGTGCCTTCTGTGATTTCCATTGGCGCATCGACCACTACATTTGCCTTACCTGGATGGTAATGCAAAGTGAAGTCATAATCCTCTAAATACTCCATCCATTTGTGTTACTTAATATTGAGGTCTCGTTGTGTGAAAATATACTTCATACTCTTGTAGTCTGAACATACCTCAAACTGCTCACCATATAAATAGTGGCGCCAAATATTTAAGGTAAAGACTATGGCCGCCAACTCCAGATCATGTGTAGGGTAATTCTGCTCATAATTCTTTAGCTGTTTGGAACCATAGGCTACAACCCTCTCAAACTGCATCTAAACACATCCCAGTCCGTCCCTAGAGGCACCATAGTATACCGTGTACCTCTGTCCCTATTCTAAGACTATCAGAATAGGAGCTGAAGTGCTTTTCAACTCTTGGAATGCCTTCTCACACAGATCATCCCCTCCAAACTTGACCTTAAGTCCAATCTAGTCATAGGTCTTTCTTGGCCAGGGAGAAATCCTCAACAAACCTCTTGTAATACCTTGTTAATCCCAGCTACGTATCTGAAGGCCGACTTCATCCTTACCCAACTCACCAACAGCCTCTACCTTCTCAGGAGGTCTTGACACATGAAACCGACACGACGTGTCCCAGAATCTCACCTCAGTAAGCCAAAACTCGCACTTACTGAACTTGGCGTACAGCTGATGGTCTCTCAAAAGCTGTAGAATGACCCTCAAATAATCCTCATGCTCCTCCTTAGACTGGGAGTAGATCAAGATATCGTCAACAAAGACCATAACAAATTGATCCAAGTAGGGTTGGAATACCTTATGCATGAGATCCATGAATGCTACTGGGGCATTCTTTAATCCTTTGGGCATCACTATGAAATCAGTACCCGTACCATCTTTAAGCATCTTAGGGATACCCGACCTCCTAACTATCAACTAATGATGGCGGTGCGAAGATCTATCTTAGAAGTAGACTTAGCCCCTCTCAGTGGTCAAAATCATCAATCCTCGTTATTAGGTACGATTCTTGATCATAACCTGATTCAAGCGTCGATGGTCAATGACACGTCCGAAGGGTCTTGTCTTTCTTCTTCGCAAAGCGAGCGTAAGCGCCCCATGGTGAAGGTGCTCGGTCCTGTCGACTCCCTTATCAGCAAGTTTACGTAGTTGAACCTTGAGTTCCCGCAGCTCAATCGGTGCCATCCTATGAGGAGTCATAGAAATGGGCGACATACTAGGGTGTAACTCAATGACAAAGTCCACATCCCTATGCGAAGGTAATCCCGGTAGCTCATCCAGAAAGAAATCCTCATACTCGCAAACCACCCGAGGTAGACTCAAATCCCGTCTCACATCATCACGTGAGGTAAAGGCTTGCTAGCTAACATCACTGTCCACTCCATCTAAGTCGTACAGGTCTAAATTAAAGCATCATGCTTCTCCCCTAAAAGTCACACGAATATAGATCGGGTGTGTAGCGGTAATCTACTATCACAATAAATGATGATATATAGTTAGCAATCCATGCCAAGGATGACATCGGAATCTAGTGTCATCACGAAGGGTTCCACCATGAGCAGAATCCACTGAATCTCTAACTCACAATCGACATATCTTATCAATCCTCACCAGGTCCACAGGGAAGAACTCACATGCTCCAGCGACTCATCGAGTCTCCCACCTCTAAGCCCAAAACATCACACTAAGATCTGGCAACAAAAATGTGATGCGAGAATCAAACAATATCTTTGCTCATAGGCGAGATGCGAAACATACCACCGCATCCCAGTGGTCGGTGGCTCGGTTGGTGCGAGGGTGTAGACATGCCCACCCAGGTCCTCGTAATGCAGGCGGGTGGGCCACGTCTCGGCCTGCGTCCCATACCTGGTCTCTCTAGCCTATTTGTGCGAGAAGGAGCTTGTGCGGCGAGGTGATGCGGTCCACTTTGGCTGCCTTGGGGTGAGATGGAAAAGCTAAATGCTTGTCCCCCGCGATGGCCCAGGGCTACGCCGTCTCAATGCTCGGATCCTTGCCTCTAAAGGCGATCCGTCTCATATGTCAAGTTGATGGCGAAATAACATATCATATGTCTGGCAGTAGAAGCCTGGTCTGTATGCCACGATAATTGCGGCCCTATCCTGAAACACTCGAAGAGTAGAAGTCTTCTGCCTCTTGACCAGAAGAAGGTTGATCCTCATTCCTTTTCTCTAGTACCGTAACGGATACCTCCGCGTTTCTCTATCTCTTTCTCTATGTGTAGTCGTCTTGACCATAGAGTCCATCTCTTAGCCAGAAGAAATCCTCTGATCTTGCCCCGGATGGACAACTAAGCCATCCTCAAACTACCACTCACCTTGGCCATATCTGGCCCACGTAATCATCCCAGCGTCTTGTCGATTGAACTTGGCTAGTGAACACGATCACTCATTTCACTTACTTCAACTCAAGGAACTCCCGAGCCTTTGCATGTCTAGCTGATGCGGGAAAAACATGCCCGTGGAGAGCTCTCTAAGCTCTCCCCATGCCATCGTCTGGGATCCTCGAGACTCTAACCTAATCCCGCCTTATCTAGGATACTCCCAGCCGAAGTACTAGCTAAACCGATCGCGTAGCGCGGAGAGTGATCTCATAGCCTCCAAAATCCTCTCACAGCCAGACCATGTGTCACCGCGGATCTCTCATAATATTTAAGGATGATCATAACATAAGCGATTTGGAGTTGCCAGTCATCACGACCCCGGTTACTAGCACGTGCGATGTATTGCAACACCCGTAGCTCTATAAAGGCCTGTTGGTCAAAGCCAGGTTGTGGTCGGCTACTTCCCCGTGGACGACCTCTACATTCGCGCCCTCGACTTGACATCTACACAAGTTAAGATAGCAATTTGAAATTCTCTCTTTTCATTTATCACATTAGTGGTGCATAATAACCAACCTAAGTAATAATGCATTCCTATAATCAGCTGTATTGTTTTCCGAACTAAGATTCTGTTGCCCACAACCTAATGTGTTCTTCAATTTCTAAATACATTCTATCATGCATATATTCACATAACCACAATACATCTCCCATGGAACATATTAGAACACCAAAGCAATCAATGCAAACAATGTCGTGTTCTACACCCATACCCACTAATCCTAGGTATTTTGGACACCTAACTCGATACTTAGCTATGATAAACCAATATGTCGAAAACATTGGTAGATACCCACCCGAGCTCCTGGAATAAATCATTGCCTGAGCTCGATACCAAGCGACACCTAATTTCGGGCTCCCATTGACAACATCTTGCAAATTTATCTTAGAATCCCATCCTCAATCTTACGTGCAGACTTGTGCCAGCTTCTGCATGGACACCAGTGTCGGCACCACTTCCATACGTCCATAAGCTAGTTATTCATTCATATTATTTAAATCTGGAAATATGAAAGAAAATGAATAATTACAGTCCGTAGGGGTCTGATCACGGCCCTCTACCATAATTACATGCACGACATTTATACGATAACAAAAATTTTTATAAAATTCTTTTATATTCCACTTTTATAAAAATGTTACTCAAATTTCATGTGACCTCCTTCTCATCCAGCCATGAGTGCCGTCTCACATTACCTAAAGGGGTCCTGACGGGTGAGCAATATCGAGAAGAAAAAAGTCTCCCTACAAGGGCTACTCACCACACAAAATGCATGCAATGATAATATAAACGTCAGTCACATTCCATACTAAATAATGCAATTCTATATGGAATATTACGTATCATATCTGATAGATCCTCATGCTCACAACCCGAGTCAGACCAACTCCCTCACACCTGCAATGCCAGAATTAACTTGATCATTAGTGTTTCACCCAATGACTAAAACTATTGGACAACCCTCCAATATTCACTTTAATTTTTTATCAAATCCCGTGTATTATTTATGGGCCACATCTTTTTCGGGGTCACACCACAGGATCGTTGCACGCCTTTTGACATTTTTATGGGCTTTCATCGCCAGTGATCATGTCTAACCGCATACTCATTTGGTCTCAGCACAGGAAGGATCACCCCATCCCCCTTTCTATGAACCACCGTGATTTATATTTAATATTGTTTTATACAGCGTGAGTCTTGATTTGGACATTGTCTCATTTCGAGCTCACCCCACATTCACCAAGAATGGTGAGATACTTGATACCATGCACCCACCCAGGCTAAACACGATGTGACGTGCATATGGGAAATGTAATCATGTCATTTCATGCTATGTCATCGCTACATGCACAATAAGAGCTACATGCAACATTTATAAATTAAGATAATTATATTTCCTACATGTAATTCTCATTCTCCCCATTCATAATACATCAAACAAGTACATATTAACATGATTTTTATGTCTAGCCCAACATGTTATTAATTTTTCATATAACTCCCAATAGAAAGTATCTCGGACCATACTATAGAGACACCCTCGGTCCTTCATAGCTATAATAATTTTTTTCCATTATTTTAAATCAACGTGACATCAAAACACATAAAACCAAAGACCTCAGTCTAGATCACAATAATCCCCACAAAAGTCTCTTGCCATTAGATCCAAAAAATTTCCAATATTCAGTCCCAAAATCTTGGAACCAAATCACATGGTCTATCATGGCCCAAAAGACAACCTATGCCATTACATGACTTTGTTCAAGAAAATAAATAAAAATAGAAAAATTCCTCATGGGTTGTGAAACTCCAATATTTGGTGCCCTGCGGCCTTTGCATTGCGTGGATCGACTTTTCTTCTCGGATCGTCGAGCTTTGACCGTCGGAATGCCAGGAAAATCTCCCTCATTTGTTTCTCTCTCTCTCTCCCTTTATCCGATTTCTTCTCTATTCTCTCCATGTTTGCTTCCCTTCCTTTCCTTCTTTCTTTTTTTCCTTTTTCTTCATTCTCTTCTTATCCAACGAATTTAACTCTCTTTGTTTGCTCCAACTCATTTTCTCATTTCTTTTTTTTCTCTTTTCCTTCATTTTATCTTTTCTCTTCTCTTTTGGACCATCAACTATATGGTCCAAAAGTGGGGGTAACTTCTCCCCACTTTCCTCCTTTGCCACTTGTCATCACCACCATTTTCCTTGATTTTCTTTATTTTCTTTTCTTGCTTTATTACTTCCACTTGCCCGCGGCTCCAAGTGAAACAAAATTGAATATCAATGAAAGCTTCCCATTCTGTGTTTAATTTATCCAGCGGATTCTTTTAGCGATACTATAATATGGACAGAAGCTTGCATTTCATTTAATCATATCGGCATTATTAAAGTTAATTTTTGAAATTTAAAAGTAAACCAAATGATAGTTTTGCAATTGAGTATTTTCTTCCATTTTAAGTTGACTTTTAATACTTTAAAGTGTTTTAAAGTTTAAAATCATATTAAAAACCTAAAGAAATTGCTGATAAATTCATTAATATGATAAAAATCTTCCATTTTGTTTATACAATGTAAAACCGGGAAAATTAATTTTTAAAAATGATAAAACGGTAATTTCGTTTGAAAACCTATAAATTTTCTAGATCTCGGATGATGAAACGGGTTTCATTGTTGGAATCGTCTCACGAAATCTAGTTACCCAGTCAAATTTCGTCGAATTCCAAAACAGTCGAAATTTCACGTTTTTCAAGGTATCGGGTGTCCGGTGACACAAGGAGTGGTGCGGCATGCTTACGACAAGTATATGGCTGCGTGGCGGGCGTGAAGTCTTGCGTGGCGTGAGCCGTGTGCAGCCAGTACCATGGCCTCTGTATCCATGTGACACATGTATGTGTCCATGTGAGCCATAGGCTCACATTAAGCCATGTGTCAAATGGAGAGAAAAAGTCAAAAGGAGGAAGGTGAGAGGAAATTTCTCACTTTGATCAATTCGGTGGGATGAAAAGAAAGAAAAGAGAAAAGAAAAGAAAAGGAGGAAAAGCCAAAAACAAAAAGTGGAAGAAATCAGATAGACTAGCAAGATAAGGAAAAACAGGGGGAGAAGGGAAAAAAGAAAGGCAGAAGAGGGAAAGAGGAGTGAGAAGCTCTACCTTATCTCTAAGATTTCTGAGAGATCGGAATTAAGTAGGTCTTAGATGAACAGAGAAAAAAGCTCATCTATCGACTAGAGCTTATGGTGCAAATCTAGGGTTTTCACCAAACTCCAAGAGGTTGGGGTTCTCTCCTACTTTGATTATTCCTTGTCTAAGGACCATTCAATGGTCATGAGACATAAGATCCCCGGCCCCGTGGGGCTAGTTTCACCTATGTTTAAATCAAACTGTGGTGGATTAAGTTCAGTCTCTAGTTCTTTTGTTACGGAACCTTGTTTTGAGCCAAGTTTCTTATAACCTTAATTGAGTACTGATGTTTTGGTGTGGAATGTCCTTGCCAAATATGGACTGACATGTGAAGTGTTTATGAGTTGGGTGGAACTTGAAAACCCAAGTTTGTTCTGTGTTGTGCCTTGTCTTGAATAACTGTATCTTTGGATGTGTGAAAAGATCATGTTGATATATGCTTTTTGATGTATTAACATGGAATATGTGATGGATGTAAATTATATGTTGAAAATATAATTATTCATGATTTATTGATGTTACATGTAGCACTCATCATGCATGTAACATGAAATGGCATGAAATGAAACTACGCATTTCATATGCAGAGACATCGCGTGGTGAGTACATGACATGGTTTTTGAACAAGCGGTTATATGGAGGTTGTCCAATAATTATATCGGATGTCAAATACAATTATATCAAGGTTGTCGACAAATCTTATGAGGCTTGTCAACTATTTATTTTCGGAGTTTGACCAATGGATTTTGATATCGAAAGATTGTCAGCGAGTTTTCAAAACAAAATATTTTGTTTTGAAAACAGTTTGCCCATGGAAAATGCCCACATGTGTGAGTCGACAAGGACTTGAGACATGGGGCATGACATGTAGACATTCGAGCCCAAGAATGTGTGCATGGCGGCTGTGAATGTGTGTGTGTTTTCCATTGCATGTGCACTTAGGTGGGGAGTAGCCCTTATAGGAGAATTCCTCTATTGGGCATTGCTCACCCCGTCGTGGGAAAATATTTCAAGTGTGGGAGGTACATTAGGTGAAGGAACTCATCTATGATAACAGTGTAAAGTGAAAAAAAGAGGCTATATCTGAAACTATTTTTTGCAGTTCCATAACATTACGGATAGAATATCCGAGTTTGGATGTAAATGGGAGTTTTATAATAAAAACATTTTTGTGGACTTGTTCAGTGTAGTGTTAATAGTTTTCCTAGGTTTATATTGCACCATGAGAATGTGTATAGAGCGTGAGTATAGAATTTCACTATCTTTGGGTGAGATTTGGAGTGCGAGAAAAAGGCTTAGAAAGACTGCGTTGTGAGTTTGGTCGCGATAGAGGTTTTCTCTATCGACACTTAAGCTTCCGGTTGCGTGTCGCGGCCGAGTTTGGTCTTGGCAGGGTGTTCCTAGGTCGTGGTCGTGGTTGCTCTTTGTCTTGACAATATCGCGATAGAGGTTCCCTTGTCGCAATCGAGACGGTCACGACAAGAGGTCAAGGTTACGACGGAGCTTGGTTAAGGCAAAGAGATTTCATGTCGCGATAGAAATTTATAGTGTCACGCGACAGGATTTCACGGAGTTGTGTTGCGATAAATTATTCTATGTTCGCGGCCAGTGGCTAAATCAAAGGATTTAGGTTATGACGGAGTAAGTCACATTCTGTGAATAGGCCAAAGGTAGAGGAAATCCAGTCTGCAAACGAGGCCTTTGTATGTCGCGATAGAGTTGGCCAAGACAAAAGGGTTTTGGCGTATGCCGCGACATGGTATTTATGTAAGTGACAGTGTTGCGAGTTAGGAGATTTTATGTCACGGCCCGAGTATTTTATGTCACGACGAGTTAGCCCAAGACAAGGAGAAGTATATCGCGATAGAATAGTTTATGCGAGTTGGCTGGGAAGGGAAATTCTGTGTGGCGGAATCTTATTATGACGAGTTAGCGAACATGGAGAGAATTTACATCGCGGCCAGGAGTATTCTTCACGTCGAGATGAAAATCCTCAGGACATAAAGGGTTTCCGTATCGCGACATAGTGCTCCTATATCCGCAGCGGTGGGGTAGGTGCTACGTCCAGCAAAGCGGATGTCTTGTGTGACGGAGGAGCTCTGTGGGGGCATGACGGAAGGGGCTGCGTAGGCCACGATAGAGCCAAGCGTAAGGCAGGAAAATTAGAGAAATTTTCAAAAATTGAAAAATGATAATAAGAATAATAAATTGTCATAATAGTTCGAGGAGCTTAGAAAATTCTCGAGATCTCGAGATAATGAAATGGATTGAGCCGTTAAATTCGTCTCACGAAATTTAATGACGGGGAAAAAGTTTCGTGATTAAGAGCTCATGAAATATTTTACGATTTTTAGGTTATAATGGGTGGTGAGCTTCAAGGATTAGATTTTTACGAAAATCTCGAAAGTCAGGAAATGGCTTGGGCTAAGTTCATTTAAAATAAAGTGACTAAAAAGAAATAAATTGTTTCGGGATAGAAATAGATCCAAATAAAGCAATGTAAACCATGTATTCAAAATAATAATAATAATAATAATAATAATAATAATAATAATAATAATAATAATAATAAATAAATAAATAAATAAATAAATAAAATAAAAAAATGATAAAATCATAAAAAGGAGAGACGGAAGGGGAGGGGGCGATCGATTGGGGAATTTTATTTTTTTATTTTTATCTTCACTTCTTTCTTAGATCATGAAAATGGGCTAGTAGATTTTCGTCGAGGAAATTTGAAGGCAAAGTTGATCCATGCGCGAGGCTACCGCGTGGATACTAAAATTTTGGAGTTTTATCAGAAGCTCTCACGAGGTGAGAATTTTCCTACTTGTGTTATTTTTAGCTAAAGGCCATTTACCCCAATGGCTTGGATTGACTTAGAGTAGTGAAGGCCGTAAATTTCGGTTCGATTTTGGGCCGAGTGTAGAAATTTTAGGAATTTTGGAGGCCTTTGCCAGACGATTTAGGTTAATTCCGAGGCTTGTTTTGGACAATCCTATTTGAATTTTCAAGGCGTGTTGAACTGATCCAGGCTAAAATTTCAGGACTATTTTCGGGTAGTTTCGGACTAAGTTCGGGTTTGGTTTTGATCCCCGAGACTGATATCTTCGAGTTTTATGATGTATTTTGGTATCCTAATAATTGTTGATAAGCTGGTAGAGGACCAAGAGGTGCCCTATTTATATAGCTCGTTTGGGCCATTTGTGTATTGTTGAAAAAATAAATAAAAATAACATCTGTGTGTGAAAATATCATGTTAATATCGCTGTGATGCTGCACGCGATTGCATGGATATTAATTATATGTAAATTATAATTATCCATGGTGTATTAATGTTTCATGTAGCACTCACTGTAACATGAATGAAATGCATTGGCATCATGCATTTTATATACCGCAGTCACATCGTGTAAATTAAATTAATAAATGCATGAATCTTGGTATTCACCATTCTTGTAGATATTGATGGCTTCGAGAAATGGGACAATGTACAAAATTGAGACTCATGGTTGGTAAATAATAATAATAATCACGTGTGTTTAGGTGAAACAGATGAGGTGAATCCCCGGGTGAAAAGACCCAAATTTTATTCTTGGTCGGACATATGTGGATCAACGATGAAAGTTCGCGAGTGTCGGAAGGCGTCTGAAACTCTGGTGAGACCACGGAGTGCTTGACCCAAATAAACACCACGGGATTGACAATTAAAATTGGAGGGTAGTCCAATGGTTTAAGTCATTGGGTGAAACACCAATGACTGGTTTTTCACACTTGGTGTTGCAGGTGTGAGGGAGTCGGACTCGGGTTGTGGGCATGAGGAGTCTCATCTCATGCATGACACGGAACATTCCATATAGGATTGCATTATTTATATGGAATATGGTTTGATGTTTTATGTACGCCATTGCATGTGCATTTTGGCGAAAAGTAGTGTTGTAGGATAATTTTCTGCGGGCATTGCTCGTCCCGTTGTGGGACCCCTTTTGAGTGCTCGAGGGGTGTACGGGAAGATGGGCGCTCGGCCGAGGCCGTGATTATGAAGAAGGTCGACATGTGGCCTTGATGTATGTAAAAAGAATTGAAATGAAATTCTTTTGGACTATTGTATAAATAGTCGAGTATGTAATTATGGTAAGAGGGCCATGATCGAACTCTTATGGACTGTCATTAACTATTAATTTTCATATTTTGATTTAAATATGAATGAATAGGTCCCGGTAAAGGGACGTATTATTGAGGAGTGTCAGATAAGCTATATTAAACAAGCCAGTTTAATATATATTGCATGTAAAGTGTTGAAATAAACTCTTATGATTCTTGTTATACAGGTTGTATGTTTGGTGAAGCTTTTTGGAGCGAAGGGACTGCGCCCGATTTTAATGTGGAAATATGGATCGATAAATGGGACACAACCATGTGGTATCGAGGTAACCCGAATTCCATAGGAATTCCACAGCGGGTGTGGGTTGTCAGGACCCTCCCGGATTTAGGGTGTCACTGGCAGTATCGAGCATGGGTATCGACTACATGGGGCTTGAGGGACATGGGCTTAGGCCCTACTGGCTGTGCGATGAGAGTGATGATACCGGCGTCATGGCTTAGTATCGGAGTTTAGGTACGAATACCTGGGGTCATGAGACGAGTTTAGACCCTTGCATGCATAGTGTGTTTCATGTTGTGTTCGGATATGTGTTCCATGTTTGTGATTGCGTGATTGTGTGTTACACATTGCGTGGAAAACATATACACGGCATGATGTATATGGGAAATGTGACTGCGTGGTTATTACGCAGGAAATTATATGCATGGCATAATGTATATAGGAAAAAGAGTGGAATGCTAAGGTTAGGATGTTAAGACCCGAGAAAATTCCAATTTTCGGAAAAATGGTAAAATCGTAATTTCGGTAAAAATCCAAAATTTTTCTAGATCTTGGATGACGAAACGGACTTCACCGTTGGAATGGTTCGCAAAGTCATATCGTGAATTTGTCAAATTATGAAACGAGTTAGGTACCTGCGTTTTCAAAGCACAAGTATCGGTGCGATAAGCGACATGTGATGTGACAAAAGTCACCTATAATATGTACTCTTGTGACACATGTTGCAAGATTAGAGAGATGATGGAAATGGATGGCAGCGATTGTGCCATGTGTCAAAAATCTAGAAGAAGGGACATAGATGGAATTAATAAAATTGTTAATGAGAATAAGACAAACTTGGAATAGTTGTCTTCTCAAATGGAAAAAGGAGAAAAAACGTGCAGAGAGCAAAAAATGGAGATGCTGTGAGCTTGAGTTGTGATTTTTAGAGAGAGAGAGAGTGCCTTCTCTCTAGATTTTCGGCCAATCAGACAATGGAGCAAGAAGCAAAGTTGCTCTACGCGGCGAGGACTACGCGTGGGCACCAATTTGGTGGAGTTCCAACAATTCCAAGAGGTAGGGATCTTTTCCTACTTGCGTTATTCTTAGTACAGGCTAGTGTAAATGGTGAACCAATAGAGGCTTGTTTGGCCAGTAAACTTGGTGTCTCAAAACTTTTGAACCAGTGGAGAAAATTCCTATTTGTGGTGATCGTGAGCCTTGATAACTTAGGGTTTTACTATTCACATGAATAGTATTCACGAAATAATTTGTGTGAAAATGTGTTTTAGTTGAGTGATTCAAATTTGAATTGCTCATGTTTGATGTGCTTAGTAAAAATTTAATTTTTTGGTGTAATTGAATGAAATTTACATATAATGCTTTGTCTTGATTTAATTATGTTAATATATGCATGTGAATATATTAGCATGAGATATGTTGGAATTGGCACATGCATTCCATAGCACTGGACAACCTAGAATATTAAGAGTGTGGCGCATGACATGAAATAAAAATAAAAATGAAAATGTTTGTGAAAGGAATTTCGACGAAGAAGATTTACCAGGAGAATTGTGTTGAAACCGGTCCAGCAATTTCCGTCAGGAGGAGCCACCAGATTGTTAGGAGGTTCTCAACACATTCGCCTCGGAGAGGTAGTCAATATTTTACTGGCTTCGGTAGTGTGTTTCGAGAACAAACATCTTTTGTTTTGTTGTGATTTACTCGCATTCGGCTTAGGCATATGTGAAGTCAGAAGTGAGGACAGGACATAGGTTGGTCATATAGACATTCGAGTAGGTTCATGTAATTACTTGAATGTGTTTGTTTGCCACACATGTGCACGTAGGTGGGGTAACCTGGGTAGGAAATTTTCTCTCGGCTTTGCTCACCTGTCGAGGATCACCATTTCGGGTACAGGAGCGATCGGGAAGGCGCTCATTAGAGGCCGTTTGAGAGAGAAGAAAGGAAGGCTTGTGGCTTTTGATGTTGTTGTATAACATGTATTAGAATGTTGTAATTTTAATATATATTTGAATTAAAAAATGGTATTAACTCTTGAACTATTGTATATAGTTGGCGTTTGTTGTGATGTCACGGGGGCCCCAGTGGACATTTTTTACTCATTTAATTGTATATGGACTACTGTGTAGTCATTGTTGATTGTTGGGATGAGTTTTGTACCTTGGGTAGAGCTCCCAGTACAGAGCTACCTTGATTTTAAATGAGGTAATTATTCGGGTTACCCAGGCATCCGAGTATTCACGTGGGTTGTGGGTTGTCAGCGGACACCTCAGGTTTTGGGCGTCACAACGGTATCGGGCTTGGGTATCTGAGATGCTTGGGAGCTCGGGTTGGGTATCCATAAGTTTAGTCGATACCGGGCTTCACATCTTGGTAGCGAGGCCTGGGTTTATAAATGCCTAGAGGCTTAGTGTCGATGGGTTGGTGTCGATTCACTGGGGGCTTGAGGACTTGGGCTTAGGCCATGGTCATGAGTGTAAGGACATCACCCGCCCCGGTGTGGCTCGATGTAGAGGTTAGGTATGTGATTACCTAGACAAACACAAGGACAGGATTAGAACTTGCATGCCTTGTGTTTTTATCGTGATTAGGTGTATAACATGTTGATTGTCATGTATGTTGTGTGATTGTTGTGTATGTATGTGTGAATGGTGTGCATAACATGGATTGTTATGTGTTGTGTGATTGTGTGCTTAGTAAGTAGCACATAGGAAAAAAAAAAAATTTAATGTTGAACACTAAGGTTAGTATGAGAACATGAGGTTGAGAAATTTTGAATGAATGGTCAATTAAATGGAAAAATAAATGATGTGAAGAAAT